>CM046670.1:783000-2226750 GCA_025594165.1 Tamias sibiricus
CAGATTCGGAGCTGGCCTTGGGGTAGGAGGGGTGAGCTCTCTGCCTTCCACATCCTCTGGGAGAAGCTGGTCTGGGACACGGGCTCTGCTCAGCTCCGGTGGGCACTGGTACGGACAGCACTAGGAATCGCTGCAAAGGGAATGAGAGTTTCGGTCGGGTGTGAGTGAAGATGCGGGGTGCTTACTTGAGTTAGTGTAGGGTTTGTGGGGATTGGCGGAGTGCGGCATGGCCTGGAGCCTCGTGGGCCCGCACCGTGTGCCCGGGGGATCGGCCTGCAGAGGTGCAGGTGACATTCAGGTGCGTCTCACGTTTAGTCGGGGGTGGTGGGGGAGCATCACAGTGAGGTGGCCCAGGTGTTCCCAATCTCCACTGCGCATTAGAATCTAAAATCCCGAAGTCCAGCCAAACCCCGGGATCTAATTTCTAAAGCCTCCAGTGGAAGGAAACAGGACTCCACGTAGATGGAGAAGACGGACACGCAGCGTGTGGGTGTGGCAGAGTGTGGCGTGTGGGGTGTCCGGGGGGTACAGGAGTCCATCAAAAGAGCTCCCAGTGGCCAAAGCTGAGACAACTTGAGCAACGAAATGACTGACCCAATCCTGGGCCATAACTCAACGTATGAAATGAATATCCACAAGTCCACGCTGACGGAAATAGATGGTTGAGTATGTAAATGGGGGAGAAGAGACAAACCCCCTACAGAACAGTCCAATAACCCACATAGACCCTCCCCCTCAAGGAGGGGGATGATGACTCCCACCCCCACGTGGGGGGTGGGCAAATTTGGAAAGTGGAGTATGAGAGAGTGGGGAAACCTGACAGCCCACCCCCACCAGGAGATCAAGGTCAACATCAACAAGGATAGGTGATGTGGGGGACCCTTGATGGCCAGCACCCTCTGGGGTCTTCCTCTCAAGCCCTGTAGCCCCAGTCTTACCTTGAGAAAAACATCAAACAAACCCAAATTGAAGGACAGTCTAATAAGGCTCCAAACAGGAGTCGTCAGCTCCTCAAAACTGTCGCCATCAAAAGCAAGGAAAATCCAAGGAACTGTCACAGCCCAGAGGTGGCTACAGCGATGTCACGACAGAATGTGATGTGGGACCCTGGATGAGGCCCAAAGGGGTTATTAGGTAAAAACCAGCGACATGTGGATAAAGAGTGAACCCTAGTTAATCGCAATGACAGAGGGACCACAGTGCTGTCAGGCGTTGACCATAGGGGACACTGTGGGGACTCCGCGCCTCCTCAGCTTTCCCGTAAACCCACAAGGACTCTAAAGCAAGCAGTTCGCTGCTGTGAAAGATCCTGATGCCCAGCGCACCCACACCTGACATCAGAACGGGAGCCGGGCCCCACCGGGCACTGGGACTTCTTCAACTCCCGGGTGATCTGGATGTGAGGAGCAGGTGGGCGGCTGCGACTGCAGTCTCCGCGGCTCCAGAGGATGCCGATTGCCGCGCCCCTCCAGGCACGCAGCTATCGCAGGCAGGCGAGAGGATGCTGTTCCTCTCAAACACCTCGGAGACCAGACCGGGCGGCAAGGTAGCCGCCATGTCCAGCCGCCCCCTGGGCGCAGCACCACAGGGAAAGAGCTGCCAGGGTCTCAGTGACTGCAGGCTCTGGTGGGGGTGGGAGGACGCGTGCCACTCGCTGTCCTAGCTCATTGGCCAGAACTTGGCACTTGATTCCATCCAACCACAAGGTGGGACAGGGAAATAAAGTCCCACTGTGTCATCCCAGTGGCTCAGGAGGCTGAGGCAGGAGGATTGCAAGTACAAAGCCAGCCTCAGCAATTTAGTGAGGCTCTAAGGAACTTAGCAAGACCCTGTCTCTAAATAAAATATAAAAAAGGGCTGGGGAAGTGGCTCAGTGGTTGAGCTCTCCTGGGTTCAAACCCCAGTACCAAAAAATAAATAGTGTGTGTGGGGCGGTTGGGGACAGAAATCTGTCAAGTAGCAGTAGCAGCTCCCATACATGGGCAGCCAGAGCGTGGCAGGAGGGATTTAAGTGGGAAAGGTCCTCCTGGGGTGCAGCGTGGACTGAGACCAGGCTCTGCCCAGCTGTTGGGACTCCTGTGACCTCTGTGGAGCCTCGTGACCTGGCGGCTGGGCTGGCCGACTGGCTGACACACCCACAGCCACTTTGGACCTAGAGACTGTGGTTCCTTCTAGCGTCACAGTCGGCCCGCCCCAGACCCTGCCCTATCCTGAGTCCTGAGTCCCAGTGTGCTGGGTCACCCCACATGACCTGTGGCTTCTCAAAGCATGAAGCGAAGGCCCTTGCTCCAGAGAACACCGAGGGCGCCAAGATGAGGCAGATGACGGCAAGGCTGGGGTGAGTGAGGGTCCTCTGTAAGTCCTTCCTTGTTCCCCCTCCACCAACTGGGAGCCCGATATCCCTCCAGCTCAGCCCAGAAGGTCCACCCCAAGCCTAGTGCTGAGTAGAGACTGTTTCCCTTTGGAATTTACAGTCCATTGGGAAGAAGGATGAGGGGTGTGTGTGTGTGTGTGAACAAAAAAAAGGAGATGTTGCCCTTGTCTGGGGAGTCTGGAACAGCCTTCCAAAGAAAATGGCTTTTAATAGGAAGCTTCATGCGGCCGGGTTGAGAGGTGGCCTCGTGCTCTTTGCTCCTTGCTCACTGACAGATGGAATCTGATTCTCCAGCCCTTGGAGTCAGGCTGGCCTTGGCCTCACGTATGGAGTGTGGTGCAAGTGGCTTTCTGGGTCTTCTGGGTCTTCTAGAGCCTTGAGCTTCTAGCCAGACCTCATGGAAGACTTGCTCGGGGGAAGCAGATGCCGTGTCAGAAGTCCCACTGCCCCGAGATGCCAGGCTGTGGGAAGCCCAAGCCAGCTAGCTCATGAAGGGACAGCAGGGAGCAAGGGACACCCAGTCAGTCCCCTGCTGTTCCAGCCATCCCAGCCAACCCCAGAGTTGGGAGTGAAGAAGCCCTCTAGAAGGTTCTAGCCCCAATCACCGTCTGACTGTAATGGCATGAAATTCCCTGAGTGAGAATCAACTCCGACTGTAGTCCACCATAGAATTATGAAAAAAAATAATAAAAGCTACTGAGTTTTGGGGGTGATTTCACCACTGCTGATAACTAGAGACAGGAAGTAGATGATAATCTCAGCATGTGCAAAGGCCCTTAGGCTTCCTTTAGAGAATTTGGTTTTTTAAAACTTCGTGGGACCAGCTTCTCAGTTCCAGTCCTCATTCTTCAGAGAGAACAGACGAGACTGTGAATCTCTCCACAGACAGCCTGAGGAGACGGGAGGTCCACACAGACCTTGGAATTGCACCTTGTTCCCTTGTCAACGTGTGCACTTGATTTCTCCTGGGAAGAGGTCCTCTGAGAGATCTCTAGGAGCCAGGGGTTCTTAGTGATTTTTTTAATACCTTTACTTTATTAATTTATTTTTATGTGGTGCTGAGGATCGAACCCAAGGCCTTGTGCTTGCTAGGCAAGCGCCCTACCACCACTGAGCCACAAACCCAGCCCCTCAGTGATGTTTTCTGAACCATCTATGTTTCTGCTGGGAACTAAGTGGTGCAAAGTAGATTCCTCCAAGGAAGAATCAAGGGAAATAATAGGATTTAAGTCAAGAAGTATGGATTTTCTACTTATTCTATGCTGTTAGTTCATAAGAATAAAAGTTTCCCCTTGAGTTCTGAGAGCAGGGCTGGAAAATACTGGGTAACTCTCCGTGTGAAGAAAATAACAAGAGACAGAAATGCAGAGGAAGCAGGGGGAGCTCCGGGTTGACGGGCCTTTCCTGTTCAGATTGTGTTTGGGTCTTTGTGAGTCGAGGGCCTGGGCCATGTCCTGGCCCGTTCAGAGCTTCAGGTATGAGGCTGGTCAAGGGAACGCAGCTGGGAACTGGCGCAGGGTCTTGTTAGTAGGTATGTTTTGCCCCCAAGGTACAAACGCCAGTCCCTCTGAGCGTCCAGGCTGCTTCTGCCCCCAGGGGGCGTCATGGAGCCACCCATCTGCCCAACAGTCTTCCCTCCTGAGTCTCCCAGAGAGCTCAGGGAAAATCCATCCTGTGTGGATTAGGAAACTCACACAGAACTCTCCAGAAGTGAGAGGCCAGGACAGTAGGAGAGCTTCCTGCCTCTCCAGGTGGGGCCCCTGACAGAAACTTGGCATTTGGGTTTTCTTCTTCTTAAACTAAAATAATTCACATCTGACATTGTTTCTACTCCCTCCCCCCAACACGATTAGAACATCTGTGAGTGGATCAGGCTCACTGGGCCTCAGCTTTGGCCTCCCCATCCATCACGTTGTTAACACCTGGACAAAGGATTCTCTCCAGAACCAGGGAACATGGAAATAACCAGCCAAAGGGATTTCTCACTTCTCCATTCCCTCCTACTGCTACCTCACGCTCTTTCCAAAAGCTCTCGTTCCTGGAAGTCTGCACACCCAACCGCAGAACCCCAAAATGGCTGCATGGTCTCTTAGGGCGCTCACCGCTTCGGGCAGGAGATGGTTAGACAGGGCATCCACAGCTGTCTGGAGGGAGAGTATTTTGAAGGCAAGAAGCAAGGCTGCAGCCTCTTTCTGCTCTGTGGGGATCCTTTTTCAGTTTAGACCCAGTTAGGAAGTGATTTCTCCCCCACCCCCCAAAAAAAAGGCCAGGAACAATCGTCCTCTCTAGATTTGGCAGCAGGTCAGGACGAAGGACTGACTCAGAGATCCTCAGGTCTGGGGGAGACCAGGGCCACACAGGCTATCACGGGTACCACCTCAGGGCATGCCACGGAGGAAGGCACTTTCCAGAGGGTTCTGGAAGGAGCTCAGTCTTCTGCACATCCATTCCAACCGAACCTCTGGGGCTCAGCTTTAATCCTGATCTTAGAAATGACATCACAGCACAAAGTCTGGAGGACGAAACACAGACCAGAGAACATGCGCATCTGAGAGAGTGAGGAGTTGAAAACCAACACCCTGGTCACCCTGTGCTACCTGGAGCTAGTTCTACATCACTGTGGTTAACTGGATGATAAGCTGTCTTTGTCCTCGTTCTAGAGCAAGGGCCAGCTACAAGGGCCATTGTCTTTTTGGAAATGCATGTTTATTAAAAGTCCCCTGGGCTTTGTCACATATCTATTTCCAGTGTGAATGCCCAGGGCCATTGTCTTTTTGGAAATGCATGTTTATTAAAAGTCCCCTGGGCTTTGTCACATATCTATTTCCAGTGTGAATGCCCAGGGCAGCAAACTGAGAGGGCAGTCATGTCCAAGGGAGCGCTGTCCTGCTGGAAGACACGACTCTCCTGGCCTGCCACGTCCCGCTGGCAATGCTGAGAGACGTCCTGTCGTGGCCTGATTTCTCTGAATTTCACCTGAAGCAAAGGCTGACGTGTGTGTGGTTCATTCAGGACGCAGTATCCCACAGAGCAGGGGCGAGGGCCGGAGGGCCAGGAGCGGTGATAGATAGGCTTGGGCCGATGGGCCACCTCCCCCATGGAAATTTCCATGAGAAGCAACCTGGTTTCATTTTCCCTGGGCAGGAGCCAATCGGCTTAAAGGTCGCTCTGGTACACCCCCCACCAGAAATCCCTACTTAAAGCTCCTGAGCTCAGACACAACAGCTCCTCCCTGCTGAGAGGAGGCAGCTGCTGCACCAGCTCCAGACCCACCGTCTCCAGCCCAACGGCAGCTGCCCCAGCCGACAGCTCCAGAGACCACAGCCAGCGTGACCAGGCACCCACCTTCCGTTCAGAGCTCGCACACTCCCCTCTCCCTGACTCCTCTCTCCCCATACCTCTTCTACCTCCGACCAGCCATGAAGGCTGGTGAATAAATCTCTTGGCTGACGGTTGTCTCCGGTGTGATTTTTGCCCTTTAAGTGGGAGCAGGGAACAGCGCCATGACCCTGTTGGGCACCAACCGGGTGCTCTTTGCTTGGGACACTGCGAGGGATCTTTTGGAGTAAGGCTTGGAAGCTGTCCCCTGGGAAAGGAAGGGACCCACTGCCCCCCCTTCTGTTCCTCCCTCAGTGTTAGGGAGTCTGTTTCCACAGGACTCCCACCACTCAGCAGCAGAGGGAGAAGTCCTGGGGAGGGGTGGGATGAGGCAGGGCACTGTCGCTGAAGCTGGTGGGGTGCATCCAGCTCCTGTGAAGGTGGCCGTACAAGAGGGAGGCTGGCAGTAGCTGAGGGGCTTCCCAAGAGGTGTCCCACACACGTGGGTCCAGGCAGAGAACTGGCCAGTGCTCAGGACACAGTGCTCCCCAGAAGGAGCGCCCCAATAGGTGGTGGCTGGTGAACTCTGCACAGAGGCCCCAGACAATCTGAGCCGCTGCAGATGGACTGCACAGAAGCAAGGCTCTTGTGATGGAAGTCACACACACACACACACACACACACACACACACACACACGAATACTCACACTGAGTCAAATGATATTTTAAAGTTCATCTCCAAGGCTGGCGTTGGAGGAATACAGGTTTCACTGGAGAAACTCAGCTTCAGACACGGAGGGCCCCAGAGAGCACTGCGCTTTCCCTTGGCGCTTATGTCACCAACGCCGTTTACATCAGGCCCCTGGTTTGGGTTGGTCTTTGGCCCGCACATGGAAGAGCGCAGGTGGGAAGATGGCGAGGATTTTCCTGCAGAAGCTCCAACAGTTGCAAGAGAATTAGAAGGAAGAAGACTAAACTAGAGAGGACCTGGGTCGGCATGCGCAAGGGAGACTCCACGGCAGAAGGAACTAGTTCCGTGTAACTATTGACTGGGCTCTTAAAAGGGACAAGGCTGGGAGGAAAAAGGGGTGCCTGGTGGAGCATGGAGCTGTGCGGAAGCAGTGCCCCATCGCTGGCACTAGGGGGCGCTGTGGACCCAGGACCAGGTGAAGGTTGCCACCCCACACGGGGCGCAGGGTGGGGGAAGGGTGGGCAAGAGCAGCAATTGCTCAAGTGGAAAACGCGTTTCTCAGGGGTCCGGTGCAGGGCCCGTGAATCCTGGAGACGGATTTGCATTTTTAACATGTTATGCTAATAATATCTCATTGCAACTGAGAAACAGCTTCCCGTCTTCCAGGGAGTCCAGATTCTATCCCCAAACTGTCCTCTCAGGTAAAGGTGTTTATAAAATGCTCAGAGGAGGCTGTAATAGATTTTGATACATATTTCATACTCTTTCCTAGCACACCACTGATCTCACAGGCAGATTTATGGCAATGCAGTATTTATTCTACAATGCCCATGTTTTATTCAGTCTGATGACATTGCGAGGGAGAGTGGGCACCCGGGCAGTCTCAGGGCTGAGCAGGACTGAGCCTCCCCTGGAGGCCAGAGTGGGACCCGGACGTCTCTGGGTGGTACCTGGTACCGTGGGTCCTCAGCGCTGGCAGTAACCTCCCTCCCATAACCTTGAAGGGAGCAGCACTGGCCCTTCTTCCCAGAGCCGGGCAGGGTATGAATAGCACTCTCAGAGACAGAGGCCCTCAATCTTATCTGAGGTCGGAGTCTGGCTTGTTATTCAGTCTGCCGCCCTCAAACTTATCTAAGCAGCCAAATGCTTCCTGGGGTGTCCCTGCTCAGCGTTCCGGCAGACCTGCCCTCCTTGGCAACCTGAGAAGATTAGCTTCCAGCAGAGCCCTCTGGGCCAGCCATCAAATCGGCCCTGCTCCCCTCTGATCTCCCGCAGTGGTGCACAGGGGGTCCGGGCAGCTGTAGTAACTCTACCCCTGCGCTACCCAAGTCCTTTTCTTTTCCTAGACAAGATTTATAAGGCACGGTTTAGTCTTACGGTAGACAGACATTCCGGGGGGTGGGGGGGTGGGGGCTGAACTCCTATATACCACGGCCCCTCTGTTCCCTGCAAGTTAACTCAAAGATGGGGTTTTAGATAAAGTTGGGTTGATACCCAAGGAAAAGGGAATTTGCTTGAGACCAGAAACCACTTTACAGGACTTGATGGATTGGGTTGACCTCAGGAGCCAGGGAGGGTGGGGGAGGAGGCAAAGAAACCAGCGTGTCCTGGGCATTTTTTAGGCCTTTGTCTGCCCTGAGGCTGTATGGAGAAGCAGGCTTGGGCTTTGGAGTCAGAAAGAGATAATTTTTTTATTTTTTATTTTTTTGGTACTGGGGATTGAACTCAGGGGCACTTGACCATTGGGCCACATCCCCATCCCTTTTTAGCCCTTTTTTGTATTTTATTAGAGACAGGGTCTCAATGAGTTGCTAAGTGCCTCGCCATTGCTGAGGCTGGCTTTGAACTCGCAATCCTCCTGCCTCAGCCTCCCAAGTGCTGGGATTGCAGGCGTGCGCCACCACGCTTGGCAGAAAAAGCTAATTTGAGTGCTGGCTACCTCCCTCACTGTGAGCCCTGGGGTGGCGGGTTATTCAGTGAGTTTCTTACCTATGAGATGAGGAGAGTGCTTACCTCTTCGGGTTGTTTGGAAGTAACAGATTTTCAGCACAGTCCCCGGCACAGAGAAAGAAGCCAGTGAATGTCAGCATTGTCCTGAGGTCCTTTAGTTAATGCGTTTAAGCCACAGACCTGACCTTCTGTTGTTTGACACTGTCCTGAGAAATGGACAGCAGAGCCGGGCGGGGTGGTGCACGCCTGTAATCCCAGCACTTTGGGAGGCTGAGGCAGGAGGATCGCGAGTTCAAAGCCAGCCTCAGCAATGGCGAGGCACTTAACAACTCAGTGAGACCCTGTCTCTAAATAAAACACAAAAAAGGGCTGGGGATGTGGCCCAGTGGTCGAGTGCCCCTGAGTTCAATCTCCGGTACCACAAAAAAAAAAAAAAAAAAAAAAAAAAAAAAAAAAAAAAGAAATGGACAGCAGCATTACACAGAAGGGACAGCACCCAGGAAACGGGGGGCGGGGGGAGTCACTCCCCACTCAGCCTGAGGTTCAAATCAACCCAAAACTTGGTCGCTAGGGATGTTGGGGATGGAGAGGTGCTAAGTGACATGAGATGGTAAGACGCCTGGCGCACAGAGCGCACCCTGTACTTGGGGGCCGGGGGCGTTTCCACAGCTGCTCATGAGAGCACGCGCATGCTGTGGACTTTTCCAAGATGGGGCTTAAGAATGGGCTCGTCTATCACGGATGCCCTTTCATGTACCTGGGGACGTCAGCTCCCCGACAGCCTGGGCCTGGTGGTGATCTGAATAGCAATCAGCTTCTCACCGCTCGCTGTCTTCACAAGAACCTGGGACACTAATAACTTCCCCAGGGAGGGGCTGCGGCTTCGCAGAGTGTCTGCAGGGACTCACAGCCTGCCTCCTCCAGCCTCCCTGCGGCAGCCGGGGATAAAAAAGATTTTCTTCTAACTTGGCTGACAGTTTCATTAAAAAATAAATAAATAAATAAATAAATAAATAAAACAGAATAAACACTTGTGTCTGCTGTCCACAGCGGAGTGACGTTGGTATTTTTAAATGATTACTCAAAATTACTTTCTATGGAAACTCCATTTTATTTTGTCTTAAAATTTGCCCTGGAAAATGCTAAAAGTCTAACAGTACCCCAAGAAATTGTGACAACAGCCCTACACCTCACTCTAGGTTTGTGTGCAAAGGGGGTGGCATTGGGGGAAACTCTTCTCTATACACATACCCCGAGAAAGCACTTGGGTTGCTTTAAAAAATGGTTTTAATGTTCTCAAAATCGGACCCAGCCATTCTTTCATGCGGTGTCTATTTGCACAGTTGGATCCAAAGGCCCCATCCTGGGACTTCCAGTCAAGGCTACATTCTCATAGCTTCAACCTGGGGACAGAGGCCCTTCCGGCCACCCAGGCCCTGCTCCTCAGCCCTCGCTGTGGCCCCGCCCGCCCCCTCAGCTGTGCTAGGTGCAGCACAGGAAGAAGGCAAAAAGTCCAGAGAGGCAGAAGCTCAGTGGCAAAGCAGCCCTAGGCTCAGGGAAGCTTGGACCTCCTGTGGCCTTCCGGCCTGCACCGCCCCTTTTCCCAACCCCCAGGAGGTGGCAGGTCCTTAAGGCAGAGTCTCCTGGAGAGGTTTCCATTCCCACAACTAAGATTTATTCCATCAGAGTTTTTTCTTCACCTAAGTCTAATTGATGCTGTCATGGTGTCAGAGTGAATGTTATGATTTTAGTCAAAAGCAGTAAACTAGAAGAGACAGTCTGGATTATAGCTTTCCTGTCTGTCCCAGGACTGAGATGAAAGACCCAGCCAGACCTGATGGCGTGCAGTTGCCACCAACCCGGATCACGCAGAGCCCCCAGTAGAAAACTAGCCAGCCAGGCTTGTCCCCAAGTAATTTTAAATGAGGTAGTGAATATACACCTTTATCATCTCTGTCTACCTAGATGGGACAAACAACTTTCCATTAATTTCTTTCTAGGAGTTGTTCTTCTAATCCTGCAAGATTCCTCAACATCTAGCAGTGTGAGATTTTGGAAGGATGGATGGATGAATGAATGAAAGAAAACCTGCCCTGTGCCTTGTTAATTCTACGCAAAGCAAATTAAACCCCCAGCCTTACCTTCCATGACCTCATTTTCCTAACTGTTGGGTGTTGGGTGACATGGGAAAGAAATTAAAAAAGGAATTCTCGTGTTTATACCTTCACCCAGCAAAATGCATATCAGATTACAGGAAAATCAGAATGTCTGTAGATAAAATTAAAAGTGTGTGTGTGTGTGTGTGTGTGTGTGTGTGTGTGTGTGTTTAATCAAGTCACTGAAGTAAATCATGTTTTGCAAAACGGCTGCAAAATTGTGAATGTTCTCGTGGCCCTGATTCAGAATGTGTTTCTTAAACAAAGAACATCTTGGTTTGATTCCATGTGTTTTGAAGCCTGTATCCTACAGATGTATGTTTTTCCGGTGTGATATAGAAACACAAGTGGTACGTAAATATGTTCCATCATTTTGTCAACCAGCAGTTATATAGAGGAGTACAACACAGTTAAGGGTAACTGATGGGCATTTCACTTAATTGTCATCTAGTATTTGGGATTTTGTTCTTAAGGTATCAGATCCCTGGTTTTTTGTGCTTATTTAAAATCTGGTGGTTAAGATACAAGTCTCTTCTCCAGGACACACTGATCCTGTCCATTGATAGTCCTTGGATGGTTTCCTGAGAAGTGAGGGCAAAGTCACTGAAGACCCGGGGTCTGAAGGAGCCTAACCCTGCCTTTCTCTTTTATATTTCAATGTGTAGCTTTGCACCAGTATCTGATGGTAACAGTTGTTTTGGTTTACCAGGACTGCCCGTAGCGAAGGATCAAACTGCACTTAAATTTATCTTCTCACAATTCTGTAGCTAAGAGCCTGAGAACAAGGTGTCTGCAGGGTTGGTTCCTTCTGAGGAAAGGGTTCATTCCAGCCTTTTCTGTGGCCCATAGGTAGATGTCTTCCTGTTTGTGTGGTACTCCCCCCATGTGTGTGTCTGTCTATCTCCAAAGCCCCCCTTTTTATAAGGCGAGTCAAAATGGATAGAGGCCCACACTACCCCAGTATAACCTCATCTTAGCTAATTGCATCTGCAATGACCCTATTTCTAAGGTTCCACTCACACAGTGACACGGAGTTGAGACCCCAATAACCATAGATGCTTTTTCAAGCACTGAGAAGCAATGTGACATTGTGGTAGCAATTGCTTTGCAATCACTCCAGAGATATTGCTGCAGGTACATTCTGAGGTAATAGGATGTGTTACTCATCTTACTGTTACTGTAACAAAATACCTGAGACCATTAACCTAAGAAGAAAGGTTTATTTTGTCTCACAGTTTTGAAGGTTTCAGTCCATGGTTGGTTATTCCCATTGCTTTGGGGCCTACAGCAAGACAACCCACCATGGCAAGGAAGGCGTGACAGAGTGAAGCTGCTCACCTCATAGCTGGGACACACAAAAGACTGGGGTTCCACAATCCCCTTTGAGGGCAATGACCCCAACATACCTATTGGACCCCATCTTTTAAAGGTTTCTATCATTTCCCAATAGTGGCATGGGCTAAGGACCAAACCGTGAATACACAGGCCTTTGAGGGACATTCCAGTTCAAATTGAAGTAGGGGCTGAGGGCTTTGGTGTGAGAATGTGGGGGACACACTTCAACCCACCTGGAGGGCATCCATCACAAGTTGAGACACAGAGAAAGGCTCTGCAGCCCCGCTGCCCCTCCTGCCCTCCTGCCCTTGCCAAGCCTTCCCGCTCCTTCCCCCACAGCTGTCTCCAGGCCCTGAGAGACTTGTCCCTTTATGTCTTGCCTGTGGCATGGTTTCCTGAGACCTCCCAGAGGGCAGTCATGAGCAAGAGAGGCAGCACCGGCCACGTCCTGCTACCTCTGTAGCACAACGACTCTTAACCTGCCAAATTTTGATCCATGTGTGATTTCTTTTTTATAAAACGGTGCATGCATTTCATTACCCTAGCATCTATCAGAAGGGACGCTGGATTGGGGGCCACATGATGGGAGGCCCCGCATGACTCACAGAGACCTCTGAGAGGCAGGAGGAGGGGCCACGGCGTGCTCCACCTGAGCGTGGGACGTCCCACTCATACGGTGACGTGGAGCTGGGCCCCCCAATAGCCACCGATGCTCCTGCGGGCACCAAGAGGCAATGTGACACCGGGGTATCGATTGCGTTGCAAGTATTGAATCTTGAATGCCTATCAAGACGGCCCTGTTAGTGTATGGCAGGAGCACCACAGAGATGGGAAACCCCACTTTGCCAGGTGCAGCTTTCCACCTGGATGGCAGGTAGGTGGAGAAGGGAAGGCAGTTCCATCTGCAAAGAGCCAAAGAGAAAAACCTGAGGAGCAATGCGAGAGCGCGAGGCACCGCTCCGAGCTGGGTTGGAATCCGCACTGTTTCTTTCTGGCTGGACGACCTTGGCCAAGTCCTCGGACCTCCCGTCTGTTCAATGTGCTCATTAGAATGCCTGCCTTGTGAGGGGCAAGGAGGGTAAGGCTGTCACCGAGCGCTCAGGAAGCACGTCACAGTGGCTCTGGTGGCCCAGGCTGCCTGCATCTCTGTGAGCCCAGCCCTGGTGAGCCTGCCCTCAAAGGACTTGGTGGCTGCAGACTTGCCTTTGCTACAAAAGCTGCTCTTGCAATGCAGACAGGCCTAGAGCCCCCCAGCTCCCCCAGCTCCTGGCGAGCCATCAAGTTCTGCACGCACGGCTGGCTTCCTGAGCAGCGGGGGCGGTGGGCAGGAAGGGGAAATGAGAGCGGGCTGTGCACACCTGGGCCGCATCAATGGCCACGTTGTAGAGCTGGCCCTCCTGCGCTGCTGGCGCTGGGTCAGTCATGGCCTCGCGGGGCCTTGGTCTGTTTTCATACTTTCGTGAGTGTGGCATGCAGCTCCAGTAACTCATCTTTAATTACCCTCCCTCCCAAGGGACCCAGTTCCTTCACTACTCCTCTCTTCTTCCCAAGTCGTTTCTTTCTTCTTTCTTTCTTTCTTTCTCTCTCTCTTTCTCTCTTTCTTTCTTTCTCTGACTCGCTTCTTCTCTAATTTTCTTCAATCAAGTAGAGATAGGGAAGCAGAAGGTCCGGGATGGATGAGAGGAGGTACTGGAGCAGGGAAGCCCACCGATGTTATTCTGGAAAAGTCTCTTTGGCTAACTCAGAGGGGCTCTGTCAGCCCTGGGCTCCTGGTTCTAGCAAATGTGAGCAGCATGTGGGTTGCCACTGTGGGAGAATCATTTACCCAGATCCTGCTCAACGAGAAACTTCAGCAAAACAAAGCTAGAAAGGCAAATAAAAGGCAAAATTCACACCCAGCCCATTCGGAGCAGAGATTGGATTTCAGACTGGAGGTACCAGCTCTGTGTCAGGAAACCATAATTAAAACTTACAGCCACGACACTCTGTGACTGCCTGGATGTGACAGGAAGGAGGGCAGATGGGCTGAGCACGCGTGGGGGGAGCCTGTTTCGTAGGAACGTGTCTTTCTGCAGCCAGCCAGCAGCTGTCTCTGTGGGCATGCTGGGGGGCCGTGTCCCATGTCAGGTCATATTTGCAGGGCCAGAGATGTGGCACAGCCCCTCAGCCCTGCCGCCTGTGGCCACTCAGGCCCTTCTAACCCTTCCCCAGCACATTGGCCGGCAGGTCTCCAACAGCCCTTGCATATGGCGGACACCGGTGGCAATGAGCAAGAGGTCTCTGGGCACAGAGGTTCTGACTCTACCTTGGATCTAAAGGGCTCCTGAGTGCTTGGGAGTCGCTCCGTCCAGACTCCCCAGACAGCCGACCTGCCCTCCCTCCCTCGCTCCCTTCCACTCTCTCTATTTTAATGTCCTCTAATGATGTCTGGATAGGAGCCAGTTCCAGAACTAGCAAGAGACCAGCCTTACCCAGGTGGCCTGAGACCACCCCCACAGCCGGCTTGGACCTCTGCCCCTGAGAGGAATTGCCCATAAAACTTTCTGTGTTTTTCCTCTCAGACACATATTCTTGAAATTAATATGTCACCACCTTCTCTGTGGTCCCTGCCTGATGGAAGGGAGAACTATATATACTTCTGTACCCAGAAACTATACCTGATTTTTTTTTTTTTTTTTAAGAAAAGGCTCACATTTTCGGTACTACACGTACTTCTTTAATTTCTGTGGGCTTGTGCTTGAATACCATATTGCTTTCATAGTTAACTTGTCCTAAACAAAATTAAGCCTGTTTTAACTAAGATTCACACTTGGAAAGTGTGAATAGCATAACTCATTGAACCCCTTTATGAAAAGAGGGAAACACGCAAAGCTCATTAGAGTTTCTCAAGTATTCATTCAGGAATTAATTGCCAGTTTTTATGCCCCTTCAGAAGCGCGTACAACTCTCTTTAGGAGCCATTCCTAAAATCAGGACTTTATGACCACTTTGGAACACATTTGCCTATGACACCATCAAAGGAAAAATTCTTGTCCTCAAGAGTTCAAACCTGCACAACCTGGTGGGCTAAGATACGGATGGGAACTTGTTGAGGGTCATGATGGGTGACAGAGGGACACATTGCAGAGGACCTGAAAGATGATCGCGTCAAAACACTGGAACAACTCAGTCTGGGGGAGACCCGCCAAATGGTTTCAAGAAAAATAAGGCTCATTTAAATTCTCTCCATATCACATTATTCATGCTAATTTCAGAGTTGAACATTTTAGAGGGAAAAAGGAAGAAAATCACTCATAAGCCCCCACCCCAAGATAGCATTAACATTTTTACCTATTTCTGTGCAGTCTTTCTGCACACACGTCATATTTACCTTGTTATGATCAGTTATATGCCTCTATGGTAGACATGTCCTTGACCTTGGGTTAGTGTCCCAGGGTGGATTGTTTCGTGATTATGGCTGCCGTTGCTCTCCTCAAACCCTGTTTTATCACTTGTTCATTCGACGGATCTTCATGAAGCCCCATGTTCAAGGCTGGGTCCTGAGACCACTGGACAAAACACATATTCTAGCTGAGGGAGAAACAGCACATGAATGAACGCGTGTTGAATGGGATCGGGAAGCCACTGGGAACGCGTGAGCAGAGAGCAGTGTTGTCTGCTTCATGTGTTCTTTTGTTTTTGTTGTTTATGTTTTTGGTACCGGGGATTGAACTCAGGGGCACTCGACCACTGGGTCACACCCCCAGACCTTTTTTGTATTTTATTAGAGACAGGGTCTCACTGAGTTGCTAAGTGCCTCGCCATTGCTGAGGCTGGCTTTGAACTCGTGATCCTCCTGCCTCAGCCTCCCAAGTGCTGGGATTACAGGCGTGCGCCACCACGCCTGGCTGGCTTTATGTGTTTTTAAATGGGTTTCTTCTGTGTGGAGAACGGATCCCAGGGAGAGAAGAGCAGCACAGCGGGGAGGTCACTGCAGTGGCTGAGATGAGCAACAGAGCAATATGGCGGCTTGGACTGGAGTGGTTGGGTGGTGTTGGGGGAGAGGAGGCATGTTTAGGTGTTTGGGTCCTCAGAGCTTGCTGATGTGTGTCATGGATGTGTCATGGGTGTGAAAGAAAAGGAGGAATGCGGGTGGCTACGGGGATTCTGGCATGAGTATCTGTGTGAATGAGGGCGCCAACTTCAGAGGCAAGAAGACTCGGAGAACAGCAGGGTGGAGGTAAAATACAGAGGCCTGTTGTGATGGTGAGTGCCCTGTGGACGTGCAGGTGGGAAGGTCGAGTTTGCGGTTGGATGGATGAATCTGGGGCCCAGAGCCAGGGTGTCTAATTGGGACTTCTGGACAGCATTTAAAACCATGGAAATGGCTGAGGTCACCTGGGGGCGAGGGTGAGTTGAGAACAGAAAGATGGTAAGAAAGTGCCCCAACTCTTAAAAACAGAGGAGATCCACGTGCCATAGCCCAGCCACAGGCTCCCTGCCTCCGCAGACGCTCTGGGGACATGTGAAAGAGGAGACAGAGCCTCTCATCAACTAATCATGGCATTTTGAATTCTGGTATCTATTGAAATTGTGGAAGTCAAAGCAGTATCGTACAATCTCGATTTAAAAGATGGCAGACTACATATTGACAATCCAACATGTAAATCACTTAATAAAATATATCTAAATTGCTTTTTAATGCCACATAAGAAAGAAATTTTATATGTAATAGCTGTTCATAAAAGTCGGTGACCAGGGGCTGGGATGTGGCTCAGCAGTAGGGCGCTCGCCTAGCACGTGCGCGACCCGGGTTCAATCCTTAGTACCACGTAAAAATACATGCATTGTGTACAACTAAAGCAAATAAATAAACATTAAAAAAAAAAGTCGGTGACCATTTTCACACTACGTCCTCAAATGTCCTTTGGAACTTCCTGTTTTGACCAGTGGATTATTTAGAAGAATGTTGTTCAATTTTCAAACATTTAGTGGTGTTCCTGTTTTCTTCCTCTGAGTTTCAGTTTGATTTCATTAAGGTTGGAGAACATCATCTATATGGTTTTAATTCCTTTGCATTTTTTAAGGTTTATTTTATGGCCCAGGATACAGTGTATTTTGATGAATGTTCCATGAACACTTGGAAAAAGTATGAATTCTACCATTGGGGGATGGTGGTAGAGGGTTTTATATTTATCATTTTGATTCTATTGGTCGAGTCTACTGTTTTGATCTTCTCTATTTTCGTTGAATTTCTTTCTAAAAATTCTGCCAGTTTCTGGGAGAAGGGTATTGAAGTCCCCAACTGTAATTATGAATTTTTCTGTTTTTTCCTTTTAGCTTTATTAGTTTTGCTTTGTGGGTTTTGAGGCTCTGTTATTTGGTGTGTACACATTTAGATTCATTGATTTCTTCCCAGTAATTGATTCTTTTATAATTGTGTAATGTTCCTCTTTGCTCCGAAATCTACTTTATCAGCTATTAATATAGCAACTACAGTTTTTGTGCTATTAATATTTGCATGTTATATTTTCACCTATACTCCTGCTTTCTACCCACCCATGTCGCTGAATGTGAAGTGAATTTCTTGTAAACAGTGTACAGTCGAAGCCAAACTCTGCCTTTTAGCTGGTGTATTTAGACTATTTACATTTAAGGTAATCATTGATGTGTTAGAACTTAAGTCTGCCATTTTACGGTTTCCTGTTTCTTTTCCATTTCACGTTTCTCAGTTTCTCCTTAGTTGCCTTTCTGCTGATATTTGCACAATTTTTAGGATTCCATTTTGATTTGTTTATAATGTCTTCAAGAGCATCTCTTCCTTTTTCTGCATTGCTCTGGATATTGTGGTAGAGACTTACTCTATTCCACTGTTGCCAGCATTTTGCCACTTCACTAGGAGTGTGGAAGCCTTACCAGGTTGACATCCCTTTATTTCTCCCATACTTATGTAAGCATGAGATGTTTCCATAGTCAAATGTGATTTATGCAGCTCACGAGGAGAAAGGTGGCCTACTGCACGTGCCCATATGTTTTCTCTTTTTGTTATTTTTTCTTCTTTCCTGGTGCTCAAGGTTCTTTTATCCTCACCCTCCCATTTGGAGAACTTGTTTCAAACACTCTTTAGGGGTAGGTTTGTTAACTGCAGGTTCTTTTCATGATCAGTCATTGAACAATAGGCTTATTTCCCATCTATTCCGGAAGGAGGGTTTCACCAGAGAGAGGATTTGTGGTTGACAGTTCTTTTCTTTCGGAACTTGAAAAATGGGCCGCTTCCTCCCGGCCTCCTCATGTGGTGTCCTCCCACAGAGACTGTCTCATTTTCCTCTGGCTGCTTTTAAGAATTTTTCTCTGTCTTTATTTTCCAGAAGTTTAATTATGATTTTTGGCTTGGCGTGGATTTCTTTGGATGTATCTCATTTGGAGTTCACTCATTTGGAGTTCACCCATCTTCATCAGTTTATGGTCTTTGGCCAAATTTGGGAAGCTTTCAGTGTGCTGTTTCTTTGAATGCTCTTCAGCCAGGGGGTTGCCAAGGTTGGACCTTTTGTTATTATCACATAGGTCCTTGGGGTTCTTTTCTATTTCAATTTGTTTCCTCTCTGGTTTTTAGGTTGGGTTAAATCCATTCACATTCCTCAGTCAGCTTACTGATACTATTTTCCTCTCCTCCCCTCCCAACTATTGAGGTGCATCAATACATTTTTCAAATATTTTTATTTTTGGGTCTTTTAGTTTTATAACTTCTAATTGTTTCTTTTTTATAACTTCATTTTCTTTGCTGAGGTTTTCATTTTTATTTTTATTTCTGTCAACAGAATTCGTAATTGACGAAGAATTTTCATAATGACGACCTTAAAATCCTTGTTGGATAATGCCCCCATTGGATTCATCTCAGTATTAGCCTCTGTTCAGTTTTATTCTCCCTTTCTTTCAGTTATGATTTTCCTGCTTTTTTGCATGAATGGGAACTTTTTTATTGTATCTTGGACAGTGTGATGATCTCTCAGGAGACTCTTTTTAGGGTTAGTAGGCAGGCTACTGCAGGAGCCCTGTTTGGGGATTGGCTTGAATTGCGGTTGACTATGAGCCGTGGAGATTTGGCCTTTGTCGCCACCCGTAGTCTCACGGGATTGTTGCGGGATCTCGAGTGACTTGGCCAAAATTGCTGATCGGGTCAGCGCCATTTTAGGGTGTGTTTTTGGCGTGTGTTAGTCGTTATTAGAACCAGAGAGAAAAGTTATCAGAATAAAAAGCTGTTTGTCTCCAGTTTGCTTCTGAAGTTTTTCCCGGCGGCTCCGTTGCTCCAAGCGCTTCAGGCAGCAACTCTCACTAAAAAGTATATTGAATCTTATACCTCCATGGTGGCTAAACTTATTCTTCAAGGACTTAAGACTTCTACTTAAAATATTTGGCATTCACCCTGCTACTATTATTACTCCCTATTCATCATCACAGATTTGAATAATTATGCTTTCAATGATAATGATTGGGCTATAGCTAAATGCTATAACTTCTGCAAATTTTGGATAATCATCTTTCCTAAGTCCCCTATTTTATTATCTTTTTTTTGTATTAATTCATCCTATTATATTTCCACAGGTACTAAAAAATCAACCTATTCCTAAGGCATTTAAATGTATTCTACAGATGGGATCCTCAAAATGGTACTGCTACAGTAGTCACTAAAAAAAGAAATATGACTTTACATAACTGCACACAAATCAGCTCAACTAGTGGAACTGGAAGCTGTGGTAAGAGCTCTGGAGAATTTTAGGGACCAGCCCGTAAACATTTTTTCAGATAGCCACTCTGATATTGTACAAGCCGTCCAAAATTACCTGTTTGGGGATTTTAAAATCACAAAGGCTTGAATTGCGGTTAACCCTAGAGGATTAATTGCTATGAGCCCAAGTGGAAAATTGCGAGATTTGGCCTTTTTTGTTCGCCTCATTGTTTGCCCTGCATAGTCTCACGGGATTGTTGCGGGATCTCGAGTTAATGACTTGGCCAAAAATTGCTGATCGGGTCAGCGCCATTTTAGGGTGTGTTTTTTGGCGTGTGTGTGTGCACACAATTGTAATTTTTTTTTCTTTTTAGTCGTTGTTAGAACCAGAGAGAAAAGTTATCAGAATAAAAAGCTGTTTGTCTCCAGTTTGCTTCTGAAGTTTTTCCCGCGGCTCCGTTGCTCCAAGCGCTTCAGGCAGCAACAGGCTACTGCAATGGTTGCAATGACAATATCCTTTTCACAGTCTTTTGGAGAGGGTCTTTTGTTCTGTTTGGTTTCTCTGATGCTCATGAGGCTCCCACTGAGTGATGCATAGAAGGCATTTCCCCAGATTGGTTCCTTCAGATGGGGGAAGGGACCCTCTGGACCTTGGAAATAAAAAGAGCACTTGCCTGGGCGGACCCCCATGCTTGTGTACCCTGTCACCCTGTGTCTCTGGGAGGGAGAGGGGGCCTCAGAGCTGTGGAGACCAAGAGGCTTCCTATGCTTAGCGTTTCTTAAGGGAAAATCCGCCTTTCTGGTACTGCCTGGCTTCCTGGTGTCTCTGGAGGAAGAAAAGCACCCCAAGCTTGTAGGAAAGGACAGCCTTCTCCTGAGAGCCTGTCAGTGGGGCTCCAGGTCCAGCCTCTTGAGATTGTCTCTTGTTCTATCCTGGGGAGGAATCAGCCTACCCAGGGCCACTTCCTGTTGCAAAGTTGGGGGTTGGGAAAGCTGGGGCAGAGGTGGGTTCTTCTCATGGGTAGAGGGTCTTACAAGCAACACAACCCTGCTGCCATGTTGCTCTTCTGGTCCTTGGTCTCCAAGCAATTCCCTTCTTCTTCCCACCTGCCAGAACTCTTGCCTCTCACCCTAAAAAGAAAATCTCTGAGAACTAGGGGTAGATCACGTGTCCTTGGAATTGAGACCAAAAGCACAATCCAATGGATATTTAGGGCTTCATCAAAATTAAGGACTTTTTCCTCCATGAAGACCCTGTGAAAAGCAGGAGCTAGTTACAGACTGGGAGAAAATGCCTCCAAGCCACATATCCATTGGAGGAGCAGCATCTCAGAACTCAGTAGTATCCAGAGAACAAGAAGGCAAGCCAGGAGTGGAAGGCAAGGTTGGCAAAAACACCTGATGAGGGCTAACCATCCAAAATATACAAAGAACTCTGAAAATTCAACAAGAAAACAAACTACTTTAAATGAGTGAAAGACTTAAACAGACACCACACCAAAGAAGAAATGCGGATGGTGAAGGAGCATAGGAAAGCTGTTCAAGATCATATGTCATTAGCGAATGGTAAATCAAAACAGTGAAATACCACTCCAAGACTCCAACAACACCCAGGGCCAGCATGTTAGTCAGCTTTTTTTTTTGCTGCTGTGACCTAAAGACCTGACCAGAACAATTGTAGAGGAGGGAAAGTTTATTTAAGGGCTCAAGGTTTTAGAGGTCTCAGGGACAAACAGCCAGCTCCATCATGGCAGAAAGGTGTGGCAGAGGGGAGCAGCTCATGCTGATGAGACAGCAGAGACTCCACTCTCCAGATATACGCCCCACGAGCCACTTCCTCCCACACCCACCTGCCTCCAGTTCCCACCCAGGTGACCCCGTCAGGGATTCACAGATTAGGTCAAGGCTGTGACTCAGTCGTTTCTCCTCCAAACCTTCTTGCATCGTCTCACACCTGAGCTTTTGGGGGACACCACATCTAAACCATAACGGGAGCTAGGACGCACAACACCAGTTACTCTCCTTCATTACTGGTGAGAATGCAAAATGGGACCTCGCTTTGGAAAGCAGTTTAGCAAGTGTTTTTTTTTCTCCCAAATGAATCAAACACTTATGTTTACAAGCACATCTGCACTTGAGGTGGATACAGTCACCTTTTTGTAATTGTCCAAATTTGGAAGCACAAATATGTCCTTCAGGAGGTAAATGGATAGACAGAGGAACATCTTGATGATTGAATATTCTTTAGCCCTAAAAAGAAATAAGCTGTCAAGCCATGAAGGCATGTGGAGGGAACATAAATTCACTTAGTAAAGAAACCAACCTGAAAAGGCTGCATACCTACAAGTCCAACTACAGGACGTTCTGGAAAAGGCAAAACTATGGAGACAGTAAAAAAAAAAAAAAATATATATATATATATATATACATATATATATATATATATATATATATATATATATATATGCTTGCCAAAAGTTATGGGGGAGGGAGTGGGGAAAGGAGAGGTGAATAGGTAGGCACAGAGGATTTTTAGGGCTTTTCTCTTTCTTTTTTATTGGGGGTGATGTGGTACCAGGATTGAACTCAGGGGCACTCAACCACTGAGCCACATCCCCAGCCCTATTTTGTATTTTATTTTGAGACAGTATCTCACTGAGTTGCTTTTTGCCTCGCTTTTTGCTGAGGCTGGTTTTGAACTCTCGATCCTCCTGCCTCAGCCTCCCGAGCCATGGGGATTATAGGCATGTGCCACCTGCCCACCTTTTAAGGCATTTTATATTTGTCCGAACCCACAGAATGTACACCCCCAGGAATGAACCTTCACATGGACTATGGATCTAGGATGATAATGATGTGTCAGTGTAGACACGTGTCCATTATAACAAACCACCCCTCTGATGGGCGACGTCAGTTGCGGGGACTGTGCATGTGTGGGGTCAGAGCGCTTATTAGAACTCTCTGTACCTTTCCACTCTATTGTGCTGTGAGCCTCAAAAGTCTCTAAAAAATAAAGCCTACTTGAAAAAATAAAACAAACCTCCATAGTAACACACACACACACACACACACACACACACACAATTCAATCAGGAAATGGGTTAAAGACATGAATAGACAGTTCACCAAAGATGGCAAATCAGCACATTGAAAAGATGTTTTGATGCCACCAACCTCCAGAAAAATGCAGATGTTAAACTCATCAGAGCGGCGAGAATGAAAACTAGTGACAATACCAAGTATTGGATCGCTCACTCCTTGCACAACCACCTGGAGAACAGCTTGGCAGTTTCTTCTAAGACTACCCATGCAGCTACCAATGCATTCTTGGGCATTTGTGCCAGAGAAACGCACACTGACATTCACACAAAAACATTTAGACTGGTGCTATGGCAGCTTTGTTTTAGGAATAGTGGAAAACTGGAATGACCCACGTCCTTCGGTGGGTGGGTGGTTCAACAAACTGGTGCAGACCATCCATCGAGATCTACTCTGCAAGAAATAGGCACCAAATATGGAGACTTGCCATCACTTGGATCAATCTGGGGGAATTATGCAGCACAGGAAAAGAGTCAATTCCAAAAGATGACATATTGCATGATTTTATTTATATATTTCTGTTGAACTAAAAAAATATACAGACATGGAAAACAGCTTAGTGTTTGCCAAAGGTTAGGGACGGAAAGGAGTCAGGGGAAGGAAGTGGGTGTATCTAGGAAAGCTCAATGGAGGGACCCTAGTGGCGAGGGAGGTGTGCTGACTTGTGACCTGTGGTACACATGCAAACCTGCGTAGGTGGTAAGATTGCGCAGAACTAAATGCACACACACACACACACACACACACACACACACACACAGAATGTAAGCAGAAGTGGGGTGATATGACTAAGATCGGGCATTTTATTTATGTGATATCAGGTGGTATCGTGCTGTGGTATTGCAGGATGTTACCACAGGGGTAAACTAGGTGAAGACATCTCTGCATGTCCTCCCAAATGTGAATCTACAACTGTCTCAATCATTTCCACTTGCTTTCAGTGAAAGTCAGTGACAGTCACTTCTTTGGGAGGACTGCAGCTGGGCTCCATGTGTGTGGGTGCATGGGTGGGATGGGGGATGACAGAGAATGATGCCTTTGCTTTAGTGGCTGTAACTGGGGGACTCTGCCTGGCTAACTGGCAATGCAGCTGCCAGCCACAACTCCACCTGGATTCTGAGTTGGAGGCAATGAGAACACTTGATGGAACCCCTCTTGCTACTTCTCTTCCAAAGACGGCTGATTCCTACAGGCCACACAGCTGTCAATCTCATTGAGAACTTCTGGATTTCCTGCCCGTGCTACTCTTCTGTAGTTGTTTGCTTTTTAATGAGACAGTTAGGTATGTCATGGTGGAAAGTCAAATATATCATGTTTTAATGCTCATTAATAAATGTTGAATTAAAGCTAAGTATTGCCGGTTGTGGCAGTGCACACGTGTAATCCTAGTGGCTCAGAAGGCTGAGGCAGGAGGATTGCAAGTTTAAAGCCAGCCTCAGCAACTGAATGAGGCCCTGAGCAACTTAGCAAGATCCTGTCTCTAAATAAAAAATAAAAAGTGCTGGGGATGTGGCTCAGTGGTTAAGCACCCTTGGTTCAATCTCTTATACCAAAATAAAACAAACCAAAAAAGAATAAACAGAAAAACAAAGAAAAAACTCTAATTTAGAGTTAAAAAGTAAACATAAAGCTCTAATATGATAAACAAATAGCAACTAAGAAGAGCTCAGACAATGCACTATCAGAAAGAAACTTAACAAAACCTTTGGAAACACAGATAGAAGACCCCAAGCCAGTGATTTTGTGCAGAAGTCAAAGTTTTACAGGCTCCTCATGGAAATCTATGGACACCTTTCACACTCTATGTGACTAACCAGGCCCCTTCTACAGGACGCATTTGAAAAGAAGATTGGTATCAGATTATGATATGAACACTTCTCCAAGTCAGTAAATCTCTTAATAAACATAATTTTAATGCCTTTATATTGTCAGTAGATACATCATCTTTTTCTTAACCATCAGACACTTACATTTCTGCCTGGTTTTTATAACTCTGGTATTGATTATATTCTCACGTGTTGTCCCCAGGAGAATCACAAGATGAAAAAGAATGAACATCTTGATGTAATATTTGGGTCCAAGTTTTTCCCCAAAGGTGTTGTGTAGACTTACATCCCATAGAGGAGAGTTTGCTACAGGAAAACCTTTCTACAACCTGGTGGTGTATTTTTAAAGAGAAACGTGTGCTAATTTGTAATGGAAAAGTTGTATCCTGTAGCTTTTTAATTTTTTTTTTCTGGTTGCTATGTGGGAAATACTTTTCCGTGTGTCTGTGAACAATGGGACAACGCCTCTGAAAATCACTTGTGTCTTTTGAACAGTGCCCAAGAATGGTTTTATCCATTTTGATAAGTGTGCAACTTCGTTAAGAAGCCAAACTGGAGTGTATTTGATCCTTTTTCTGCTGGTGGCTCTGGGCTGTTTATGAATTGTAATATTATGAATTAATTCTTGTATTTCCAAGCAGATGTTAAGCAGGTGGTTTCTGCAGGTGGGTCACTATGTCTATAGCAGTGACACAACAGGACATAGGGCCTTCCTTTGAGGGCCTTCCATTCCCCTGCAGGTAGGGGAGACAGACCCTAATCAGAAAAGCATATGACAAGTCAGTAGGACCAAGGTGCTGAGGAGAAAAATACACAGGGAAAGAGGAACTGAGGATGTAAGTTCAAGCCTGCACTATTTTTTATTTTTTGGGGGGGGTACCGGTGTTTGAACCCAGGGGCACTCGATCACTGGGCCACATCCCCAGCCCTTTTTTTTGGTATTTTATTAGAGACAGGGTCTCACTGAGTTGCCAAGTGCCTCGCCATTGCTGAGGCTGGCTTTGAACTCGCGATCCTCCTGCCTCAGCCTCCCAAGTGCTGGGATTACAGGTGTGCGCCACCGTGCCCAGTTGGAACCTGTGCTATTTTTAAGGCTGGTGTTAGAAGGCCTGATGGATAAGAAGCCACAAAGAAGTCAAGCAGAGATCCGTAGGGAAGGTATCCCAGTCAGAAAGCACAGAAAATGCAATGGTTCTCATGCAGGTACTAGAAAGGACAATGAGGCCAGGGTGGCTGGTGTCAGCAGGTGAAGGGGAGATGAGGTCATCACAAGGGCCAGAGACCAGATGTCCTCATAGGTAGATGTAAAATCATTTAGGACTCGTGGCATGGTACGGATGACATGGCTTTGTTTTAGGAAGGCTTGTAGTCTCTGACTGCTGGTGGAAAAATAGGTTTTAAAGAGTCACACAGAGAAGCAGGGAGGCTGGGTAAGTCACTGCAATACTCCTGTTAAGGTGATGACGTCGGTGGTGAAGAATGGTTGGATTTTTGGTGTAGTCTGCAGAACTAACTAATGGGTTGCTTGGGGCATGGGAGAGAAGGAGAAGTCAAGGATGGCTCCAAGATGTTTGGCTTGAAGTACTATGATACTCGTTCTCAAGCAGAAAGGAGCCCAATTGCTCCAGAGTTCTGCTCTGTGAATCAGAAGCTGGAGGTGAGCCTGAGCCAAGGGCGGATGGGAAGGAGGCAGCAGGCTGCGAGTGGGCCAGTCCTGGAAGAGGCTGGAGACCTAAATTCAGAGGCTGTGAGCAAGGGCTGGAGGTGCAGCTCACTGGCAGAGCAAGAGCGTAGTGTTCATGAAGCCCTGGGTTCAGCCCCAGCCAACCCCAACCCCAGCAGGAGAAGGATTGCTTCAGAGGTTATGAATGATTTTAATGAACGATTCCCCCTAAGGAGTGGGTATGGGGAGAGAGGGGTCCGTGACTGAGAACCAAGCCCTGGGTGGTCTGCCGACCTCCAGTTTGGGTTTATAAAGAGGAACAAGCCTGAGAAGGATCATTAAGGTAGGAGGACAGCAGATGGTACCGTTGGGATGTCCAGACAGAGTCCAGGTCCCTGGTGTTCTGAACAAAGAATTGAGCCAGACACACAGAAGTAACAGAGGCAGAGTCCTTGAAGGTGAAGGTCGTGCTCCGTTAGGGAGAGCAGAGTGGGCTGGAGGGGTGGCGAGGGAGCTGAGACTCAAGGCCCCAGTCTCTGGAAATTAGGGTCTTATATTCTGAGCTGTGGGGCCTTCTCTTCTCTAAATGGACCTGATTGAAGACCTTACCCCATTTTCTCCCATTTGTTATCTTATGATTCCTGATTAGAATACTTTCGAATCTTCTCCCCATTGGTTACTTTAGAAAACCCACTTAGAATATTGCCCACTTTTTTTTTTTTAGTTGTAAATGGACACAATCTCTTTATTTTACTTATTTATCTTTATGTGGTGCTGAGGATCGAACCCAGTGCCTCACACATGCTAGACAGGTGCTCTGCCACTGAGCCACAACCCCAGCACCAAATATTGCCCACTTTACTTCCATCGGTCATTTTAAAATTTGAACCTGGAGTGGGAGTTGTCACAGCGCTGTCCTCAGTGGCGGGAGTTGTCATGGCAATGGGATTTTATTATACACAGGGACAGGACTTGTCTCCTTGTCTTGTTCTCCAGGGCTCCTTTCTAACCCCTGCCCCAGCTGTCCTGGAGTCCCTGAACTCCTACCTAACACAGGGGTTGGTGGGATCCTGGACCCAAGTGAAAAAGGAGTTTTAAGGAAGAGACAGTGCGTTAGATGAAGGCCTAGAACTGACCCGGGGTTGACGGGAAGATGCTGCAGCCTTGGGTGACAGCTGACACAGAGAGGGAGGCTTGAAGGTCAGGTGGAGGTGGACTGAGAAGAGACTGGGAGAGGAGGAGAGACAGAGACTACAGGCCTCAGAGACCATGGGGAGGGGAGAGAGAGAGAGGGAGGGAAAGAGAGGGAGGGGGGAGGGAGGGGGGGGAGGGAGAGAGGGAGGGAGGGGCGGAGGGAGGGAGAGAGAGAGGGGAGAGGGAGGGAGGGGAGGGAGAGGGAGGGAGGGAGAGAGGGAGAGGAGAGGGAGAGAGGGAGGGAGAGGGGAGAGGGGAGGGAGAGGGAGGGGAGGAGAGGGAGGGGGAGGAGAGGGAGGGAGAGAGAGAGGGAGGGAGAGAGAGAGGGAGGGAGAGAGAGAGGGAGGGGAGAGGGGAGGGAGGGAGAGGGAGAGAGGGAGAGAGGGAGGGAGGGAGAGAGAGAGGGAGGGGGGGGAAGGGAGGGAGGGAGGGAGAGAGGAGAGGGAGGGGGAGGGGAGGGAGGGAGAGAGGGAGGGAGAGAGAGAGAGGGGGGGAGGGGGGGGAGGGGGAGGAGGGAGGGAGGGAGAGGGAGAGGGAGGGAGAGAGAGAGGGAGGGGGAGGGGGAGGGAGGGAGAAGTGGGGCTGTAGCTCACAGAGATGAGAGGCTTATATTACTTTTTTTGTTTTGTTTTTATTGATTTGGGGGTGGATTTCAGCACCTGCATTCTCATGTAGAGATTGGGAATTTTATGATTTGGGAAAATAAAAAAGATGGGGCAATGGCTGGACTAAAGTTTTTTAAAGGCAAAAGGGGCTGGGATCCCATGCCTACGTGGAAGTGTGGCTAAGGTAGGACAGGGTCAGGTCATCCCCTGTGACAGTGGTAGGCAGAATACCAGGTCCAGACTTTGGTGAGTTGGTGGGTTTGTTGGTGGAGGGTTGCAGAAGTTCTTTTCTGATTTCTTCTATCTTTTCTCATCTTTTCAGTGGGATCAGAAGCAAGTTCATCAGGTAGAGAGGAGAGAAGGCGTGAAGGGCTGTCACGAGGGAGGACAGACAAAGAAGGGTGGGCTTGCTAAGGCACCACCTGAGCTACGTGGTCAAGGTTTCCAAGCGAGGCTTGTCTACAGGTTGCGTGGCCTTCTCCAGCCTCCTTCTGCTTGCAGAGAGGTGGAGTTCTGCATGGTTGGAGTTTGGTCAGGTGATTGTGATCCGGGAAGAGATGGTCAGATATCCCAGGGCATAGGTGAGGGAGCAACAGAACCCACGAAGAAGGAGGCAGACCTAGAAAAGACCTACTGTGATGATCATTTTCTTCATTATTCCCACCTTTTGGCAAAAATGATAGCAAGACCTAAGGAAGTGCACACTTGGAAGTTTAAGAGAGATCTTGTGAGAAATTAATTACCTTCCTAGCTAACTCCTAATGAACTTGATTCGGAAAAGTCTGATATCTTCCAGGCAGAGTGCTTTTAAAATAAGGGTAGTAACATAATGCGCTGGGCGTTGGATTTTATTTATTTATCTACTTAGAGAAAGAAGAAGAAACTCTTCAAATTGCCTAGCAAGCTTGGGGGCCCTGGCTCCATGCATGCCCTGAAGTGAATGCGAGAGGAACTCTATTCTCCAGTTAGATGAGTCTTCAGGTGCAGCTGGAAGCTGCTTGTGTGGGAGACATCAGACAGTGCAAGATCTGCTGACCCAACCCCACATCAGTCGGCTCTTTGTTGCTATAAAGGAACACAGGTGGCAGTCTACTTGTGAAAACACCAAGAGAGAGATTGATTTAGCTCTCTGTTTTGAAGGCTGAATGTCCAAACAGCATGGCACAGACTCTGGCGAGGGGCCTGGTGGCAAATGGCGGGAGTGCCTTGTGGAGGAGAAGATCACATCTCGAAACAGAAAGGCAGACAGCCGTGAGACAGGCTTGATCTTGCAAGAACTACCTTAATTCCTTCTGAGGGCGTGTCCCCAATTGACCTAAGGACCCAGCTCTTAAAGGTTCCATACCAACTCTCCGTGCAGCCACCCTTGGGACTGCTCCTCTAACGCAGGGACCCACTTAAACCCAGCTCCTTCAGTGAGCAAATGGCAGAACTCCTGCCCTCGTGTAGCCTACGGTGTGGTAGGGAGAGAAGCAAGAACAGAACCTACCTCTCGAATACAAAGCAATGAGGAAGAGAGGGCGTCTCAGGAGTGGGGCTGGGGATCACACCTTCAGTAGAGTACCAGGGGACGCCCCCCTTTGAACATGGCATTTATGTAAGTTCTTTGAAGTAAAAATAATATCTGTGAATTTCTGGGGGAAGGCGCTACAAAGACAAGGTGACCCTGTGTGTGCGAGGAGGTGTGGCTCTCTCTGGTCTGTGTAATGACACGAACCTGTAGTTGGCAAGGGCAGAAGCAGAGAGAGAGACGCAGGAAGACTCCTGCAGTCATCTGGGCAGGAGGCAGTGGTGGGTCTGTTGGCGTAGGACACCATGGTGGCGATTCACTCCTCTGGGAAGTTGTCATTCTGCCTTGCAGACCCCATGGGGGAGAGACCTGGGTGACTTCAAGACAAGGAAGGAAAGTCTGATTTATTGAGCAGAGAGCAATTTGACAAGCTTTTCCCTCAGGAATAAACCGGAAGAACAAGGGGGGGAAAGAACATTTCAGGCAGGAAGGAAGTTGATAACCATAGTTCAAGAATGAGAGAACTTGGTTGATTCATGAAAATATAGAGGCTGTGAAATCCAAACCAGGAGGGGGACAACGGAATAGTTCCAGTCCAAGTCCAAGAGCAAATGAAGACAGATGTCCTGGCTCCAAGACAGCAAGGCAGAGAGAAAATATTCTTTTGTACTAAGCCTTGTATTCTTTTCAAGCCTTGGATGGGTTGGATGAAGCCCACACACATTGCAGAGTCACACACATTGCAGTCTGTGCTCCGTCTCCTGATTCAAATGTTAACCTCCTCCAGCAACGCCCTCGAAGACACATGCATAGCACACACAATTAAGCAAATATCTGGGCACCCCATGGCCCAGTCAAATGAATCATCCCATGGGCCTTAACCCAAGAAAGCATGATTGATTTGCCATCTACAAAACTCGATCAATGTCATATAACCAAGAACAAGAATCACAGGATCATTTCTATAGAGGCAGGGGATGCCTTTGACCAAATCCTTTGTTATAACTCCTTTGTTATAAAAACACTCAACTAACTGGGAAGAGAAAGGAAACTCCTTGACCTCGTAAAGGATGCCCATGAGAAATTCAGAGATTGGGAACAGATACAATATGTCTGTTCTCACCACTCCGGTATGGGGGCAAGACAAAGAAATGAAAGACGTCTGGTTGGATATGAAAAAGTAAAACATCTTTATTTGTAATGTCGTGACTTGCATATAGAAAATCCTAAGGAATTCCCCCGCCCCTCCAAAATGATTAGAGCTAATAAGTAAGTTCAGCAAAGTTGCAAGATGAGAGATCAATATATAAAAAATGTTATGTCTATACACCTGTGACAAACAACCTAAAAATAAAAACTGAAAGACTGTTCAATTGAGGATGGCATCCAAAAGAAGGATTCCCCCACTGTTTCTCTTAGTTTGGGTACAAATATTAGCATTTGGCACATCAGGCAAGATCTGACCCTAGTGGGCCCATTAAGATGGTGTCACAGTGACTCCCAGGAGGTGTGTGGTGGAAGGGTTCAATGACTCATGCAACCTGCCCTGGTGGAGACCACTTTCAAGTTCCTGTGGAAAACTCTTTTCCAATCCTGTTTCTTCCAACCACAAAGTCATCCTTAAAGGCCCAGAGGTAGGCAGCAACCAACTGGTCAAATTCAGATTCCAGTCTGCCTCCTTGGCCCCAAATTAGTCCCTCACTCCCCACTCAAAGACAATTTGTCACGCAGATAAAACTTGTGGTTTCCATAACTCAACAAAATGTCCCTGCAAGAGACATTCACAGTTTGCTATGAATGAAGCTATAATCTTTTCATGAGGGGGAAAAAAAGTGGAAAGAGATTGGGTACCTCTGAAGGCCAAAATATAAAGTGGGAAACAGCAAAGGGTGTTGGAAATAAACTTGATTCTCAGTATTGATTTTATTGGATTAAAGTTAGTGAATTCAAATGAAAGGAAGTTCCTTTATCCTTAGGTAACGTTTTATAGTTGATAAAGCATGGGTGTGGTCTTACGTGGTCTTTACAGATAACTCAATGAAAAGCATGGATGTGATTCCCATTTTCTGGGAAGAAATTAGAACACAAAAATTTAATGGTCACCTCAGGTTACACTGCTATGAAATGATAGAGCCAGAACGCAAACTCAAGTCTCTTCTTTCCAAATTCTTTGTTCTAGCAAGAGTGGAAAGAGTTTTTCTACTTATCCCATACAGAGATTTTAAATCACAGCTACTCTCCTTTAATAGGACCCCATTTTTGAAGTAATGATTTTAAAAAAGTTTCTTAAGTAACTGGAAAATGAAGAGAAGAAAGCACTCCTTTTGCAAATTCATCATTAGAATCTTCAAGTTCATTTCTTGCTCCAAAAGGCCACATCCCATGGAGGATATAAAAAATCATTGTGCCATGAGCTCATATTTGAGAATTTGCTGTTTTAATACAGGTCACAGTTTGTCAAATGAATTAAGGCATGTTTTAGAACTAGCCCTGGGGGGGCCAAGTATGTGTCCTTCAATTGAATTACTATAAATTCTTAGAATGTTAATAAGATTAGCGTTTTGTGCTACGAACTCGCATTGCCCCAAAGCGCTCGTGTTGGTGGTCCAAAAGTAGATCAGGGAAATTTTTTTTAGGATAAACACTCTCTTATTCCCATAGATCTCTGCCTACGTAAGGACTCAGTTCATATGGAAACAGAAATAATCAGACTTGGGTCTTCCTGGCACACACAGGGTTTCAGTGGCTAAGCAAATGACTGGCGTTCATGCAGGGGAGGGTGGGAGCCGTGGGGGAGGATGGGAGAAAAGACAAGAAGGCGCAGGTGCTATCTCTCAGCAGCAGCAACCTTGGCAGAGACTACAGGAGCAACAGCAGGGAGGGCACTGACCCCAGAGAGGACCCTGGGAACTTTGATGAACAAACACTAAGCACACCCCCCAATATTGCAGGAGGCCTCCGACAGCCTTCCATCCCTCTCCCCTGGCTGGCAGGGGTGGCCTCCCAGGGCCAGCAGCAGGCCTGCCTCGAGTGGAAAGATGTGCATGGAGTTTGGGGAGCTGCTGAGGTCTGGGGTGTCTGTTGTTGCTCATGCAAATACATTAATAATAAAATTTGGAATCTTTGCACCTTCTCTTATTTGGAGCTCCCAGACAAAAACTGGGCTCTCCAATCCTGGTTAGGACTCTGGCTACGAGAATACCGGATGGGGTTTGACGACATCATTCTCCATTTCTGTTCATTGGTTTTTCTGTAATCTTGGGGTTGCTTCCCTGCTTCTATTAAAACATTCTAGTGAGGAAAAGAAAAAGTCTTTCTGGGAAACAAAGGGAAGTTGTCACTGTATTTTTGTATTGAGACATCTGGGGATGTTTTTCAACATACACCATAAAAGAATCATATTTCCAAGGAATGAAGAAGGATAATTGCATGAAGTGACTTTGGCCATGTGATTACATTTCTCTGGTCCTCAATTTCTTCACCAGTAAAATGAGGAAGATTTGAGTTGGCTGACGGAACAACTGGAGGGCTCCCTGCGGACTTTCTTCTGCCTAGGAAATCCTGGAGCAGGAAGGGGCCAGGAGTAGGGGTGGCCGTGACCTTGTGCAGAGGCTTTGTATGTAAGTGCGGTGAAGCTGCAGCAGCCGCAGCCGGTGCTCTGGCTGCCGGGAGTGGGGGGTGTCTCCAGCACGAGTTCCCTAAGGACTGTGTGGGTCACTGCACTTGACTTACCTTTCCCAGGTGGGCCCTGGACTCAGCTTTCAAAGTGAAGGTTTCTGAAGCGTGTGAGCAGCTCTAGGGTCAGAGGAACCTGGGTTTGGGTCATCTCAGCCGCTGACTGCGTGGGGATGTTAGGCAACTTATTTAACTTTCTGGGGGTCTCTCTTTCTTGGTAAAATGAGAATAATCGTTTTGTAGGTTCTACGTTGTGGTTTCGTTGCGAGGCTTGAATGGAATATTTCTAAGAAGAGCTTTTGGAATATAGGAAGTTCTTCAATAAATATTAATCTCAATAGCAACCGTAGACAGAGGAACTTGCGGGTGCATCTGGCCTGTATTGCCTTTGGCCCTGGCATGCTTTGGCTTTTGGTCACTGCCTTCAAATGTTTGTATGGCCGTTATACGGAAAACCCAGCAGAACCTGGGGAAGTGTTACGGATTTCCTCAGCTCGGCCTTAACTGAGCACATGGAGGAAGCTATGGTATTTTGTTGTGCAAAGTTCTGGAAGGAGATAGAGCTGGGTAGTCATGGGAACCATAGCAAACACCCTCAGAGACCACCCAGACCCCCTACAGGTATGAAAGACTTGCTTCCTCAAATGCCAGATGTCTTCATCCATTTTCTGTTGCTATGAGGAGATACCTTGGGCTGGGTCCTTTATAAAGAAAAGAGGTTTATTTAGCTCACAGTTAAGAGCACAGTGCTGGCTTCTTCTTGGCTCTGGAAAAGGCCTTATGGCAGAAGGTATCACAATGTCAGGGAAGATGTGTGATAGTGGCAAGAGTGATTGAGGGGCGGTGCCAGGCTTGCTCTAAACAACTCATTCTTGTGGGAACCGATCTAGTCCCGTGAGATCTGCCTGAACCCCTCCCAAGGGGGGCCCCAGGACCTGATTATCTCCCCCCTGGTCTCACCTCCTCAAGCGCCCACCATTCTGAAGACCGAGTTCCCCGGCAGGAACTTCGGGGCACAGACCACACCCAGACCTTAGCACTGGCCATGCTGGTAGGAGCTGCCCCTGGCTGTCAGCCCTGTTCAGGAACATCTTGTGGGTGCACAGGCGAGAATCCCAGTCTCGGGACTCCCTGGCTCAGGGCACCGTTGAGACCTTCCCTGCCCAAAGCTCCCTGTGGAACTGGCCGGCCCTGCCCTCAGACGACCTCACAGCCCGGCTTCTCTCCCTGCCTAGCCCCTCTCCTTTCCTTCCTTCCGCAGGCATTGATCCTAGGAGCCCAGAGAGTTTAGAGGACCCCCACCCCCTGGTGGAGATAGGACTGGGGATCAGACAAGGAGGAGGATGGACGGAGTCCCGCCGTGTCCTGAGCCTGGGGTGCTAAGTCGCTCAGTCTTCATCTCATGACTCTGGTCCACAGACCCTGAGATGGATGGGTGCTCCACAGTGGGGCAGAGTCCTGAGCCCTGCCTGGGTCCCAGCCCAGGGCCGTTGGAAAGGGTGTCTTTAGCAAGCTCCAAAACCATTCTCAACCACAAAGGAAGAACAGCTGCCTAGGAAGGTAAACTTTGCATTCTCTCTTTTTTTATAATTTTTAAATTTGTTCTAATTAGTTATGCATGACTGGAGAATGCATTATGACACATCATACATAAACGGAGCATAGCTTCTCATCTTCTGGTTGTACATGATGTAGAATTACACTGGTCATGTAGTCATATATGCCCAAAGGGTAATAATGTCTGATTCATCCTATTATCACTCAGGGTTCTGAGTCTTCTGGGGTCGGAGAGGGATTTGGATGTTGCTTTTCTGCACTTAGAAGAAGGGGACGTGGACCAGTGTGGAATCGCAGCTTTCAGAGAGGCAACACCATCTAAGGGCTGTCAGGACCACTGCCTGCCTCTCTCGGTGCGGCATGCAGTTCTTAGCCCTTCAGAGTGAAAGGACCTCCAAGCTTGAATAGTTTTGCCAGCCAGACCTATTATTTCAAATAGATTTTTTTAAAAAGAGACAATTTACATAGGTGGTGTTGGAAAATGAGTCAGAGATTATTTGCAACTTTAAATGTAATTGTCAAAGGAGGATGAGTCCCACCCAAAACAACAACAACAAGACCACCCGATTAGCTATTAAATTGTACAGGCCACTTTATTATTAATTTATTTCAGCAGGGACTCAGGAAAGCACCTAAATTTCATAGCTAAGCTCATCACTCATTTCTAACCCTGACTCAAACATGAATCATATCAGGAAACTGTGGGGTGAAAATTCAAGACTCGATTTTAGTTTTCTTTATCACCACTTGAACTGGAGTCCAGCCTTGTGCCCAAACACTTTCTCTCTGCTCAGTACTTGCTTCAGCAAGGCCGTGGTCAGGACTTCACGCTGCCCAGGAAGCACTGGGCTTCAGCACACAGGTCCCCGTGTACAGCCAGCTCCAGCAGGGGGCGCCCTGGCACTTGGGCGAGCTGCCCCACCTCTCCAAGCCCTACCTGTGAAATGGGGCTAATGGACTCCTTCCTTTGCAGGTTTCTTCTGGGTCTCGGATGAGATGGGAAATACTAGCACTCCTATGTGCTGAGCAGATGGTCCCACGCCGCTGCACCCTGGTGCACCCTGCAGTCAGCTGCAACTTCCTGCTCATCTCAGAGCTGCTCAAATGCCCAGAGGAAGCTGGGGGTGGGGGTGGGGAAGAGGCTGTGAAGGTATTCCCTGTGAGTGAGAGACGCAAGGTCAAATGACAGTATCAGGAAGCAAATGCTGAGCTCAAAATGAATGGTAAAGAGAAATATTCCAGGGTCAATGCCGCAGAAGCACAAGGTCTGGGAGACCCAGGGTGGATTTCCAGACCAGTGGTTCTCAACCTCGGCTGTGTAGGAGCATCTTCTGAGCCACCTAAACAAAGTGCCAAGGCCTAAGTCCCACCCCCGAGACTCCGATGGAATCAGTTTGGGGTGGTGCCCAGGAATCGGTGTTTATCAAAATCTCCCACTTGATTCCCACATGTAGCCGGGAGCCAGAGCTCTTGCCAGAGGAACGAGGCCTGAAAGCGGAACTTGTTTGCCTCTGACATATGAACAACACTCGGCCGTTTCCAAGCTTCATCTACATAGTTTCGTGAGACCAGACAGGTACGGGGAAGAGAGAGGCTCGAGCCAAGGCCTAGAGGGCCATGGGACAGTAATGTTCCCCTTCTAGAGAATTCCAGCATCTCCTTCTTGGGCTTCATCATCCATAATGCTGTCAATTCCACCATTACACTTATTCCTTAGAGAGAAAGAAACAATTGTCTGGCGCGGTGGTGCACACTTGTAATCCCAGCGGCTCAGGAGGCTGAGGCAGGAGGATTTCAAGTTCAAAGCCAGCCTCAGCAAAAGTGAGGTGCTAAGCAACTCAGTAAGACCCTATCTCTAAATAAAATACAAAACAGGGCTGGGGATGTGGCTTAGTGGTCAAGTGCCCCTGAGTTCAATCCTTGGTACCCCCCCAAAAAAAGAGCAATTTCACCTTAAAACATATAATGGGCAGAAATGGGTCTAAGTTTTTGGAGCTTATATGATTTCAGGTACCCTCTCCAACAAATGCTAGAAAATCTTGAATGCAAAATTTCACCAGCTCTAGGATGGCTCGGCCCCTGGGAGGGCGTGAGTAGCATGCCCAAGGTCCCGCAGCCAGGAAAGGGCAGAACTGGCATGGGAACCTGACTCTACTCTGTCACCTCTTGTTGCCACTGGAAGCCCTGGTAGTGGCTCTCTTTTCAGTCATTAAATTTTTGCATTTGAATGTTGGTCCCACCGTGGAGATTAAACTTCCCTGCGTCCTGAGTCCTGGTTTCTGCTTCTGTCCTTCCGTATCGTCCTGTAAGTGCTTCCTGGGAAAGGTGCCAGAAAAGTGAGCCCTAACCCAGCACCCACTGGCTGGCGAGGCCCACCCTAGAAAGCAGCCCCCAGGCAGCAGCATTCCAGTGCAGGCTGGGGACCCCCAGTGCGGCTCACTGTCTGCCTTAGCCAGACTAAGAACATGTATGGGCTGGCCCTGCCAAAACGTGTTCTGGGACTTAAAACCTGAGAACGGGAAGTAGATCCTGTCAGGAAGGCGAGAATCCAGTGAAGAGGGTGCTACTGGTGGAGGGGCGTTGTCCAAGACCAGCGAGGAGCCCTTGTGGGGGCTGGGGGTGGGGGAGGAAGAAGCCAGGGAGGGACTAGGAGTCGTATCTCTAGCAAATCCACTGGAGGTCTAGGGTGGTTCTAGACATACCAGAGCATTCAAGAGTGACGTTGCACACAGGTTAGCTCCCAGGCTCAGAACAGCCCGTAGCCAATGCATGGCCGCTCCCGAACTGTCCCCACGTCTTTGTCTGAAACCCTCTACCGCACATCTATCTCGGCCACGACAATAGTTATAAAGGGAAAATGGGTCAATTTCACAGGTAAGAAATCTGATAGACACCACCTTCTCCAAATAATCAGAGTGCATATTACCGATCGGAGACAAGCTGGCGTCAGGTACCGATGCACTGAGAAGGAGAGGGTCAACAGTAATTCCTGAACTTGATCTTGGCCTGCTATGGCGGACGCTTAGGGTGGTGCCCAGGATCTCTACTTCCTGGTGTTCTTGTCTTGTGTGACACCCACGGTCGCCATGGGCGAAGGTGCGACTCACGCAGTCGAGGGGGAGAAATACAGAATGTCCACGCGCTTCTGCCCTCTCCAAGGCCTTATTCACTCAGCTCACTCAATACAGTTTCACTCTGTAGGTTCTTAATCAAGAAAATGACAATCCTTAATGCCGGGCACTGCAATAGACATAACCAATCCACAGCACACAATTCTAAGTTAGTTCTAAGCATGCAAACACACTTAGTCATGACAGACTCCTAACAGACATTCCCTCTGCATGCTAAGCTCAAGTGCCAGCTCGAAAGTCTCCACCCTAGGCTGAGAGTCCAGCAGAGGCGCACTCAGCCAGGCCCAGGTGCTCAGATCAGGGACCCAGGCAGGCTTCCCCTGGGTGGAGCTGACAGCCGCTGAGGAGCGGGTGGCAGGGAGAAGGAGCGGTTCTCACCAGGGTCAGGACGTGGCTGTGGAGTTTGACAGCGGTGAGGACGACGCAGAGGTCCAGGCAGATGAGCAGGGCTGGGAGGTCAGTCCAGGTCCTCACCAGGCTCTCCAGCAGGTGGGCACCAGTGTCGCTGGCCAAATGTCTGTTCGTTGGCGCCATCATTTATACTAACTTTGGGCGCTTCTGACCACACTTTCAATCCCTACCAGTTGCTACGGGGTTTCTCAGTGACGTCATTCGTCCTGATTTTCTCGCCTCTTGCCTTTGGCAGGGACTTAATCAGGTGAGGGTATCATGACAGAGACTTCCCTCTGGGTTTAAGGCAGGGATATAAGGAGTGACTTCCTTTATCAGGCTATGCCTGACGACCATATTGGAGTTGCTCCGTAAGTGGGCCTGGTGGGGACTGCAGGGTCAGAGTGAAGTTTTAAGATGGAGCTGCTTAGGCTAAGGCCTGAGGCCCTCCTTACACCCTCCCTTGGAGAGTGGGCAGGGCGTGGACTTTCTTCTAACCAAGAGAACACGGCGAAAGCAACTGGAGGTCTGTAGTTACGTGTGCACTGCTGCACAATTGTGTGAAATGTGACGGTAGCCCCATCTTGCTGGTTTGGAAGATGCAGGTTGCAATGTGGTGGTTGCCTACATTGGGAGGAACAAACTGAGGGTGACCTCGAGGAGCTGAAGACAGGTGGCCTGCAAGAAATTGAGGTCCACAGTCCTACAGCCGTAAGGGAGACTGAACTCCATCAAAAAAGAAAAGGCAGATTCTTCCCCAGATGAGATCCTGACCCCAGCTGGCACCTTGATTGTAACCTTGTGCAACCCCACGCAGAGGACCCAGCCAAGCTGTGCCCCGACTCCTGACCCACAGAAACCATAGGATAATAAAAAGTGGTGGTTTTAAGCTGCTACATTTGTGGGACTCTGTTATGCAGCAATAGACATTGAGTTCCAATGTGTTCTGTACAGGAATGGCCTTATTCCTGGGAGCTGCATCTTGAAGTATGTAGGGGATTATTGGACCTACAGCTTAGTCTGAGAAAGCTCAGGAAAAAAAAAAAAAGATATATATATATATATATATATATATATATGTATATATATGAATTATATACACATTAACACACACATATACATATATATGTATATACATATACATATATATGTGTGTGTATATATATACATATATATATAAAATGTTTCTATATAGGAAGATGAAGACGGCAAGATGAAGTGGCAAAATGTTCATGTTTTGAGTATCTCAACAATGGCTACGTGGGAATAATTATCGTAAATATCTATGAGTTTGAAAATTTTCTAATAAGTTTACAAAAACAAAGTAACTTTCCCCTGATCACCTGACCAGGTGAGCCACCACGTGCTCTGACCTGTCCATGTGGCAGAGGGACCTGAGGAACAGCAATCATCTACCCTTCTTTCGGTCTCTTCCCAGTTCTCTTGGGAAAACTGGTGCAACCACAATCTTGATTGTTTCTATCTTGTGTGTGTGTTGTTGTCTCTCTTGGTTTTGGACAAAGAAAATGTACCTTTGACTTCATTGTTTGCTCTCATCATTTGTTGCAGTGAGGAGGTCAATGAAGAGATCTCCTATGGCTTGACATCTGGAACTTGAGTTTGCACTTGACCTTCCATGCTACAATTCCTCTGTGTTTAAGGCTTGTGGGTTGAAAGTTCATCGGAGGCATGTTGGTGAAACTGGAGCACCCCATTCTTTGTAAGGTTCCCGAGAGAACAGAGCATGCACTTACTATCTTAAAAAGCCTCATTCCTGTGAAGTCAGTTGGGTGTGGAGGAGTTGGGCTACCTGATGCTATGGTGTATGAGTGTGGTGAAGGTTCAGATCCCCTATGGCTCATGTCCCCCAGCTTGCACCTGAAGGTCCCCAAATCCTAATCAGACCATGACACAAATTTTGCCTTGAGGACTTCTCAGAGCCATTGCTAGAATTTGTTAGGACAAGAAGTTACTCTGGAACGCCATGGTAGAAAGGGATGGTTTATTGGGGTACTGCATGGCGTGGTAGGGGACAAAATAGCATGGAGGGCAGGGAAGGTAAAGGGGAAAGGGAGAGGGAGGACAGGGACAGGAACAAGCACGAACAGAGAGCGATTTCAGTCCGGGGCTGGCTGAAATAGAGTGGGGGTCAGAAAGCCCCCCTGGAGTGAGTCCTTGCCCTATAGGCTACCAGAGGTCAGAAGGTAGTGGCCAGGGCACCTGCTGGCCAGGTTTGCTGGCCATGCTGAGGGTCTTGGGAAGTGTAGTTTTTCACAAAGCACCTGGGGAGGTGTGGCCTTCTGCCTGGGAGGCGCAGCCTCCTGCCTGGAATCCAACAGCCATTCTAACAGGAAACCCACGTCGAGTAGATGATGGTGCTTGGGACGGCTGAGAAGCCAAGGTCTAAAGAATCCCTTTGGCTGATGGACTCGGCCGAGGGAGCGGGGAGTTCTGACTAGTGGGGATATGTACAGGGACACCGCTCTACACCTTGAAAAGATGCACGGCTCAACAACTTCAGTGATGATGGCAGCCAGAAACGGGGGGGGGGGGGGGGGGACTCTGAGAGCCAGGCGGGCCAGGATTTTGTGGGTTAAAGAGTGTCTAGGATCCCCTGAGCCTCGGTGTGTGCATTTGTGAAGGGGGCTCCTTCCCGGGAAGAGACCCACGCAGGCGTGAGAAGTCAGTGCTGTCCCGTGATGCAGAGCAGAGCTGGGCACCAGGCCGTGCCCACCCCGAGCCCTCCTTCTTGATCTGTCCCAGTGCTGGCCTCGCTGCAGTTCTGGGCCTGGGACCTTGGACCGTGGGAGTCTCTGAAAAGTGGTCGTTGGTCTTTCAGCCCATTGAACCAAGGCTGGTAGTGGAATAATTCCTTTATTCCCAAATGCTCCGGTTTTCTGATAGCTTTTAGCACAGAGCAGGGTGTTCCTTTCTTTCCTTGGACAGATGATGGCATTGTAGCACTTCCAGAGGAAGCAAGCCACCAAGCCCTGATGGACTCAGGCGTGCTGAGAAAGCCTGAGGTCTGGGGTTTTGCTTTTTGAGTCCTGGATGAAAACAGAGAAATGCTATGATCTCTGCATTTCCTAAAAGGGAGTCACGGAAATCTCACATTTATACTAAAAAGTGACATTCGGGCCTGAACTGCCCACCCTTACCATGCCCAGCCTCCCTTCCTCTCATTGTGGAAGCAGTGATCTCAGGAGAGAAGTTTTCCATCTGCCTCCTTAGGATGCTAAGCTGCTAGTGCAGTTTATTATTTATTACATCTCCCACTTTATGTTAAGCCGTGATTTTCCTTTTTTTCCGTTATTAAGAATTCAGTCGGGCTGGTATAAAAATAGGGCTGGCATCCGCTTCTGCAGACTGACTGTTCGAACAGCATGTTTTGGGGGAGGTTTATAATTATTCCCAAACTGCTTTCATTCTAAGCCTGCTTAATATCGACTCTGGCTGCTCACCCCGGCTCCCTCCTGTCCAGCATGTGTGGGACACGAGTGGCCAAGGCAGGTTTCTGGGACCCTACCCCCGGGCCAGGGATGTCTGCTCCGCGAGATGTCATAGGTGTGTCCACATATGAAAGCGCAGGGCCTCATGCTCCCAGCGGATCCACAGCCTCTGAATAGGCAGTTTGTGACATGCAACTTAAAATAAAAAACACATTAACAGACAAAACAACTGACATTCCAATCGTCTCGTGGCCCTCCAGGGCAGATGGTGTCGTGTTAATCAGAGCAGAGCTGTCCAGGCCCACGTGGGGAAGGGAGGGAGCTGGGCTGGGGTCTGATTCCCCCCTTTTGCCACCAGAGCTCAGCTCCTGCTTCTCGGGCCTGGGGCCTTCTGCTCACTCGTGCTCTGCAGGGGATCCTGCCAGTCCAGCCTGGTGGGGACACAGCTGGAAAACGTCACCACCAGCAGAAGGGCGGTCAGAGGAGTGACAGATGACACACCTGAGCTCCAGAGGAGGCACTAACCTCCGTGCATCCTTGTCCCAGTTTACCTTTCTTACTTGCTCCACCTGCCGGAGACAGGGCAGTCCCTGGCTGCTCCCATCATGGTGTCCTTCTAACAGAGGCTCCGAGGAGGTGCAGTGCCCTGAAGGATGCTGATTTTATTGCAACAGGGTGGGCTCATTTCCCGCCCAGTGTCCTTTGTAGCAATAACCTATCAGACACAGAAAGGAAAAGGCCAGTATCTTTTATACCATAATTAAAGTCTCAGTTTTCTCAATGGAACGTTATCTAGATGATTCCACAGAAACCGTTGCTTACAACAGTGACTATAAATGTCAGGTTGATAGCTAGAATAGTGTGGAAAATGTTACTTACCACACCATCTCCCACCGTTGTTCATTTGATGTGTGCATTTGGAATAAACAGACTTATCTTCCTGTCCTACAACACAGTCTTTCATTTAATGGAGATGTTATTAAGATAAAATCTCTATTCAATTCCATATTGTGCCATATTAACACACACAATTAGTAATGCTTTATCAGTTATGAAGAAAGATGATGACTGTTTTTAAGCTAAATTACCTTTATCATGGTAACACATGAAGGAAACTACAAATATTTGCCCAAGTGTATGTTAATTCTTATTTAATTTTAACACTGCTTTTATCAACTAAATTATCCAATGAATTTTATTAAAGGAAATATTATTATAGAAGAGCGCTTCCAATATTGCATTCCATCTGCTTTTATTTATATAATTCTGATGGTTTCTTTTCCTCTTTCGTTTCGTTTTTAATTAAGAGGAACACGTGGAAAATTGAACATTTGGGCCTAATTTTAGCAGAATTTGGAATAATTAGAACAGTGTTCTTGTTAGTAGAAAGACCGTCGGAGCACACATGCGTGTCAACCTCCCCCACGCGGAGTCTTGCAAAGATGTTCAGTAGTCCGTCCAGCTGTCAGAGACCTTGTCCCCACAACCTTTCACCTCCCAAAGATCCAACAGGGCACGCACAGCGAATCTTGGTGATTTTGCACGTAGGGAAGCCAACCTACTCCTGGTGGGGACACAGATGGAAAACGTCACCACCAGCAGAAGGGCGGTCAGAGGAGTGACAGATGACACACCTGGGCTCCAGAGGAGGCACTAACCTCCGTGCATCCTTGTCCCAGTTTACCTTTCTTACTTGCTTTTTAAATGCATCTTACTTGCTTTCTTACTTGCTTTTTAAACGCTTTTTAAATGCAATTTGCAGTATCCAGAGGTAGAATGCCAAGGCAGGAAGGCTCGTCAAGTTCAGGTTGGGAGCATTCTTCCCAGAAAATATCAGCCTCATTTCCCCTCTGGAACTGCCCAGGAACGTGCCGTGTAGGATCCTACTTGTGAGGTGTATCTGTAGATGGGAGGGCAACACAGAAAACTCTTGTGCTATGGAGCTTCTGGACCTTCTTGGACTAGAACCTTCTGTAGCTAGACTTTATTGACCTTGGTTTGCCCAGACAAAACACCATGTGTCCTAACAGTGCCCAAGGGAATGAATAACTGTCAAAATAGCAGTTTGCAATCAGAAGGGATATACTTATCATCTCTGGGGGGCATTAGAGTTTGAATTGTGCTAAGTGTTTTACTTGACCTTTGGAATCCTGCAGGGAGACAGAACTTATGCCTGCCTTTCTTTACTCACAGGAAGGAAACCAGAGCAACTTGAGAGATGCCTCGGGGTGAGGCTGTGTGTAGATGGCCCTAGAGGTTCTCAGGAATGGGGGTTGCAGAGCCAGTATCCCCCCACAGCCACTCAACTGTGCCCCAAGCACGGGGAAGGTGTGCTTGTGGTTATCTTGGGCCCCCTTCACATGGGTCTGATGGTAACCGCAAAACATGGAGACACCGTGCAAAGAGGTAGGCAGAACCTAGCAGTGGCCCAGTCTGGCCAGATCTAACACTCAAAAGTCATGTCCTTGTATAAGACCCATGCTCATGGAGAATGTGGAGAAAATACATTATAGTTTAGTCAAGAGAGAGCAGACTGGTTTGTATTTCCTGTTGCATGCATGCTCTGTGGTTGAAAGGCTGCTGGTCAGGCCACCAGGGTCCTTCTTGTTCCCATACTGACTTGATGTATGACCCTGAGCAAGTCATGGAGTCTCTCTAAGCCACAGTTTCTTGTCTTCAAAATGGGCAAAAATCTGAGGCGGGAGGATTGCGCGTTAAAGCCAGCCTCAGCAATGGCGAGGAGGCACTTAGCAACTCAGTGAGACCCTGTCTCTAATAAAATACAAAAAAAGGGCTGGGGATGTGGCCCAGTGGTTGAGTGCCCCTGAGTTCAATCCCCAGTACCGAAAAAAAAAAAAAAAAAAAAGGGCAAAAATCGGCTTAGTTTATAAAGTGTAATAAATAACATACATCTTCCTAATGCTCAGGAGCTTTTAAAGGGAAAGTGAAAATACAACATAAAATTGTTTTTAAATACAGTGGTCCCCCCTTATCTGAGGGGATATGTTCTAAGACTCTCAGTGAATGCCTGAAACTATAGATAGCATCAAACTCTGGATGTAAATTGTTATTTGAATACAGCACTGCAATAGCATGACAGTTGATCTGATGCTTGAGAAGACTGCTATGTGATTAATGGGTGGGTAGCATATAGAGTGAGGACACGCTGGATGAAGGGATCATTCATGTTGTGAGCAAGATGGAGTGGAGTGGTATAAGATTACATTACACTGTTCAGAACAGTGGGAAGTTTAAAACTCATGAATCATTTATTTCTGTAATTTTCTGTTTCAAAATTTCAGACTCCATTAACTAAAACCATAGAAAGAGAAACCATGGATAAGGGGAGCTACTGTAGTTGAAAACACAAACACAGTGCAACTATAATTATCATTATTTTTTATTGAAAACTGAGTTATTTTTTATTCCTTCTAAGCTACAAAGATCTGAACATATTACTGAAAAATAGATTAGAAAATGTCTGTGGGTCAAAGAAAATCATTTCCAGTCCCAGAAATACCAAAAGGCTATTTCTGAAAACCCAGCTCTGTGGAGGCTGAGAGCATTTATCATTTTATAAACTTGAAAACAACCAAGGGGTATTTTATCAAATTGGAAACAAATAATCTAGTCCATATGTGCCAATATTCAAGTAGTAACTTGGTAGTCGGAGAGGTGTCACTATTTCTATTGAGCAACGACAGCCATCTGAAAGCTGGGGTTATAATGGACACTCTTACAAAGTTTTATAGCAGTCCTAAATGACAATATAATGCACCCAAAGCCTCTCTATCCCTTACTTAAGCCAGCACTTCAGAGGTATGGAAGACTCATAAAATTCAGGGCTGGCAATTTACACCTAATCTCTCTAAAGACTGTGTGTTCAGGGGAGATCACTGCTCCGTGAGATAGTATCTGAGCATCAGCATCTTCAGCTCTATAAAAATGGCTTATCAGGAGTAAACATATTAATTTGACCCCGGGGGAGAAAAAGTGCAAGCAAATCAACCAGAATGGGCCATTTACATTCTTCATTTCTGAAGATAAATTCTCCATTCATTTCATCTTGTAATCAGGCACTTTCCAAATACACAGAAATCTCATTTTCTATCTCTATGGCATATGTGTCTCCTCGTTTCAATATGTCCCGTTTTTAGGAAGTAGAGATGGTTCAAAATTACATTTTACATAGGAAAAAAAAAACAGTCTCTATATAATTAGTGAATGTAACCAGATTATTTGCAATCAACATATACTGAATGCCTTATTACCCTAATGGAAGATATTGTAAGTGATGATAAAATTGGCAGAAAGAAGTTATGCTTAGTGATGATAAAATTGAAATTATTAAGTGATGAAAACCTTTTATCTTTTGCTTGTTTTTTTTTTTTTTTCCCCATCACTAATGTATCCAAGTTCATCTCTAATGAGAGAACCTGGAAGAACTATTTAGGCCAATAAGGGAAAGAGCCACAGCTTTTACCCACAGCCGCAACGGATATGTGGGCCTCCAGCCTCAGAGGGTGGAAGAGGGCTGGACATTTGGAGAAAGCTCTGGTCCTATTCTTAGCGTGCTTTCTATGGTTTTGCCCATTGATGCATTTCTCTTTGTTCCCAGTCTGTGGTTTTGCTGTTGGTCTGTGACTCTCAGGCTTTGCATTGAAGAAGGGATGAGAAATGAAGCAATTATTTGGCAGGCAGAAGGAAATCAGACGCAGTGATGTGCACCAGGTAAGTGAGGGTGGTCCTGGGCTCCGGGTGCAAGTGCTTCTTATCTTCGGAGCCTGGGACAAGCCATGACTGAGAAAGTGTTCTCCATACCCCAGAAGCTCACCCACGCTGGTCTCATACCCATGGCTCCTCTCCTTCTCTCTCTAGTAACACATATTGAATAAACTCATGGGAAAAATAAATACACGTGGATTGCTACATAGGTTGGAAGGGGCTCCAGCTTGTCTGCTGAAATCTCCAATGATATGTCATTTATCAGTAGGAACAAGGTTGACAGGCAGACGAGAAACTGTTTTCAGGGATGAAATGCGCAGAGGTGCTGGAGAGGGGCATGCAGGCGGGTCTTTGGCCTGCAATTCCCAGCTCGGGATGTTCTCCAGTGAGCAAGTGACATGTCCGTTACCTCCCTAGCAATAACCCGGGAGCAGGTGGGCGGTTTGGACATGGACCACTTGATCCTCAGCACCTAGGACACAGCCTGCGAGGCTCTCAGCAGATGCTTGTTAAAAGAGGACACACGTGAGGGTTGCCATCACCCAGGTTTGTGAAGAGGGAACGAGGAAGTCAGTTACGCCTCACATCCTGATCTCCTCATTTTTCCAGGTCTGTCTTTCAAGAGTCCAACGATTGGAAGCTCTGGGTCAGTTTTACTCTTCCTCCCATGTTCCTCACATTCTATGAGTTGGCATATCTTGTCTTTTCTGATTGCAGCATCCTTTGTATTCCCTCTAGCATGGCCCTGGGCGTGGCCTACGCAGCCACGGCAGCCTCCTCACTGGCCTCCAGGACTGGCCTCCCTGCTTCCACAGTGCATCCTACAGTGCAGGGCAGGATTGATCCCTCTCAAGTACACCTGCAACCATTGTCCCTCTGTTCAGAAGTTTGCAGAAGCTCCCTGCTGCCTGTGGAGCCCAATGTCACTCTCTCGGCTTGGCCTTCTCTAGCTACAGGACATTTTAATGGTCTTCTCTGGTTTTGACGTGATTGCTTCATATGTAGGTTTGATGATGACTCAGGTCTGGCGAGACCAATGGACCAGGAGATGAGTCACTGACGAGGCAGTTATTCCATACAGATCCCAAGAGGAGGGGACACACCAGGCAGGGACCAAAAGAGACGCGCCAGGTCCATCAGTAGGTAGAGAAAGCAAGGGGAAAACACGAGCCAGAGACTTTGCCGGGATTCTGCAGGAGGGAGTGGGAGAGGCAGGACAGACAGTCGAGGACCAGCTAGGTTGAATGGTTTTTGTGGGCTCCGAGGTGTAAGGGCTACCTGGGTTGTCTGCTACCTGGCTCTGGGCTGAAGGGACAGGTGGACGGACAGCGGCCCAGAGTCTAGGAGCTTGATCAGGAAGCACTTGGGGGTAGGGTTCTGGGTTGGTTGCTTTGCATATGAGAGATTCAGCTTCAGCAAAGCCATTTGCCATCTCTGGGAATCAGGGACACCGGCCATCCTGGCCTTGTGGCCGGGTGTCCCCCCTCGTCCCCGCCCTCCAGTGCCAGACTTGCCCTTTATTTGCTAGGAAATCTCAACAGGGATGGGAAGTGGGGCTTGGGCTTCTCGTGTCTGCTCCCTGGGGAACTGCTGGCCCCGTGGGGTCTCCGTGCTGTGGCTGGCCCCGCCCCTGTCTGGAAGGCTGCTGTGGTGACTGCTAAGAGTCAGACCAGTCATCTGCTCAGCTAGACAGCTGCCATTTGCCAATTCATAACGCTTAAAATAGCCAGCTCAAACTATTTGGTTAATTTCTTTTTTTTTTTTAATATTTATTTATTTACTTTAGTTGTACACAATGCAATGCATTTATGTTTTTACGTGGTGCTGAGGTATTTGGTTAATTTCTACTAGGCTACGTCTGTGCCCTGGTTGCTGGTTCCTGAGAGCCTGCCACAGCGCTCAGGCTCGGGAGTATTCAAGGACCTGGCCAAGCCCCCAGAGGAGTTTCTTTCCATCTCATAGACTCTTATTCAGGATCACATAAATTCCACCTGATTACTCACTTCCTTATTTAACTCACACTTAGTCATCTGTTTTATTAAAATGGTGGCTGACCCACGTTCCATCACGTGGCAAAGTGGCTTACCTTCAGTATTCCAGGAGAGCACCTTTTTTTTGGTACTGGGGATTGAACTCAGGGGCACTTGACCACTGAGCCACATCCCAGCCCTATTTGGTATTTTATTTAGAGTTAGGGTCTCACTGAGATGCTTAGGGCCTCGCTGAATTGCTGAGGCTGGCTTTGAACTCGAAATCCTCCTGCCTCAGCCTCCCGAGCTGCTAGGATTACATGTGTGCACCACCACACCCTGCCTCCTTTTGAAGACTGTTTTATTTCCATTTTTTTCCCCAAAAAACATATGGATAATGAACAAAAAGACGAGAATGGGCCATTGTCATTTCTTACATATTCCTCAACATCTTTCTTTAAAAGATATTCATTTATTAGAATTTACTATATTTGGTACCTTGAAGAAAAACTATGTACAGGGCTGGGATTGTGGCTCAGTGGTAGAGCACTCGCCTAGCACATGCGCAGCCCTGGGTCTGGTCCTCAGCACCATGTTAAAAAAAAAAAAAAAAAAAAGGCATTGTGTCCAACTACAACGAAAAAATAAAAAATAAAAAGTATGTACATATATGGTTGTAGTTACATAGTTTTTAAAAGCATGACATTTTGCATTTACTATTTTATTTAAATATCAGATATGTGTATGTATTATGTATACATATATATTATATATGTCGAATATATATGGGTGTGTGTATGCATGCATTACATGGTCGGTGTATATAGTGTGTATGTATGCACACGTCAGATGCATACATATACACATACACATATCTGACATTTATATACATCCACATACACATATATCTGATGTACATATGTATATGTCTGACAAAGAGGAGATTATACATATACACACACATATATATGTATGTGTGTATATATATATATATATATATATATATTTTTTTTTTTTTTTTTTTTTTTTTGGTACCAGGGATTGAACTCAGGGGCACTCGACCACTGGCCACATCCCCAGCCCTTTGTTGTTTTTCATTAAAGACAGGGTCTCACTGAGTTGCTAAGTGCATCGCCACTGCTGAGGCTGGCTTTGAACTAACTCACTATCCTCCTGCCTCAGCCTCCCAAGTGCTGGGATTACAGGTGTGCACCACTGCGCCGGGCTAAAAATATTTTTATTATTGAGCTTTCTTCCCTCCAAATTTCTTTTGTGCTTGAGAGTTGAAAAAGAACTCTCAAAGTGTAATTGCTGACATCTGCCACTCATACACTGGTGTTCTAGCCCTCTACAGGGTTCTGATCTGGGCATAGAAACGTGTATAAGATAAAGGGCACCCGATTTTGAGCAATCAGCTGCACACAAATCACTTAATCCCGAGGTTACAATCGTTCACCAAGCACGTAGGATCTGCTAGGGTCCCATGTGTGGCTGACGATGGTCGCCTGTGTGGGTGACGTAGCAGCGTTGGACATTGTGCCGCATGCTCCACGTAGACTTTCCTCATCTGGTCCCTAGAGTGAGGCTGCATGCGTGGTGGGTACTCTGAGCATCTCCGTTTGGCAGACGAGAACACTTTGACTCAGGGAGTCTGGGCACCTGGTCCTGCCTGCCCAGGGCCCAGGCCGCTCTGCACAGGGCCACCTCCCTCACCCTGCTGAACCTGCGAACTTTGACCCTCCCTTGGAGACTGTAAGCTCCCGGGGGGCAGGATATGTGTGAACCTTCTTTTAATCACACCCACCACCAGCTCCAGGGTCCCCAGTTAAAGCAACAGTAAAGAGAGGAGCAGCCGCGAGGACAGGGTGCCACCCCTACATTGCTCAGCTGAGGAAGACCTTCCCTTAGAGGACAGAGCTCTGGCCTGGGGGTCACACGAGGATTCGGAACCCCCAGCTTTGACTCTGGGTCTGGTCTTTGCTGTGTGACATTAGGCAAGTCACCTCACCTCTGAGTCTCTGCTCTCTCATCTGGAAAGATGGGGATGAAATCTGCTTCCTGGGGTAGTTGTTAAAACAAGTGAGAAAATTATTGTGAAAGTGTTTAGTAAACTGCAATTAATATAAATATAAGCAAGTGAGCGAGTCCTAGTGGAATTGCAGCCCACTTAATGCCCGGACCCTCCTGTCACCTGCTCTCTGGCATCCCTGACGGCCTAGGGACCCCATGGCGGAGTCTGCATGGCCCAGGTGCCCTAGGAGGGCTGAGAATACAGGAGGAGAGGTTGGCAATATTTGGGGAACTCAAAGTCAAAATTCCATAGAGCCAAGTCATCCTGCTGGCCCTGCCTGGTGGCGGAGGGACCACAAATCCTAACATTAGCCATTGCTCCCTGCACTCTGGCCGCTTCCCATGACGTGGCCTTCCCGTGACCTTCTAAGGCAAGGACTGCGATTGCCCCATAAGTGCCCATAGGCTGGGGGAGGGGGAAGGGGCTCCCTCAAGGTCAAGGGGCAGGGAAGATGCAAAGGCAGCTGCTGTCCAGCGTAGTCCAACTCTGCTTTTCTGTTTGTTTTGGTACCAGGGATTGAGCTCAGGAGCACTCGACCACTGAGCCACATCCCCAGCCCTGTTTTGTATTTTATTTAGAGACAGTGCCTCACTGAGTTGCTGAGGCTGGCTTTGAGCTCACGACCCTCCTGCCTCAGCCTCCTGAGCTGCTGGGATGACAGGCGTGCACCTCAGCTCAGCGTGCTCCCACTCTGGAGTCCCGCACTGACCACCCACAAGATCTACCTTGGACTGCCCAGCTGTCCTCGCTGGGTGCTTGGGGAGTTTTGTAGGGCCGAGAGCGGGGTCTCCTACCCTCTGGGGCCCAGTCCTCAGGGCATAGAATGCCAGAGACACTACTCACTCTGCACCGCAAGCTACTCCCCACTGTTCCTCACCTGCGTCAACAGGAAGACAGAAATGTCCGTCTCTCACTCTAACTGACCTTTGGGGAGGTATAGCATACCTATGACCAGGCCCTGTCAGGCTGATATCTCAAGGGCAAATGTGGGGAGGGCTGACCTGGCCTGAGAGAGGGAGGAAGGTTAAAGGGCTGGGGACTAGGCTCCGTGGTGGGGGAGGGCTTGAGGGGAGGTGTTTTAGGTTTTTCTTGAGATGAAATTCATATAATGTAAAATCAAACATTTTCAAAGGTACAATTTAATGGTATTTGGTACATTCATGAATTGTGCCACTACGGCCTTCATCTAGTTCTAACACATTTTCATCACTACTGTGTTAGTCTGTTCTGTATTGCTGTAACAAAATACCTGAAGCTGAGTACTGCATAAAGAAGGTAGGTTGATTTAGCTTATAATTCTGAAGTTCCAAATGACATTAGCTTCTGGTAAGGGCCTCACAGTAGTTGACATCCCATGGTGAGAGCTCATGTGACAGAGGTCACGTGGCAAGAGTGGAAGAAAGATTGAGAACCAAGAATGCCAAACTTGCTTTACAACAACCTACTCTCTCAGTAGCCAATCCAGTCTCAAGAGATGGGGATTAATGCATTCTGGGGATGGTGCCCCCATGACCTAATCGCCTCCCCCTAGGCTCTGCCTTTTAAAGACCCACTACCTTTCAGTGCTGTAATACTTGGGACCAAGCTCCCAGCATGTAAGCCTGGGGAGCAAACCACAGCACGAGGTTGTGAGCTGTGAAGGGCATAACATAAGCCCACCCATGTCCTCCAAAAGTCCACCACCACCATGTCCATGTGGTGGCTCACGTGGCGGCTCACGTGGCCTTTGTGTAAATGGGCTCTAGTGGGGGAGCCTAGTCAGGGTCCGTGTCTGACCCCTCCTCAGAGCAGAAGGCAGGGGACTCCAGGGTGGGTGGGATCCGGCGGAGAATAGATCTGGCCACAGCAGGAGCTGGCGGGAGGCCGGACAGGCAGAGAAAGTGGACTTCAGCCCCAGGGGCAGAGAGGCCCAGCTGACCTCTTGGCTCTGTGAGCAATTTGTGAGTCTCAAAGGCAGCTTCTCCAGCCTGGCACAGACATTGCTAGCACACAGAACGCCTTCCTCAGAGCTGTGCCGGTTGTACCTCGCGTCACAGAAGGCACTGTGCTGCAGACAGCCGCTGTGAATCGTCTGCGCAGCGGAGGCTGGTGGCCTACTGGCTCCGAGATCATCTCGAGGCCTATTCCCAGCACTCGCTGTCTCTGCCTTGGGCTGATAATGGTGCCAAGCAGGCGAGGAAGTGAGGGGCTGGGGAAGAGGAGCAGCACCCAGCCTTGCTGGCCGTGGCCTCCCTGGAGGGGGCAGGGCCTCCGGCTTGCTGGGCCTCTCCCCTGCCTGCCCCCACTCCCTCCTCTACCCCTGAACCACAGCCACATTTAAAAATGCTCCCTTCTGATGCATTTCTGGTGTTTCTCAGTGGCTTTACCGAAAAGTCACTTCAAAGAGCATCTTCATTCTTGAAAGCGAGGTCTGCCTAGGTACTCCTGAGCTGAGGTGGTGTTTGACTGAGGATTCTCTTAGATTGTGACTATTTAATGGACAATCCTCCCTGCTGGGAATGGCCACAAATAGAACTATTGACAGGGGTTGGGGGAGATGCTTTTCCTGAGACACATTTGGCAAAGTAAATCCAGCTTCTTGCAAGAAAAGAATGTAATGAATTTCCCTCTATTTTTAGTTGTGCATAAATCCCTTTAATAGGTTGGAGCTCAAAACTCCATATTTGTCTTGGTCCGAAGTGAAATCTACAGGATACATGGAAGGGCGGCATGTTTGTCCAGTGCTATGCATCGAGGCTCCCAGGGTGGACCCCGGGTGTCACGACCACCCTGGGACTGGGATACCTAAATATCTAGGGAAGGGGAGGAAAGGATTCCTCTGAGGGCCCGGGAATACCAGTTATGACATTTAGTCAGAATCTATGACAAGGGACGGTTTTTGACTCCAGGCTTTAGGGAATATAAATGAAGGCCCTAGTGGGGCGGGTGCATGTGATGATATCAAAAGGAAGATTAAAGAAAAAGAAAAGAGTCATAGGACTTTTACAGGGCCTTGGTCAGAGTGAAGCATCCCCGTTTGAGGATCTAACTCCTTTTAACATCTTGACACAGAGTTGTTGCCCTGACCAGTGGATATGACAAGGACTATACAGAATGAGAGAAGTGGGCCCCACTTTAGTAATCAGAGGGACAAGGGGTGACATCAATCAGGAAGGTCAAGTCATGGCCGAACCTAAAATTTCACAGTGTTGGGGCTGTGGCTGTGGCTCAGTGGCAGAACACTCGTCTCGCGTGTGTGAGGCCCTGGGTTCGATCCTCAGCACCACATAAATAAAATAAAGGTATTGTGTCCACCTACAACTACAAAAGTATATATTTTTTTAAAAATTTCACAAGTGTCACACCATGTCACCAGCCCCCCAGCAAGCAGATGCACTGGAGGCTGAAGAAGTGGACCAAAAAGGGTCAGCTCTTGACTTCAGAGGTGAAGAGCCCCAAAGACAGCACAGAGCAATCTCAGAACCCTGGCAGGCATCTAGAAGGACATTGGGGTGGGGTGGGGCGGGGTGGGGTGAGGAGGAAGGGAGCCACGGGCCAAGCCACCAGCAGACCCACCTCCCTTGACCACCCATTTGGGTGGCTGAGGTTGGGGATCCCACTCACACACTTTTTTTTTTTTTTTTTTTTTTAAGGGAGCTACCAGGGATCGAACGCAGGGGCACTGGACAACTGAGCCACGTCCCAGCCCTATTTTGTATTTTATTTAGAGACAGGGTCTCACTGAGTTGCTTAGTACCTCACTTTTGCTGAGGCTGTCTTTGAACTCGGGATCCTCCTGCCTCAGCCTCCCCAGCTGCTGGGATGACAGCCTACGCCACCACGCCCAGCTCCCAACTCACATATTCTTGCATCAAAACAACTAGCTAGGAGGAAAGGGAAGCCTTTCAGCTCAGGTCACCTGTCCAGAGGTCTCCCCAGTCCACCAGGCACCACCTTTAGTGGGTAAGCGGAGTCCAGACGTCCTGGGCCTGGGAGGCGGCTCCCTCCCTGGAACGGTGCTGGCCTTCCGTAAGATGCGCTGCGCTTCTCGAAACACCCGGATGTGTTCCCGTTCCGTCCCTCGGATCCACAGTGCCAGTGGGCAGGGACGGTCATCTCAAGTACTCGTTGGGAAATCAAGCCACAAAGAGGCGCAGCCACTTCCGGCGTCTGCGGTCCTGCAGGAGAGCGCGGGTCTCTGCCACCACGTCTGCGGGGCCTCGGGTGCGCCACCCTGACCAGGGCCTACAGCCTGCAGATCCCTGGGGATGCACAGGACATGCGCATAAGTGGCTCCTTTTTAAATCTCCATATGCAAAAAATGACAGTGAACACAGCTCCAAGAGTCTGCCCTGCAAAGCAATGGAGCCTTGAAAAGCGATCAATCTGCCCGGTCAACACGCTTTGTGGTCTGAACTCCCGTTAAAGCCTTTTAAAAGGACCTCGGCTACCTTTAAGGTTTTAAATGGGGCTGGGGCTGTAGCTGAGTGGTAGAGTGCTTGCCTAGCAAGTGTGAGGCTCTGGGTTGGATTCTCAGCACTGCATATAAATAAATAAATAATAAATTAATGAAGGTGTTGTGTCCATCTACAACTGAAAATATTTTTTTTTAAATGGCCTTCTTGCTTTTTTTTTTTTTTTTTTTTTTTTTTTTTTTTTTTTTTTTTGCTTCTCACTGCTGTGTGTGTGTGTTTTAAGAGTACAACACACATCTGCCTTAACCAATGTTAACGTGCACAACTCCATGTTGACGACTGTGGGTACCACACTGTACAGCAGATGTCTAGAATTGATTCACTGCACTTTAAGGATAACGGGAACACCCCGAGTCCCTTCCACGTGGTTACCTGGGGTGTCTACCAGTCCCACCACAGCTGGGGACCTACACCAGGCCTGACCTGTGCATGTTTACTGGGGAAGCAAGTAGTGCACAACAGGTATCCAGGTGTGATTTTTCAGCCAGATGTTTTGGTCCATAGAGAGTAGTCTTAGGCTTTGAGGTTTTGTTTTGTTTTTTTTAATGGGGGATTTCTGGGGGTTGAACTCAGGGGCACTTGACCACTGAGCCACATCCCCAGGCCCTATTTCGTATTTCATTTTGAGACAGGGTCTCACTGAGTTGCTTAGGGCCTCACTAAGTTGCTGAGGCTGGCTTTGAACTTGCAATCCTCGTGCCTCAGCCTCCTGAGCTGCTGGGATTACAGGCATGCACCAGAGATTTTTTAAAACTGAATCACAATATGGGATCTGCTCCAAATTCTACATTCTAACCCACACAATGTGGATGATAACAGGCCTCTGCGTCCCCCCAACCCACCACCACGGCGTCCATTCCTGAAGGGGCCAGAAAGGAGCCCCTTGCCAGTCTTCCTCTGATGGCCAGAAGAATCAACTCTTCACATGCGTTGTTTCTTTTATATGAGTGAACAGAAGGACCTTGCCCAACATACATTTCCTTTTTTAAAATTTAAAAAAAAATTTTAGTTGTAGATACACACAATACTTTTATTTATTTATCTTTTTTTTATGTGGTGCTGAGGATCGAACCCAGGCCGCACACAAGCTAGGCGAGTGCTCTGCCACGGAGCCACAACCCCAGCCCCTGTGTTTCCTTTTTAAGGGAAGTGTGCTTTGAAAGAAGGACATTGTGCAGGTTTTCTGTTTCCTCCAGGGCGACAGGGAAACCTAGATGGATCACGAAGGCACTTCCCCACCTTCCCTGTCGTAATGAAGAGATCCACGTAGACCATTTTGGATGCCCAATTACCAACTAGTGCACCTGTTGGTAAATTGAAAAGCAAACAAAACCCCAAAACTACTGAGTACTTTTGTTCACTTTCCTTGTCCCTTAGCCCCACGTTATGGTTTAGATGTTAAATGCACCCAAAGGCCCCTGCGCTAAGGGCTGCTCCTCTCCCACTGAACTATTCGGAGGTGGTGAGACCTTTAAGAGGCAGGGCATACTGGAAGGACACCAGGGGCTTGCCTTTAGGGACCATATTGGAATCCCAGCCTCTTTCTCACTTTCCTTTTGCTTTTTGACCACCATGAGGTGAACAGATCTCCTCCACCACGTACTCCCACCATGATGTCCTGTGTTGCCACAGGGGCAAAACAATTGGGCCAATCAAGCACTGACTAAAGCCTCTGCAACAACAAGCTACAATAAATCTTAATTAAGTTGATTATCTCAGGTATTTTGTCACAGTAACAGAAAACTGACTAGCACATCCCCAAAGACATAGTGGCGTCCCAGAGTTGTAACGACATCCCTGTTGGACCCTGAAACTTTCTACACCTCTATAGCTGGTCCCTGCACCAAGCTCTTTGCTGGGGTTGTCTGGCATGTACTCTGTTTCCTGCTGGGACTCAAACAGATAGATATTAACTTTATCATCTGTGATGGTTTTAATATGTTCCCCCAAATTTCATGACATAATCCCCAAAGTCAACTGTTAGCAGTATCTGGAGATTGGACCGTTGAGAGATAATTAGGATTAGATAAGGTCATGAGGCCCCATGACAGCATTAGGGGCTTTATAAGAAGAAGAGAGAACTGGGCCTACACCTTGTTCTGTCTCACCCTCTGCCATCTGCGATGCCCTCTCCCACATCATAATGCCAGTAGAAGGCCTTCATCTGATGCCAAGTTGATGCTGGCCATTCTCTTGATTTCCCAGCCTCCAGACCTATGAGTCTTGTAAACTTCTCTTCTTTATAAATTACCCAGTCTGTGGTATTCAGTTATAGCTACAGAAAACAGGCAGTGATATCACCCAAGATGAATCAATCAGATACTCTCCGATGCTCTTCCACTCCCTCCTCTGGTAGCATTTGTCACCGTCACTGCAGTCTTTACATGTCCTCTGGTCTCTGCATTAAACCGTGGGCTCACTGAGACCCGACGCTGACTCTCTCACTTTTTACCCCCAGTGTCCAGAATGCTTTGAGGCCTCGTGTGGGAAGTTCAATACTGCTGTGATGCACTCGGAATTGTAGGTTAAACAAACAGGGTCTTAGCGTTCTTCTGAGACAAACAGCGTACGCTATACTTCTCACCAAAGTCTGCACACTTCCGTAACACCTGCTGCGTGCCACGCTGGGTGCTGGGTAACAGGAACCGACCCATGGACAAGATAGACTTCCTCATGACCCTCAAGGAATTTATGATCTAATTGTCGGAGGAAATGATAAGAGAATTGTGCGTCAAGTGTTCTGCCTAGGGGAGCGGAGGGTGCTTTGTCAACATACAGCAAACACCCAATCCAAGTGGGGTGTGGGCAGCCACGGGCAGTCCCAGGCAGGCCATGTAAATGTGTGACTGCAGCCACGTGGGACCAGAGGAGCTGGAGAGAGTGTGCCCTATCCACAGAAGGCCACTCATCCTCAGTGTGAGCAAATGGAGCCCTGGGGCCATCTGGGACCAGTGTCTGTCCCCAGTTTTTCAAGTAAAGTAAAAAAAAAAAACTGGATTTTTCTTTTTAAATATCCATGACCAATCCCCAAATAGTAAACATGGAGGGAACCAAATAGAATCTATCAATAGAGCAGAGGTTGTCGGTTTTCTGTTCCTTCACACTACGGGGCTAAAGGATGAGCAGGGTATCCAGGTGAAGGTACCTGCATGCGTGTGCAGGAGAATGCTCACGTGTGCATGTTCTTACGTGTGTTGGGACAGGAAATGGTGCTTTAGTGGCAAGAAAGTTCCAGATAAAAAGAACAGCATGAGCAGATAACCCCAACAAAGCCAGGGTGGTCAGGCTGAGAAATGAAGAGAACTTTCGGTGCAGCTGAGGAATGGGATGTGAGGAGGTGGGGCAACAGATGGGGGTGGCCCGGCCAGCAGGGCCAAGGATGTAGAGGGGTCTGGTTGGTCTGGCATGGTAGGCATTGCTGGTGCCTCTTTGCAACTAGAATCTCTAAATCCCTATATATACTATATTTCTTGCCTATATGTATCTACCTATGGTAAAGTGTAATTTATAAATTAGGTTCAGTAAGAGGTAATAAAACTGATGATAACATAGAGCAACCAAAACAATAACTACAATCAAAGCAAATGTGGTGTCTCTCAATATCTTATTATACTGTAGGTTTAGTAACCTCAGTGTTTGTTTTTCTTCCCAACTTCCTTATTAAATTGAGAACTTTTAATTTTCACTTAAAGGAAGCATTTTATGGCTTCTTTGTGACATATTTGAATTGACAGCCTCACTAGTCTTCTATTTGGGGGCCACTGTTAAATAAATAAGGGTTAGATGAACACAAGCACTTCAGCATCACAACAGGCAATCTGACAACTGAGATGGCTGCTGCGTAGCTAATGGGCAGGTAGCATATACAGTGTGGACACTCTGAACAAATGGACGATTCTCATCCTGGGTGGAATGTAATGAAATGACACAAGATTTCATCATGCCACTCAGAATGGCATGTAATTTAAAGCTAATGAATTATTTATTCTAGAAATTTTCATTTACTATTTTTGAACCACACATGATCTTGGATAACTGAGCCCATGGAACTCAAAACCATAGATAAAAGAAGGACTACTGTGTTTGCTAATGAGACAGTGGGGAAAGAGTGCTTTCTACAAAGGTTTATCTGCTGATTAAGAGTCCTATAGAAACAAACATACCCCTTTCTGTTTCCCTGTGGACATGGCATCCTGCCGCCATATTTCAGATCAAAATGAAAACCAAGACAAATCCATGCACTGGAAAAACAGAGGTGTTGGATGAAAACTGGGGAACTCTGTCCATCAGGAGGTCGTTGGGCTCATGAATTAACCCGTTTAAAGTGCCTCTTCCTGAGACTTCTAGTTACAGGACGTGGTGCATCTTCTCATTGCTGGCCCATCATGGGCTGGATCTGTGATCACGACTGCAGGAAATGTGAGGATGAGTCACCACCAGGTAGGGATTTTGAACTTCATCTTGAGGGCACTGGGAAGCCTCTGAAGGTTTTAAAGAAAGATGTGCACTGGGCTGGGGTCGTGGCTCAGAGGTAGAGCACTCGCCTAGCACGCGTGAGGCGCTGGGTTCGATCCTCAGCACCGCATAAAATAAAATAAAGATATTGTGTCCACCTACACCTAAAAAATAAATATTTAACAACAACAACAAAAAGATGTGCACTATCCAGATCTAGCTTTTAGAAAGGTCTCTCTGGCTGCAGTGAAGATAGACAGCTGGAGTCAGGCAAAATCCGAGCCGGCAGGAACCTGTGTGCTCCATCTTGCTCCATGACGGACCGCAGACTGTCACAACAGCCTTCCATGGCTGCCGCTCAGTGATCTTTTTGGTGAATGGGATGTGTTGCCGACTGGGGTCCCTTCCCGCATGGCAGGAATAGCTGGCGGTTGGCCAAACATCGCCAATTGATTCTCATTCTCTCTCTGACATACAGTATTCCTGTACACAGAACCAGCTACAAAATTGAATTGTGGTGCCTCGTGTCAAATGAACATCTGGGGCCCTTGTCCAAAAAAGGAGGAAAGCGTGCGGCCTTAGAGGTACTAAAATATGCGTCTCCTCTTCTCAGGAGAATGCCACATTGTCCCACTGGATTCCAGGGACAAACACATTTCGCAGAATTATTCAGAATTTAAAGCCAGTGAGAGCAGAGGGTTACCTCCCAAGGCTGGGAGCCACTTCAGGGGGGCCCAGGCCTAGCACCCCTGCAGCCAGTCCTGCAGAGCCAAGAGCTTTAAGCTCTGAGGTGCACGGGGGCCTGGTGACAGAGGTGAGTTTCTTGGGTATTAACCACATGCTAGTCAATGACAAGAGTAGCTTTGTAATTATAGAGCACTGTCATTTATTTTTATGCATTTTTATCTTTATTATATTTTCCCATTATAAAAATGTAAGTGAATGATAAAGATGAACTCATCACGGGTCTAATGAATTTTCTTGAATACTCCTCTCCTAGGACTCTTTTCTTTATTTCCATGATTGTCCCGGGTGTTCCTATCTTCTCATTCATTCCCTGCTAACACCCCAGGAGCAATTCAGACACATCAATCCCAGAATGCATGCTTTTTTAAGGTGTCGAAGCACAATAAGCAAACTCAAAACAGAATTCAGGGATGATCTGACAGATTAACCTTCCCCCAAAGTGCTGATAGACCGAGGACAAATTATATCGCACAACAGGAAACACAACTAAATCTTTTTTTTTTTTTTTTTTGGTACCGGGGATTGAACTCAGGGGCACTTGACCACTGAGCCACATCCCCAGCCCTTTTTTGTATTTTATTAGAGACAGGGTCTCACTGAGTTGCTAAGTGCCTCACCATGGCTGAGGCTGGCTTTGAACTTGCGATCCTCCTGCCTCAGCCTCCCGAGTGCTGGGATGACAGGCGTGCGCCACCTCGCCTGGCTACAATTAAATCTTTACAGTGCACATACAAGGTCCATCCAGCTCCCTTTGGGCTGAAAGAGACCCTCATTACTTGTTCCATATAAGCCTGTCCCTCACTGCAGGGCCATAAGCACCTTCCTGACCAAGGGTAACAGGGTCAGCAGCCCATGGTCCCCCCAGCCCACCTTCTAGGTGGGGAAGAGCATTCTCACTCCTGTTCGTGGGGACACAAGATGAAAAGGATTGTAGTCTCCTTGGACAGGTGGGCTGTGTCCTCCAGGCCCTGTGATTAAGTAATTTCAAAACACAGGGACTGAGCTCCAGTAGAGTCTCCCTATTAAGTGATCCGTGTGCAAAGCATAACACTATGACACTTTCTCCTCTCATGTCATGTCTGTAATGAATGCTTGTTACTTTTTGCTTGTTTGTTTTAACCTTTCTGGAACTAAGATAGGCCTTACCATCAAGGACATCTTGGGTTCCCGGTCCACAGTCATGGTCTAAGTGCCACTGAGCGGGCAGGCATTGATACCAAAAGCACCAGGATCGAAATGTGCAGAATAGGGATCAGCTGCCTGCAGGGAAGCCCTGGGGGTCCAAGTGGACCACTGTTCTGACGCCCATGAACTAATGGGTCCCAGGACATGGGAGGGCAGGTGGGCAGCCAGGTGTGCTTGGCGGTCTCCTCAGGGCAGGGGTCACCTGTGTGTCAACTCCACCAGCAGAGTGTCAGTGAAGGAGCCAGCACCCACACTTTGTAGGGCTTCTTTAGAAATCGTGCACCACCAGTCGGACTGAACGGAAAGATGTCGCAGAACGCCTGGAACGATCTGTCTCTCTTGCATGTTTATTGTTTTGGAATCACAGAGTGATATGCGATAAAAAAAAAAAAAAAAAACCCTATGCCTGATAAGAATGACTATTATAAAAAAACAAACCCAGAAAATGGAAAACAGTAGCCATGGTGACACGGAGGACTTGGGACCTTTGAACATTGCTGGTGAGAATGCAAAATGGCACAGCCACTGCGGAAAGAAGGATTTGCTGCCTCAAAAAATTAAACGCAGACTCACCATATGGGCCGGCAATTTCACCTCTGAGTAGATACTTAAAAAAATTTAAAGAGGTCGCTCAAACACATTGTGGACACCCATGTTCATAGCAAGAGTGTTTACAACTGTCAAAAGATAGAAACAACTTAAGTGTCTTTCATCAGACGAAGGATTAGCAAAATCTGGTTTCAACTACATAATGGAATATTATTAAGCCTTTAAAAGGAAGAAAATTCTTTCTCTCTCTCTCTTTTTTTTTTTTCTTTTTTCTTTTTGGTCCCAGGGATTATACCCAGAGGGTCTCAGCCCCCTTCCCAGCCCTTTAAAAATTTTTTTTTTTTTAAAATTCTGAGACAGATTCCCGCTAAGTTGCTCAGGACTTCAGTAAGTTGCTGAGGCTGGCTTTGAACTTGTGATCCTCCTGCCTCAGCCTCCCGAGCAGCTGGGATTACAGGCATGTGCCACCATGCCTGGCAAAAAGGAAGAGAATTCTAAGACATGCTATGATGTGGATGAACCTTGAAGACATCAGACTAAGTGAAATAAGCCAGTCACGCAAGTCCAAAAGCTAAGATTCCATTCCTATGAGATATCTGGAGTAGGATTCTAGAGTCAGAAAATACAGGAGTGATTTCCAGAGGCTGGAGAGAGGGGGGGAGTGGGAATGATCAAATCTGGTGGGTCGGGAGTTTCAGTTTGGGAAGGTGAGAAGGTTCTGGAGATGGGTGGGGGATGGTTGCTCAGTGTGATGTAGTCAACGCCCCTGGACTGCACACTTAGAAATGGTACATTTACGTTAAGTGTTTTTGCCACAAGAAAAAGTGTCCGTGTGATGAAGCCGGGCGGGCCCTGTCAGTTACCGCATGAAGGAATGACTTCAGTGGCAAGCGCTGTGCCGTGGCTCACTGTGCATGTCTCTTTCTTCGTGGTCTGTCAGGTCAGATTGCCCTTTTCAGACACAGCACCCAGATGTGTGAAGGAGGGGCGCGTGTCTCCTCTTACCTTCTCCCTCCGTGCACAAAAGGCCCACTCAGACGGTCAGCCTCGGCAGGGAGAGGTCGCCTGCAGCTCCACCTCTGACCAGCTGCCAGGGCTTACTTCCGGGCCATTCCATCCCACCAGCGGGGGAGAGCCCTGCCCCTGACCCCAGTGAGCACACGGCTGCTCCACCAGGTGAAACGACCCGAAAGGCCCGGGTGGGATGGTGAGCCCCGCACCAGGGATGCAAAGAGCAGGGTTCTGCTCTGAACTCGGCACCGGGTGAGTCATTGTCTCTCTGACCCCACCTCTAAAACGAGACGTTTGGATTGAGTCTCTGAGATCCCTGAATATCTCCCCGCCTCTGTGAAAATAATCAGGCACAACATAATCCAGCGCGGTAGAGGCCCTGCATGTGTCCACCGAAGGGGTCCCTCCCTCCTGGGCAGACAGCCGGGGACCCCTCCAGCTCCACAGCAGGCAAGCAGGGCAGGGGTCCTGGCCATGGCCAAGGGGACAGGGGTGGAATCTGCAGGTGCCCTCTCAGGCCTGGGCCCTGGAGGAGACCGGGGGGGAGCCCCCATATGGTGCCCTTGGAGGTCAGGGGTCAAAGGTGGTTTTGCCAGGATGGAAAGGGCTCTCTGTTCCTGTGCCCTGGCCAGCGGGGCGTTGACTTGGGCAAGAAGGGCACTGTCATTCCTCGAAGCCACCCAGGTTTGGTTTTGTTTTTGTGGATGATTAGCCTACTGTTGTGGTGTGGATGTGAGGGGTCCCCCAAAACTCCTGTGTGAGACAGCGGGAGGGGGTTCGACGCGAGGTGGGTGGGTCCCCTGGTGGGATTAACTGAGTGGACACGGAAGGCAGGGGGTGCAGTTGGGGGAGACGGGCCACTGGGGGTGTGGCCGTGGGGTGCCGATTCTGTGTCTGGCAGGGACTCTCTGCTCCTGACCAGCACGTGAGCTGCTCCCCTGCCTCACTCTCCCGCCAGGATGTTCCGCCTCATCCGGAGCCCCAGGAACGAGCCAGCCTTCCAGGGACTGAGACCTGTCGCCCCCTGCAGCGACGATACCGCGGGAAAGAACTCGGAGGCAGACTGGAAAAAGAAGAGGCTCTTTATTCTTGCTTCTTGTAACTCCTCTCTCTGGCTCCGACAACCTCTCCAACTCCAACCCCCCTCTAGCCAACCTCAGCCGGTTAAATACCTTTTGCCTTAACAAGGACACACGTGTCAACAGCTCAGACTTACAGGTGTGTCACATAGTGTTCACGGGCATAGAAAGATTCTTAGATAAATGCATGAATATCAGGTGAAAATACTGAAACACCTCTTATGGCTCTCAGCTAGCCGCCATCTCCTTAATAGGGCTCTTACAGAGACCTCTCAAACTGTGAGCCCCTAAATAAACTTTTCCTCCCCTAAAATTGTTCTGGTCAGATCTTTTAGTCACAGCAGCAAAAAAAAAAAAAAAAAAAAAAAAGCTGACCTTGAATAAAACCAACAGAAAGCTCAGTTAGAATTCTTGGGGTAATGGAAGAGTCAGAGGGAGGTCACTGAGGCAGACCCTGCGGTCCCAAGAGGAAAAGAGAGACCTTCCAGCCCTGGCACAAGCACAACAATTTGGAATTTGTGATTTAATTTGTTCTTGGAGCTGCGGACGAATATTTGACGTTATGGTCTATCCACGCGCCCCAACCCCAAAGACCCCCCAACGCACGAGCACCCAGCGCCACGCCAGCATGCAGCAGTACCACCAGGAAATCTAAAGGTGCCTCTGGACGGAGAGAGCATGTGGAAAGAAGCTGCGCGTCACCATGCAGGAGCCAGGCCACGTGGGGGGTACCAGCCTGCAGAAGCTGACTCAGCACTAGCTTGGGCTCGACCTTCGGTTTCATAAGCCACCAGAGGGAGAGGAGGAGGTGGGCCCCGTCTGGATGAGGGGGGCTGCAATCTCAAAGGGGGGCTGGTCAGGCAGGAGGTGAGAATGGACTCTCAAGGGTCCCCACCCGCCACACCCCAGCCCCGTGTGTAGCTGACGGGGGCACTGATGCTAGGTGGCAGCCACCGCCAGCAAGCCCCGCAGCCCCCACCTGAGTCCCTGGCTCTTCCCATGGACACCAGTGAGGTGTGGGAGGAGGGGTGGAGGGAAAGCAGGAGAGCTGGGGGGACGGGAGGCAGGGAGGGAGAAGGATAGGTAGAACAGTCGGGAAGAACTGTCTCGACTTAGTCGAGGGAAGACAGTAGAGAATCCTGAATAAGGGACGAAACGTCACTGAATAGTTCAGGCGAAAATACCCAAAGATCAATCAGCCAACGGGTCTCACACAAGTAAAAATGACTGACATTTAGCCAAAGAGCAAAACAAGTCTCTGGATTCCTGAAGCTTCGAGAAGGGGGTTTTAGCCACCTAAGTAAGACATTTCAAAGCATTTTATTATAACATCAGGCTCAGAGACAAAGGTGAGGATTTTCCACAGGTGAGTGATGGTTGTGCACTGACTGTCTTTAGCCAGGAGATATTTCTCTTCCCATTTTGGAAATAGATTGGGACCAGGCTGAGGAGCAGGGATGGCAAGTGCCTCAGGACCTTTGCACTTGCTGTTCCCTCTGCCTAGAAGGCTTTCCCTGGGGAGGTCAGCAGGGCTGGTTCTCTACTCAAATAATCCCTCCTCAGAAGGTGTGCTTTGAACACTATTAGCAGAGTAATTCCCAGGCACTCTATCTCCCCGTTTTGCTTTAGTTTTCTTTCATTTCAGTTATTTTCCCACCTGACATTAAATTACGTGTCTGTCTGGCTGCTATCTAGGCACGTGCTTTGACATGTCTTCTGCTGTGTCCCAGGACGAGAAGAGGTACCTGGAGCGTGGCTTCAGGAGACACTTGCTGAGCAGTCTTGCTTTGAGGGCTGCTTTGAGAAAGCCCTGGAGGGCCAGAGTGTGGCATTGGTGTCCGAGAGCTTGCCTGGCCATGGCAGAGCTACGGGCTAGGTTGGCAATGCTGCAGCCTGGTAGGGTTGAAACTGGTGCTGAGTTTGGACTTCACTAGTAGACCAGCCAATGTGTCAGCATCACGGATGGGGAAAGCATCACAATGCAAACACAGGAGAAGAGACTTCCGCTGGCAAAGTACACAGGGCCTTTGCACGGGCTGTTTCCTCTGCCTAGAAGGCATCCCCTTCCTGTGCAGGCCCCTTGCAGACAGAGCAGTTGGATTCTGCCCTGGCTTGTGTGAAATCTTGCCCGGGGTTAAGGGAAGGAGGGTTGAGATGAGGAGGGTCCATTCTGGCCCTTGTCCCTCCTCCTTGGTCTCCTCCTGTCACTCACAGCTATGCCACCCCCTTCCGGATGCAAAGCAGACCCCACAAGAGTTCACGAGAGAGGAGTAAACAGGGAATACACAAGCCCAGAAGCTGACGCAGATGCTCTTCAAGTGACAGTGGGCTTGTGTCCAGAGAACACCTTAGTAAGCTGGAAAGATCGCATGTGAGACATGCATCACGGCCCCTGACCTCCAGAGCCCCACACTCGACCCCAGCGCACTGCAGAGGGCCACCTTCTCCCACGTTCTGGGGGTGGGCGTCCGACTCGGGGCTGGCCCTGCCCAGCGTCTCCAGGGAATCCCGCACACATCCTGCCAACCCGGACAAACCCAGCTTCACGACCTGAAGCTTGCTGCCTACTGAACGCAGTGGCTCTGTGGCGTCCCGTCACACCACCAAGTCGGAAACTGCTCAGTTCCACCCATCGGAGGTCGCAGGCTGTGGTCATTGGACCATATCCTTAAATCCGGTCCGTGACTCGATTTCTCTTGGTCCATTAAGCAAGACTTGGAAAGGTAACCCCCTCCGCTTTCCTGATGGGAGGGTCTGCCAGGCCCAGCAACGCCAGGTTTCCTTCCCATCAGATTTTTCATCGGAATTCACGGCGAGCTCTTCAGCAAATGCGGGACTGGGCACAAGAGTGCTGGCCACGGTCAGCTCCATGCCTGAGACAAGGTGAACGAACCTCGCTGCACACCTCGGATGTGCGTCACCCGATGTCTAGCGCAGCACAGGAGTGGCGTGGCACGTCTTTGTTTCTCCCTACCATGTGTCCTAGTGTCCCTCCCTTTTCCTAGAGTCTCTTCCAGCCAAACGATGACAAACATAACACAAACGCCACGTGCAGAAGAGATGGTCTTTTATCAGTTCTTAGAAAGGGCTTGATTTCCTTCACGCTCGTCTTTGTAACTGAGTGCCAGCTGATGGCTGGGGGGTAAAGCAAGTGGATCAGAGAGAGCAGTGAGCACCAGGTTCTGGAAACACGGCGATGCTGATGAAGGCAGAATGATTATAAGCGGGGACCTTCCAGGAAGAATTGTTCTCTGATAGATTAAGATTGGGGTTCCAAATGACTTAATTGTGCCTGTGTGCTGGAGTGGTGCCACTCTATCTCTAGAGATAGGGAAAAAATTATACTCAGTTTCACATTTATGGGTTTTTTTTTTTTTGCTTCTGAGGAGCTGTTTGGATTTCAGAGCTGATCTCTCACACAGAGGAGAAACGTCAGGAAATGGCGTGGCACTCCATTTCGGTGATCACGGCTCGGCATGATTTAGTCGGCTAGACACCAGTCTCTCGTCCCGTGCGTAGCCGCTTTTTCTGCAGTGAGCCCAGAGCCCAGCTTACTCATGTCTCCACTGTTCCTCACGAGTGTGGGATTCAAGAAGGCATCCCCGTGCCCATCTGCACAGCTTGCACACTCCCTCTCCGACTGAGTGACTGCCGTTGCCAATTGAAATCAGTGGCCATCAGGCCTCAGGTTGCAAATCTACACGCCTCAGCCCAGATAGGGCAGGCCATTAGTGGGTGCAAATGACAATGCGGGAAATGAGCCCCCTCCAGCGCTTGTCACGTCATTTGGTTCCCGGGTCTGATCAAATGCAGCGAGCCAGGGAGCGGGGCCTCTCTGCTGCCCAGGATGATTGAACTGTCACAGGAAATGAGATGGTGCGTGGGGCTAAGGCAGGACAATCTCTCCAGAGAGATGGGTGTGAATGTGAGGCCCCAAGTCACTCACATGAAGGAAAAGATTCCCGCAGATGACAGGAAGCCAAGTGACAAAGCCGGAGGCACAGTGGCCAGACCCTCTGAGGCCACACTGTGGAGAGGTGAGACACTCACCACGGTCCCGTTACCCTGGAGAAACCCAAGCACCCACTGTCCACCAGCCTCTGAGTTTTGGAGTGACCCTTGGAACAGAAAGGCTACCCCAGTGTGCCATGTCCTAAGGGTCACACAGAGGTGGTGTCCTCTGCATCTGGCCTTCGCGAGGTGTCCTCCCAGAACAGGTACCCCTCCAGGCCTGCCCAGGAGCACCCCGCTGCAGTCAAGTTCTTCCCAGTTCAGGGAAGCCGGGCCTCCTGGACGGGAGAGTGCAGGCAGCGCTCGCGGTTCCGCCTTCCCTGGAGGCCCTTCCCTGCTGGGGGGCCTCTCCCTCTGCCCAGCTGGGTCTCCAGGCCCCCCACCCCCGCGGCGGGTTAAAGAGCTCACTTCCTTCCATTAGGCAACAAAGCAAGTGAACCCAGGACCCCTGGGAAGAAAGCCACTGCTTGATGAAAACCGAATGAGGCCCATTAGCCTTGGCTAGAGCGTCGCCGGAGTTAGAGACAGAATGTAGAGACGGCCCTGCAGTTTCATGTTATTTATCTATTTATTTAACTTTATCTATTTAACTTTTTGGGTCAAAATCAAGTAAGCCAGCGAGAGCCCGCCCAGGTGAATGCCTTTATAGTAGCATACTGTAGACTTACCCATCAACCTGGTCTGCCTGGGGTAGTCCTAGTACTCGTGGTGAAAATGCCAATCCTCAAGAAAGCTTCGATCCCAGGAAAACCAAGACAGCTGACCATCTGGTCTTTTGGCTAAGATCAGAGGAGTCAGTTTAACGTCACGGCGAGACAAACGATTACGTTCTTTCAGACCTGGGCTGTAAAAATCTAACAGGTGATTCACTCACGCGCTCTCTTAGTTTTCTCAACAAAACTAAAAGTGGTAAGGAAATTACCAATGAGCCAACTTGGCAGGTAGACCCCAAAGACCCTGAAGCCAGGCTGCATGCGTGGACTTGAACCGCAGGCTCCAGCACCCACCAGCTCTATGAACCTCGGCAAGCTGCCGTCCGGCCCCACCAGGCCTCGGTGTCTTCCCCTGTTCGGGGGGTACTAACAGAGCCTGTCTCCAAGAGTCTTTATCAGAATTAAAAGAGCTAATCCAGCTGGGGCTTAGAGCAGCCCCTCCCACGTGGGCAGCCTTGCTCGGTCGAAGCATCCGTCACTAATTGTCATCATCCTTATTTTTTATCATCCTCTCTCTTTTCGTAGACCCTGAATTACCCCGAGGTACAGCAAACAAGTCGAACTCCTCGGTGCAGACTGGGCTGCGGGACGTGAGCTCACTGCTGTGCTCCCGGGTCACGGAATGTCGTCTTCTTTACAACCCGAGGGTGTCTCAGGGAACGCTTGATCTTCTGACTCTGCGTTGGCCTGGTTCTGTGTCCCCTGCCCACGTCAGCTCTGTCCTGCTCACAGAGGGCCAGTGGTTAGTTTCCTAGCAGCCCCCCTGTCTGAGTTTTCTTCTTAACCTGTAGTTGAGGAAAACCCTCTGCCTCCACCGTCTGCCCTCTCTGTTGGAGGCCCCTGATGCCAGCTCACTCCCGGAGCGCAGGCCAGGACGTGGCTCTCATTTCCACACGGATCCAAAGGTGCGCCTCCTCCTAACGAGCCTTTAGGAAAGAAAATGGAAATGGCATTCACGAAAGATAAACGTGCCATTTTCTCACTGTCACATTCCAAGTATCAGTGATGTAAAAGATTATTTCAAATAACAAAACTCTTGCGAACTTGCTGGTCATTTTTAAAAAATATTTCTTTATTTGTTTTAGTTGTACACAATGCCTTTATTCTTTACATGGTGCTGAGGATCGAACCCGGGCCGCGCACGTGCTAGGCGAGCGCTCTTCCGCTGAGCCACAATCGCAGCCCCCTTGCTGGTCATTTAATGCCTCTAACAAATGATCAAAATTGCACCTTTCATTTATTGGGTTTTATAGTGTCCAAGATGCTTCTTGACATATTTCATTTATTGAGGAACTACTATGTGCATGTCGTTGCATTAGTTGCCTGGACGCTGTCTAGCCCTGGATGGAGTATGTATGTGTCTGGTTGTGGGTGGGTGAGTGTGCGCAGAGGTTGGGGAATTTCACCTGGAAATGCAAGGAACAGATGCTAACCTGGCTCAAAAAGTGCCGCTGGTGGTCAGGCATTGTGGTCAAGTGGGTGCAAAGGTCCTGATCTTAGAAAGAATTGGTTCTAAATGACCAGTGAGGTGATGGAGGGAAGCAGCAGGGAGGCTGAGTCCTGGTTCCTGGAGATCCGTCTGCACAACTGGAAGAGATTTGGCGTGCCGGAGCCATGGCCCCAGAGACAAGAAATGGCAAAAGGTAGGCAGAGTGCAGCGGCTAGGGCAGCTGGGTTTGGGGGCAGCATAGAGTGTAGAGAAAAGGGAAGAAGACTTCCAAGGGAAGCCACCGGCAAGATGGGAAAGGGGGCTCTCCTGAGTCTGCAGACCCCTGTCTGTTAGGAAGGAAAGGAGACACCGAGGAGTGGCCAGGGCGATTGTGACTGCAGCCCCATCTCCCTTATCTCGGGCCCAGGCAATGCCAGTGGAGGCCAGAAACTGTTAACAGGGGTGAAAACTGTTAGCATGGTGTGAGCAGCATCCTGGTGATCAACAGAGGGTACCCACCGGCTGGGCAGATGGATGATTTACTAAAGGAGCCATTTACAAAAGTATGGGCAGCAGGACATGGTGGCCCACACCTGATGTCCCCGCCACTCGGGAGGCTGAGGCAGGAGGATCGCTCGAGCCTAGGCACCCTCACTGCCTTTTATTCCAGAAATAATTGGTATCCCCCATCAAGGGACACACGAAGTCCCCTCACCAGCAGTGTGAGGGTGAACTTGGTCAGCCCCTCTCCAGTCCTCCCCATATGAGTCAGGAAACAGGGTAAGAGCAGTCCATGATCCACCACTCGGATGCTACGTCCCCACTTCTGGGGCTGGCCACAAGCCTCCAGGGACAACACGGCTTCCTTCTCCTGCCGCACACGCCCCCTGCTCCTTTCCCTCCGCCAGCACCTCAGCTAGACAGGCAGGGTGACTCCCACCTCCATTCCTGCACCCTCTGAATCCCTGGTGTCCTTGCTCTAGCTAGGTTGCAGGTTTTTGTTTGTTTGTTTGTCCAGGACTATGGGACAAGAGGCACCACAGAGAGTCCCCCGGATTGCAGATGGCACTCCTCTTGTTCCCCAGTCTCTGCCTGAGCAATCAGATCAATCTATTGATCGACTTCAGTGATGGTACCACATCCAGAATCACCATTGCAATCATGGTCACCAACTGCTTAAGTCTATGGTTGTTGCTGCCTGAAGCGATGGCCGCTTGGAGCAACGACGCCGCGGGAATAAGTTCAGAGGCGGACTGGGAACAAACAGGCTCTTTATTCTGCTAGCTTCTCTCTCCGGCTCCAACAACAACTCCAACACGCCATCCACACTCCTCCAACCACACACACCACCAAATGGTGCCGACCCCGTCTGCAATGTCCCGGGCCAAGTCTCGCGAGATCATGGAGGGTGGTAATGCTTTATGGCTCACAGCTAACCGCAATCTTAGCTATCTCCTTAATTAGGGCTCCTACATATGGTCATCCTAGATGGTCTCCAGGACACATTTGGGTACTTGAGCTGGTGATTCAAGTAGCAAGACGGCCGGAAATCTCTGCCCCTGTGGATGCGTCAGGGCTTTGGTGGCAGGACAGATCTCTGCCAGTTCCCAGGAACACGCCTCCCTTCATCTGACTTTCTTACTGACAGGTACTGGGGTGATTCCAGGGCCTTCCCCCTGACTCTTCCTACCATAGTAGTCTGCATTCCACAGGCCAAGGAACTGACATTGAGATCCCACCAGTAACTAAGTGTGTTTTATTCCCCCTCCAATTCTGATAATGGGCATCTTTGCCTGTTTTATACGACAATAACAGAATACTACAGACTGGGTAATTTATCACAAATTTGCTGGCTTACAGTCCAGCGTCAGGGAGCCAGCATCCTGACACGGCCTTCTTGCTAATGGTCCCACGGCAGCGGGCAGAAGGGAGCGGAGACCACCCTCGTACAACAGCACCAGTCCCACCCGTGAGGGAGAAGGCTTCGTGGCCTGCCCGCCTCTTCAGTGTCCCCTCTTCATACTGTCACAATGACAGTTGAGTTCCAATGTGCTTTTGAAAGACAACACTCAGACCACAGCGGTGGGAAATCAGCGTCAGGATGGGCTCGCGACGGGTGGTAGCTTAGATGACGACTCCATCACTGCCTCAAAAGGTCCCAGTGGTGATAGGTGGACGTTGGTGGCTTTGGGTTCTGCATAGTTTAGCACTGGTGCAGACCAGTGTCTAATTCCTGGGAAGTCTGGGGACTTCAGGGCACAGTCCTGAAAAATGGGCTCAGATCCTCCTCCAGGGAAGGTTTGGAAAATCACTCACAACACGCTGTAGCTCTGCAGACATATTGCTGGATCCTTCTTCACAAGAATGCAAGCGCCCTCAACTGAGAAATTCTTGAGCTACACAAACTGGCTTATGTCTGAGAGCTGCATGAAGGATCTCGAGTTCCCCTTTTGGCAACTCATGTTAGGTTTCTACCCATCGGACCTGTTATTTTTCACCTATGGGCACATCAACAGAGCTTGGGAGGCTCCCCATCTTCTGCATTCCCAGAGCCCAGGTCTTGTCATATGCAGGTCAAATCTTCCTGATAACAGCTCTGTCTCTGTCGTTTATTATGACCCTTACGCCTGCTTTGATTCCGAATGTTCAGCACAGCAACCTGCTTTCTAAAATATGAAGTTGGGAGAATCCACTAAGGTACCAAATACCTCCAACCTTCAGAGGACAGCCACCTCAGCTTTTTGAGGATTCAGGGACCCTCTTCACCGATGCACTTCTTATGGCCTGCTGTTTTTTTTTTTTTTTTTTTTTTTGTTTGTTTTTTAACCCAGGGGCACTTAACTATGGGGCCACATCTCTAGTACTTTTTTTTTTTTTTTTAATAATTTTTTCATTTTGAGACAGGGCCTAAGTTGCAGAGGCTGGCTTTGAACTTGCAGTCCTCCTGAGCTGCTGGGATTACAAGCATGCACTACTGTGCCCAGCTGGCCTGCTGATTCTTATTTATTCACACAAAAAAAGTTTTCAAGGCTGGGTTGTAGCTCCCTCCATAGTAAAGCACTTGCCTAGCACGCCTGAGGCACTGGGTTCAAGTCGCCTGAGGCACTAGGTTCGATTCCAGCTCTAGGCCACCCTTTGAGTCCAGCTTCAATTAGTCCTAACCAACTATGGATGCCACGCTCAGGTGCACAAGCCAATATTTTGTACCCCAAATCCCAAGTAGTTACATGTATGTTAATTAATTTGGCCTAATCATATTTTATATTTCTTCTTCCTTGGCTGTCTGTCCCTCCACTCCCATACAAGCTTCCTAGTCTCTTGCCAGGAAAACTCAGCCTTTGTTGATTGGCAGGTGAAGAGGCCAATCCAACTCTTAACCTGCCTTGTGCCCTCCCACTCCTATTTGGCCCTGTATTTCTCTCCGCAGATTGGAGGGCACTTTCTCTTTTCTCTCCCAGGCTAGATGGCACATCCTGCATGGCGACCTTCTGTCCACCCTGGGAGGAGGCACGACGCCTCCGTCCTGGGGCTCCAGGCCCCTCATGCTGCGCCCACCGAAGACCCCAGTGTTCCCTTTCTTCTTTTAAAGGCTCGTTTTTTCTAAGAAGCTTCTTCTACTGCGTATCCATCTCAATCACAGATCGCAAGAAAAGCCAGATTCGTCAGTTTTTCCACCAGAATTGAGACGAAGCCACATTCCCCGACACTGGCCACTGGCGGGGAGTTTTGCATCTCTGCCCCTGCGCAGCCGGTGGGACCGGGAGGCCACAGTAGGGCGGCTGTCCTGTCCTGTCTGTCCCTCCAGGGGTCACATCTGGAGGGTCCACCACGCCCCTGAGAGAGCATCACGGGGCTCCATGGAGGTTTGGACACAAAAAAAAAACGTCCCTGAGAAAGTGTTTCTGAAATTTCTATTACTGGAATGTGGATTAAAAGGCTTCCCGGGTGATCTGCTAAATCTTTACAAATGTTTAGGATAAAGCACAAATGAGAAGAATATGTTCAGCTAGGCTTTGGGTTTCTAGCTAAACTGTGTTCTTAATTCTCTTCTACTGAATGTAAGCATTGAGACCCAGCAGAAAAGGCTGCAGGCCAGATGCCAAGCCCTGGTTCCCCAGAGGCCTCTCCCACCCCCCTGCCCCCTTTCTCTCTCCCTCTCTCCTTCTCTCTCTCTCCCTCTTGCTCTCTTTTTCTCTCTCTTTTTCCCTCTCTCCCTCTCCCTCCATCTCTCTCTCTTTCTCTCTCCCTCCCTCTCTCTCTCTCCCTCCCTCGCTTTCTCTCTCTTTCTCCCCCCCATGTCTGTGTCTCTCCCACCCCACCCCCCACCCCCGTTCATGAGAAGAAGAGCCAATATCAAGGACATTCTTATTTAATAACATCACAGTGACTATGAGCCACAGTCTCCTGAGCCACTCACAAACATTTTGGATTGAGGTAGACACTTTGGTGGACTAAGGACCCTGAAAAGAAACTGGTATAAAATGACGGCAAAAAGAAAGTAAATTGTGGGAGGAGAATTGGATTTCCGAGATTTTTATAAAAATATATTTTTAGTTGTACATGGACACAATACCTTTATTTTGTTTATTTTTATGTGGCGCTGAGGATGGAACCCAGTGCCTCACATGAGCTAGGCAAGTGCTCTACCGCTGAGCCACCATCCCAACCCTTTTATAAGATTTTTAAAGTAAAGTTATGGCAGTATAATGCATATATATGTCTACATACAGAAAATCATACAAATGGCTCAGTGTATCGCTCAGTGAGTTTTCACTGAATGAACATACGCGTGCTAGTCAACTTTTCATCACTGTGACCAAAACACCTGACGAGAACAACTTGGAAGAGGATAGATTGTTTTGGCTCACAGTTTCAGAGGTCTTGCTACGTGGTCAGCTGGCTCCCAGGCAGAAACTTCGTGAGAGAAAGCTGGGAAACAGAGAGAGGAAAGACAGAAGAGAGGAAGGAGCAGGAGACAGACAGAGTCCAGGGGCCTACTTCCTCCCACCAGGCCCTGCCTGCCCGCAGCCACCACTCCGTAGTCCATTCAGAGTATTAATCCACCAAATGGATTAATCCACTGACAAGGTCGCAGCCCCCACAACTCAATCACTTCCTAAAAGCCCCCACCTCTGAGCCTTACCACACTGAGGACTTTGCTCTCAACACTTCAGCGTGTCGGAAGACATTCCAGAGCCAACCATCACAACGCATCGTCAGCCTCTCAGACGCCTTCTCTGGGTCCTTTTCCATCATTGCTATTGTCCCCAAAGAGGACTTCTACCAAGATTTCGATTGCCACCCATTTTGCTGGAATTATAAACATGCATTCTTTGTGAGTGTGTTTTTCTCGTGCATGTTGTTTGTGCAATTCATGTTATTGCATGTTGCAGTAATTCATTCATTGCTCTTGCCTACAGCAGAGACAGGTGAACTGCAGCCTACCATGACCTGATTTTGTATCACTTACCAGCTGAGGATGGCTTCTGTTTTATAAAGCATTGTTTTTTTTTTTTTTTTTTTTTTTTTTTTTTTTTTTTTTTTTTTAAAGCATTGTTTAAAAAGAAAATAGCAAAGAAGAGCATGCAACGTGTGGCTTGCAAAACCTGAAATACTTACTCTTTGGCCCTTGACAGAAAAAGTTTTCTGACCCCACCTATAGTGTATTCTGCCCTATGACTCGACCACAATCTATTGATTCTGCTGGATTGTTCCCTATCGTGGCATTTGTGAGTAGTAATGCCATAAGAATCTTGCACTTTAGTGCACTTTGCTGTATGTATGTACCTTTTCCTGTTGGGGATAAGCCTGGGGTAGTATTATTGGAGTAAGGTAATACCAGCTTCACTTTCGTCAGCAGTGATTGAGAGTTCTAGTTGCTCCACCTCCTTGTAAACACTTGCTATTGTCTGTCTTTTACATCGTGACCATTTCGGAGAATGTGTAGTAGCAATATATCTCCTTGTGGTTTGGGGTTATATTTGCCTGATGCCTCATGATGCTGAACACTTTTTCACAGAAATATTGAGCATTTGTAGATTTCTTTTGTGACATAGCTGCTCACATGCTTTGTCCAAGATTTGGCCATATTTTTCTGATTGAGTGGCATAAGTTCTTTATCAAATTCTTTGTGGAAGTTGAATTGAAAATACTATACTCTGTCATTTTGTATGTTAACTCCCTAGTGGCATTTTTCAATGGGCAGAAATTCTTGACATTAAAATAGTTTAAGCCGGGTGCGGTGGCACACGCCTGTAATCCCAGCACTTTGGGAGGCTGAGGCAGGAGGATCGCGAGTTCAAAGCCAGCTGTAGGAGCCCTGTTTGGGGAGATGGCTTAAATTGCAGTTGACTATGGGCCATGGATATTTGGGCATTGCCACCTTCCGTAGTCTCACGGGACTTGGCCGGGGATCTCCAGGGACTTGAGCCAGATTGCTGATCAGGTCTGCGCCATTTTGGTGGTGTGTGTGGCGCGTGTTAGTCGTTGTTAGAGCCAGAGAAAAAAGTTATCAGAATAAAAAGCTGTTTGTTTCCAGTTCGCCTCTGAACTTCTTCCCGCGGCTTCGTTGCTCCAAGCGGCCATTGCTTCAGACGGCAACAGCCAGCCTCAGCAATGGCGAGGCACTTAGTAACTCAGTGAGACCCTGCTTCTAATAAAAATACAAGAAAGGGCTGGGGATGTGGCCCAGTGGTCAAGTGCCCCTGAGTTCAATCCCCGGTACAAAATAAAAAAGTTTAATTTATCAATTTTCCTTTATAGCAAATGCCATGATTTCATTCTTCTTTAAGGCTGAGTAATATTCCATTGTGCCACATTTTCTTTATCCATTCATCTGTTGAAGGGCACCTATAAAGAACTCAAAATACTTGACACCCAAAAAAACGAATAAGCCAATCAACAAATGGGTTAAGTGAACAGACACTTCACAGAAGAAGAAATACAATTGATCAACAAATATATGAAAAAATGTTCAATATCTCTAGCAATTAGAGAAATGCAAATCAAAATTACTCTAAGATTTCATTTCACTCCAGTCAGAATGGCAATTATCAATAATACAAGCAACGATAAATGTTGGAGAGGATGTGGGGAAAAGGCACACTCATACACTTCTGGCGGGACTGCAAATTGGTGCAGCCAATGTGGGAAGCAGTATGGAGATTCCTCAGAAAACTTGGAATGGAACCACCATTTGACCCAGCTATCCCACTCCTAGGTTTATACCCAAAGGACTTACAATCAGCATGCTACAGGGACACAGCCACATCAGTGTTCATAGGAGCTCAGTTCACAATAGCTAAGCTATGGACGGAGCCTCATGTTTATGTTGTATCCAAGACAAGGTCATCCACCTGAGTTGGTGGCAGTGGGGAGGCCCGTGCTCCGAGCAAGCCGGGGTGTAGCAGAAGCTGGTGGTGCTCTGCCCCGTCCGTCCCCTGGCCCTCAGGAGCCACCCGGGGGTGTGCCAGTCTCACCTCCACTGGCCAGGGCTGCACCTGTGGCTGCAAGCCCACTTGGCTTTCCTCTGTGGCAGCGTGGAGGTGCCGAGAGTGGCAGCAGGTGGCCTCAGCCGACAGCTCAGCCCACGCACCCCGGCCCCAGCCCGAGCGGTGCCGCCCGCTGCGTCCCAGGCCGCTCTTTTCCAGAAGATGAGGCTCTAGTCAGCGACCATGACTGCTTTCCTTTTCCTCCCGCCTCCCCAAACCCCTGCGATTGTTTCCATCTCTTCCTAAAGAAGCCATTTGCCCTGGAACCCTTGTCTCGGGTGGGCTTCCAGAGAACCTGAACTAAGACTGACGGGGTGGAGGAGTGTGGGTGTGCGGGGACCCGACCCCCGAGAGGAGAGCTGGGGGTGCCTGTGCGCTTCAGGCCAAGGGCAGGCTTGCGGAGGCCCCTGACTGCTTGTTGGAGGGACGTTGAATAAAACGTCCTTTACTCGGTTGAGCGCCCTGTGTTAGACTGGGTGAGTGCTGATATGCTGAAAATAAGTGAATGACACCAACAAGTGCTTTTCTTTGAAAGTGTGGCCTCAACTGACCTCTTTCTCTTATCTCAGTACTGGGGCCCAAACCCAGGCTCTCAAACCTATGAGGCAAGCATGCTACCACTGAGCTACATCCCCAGCACTTTCTTTAAACTTCATTTTGAGACAGGGCCTGGCTAAACTTCTGAGGTTGGCCTCAAGCTTGAGATCCTCCTGCCTCAGCCTCCCCAGTAGCTGGGATGACAGGTGAACACCACCGCACCCAGATTACATTCAACGTTCTATCTGTATGACGTTCCGCTCCCTTCACCCCTATTTGTCCTGTATTAACTAACCATCAGAGTGTTTAAAAAACAGAACAGGGTGCTTTTCCTGAATGTATCAAACCAAATAGGTTATAATCACTGTCTTAGATGATATTAACTTCAAATCTTCTGATAGAAAAGGAATCAGTAGTTTTTTTCTTAAACCACTGAAGTATGATACAGCACAGCGATTTCCAACTCCTTTCTGAAACTTCCATTTTGTTTATTAAGCCTTAGAAGTCACGTGCTATCATGAAGCTGGTGGTAAAGTAGTTTGAAGGATTAAATATGTCCTCAACTTCAGAATGCAAAATAAAAATTTTTTCTAGAGACGGAAAAGTCCATTATTGACAGTCTCCTGTGTGTACGAGCGTAGGGACAGACATACCTCCCCTACAGAAGCCCGACTTATCCTTTATTCTATTTCTTCTGTCTTCAAAGTAAACAGGAAACTTTCTTATACATTCCATTTCAAGGGAAACTGTAAGAGATTGCCCTAGCCCAGGACTCATTATGCAAATCACTGCAGTGATGAGGTGATATAGGAAAGACAAACCATAAATCAGAAGACCCTGTAGCAGGAAAACCCACAGCGGCACACATCACAAATGGCAGTTAACAACATAGTACACACCCAATCATTTTTCCATATGTATGTTTGGGTTTTACCAAAACGGAGTGGTATCAAATACTCTGTTTTATCACCCTCCAAGAATCATGAAGCGCCCCGCTATGCTAGCATGGTGACGTCACTAATGTACCAGGTTTGTCCTCGGAAACACTTTCAGGCAAAGCTGGAGATCAGTGCAGATTCTAGCTGCAGAAGAAGATGCAGGTCACTTCCTGCACTCAGAAGGCTTAAGGATTCCTTCTAAGCCTGACTCCGGGGTGCAGGTCTGCATCAGACCCGCTGGAAGCCACGACTAAATCCCGCTGAGTCTGCGTCTCCTTGCCCCAGACGTGCGGACCGCCCTGCTTCTCTCTCACAGACGCTCCAACATACGAGACCAATTCTTAAATAACCTTTGAGTTTTGGGGATCTCCTACTATCTTGCTGTCTTCACCTGGTCATCATTGATAAGATCGTATTACCCGATTGGGAATTTTAAACTCTTTTTAGGATACCATCATTGATTAGCCCCGTGACACTTTGATCACCCCTTGATTCTGTTGTTGCTATTTTAAGAGTTTATCGCTTTTAATTCACTTGAATAAAAAGTCTTAATTGTGATTAAAGAGAACCCCTAGCAAATGGAGCCCCGAGATAGTTTGTTCCCACGTGAACACCCTTCTCCACTCCACGACGGTCTATAGGGTCAAGAAGCCAGTTCCTTTTAGGCAGTAGAAGAGATCATTCTCCCCTGTCCCTCTGATCCGGTGTCTCCTTATTGGGGGCACTGTGTGCTGGGCTCCCAGTAGAACTGTCACCCAGGGGCTCGTTGCTCTCTGGATTCCACTTGGTTTTGGAGAGGAGTAAGGACAGGAGAACCAACAGCTCCCCCAGCTCCTTCTCAGCTGAGTGGCTACAGGGGGCTGTGGCTGTGGCCTAGTCACTGGTCCTTGGAGGCAGCCCCTCCCCCCTTCTGAGTCACAGGTGGGGCTGGGGCCAGGAGATGGCTACTGACTTCCCACTGTGGCTAACCCAGAGATCCTTGGGCCTCCTTGGCTGGTTTCCCCGAACTTGACCCAACAGCACATTTTAGGGCTCCTTTATTTTAAGAATCCTCAGTGGCGAAGACTGAGCCAGGGTGTCATCTGCTTCCTGCCCAGGACCAAGGTGGCCAGGGTTCACCCCTCTCCTGGTGTCAGACATAAGCAGTACCAGACCACACACCACGATGGGTAGCAGCACTAGTTGACTGCAGAGTGAGGTGACGCGGCAGGCCAAAGAAGGTGACATTGCAGGAGAATTGCTCAGATCCCGTGTAAAGTCACTCTCTGATGTGGCGTGGCAAAGGTTCTCCAGTTAAAAGTGGAAAAGAAAACCTACAATTCACTGTTTTTTTAAAAAAAGACAGTGTTTTCAATGTCAAAGGATTAAGAGAAGCATTGGGACAAACACGTAAATATATACATCTTACGTTCTAGTCCAAGAAACAGACACTTCCTTTTTGTTTTTGTTTTTAAGAGACACTTTATCTGGACCTGTGACATGGAACTCTGCATGAAGTAAAGAACATCTTGACAGAAGTACCATGCAGTCAGGAATCTAAAAGTCACCAAAATAGGACTCAGTTTGGTCTTTCTATTGTTCAATTAACACATACTTACAATTGTAACCTATATCTTACTGTAAACCAGATCATCCAACTTTCATAAACTTCACTCTATTTTTAAAGGCAAAGTCACGATTAAGCTTCTTCCCTCCATGCTTGCTTGGTGTATCACAGTCTTACGGGTTGATGGAATTTGTTGTTACGCATTTGCACATGCGCACAGTTGAACAATATAATTTGGCCAATATCATTCCCCAGTATTTCTCCTACAATCAACCTTCTTGTTCTTCTGTGACAGGCCAGATTTGGGTCCTCATTTTAAGTGGCCTTTTCCAAGGATCAGTTATCTTTGGCCCTAAGAACCTTCAGAAACTTGGAGGAGCTGCAGAGGGGGAGGGGGACATCCGTTCCTCTCAAGGTTCCCAGGGTCTCCCTGAGGAGGTGGGAGTTGTCCTATAGAATCACACAGCCTAGAGTCTGGTTCCAGCTTCATCCCCTGCCACCCTCTTGGCCCTGGAACCCCATCACCCAGGCACATCTTTGAAACACTTAGCCACCTAGCAGAGGTTTCTAGCACATAGTAGGTGTTCAGTTAATGTTAGCCCTTACCAGAGTTACTAGAATAATTGTGCATCTGTTGCTCTACTTAATCTGCAGCTCTGTTAATCGTAGCATTTGTTTTTCAGTGTTTCAAACAGTAAATATTGCTGATTTTTAGAATGACAGTTTCAAATGATTAGATTTAAAGAATAAAAGAACTAAAAGAGAATCTGTATCTTTCAAAGAAAGCAATACACAATTCTTCCTAAAATGTCAAAACAAGAGAAGCAAGAACTATCAGCAAGGAGAAGCTTGAAAAATAACAGAAGAAAAGGCAAATCAATTAATGAAGACAATAAAAGTAAATGGGAAAAAAATCCATTTCTAAAGGGCAGGTACCAGGGAGAACATAAACTCAAACTAGGCTGTCAACACGTAAATCCAAATGACAAAGAAATATTAAAACTAGAACAATAAAGACTCAGAAAAATGCTAAGAATAAAGGAGCCAGGGGTGATGGTATCTCTATCCACACAAGGTCAAGTTCAGCAGAAAATGCATTGTAATCACACTGAGAAATGGAATTGTTGTTCAAGGTGGACTCAACACCAAAATTAAAGTCAACAAGAACATTTACATGCCCAGAAACAAGCCTCAAGATACAGAAGTCAAACGTTTCAAGGCAAGGAGTAAGTAGCAAGCCTCCAACAGAGGGGTGGGATGACACCACCGTCTGTCAGCGGCCTGCTGGGTTGGGACCTAATAACCCACTCAGCTTGTGAACTGCAGGACAGTTTCCCAACCTATGAACACTCCTGGGCCACACCATCGCCCAAGGCTTCAGGACGTCTACAGAGATCAGGGCTGCTCAGAACCTCAGATCAGGTACCTCCACCCTAGAACAGCCTTTCCTGGAATCCCTCCAGCAAAGAGCTTCAGCAGAGTGGATTCCGACCCTGTGGCCAGGGGCCCTGATACCAGAGAGCTACATCCAGTTCACTCCAGTGCACGCCATCACTGAACACGGGCAAGGAAGTAACTCTCACAGGGCCATCTGATTCAGCAGTCACCCACAGTGACCTTCAGCTGCCAATCAGAGAGCAGGTAAATCACCCAGGGCGCCCAAGGAGCGAGTCTTACAGCAGAGATTGGCTGGAAGTTAGGCCAGGAGCATGTCTAAGCCCCAGCTCTAAATCTCCGTTATTATATATTTTGAAGACTTCTGTCCCTCGGTGGCTAATGTGACTTTCTATGCCAGCCACTCTTCCAACAAGGCATGGGAGTGACAGCCTCCTTACAATTTTAAACTATTGACGTGCAGTTCGATTCGATACAAAGTCCATTCGCATTTTACAATTTATTTCAACAATGCTTTTTTCAAGAAAAGTAAGGGAACGCTTTTAGATTCCTCACACATAATATTAACTGCAGTAAAATGCCCAATAGTTACTTGTAAAAGTTGCAATATTTCTTCCCCATTTACATGTCAATCGTTAACAAGGAAGTGTTTGAAGAAATCACTCTTTAAAAAATCTGGCCTAGGAATGTATGCAGCCTATCACACAAAAATTAAAACTTATGTTCGGGAAAATGTGGTGTTTATTTTAAAATATTAGTGCCTAAAATAAGACTTCAGATGCACGAGGCCACGTAATAAAATCAAGAGACAGACACACATAGAATCTGAGTTCTCGTGTTGAATTGAAAGCCACATACCTGTTTAAAGCTCAGAATGTCACTCAGAATTTATTTTGGTAAGGTAAGGTAGCTAAAGCTACACAGTATCGGTTTAATGATTTTTTTTTTCCTGCCGACATGCTTTAATAACACATATGAGTTCTTATCCCTGTCCCACTCCTGCGCCTCCGCTACCTCATTTGTATGCAAATTCTCTTGTATGCAGCTTATTCTTTGGTAAATGCTACCAGCAGATTGAGAGGCTCGGTAATTATGCTCCCTCCCTGTCTGCCCTATTTGTTTCTTATTATATTACTACTGCGGTCCCTGCTTTGCCTTCAAGTCATGAATTGCCGAGTGGCTCAGGCAGCAATTTTTCTTAAGGGTGATGGGGCCTGCTCTGCGAGCCCTCCCCACGCACATTACAGCTTATTCAGTATCGTTCTAAATGGAATGTGTAGAACTGGTGCCTTCTTTCCTTTTTTTTTTTTTTTTTTTTTTTTGTACCAGGGATTGAACCCAGTGGTGCTTAACCACTGAGCTCCATCCCCAGCCTTTTTTTATATTTTATTTAGAGACAGGGTCTCGCTAAGTCACTTTAGAGCCTCGGTAAGTTGCTGAGGCTGGCTCTGAACTCACGATCCTCCTGCCTCAGCCTCCCTAGCCACTGGGATTACAGGTGTGCTTTACCCACTGCACACTGCTAACTAGAAGAAGTCTTTTGATTCTAGCAGAAGTAAGTTGTTCACCTGACTCAATTAGCCTGTCCCTGTGCCCTCTTCTGGTTTTATTTATGCAACATAAAAACCTGAGGTGACGTTACTTTATATACATGTGGAAGTGTGGGATTATTCGTAGAAAGGCTAAGAAATCTAAGGAAAATTCATGTGAGACAGGTATGCCAGGAAAACACATAAACATTATGCATGTAAGCTTACATACAACTATAAACACAGTGTGTATAGCTGTCTTTACAGGCATACAAGTATGTGTGAATAGAATTGGGGGGCGCTGGGGTTGTGGCTCAGCAGTGAAGCGCTTGCCTAGCACATGCAAGGCGCTGGGTTCGATCCTCAGCACCACGTAAAAATAAGTAAATAAAGGTATTGTGTCCAGCTTCAACTAAAAAATAAATGTTTAAAAAAAAAGAAAAGAAGTGTGTGTGTGTGTGTGTGTGTGTGTGTGTGTGTGTGTGTAGAGAGAGAGAGAGAGAGAGAGAGAGAGGGAGAGAAATCAAGCCTATGTGCTCTGCTCTGGAACAATAACACCTATATTTGAACCCCGGATCTGTTTAATCATTAATTAATTCTCTCTGTTTGACTTGGGCAATTTCTTGAACCTCTAGCCTGATTTTCCTCATGGAAGAAGTGAGGATAAGAACGGCACTTATCTCAGGTTGTCATGAGGTTCCAATAAATCAGTACGTATAAAGTGCTTCCCGATGCCTGGTGAGTGTCAGTAGATGTCAGCTATTTTCACCACCGCGTAGGACAAATAGATGCAGCCGATGCGTGATGGACGCCGGGTAGATCGGTCCCTCATTCACTCTGACAGAGTCCCTGGCGCCTGCTGGGTGCCAGCCTCCCTCCTGGCCCAGAGAACTGAGCCCTCAGGGGGTGTGAGGTGGAGACGGCTCTCTGGTGTGCATCCCTGGCCCGGCACAGACCCCCTGTGACGAGCCAGAGGGGCTTCCTCCCTCTGAGGTGTCCTTCTCACCTCACCCCACACCTGAGCAGACCAGGCCACCAATGCCCAGCCGGTTAGAAGAGATGGTAAATGGCCCCGGTCAGCACTGACCAGCCTTCTTGCCCACGCCGCCTTTGCGCAGGGATTCCCATGCACATGTCTGCATCCCCTCCCAGCTTCACAAAGAACTTCACACAAGCCGGGCGCGGTGGTGCACGCCTGTGATCCCAGCACTCGGGAGGCTGAGGCAGGAGGATCGCGAGTTCAAAGCCAGCCTCAGCAAGGGCGAGGCAGGCACTTAGCAACTCAGTGAGACCCTGTCTCTAATAAAATACAAAAAAGGGCTGGGGATGTGGCCCAGGGGTCCAGTGCCCCTGAGTTCAATCCCCGGTACCAAAAAAAAAAAAAAAAAGAGCACACAGCCCCACGTGCTTTTGCTGTCCTCATGCCCAGCAAGTGTGGCCAAGGTGGGCTTGTTTCCAGGGCCTTGGCAGACAAGCCAGGCTGTGTTCCCTGTGGTTTCATTCACTACTACAGGGTACAATATGGCTACAAGGTACACTACTCTTGTCTAAGGAAGCTGAAGGAAATTTGTACATTGTGTTAGTCAGTTTTCCATCACTGTGACAAAACACCTGAGATAAATAAACTTAGAAGGAAAAAAAGGTTTTTCTTTGGACTTAGTTTCAGAGGTTTCAGTCCACAGTCAGTTGGCCCATTGCTTTTGGGCCTGTAGTTCATGGTGGAGAACTGTGTGGCGGCATAGAGCTGCTCACCTCAGGGCATCCAGGAAGCAAAAGAAAAGAAAGGAAGGGAGGAGGATCAGAGTCCATATATTTCCTCCAAGGGCATGCCCCCACTGACCCAACTTCCTGTCACCAGGCCCCACCTCCTGCAGCTCTGCCACCTTCTGGTGGCACCCCAGGCCAGAGACCAAACCTCGATCACATGGGCCTTGGGGGATGCACATCCCATCGCAGCCTGTGGTGACGAGGAAGAGCAGCCACAGACAGTGCGGGCCGGCGCGGAGGTGAAGCCCCTTTCTCACCCGGTGCTGGTCCAGATTTCTTCTGGAATCCTCTAACATCACGGATCTCACCCAGCAACAACAGCCCTCAAGGACATCTCTTTTTTTTTTTTTTTTTTTAAGGATTTTGCAAGGACACCCTGGTTTGGTGACAACCCTGTCCCATGGGAGGGGTGGCTATTGTGCTTCCCTACCTTACAGATTTGGAAACTGAGGCTCAGGAATGCCACAGAGTCCTTCAGGTCACACAGTGGTGACGTGACAGAATCCCGGCCCAACGCTGGCCTTACCCAGCTGCAGTCTGGCAACCTTCCGTTCTTTCAGTGGCCCGCTCGGTGCCACGGGACCTGCAGAGACGGGCCCGGCGGGGCAGCGCCCCCGCCCCACAGGGCCTGCAGTCTCAGGAGGAGACTCGCGAGCATAGAACTGGCTGTGATTAGGTGTCGCGGCGCAGGAAGGTCACTGTCGAACCCGCGCCAGATGTTCCGCCAGAGGCTGGCCTGGCTCTGAGCGAGGGCGTCTGTGCGTGGCTCTGCCTCTGCAGACCTGCCGTGGCTGGCACCCCAGCTCTGCCCTCCACGAGTCCAGCTGCTTGCCCAGGTGGGCCGTCTGCGGGGCCAGAGGGGAATGCTGACCCTGAGGAGCTCGGGCCGGCCCCTCTGAGTCCTCCGTGACAGCTGAGGGACGGCAGAGACCTTGTTCTGAAGCACAGTGGCAAGACGCAGCCCAGGCGTTCACCACCCTGCCAGTGCGGATGTGCTGCTGGGTGGGCAGTGGGCGGAGAGCAGAAGGGACACAGACGGGCGTGGTGACAGAATATGCATTGTCTGCACTCTGTTGCAATTGAACACTAAATAATTCACTTTTTTTTTTTTTTTTTGTAATGAAGACATTCTGCCTTACTAGGAGTAGCTCTCCTGGGTATCACATGTATGCATTTTGCAATAAGCTTACAGAATGGTAACATAAGCAATAGATATTCATGTTAATCCCTGCCACTTTCTGAACACATACTACATTCTGTACATACACCGTGTCATTTAGTTTCTGAAAACACTCAGTGGCAGGGACAGGGATTCATCATTTTTGTGTCACTATAACAAAATTCCTGAGGCGAGGTACTTTATAAAGAAAAGAAGTCTATGTAGCTCATGGTTCTGCAGATTTAAGAGCAAAGCCAATGGTGTCAGCTTCTGATGAGGTCCCGATTGGGAGATAGCATTCCATGGTAGGAGCTCATGAGAGAGAGAGAGAGAGAGAGAGAGAGAGAGAGAGAGAGAGAGAGAGAGAGAGAGAAGAGAGAGAATTGAGAAGGAAGGAGAGAGCTAGCCTGGGAAAACTAAACTAGCTTTATCACGGCCACCAGTTCAGTCCCAGAACACAGAATCACTCTCTTCCAAGGTGGCGTCTGTCCCTAACCACTTCCCATCAGGCTCCACCTCTTAAAGGCCCCACCACCACTCAGATCCAGGATTCAAACCCAGGTCCTTCTGAGGGCAGAGCCCACCCTCCTCCCCACCGAGTCACCGACAGCGCCAGCCAACATGGGCGATGGCTTCAGGGACAGCCCGTGCAGGTGATGAAGGCCGCCTCAGGGAGGATCAACAAGGAAGGATCTCCAACCTCCACGGGAGGCTGCCGTCGAGCCGTCGGACGCAAAGTCCTCCCTGGGCACCCCAGGGAGAGTGGAAGGAGGTTGGAGAGGGGCCAGCCATGGAGCTGGGTTCCTGTGGGTGACGGAAAGCCCCTGAAGGGTTGAGGACCTGGTAGTGGGGTGGGGGCCTGAACTGCTGTCGGGCGGGAGGCAGCTTGGAGAATGCTCAGCTGCTTGTCAAGTGAGGGATGGTGGAGGTCACAGTTCTCATCTTGTTCCTCTTCAGTCAAAAAAAAAAAAAAGAAGTCTTCATGACACATTCTCAGCAGACGCCTGACTGTCGACAGATGCCGTGCCATGCAACTGTACGTGCCCACGACGTGCGGTAAGATGCACACAGAAAGTAAACGCTGAAAAGATGACGTAAAGACAAACCTGAAAGCCAGGCGGTGGGGGGTGGCGATCCCAGTGTGAGACCCTGTCTCTCAAAAAAATACAAAATAGGGCTGGGGATGTGGAGGAGTGTCCCTGAGTTCAACCCCCAGTACCAAAATAAATAAATAAATAAACAAACCTGAAGCCGGGCAGGGTGGCTCACACCTGTAATCCCACCAGCTGGGGAGGCTGAGGCAGGAGGATCGCAAGTTCAAAGCCAGCCTCAGCAATGGCGAGGCGCTTAGCAACTCAGTGAGACCCTGTCCCTAAATAAAATACAAACAAGGGCTGGGGATGTGGCCAGTGATCGAGTGCCCCTGAGTTCAATCCCTGGTACCAAAAAAAAAAAAAAAAAAAAAAAAGCATGGAAATGTTCACAAGGCAGAGGGAGAGAAACCCAGGGGAAGTGGGGAGAAGCCAGGAGGGATCCACAGGCCACGGGAAGTGAGGACACTGGTGGCCACCAGACAAGGATCTCAAACTGTGGGTGGAGCCCGAGGTGCTGGGGGACATTCTGGGGGACCAGCAGAGGCTTGGGAGAAGGTGGGCTTGGGCGTGGTGAGCAGCCCCTGGAAAGCAGAGGAGGCCACCCCAGAGAAGGCAGCCTGCTGGGGCCAGCGGCTGCAGAGTGGGGGACAATGAGCGAGATCACCTGACCCAGACCAGGGGAGCACGGAGTCATGGGGCCAAAAGGAAGATTCTAGAAGGTAAGAAACGGTCACTGGTGTCAGAGCCTTCTGGGGGAGGAGGGAGTGGAGAGATTGCAAACGAGATAGAAAATGAAAGTGTCCCTGGGCCCCTGGTGCGGGTGGTGAGAGGAATTCCGAGAGGAGCGAGCAGAGGGGAAGGTGTGGACTGACTCGGGAGTGGGCGACCTTCAGGGACAGCAGCCTCGGGGCGCGGGATTCCTTCACCAGTGCTTTTCACCTTTCCTAGAAAGTTCTAGAAAGCTTCTTACCAATGGAGAGGCAGGATGAGCCTTTGGTGCTGGTCTCCTGGCTGTCCCGGCAGTGGGAACCCAGAGGGCTGTGACAGGCGCCTCAGCCGCTGACCTCAGCACACCGAGGATGAGGTGTCCTTCAGGACTTCCACCCTGCTCCCCGGGCCACCAAGGCCGCCTTGCTCCGTCTTTCGTCAGCTGTCCCCAGGGTGCGCCCAGGCTCTGCTTCCAGCTTCTGGTGGACCTGGGCCTGCTGCGGGGGAGGAGGCCGCTGGGGCCTGGTGCCGCGCCGCCCCACACTCTCACATCCTCTCTCGACACCTGCTCGCCTGCCTGTGACCACACACACTCTTCCTGTTTGCACAGAGTGCCTTTCAGACTGCCGGCAGGCGGGCGCCACACCGCCACACCGCCCAGAAGGAACAAGGCAAGCCTTTACCTGGGACAGAAGGAAAAGGGCGGAGAGCTGAGAGGTAGGACGGGGCAGGAGAGCCGCGGGACCCCTGGGCTGCCGCGGGTGGCCGCTGGGCCCTGCAGGGTGGGACTCTAAGGAGCAGGGGCATTCCCAGAGACAGCAGCCTGGGTGAGCAGACTGGGACGACCCAGGGGAGTGTGACCCAGGGAGGTCACAGGACCCACCTGCACGTGGCGTGTCCGGAAAACACAGCCTGCGTGCAGACGTGCTCCCACGCGTTGGTGGTGCTGGCTGGGCCTGTGGCCCTTGGGGAACGTGTGCCTGAACCTCATGAGGCCATTAGCTGGACCTCAAGAAAGAGCGCATGGTGTGGCTGCAGACTGGCCCCCTGGATGGCCTCGGTGATCTCAGACAGGCCGGGCCACAGGAGGGGAGAGGGGGGGTGGTGTTGCCTAGGCCACCAGGGCTCCTGCAGATGTGGCTTGGAACACGGAGCTTCTCACTACGGGGCTGCGGAGCGGTCGCTGTGGCTCCCTGGACAGCACGTGGGGTGTGTGTGTGTGTGTGCATGCACACATTCATCTATTTACACATAGCATATGTGCGTGTGTCCACACACTCCACACACTCAGATATCCACACAGCATGTATTGACACACAAGATATGTGAATATCATGACATAAAATAGCACAATGACCCTAGTTTTGAAACCAAAGAATATTAATAGAATGACAACAGATTTTTTTCTCTATACAATTTCTTTCTGTAGGTAACTTGAATTTTGTTATTCAAGTCTTACAATTGTAAAAGTGCAATCGTGCTTACATATGCATTTCACAGTCCCATGCATGTCACATCCGAAGCGGGGATGGAAATCCCAGGAGGCAGGGTTAGTTCAGGTAGTCGGAAGCCGGACATTGCAATAAGAACAGCTAAAAACCAAAGTCCACATTAACAATGTGTTGGTAAACTCATTCTTTCAGTGTCAATGGTACAAATGAAATAATCAATTTTTTTTTTTTTTTTGGTACCGGGGATTGAACTCAGGGGCACTCGACCACTGGGCCACACCCCCGGCCCTTTTGTATTTTATTAGAGACAGGGTCTCACTGAGTTGCTAAGTGCCTCGCCATTGCTGAGGCTGGCTTTGAACTCGCGATCCTCCTGCCTCAGCCTCCCAAGTGCTGGGATTACAGGCGTGCGCCACCGCGCCCGGCAAATAATCAATTTTTTAAAGAAATTATTGTCTCGGGTTTTGTCAAAAGCAACAGTTGTTCAGTAGTGCAAGCCGTGGGACTTCTTGTAGCCGCGGAGCGCCTTCCTTCTCTTAGGGCTGTGGAGGTGGCCCCGCTCGCTGCCAGAGCGAGGTGCTGGCGGTGAGAGCCATAGGAACAGTGTTCTCAGGGTTCTGCTTTCGTGTCTGACAACAGCTGCTCCCTTGGGTGCTACCTGCAGTTGCTGTTTGGTTGTATCATGCATGTTTTTATTCAATCCGTGTTTTGAAAATGGAAAAATATGCATGCCTTATTTGCTAGACTTAGAGGTTCAGATCCCAACTAACACGATGGCTTTAGGCACGTCCCCAGGCCTGGCTGCATCAGGATTCCTGCCTCTGTGAAATGGGCACGATAATAGTCTACCCCTCAGGTGAGGGCAATTGCATGTATACGTGCAAAGTGCTTAGCAGAGCACCTGGCCCATTGCAAGGACCCGATAAGTATTAGCAGCTACCATCAGAATCAGCAGCAGCAGCACCACCGCCTTTTATGCAATTAAGCCATCAAACTTGAAGGGAAATGGTAGGAGGCTGGGAAAGGTGGGAAGTCGGAGGTGAGGTGTGTAGAATGGGGTTAGCGGGTACTCAAGGGCAGAGCAACGACACTGCAGCCCTCAGCTGCAGAGAGCTAGTGAACAGGAGGCTGAGAAAGGAGACGGAAGCCCCTCTTTATGAGGTCCACTTGTGAGGAGCGAGCACAGAACTCTGGGATTGAGCACACACAGGTGCTCATAGGTATCTTGCACGCCCAGGTGCACAGGAACCTAGAGAACGCACTCGCATAACCACGGTGTCCTAAAACCTAATGCGGGTTTACCTCTCCAGTATGAAGTGCGGTGCAAAGTGTTTCACCTGCACCCTGTCATTTAATCGCATCGAGCCATTGTGATCCTGCCTGTCTTAGGGAGAAGGTCCGTAGATGTCCTGCGGGTGCAGAGCTTGGAGATGGCGGCAGTGGGGTCTGACTCCCTCCAGATCCTGTGCTCTGAGCCCTCAAGTCTCTCCCCTAGAAAATGAATCAAGTAGTAATGGAACATGACTGATGAGGAAACCAAGTCCCAAAGAATTCAAGAAACAAGTTCAAAGTCACAAGGACGGCGTGGAGCTGGGGGCTGGGCTCCAATCTACGGACCCTTAATTTGAGCTGGGGGTGTAGCTCAGTGGCAGAACATGGCTCTAGCATGCACAAGGCCCTGGGCTTGACCCCCAGCACTGCAAAAAATAATAATAATAGAATGTGGCTTATTAACCTTTATTTCTAAGCACTGTCCAGAGGCCTTTTGGACATCCGTCTCTCGAGGTTGACAGCTACAGGAACCCTTGGTTAATCACTTTTATTTTCTGCACTTGAGTTTCTTTATCTGTCCAGTGGGTATAATCTCTCCTGCATAGTGTTTTAGGAGACTCCAGTAAGGCTCCATATGTAAAACGCTGCTATATTACCCTGATTTATCACAAGGAAAAGACTTGGGGGCTACTTTCTGTAAAGGTAAGTCAAAAGGACAGGAGAAGCACCGAGGATGGTGGTTCTTAAGGACGGATCATTAAGTGTGACCTTATTTGTTCTTTCTAAAATAGCTCCTTTGCGCTCTCTGGTGCTGACAATCCATAATTTGTTAAGCCATTCTCGTGGAAGAAAATGTCATTCCTTCCTGAGTTTTGGATATTTCAAAGCAGACTGTGATGACTCTTCCATTCCTGCCTGTTTTTAAAAAATTTTTGCAAATCAGAGAAGAAAACGGTGTTCTCTCATTTTTTTTTTTTTTTTGTCTTTATTAGTGAGTTGATTCTGAGAGTTTTAAAACATAGATTTGGAAATAACTAAAAACATTATCTCTCATCCAGAAAACAATCCAAGTACATGTTCCTCTGCAAGTGAAATAGCACCATGTTTCTCCTGATTAAAATAGAAGCAGGTGTTTGTGTACAAATATAAACCTATTAAAAAGCATCTTGCACAAATATCCCTCTTTATAGCTTTTATCTGCGCTAAAAATGGGGCGGGGTGGTTAATGAATTTGTAGACTCCGGCAATAACTAATAAACATGACAATTTGATTTATGGCTGTTCCTCTCTGCGATAGCCTGTTGACAGATTTTCCTTTATGGAAAAATCACCATGGTTTAAATCTCTATCATATGGCACTTAATTCAATCGACAATATGTTACCAATTAGATCCCGCTTAAGCGACCACCAGCCAGCAGACCACGGGACGTGTTAAGTGGGACGACATTCGGATAACTTGTAAACTGCCCAGCGGCAGCTTTCCCAGGCCAAGGTGCGAAGCTGAGAGAGAGGCTGCTTCTCCGCATCCTGAAAATTGAAATAGTTCTGACTTCTCCTAAACACCTAACAAGAGGGTGTGTTTGGGTTGACAGTTGGACACATTGATATTTACCTGCCCCTCCGTCCCCCGGCTCTCTTTGATGACAAATTTGCAAACTGAAAAGCACCCCAATGCCCCTCTCCCATGGAGAGGCACGATTTCAACCCGGTGGCCACGTCCCATTTAGTGGTGAGTTTCACCCCTCCCCAAAGCCCTGGATGTCAGTCACAGTAAGAAAGGTCGTGACATAAGTTGAACCCCCTTTCCTACTTCCCACGTGGAATCTGGTTGTATCAGGCGGTGCTGCTGTTGCAAAAGAGAGAAAGCAAGTTGGCTGGGATCGACGGGGAGGCCATCTTTTAGGACGATACAGGAAGGAACGTCTGGGTTCAAAGCACTAAGCACAGGGTCTGAAGGCCACGCAGTGCGAACACACTCCAACAAAGATGGAGATGCGGCAGTCCGCTGGGCCACCGCGGTAACAGGTGTGGCCTCAAGCGTCCCCACGTTGGGATGTCACTTATTTAGTTCTCGTGCCTGGGGTGAAGGTCGGACCCGTCCGTTTGACTTTAGGCCCTGAAGCTCTGCAGCCAGGCATCTCCCCCAAGGAGGCCTGGGAGAGCAACAGGGGGGTGGTGACAACAAAAATCACAAGCGTGGGCTGGGATTGTGGCTCAGCGGCAGAGCGCTCGCCTAGCACGTGCGAGGCCCTGGGTTCGATCCTCAGCACCACTTAAAATAAAGAAAGAAATTAAATGAAGGTATTGTATCCAACTAAAACTAAGAAATAAATATTTTTTTAAAAATCACAAGTGTCTCCTATGGCCGACTCTGGCTGGAGGCTGGCCTGTTGGAAGAGGGTCAGATGGCCTTGGTGGGCTGCTCAGACAGACAGGGGCCCCAAGGGGAGAGCTGGGAGGGGCCTCCCCACCCCCACGTCCTGACTTCTCCAGAAGGGGTGGCTCTGTTTCTACAGCTGGTGTGAGCACGAGACCAGGGAATTCTTTTTTTTTTTTTGATACCAGGGAGTGAATCCAGGGGCACTTCGTCACTGAGCCACCTCCCCAGCCCTTTCTACTTTTTATTTTGAGACAGAGCCTCGCTAAGTTGCTGAGGCTGGCTTTGAACTTGCGATCCTCCTGCCTCAGCCTCTGAGCTGCTGGGATTGCAGGCGAGTACCCCTGTGCCAGGCGGAAATTTTCTTAAGGACCTGAGCCATCACAGGGAGCTCCCTGTACGTCGTGACACCAACAGGCGCCGTGCCCCACCTTCTGCTCTGCACTGGGCATCTTACGGACGATTTCTGAGTCCCTGCAAGTTAGATGTTCTCCACGTCTTTGATCCATGAGGAAGGAAGCTCTATGAGGTTAAATGACCTTCCCTAGAGCACACAGTTAGATGTGGGGTTCAAACCTGGCCTAACTCTAAAAGCTCTCACACCATCTTTAGGGGGACTCCCGAGTCTAGGCTGCATCCCAAAGCACATGTGGTCTTGTCTGAATAAATCCCTTTTCTGTAGGAGGCTGCTGTGTGAACATTTCTGTGTGTGTGTGTGTGTGTGTGTGTGTGTGTGTGTGTGTGCACGTGCACGCACGTGTTTTCCAGGCATGCAGAACCTGGAAGAATGCTGGGGAACATTAGGGTCTCCGAGGAAAACCATCCCAGATGTTCTGACTTTGCCTGGGCTGTCCCTGTTTTTGAATACCGTGACAATATTTTCTGAAGCAAAGATCAAAAGACATATGGTCTGACTCATGGGTTAACAAAGGGGAAAGAATGTTTGAAACTGGGGCTCTCTGAGACATCATGAGACGTGTGGCTCCGGTCACTCCCAGAGCACCTGGAGATCATGGCGCTCTCCGGGAAATCCCACGACATACTGAGATGGAATCCCACCCTCCAAACCAGGAATGGTTCACTAGCAGAAATCAGGATCGTGTTGGATGTAGCTGAGACCCCGTTCCCACAAAAATGACCAAGGCATTGAGGTGTGTTCATGTCACCCTGACGTTATTAGGAGTAATTGGAGAATTCTTTATTTATGAATAGATTTCTAATGGCAAAAAGTAGTAAGAAAATACAAAGGGAGATTTGATTCACAAAAGGCACCAAAATGTAAATTCCTAACAAGAGTCTCAGAGGAAACACGCAAGACTTACATGGAAAAAAAATAAATCTACTCAGGGCTGTAACGCATATAAATGGAAACACCTCCCATGCGGAAGAGTCTGTATTGACTCTTAGCAAACTATACGTAAAAAACAAAATTAGAATTCCTATGGATTTGGGGAGGGAGAGGACTTGATCCAAATTTCAATCCAAAATTCCAAGTGAATTTCAGATGGGAATAACCAGGACGTCTTGAGGAAAAGAAGAAGGGGGTGTGCAGAGCTGAACTTGTCCAGTAGGTCCAGTGGTCACCTTGGCCCAGAGGGAGACACAAGTCAATGTGAGAAAAGAGAAAAAACAAAACCCGTGCGTGCGCTCTCTCTTTCTCTCTCTCTCTCTCTCTCTCTCACACACACACACACACACGTGCAGATTCCGTAGATGAGAAAAGCCCCTATTCCAAGCAGTAAGATCGAGAATGAGGACAGTCATACCAAGCCCCGTCCACCCTCACGGGACTCGATTCTTCAGTCGATGTGACAGTCACTTGCACTTTCTCTCTAGGGACACCTTTCTCCTGAGCTTCTAGAATAGTGTTCTCTTACTCCTTTTGTTTTGGTGGGGGGTCTTTGTTCTACTCCCATATTGCCGTGCCTCTGCTCTGCGCGGTCCCATGTGACAACTGCAGCACAGATGAGCCCGACCTCCGTCCCTGTCCTGACTTCCCTTCTGGCCACAGACTCGGTGGTCCCACCCCAGTCACCCCTACCCCTTTTTTTTTTTTGTTTTTTTGTGGTACTGGGGATTGAACTCAGGGGCACTCGACCACTAGGTCACATCCCCAGCCCTTTTTTGTATTTTATTAGAGACAGGGTCTCACTGAGTTGCTAAGTGCCTCGCCATTGCTGAGGCTGGCTTTGAACTCGCGATCCTCCTGCCTCAGCCTCCCAAAGTGCTGGGATTACAGGCGTGCACCACTGCGCCTGGCTCCTACCCCTTTTTAATACCTTTGTTTTATTTATTTTTATGTGGTGCTGAGGATCGAACCCAGAGCCTGGCACGCGCTAGGCAAGTGCTCTGCCGCTGAGCCCCAGCCCCAGCCCAGCCTCCCCTTTTGAATGCGCGTTTGGCCTCACTCTGGGCTCCTCCTGCAGGTTTGCTCGCATCTCTGGAAAGCCCGATCCTCCAGGCTTGCCCACCGCGGTGGGCCCGCTCTCATCCCACCCACATCTGACCCATCAGCACACCCCACCTCCGTGTCCCGCGACCCGTGTCCTGAACTGGATCATCCCTCGCCACCTGGGCCTCTGCTTCCCGGGCCCGAGGCCCTGCGGTGTCCTGCCCCTCCACCTGCCACGGCTGGGGGCTCAAACCACCTTTTCACTTTGCTCAAGATACCCTGGGTCAGAGACCTGGGCAGTTAGGAGCTGGCTGGGCTGGAGGGTCCCTTCCATTCACGTGTCTGTCGTCTGGGGCTTCCTGGCCTCTCTGGCTTTCCTCCTCTATCTTCCAGGGCTCTCTGCACCGTGGCCATCTCGGGTCCTGCACTTTTCCTATCGTGACTGGCTTCGAAGAGGCAGGAAGCAGAAGATGCCACACACTTCAGGGCGGGCTGCTCCCCCGCATGACATTTCTGCCATTTCTCTATTGGCCAAAGCAGTCACCAGACCGGCCCAGGTTCAAAGAGGTTGAGCGACTACCTCCTGGTGGACCATGGCTTGCATGGCCATCTCTGGGAAATGCAGTCCACTAAACTCATCCAGTGCAAAATCTAGAGTCCTTCCTGTGACCCGCCAGGGAATATGTGACCTCCCTCACTCCTGCCATCCTTCTGACCCCTAATTTCTGGTGTCGCTCTGAGAGAGCAGCCTCTTTGCAGCTGCTCGAACACCCCCACTTCACAGCCCGACGCCTGCTGTTTTCTTTGCCGACAGCTCTTTCCTGGAAGCGTGGGTGACCTCTCACTTCCTTCAAGTCTCTGCCCAGTGCCACGATTTCAGAGGCAGCGTGAAGAGCCAGCCCAGCCCCTCCTTGCCCACTGCATTTAGAACCTTCTAACATCTGTATTGAGTTGCCATTACTGGTCCTTGTCATCAGTATACAAAGTCCCCGCTGTCTGCTCAGAGTAGGCTCCAGATAAACTATTTGTTGGATGAGGTGCTTTATAGGGGATGATAACAGGATACCCCCAGACTATTACGAGTGCTGGGCAGGAGAGTTAAACAAATATACACCTAATCTACTAAACCACAATAGATTCTAGAAGGATCTTAAAGTAATATAATAAATGTCGGAAATTTACTAGGGAAAATTCAGGTGAATACTAAAGGATCTTGAGATAACAAAGGTTTTAAAAATACTGATAGTAAATAAATGGGGTATAAATAAAAAGCAAGGATAGATCTGACTCTGTCAAAAAATACCCCACAAAACGATGTGCAGTAAACTTGGAAAAATAGTTCAATATGAGATGAGCGCTCACTCTCCTTAGTATATAAAGAGCTCTGTCAAATAAATTTTTAAAAATACAAATGCAGGGGCTGGGGCTGTAGCTCAGTGGCCGAGCACTTGCCTAGCATGTGTGAGGCACTGGGTTTGATCCTTAGCACCACATAAAGATAAACAAATAAAATAAAGGCACTCTGTCCATAAATATAACTATATTTTAAAAATACAAATGCAGGGCTGGGGTCATAGGTCAGTGGCAGAGCACTTGCCTAGCACGTGTGAGGCACTGGGTTTGATTCTCAGCACCACATGTAAATAAATAAAATAAAGTTCCATTGACAACTAAAAAAATTTTTTTGAATACAAATGCATAATAAGTATTTGAAAAAACAAATCTCACTTTATTTGTAAGCCAAAGCTACACACTGAAACACTGTAATATTAATAAAAATTTCATGTGTGTATTAGTATTGAAATATGCACATTTTTATACAATGTTGGTACTTAAGCCAGTTGGTACAAATGTTCTTGTTGGGAATCACCTGTAGATACCAAAAGCCTTAAAAACTAGAAATGTCTCCTGATGGATATATATATATATATATATATATATATTTAATAATATATATATTTTTATGTATATAAATATATATATAATATATATAAATGTGTTTTGTCATAGCAAAAACTTGTAAAAACGATAAATTTCCAAAGATAGAAGTTGACCTAAATGCATAATCATACATCATGCTGGTGAAATACTATGTAGCCATGAAAAATATTTATGTATATCACTTTTGCAATGTAAAGTTGACTCCTTTATATTGTTAAGTGGAAAAGAAGCTGCCTAAAAGTTAGTATTTATAATATGCCTGCATCTGATTCAATTGTGTGTGTGTGTGTGTGTGTGTGTGTGTGTGTGTGTGTGGTTGCTGCCACCCTACCCAGTTCAACTTTTTAAATTCAATAATGTATTTTATTTAACCCAAACCATGAGAAAATGTCACTATTTGTCAATGTACGATCAATATACAACACTGAGGAATTCTATATTCTTTGTTTAGTACTAAGTCTTCACGTTGGACTAGCCACACTTCAAATGTTTGTGTGTGGTTAGCCGCTACCATACTGGACAATGAGATCTAGTTATTCATTTGGCATTTGGTACAAACTGCTTTGAAACTTAATCTAAACTGAAAGCCAAGGATGGAGAGGAAAATACTTTTTTATTTTTTGGAAACGTCTCAAATTTTCCTTTTCCTTCTTTCTTTCTCTTTACAGTATTATATCTCATTGATCTTTCTCTTTGATTAAACAGAAAAAAAGATTATACTACCTTCTCTGTCTTTGTGGTAGTGTAGATAGATTTGTTCTACTTCCTGCTTTATTTTGTTCATTTTTAAATTCCCTATTTTAGCTTGACCCATAAAACTACGTATTTATGGTGTCCAACACGATGCTTCGGTGCATCTACGTGTTGCACCAGGTTACATCAAACTCATTAACATATGTGTTGTCGCCGACATTTTTTTTTTCCAGTGAGAACACTTAAAACCCATTTTCCTAACAATTTTCAAGTATCCTCGTGCTGGGCAATGGGTCTCTAGAACTTTTTCCTCCCATGTGCAGCATTTCTCAATTTTTCATTTTTTATTTAATTTTTTAAGATTAATGTTATTGGAGCATTATAACTATGCATAACAATGGGACTCACTGTGGCATGTTTATATATGCAGTTGACATAATGTGGTCAGTTTCACTCCCCATACCTCCCCTTTCCCTCCCCTCATCCTAACTCCTGGGCCCCTTTTATTTGCACAAGAAGCTCCCCTCCTCCTTCCCCCCCCTTTTTTCTTTCTAGCTTCCACATAGGAGAGAAAATACACAACCCTTGACCTTCCAAGTCTGGCTTATTTCCCTTAGTGTAATGCTATCATGCAGTCATAAAGAAAAGTGAATTAAGTCATTTGCAGGAAAATGGAGGCAGCGTTATTCATTTGAACAGCAGAACCTGAGGTGCATCCCATGGGCTTAGATTGGGAGCCACTTCTGTAAGGCGGAGATCTCAGCCCCTTCTGAGATGCACAAGTGCGTGCATGTGGCGGGAGGGTCCTGGCTCTGAGCAGGTGGTGCTCCCGCAGGGAGGCGCTAGCTCTTCCTCACTGTCTGTGCTGTAGTGGTCTACCCGGTTCTATGGAAAGGCAAGGCACACGGATTCAAAGAGCAAGTGTACGCACCTGCCTTAGGACAGCGCCCCGCCTGGAGTAGGTGCTCAATAAACATCCGTGTGTCTATTACGGCTTTTATTTTCCAGTGCCACGCTAGCGGTGCGGATGGAATTTGAACACGTTCACCCATTCTTTCTCTTACTCATTTGTTCATTCCCTGGAGGGCGCGTGTGAATCCATTTCGAGGGCAGTGCTTTGCTTTCTTCCACTATTTGACTCATAAATATAACACACAGGGTGCTGCAAGACGTCTCTGAATTCTTGAGAAATCTATTTTAAATGGCACTTTCTTCCTGGAAAACTGCACTTACATCATATCAATAATTCTAACCTGAAAATCATACTCATCTGAGTAGCTCTGGGGCTGAGAAAGTCCCCTGGACCCATCGAACCAACCCTTCCTGGGTTTGGTTAGAAAAAAAAATAGTGGACTATGTCCCCGGGTCTGAGTTCCGCGGGCTGGAGCAGACGGCTATTCTCAGGTCTGTCTTTTTGTTTTTGTTTCTTTAATGGCATATTTATGATCTGGGGCTCGAGAAATGCAGGGCTGAAAATACTGCTGTGGAATTTCTGGCCATTAATTTTATGAGTCTATTATTCCATCTTTACTGTTGTCTGGCCTGCAATTATATTTTCGTACTTTAGGAGAGGCTTGGCAATCTGTTTCAGCTCTACAGACTAAGCCGTCCACCTTCTTGACTGGCAACGTCCTCGTCATCTCGGCAGAGACTGTCCAGGACTCAGCTTGCCCGTGAGGTGGCACGTGAGTGAGCCAGCAGCCACGGCAGGAAAATGATCTCGTGGCCCCACACTGCGTCCGGGGCCTTAGCCCACCACCTCCTAGCAGAACTCCAGGGAACCTTGACCTCGAACCTTCCTGGACACCCAGGGTACCCAGGGGCTTTCATGTCTGGGACGTGCACCAGGGGCATTGTCACAAGATGCATGCAGTTATCACCTTACCAAGCCCCGAGCCTGCCCCTCCTCCCAGAGCAGGTGACTTTCACTTCTGTTCACAGGACAGGCTTGGGGGAGGGGAGCGCCTGGCCTGGCAGAAGCCTGTGGTGCAGGGGGGTGGGGTGGGGGGCCATGGGGGGTGCTGGTGTTCAGTCTTGCTGCGGAGCAGGGAACGAGGGCATAGGTTCCAGTAATCCTAAAGGTATTGGTGAGCTTCTAGAAACTGTCCATGGGGTGCCCGAGTTTGGAGAGGACTCTCTTACTCATTCCCAAATGAGAGGGCGCCACAGAAAGTGTCCCACTGCAACACTGGGCACACCTCCTTTCCAGGAACGTGCAGGCTGTGCTCAGTGGAACTACATAGAGGCCAAGGGGGAGAGTTCAGACCAGGATGGAAGTCCAGCCGGACCTCCTGGTATAAAATAATATCAGCCACTTAGCACTTCCTACGGGCCAGGCCCTGGAAGCCACGTGACTGGGGGCAAATCGCTTCTCCCTTCGAGTCTCCATTTATACTCTTCAGTTAAAGTAAGAGTGATAATGCACCTCTCATCTGAGCGTTTGCGAGGATTCAGTGAGATTTCACACCATGACTCTGGGGTGCCTGGAATATCTAAGCACTCAGTTAAAAATGTAGCTGTTGTTTTGTTATGTGGACCCTGGACCCACATCGACTTTAACACACCAATTACTTGAAGAACAAGTAAATGAGACGTATTGGAAGAGGGTTAATTCCTCAGGCTGGTGGAGCAGTGTGTGAATTACGATAGTCATTTTCTAAATGGCTCTGATCAACCTGGCAAAGATCTCACATGTGACACAGGCCTGGTTGATTCCCAGAGAGTAAATTGCCGATTGGAAAGGCCTGACCAGTACTCGCTCATAATGGGGACTGTTTTAGACACACAAACACACGCACACACGCACAGTTAAAATTCAATTGCCAGGAAAACTACTAGGCTGAGGTTTCGCCTACATAGCTAAGTTTTTTTTTTTTTCTTTCGCCTAGAAAAATCATTTTTTAAGGGACTTTAAAAAAATTTTTTTTAGTTGTAGTTGGACACAATACCTTTATTTTGTTTATTTTTACGTGGTGCTGAGGATTGAACCCAGGGCTGCGCACATGCTAGGTGAGCGCTGTACCCCTGAGCCACAACCCCAGCCCATGATCAGATGATTATTTCCGTAGGGAAGCGTCAGTCCAGAGTGATTGCAGGTGTGTACATAGTCAAATGACACAACGGCACCCCTGCCTCATTTTCCTGGTTCCAGGGGAACATCTTTAGGGATCTTGCTTCAGGATCTCATCACAAAAGACCCTTAGGTTCAGTGACGCGGTTGCTGCTGAGTGTGTCCGTGGTGGCCAGGGAGATGTCACCAGAGTGACTCTGACAGACGGCTGGGCCTGTGAGCTCAGGTGCTCAGTGCTGAGACCACAGGCGCCTGGCTGGACTGGGTGGACAGGTGGTGCTGAGGGGCGGAGGCGACAGATGGACCGGAGGCCCTGACCGTTGGCCCTGAACTCTGACCCCGACTCCCTCCCTGGTCCCCTAGAAATATGTTCGCAGGAAGAATAAACAAATCAACTGTCTCAGCGCTGGCCCTCAGAGGACCACACTCCTCTTCCCAGCTCACTGGGCTAAGCAGTCGTTGGCTCTGGTCAGCCACTTCGTGGCAGAGCAACTTCCCTGTCCCCCGCCCCCCACAGGGCCACGCCTTTTAGAGAGTCGTGGCTATTTGAAAGTCCTTCATTTCAAACTGGGAAAGAGACTCTCTGCAGTTGCAACCCTGGGGTGCCATTTGGCCTACTGGTGTCACCTCAGATAAATCCAAGATGATGGGATGGACTTAGGCTCAGGGGACGGGTCTCCATTCTCTGTGTTCAAAGCTTCCTCTGGGCCAAATAACAACAACCACTCCTGGGGGGGGGGGCGTGGGGTGGAACAGGCGGGCTTTGGAGAGAGCGTTCTGAAGTTGGCCTTCCCTGAGTGGGTCACTGGGGTCCTCCTTAACTGACCACACAGACCTCAGATGCCTCTTGAGATGTGTCCCAGGAGAATTGGCTGGGGGGGGGGGGCGGTTGAAGGGAGGGAGAGGAAGGGGGCTTCCTGCTGGGAAGGGAGCCAGCAAGGCGGGATTGGAGACCTACTTGCTCCAGGAATGACATCTTCTGGTGAAGGTCCATTTGGGGTGGGGTAAACCCCGGGGTTCTCCAGGCCTCTGGGCTACTCGTCAGCTTGTGATTGAGAGCAGGGGACTGCTTAGAGCTGTTCTTCCCAAGTCTTTCTTTTGTGGGGGGGGGGTACCGGGGGTTGAACTCAGGGCACTCGACCACTGGGCCACATCCCCAGCCCTGCTTTGTATTTTATTAGAGACAGGGTCTCACTGAGTTGCTTAGCGCCTCGCCATGGCTGAGGCTGGCTTTGAACGCGCGGTCCTCCTGCCTCAGCCTCCTGAGCCACTGTGCCTGGCTTATCCTCCAGCTCAGAGACTCTGTGCACCCTGGCTCAGGGAGTGGGTGAGGCTCTGAGGTCAGGCAATGCAGGCCCCAGGGGCAGGAGGTCAGCAGGAAGTGCCCACTGGAATCAGGAGACTCCCGCCCTCTAAGTGGCTCGGGCGATGGCACCCGCAGCCTCCTGACCCTGCACAAGGGTCCTTGACCTTTCTGAGCCTCATGTTCTTTACCTACTAAAGGGAAGGGACCACTGCTCCCATCTACCCACATCAGGAAAGTGGTGACAGAACCCAGTGAGGTGATGGGAAGTAAGGGACAAGCAGGGCCCTCCCAAAGTGACGCAGAGAAGGAGCAGGACGGAGCTTTCTGATCCAGGTGGACACAATGCAGGTCAGTGAGCCTGGTCCTCCACACAGCGAGTCCTGGGCACTGAACACCTGGGACGTAATTTGCTTTTCCTCCACCTGAACTGTGGCTGCGGACCTAGGTCCTGGAGATGGCGAGATGATGTGTATAGGACTGCCATCCCCCTAGAACTGCCCACAGTGTCCCTGTCCCCTCACAGAGCAGTGTGCGGGCTCATCGACGCCCATTTATATGCATCTGCACTGTTTTCATCTTAGACTTTAAACAACTTTAATTAATAATACCCTCCTCCGTTGGTTGGCGTTTGGAGGCAACTCCACCTTTTCATTTTGAAAGAACTTAAATAAATATAGAAATAAAATATTCAATTATTGGAAACAGAAATGAGAAAATATAATTGACTTGAGAGGCTTTCGCTACAAAAATTCCCCCTGGGCCCCTGACTACATTTTATTAAAAAAAAAATATCACACACTTATACTTCGACATTTCTTATGTGATCATTCTGCATTTCTCAGGGGGAAAATAGTATTGTTGAAAGAAAGAAAATAATTACGACAAGTGTTAAAGAGGAGTGAGCCCGATTCCCCTCGTGGCCCCGACACCCGGGGAGTCAGAGAAGTGCCTTAGAAAGCCCCATGAGCTGTTGTCATTGAGTAAATTACTGCTCCCACGGACTAACAAGGACCCTGGTGGGTTGGAAGAGTTAATTCAGCTTCCCAAAGCTCAGCGTCTAGTCCCTGGGCAGCATTCGTGCTCTGTGAGAATTTGGATGCGTGTTCAACCCACATCTATTTCTGTCTTGGAAGAACGGGTGTTTCTTCAAGAGGAGAGCCCCGATCTTTACGGCGACGGTTGCCAGCTGGCCCGGCTGCGCTCCTGAGAGCCCGTGAAGTCTCCTCCTTAAACAGAGCATGCTGTGCCATGGTCAGTGCCCAAATCGTCCTGGTGATGTTCCTCTGCCTCCCTGCTACAACACTGTCACCACTCCCTGACCAGCACCAGTACCTGGTGACAGAAAGATCCAGCCATTTCCCCAGGATTCCTGGGGTGTCCCTTCCACATCCTCAGCATCATCAACACCCACAGGGTGAGCGCCATATGCAGCAAGCATTCCTCTCAGCTGTCCAGGAGGTCATGAGCCACTCACAGTCAAATCCAAAGGTCCAGTTCCTCCCTCTAGGAACGGAGGGAGATGGCCGCTCTGATCCCAGGGCCATGCACAGAGCATCCCCAGGCAGCCTCAGTAATGTGGCCCCCGAAGCTCTCAGAGACTGACCGGCCTCCACCCCAGCTGCCCAGAGCTTCTGCCCACACCGGCCTCTGCCCCGGCCACCGGGGGCCTTCTTTCTCCCTCAAGTCTTCCCGCTGTGCCCTCAGCCTGCAAGACTCGTCGTCTCCCCAGCCTCCTCTCCTGTACCCCTTCCCCCAGGCCACCGGCCCTTCCCAGCCTCGCCAGGCTGCCCCCTCCCCAGCCTCCTCTCCTGTGCCCCTTCCCCCAGGTCACCGGCCCTTCCTAGCATGCTCCGTTCTTCAGACCACCCTTTCTGACGCTGGCTCAGGCTGGAAAGCAGCAGCTCTGGCCCCTCCCTTCCCACGCTGGCACGTCCCCAGGGCCCACTTCTGCCCACTCACCTTTTACCAAGCAGGTGTGCCGGGCGTCGGACCACTCCAGGGGCCGGGGCTCGAGGTGGAACAGACGAGACGCGGCTCCCGCTCTGAGAGGTTGTTTTCATTTCCTTTGCTTCTTGTCCTGCCTCCCTGGACCCTCCACGGATAAAGCATGCCCTTACTTTTTAAAAAAATCATATTTACAGATTCTTCAAGATGGAAGTAGAGGAGTTAGCTCAATGGAGCTACCTCTTTCTCCTCCTGCCCAGTGTCTAACGTTTCTCTTGTTGTGCTTGTTCTTCTTGTTTGATAGAGTCATTTAAGACATTATACTAGGCATCCATTTCTCATTTCATCAACTTTTTTTTGTACCTGAGATTGAACCCAGGGGTGCTTTACCACTGAGCCACATCCCCAGCCCTTTTTTATATTGTATGTAGAGACATGGTCTCGCTGAGTTGCTTAGGGCCTCACGTAGTTGCTGAGGCTGGCTTTGAACTTATGATCCTTCTGCCTCAGCCTCTCATTCTGGGATCACAGGCATGTGCTACCACTCCCGCTCCTTTCATTAACTTTTGATCATCTCTCTCTTGATCCCCCACTTTAAAAGATAAATTTATTTGTATTCCTCCCCTCTTCTCCACCCACATCCCCACCTTCCAGGTCACTTTTTTTTTTTTTTTAAAAAGATAAATGTTTACTATTTATTTTTCATGAAGTTGCAGCTGAGCCTCCACAATCCATCCACAGACTGGTCAAGTTGTATGAAGAGTAAGTTATTTTCAATGAATCTCACACTGTGACCCCTGGACCAAGCAAGGTTTCCAGAATCAAGATTCCACAGAATGTCTCCCTTTGTTTTTATGTTCTAATATTGTCTTATTTTAGTTTGTTTCACCTGTAAATTATAGCCTTAATAGACATTCGGGTTTATCATACATTTCTTCCACCTGATCTCAGAGTCTCCAACTGACGTTGCTTTTCTTGCATTAGAGAAAAGAATGTACAGAAAGTGACTTCCTGAGAACTTCATGTCTGAAAATATCATCATTTTACACTCACGCTTCTCTGATATCTGGCTGGGGATTGAAGTCTTTGGAGTCTCTTTTCTGTGGGTATTAGTACTTGAACCTATCAAAGATATATCTGGTGTGGCTCCTTTTTACTTATTGTTTTGGGTACTCAATAAGCCATTTAAATCTGAAGAATTTTATCTTTCAGCTTTGAAATGATTTTGAGTATTCCTTTAATAATTTCATTTTATTTTTTCATATCTGACTCTGTATGTTAAACCTTCTAGGCTGATTTTCTCGGGGCTCTCACAGCATTTTAAATGATTTTGTTCTTCTCTCCCTGCGTTCCGAAAGTGAAGAGAGTTCTTGGGCTCATTTTCTAGTTCTTTACATTAGAAACACAACAAAATTTTTGCAGTTCCTTTTTCTAATCTGTGAGCACTCCCTTTCATTCTCTGGTTATTTCCTTCTTTTCACATTGTGTCTTAACTTTTGGGGTGTAGACTTTATTCCAAACTCCCCCTGGCGTATTAATCAGAGTGCGTTCAATGTTGCCTTTTGTTAGCTGGTTGTCATCCCCCCCCCGGGTCATTCTTATTTCTTTTAGGATTTCTCTTGCAGTCGCCATTTTCTTTCTGTGCGTGGTGATGCTGGGTTCTGCATCTTACTTGTGGGTTTTGCATCTTACTTTCCGGCGAGCTTACTCTTAGTAGGTCTCTGCTTGGATCCTGACCTCTCCTGTGACTGTGAGTGGGACTGGGCTGGGCTGGGCGTTTCTGCTAGGAAGCTGCTTAGGGTGGAAGGCTGGTCACTTCTAGCGCTAAGTCAGGAGGGCTTTATTTCATACTCCACTAGAAAACCAGAGACCTGGCCCTGGTTGTGTAGCTGGCCTGTGATGATGCCTGCCTGAGGACCACCTCTGTTCTGCATTGCACCAAGCCAAATGCACTTCAGGGCGAAGTGGAAGAGTGCTCCAGGGGTCATTAGCTCTATCTTCTTATGAACGTGGACTTTCCCAAGCTGGGCAGAGCACGCTGCACCTTTTTACCATGGAACCCATGGGGTCTGCTTTCCCTCTTAACAATTAATCCACTCTCTGCTATTAAAGAAGATGGGATCATTAAATTTCAGTCACAGTCAGAAGGCTCCTAAGCAGAATTAACAGTTTCAGAGGAACTACGTGCTGCAGGACGGGAGGGAATAATTTGTTCCTGGATTGGACCAACCATTGGTGAACATGTTTGAATTCGTTTCAGTAGATGTTAAGAAAGCCATCTTCTTCCTAATCCTAAGGTTTTCTTCTTTGTTTTTTTAATTTTATTTTTGTATGTAGATGGACAAAATGCCTTTATTTTATTTGTTTTTATTTTTTATTTATTTATTTATTTTTTAAAATGTTTATTTATTTGCTTTTAGTTGTACACAATGCGTTTTTATGTGGTGCTGAGGTTCGAACCCGGGCCGCGCACGTGCTAGGCGAGCGCTCTACCGCTAAGCCACAACTCCAGCCCCTTGTTTTTATTTTTATGTGGTGCTGAGGATGGAACCCAGTGCCTCACGCATGCTAGGCAAGTGCTGTGTCACTGAGCCACGCCCCAGCCGCCTGAGGTGTTCTGACTGTAGAGTTCATGGCTGTTTCATTTATTTTAGATCCACTTTTTGAGAAACTGTTGAGAACATATAATGATTTATTTATTTATTTATTTTAGAAAATTACCTCATGAGATTAAAAAAAAAAAAAAAAAAAAAAAAAAAAAGCATTCACTGGTCAACCAGAGAGTGAACCATTGGTTTCTTCATTCAGTATTTTCTCCGTGTTCCTGGGAGACGGTCCATGGGAAGTGCTTCCCAAGGTCAAGTGCGTTTGCTCTGCAGTGTGTTAAATGGAGTTAAGTGGTTTGCTTTGCTGCAGGTTTTCTTAGAACCTTTCACTGCTAATATGCATTGTGAATCTCAAAGGGATTCAAAATTTGGAGAATGCACATTTTGGGAACTACTCGATTTAGAAAACTCACATTTTGAGAAATATTGACTTAACTTATTAAAGAGCCATTTTGCTTCCCAGGGCTCTCCAGAGACAGTGTTGTTCTCAATTACTCACACCTGGGCCGGGTCGCCAAGGCATGTAGTTCCAACCCAAGGTCATGGTTCAGGTTTCGTGACTTTAATTGGGCAACCTCACTGTTAACTTCTTCTAAATCCTCTGCCTCTTTTCTCTCAAAATTGCCCTACATATTCTTCAATGGTGCGGTATCTTAAAACCTCAGTTTCCTCTTCTATAAAAAGTTGCCACAAGAACAGATTGTGCTTTAGTGAGAAAGGAAAAAGAAAAGTGATAGCCCACCTATTCCATGAAGGTGATAATAGGTAAATTTGAAATGAAATTCTGGTTTAGGAGGATTCTCTCATGATCAGCCCAAGGTTCAGTAAATAATCCCCTATTGTGCTGAACAACAACATTAGAAGTATAAAACCTGGGCTGGGGTTACAGCTCAGTGGCAGAGCACTTGCCTGGTGCATGTGATGCCCTGGGTTCGATCCTCAGCACCACATAAAAATAGATAAATAAATAAAATAAAGTTATTGTATCCATCTACAACTAAAAAATATATATTTAAAAAATGTATAAAACTGCTTGGGCTCTAGGACAAAGAATATAGCAATAGCCAGGCACGGTGGGTGGCACAGGCCTGTAATCCCAGAGGCTCAGGAAGCTGAGGCAGGAGGATCGTGAGTTCAAAGCCAGCCTCAGCAAAAGCAAGGCGCTAAGCAACTCAGTGAGACCCTGTCTCTAAATAAAATACAGAATAGGGCTGGGGATGTGGCCCAGTGGTCAAAGGGCCCTGAGTTCAATCTCCAATAACCCCCCCCAAAAACAATGCAGCAATAAAAAGGGCGTTTGTTTATGTACAACTTTAGACACTAACACTCCTATGATATATGAGTCTATTATACACTACTTTTCTCAATTTGTGACAAAATGCTCTGTGTTTGTTATTGACTGATAACTGCTTCCCCAGCCACCGTTTTGTTTAGCTCATGGCCCCGCTGCCCACCCATCTTTCTGAGTGATAACGTCAAAGCTGTTCTCCCTCTACATATTTTCTTTTCTGAGTTGAATTAACCCTCTTTCCACTGGCCAAACTTATCCCATTATACTGTATGCATGCATGAATATATAACAATTCCCACCATCATGTACAAGCATCATGCACCAATTAAATGGTATGTGGAATAAAAAGAAAGACCCAGCTCACAGCCTTGCCTGGCTCAGACACTCTCTAACGCATGTGCTCACCCTGCTCGTGTTGGTTGAGCATTTGGTGTGCCAGGAAGAGCCCTGGCTTGCTGATTGACAGTGTACAGACCAGGTCTGTGAAAACTTCACTTCCGTGCCTTCACCGTGGGAAGCTGCTGCTGTCGATTTCCTAACTATTCCTCCTCCACTGCCGCCGTCTTTGGAATTTTACCTTTTCACCTAAACCTTGGAAAAACAGTCCCTGAATCTATTTCTACCCCTACTTAAACTGGTCAGAGTAGGTTAAAAGCCTCAGGTGGAGTGAAATGTTGGTTCTTCAATCTCATGATAATTTTTTGAAGCTACGTTTTAATTGTCTCAAAGAAGTTAAGGGGTGAATTTATTTCCTCTCCTCACACAAGTAAGAATAATCTGGACTATTTGGGTCAATAGGTTCCATTTTCTGGCTGGACAAGTACTCAGGAAAAACAAACTCACACAAGGAAGAACCATTTCTAAGAAAGCAAGGTAGCTAGACCACTAAGTAACTTACCAAATTTTATTATTATTTTAATTTAATTTTGCCTCTATAAAGTATCCTCAGGTGCAATTGTTTCTGCAGAAGGTCTTAGGCTGTTAGACTCCTTAACGGGGCAGCTCATTGATAACCACTGAATGTGTGTAGTAGAGAGCTTGTGGGAACCTGCATTCCAGTTGGACCCAGAAGATTGAGAGTTCCCACGCTCACCTGGGTGCTGTCTTCCATTTGGTCCATTATAAGCCTCCCTAAGAAACTTCTTATCAAGATCTGGGATGGCTGCCTCGTATGGACTGTAGACTAAGCATCATTGCCCCCAGGACCAGAGGATACCCCTTTCCTGCCAGACTCTCCTCTCCCTGTTCTGAAGTGTTGGTTTTAACGTTGGCTAACCCATTTGTTTTAATTAGGTCCTCAGACTTCATCCTCATCAGCATAGTCTACAGAAGCATAATCAACTCCATTCTAATGGAGCAGATCTGTTAACAACTATAGACCTATTAATTTGTGGAAATTCTTTCGAAATTCCACAATAGGTTCCTCTGTGATAAGCCAAGGGTCTGAGTTTCTTGGTTTCTCTAATTCTCCAGAGTCCCCGTACTCCAGGAATGGCCGTGAACCTGGTTGCTGGATTGTGGCCTTCGGTTAAATAGTTTGCCCCTGTAAAACACAGTTGTTCCCTGTAAAACAGGGGTCACGACAGTGCCTACCTCATTTGGTTGTTTTGTGAATCAAATGAGAGAATGTGTTCACATTACCTGCCAGTTTGTTAACACCCAATATGTGTTAGCCATAATTAACAATGGTTAAACTCTTCCATTGTTTTGGGAAGTCCAGCCAAGAATAACATAACATTGTTTGCTGCTTTTATTGACTTTTCACAGGGCTTTGACTCTGGGGTCAAGACCAGGTTAGGAATTAAGCAGCATGAGGTCAATGGAGACTCCTAGTTACTGGTGCTTAAATGAACCAGCTTTTAACAGCCCAGCAGTGGGAATTGGCAGAAATGGTCTCCTGAAGAGTGAATAATCTCTCCACATGTAAAACAGAGCCAAGTGGCTTAGAGTAGGGCTATAAGGAGAGAGTCCCTGAGGGGAATCACAGGGACTTTTTACTATGCACCTTTAGCCTTACCTGTGGGCAAAGAGGAAACTAGTGATGTCATCTAGGCAATTAGGGAAATGGAAGAAACTGAGACACACAACCAGGGGTCTCACGCATCTCCGTCAGAGGTGTGCTTTAAGTCTACATGTAGGCACAACCAGACTTTTCCTTAGTTGGAGTTTGTGATTGATCCCAGAAAGCAAGCATGTATTCCACCTGGTCCCTGAATCCTATAGCATCAACATTGCTAAGCTGTGGGTATGGAAAAACTATGGAGTGCTGGGTGGGGTGGCGCACACCTGTTATCCCAGTGACTCAGGAGGCCGAGACAGGAGGATCACGGGTTCAAAGCCAGCCTCAGCAATGGTGAGGCACAAAGCAACTTAGTGAGACCCTGATTCTAAGTAAAATACACAACAAAGCTGGGGATATGGCTCAGTGGTTGAGTGCCCCTGAGTTCAATCCCCAGTACCAAAAAAACAACAAAAAACAAACAAACAAACAAAAAAAAAAAACGAACAACAACCTCTATAAAAATCTATAAAGCGAGTACTCTCAGGAGCCCAAGATCATGCCTAAGGGTTTCTTTCTGAAATACAGCAATTAGGGAGAAAAATCCATAAATAATCATATTCAATCAAACATACTTATCTTTGGAAGAAATTATTAAACACTTAAATGTTTCAAATAGGATAAGAATAGTTGCATTTAATAGGTGCTTACACCAGATATGTCTTTGCAATGTTATTTTATTTTATTTTTTTTTGTCAACAAGCAGCTACGTTAGCCCATTTGATCAGTGCAGGACGCAGGAATTAGAAAGTTTAAATAAGTTGCCAAAATTTTTGCTGCTAATAGAAGCACAACAAGAATTTGAACCAGATTTGCTGGATCTAAATCCTGTGTTCTTAACCAATACAAGAATAGTTTACAGTCCTCTGGTGAAGGAGGAGAAGGTTACCCAGATCCAAATGAAATTTTGTTTTTCACAGTATATATGCATCTATTCAGTGAATCTAGAATATGTTTTCAGATAGTTGGGATACAGATAGATGTTTTCAAGTAATATAGGATATAGAGATAAAAGAGAGGAATTTGGTATTTAGGATCACTCTTCTTCTGGCGTCCCATCCCAGCTTTGGAGGTACGGATCAAGAGGCTAACGCATCAGCTTGACAGCTCTCGAGCTCAGGTGGTAACAGTGAAGTGAGACCACCAAGGGAAAGTAGAGCCTAGTGCGTCCCCCTCATTTGGGCTGGAATCTTAAAAGTGGACTGTAGAAGAAACAGGGGGCTTAAGAGTATATATGCTTCTCAGTGGACTGCAGTATAGTTTAAAATCCCTCGGCCTGTGAAACTGTGTAAAGATAATCCTGAATCGCTACTGTCCCCACGTATGTGGGGACATAGTGTTTGGAGAAAATAAAGCAAATTAACTGTATAAATAACATTATATATAACATTACCCAAGGCTTAAAATCATTGCTATAAATGTTTACAAATTCCATGTCAACCACATTAAAAAATAACTAAATACAATGAGATCAATGAAGTGTCGGCAGCAGAAACAATAGACAGGAGACACGGACAGCTGTAGGCTCCAGGTAAAGGAGTCATTAGACACCAACTTTAAGATAACTATGTTTATTATGTCCAAATTTTTAAAAAAAGGTGTGATTAGGAAACTGTAAAAATTAACCAGGTAGAAAATCAGGAATCAAAAAGCATACATTCCCAATTAAGTCCTCTGGTGGATGGATTTAACTACAGATATAGCTGAAGAAAGAATTAGTTACCTGAAACAAACAGTAGAAGAAAATATTAAGAAAGAAACTTTAAAAAGACAAAAAGTAAAACAAAATTCCAAAAAAGAAAGCAAAAGGTAGGAAAAAACCCAATAAGAAATTATAACATACAGAATCAGAATCTCAGAAGAAGAGAGAATAAATGGGTCAAAGTAAATAATTAGAGGGATAGTGGCTAATAACAAATACCTCAAAACTGATGAAAGAGGGGCTGGGGCCATGGCTCAGTGGTAGCCACACTTGCCTGGCATGTGTGAGGCACTGGGTTTGATTCTCAGCACCACATATAAATAAATAAAATAAAGATCTATCAACATCTAAAAAAAAACTGATGAAAGATAACAAAGCCAGATAATGAATTTATAAGGCAAAAATTTATGGGATGAATGAAAATAAATCCATACTGCATTAGTCAATTTTGCATTGATGAGATGGAAAGACCTGACAAGAACAACTTAAGAGGAGGGAAAATTCATTTTGGCTCCTGGTTTCAGGGATTCGGTCCATGGTCAGCTGGCTCCATAGCTCTGGGTCCAGATGAAGCAGAGGGGCACAGGAGAGGAAAGGTGCTGAGTTGTGGCAGCCAGGAAGCAGAGAACTTGAGAGCAAGGAGCCAGGGATCACAGAATCCCCAAGAGCACACCCCCACCTGCCTACAGGTACCTCCCATTAATCTATTCAAATTATTAATCCATCAACCAGACTAATCCATTGATTAGGTTATAGCTCTCTTAATCTGGTCATTTCACTTCTGAATGTTCTTGCAGTGTCTCATACGTGAGCTTTCAAGGAACCCCTCATATCCAAACTATAATATCTTCCTAGGTACATCATGTTAAAACTGCTGGTAATCAAAGGCAAAATAAAATCTTAATAGCAAGTAAAGGAGTCATTAGACACCAACTTTAAGATAACTATGTTTACCTTAAGGCTTTATTTTCAGAGGAACAGCAACAGAGTTGACAGATGACTTTTTAATAGGTACAATAAAAGCCAGAGGACATTGATGTAGTGTCTTCAAAGAATTAAAAGAAGAACTTTTAACCTGGAATTTTAAGCCTAAAGAAAGAATATTTACAATTGTAAAGGTAAAATGATATTTCCACACTAAAATAAATGGAGAAAAATTTTCAGCAGTAGAAACATTATAAATACTAATTGGTATTCCTCAAGTAGAAGAAAAATTATCCTAAATGGAAGTTCAGAGGTGTAAGACCATATGAAGGACCAGCAAAATGCTAATGAAAATTAACTGTGTAAAACAATGCTATCTTTTGTTTTTCAATATACGGAGAACTAAATACACAATAGCAGTTGCACATAAATTAGGACAGGGGTAAATAGAAAGCTCTAAGTTCCTTTCATTTTCCTGGAAGAGAATAAAACTAACACTAGATTTTCATAACTCAAGAATGTGTGCATTTTATTATCAAGTCCAAAAATAAATAGTAAAAACCATATAAGTTTGAAGCTAGTAGAAGAGGAGGATCATGAATAATAAAAACATACTCATATAATCCAAAGAAGAGCAAAACAAAAATAGAAAAAAGAAATAGAACAATCAGAGTATAAATAACTCCTAGCAAGTGGTAGATGGAAAGCTTAATACGGATGTAATTACGTTGAATGTAAATGGATTAGGTACTTCAATTAACAGGCAAATTTTGTCGAGCTGAGTAAAAAACAAATAAGCATACAGCTATATGTTTACAAGCAACACATCTAAATATAAGGATATAGAGAGGATAAAAGTAGAAGTAGGGAAAATATTTTTTCTATAAACACTAACCCAAGTAAAGTGAATGTAGTTTTTTAAAGCAAAAAATCATTTGAAATTAAGAGGGACGATTCATAATTATAACAAGGACAATTTGCAATTGATGCAATTACTCTAAATGTATGCAACTAATGATATATTTTCAAATATGTAAAGAAAAACTTGAAAAAATAAGGAGAAATTTTAAAAATCCTCAATCACAGTGAGAAATGTTAATAAGCCTCTTAGAAATTATAAAACTTGTAGATATAATATCAATGAGAATAAAAAGTTTTGAACAACCTGATTAGAAAATGATACATGAGCTTATAAGTAGAACACCATTCCAAGAACAGTAGAATGCACATATTTTTAAGCACACATGGAAAATTGGCTACATGTGGCACCATGGAAGGAGTCTCAATAAATTTCGAAATATCAAAATATTAGATCAAAGTATGTTCTGTGGTGACAGAGTAATTGAGCTACAAGACATTATGAAAAAAAAAAAAAACCTAGAAAATCCTACATGTTTGGAAATTAAGAAACATATTAATAAATAATTAATGCATCACAGAAGGAATCACAATGGAAATTAGAAAATACTGTACTTTGGACTACATGGTCATCAAAATTTGTAGAATACTGCCAAATGTGCCCCCCAGAGAAAAATGTGTATCAGTAAATGTATCAATTAGAAAAGAAAGAAGAGGGGCTGGGGTTGTGGCTCAGTGGTAGAGTGCTTGCCTAGCACGTGGCGCGGGTTCGATTCTCAGCACCACGTAAAAGTAAAATGCATTGTGTACAACTAAAGCAAATAAATGAATATTAAAAAAAAGAAAAGAAAGAAGAACAAATATAAATGAAACAAGCATCCAACTCAAGAAATTAGGAAAAGTGCAGCAAGTCGAAACCAAACACACTGGCATAAAAGGAATGATAAGGAGAAGAACAGAAAATAGCAAAGTAGAAAACAAATATACAATACACATTACTGATCAAAAAAGCCAAGAGGTGGTTCTTTGAAAATACTAATAAGGTTGAGAAAGTCCTATGAAGGTTGAGCAAGATAAAAGAGAGTGCTATAGGTTGGATCTGGAGTGTCCCTCTAAGGCCCATGTATCAGAGGCTATAGCACCAGCCCCCTGGGAGCTCCACTTACTGGGCAGTGGTAGAATCTTAGGAGGTGGAGCCTAGTGGGAGGAAGTTAGGTCACTGGGGGTGTGTCCTTGAAGGGGAGATTGAACCCTGCCCTTTCTTCTCCCTTTCCTTCCTGACTTCCATGAGGTGAGAAGCTCTGTGGAACCATGCCTGCCTATTCATGGTGTTCTTCTACCTTACCAGGCCCCCAAACAAGAGGCAAGTAACCATGGACAGAAACTTCCAAATGATGAGTCAAAATAAATCCTCCTTTTAAGTTGATTATTTCAGATATTTTGTGATAATGACAGGTATTTTGTGATAGTGACAGCAAGCTGGCTAACACAGATGGAGAGAAGCCATAAATAAGAAAGGTAAGGGGGGCTGGGATTGTGGCTTAGCGGTGGAGCGCTCGCCTAGCACGTGGGCAGCCCGGGTTCGATCCTCAGCACCACATACAAATAAAACACATTGAATAAAACACATTGTGTACAACTAAAGCATATAAATAAAAATATTAAAAAAAAAAGAAAGGTAAGGAATAGAAAAAGAAATAACTATAGATCCTAACATTAAGGGATAGCGAGTGAATATAACTTTAGTCAATTATCTTGAAAAATATGAAGACTTGGACACATTTCTGGAAAAATAAAACCAAAATTGATAGAAGCTAGACTTCAAACTATTAAAAAATTGAATCTATAATTTAAATTTTTCCTTCAAAGAAAACTCCAGTGTTAGATGACTTTGCTGGCAAATACTATTGATTCTGTAAAAAATTCCAATATTATGCAAATTCTCTTTTTTAAGTTTTTTTTTTTTTTTTTTTTTTTTTTTTTTTTTTTTTTTTTTTAAACTGGGGATTGTGAACCCAGGGGTGCTTTACCACTGAGTTACATCTCCAGCCATTTTTTTTTTTTTTAATTTGGTGACAGAGCTTTGCTATGTTGCTGAGGCTGGCCTCCTGAGTAGTTGGGATTACAGGCAAGCAAAACAGGAAAATTGTACTCACTTATAAGACCAATCTCAGACATTATTATTGGTATAGCACTCACTATACCAATGCAAACGGAACCTACCAATAAGTACATGAACAGTGGCTTACCACCAAGGGATGTCTATCTCATGAACACAAGGCTGGCTTAACATGTGAAAATTAATCAGCGTAATTCACTACATTAACCACTAATAGAAAAATGGAGTCATACTGTACAATCATTTCAAGATACCCCAGAAAATATTTTATAAATTTTAGCATCAATTCACTATTTCAATAAAGCAAATAAATAGATGCAATTTCAACAAAACTGCAATAGACAGGAAATTTCCTAATCTGAAAAGGGGCCTATTATAAATATCCCTTCAGTTTTGATAGCCACTGTCACTCCTTCTATTTAATACTGTATGTGTGGTTACAGTTGGTATGTTAAGAAAATAAAATAAATGGAGTTGTAAGGATTTCAAAGAAACAGACATCACTCACAGATGATTTTTGGGTCATTGTAGATATAGAAAATAAAAATGAACATCCAGATAAACTATCAGAAAGAATGGGTCAACTTAATCAAAACCCTGAGAGATAAATCTGAAAAATGTTCTAAATCTCTTTGCAATCAACTAGTAAGCATTATTGATATAAATGAAAGGAAAATTTAATCAACACAGATATACCATGTTCAGGGGCTGGGGTTGTGGCTCAGCGGTAGAGCGCTCGCCTAGCACGTGCGCGGCCCGGGTTCGAACCTCAGCACCATGTAAAAACGCATTGTGTACAACTAAAGCAAATAAATAAATATTAAAAAAAAAAAAAAAAAGATATACCATGTTCAGATATAAGACTCAACATTGTTAACAAAGTGAGCTACCAATAGTTAAAACACTAACGGGCTTTTTGTTTGTGTGTCTGTGTGCACACCTGTATGTGTGTGTTTGTGCATGTGTGTGTGTAACTTGACAAGCTGGTTCCAAAAAAAATGCTGAAAAACAAAAGGTTAAGAATAATAAATGATCAGCTTACAGAGGAAGAAGGCATCAGGCAATGACTTACCAGCCATGGGGGTTTATTATAAAGCCACCGTAATTAAGAGCATGGCGCTGACCTGGCACAAACAGACCAATGGAAATGGAAGGGTCACAAAAGAAAATGACTTGGACTGAGGCCGGAGGGGATGTCGTGCCCTGGCCACCCTGGTGTGACGGCTTTCCCAAGGTCAAGGCCTCCTCAAACTCTCTCCACAGTTGGGGTAGGGCAATCCGCTGGAAACTTTTTACCAGGTGATTCAATCTGCAGCTTAACAACCCAACCCTCCCACCCCACCCTCAACACAAGGACTCACACATACTCACACATAAGACTTTCTAAATTTTGGTGCATAATGCAGTTTTTAAATTGTATTTACTTATTATTTTGCATGGCTGGGGATTGAACCCAGGGCTTTGTGCATGCTAGGCAAGTGCTCTACCACTGAGCCACACCCCAGCCCCAGTTTGTCTGTTTTTAATCGAAAGCTCATTAGGAAGATGAAGAATTATATTACATCGTGTTGCAAAACTTTCCGAAATCCCATTTAAATATTTCTGTCTTTCTCCCTAAATCCTACTCCTTTAAATCTGTTGCTCCTTCCCTTACTGTCCTCCCTGGCAAATGGGAAAAGCCCTTCATTTCTCCTCAAGCTCAGTTATGTATGATGTGTGTGTTTGTGTGTGTTTAATTTCGTACACCATTTTCCTGTTCCTCAGTTTCCCTCACCTACATCTCTATCATCACCTTGCTTTTCAAACAAAAGTCATTCAGAAGAGCATCCTCAAAGGGGGAGGGAAAAATGGAAAGTATTTGAGGTGTGATGTCCCGCCCGTCACACACGATCCCTGCATGGCTTGAGTTGCCTCTTATGAACATGAGCAGGAAATAAGGGAACGTTTTTATTATGAAACGAACCCAAGTACAGGGGGCTCTCCTGTGTGCCAGCAGCCGGTCCTCGTGACACCAGGCTCTGAGAAGCTGGCACCCACCCACTCTGCCCATGAAAAAGCTTCCCAAGAACATGAAAAATGCACCAGGGCTGCTGAGGGCTTCACGTGCAGGGTGGACTTCAGGTGGGTGCCACCCGTGCTCTTGCACAGGACCGCCCTGAGAAGGGTCCTGCCTTGATTTAAAGCCCTGCTGTCAGCGTTTCGGAGCTCTTAATAATGTCTGAACAGGAGGCTCCACGTTTTCTTTTTGCAAATGAGGTGGTGGCCCCAGGAGGGAAGGGGTTTGCAGACTTGCTGGATTTTACTGCGGAAGCAAAACCTCCGGTTTGAGTACTCTGTGAAATACTTTCTCTGGCTTCTCAGAAACCATTTCCTCTTTTCGACTCTCCATCGTCCCTCCGGGTTTGGCAGCTGGGTGCTCACTGGCTGTTTTACTGAGGCTCTGATGTTTGTTTCCTGCTCACTTAAAATGCTTTTACGACACCAAAGCAAGGTTCTTCGCCGCCTGGCCTCCATCTCTTGTCCTGGGTTTGGCTCCTTTTCCCTCTCCCTCATTCTTGACCCTGAACTTGGCTTCTACAAGCCCCACCCTGGGGCAATGCTTTGACCACATAGGCCCCTCTCTGTTAGGGACACGTGATGTGCTGCTCCTGGCCTCTGCGCTGCGTCACATGCTTTTCCTTCTGCCTGGAATGCTCTTCCACAGCTGCCACAACACCCTCATTTTGGCTTTTATACCATTAGAATCAACCCAAGTGTTAGCGTCTGTATTAAGCCGCTCAAGAGGGGTCAGTTGTCACCTGCCCACTCTGGATTCTTGGTCAGAGCTGGGAACCTGCTAATGGTGTACAGTTTGTTCTTCTTTCCAATCTTCCCCAAATCCCTTCTTCTAGATAAGTTGACAAGTCAGACATTCTTTCTAGAAAGAGCTCCCGAATGCCTGCGTCCATCATCAGTCTCAACCAAGTTAGAACATAATTACGTCTGACCTCCAGAAAGACCACATCTGTTTTGCTTAAGGTGGTGACATCAGTGCCTAGCAAAGTTCAGAGCACAGAACTGACTCAATAATTGTTAAATGCAAGGTTGAGCGAGTGAATGAAGGTGTATTTGCATAATCCTCTTGACTGCAGGCCTTTTGGCTTTTAAAATTCCTCTTCCCATCTCTTTTCTAAACCCACCCTTTAACACACACTAGGTGCTCCATGATGTTTGTTCAGGAAATCAATATCTGAAATGACTTATGTGATCATTTGAAATTATCCTCCTGGGGACTGACCCGGAGACCCAGGCTTGGGAAAGCATCCCCCATAACTTCAGTCCCATCTTGAGGTTGCATTCTTCAAGGGATGACAGCATGGGAATCTGGGCTGAGACTCACTCAGGTCCAAGAGGATGAGTTTTCCTTTATGTTGTCATAAACCTCATATTGTTGCCTAGAGAGTGACAGAAAGCAATGCTAAATTCATAAAATTGTAACTGTTGGTGCCAAGTGTATAGAATTATAATAAGCATCGCAGGAGAGGCGGAGCTTTGGAAAAGCACTGGGAGCTCTCCCTGGAAAGTGCTGCTGTGGTTGCTTCCGTGGGTGGGAGGGCTGGCGGTGGGGCCTGGAATTTTCCTCAGGACCTCCACTGTGCTACTCTCCCCCTCTCTCCAGGATCCTGGGCTCCCTCACTTTCTACCTCCATTGTGCAGAACCAGCAGGCAGCAGAGAGTGGGGGGATCTTTCTTTCCAGCAGTTTCCTCCCGTCTTATCTGTGGTGGGCATTTGGCTTCTTGTGGCCAGCTCCAGCTTCTGCCTGGAGCTGCCTTGTAAGAAGCTACGCAGTTGGGGTCTCTCCCATTCCCATGTCAATGTGCTCCTTTAAGAGACTGATTCCCATTCTCTGTACAGTACTCCCAATGGACCCAGGACTTCTCCCCTGCCAGAGTGTTGAGGAAACCACACAAGCCCACAGGACTCAATATATGGAGAACCAAGAGAAAGAATTCAACGAGACTGAGCTCTAATACTGGCTGCTGACGGCAGGCTCGTCACGTACTGGAAGGGTACAGAGAAGTCAATCTGAGATCCATAAACATAAGGAAGAATGTTGTCCTGGCCAGACCTGAATTCTTTAAAAATGAAATAGGAAGCCTTTTGAGAGAATGAGCGCCCTAACACTAGAATTGTTCACACTGGGACGAGCATAGCAGGAATTTCTGCATTGAGCAGGAAGTTAACTAGAAAGAGCCTTTATGGTTCCTCTTGACTTTCAAGTGTCCTGCAATTTTATTATAGTTCTAACCCTGTAAAGCAGTTTATATTTCAAAATACAGTACTTAATTAGTTGTTTTTCTAAACTCCTTCTGAAGTAAGATGGCTTCATACAGTGGTAATTAGTTTATTGGTCGAAACAATAACAAAGTCTGAAGTATGCACATTTTTTAATGTGGCAAGGACACCAGAAAGGCCGACTCTTATTATTCCTGCACTATTTTCCATCAGTGAGATCTTTTGGTCTCCCTGTGAGGATGTAACAGTGACTGAACCTGGCTAATAAATAATGTGAAAGTAAAGAAACAATTAATAATATGGAATATTCCAAAAATGCTGGAGCCAGATTAATCAGTCTTCAGACAACTGAGCATGAGTTTCTTATTAATTGACAGTTGTACAATTGCAGTGAACACAGAAGCCAAGGTTATATTAAGGAAGCCATCATAGGCTTTTGTAAGTCACAGTTGATTGCTTGGCAGGGCTGCCTCTGTTGGGACACATAGCTGGGACAACTGGTAGACCTGGCTGTATGCAGCAGTGTGCAGGGTGCACTCAGGGGGCTGTGGCTCCTCTAATCAGTTAGCTGTAATGATCAAAACATGACAACGGTGGCTTGGACACATAGAGTCTTGTTTTGCTCCACAACATACAAATCTAGGTAGGTGGCCCAAACATGGTGTCATTGTGTGAAGAGGTTGCCCAGGACCCGACCTGCTTTTGATTTTAGATCTGCCACCATTACTCCGCGATTTTGCTCTCAAGGTCCACAGTGGCTGCTCCACCTCAGTCTTCAAATTGCATTCTGGACAGGAAGAAGGAAGTGACCTTGAGGAAGGAGTGGTGTCCATCCCAGGAGAGCAAAGCATCCTGAGAAATGGCAGCTGACACCGACAGATGTCTCGTTGGCCTGAATGGTGTACATGCCCCATTCTTGCTAAGAGAGACTAAAACATACGATCACTTCATCCGGGGTTATTACTGCTCCAAACCAGACTTAGGCTTTGTTATTCAGGAGGAGGGCAGAGGACTGGACAGGCCACCAGCAGTGTCTGCCGGAAACTCATCTGTCTCCAACTTCTGAGGAGGTTGACTCTGCTCTCTGTTTCTTCCTTTTCTGGATGCCAGGCCCCTGAGCTGTGGGAGGAGCCTTCACCTAAAGGACCTTATGGGGATCTTATGCTCCTGCCCTTTACCCATCAAATTTTAACCCCTTACGATATACTTTAGAAATGTCTCTGCTTTGAGGCTACGGTCCAGGGGGCTACCGGGGACCATGGAATTCATGAATACTCTGGTGCCATAAGTGCAGAGCTGGCCACCCACAGCTGTGCTGTGACTTCTTTCCCACATTGTCCCCCAGAGCCAACCTGAGTCTCCTCCACCAGTACAGTTGCTCTTGCAGTCTGTTAGCACTGCACAGAGAGCACAGCACTCCTGTTGGGAACAGCCCGACACCTTGAGATCTGCTGGAGTGAAAAAAGAGGTCCTACCTGTAAACAAGAAAAGGTTTATGGCTCTCCTGACAAACTCCAGGGATTCCCGTCTGGCAGCTCTCAGGAAGAACAACGGAAAACAGAACTCTCACATTTTAGAACTGTCAGAGGAAAAACTGACAAAGAATATTCAGTGTGGCCTCCTCATGCTGCCAAGAAAGACACGGAGGTGCAGAGCGAGATGGGGCAGGAGCTCACTCTAGGAGTGGGGTAGCCCAGCTCTGGGGGCAGGAGGAACCGGGTGGGGGAGGAGAACTGCAGAGAGGGGTGGAGGGCTCTCTCTTGCCTTCTGCTTGGGTCTGCATTATGGTAGTTATTTAAGCACCTGTAAATCTGGGGCTGCTCTGATGGCATAGATAATTTAGGCAAAACTATTGCGGGGTGGCAAATGGTATTAGGGTTACCAGATCCAGTCCCTGATGTGCCATGCTTTGGTTAGTGATGCTTATTTGGTCCTTAGTGGACACACTTGCAAAAACCCCACAAAACCCCCCAAATTATGGCATCATGCTTTATATGCTCTTGGGAGAACCAGCTGGGGTGGATATTCAGAACAGGGCTGAAGAGATGGCAGTACAGAAATGTTTGCTACTGTCACATGAGCTCCCATCCTCTATGGCTCAAGGACTGCTATAGTTGGCTGGTGGATATTCTGAACGAGCATGGTCCAGATGGGACATGAGTTTCACATCAGGATGGCTGGTTCCTGTTCCAGCATCAAATGATCATTTCATGTCACAAAATAATGGAATTGTCCCCCAAATAGGTTAACATAGCATGAAATACACGTGATGGGGGCCTTTACCCGTCTACTTTTATGAATGGTCTGTCTGTCCTGTCTGTATTTTCATCTTGAGTATGAGTGCTACTTTGCTTTTGCCTTTTAAAGATGTGGTAAGCAGCACTTACCGGTTTTTCATACCAGTTGTATAAGAAACAATAACACCAAAGATAGATATGCACAGAATTCTTCTGCCCAACCAACTTTTTTTTTTTTTTTCCCCCTGAGTTCTCTTCAATTTGGCAATACCTTAATTCTCTAAACAATGTTACGGTAGTCGACAGCATTTGGAAATTATCTTTGTCTTGTTTGGTACTTGAAGGGCATGAAAAATTTCCCTCTACTTCCTCACCCTCTCCCAGGGGTCATTTTCCCCTCTCTTTTCTCTGCCCTGTTTGCCCTCTGACCCCGACTAACTCTGCTGTTTCCAGGGACTTCTGAATCTAATTAATGTCTTAGTGGCCATATAAATGAATTATGTAGGCAGAAGGATGTTGGAAACTTTAAGGAAAGTGCATTCCTCAGGGAAAAACCTGGTTTTGTCAAAGGGGGAGGGGAGAGGAACACACATTCCTGGGGGTAGAATGTCAGTAAAGTGTAAAACCCCAATAACATACTCACACTCAATAAATAGCTGTTGCCTGATAAGCAGGTGAAACCTTAGGAACATCTATTTTGACATCCAAGTAATAACCAGCCACTATGGAAGCTGGTGGAGGGGACAGACTGTCCAAATATGCTGCTATCCCAAATTGGCTTCAGCCCCTTCACTGGGGTATTGGCCTCCCTTCCTCTCTGCCTCTCTTTTCCAGCCGGTTTACAACCATTTGCAGGGAGTATGTCCTTAGAGAATCTCTGGAATGACCCTGGCTCCCTCTCAGGGCCCCAGAATGTACTCCAGTGATCCAGGACAGCAGGCAAGCCAGGAGGAGGGGCTGGCGCTGAAGTTCTCAGCCAGAGGATACTGTCAGAGAGCCCAAGGCTGAGATGGTCCCTATGCCCCAGGTTTCCATGGAAACATAGAAGGAGTGATGACAGCCAGCACAGCCGCACCATCTGCTCAGGACCTGGCGAATGTTGGGGAAAAAAGAAAGCACCTCGGATCCTAGGCTAGAACCACTCAGATACCTGTGGAGAGAGAGGGGAAGGAAGGCTGAGGACTCCAGCGCTCCTGGGGGGATTCAAAATCCATGCTGTCCTGGGGCAATTCCAAAGCAGATCGCCTGGAGGGTTTCTCCTAGTGTCCCTAGATACAGTTACAAACACCCAAGGAGCCTCCAGGAGGAGACGCAGACTGAGCGGTGTGTCTGTGAGCTCTGCTGCAACAGCAGGACCGTGTCCCAACACACAATGCTGGAGGAGGAGGAGGAGGAGCAGGGGCTGACTCCCACTACCTTCCAGCAGGACCACCTGCAGAGCTGGCTTTTGGCCTGACATATTTTTCTAGAGGACTGTCAGGATTCAAAAGAGGAAAAAAAAAAAAAAAAAAAAAAACCTATTTGGTCATGAAAGTGGCCTCTGAGGTACAGCTGTGCTTTGGAATAAGGCATGAATTAATAAAGCCACGTAAGGGTTCTCTTCTCTCAATTCCCTTCTACAGGGAGACCTTTGTGAGAGGCCCCTGATTTGCTTCAGGGTCTACCTATGAGGTTTTTTGCTTCCAGTTCGGGGTTGGCAGAGTGGGAGTGGGGCCATTGCTTGGGGCACTCATGTGCCCCAGATGAGCAGGAGTCATCTCTTAGTCCTTTTACTTGGCCCTTTGAGCCTAAATAAGTAAACAAACCTATTCAGGAAGAAAACAGCACCTGTAATTTAGCTGCCTTCCCCAGCTGCCCCCTCCTGAGCTGCGAGGCTTCCCTTGGCTCTCAGCAGTATGGCTTGTGTGTCCCTGGGGACATAAGTCCCCTCATCACAAGGTCTATAGGTTGCACAAAATCTATAGCAGCTTCACAGGGAACACCATTTAAAAAATTTTTAATCTGGGCAATGTCTTGCTCCTTTAGATAAATTTAAAAAATACATAAACAAGAACAACTTTTCAATCACTTCTGGTGAATATTCTAATCCCAGAAGGCCCAAGCCCCTTTTTTTGCTTTGTATTATGGTTTTTCAAAATTTGACAACTGGATGAAGTGCTTGCCTTGGTTCATGCTTCTAGAGACTGAAGGATAATGGGAGCACCTTCATAAACTAGGTAAATAATAATGAAAAGTTCTTTTCATATAGGCTCTCATGTATTGTTCTATCTTTTACTTCTAGAAATTATTAATTTAGAATTATTTCCATCAAAGCTCTGGAAATAATGGTATCTACAACTATTACTTGGGGTTCATCTAAAGCCTCCATTCTCCAAGTGGACAATTTTCACAAACACATAACACTGGAAATAAAAATATTAATGCAACTATCCCCCTGTTAAAGGCCTCAAATAGAAAATAACACTTATTCCTGCAGAAAACATTTTAAAAATCACACAGTGAAATTGCTTTGGGCTCAAGTACACTCATATATTAACACAAGGCTCCAGAGTTTAAAGTCAAATATAAATCTACCCATTACTCCATAGGTCTTTTGGAGAGGCCTTTTGTGAATAAGCCCCTTAACTAGCTTTACTCTGCCCTCCCCTGCTCTTTCCATTTCTAGAACTTTCTATTTATCTTCAGCCTCCTTGGTGGGGGCAAATCTGTATTCTGAGCTTCGAGCCTGGCTTGGGACTCACAATAAACATGGTTCTGCCTGTTCTTCACCAGCTTTCCTTTGTATAAACAGATGTGGTGGGAAGGGAAGGGAAGCCAGATCCCGGCGAGGGGCAGGAGGTCTCTTTTCTGGAGAAGTTTCACAGCTGCAGCCAGGAGCCCAAGGAACAGGACACGTTTCTTGTTCAGGCCTTGGAACTGGCAGTTCTTCCAAACAGGGGCTGTTCCTCTCGCTCTCTCTCCTCCACCCTCCACCCCCAGCCTTTGTTCCTGAGAATGCTGTCTCCATGTGATGTCTAGATCTCACTTTTGCCAGAGCAAACATTTCCAACAAGGCTTATGCTAAGGAGATATTAGGAAGAGAGATTTTTTCCTCCCTTCTCTTCCAATACACTGGAGACTATGATTTGGGAAGCCAGCCCTCCACACCTCCACTTTTTCCTCTGTTAACATTCCCTTTGTTCTTTCATAGCTTTAGTTACCATCTTCAACTATCCAGGGAGGTTTTTAAGGATGGGAAGTTGTAAGTTTCCAAAATAACAATTCTGTTTTCTGTGGCTGTTGATGCAGTCTCTGCCTTAATTCAGTGTTTTACATTTTGCACATTAGTTATGGATAGGAATAAAGGAAGGAATACTTCAGGGCTTTGGAAAGAAGGGGGTGGGGCTGACTATTTTGCAACCCAATCTCAAATAGGAAAGGATTTTCATTGGTCTTTTGGCCTTCTACCTGTGTCCAGAACTTCCTCTGTTAATCCTCCTTCAGAGGTGGGTGAGGTGAAGAAGGTGGAAGGGAGTCTCTAGGTTTGACCCTGGAGGGACCCCATGACTTCCACCCAAGGGTCCAAATTTCTGGCCTCTCCAGACAGCCACTGTTCTTATCCAGAAAAGGAACAAAGGGAAGAAGCCCTGGGAAAGCCTTCCTGATAGCAGGGAATGTAGGGTTTGGTTTGAGTGGTGAGGCCACTGCTCTGTGCTCCTCTCTCCAAGAATTCTGGGTAATCCTAAGCGATGCTCCCAGAGCTGTGGCCAAGAGGATAGGAGAGTCAGGGACCCAGGATGGGCCCCATTTTAGACCGGCGAGAAGCAGAGTTACAGTTCTGCTCTGCAGTCTTGACTCTCAGCGGGTCTATGACAGTGAGCAGCGTGGGTGGGGAGGGGTTGGGGGCAGCAATGGTAACAAGGACTTGGATTTTTAGGAGCCAAGATAATACTCTGTCATCATGTTAGCTGACAACCTGCCACTCTCCAGACAGCGGGAAGTTTGCAGTGGGCACCCAGAAGCCTTCCCTGAAAGAGAAATTAAAAGAAAGCGGGACACGATTGTTGTAAAAATACTTTATACAAAACCAGCAACTTGAAAAATTGTGCTCTTTATATGTAACATGAAATGAAATGTAATCTGCAAACATGTATAACAAATTAGAATAATAAATAAATAAAAAAAGAAAGAAAGCCGGTTGGTCTCTAGGGACCCTCCATTGGGGGATAGTGGGACCCCACAGTAGGCCAGACTGCAGCTGAGAGCAGGTCTTCTTAGAAGGGCTCTCCTTCCTGCTTCCTCCGTATTGCACTTAACTTACTGACTCCATATATTTGAAACGAGTTGTTTACGGCGCTGCTGCGGGCTGCAGTTAACTCTCACTGCGCCTGGGGCGGCCTGGGAATTTCCCAGCACCCACCCCAGGTCTGCAGCCTGCACAGCGCCCGCGGCAGCGCGGAGCAGGGTCTAGTGAATTCGGGGCGGCAAAAGAAGTGCGTGCAGCCGGGACAGGACCGGGTGGGGCCGGCGAGGGCGAGAGGCAGAGCGCTGCGGCAGGCCGGCACGGCTCAGCATCCCCCTGCTCTCGGTGCGGTCGCCGGCCTTTCTCCCCAGCTCTCAGGACCGCCCCGAGCATCCCCGAGCTGCGGAGGGTCTGGAGGGCCGCGAGGGTCTGGGGGGTGGGGCAAAGGGCGACCCCGAGGCGCGGCCTGCTAGTGGCGCGGGACCCGGAGGAGCTGCGCGGGGAGCGCAGGGGCGCGCGGGGCGGGCGCGGCGCGGGGCTCACGGCGCGCGCGCGCATCGGCCTCGCCCGCGCACACGCGCCTCCCCGAGGAGAAAGAGGCGGGCGGGCGGGCGCCGAGCACCGCGGCGGCGGCGGCTGCAGCGGGCCGGGCCGCCGCGAGGGAGGGGAGGAGGGGAGGAGGGGCGGGCGCAGGGCCGGGGAGGGGGCGGCGGCGGCGCGGCGAGCTCGCCGCTCTCTCGTGAGTGTGCCTGCGCGCGAGCCGGCGAGCGGGTGAGTGCGCCGGGCGCTGCTGCCAGTCGGGCCGGCCCGGAGTCGGGGGCGGGGGCGCCGGGAGCCGCGACCCGGGGCGGGCGGCGGGCGGCGGGCGGGCGGCGGCCCCTCGGGCGCGCCCGGGATGCACCTTGAGCGGCGCTTTTCGTTGCAGCGCGCGGGCGGCCCGAGCCTCGGAGGCGGCGGCGGCGGCGGCGGCGACGGCGTAGCAGCGGCGGCGCTGACACCTCCCACCATGGACAGCTTCGACTTAGCCCTGCTCCAGGAATGGGACCTCGAGTCGCTGTGGTGAGTCCCGGTGCCGGCCGCTTCGGGCAGGCGGGACCGGCAAGGGGAGCCCGGGCGGCCCGCGCGCCCTCACCTGGGCCGGGGGCTCCGGCCGCCGTGGGGGTGGGGTGGGCCGGGGGCGCCCGCCTCGCCGGTTCCTTCCTGCCTTTCCCGGCTGGATGCACCGCCGCCTTCCCTTCTATTTGCCCCCTCTCTTGTCCCCCTCCCCTTGGTGCTGCCCGCCCCATCCCAGGGGCCGGTGATATGGGTGCCAGGGGCAGATCGCAGCCGTGGAGAGAAAAAGAAGCGATTTTTAGAATGTGTCACCGATGCCTGGGGATCCACCCCTCGACCCCTAACCTCTCAGCTCCCTCCCCTCCGATTGCGCCTCCTCCCAGTTCTTCGAAAGCCTGGGGCTCGCACCCGCGACCCCCTGGAGTTGGTGCTGCTGCGAAGTGCCCTTAGAGGATGCTCCAGCCTCCTCCCTGCCCGCGCCGGCTCTTGGAGGCTGCATCCTTTCTGTCTGTCCCACCCACTCCCACTCGATTTGGAAAAGTGAACACCCAGGGCAGGAGGCGAATTTTTCTCCGTGCGGGCATTCCAGAGGCCTTGGCCCAGGGAGACTGGTTTCCTGGAGGTTCACAATTCCTCTGGGCCCTTTCTTCACACCTCACCACAGTTGTACTCCTCCTCCTCCTCTCCGCCCTCACTCCCGGCGCGGCGCCCCGTGTGTCCCTTTATGCCTTGCTCACAGCTCGCAGCCTGGGTGCACTCTGGGTTGTTTGTCGGGGAATCTCACATTAAGGAGCCGCTGTAGGTAAATCGCAGGTAGAAACAGTTTAATTCCGGTTGCGGGTGTCTTAAAAATCCCATTGGCTACTTCAACATCCCTCTTATTACCTCTCACTCCCCCTCCCCACCCACCCCACTCTCTCTTAAATGTTTCCAACCAGCCCTATTCAGGTGGTGGAATTACTGCCTGCATATTCCTGGAGGAACTTGTGTTATGTTTAATATTTACGGGGATGAACATCTGCTGGAACAAGCATATTAACTGTACTCTGTTCTGCCTCTGGTAATCGCTTATTGTAGTGCTGAGCCGCCCCCCCCCCCCTTTAATTCAGTAAAGATTTCACATGTGTCTAAAACTGCAAGTGGTGTGCACATGAATATGCAGTGCACAATTTTAAAGCTAAACTGCTGTATGATTTATGGCTCATATGGATGATATGTGGTCTATATGGGTATTTGCAGTGATTTAGGCTTCCAGTGACTTTTATTTTCCTAAAGACAGGTGTAACAAAATAAACTAGACACAAAGCTAGCGAATTATTGAGCAGTTTCTTATAAAAGATCCGATGGAGAGTAAGTACAGCTTGCTCTGCATAATGCTGGCACCTATAAAACACACAAGGATGGGTCCTAATGTAATAAAACTTGTATATATTACACTGGAAACTTCAAAGAGTCAGTGTAGAAAGAATATGAAACATGTTATCACTCTATAAAAGTTGCTAATTACCGTGTTGCTGCTCCTGGGGATATCTCAGCCTTTCATTTACAGATACCTATTATTTTACAGGGTTACATTTAGAAATATTGGTTTCTGGCTCCGATTCAATAGGTTTCCAGATTAGCAACTATACTTTAAAAAATGACTTTTGCTTTTTAAACAGCAGTTAAAGGGAAGAACTTATTGTTTTGCCATATTTTTTATGCTGCTCGTCTGCTTGCTGACTCAAACTGAATCCCTTCATGACTTTTATAAGTGGTGTTTTGAGATTATCAGCCACAATTTGTGGATTCCTCCAGCACAGGGCGTGAGCGCTGTTTTCCTTTGCAACCTTAGTTCCCAGCTAAATTACCTGGAGCACTGTTAAACAATGAATGTCTATTGAATTGACTTGAAATTTGCATTAGTTACAGTACACATTATTTAAGAAAAAAAAGGAAAATTAAGCATTTAAAAAATATTTATTTATTTACTTTAGCTGTACACAATGCAATTCATTTATGTTTACGTGGTGCTGAGGATCGAACCTGGGCCGTGCACATGCGAGGCGAGCGCTCTGCCGCTGAGCCACAACCCCAGCCCTAAAATTAAGCATTTTAATAAAAGCTGTACATGCAATCATGTTTTAATCAATACATCAATTTTTGGCATATAAAAGCATTCTTGATTACAATATAGTAGGACAGTTTGGCTGGAGTGTTTCCCACTTTGCAGATGTAGCATTTACATTTCAAAAAAGCTTGTATGTTTCTGATAAATCAAAGATAAACCAAACTTCTCAAGTAGACATTTTCTCTCAGTTATGGGTGAATTTTTGGATGGTATGTTCAAACTCAGTTTTATGGTTTACTTAAATTTTGTTTGTGGTTTACGTTTAAGCTAATAGGTGATCCAGAATAGCTATTCAACTGCTTGCTGTGTTGTCTGGTATTTTCATATCCATTGTTTTCTTATTTGAATCTCATGAAAATCCTGGCAGTGGTAAGTGGAAGGAGTCCCATTATATAGTTGAGGAAGTACAAGCTTTGAACTGTTGTTCTATGACTTTACTGAAACCATAAAACAAATGACAGCAGACTTTAGAAAACTAATATTTACTGAGCACTTATTTTTACCAGACACGGTTGTAGGTACGTTACATATTTTTAGGGCATTTAATCCTCACAACAGTCTTAGAAAGCAAGTACTCTTAGTTGTCCCATTTTACAGATGGGGAAATTGAGATAAACTGCCCAAGGTCAGATAGCTGCAAGAGGAGAGGTATATGTATTTGAAGTAAGAATTAGCTTCAAAACCCACTTTTCTGACTTCAGATCCAGTGCATTTTCTTGAATACTACTGATGTCTCTATGTGAAGATGGCTCTGGAATTAATTATAAAGCAAAGCCTTGATGAACTGGAAGTTAAGGTTCTGGTAAAATATCAAAGGAGAAGGTCAGAACCTTAAATGGTATTGCTCTAAAATTAAAAATCTGAAAACAAAATGCCATGATTTAGGAAATTATGCCTGCTAATTATGAATTAATTTATGAAAGTAGGTATGCATTTTAAATAAAGGTGATTGAACACTTCTTCCTTGATTTCATCATAGTAAAGGTCTTCTTTGAAGGGGAAGGAGGAAGTACAAATTAATGGCAAAAACGAATCTATTTTAAATCCCTAACAACTTTTTCTAATTGGTGGCTATCGTTTTCCAATAAAACTAATTGCTCTTTATTAGTTGTGACCGTGGCTTTGGATCTGAGCTCCCTTATTCTAGCCTTCATGGAAAGTGTCTGCAAACGACTGCAGAGATCATATGAAGGGAAAATCTTAGTACTACTGAATATAATCAATATATGCAATCAATTGATAATTCAATAACTACCTGCTCTGTTCTCTTGCACACTGTTGCTCCTACTCAGAAACATCCATACTAATTTTTCAAGGAAGGGCTTTTGAGTCTGAATTACCAGATAGCTATTCTCTTTAGCCATGCCTTAGAGTTGAGATGGGTTGCTCTAATTAACATGTTTTTTTTTAAATCTTGTGATCATGTTTTTTTTAAATGTTTATTTATTTGCTTTTAGTTGTACACAATGCAATGCATTTATGTTTACATGGCGCTGAGGATTGAACCCGGGCCGCGCACGTGCTAGGCAAGCGCTCTACCGCTGAGCCACAACCCCAGCCCTCTAATTAACACTTTTAATTCTACTTGGAGCATGGTGAAGGTGCTCATTCTTACCCAGCTCTGTAGCTTCATTCAGTAAAGCTGAATCCCAAGAGTTGGGGGATTCTTATTGTCTACAGGGGCAGATGCTAGAGAGGAGAAACGTTTCTGCTCAGCTTCCCCTCCATTCCCTCTGCTTTTTCTCCTGTCATTGACTAACTTCGGGTCAGCTGCTAGACATATACACTAGTCCTCAGGGCCTTTAAAATAATGACCATCCCTTTTCACAGGTTAACTTTTGTTTTTGTTTATTCACTTAACAAATCTTTATTGATCATCTCTAAAATACAAGACCTTGGGCTGGTTGCTATATGGTGTAGAAAGATGAGTTTTACATAAGTTATGCATATCATTATCTAGTAGGAGAATGAGACAAGTCCATAAGTGCAAAAGGAAAGTCTTCAACACTGGCAATTCAGAAGAGAACATATTTGGATTAGGGTAGGAGGCAGAGGAAGGAAAGAAGAAAAATTGAGTTAAAAAACAAAAGACTACTATGGAAGAGGTGGTCTTTGAACTAAGCTTTGGAAGATGAATGGGATTTTTACAGACCGTGGGGGTGGGGTATTGAGAGGACATAGAGGCATCTTGGGCAAAGAAAGAACTTGAACAAAGGCTTTCATTGGTGTCTCTGAAAGATCCTTTTATGAATCATGGTGGAATTACCTATACTACGTAGTTTAAAGATGCAGAACTTTGTAATCATGAGATGGTTTCAGTGAATGATAAAATTTTTCCAAAATGAACTTAAACTGTATTAAATCTGCCTTAAATGTAAACACATTTTAGTTATTGGGAAGAAAGTCTATCAAAATGACTTAGTAAATAGTCACACCCTCCCTATTGCCCTGCCCCCTATATCTTCATATAAGACAGAATTCATACATGTTTTGTTCACTTTATATTCTTTCAAATTGCAACTTTTGATATTGGAGTACATGGATTTTTTTTTATACTTGTTTATTCAACTAAAGCATTCACAGCATTAGGCACTGCTAGAGGATAGGTATTGTAGGGCACTGGCTTTTATATGTTTAAGACTACCGCCCACAGTGACAAATACATTGAACTTGGCAACCACATGTGCCCATGTGTACAGCAGAAACAAGTGAGTGTCATGAAGTAACACTTAGTAATTCTTACTATGTACCATGTATTTTGATATTCTCTACCTATTTCTTAATTCTTAACTTCCGGGTTGAAACCTGAATTTGCAGGGGAATAAGGCATACACATCAACATCTGCAATACAAAACGGACACTGCCCTTTGGAGGGGGTATGGCCACATCCAGTTGAGAGAGTAAACTTTTCATGGCTGAATGCATTTGAAATGGATCCTGGGGAAGCAGAGTTTCAGGAAGAAGAAAGAAAAGGGAGGAAAATTCACATGGAAGGAAGACTGAATAGAAATATGGAGGAATAAAGTAAGGATTGTTTGACGTTGTCAATGCAGGGTGGGAAAGGACTGCGCTCCTGAAAAGGGGAGGAGGACAGACAGTGTCACTAGCAGCTCAGTCTCCACGAGGATGCTTCCCAGGAGAGTCCACTGATGATCTCGTGGTTCTTTTCAAATCAATTGCTGGTAGATTTATCTCCACAAAAAAACAGGCCACTGTTTTCTTCAGGCCCCCTCGTTTAGGCTTCCAGGCCCCTTCCTAGTGTCAGAAATTCCATAGGTCCCTATTTTGGCCGTCAGATACCTACCTTTTCCTCCTGCACCAGCAGAGCAAGCATTTTAAACCCCTATCACTTTGGTCAGGTTCTCAGGTTGAAAGCCGCTCACCACACCACAAAGGCCACAGAGAGCAAATCACACACACACATGCGTGCAAGAAGGGAGCCCCAGGTATCCTGGAGCTGATTGGTTGAGACTAGCCCAGGTGGCTGTGCTTACTCTCATTGGCTAAAAGTAACCATGTGGTCGGCTGTGGAGGCTTTCATTGGTTGAAAGTCTCAGCACACGCTCCGAGGGTGGGAAAGTGCCTCAGCCGTTGCAGCGAGGGAATTTTCGGAGAGGGTAGCTTGCGGGGCTAGCAGGGGCCCGTAGGCTGCAGAGAGCCGGTGGCCAGCGTGGAGCAGCCACTGGAGACCAGAGCCCTGTGTAGGAGAAAGCCTGTGGGAGGTGGGTTTAGTTCAGGGTGCAGAAGTTAAGGACTCAAGCTTGGCTGGTCCGCGGACATAATAGGAAGGGTGCACGCAGGATGCGCGTGTTGGATGAGTTTTAACCAAATGTCTTCTGATGACGATGAAGATGAGTATTATGTGTGGGGAAATGATTCCTTCCTGTGTTCCAGATTTTCTTTTGTCAAAACGTAGGAGGGTTATTTAAAATGGCAAGAATCTATTTTGAGAGAATGTCCCTGTGAACCAGGATGGGTCTAATCAATGGCACTTTGGCTCCATATAGATTAAAAAATAGCCAATTAAGAAAAAAACTAATGTCTTCATATAGAATGCAAGTTTTTTTTGTGTGTGCAAATGAAAATTTTAACCTGGACTTGCTTGTTTAAATTTTCCTTATTTTGGGAATAAAGCCTTGGTGGCAAAGTCAAGGCCATAAAAGATAATTTTAATATCATTTAATGGTAACATAATGCTTCCTTGTTTTATTACAAAGTGAAATCCATAAAACTTATTTTCAATGCTGTTCCTTTTTGTCTGGGAATTTAATTGAGGTTTCAGAATTCAGCTGGCTCCAACCCTTCTTTCTGTTTGGCCCAGGGCAGCTCATGATTTTTCTCATTTCCTATTCTCAGTCTTGGTTTAATCACTTATAAAATGACAGCACTTACACTGGCCTACCTCATAAGGTTGTGATGTTAAGTAATAAAAGTGTCAATTGCCCTGTGAATGCCAAGAGTAGTTCTTTTATACCTTCTGCTTCCTTAAAAATGTCTCTCTCTCTCTTTTTTTTTCATAAACAAGGAAAGACACATTGGGTCAGGTTCAGCCATCAGTGGTACAGAGATCTGTTCCTGGCCATGGGATCCAGGGATGTTTTTGAGTGGAGATTAGTAGTTTGTCTTAGTTGCACATCATAGTCTAGCAGACTCATGGTTGGACTACTAACGTATGTGGATCTATGAACCATTACATAATCTTTGATGTTTCACTGAGAATGTATTGTATTACCAACCATTACAACAAATGACTTCATTTGGCACTGTGGGTCTCATTAAATTATGTCAGGCTAATCATAATTTAGGTTTACTAGAAACAAAACACACAGTTAGACCAGGGTAAGAGGATACCACACTACCGAAGAAACGAAATGGGTTTAATGGGAGGAAATGACACCTGGAGACATGGTGAGGGACCTCAAGCATTTGAAGGTGTTTCACAGAGTTGGGGGAATAGTTGTTCTGGGGGTTGCTCAGGGGCACAAGTAAGATCTGTGGGCGTGCCAGCATTTCACCTTGGTGGTGTGGGCTCTCAGCATGCTGATTTCCTGAGTCTCTAGAAAGATATCCCTGGATAGGCAGACCAGCCGCAGTGGGTTACCTCCTGACAATCTTTCCAACTCCCAAATTCTGATTGTTCCCATCACAGGGAGCAGAAGACAAAGAGTGTAGAAGTCGTTAATTGTATTCACTTGTGTATTTTTCCCCTCTGCAATTCTTCCCCTCACACGTGGAGAAAGGCAGGGAGGGTACTTAAACTTCTTCACATAATTTCTCCCCAGGAGACTCATTGTTAGCAGAGGTAAACAAAAATGACTGTAATTTGGAGACCTCGCTAATGTAGCAGCTCAGTTTAGAGTTATGTGTTTAACTTGATAGTGAAAATAATTTTATTTTTCCTTTTTTATGGACAGGAAATTAGTTTTTGAAAATCCCCTAGAGGGCTGTAATGTGAGCCTGTTAGTCTTAGTTAAATTTTTCTTGTCATACCTGTGCTGTTTACCTGAGTTATGAAGTGACAGAACAAATTTTCTGTCAGTGTTCATTGAAATGTTAATTAGTTGCCTGGCAGTTTAAATAGGAGGAAAAAAAAAAAAAGCTTTCTATACAGTGGATCATCACCAGTGCTAGGAAACAATCTGTTTTTGTTTTCAAATTTCAAAATATATGTTTTTCTATAGAAGGAATCTAGAGGAAGAAAAGACCTGGGGTGCAGAGGCTATTTTGAAAGCACAGGTGAGTATATTTCACTCTCATTTAGGGAATGCTTCTCAAACTTTAATGTTCACCCATATATCCTAGGGATCTTGTTAATTAATACAACCAGAATGGGCCACATTCTGTCATCCTGAACAGCTCCCAGGTGGAGGGCAAAAATCACACTGGGGACAGCTGTGCAGCCAAGAGATTTATTCAACAGCCTTTGTGGCTGGTAGCAAAACCGGAGAAGAGGTGCTCTGGTCGAAGATCGAAGAGGTGCTGGGAGAGGGGAGTCAGGGAGAAGGGAGTGTGCAAGCTCTGGTGGGAGAGGGGAGTCAGGGAGAGGGGAGTGTGCAAGCTCTGGACAGAAGGTGGGTGCTTGGTTGCACCGGCTAGGATCTCTGGAGCTATCAGCTAAAGCAGCTGCTGTCTGGCTGGAGGCTGGAGCTGTCAGCTGGGAGTGGCCGTGGGGCTGAAGGCGGTGGGTCTGGAGCTGTCAGCTGGGGCAGCTGCCGTCTGTCGCAGTGGCTTCCTCCTCTCCACAGGGTCAGCTGATGTGTCTGAGTGGCTTCCTCCTCTCAGCAGCGACAAGCTGATGTGTGTGTCTGTGTGTGTCGTGTTCTGAGTCTCTCGAACAGGGCCCTATATAGGGATTTCTGGTGGGAGGTGCACCAGAGCAACCCCAACACCATTGGCTCTTTGCCCATAGAACAGGGCGACCTTTAAGCCTATTGGCTCTTGCCCAGGGAAAAGAAACATCCTGTCCGGGGAAGAAACATCCTGCCCGGAGAATGAAACAAGGTTGCTTCTCTCAGGATGTGGAAAACTCTGGTGGGGGAGGGAGGGTAGCCCATCTATCACCAGGTAATGGCACTGGGCCCCAAACCAAACTTTTAGTTGGAAGGAGTAAATGGTTAAAAAGTTCTTGGAAAAAAAAAAAAAAAGCTCTTTCAAAATATTACATTTTCTTATTCTTGTTTGGGGGATACTTTTGTGTAATAACATCACAGTTTCACAAAGACAGAAGGACACATTTAGATGCAGCATCTATTTTATTTCTGTGAGTCTTTCTAATACCATTCTGATGAGTGAGGGGGTGGTTAATTGCATCCAAGTGGGGATATGGTGGGAAATAAACATCAAGACCTAAGTAAACACCATTTGTAATAAATAGGCTAATCACTTTTTACAGCTTTTCAGTTCTCGGCTGTCCTTCAGAGTCTGGGTCTTGCATTAGGAGCGAGTGCTGGGAGCAGCGGGATGGTCTTGTTTCTGGTCTTGAAGGGGAGCCTCACAGTAACTTCTGGAGGTGCCCAGGATTCGGAACAAATGTCCTCATTCTTTTCTAGCCATTCTCTCTTTGGGAGGAAAGGAGTGGGGGGCCAGGAGTGGGGACTGGGGGTGGCAGTGGGAGGCCCGGCAGCTATTTATAGAACTGCTGCACTGCCCCTGGCCATAGCTGCAAATTGCAACTTTCCTAGTGTCCTAGGAGAAATAACAGCTCAGACTCCAAGCAGAACCAATGGTAGGTCTCAGGCCCCTCAGTCAAGAACTTTCTGTCCCTGCATGGCCGGCCATCCTCCCCCTAGCCATGAGCAGAGTACCAAGTCCATTAGGTGATCCAACTGAGCAGTAGTTTCTGGGCTTAATTTCCAGTTCTCGTGTAACTGGAAAAATAGATTCATATGGATGGCACTGAGGAAAGAGTACAGTTGACTTTGCATGTTCTGTGAGATTGGTGAGAAGTTCATTGACTTTATCAGCATAATGAGGATATGTGTATGTACACACACAGACAAACACACCCACTTGCTCACATTTCTATTCTCTGAGATAGGCGCACCGGGAGAAAACCAGATGGGATTTAAACCATTGTGCAAATTTCAGTTTTGGAAAAGAAAGCTGAATTTTCAGGGGCAGTCGTTTACTGATTTAAATCTTGCCACCTGGCACGTGTGTGAAATGGTGGAGGTAGTATATGCACAGAGTTTGGCAGTGTTTGGAACTGCAGTTCTTATTTATGCTCCTTGTGATTGTAATGTTGCCTCAGACATCCTGGACTACCATGTTATCTGACTAATTGAGTTTAACCATTTCTTATAACATGCAACATTATTTTCCACTAATTTAACTTCTTTTAGATGGGGGGGTGGAGAGAAGGAAACTGTTGTCCTCAAGCTAGAACATAGGTAAGGCCTATAATAAGGCAAGTATTTGGTTATTTTTTGGTTTGAACTAGTGTCATGAAATTGATGCACTTTCTTTCACATGAGAGAAAACACTACTCATTGGCAATCAATATACAATGCATAACCAAATAGGTGATTTAGAACTCAAAAGAGAAAAAGAGCTATCTTGCTGGACACGGGGTGGTACATGACTAATTCCAGTGGTTCCAGAGGCTGAGGCAGGAGCCTTGCAAGTTCAAAGCCAGTCTCATCAATACAGGGAGGTCTTAAGCAACTTAGCAATACCCTGTCTCAAAATTAAAAATCAAAAAAAGGGCTGGGGATCTGCCTCAGTGGTTAAGTGCCTCTGGGTTTAATCTCTGGTACAAAAAAAAAAAAAAAAAAAAAAAAAAAAAAAAAGCACTATTTTAAACTCAGTGATTGGCTTTGTTGGGTTAAGAGATCCTTAAGATCCACAAAAGCAACGGACAGTGGTCAGCGGTGTTCTGAACTTCAGTTGCAGTGTACAGACTGTTGGCTTGGGATCTCTGTCTTGGCTGAGAAGACGGGTTGCTAGCATGTCCCTAGTGGCTTCTTTTCCTACCAGCCACATCCATCCCATGGCAGGGACCTCCTGGTGTCGTTTCTTGGAACTGCTGAGGTAGACAGTGCCACTGGAGCGTGAGAACGTGACCTCAGGCTGAGAAGCAGGTATCTGTGTGGTCAGAGACTGCAGTTCATTGACACGGAGGCTCAGAGCTTCCTTTCCAGTCTTTCAGGACCCACATGCGTTGGTCCCTCCATGTTCTAAATGCCCTTTCTCACCCTTCTCCTGTCATGTCAGGTACTGGTAATGAGGATTGAGCTGAGGAAGGGCACGGCCTTAGGGCCTTCTGAGCAAAATGACAGCTGCCTGGACATGGATTGCAGCACCCGCAGAAGCGGGAGCACTTCAGCTACACGCAGAAGCCTTATTGTGCCGTGAAATCTAGCAGGTGAGGAGTGTGCCTAGCACCAGCTGCAGCTCTAGCTGTGTGACTGCAGGGCGAAGCTTTGGCCTGGGCCCAGGGTTAGCAATGCAGCCGAGGTCCACGAAGCCCAGGGCAGAGCTGTGCTCAGAGTCTGCTGTGTCCTTAGAAGTACGTCCAGAGCACAGAGGCCAGCCAGCCAGCACCAGGAGGACTCTCCTGTCACATGACTTTCATTGAAGAGAGTTCATTCCCTAGAACATGGTACAATTTTTTTTTTCTGAGAACTATACCTCTTACATGAATTCCTTTATCATTTTTTAAAAAAATAAATTGAGTTTAACCTTTGGTATGAGTGGGATACATTTTTGGTGGAAGAGCTGGTGAATTTTATCTACTACCTAGCCACCCCTTCCCCCAAATTCAAGGCTTAGTTAACAAATTTCAAGTATAGAGATTAAATATAAGTCTGAAAAGAAGCATGGCTTCTGATATTTAGGTAGATAACCAGTTACATAATTCTATTCTTCTCTTTACTCCTATCCCCTCAGCAGGCTGAAAGTCATATTTTAGGGCCCTAAAACTATTATACATGTACTACAGTCCATATATAATATAGAAGGCTTTAAGATGCTTTTCTTTCTCTGGATTTATGGGTTTCTGGGTTGAGGTGAGCAACCATTTCTTAAGCCAGATGCAGAGGTGGATAGACCACATTGCCAGCCCCTGATGTGCTTATACTTTAGCTTGGAACAGATTAATTCAAATACTCTGCGTAGAGTTCTTACCTGCACAGGATCCCGTGGAGCACATAAATTTAGCACAGAGTTTTAGAGATTTCCTGGAGAAAATGAGAACCAAGTCTTAAAAGGATGAATAGGAGCAGCCAGGCCTGGAACAGGAGGATGTGGTGGGAGGAGTCATGTAAGTGGAGGCAAAGAGGGGAAAGATTGCAAGCTGTGGGCAAGAGCAGTGGTTAGTGCAGGTAGCTCCCAACCCATGGCATTCAGTAGGGAGAGAAGGTTGGGGACTGGAATGGGGACTAGTTCTGGGAGGGCGTTCTGTAGAGCTTGATCACTTCCCATAGGTAATGGCCAGCTACCAGGGGCTTTGGGCAGAGAAACAAAATGATCACATTTATATTTCATCACTTCTAGAAGGCATTGGCCACGGGTGAGTCTGGTGGGGGTCAGACAGGGCAGATGAGCGCAGGAGATGGACTGGGCTGGGTGGGAGGGGGCCTGAGGGGCCCGAGGTGCTTCTAGGATCTCTAGCCTGTGTGATGAGCTCAGGTATACAGCAGGACGAGTGCAGCCTTTGCATCTGCATGCATTAAGTGCCTGTGGACTACACCGGTAGGAAGCTTGTGTATGATCCTGAGCTTTTGGAAGGTTGTGATGGAAATAAGGACTTGAGAGTTAGTGCACAGGGTCGGGGAAAGCCAGGAACTTGGGCAGATGGTCAGCGAGGGCCAGTGGGAGGGAAAGCAACTTGGAAGGAGGTTGAAGAGAAAAGCCTGCAGTGGTAGGAGAGTGTGGGTACCCATCAACTCAAGTGCCTTAGCTGTCACCTAGGTGAGGCCCTGGAGGCGGTGTTTGGACGGGGCAGTGGAGGTGAAAGAATGAATGGGAAGGGTAAAGTTTGGCTTTGGATGTTCCCATGCTTGAGGGGAAAGGAAGGAGGAAGGGTTCAGAGGAGGAAGAGGCAGGGCATACCAGAGGAAGAGGAAGACACCAGAGTGGGCTAGATGTGGATATCCTGGGGTAGAGGACATTCCCTCTCTCTCTCCTCTCTCTCTCTCTCTCTCTCTCTCTCACACACACACACACACACACACACCTCCTCCATGTCTATGAGGAATGGAGATTCCAGAAAATCTTCAAAGAGGATGGTATTAAATGTCAGTCTGTACAAGGTAAATGATAGGTGCTTCATGGTGACTTCTGAACAAGCCATTTAATGAAAAGTCTGCACAAGCCGCTTTAGCATAAATCTCTGTCATACTCTGTGTAATTTAATTAGAGTGTTTTGAAAGTCATTTTGATTCAGAAGTAATTGGGTGAGGCCTCATCGCTGGGGAAAATTAGCGAACTTGTCTAATTGTGGCGTATGTTGAATAGATCTTGAAAATATTGTGTTCAGGCACGAAAGACTGACAGTCCGGAGCGTCAGGATGTTGGTCTCAAGTTTGGTGGCAGGATTATCTCCTTGGATGGGGCTCTTAGGCCAGCTGCCTCAGTGAGTTGTAGTGTCTCTTATTAGGAAAGGTCATGAGCCCTTTACATATACCATATTATCTCATTTAGTTTTCCCAGCCTGTGAGATAGGGTCTGTTCTTCCCCATTTTACAGAGAAGGAAGCAAAGCCACCAAGTCCCACAGCTAGTGTGGCAGAGCTGGCCTCTTCACTCAGGCAATTACACATAGACACTGCGCTATAATAAGTACCTTTTTTTTTTCAGGGTTCTGCAAATGTTTGCAGGAATATTTTTATTCGCAAAAAACCTGATTTTTCATCAGACAGATATAATTTCGGAAGAAATTATCCACAGAGGATAAAAAAGAATAGCATTATATAGGTTACTGATTTTGTTTTTTTATTGAATGATTTATTTTTTTCTCATTGAAATGAAATACATTCATCATATACTAGATTATATTTAGGTCCAATTCTGAACTTTCCATTTTATTAGAATGTTATGTTTACTTATATATCAGTATTCTTTTTTTTCTTTTTCTTTTATTCTAAGTTGTATATATGACAGCAGAATGCATTACTATTCATGTTACACTTATAGAGCACATTTTTACATAGCTCTGGTTGTATACAAAGTATATTCACACCATTTGTGTCTTCATACGTGCACTTAGGGTAATGATATCCATCTCATCCTGCCATCTTTTTTTTTAAATAAATGTATTTTAATGACAGAATGGTCATTAAGATACAGAATTGTCAGATACATGTACGTCAAATGTATTTTATATCACATGCACACACAGTCTCCAACTGTTTCAGTGTAGTATCTATGGAAAAATATCTTGAGATTTATTTTGGACTTTTAAACTCAGAGAAATGTAGAACAATATGTCCAAGTTATTGTATGTTTTGGGCTAGTGGAATTCTAGTGAAGCAGGCTTCCCTCTGTATGAATTGTCTGTCATTCATTATCATTTCAGGTTGTGTTTTTTGTTCATATTTAAAGTGTAAAATACACTGTCTATATATTTCCCTTAATTTTTTTGTCTACCCATAAAACCACTAATTGCCAAGTTTTATGGATGGAGAAGATGGTAACAACTGCTTGCCACAGCTGGTCACATCTACCATGACACCTAAATATGACTTTATTAATAGCAGTAATGATGGTGCAGCAATAAAATCAGTAGACCTACCTTATGAAAGGCGTGTGAAATTGTGTATGGGGGCTTCTTTGATGTAGATGATCTTGCCTCTTTTTAGATGCTATGTAAGGTTAGGCTATTTCTGCTAGCTGTGTGACTCTGATTCTATTCAAAAGTGTTGCTTTGGTGACATGACATGCTTTGGTGACAAGAGTGAATGCATTTAATGTATGTCATGAGATAGTTTAGTTAGGTACAGCAAAACTAATAGATTCCTGGCTTAAGGGACTGTGACATATTGAAAGAATATGACAAAAGTAACTATAAATGTCTTCTCTGAAAATCTTTGAGGATAAGACAAATTTTAAGATAAATGAAAAAATCTACTTGGCGGGCAAAATCCTACAAAGGCACCTTTTGAACATGGAAGGGCAGAGGGTTTTGGACCAGCCTGCAGGGGAGGGGGCTCAGACTCTGACCTGCCAGTTTCTAGCTGTGTTATCTTAAATAACTTACCCTTTGGGGGCCTCGTTTTTTATTATTATTATTTTTTATTTTTGGTAGCAGGGATTGAACCCAGGGCGCTTTACACTGAGCCACATCCCCAGCCCTTTTTGTTTTATTTTTTGAGACAGAGTCTCACTAAGTTGCTTAGGGCTTCACTAAATTGCTGGGGCTAGCTTTGAACTTGCAACCCTCCTGCCTTAGCCTCCTGAGCCGCTGGGATTACAGGTGTGTGCTATTGCACCTGGCTCAGTTTCCTTATGTTTAAATGGAGATAATACTGCTACTGATTTGTTATAAGGGTTAAATGAGATAATATGCACAAATAGCCTGGCACATAGCAGGTCTTCAAGAATGGTAGCTTTATTATTAATTCTTTCTTCCCTTCACACACTTACTAAATGTTTTAAATAGCACCTGTATTCAATGGCTACATCCATTCTGTTGCTTACAAATATTTAGAGGCATTTATTTGAGCCCATTGTTTATTTTTTATTTTTTTGTAAATTGGTATCTTTTTTTCCCAAGTCTGGGCTTGTTTAATGGCTACAGCTGACAGGTATGGAAAAAAGTCTAGTATTTTCTTCCATTAAGAGCAAAGGTTTTCTTTTTTCTTTTTTCCTTTTCTTTTTTTTTTTTTTTTTTTTTTTGGTGTGTGTGTGTGTATGTGTGTGTGTGCGTGAGATTTCTTAATGTGCCTCATTGCTAATATAATGAGTGATGTGTATTGTAGGTGCTAAAAATAACTGCATTTTTATAAATATATGTGCACAGAACTTGCAAATGAGTGAAGCAAATCTGATATTACATTATTTAATTTATTAATTGTTTAGGTGAATTGCAGGTGCAAAGACTTTTGGTAGCTCCAGTGACATCATTTCTAGAAATTCGTTTCCACTAGTATCAAAGTGAGGTCTCTCTACGATTTTAGATGGATACCTCACCTACCTCCTGTCCCTACTTTGGTCCACACCCACATGCTTGCTTACTTTCTGCACCTAGAAGGACTCCAGACTCTCCAATTGAATTACAGCATTTTGTGGTGTAGGTGTACAAAACTTGAATCATGTCTATTCAGTGTTCTGTAGCCCTCATATTTGGGTGCTTTCTGTTCTGTTGATTCCTTTCATTCTTTCATTAGTGCGTTAATTGCTGATGTGGAATCTAGGACAGCTTAACACTGAATTGCTCAGTTTTAGAAAACATAGAGATAAGTCATTATATACTTCTTTTATACTGAACTAGGTAATCAATACCTCCAAGTTTGATTGATTGACTGATTGATCGATTGATTCTTTTAGTGCTGGGTTTTAAACCCATGGCCTCCTGCATGTAAGGCAGGTGTTTTAACACTGAGAGACATCCCCTGCCTGCTTAAGTTTTTTTGTTTTGTTTTGTTTTGTTTTTCTTCTTTGTGATATCTGTGAGGGTTGTCTAACTACAGATATTAAAATTACAGTGGGCTAAACTTTAGGAGTTTGTATTGGTTAGCTTTTGTCAGGTGATGCTGCGGTAATAAACACTCGTCCCCCCCACCCCCCCCAGTCTCAGTGGCTTACAATGACAAGGGATAGTTCTTGTTCATATCACTTGGCAGTTCAGGGTCAGCTCTGCTCTAGTGCCTCTTCCATGCCAGGGCCCAGGCTGAGAGGATGTGCCCTTTTGGAACATGCCATCTTCTTATTGGAGGAAAAAAAAGGAGGTTCTGCCGGATGTGGCCCATGTCCTGTGGCTCCCACTTTGGCTCGATAAGTCATATGGACAAGTTTGACATCAGTAGTGGGGAAAAAAAATCTCTTGCCAAGCAGCACTGCGAGTCACGTGGCACCCAGCAGGGGTGCATGTTTTATCAGAGGAGGGCAGTGAAAATTTGGAAACAGTGATACAGTCTCCTATGCCATCAATCAGTATCTTGCTTTTTGTGAATTAGTATTTTTAAATTAAAGCAACAAGATTCCAAAAGGAGCGTCCAGAACTGTCTGGTGGCACATTCTTTTATATCACGAAAGACTTCTGCCATTTGATCTGAGTTCTTTTTCTTTTGGGGGTGTGCTGGGGATTGAACCTAGGGCTGCTCTACCACTGAACCACACCCCCAGCCCTATTTTGTATTTTATTTAGAGACAGGGTTTCATTGAGTTGCTTAGGGCCTCACTAAGTTGCTGAGGCTGGCTTTGAACTCTTTATCCTCCTGCCTTAGCCTCCCTTGTCTGAGTTCTTTTTATTGGCATTTATCACCTCTTAAATTTTCATGACAAAATAGGGTACAGGCAAAAAGAAGCTGATGAAGTGTTTCCATCCAAAGAGTGAACGTTTCCTTGTGGTGGATGTAAGATATTCAAGAAATAGTTTTTGGAAGTGTGTATTTATTATTTCATCTTCTAAACAGTTTGCCTTCACTTTGTAGAAACAAATACTATTTATTCAATTAGCTTCTGATTCTTAAATTAATAATTTGGTTTTGCTTGCCACTGACAGGTTAGAATCAAATTCTGAATGCAGAATAAAACCCATCCCTAAATTGGAAGGAAATCAATTATTTGATATACAGGTAAAAGAGTTTCATTGTTGCTTTCTTTACCTCAGGCTTTATTTCTACCTTGAGCCTGGTTTTGACTTTTGGAACAACAACTAAACAGCAAAAGAAGGTATGTGAGCTCACATTAGACAGGGAGTGGGAATCCACCAAGGACGCAGGTGAGGGATTGAAAGTGTGTTTCATGTGCTCGTGGTAGAGAGGTTCTGAAGGCAGTTTCCTGGAATTTGGTAGGAACTCTCCACTAGGCTTGCCTTCTCCTCTGTTGTACCTTCTAAACTTTAGAACCCACAGGGACTGTATTCATGTCCTCAGAAAAGAAAGAAATATTATGCATTTCTGAAAAGTAGGACAACTTTTCTTTCTGTACGTGTTTGGTTTATATGATCTAAGATGTATGCTCAATATTATTGAAATAAGATACCACTCTACATTAATTTCAGTGAAACTGATGGAGGAAAGGGTCCATACCAATATTGTGAAATACTTAATGATGTTTAAAATCTTTGAGAGACCCAGGCAAAGTAAAAATAATAAATGAAATAAGTGAAAATGTGGCCATTGCTTTCTAGCCTGATCATCAGGATAAAGTATTTTGAACCAATTGCAAAGTACTTTGCAGAAAGCCCATTAGAATTAAAACTGAACAGATTAGCTATTCTTTAATGGCCCAGTGGAAGATCTTTTTCTGCTTCCAAATCTTTCCTAATTCTCCTCATTTAACCTTCCTAGCTGTATAAACAACTGTTTCTTTCCCTCCATATTGTCCGGAGCTATGTGTATAACAGGAAACATTTCTCTTAAGCAAATATCATAGATGGTTTAAAACGCCAAAGTACATCCTGAATTTTATATTTCTATATCTCAGGTTGAGATTAATCAAATAAAAGAGCAAAGTTTTTAGGTGCTCTTGCATCATAGCTCATGCATAACTTTTGCTTTCTTTTTGCATATTTGCTTTGTATGTTGGATCTTATTTAGCTAGATTGTGGGGTCCAAGTGTGTATGTATTCCCGAGGATCTTGTATTTACCAGATTATGTCATCTGCAAATGCAAATAGTTTTGCTACCTCCTTTATAAGCAGCTTTCTTTCTTTCTTTTTTTTTTTTTTTTTTTTCCTCAGTTGACCTGGCTAGAACCTTTTGGAGCATGTTGAATAGTGGTTAGAAACTCTTAGTCATTCCTGATTGGGCATCTTTGGGATTTTCAAAGATGCTCCTAGTCAGGTTAAGATGTTTCCTTCTATTCTAAGTTTGTTCAGTGTTTTTGTCATAAGCAGTGTTTGGTTTTGTTGGAGGCTTTTTCTGCTTCTATTGGGATGATCATTTGGATTTTGTTTTTTATTCTGCAATGTGGTTTTCATATCTAATTTTCATATGTTGAACCAACCTTGCATTCCTGGAATATCTTACTCCAACCTAGTATATAATTCTTTTGTGTGTTGCTGGACTCATTTTGCTAATGATTTTTTTTTTTTTGAAACACAACTTTTATCAATTTCTTCTTTGATACTAGAAGCTCACAAACACTGACGAGAAAAAGGAACATGACTTTCCCATGACTTCTGCATGGAAATATGAAAGCTTCATTACTGTATAGATTATAAATGGCTGTCCTTTAAGTAGAGATAACTAAATCTCAAAATATGTCTACCTAATTATTCAAGTTCAGGAACTTTTATGTAATGATTTTCTAAAGAAAGTTAACTTGGCATGTGCCTAAGAAATTCCTACATATTTCTTACATGACACATTTAGAATTTAGGTTCTGACCCTGTACATAGTTGCTCTATATTTTTAAGCTGTTTCCTAACCAATAAACAGGATCATGAGTAAGTCAATATGGCATATGAATATGCCTGTAAAATGTTGCATGATGGGAAGATTTATTTATTTCTATATGTGCGTGAATATATTATTTAACTCAGGGTTCACAAATTCAAATGCTTTCAGGGGCCAGGTAGATTCAGTAGAAGCAACAAATTGGATGTGATGGCCCGTTGGTAGCTTTGTAGCCTCGCTTCCATACAATTAAAACAAAATAAAATGAACAAAACAACCCAGACTTCCCCTGTCCTGACCGTCAGACATTGCACGTCTGCCTCCTCTGTAGGGCACTCATTCAGGGCATCTGTGATGGTGCTAAAGGCCCTGGGATCCATTTCTAAGCCACCATTCCAAAAGTTCTCCACTTCTCCAGAGCTTCCTTTTCTCATTTGAAAATGCAGATGGCAGATGTCTTGCCCACTCCAGAGGTTAAAATGGCATAACATGGAAGTGACTTGAAAACCACCCAGACCTATGTAAATGTAAGGATGTCGCTTCTTCCCATACCTCTTGACTTCCTGACAAAGATACTTTCTTATTAAAGGTTCAGTAACCAGACATTGGGAAAATTCCAAACCATGATCTAGAAATATCTCCCTTCAATAGAATAAGCCTGGTGATAGATGTAAGCTTATTGACCAGGACCTGAATTATTACCAGAGTCATTTCATTGTCCTTTAAGTAAAAAGAACCATTGTCCTGTTCTTCTCACCGTTAGGTTCTATTAGATGTGTGAGTCCTTATGACAACACAGCAATAAGCTTCAAAATTCTCACATGCCAGATATGTTATCTCAAAAGGTTTTCTGTGGTTTCCTTAGCAAATAAACAGAGTCAGAACTTGATTTTTCTTGGTATCCTGGTATTTGACGGAGTTTGAATTGTATGGCTTTCTGACCAGAGTAAATCAAGTGCTGACATCTTGAAGCCTCTGTAGGAGGTTTTTTGGAGCAAGACTGGTCAATGTCTGGTCAGGACAGGGGAGGTCTGGGTATCTGCACAAGACCTGCCAAATAGCCCGACCACAGCTGTAAGTGCAGCTGTAACTGCACTGATGCGTTTTGTCAGCAGAGTGCAGTCACACAGACCTACCAATCTCAAGTGCATTGAGCACCTACTATGTGTGAAATACTACGCTGGCTTGGGAACCCAGGAAGTAATGTGGCCCCTGCTCTAAAGAAGCACGCTATCTGGTTGGAGAGACACCAGTATCCATGAAACGGCTGTAAGGCCCGGACTTGCAGACTCTGAGCTCTATCTGGAAAGGAACTTTGAGATCATCTTTCCATCCCAGCCTCCTGCATTTGCAGCAGAGAAAACTGATCCCTGTAACTAAATGCTAATGTCTGTGATGTAGTCCGGGGCTGTTCAAACCTAGCTGCTTCTCCAAATCAAATGGGGATCCAGAATCCCTGGGGCTGGGCCGAGGAGTTTGTATTTGGGCCCCACAGTTGGCTTATTGGATTTGGCAATGGTTACAGTGGGGCTGAGGGTGGTTGGGAGGAAGGTTAGGGTCTATGAGATCCGAGAAAGGCCAAGGAAGAGCCACAGGAAGGTCATGCATGCACACAGGATGGGTGAGATTGCAGTGGACTGGACCTTTGGGTCTGGGGTCACTCAGAGCTGGGAATAGGCAAAGTCAAGATGGTAGAAAGACATTCTACGTCACCTGACTCTCCTGGGAGGCAGAGGGCTGCGGAGGGTTTTGTACATTTGCTTTGAAAAAGAGTTATATGTATACTTCTGCTTACAAAACCTGATAATAACTCAAACTTAGAATATTCTAAGTTTCAAGAAAGCACTTGATTGCATTGCAAGTAATTCTGCATTCCCAAATTCATCGTATTTGACTAAGCTTGATTTTCCCCCTAGTTTATCCTCTGTACAATGGTTAATATCTCCATTGTCTTCCCCAAATTGTTTTGAGATAGCCACTGATGATTTTTGTATGCTCCGGTACTATATTTCTTGGTAATAAAAGAACTGATATGCAATGAACTAATAAATATATCTGAATAAATAAGTGTACTATGGAAAATCAGTGTAAACAACTAATATTTACAAACTATTCTTTGTCGAGAATTGTTTTGTCAAGAAAGTGAGTTAACTTTGTGGTCCTTTAGATATGATTGAGGTACATGAAATTAGACACTACCTCTAAAGTCCTGTAGCATGAATAAATTGATTTATCCAGCGTATGTAAGAGCACACTGAACTGTGACAAAAATCTGTCCGTTTTGTATTGACGTCTGTTTTATAGTTGTGTTCATTTCACTGTCAAACTCTTAAACACAAATAGGTGTTTTTTTTTTTTTTTTTTTTTTGAGGAGGGGGACACTGTGACAGTCCTCCTGGGTGTGACTTGGTTGAAGACAGGAACCACACAGCAACGGCCAGGAGCAGGGCCTGGAGTTCTGGTCCCCTAGTCTGCCACTCGCTAGCTGGGTAGCTGTGGAGAAGAACGGCACCCACCTCAAAGCAGAGGACCGTGGGGCATCGGGAGAATGAATGTGTGTGAAGAACTGGTAGCAGTCGAGGGCACAGTGTGCACCGAGCCGTTAGTGGCTGTCCTTGTGGTATTGTTGTTCATCGCCCCACACACAACCTGGCACACGGCACGTGGTCATTGTATGTTTTTAAGAAATGTGGGACTGACTCAATTGTGGCAAAGTTTTGTTAAAGTATTTTTCTTTTTTCTTTAAGTTGTTTCCATCGTGTACATGCCCAGGGCGTCAGTGATGTGTAGTTGAATGGTATAATTAATGGGAATGAGGATTTGGCTTAAAGGATTTGTGTGTGGTCCTGTGGAACAGCTCCGGTGCTCTGAGCCCGGGAGCCTTTTGGATAAAGCGCAGAACTTTGTGGCTTCCACTGGAAGAGCGAGCCCGTGCCAGCACCCAGACCACCTGGTTCCCAGGCGGAGAAGCGGGCGCTCTCTCCTGGGGCTGTCCCTTGGGCTGGCTGGCTCTCTGTCTTTGTTCTCCGCCTCTGTCTCCAGTCTGTGTCCCCTGCTGTCTTTGAGGCCTCCTTCTCTCTCACCAACCCTGATCTGCCTCTCTCTGAGCCTCACGCAGCTTGTGGCTCTTCAGCTGCAGGTCAGGAGCCCCTCTCCCGCCATCTGAGCTCGCCCCTTTCTTCTTTTGCTTTTTGCCTTTTCTGAGAAGGAAGCCTCCAGCTTTCATCAGACTCCCAGAGGCACCGGTGACCCTGCGCTGTGCCCTGTGTGCGGGTGGGAGCGGCTCTGACAGCAGCCGCTTCCCGAGGCAGGCAGAGGCTGAGGGGGAGCCTGGAGGAGGGCGCCACGGAGTTCCTTTGTTAGTGTTTCCAGGTGCAGCGGGAGCATGGGCACCGACGGGGTGCCTGGCAGAGCCGCTCTGTAGGCAAAGGGGCTGGACGGCAAAGACACGGCTGAGTCCCTTTCTGGCTGCTGCAGGGGCCGGAGGCTGGAGTGATGTTCTGGTGCCCGCCGTGGTTTTGGAAAGCGAGCCACTAAAACCTCAGAGCCTGCAGGGCACTCCCGCCTCTGTCCTTGCCTCATGGCACCCTGGGAGTCAGTGGCTTGGGTTCGCCTTAATTGCCAATGAGCTGATTGACACAGACTGTCACCTAGCGTGGCACAGCTGCTCCAAGAAGAATGTCCTTGTTCTCTGTTTAAAATAAAACGCGGGGGGCTGATGTTGTCTGTAAGGGCTTAGGAATTCCAGCGCCTTCTTATGAGAGCCATTTTACAAAAATGCACCTCATTGGACTTAGCAAGTATTAATTTTAGTTGTCCTGAAGGTCACGACTCAGTGACAAAACCACGACCCGATGGCTTCACGAAGCCCTTTTAGAGCCCCAATGTAGCCCCCAGTTTCCCTCCTCCATTATGCAGTTTTCAAATTGACCACACGGAAGCTTTAACATAACTGATGGCAGTGCACTTCCGGTGGCTGTGGCAGGAGCAAGGACTTTTTCATACAGTCTGGCCAGACAGCAGGAGTCCAGAGTCATCCATCAGTTGGTGGAAGACAGGATATGTTGGAGGCATCCCGTTAAGTGTGGTCAGACGGGAGGCTTTCTCAGGATGACATTCTTTTGCCAAGTATGTGTGATAAAGCCAGAGTGACACTTCAGGAATTTGGATCTTGTCTATATTTAGCATCCAGAAACCACCCTGGGGGACTGTTATTGGTTAGGAGTTTCCATCCTGCTTCTTGTGCTGATTAGATACTTCAGGTGTGTAAGAACAGTGGCACGCTATTCGGAAGTTAGTATGTTCCTCCATCCATTCATTAATTCATATCTCAACACATCTTGTTTTTTCCCCCTGCCACTATGTTTATTTACAGAGCCTTTTTAGAAGCCTCTAAATTCTATTTGATGAGGAAAATTTCATAACGTGAAATTAAAATTAAGAAAAAAACTAGAAGGGCTTATGTAATTTGGCAAGCCCTCTTAAAAAGCTTTCCAGGAAACCAGAGATGAAAAATTGCTAAATCAAGGAAGGAAATGTCAATAGGAATTTCTTTCTTAAGGGAACGTAAAACACCACAGACGGACACACAAACACATACACAGGAACTTTTGTGACATTCCATCTTGGATTTTTTTTTTTTTTTCCTAAGAGGTACAATTTGTTTACAGAGGCTGCTTCCTGAGAGCTGTTGATCAATAAGAGGCCAAATGTGGGCTTACTTCTGGCCATGTTGCTCATTAGAACCTCGTTTTTTGCTTCTGTATGTATAAAGTGGAGCTGACGAGATCTCATCTACTGCACAGATTCGCGTGAGAATTAAATCAATGGATTCTTGCACTCCCCAAGGAGTCTGCACATCAGAAGAAGCAGGGTGAGCAGGATCGGTGTTAGAAGTCCAAGTTCCCCCTATTCTCCTCTTGTCTGTGGACCTAGAATGTGGGTGGGTCACAGGGTGGGCTTTCCCGGATGCAGGAGGGAGAGAAGGGTGCAGGTTGGTGGGAATCTGGGAAGACACATCCAGAGACCCAGTGTGAGGCTCTGTTGGAGGAGTCCTGGGTCAACAGGTGGCCCCGCCACGTGAGGATTTTCTTGTTTGTCCAGCTCTGCTGAGCTTGGCTGCCCAGAGGCCTCCTTCTGTCCCCCAGAGCTGAGTGAAGGAGAGAGAATGGCTTCCAGGAAGAACCCACCTGGTGTAGTTTGGAGACAACTTCCAAAAAGGAGAAAAGTGGCTTCCGTATGGAGAACTCTTCTTACCTTTAACCACGACCGTCCTGCTGCTAAAGGGTGGTGGCTCCACTCCCCTGGCAGACGGCGGGCCTGGCTTACCTGTGGGAGGCTCCTGAGGAGTGTGAGGTTTGGCTTGTGACTGTGGGTCTCTCCCAGCTTCAGGCTGTTGCTGATTCCGAGACCTCCGTCGATCTGTGTGGTCACCGTGGGCCTCCTCTCTGCTCCTGTTCTAGCTGCGGGGTACCCCTCAGCCCACTCCTCGTGCGGCCAACGCCTCGGTCTGGTGCCTGGCTTCGTCGTGGCTGTTGCTCTAGGTTTCCATGCCCCTTTGAGCCATTCTCTTTTGGGAAATGACAGAGTTCACTCTCAGGGTCCCTGGTGGCAGGGGAGTGGGGGTGGGGGACAGCATTTATGTTTTCTTGGAAGCAGGGGGTGATGGGATGAGGTTTCCCAGTTAGCCCTCCATGGTGTCCACTTGGGAGATGGGGCAAAGAGGGGCTGAGCATGAGCCAGCATGTGGTGGCTGGTGAGTGCTGGATCAGGCTAGAGCCTTGTTCGGTCTGATGGGCAGAACTTTTCTTCTTTGTCCCCAGAAGAGAGGATAACAGATGCCCTCATGCTCTGAAGTAGAAATTTGGTTGTGAAACCCCCAGAATATACTGGTTCTTAATCTTCATCCATAAGTTGGCCATTTGGCCCGAATAATATAAATGATTTCCTTCCAGAAGAACAAACGAGAAAAAGTAGTGTTTGGTTCATTTCTCTGCCTATTTGTGTGTGTGTGTGTGTGTGTGTGTGTGTGTGTGCATGTGTGTATTGTCCTACTTTTTTTCTCTTTTGCTGATAAATAGACCCTCCCTCTCTCCTTCCATCTTTCCTTCCTTCAGTTGAGCACTGAGATTTTGCTTTTGCGTGTTATCTCCAGGTTTCAGGAAAATGATTTGTAAGACAAATCTACTAAAGCCCCAGATAAAAATGAAATGGAAAAGAAAACCTTTGAGATGAACTGTGTTTGTGTTTTAATTAGAATTAACAGGTTCTTTGACATAACCAAACAAAATTGCAATAAACACCCTTCCAATGCTATCCCGATAGCAGTGACTGTGAAGAGCTTCGAATCATGCCGAGCCTCTCACCCGTTCTCTCTGGTGCTCGCGATAACCTGACACAGCCGGCACCGTCGCTGCTGCAGAGCAGATGGGAGAACCGAGACGCGAGTTTCAGCTCGATTACGGCCTCGCGCGTGATGCCCTTCTCCTGGGTCATTCTGATTTTGAAGCAAAGCAGGTGCTCTCTCTACTTCTTTTGAGGGATGTTGCAGTTCTCGGAGAATCTGCTTGTGGATTCTGGTCCTTGCTCTTGGTTGGCTGGCTGTGTCTAAGGGCTGGAGCGCTGCGGTGCCATTGTATGGTGTACACCACTGACCTGAGGACAGCAAGAGTCACAGTGAAGTGCACAGTTAGGCAACACAAGGAAAATAAGGCCAGGGTGTTCTACCTCCATAGCCGGGAGCTCAAGGGACACCAGCATCCTTGAGGATCTCTTCCTTGTCTTTTCGGATGGGAATCTGGTAGCATCTCCTTCACCCAGAGTTCAGACGCAGCACACACAGCCATCAGACCTGCCTTGGGCTGTCGCTTGAGTGACAGAGGCATATGTGAGCAGGGGCACAGCAACCTGGACCATCAGGAGAACTCTTTATTTTATTTCATTTTTGTAGTGCTGAGGATGGGACGCAGGGCCTCATGCGTGCTAGGCGAGCACTTTACCACTCAGCTGCACGCCCAGCCCACATGGGGAGAAGTTTAAATGATCCCTGCAAGCTTCCACAGTGTTGGGGAAGTGAGTCCCATCAAAGGGCCAGAAGAAAGTACAGTTCATGGTGTAAACGTTTTCTAGAGCGCTTCCTTATTCTGAGAGCTAAGCAGGGATGGAATATCCCAGTTGAATTCAACATACGCTGATTGTGCAGCCATCGATAAGGAATATGTTGCAGCCAGAGAGAGAAGTATGTCCAGACGGTGTGTACCCTCAAGGAGATGACATCTTTGTGCAGAATCTTAGTCTGTTTGCTAGTTTCTAGTGGATCTATTTATTTTTTATTTTTACTTTTTAGATTATATACATTTGGCCAAATGTACATCCATCCACAGAGTCAATCAACTGCGGATTGAAAATATTCAGAAAAAATTTTGCATCTGAACTGAACCTTACAGGCTTTTTTTCTTTCCTTTATTCTCTAAACGACGTGGTATAATTACTACTGATGTAGCATCTGCATGTGTTAGGTATTATATGTCATGCAACCTGGAGATCACATGCAAAAGATAATCTAAAGCACGCAGGAGGATTTGTGTATGTTATATGCAAATACTATACCATTTCACATAAGGGACTTGGGTATTTGCAGATTTTAGGATTGAGGGAATCCTGGAACCAATTTCACACAGATACTGAGGGCCACCTGTAGTCCCCTAGAAACAAAACTTAATTCCATTTGATATTATTTTTTCATTTTTTTATTCTTCTAGTTAGAAATGGTTTCAAGTTCATGTAATTCAGTTCATTCTGCAGCCAACTGAGTCTGTTCCCTGTGTCGTCATTTATGACACTGATTATATTAAAAACAAGCCCTGTTGTCCTGGCCAGGAGCACAGTGATTCTGAGACATTGCTGGACTTGCCATCTAGATCAAATTCAAGTCCTATGCCGATACTCTTGTAGAGAAAATTCTCTGAGTGAAGGATTGAAGTAATGATCTCTTAAGGTCACTTCCTGCTCTCAACACAGGATTTCTATTTGAAATAATAAAAATGAACAAGCCTGATATAAAAGCTGTGAGTTCAAGGTGGTAAACACTGTTCTCAGTGGTTTGGGGGGACTGCATAGGACTCCACAAATCTATGCACTGGTTACAGCATCTGCTGCATTTTAGTAGGAACTGGGTTCACCAGGCCTCAAGATTTCAGTCTTCTGCAGTGTAGTATCCTGTCATGGCCCATGAACTGGTCCTGTGATATGAACTGGAGTTCCTTGCACCAGTCTGTTTTGATGTGCATTTGCATATTCCTAGTTAGAATATGAAAAAAATGCATGATTAACTAATTGAAGTATTTACTTCAAAGGAAAGTTTGTCAAGGGAACTGGATTAGGGAAGGAAGAAGGTGACTCTGAAGGAAAGAGTTGTTGGCCCTACAAACAAGAGATGGGAAATTTAAGAGAGCTGGATTAGCAAAAGTGACCATTATCTAGATGTGCTAAAATTAGAGGTTTGAATTAAATCGCCTCTAATCTGTCAAGCCTCAAAAACTCTGTGTGCTGGGTACTCTTCAAATAAAGAAAACATTACCTCGTTGTTTTCTGTTATTTGAATCAATCAATTGGGCGTTGAATTAGTAGAGACAGAATTTGGGTATTAGCTAGACCCCAGATTCCCAGAGGTCCTATGTTAGATTAGGTCAGGAGGGAGGAAGTAATGGACTGTATTAGTTTCCTATTGCTGCTGTAACAAATTACCAGAAATTTAGTGGCTTAAAGCAACACTAATTCATCATCCTGTGGTTCTGAAGATCAGAAGTCTGGGCCAGCATCTGGGTGTCAGCAGCCTAGTGGTCCTTATAGGGGAGAATCTCTCTCCTTGCTGTGTCTATCTTCTAGGGGCCTCTGCATGCCTTGAGTCATGATTTCTTTATCTTCAAAGCCAATAAGCCCTCACTCTGGCCTTTGTTTCTGTGACCCTCCTACTCCTTCTTTTCCTTATAAGGACCCTTGTGATTACACTGGGCCCACTGGGATAATCCAGGATAATCCTCCTGCTCAAGATCCTTAACTTAATCACATCTGCACAGTCCCTCTTGCCATGGAGCAGAGACATCCTCAGGTTCTGGGGATTAGGAGGTGGACACCTTTGGGGGCCATTCCGCCTGCCACACGTGCATAATGTTGATGGCGTTGCATGGCCTAAGAACCCGTGCTTCCTTCTCTGGAAAGAAATGCTGCTGGCAGACTAGATACATCAATTTGACCATTCACGAGGGGCTTCCAGCGTCTCTGCTCTAACCTCTTGTGCCAGCAGGGACTTTATTAAGAGGGGGAGGGGGGAAACTGGAAAGGAGCCACACAGGAGGCAGCTTTGTCTCTACAAATGGAGGCTGACTCCAGTCCCCCAAAGATGATACTTTGTCCTGTGGTTCAGAAGTGTGGAGGAAAAGGCCCAGAGCCACGGGTATTTGAGGCTGTTGCTTAGGAAGCATAGTGAGATCTTAGATTCTGAATTCTCTGGGAGTGCACCTACAGTGGCCACGTTGTCTTGGGCATGGAGGAGACAAATATTTACTTTGAGGCAGTCGGGATTTCTGAAAGCCCTGGAAGTTATCAAATCCTTGATGGAAAAGAAATTCCTACACACAGTCCCAATGTGACCCCGACAGTCTTTCTAGTTCTGTGCAGCAGAAGCCCTAAGAATCTATACCCTTATTATCTCAAGGGTGACGTTTTAATTGTCACTGTGTTAGATAAGAAGATGCCCCTGTTTGTAGTTAGCGACATGGCAGAGCTGAGGCAGAGTTTGGAGAAGGAATCAGCCCCAGCGTCCCTGGATCCTGGAGACATATGCAATTCTTCAGTCCATGGGCATCTCTGACCTGCCCCTGAGCCAGGTTTAAGGTGACCTGGAGTGACAGAGAGACACCGACCTGTGTCTTCAAGAAGAGTTTGGCCGGGCGCGGTGGCCCCCGCCTGTCATCCCAGCACTTGGGAGGCTGAGGCAGGAGGATCGCGAGTTCAAAGCCAGCCTCCGCAATGGCGAGGCACTTAGCAACTCAGTGAGAACCTGTCTCTAATAAAATACAAAAAAGGGCTGGGGATGTGGCCCAGTGGTCGAGAGCCTCTGAGTTCAATCGCCGGTACCAAAAAAAAAAAAAAAAAAAAAAAGAGTCTGGACTGCTCCGGGTGTCACGTCAGAGCAGCCACTTGGTTCTGGGCCCCGTCATCCAGGCCCCAAGGCACCTACAGCTCATGGCTTCAGAGGCACAAAATGTCTCCTGGGGGAACTGGACAACTGGGACACCTGCAGTGTTTGCTGTCACTTCAGATAAATGTGTGAGGGGAAATTTGGCCAGAACCTGTGAGGAGAGGCAGGCGTTGGAAATTGTCATAAAACACGATTTGAGGTCTTCCTTTATCGCGGTTAAATTTCCATCCTTCTTTCCCTAATTCACAGTACTTTGGGCTGCCGTGGTTGCCTGGTCGGGAACTCGGATTATTCAGGTGTGACGGTTTCTCAGAAATAGAAGTACTTAATCCTGCAAGGTGTCTCCTGGCCGTGCTCGTGGAAGGGTCCTCACAGGGAGGCATCCCAGTAGGACGCTCGAGGGAGAAGCCAGCAGCCTGCGCGCAGGCTTGTTGTTCTGTTTTCCTTCCTTCCTCCGCAGGCCTTCAGAAAGAAGGGCTCCCTCTCCAGAGGGGTGAGCTGTCAGCCTGTAGGAGCTGTGGCTGCTGAGAACTTGTCTGAACGCGGGTTTCTGAAGGGGGTTTGGCCCTTGTATTTTAACTTAGTGCATGGCCTGCATTTCTTGGCCTCCTGTCCCCTGCGCGGGTCTTCTCCCACCTGGCCTCCCACCAGGAAACACGAGGAGTGGCTCAGTCGTTCTTAGGAAAGCCAAGGATACTCTCAGCTGCAGAAAGCTCTGTCCCGTGTTTTCCTTCCAGAAGGGATCTTGTCATAGCTCATTGGCATATGGGTAATTGGTCTGTTTTCGAGTAGGAATTAAGATCTTAAAATGGTGCCTTTGAACATTGAAATTAGAACATTTTTTTTATCTGCCCAGACTGCCTCTCCTTGCCACCTCTCTACCCAATTCAAAGGTGGACTTTCACTGACCTCCAAATAGCAGTGACGGTTTGCGAAATTATTCCTTCACTTTCCGAGACTGGAGTTTGCGTGTTCAGGATGAACAAGGTCAACAAGCCCCTGGTCCTTGACCTCCTCCCAGTGCTGCATCTTAGGAAGGACCCGCGTACTTGTGTCCGATGCTATGGGAAGCTCCTGGCAACTGTGTATTCCTGGGATTCAGATTTCAGAGGCAACGTCGGGCTGTAACTTTTCACCAGATAAAAGGATGTAAGAGCCCCTGCGGCACCAGCAAACGCTGTCACCAAGATGCTGGTGTGTGTGAACTTTCTTCAAGAGACAAATAGGTTAACAAGCCATTTTCAAGCCACCTCATCTTTTCATGCCGTTGTAGATCAACTGGAAAAACACAGTGTTTATCAAGCCTAAATATGAGGATGTGTAAGTAGAAGGCGTGTTCTCATGATTATGATTTTCTGGAGACTGCTGCGTGCTAGGCGAGAGGTGAACACTGCAAATGCAGGCTGGGAGGGGAGGGAGCACCAAGAGCAAGAGAGACCCAAGGAGAACCCGTGACCGTGGAGGAGACTTGAACAGAGAAGTGGAAAAGAACTGGGGGTGGGCGGGCAGCAAAGTCCAGGAGCCCAGGAAGGAGGACGTTGCCAAAAGTAAGGGGGCAGCAGGGTCAGATGCGGCAAAATCATCAGCTTAGAGAGCTGGATATGGTGCACCCTGGGCCAGGTGGCCACGCACCTCAGTGGTGAAGCGTCTGGTCTGTGGCTTAGCCACAGTGGTGGGGGGTCTTCCTCCTGAGATTTTCTACTCAGTCTCATTCCAGTCTGTGCAAGACGAGCCCCTGTGGTGTGGCTTGGTTGACATTACAGTCACCCCTGTGTCCGTGGGCTCCACATTCATCCATTCAGCCAACTGCACGCAGAGAATATTAAGAAATGAATTGTGTCTGCACTGGCGTAGAAAGACTTTTCCTTGTTGTTACTTCCTGAACAATGCAACATAGTGACAATTCAGACACTTGTATTAGATAGTACAAATAATTAAAGGATGATTTAAAGTATATGAGAGGGTGTGTGTAGGTTATTTGCAAATACTTTGACATTTTCAATAAGGGGCTTGAGCATCTGCAGATTTTAGTATCTGTGGGGGTCCTGGAACCAATCCCTACTAAGTAGCTCACACGCTCATATTTTTCTTTTTTATTTCTTTTTTTCAATTATTTTTTGTTCTAGTTGTATGCAATGCCTTTATTTTTACGTGGTGCTGAGGTTCGAACCCGGGCCGTGCACGTGCTAGGTGAGCGCTCTACCGCTGAGCCACACCCCAGCCCTCATATTTTTCTTAATTTAAAATTTTTTCAATGAAATGTTCCTTTTTGCACATTAAGATAATTCTTTTACTTTTTTTTTTAAAAAAAAAAAAAAAACAAAACAGGGATTGAACCTAGGAGTGCTTAACCACTGAGCTACATCTGCATCCCCTGCCACTTAAAATTTTTTTTTAATCTAGAGGCAGGCTCTCGCTAAGTTACCTTGGACCTTGCTAAATTGCTGAGGCTGGCTTTGACCTTGTGATTCTCCTGCCTCAGCTTCCCGAGCTGCTGGGATTACAGGCGTGTGCCACCATCCCTGGCTTGTAATTTCAGACTCAGGTGTAACACTTAACATTTTTAAGTGCAAACAATAAATTGGATTCCCCTGAAGAGGCTGTCTGAAAGCTTTTGATTGAAACCTTTGAATTATCTGCAGCCACAATTAATCTTTTACTTTTTAAGTTCTGGCCACGGTAGGTGAACTTGCCTTCATTTGAGAAGGAGGTTAGTGTCCTCATTGTTTGGCTCCAGGTTTCATTTAATTGAACAAATAATACATTTTGTTGAATTTCTGGGTGGACAGAGAAAATGCACTGTGGGTGCCACTGTCAGGTGGGGCTGGGGGAGCTTAAGTGACAGAGGCTATTGTCTCGGTCCTGGAGGAGGCTGAAGTCTGAGATCAGAGTGTTAGTGGGTAGGTCCTTCTGAGGGCCGGGAGGAGGACTGTCCATGGCTCCCTCCAGGTCTCTTAGTTTGTTGGCAGTCTCTGACTTCCTTGGCTGGTGGGTGCGTCACCCTGTCTCTGGCTTTGCCTTCTCATGACACTTCCTGCCAGTGACTGTCCAAATGTTCTTCTTATAAGAACAGTAGTCATATTAGATTAGAGACCTACTCTACTCCAGTGTGACCTCATCCTGACTAATTGTATCACAGTGACCCTATTTCCAAATGAGGTCACATTCTGAAGCACCGGGGTTAGGATTTCCATATATGAATTTTTTTGGGGGGTGGGGTGGGAAGTCCGGTTCCACCCATTACCGCGCATTAACTACAAGACAGTACGGTTCTCCGAGGCCGAAATTATAGAATCTGTTCTCAACATAAAAATGTAAAGTGTCGGGCTTTATCTTATGCTTCTTTGAAAAATAAAATGACCTTTTGGTCAAATCAGCAATAATTTCTCAATACTTTAACACGGAAATTAATTAGCCAATGAATATGGGAACAGAAGCAGGGAACAGAAGGGCCCAGGGAAGAGGGGTGGCGGGAGCGGAAGCCAAGGTAACATGGCAGAGATGAAGCCTAAGTAAGCAGCAGCAGCTGCAGTGACAGTTGTTTTGAAAGCAGGTTTCAGGAGGAATTTTCTGGATGCAGAAGAATCTATGAAGTGTTCCACGTGCTCGATCATGGTAAGACTCCAGAGGTCACCGTGTGTGATGGCGGATTCTTAGCATCCGTGGCACAAAGGCGCAGCTGTCAGTGTTGCTTTGGAGATGGCGTAGCTCCTTGTTAACACCTCCCTTCCTAGTCTGAGACCGGCACATTCTTGGGGGCTGCAGGCTCTACCGGCAGGACAGGCCCCTTGGGGCATGGCCCAGCCATGGAACCAGCCCTGCCCTGCCCCAAACTCAGCTCTCCTTGAGTTCTGCTCCAGTCCACAGCACGTTTCCTAAAGGTCAAGGGGTCCTTTAGAGGACAGTCTGAGCACATGGACACAGGAGGCCATTACGTCTCATTCTGTGACTTCACCAGCCTTCCCACCTCCTGAGTAGAAATGGCCAGTGCCGAGTGGCCCTTCCCTGGTGTATATCCAGTAACCAACGTCAGAAGGCAGCAAAATATGTGAAGGATGCTGTTCAGCTCGCAGACCGAGGTGCCTGGAGATCACGGCTGTGCAGCGTGCGCCTCAAATACACGCACCCCGAGACTGTGGCGGGTGGAGGCTTCCCCAGAGGAAGATCCTGATTTCCAGAGGAACAAAGGAGAACAAGTCACATGGTGCCTTCCTGAAGATACCGCCTCCCGTCCCCTCTGTCTTTTGGAGTTGTTGATCCGTGGCTTTGCTCAAAACTCTGCTGGGGTCCCGCTAGTTCCCGCTAATGCCCATTTCAACCCAGAGCCTTGAAAAGCAGACATTAATATCAAGCCACCCCGTTTGTGCAGTTGCAGGCGGGAGCCAGGGCTTGGAGGCTTCTTTCTTCAGATCAGGGACCTCATAGAGCCATACTTCCTCTCTGCAGGGGGGTTGCAGGGGTGGAGGGGTGTGCTTTGTTGCAGCCAGCCTGTTTCTTTCAACCCAAGTCCATGTTTGAAATATAGTGTGGGGAGCCATCTCTCACAGGTGGCCTAGGGTATGTTTCATGTTTTGTGACTATTCACAGGAGAGCCTCAGAATTTGGAGATGTGAGTCACCTCCACCCCCCTCACACACACACACCATCTCTTTTATACTTTTAAAAAGACACCTAAGTTTTTTCTGATTTCAGCCATTTTTTTGTTTGTATTAAAAATGTTTGCTATTTTATATGGAGACTGTCCCAGAATTAAAAGCATTTGTACACACTCTGTTGCTTCTTAGGGGTGGGTCATATGCTGTTAGGCCATTGTTGATAAGAGGAAATATAGCCTTGAATCGCAGAGCATTTCAAGTCAAAGGTCTCACTGCTATAATTTCTAAAAGGTAAAATTATTTTAAACAAATATTTGCATACTTACCTGCATTGCACTGGACAAGACTATAATTGCATTATTACTCTATTCTGTACTTCTCTGTGTTACAAAATGTTCATTTTATCAGTTATTCTAAGCGGAAATCAATTTCTTCTCATATGTTCCATTATGAGAAAAATCTCATTTCTTAAAATGAAGAATCAGCAAACAAGTTCACCCGAGATGGCAATTTGGGATGGAAGGTACGAATTGTACAATTTGGAATGCAGAAAAAGGTCTTCAGGGAGTAGATCCCTGAGGTGTTCACGATGATTCCTTCAGCAGATCTTGGTTGAGCATCTACCCCGGTGAGCAGCAGGACAGCAGTGAGTTCAGGGAGGCAGCGGGAACAGAGCATCTTTTGGACAGGAGTGAAACACTCAAATTTCTACTTAGAACAATTACAGCAACGATGGTCTCACATCTGTGAGTCAGACGGTTTTAATCTGCGAAAGGTTAAGTGTTTGACAGTGACTTGTTCTCACATACAGATTAGCTGCTTGGGGTTTAACCTTTAGATGTGCTTAAGCAACCACGCTTTGTGTGTGTGTGTGTTTTTTTTTTTTTTTTTTTTTTTTTTTTTTTTTTTTGTATAAAAACCACCCAAACAGAAACAGTCTAATAACTTGCAACTAGGAATCCAGAAATCCAGAAGACATTTTTCCCACTTGATATAAATTGCTCCAATTACCTCCTTTCTTCTTTTCTGTCTGGGGGTATTTTAACAGTCACCCTAGTGTCTAGGAACAACTTCACAATTAATGAATGGAAGCCATTCGTGGTGCTATAAATGTCAGAGCAGGATGATTCTTCTACTTGGGTGCCTTGCAGGGTTTTAAACGAGGGAGTGTGTCTGCTTGATTCATAGCAGAGAACTGGGGTCTTTTATCTTCACCTGAGTATGTGGGAATAAATACGAATTTTAAAATTTGCAGAGTGAAGAGTTGGTATCTTGAGCTCCTAATTGTTAAAAGAGAGGGGAAAAATCACAGGTTTTCTTTTATTGCATTCAACTTTTAAATGCTTCTTGGTGATAAATTAATTTTAAAGCAGTATTCACACAAAGCATTGGATTCAATTTGTATTGCATCAAGATTTTTTTTTCTTTTTTATATTGACCAAAGAATAAGACAGGATAAGAAAGCAGATGAGAAAATAGGAGATGACCAAACATAAACTCTTTTGTTTTTTTTGTTTTTTGTGGTACCAGAATTGAACTTAGGGACACTTGACCACTGGGCCACATCCCCAGCCCTTTTGTGTATTTTATTGGAGACAGGGTCTCACTGAGTTGCTAAGTGTCTCACCATTGCTGAGGCTGGCTTTGAACTCTTTTTTTTTTTTTTTTTTTTAAATTTTTAAAAAAATATCTATTTATTTACTTTAGTTGTACACAATGCAATGCATTTATGTTTACGTGGTGCTGAGGATCGAACCCGGGCCGCGCATGTGCGAGGCGAGCGCTCTGCCGCTGAGCCACAACCCCAGCCATGGCTTTGAACTCTTGATCCTCCTGCCTCAGCCTCCCAAGTGATGGGATTACCAACATGCGCCACCACGCCCGTCTCAAACATTAACTCTTCATTAAGCCATACTGTCCTCGGTTTTAATTAGTGAATGCTCTTAAGATTGGTCACGCTGCAGAGAACAGTTTTTTTAAGAGTTAACTATTTGCTGGATGTAGGCACCATACTAAGTATTTAACATGTCATTTTATTTTAATATCTTCATGACTCAGGCCAAAGCCATCACGTTTCCTGTTTGACAAATAAATACCTGGGTTAAAAAAAAAGTTTATCAATGGTCCCCAAGTTGGCCTGCTAGCAATTTGTGGAAAGCTCTTAAAAATGCAAATTCCTGGTCCTGCCTCCAGGGAGTGAGATTTAGAGGTTCTAGAGTTGTCGATACGGGATCTATGATTAAGTAGTTCCCCCTGTCAGGAGGCCACGCTTGGCTTGAAGAGCCACTAGTGTCAAGAGTTAAGAAGTGACAGAATGGAGATGGGGCCCCAGTTCTGTGATCCTCCACAGTTGATAATCTGGGCACGTGACCATCCCTGGGGGGACTTGAAAACCACCCTCAAATCGTTGTTTTCCTCTTGTCTGAGGTCTTTCCTAATGTGGGTTTCCCTCCCAGTGTCCTGGACAGGGGCCCTCTGAGACTCGGGTGGAAGCTGTTCAGCAGACACGTGCCAGTGTTCCTGGGAAGCTCTGGCTGTTGGTCGCAGTTCTAATTACTAGTGAGCTCTGCTGGGGCCTGTGTGTCCCCGCCTGCCACTTTCTAGTCGTCCCCTCTGGAGGCGTCCAGCATGAGCCCAGTCCTCCTTTGGCTTGATGGCCTTTGGGCTATTGGGAGAACCCTCCATGTCCTCATCAGAGAGCCGTGGCATCCACCCCAGGGTCTCCCCAGCTCGCCGGCCACCAGTCCTGTGGCCGTTTCTTCCTACCACTCCTAGCCTCCCTGGACTGAACCCCCTTTACTTTCTGCATGGCTGAATGCTGTCAGAATTAGGACACCAGCTTCTTGTTCACACCACACATTTGAATTTTGTTTGTTGAAAAAGATGGCTCCTGTTTCAGGTGGAAGGTCTGGAGAATTTACAAGAACAGGAGCACAGGGCATGCAGAGAAGGTGGCCGTGCTGCAGTGAGCTGGCATCTCAGTTGCATGGGGCTTGTGATCTTGTGGCCCTGGGCAGTGCATCGAGGCCAGCCTTGACAGCAGAGGAGCACACCGTTCCCGAATGGTTCTCCACTGTATTAAAAGCAAACATATTTTTTTTCTCCTATATTGAACCCTTCAGCCTTTTGTGTTTAAACTATTTCCCATCTTGTTTGAACTATTTTTTTTTCTGGAACAAACATTTATTGTAGGTAGTGTAAATAACAGCTGGCACTCTGTTTGTGTTGACTTTTGTATGTCTATTCTGGGTCTTTATTTAGTTAGCAGAGAGTTTGGAGACCTGAATTCGTGTCTCTACCTTGTCACCAATTTTGAGCTTAGATAAGTATTTTTAATTTTCCGGGCCAAAGTTCTTTTATGACACAGGGTTAGCAAATACCTTTCCCATCCTTGCAGATAGGGATGATAAAAATATTGGCTACCCCAAGTCTTGAGGTAGCCAGAGACATCTTTTCCAGACAGTAGTGTCACGCCACCGTGAGCTGTCCCTTGCCATTATTATTAATGCCACTGTTGACTTATCAATGACAATGACATTTAGACTCTTCTTCTAGAATTTTATTTACTTGTTTTAGAATTTTTGTTGCTGTTAGTTTGGACAGGGTAGAATTATAAAAAATGTCTGCCACAAAATTCTGACCTTTCAGGGAGCAGACTGACGGCTCAGAAGCAACTCCTAATTGGCTTCCTGGGAACCGTGCGGGGCATCCCTTTGCACGTCCGCGTGCGTGCGTGCGCGTGTTCTGTTTGCTCCAGGAAGGAAACAGATAAGAGGCGCTTCCCCTGCAGATGGCCCCGCTCCTTCCTCGGCTGCAGATAATAAACATTTCATATCCCTCTGGGTCAAAGCAGGCTTGGGGTTATCTGCCTGGCCTTTTGGACAGCACCTTTTACAAACCGAGTGTCAGGATGAACTGTTACTTCTTCAGTGTGCCAGGCGAGGGGGGAATCAGGAAGGGTGGGGGTTCCCTTGAAGATGTGAGTGAGTGAATCGCAGGTGCACACAACTTGGAGTCCTGTTTCCTTCATAATGAGTTGAAGATGCGGATCAAGTGATGCCTTCTCTAGGTTCAGTTCCTAGAAGCCGTCCGACCCCCTCGTCAAGGTCTGCGATCGTGTGTCCCTGTCCTCCCTGTACATGTGGTACTGGACAGCATCACCTCTTTCTGTGCGGGGGTACTGCAGGGGATGGGTTAGCAGATCACAAGCAAGTGCTTTGAACATCGCAGGGTCCTTCAGAAATGACTGGCACTGCTTGGTTCTCATTTGGAGTCTTGGTGGCTTCAGAGCAGTTGGAAGTAGATGGAAGATAGATCCTGTTCTTGCAGAGATGCTAACGACCCCCGAGTTCTGCCGAAGCACTACTTGGGTTGTGTTATCACACGGCCATTAGGAGGGAAGAAATAAATGGGGCCTCTCTGGGCCTGCCGCGACCTTCCTGCCGCTGACCATTACAAACACATTAAAGTGCATGGACGTCCAGCAGCTGTATGTCTGCGACGTGCCAATTAGAATATTTAACTGTGCAATCAAACAGGCGTTAATAAACCACATCTAAGAAGTGGAAAATAAGATCAGAAGTGGCATTTTGGCCCTCATTCAAGTGGCAGGGAGCAGAAGAGGGGTGCAGACCAGGCTCAGGTCTCTTCCTGTGTCTTCATTCACCACCTGCTCATTCACCACCAGATGTCTCGAATTCCAGATATGGCCCCTTCCTCCCAAGTGCCCTACCCTCAGTCGGTTCAGTCCTATCTTATTAACGACATGGGGAAGTTCTGGAGTTCGACTTCAAAATAAAGCGTCAAATGACAATTCATCAATTTTGTGCTGGCTTTTCTCAACTTGCCAGACAAGTTGTATAGATTGCCTACTTTCTTCCCCTCCAACATCACAACCCCAGAACTGTCTGGAGGGAGGGCTTTTATTTTAACCACGAGTGAACTACTGTTTAGCAACATTGACTACAAATGTGCTTCTTGGGAATTTCTCCACTCTATAATTGCCTTCTTCATTTCTTTTCTTGCTTAACTAGTGTATATAATCACTGATTTATAAGTGTGAGCTGTAATAATGTCAGCTGTCTGCCGGCATGATTGGAGAACTTATTATGAAATGAAGTTAATTTTATATCTTCTTTTCTTGGAAACTCTTTTACACTTAATTTTAAGCAGATAAGTGACATAAAAGACCAAGCCACTTGAAGATAATGCAGTTAGAAATTGCTGATTGATGAGCTTTATGCTTATCTAATTTTGTTTTACAAAGATCCTAATATGTCTTCTGAGAATAGATTTTTGAGTGAAAGAACAAAATTACTCTAGGATAGGTGGAGAAAATATCAGCAAGGGCAAAAATGAAAGTGTTTTGGCTCTATGTTTTTCTCTGTCCCCAAATTATTTTAACATTAATCCTGAAATTCACGTTTTCATCATGATTGTGGGTTGTGGGAAATATTATCTGGCTTGATAGTTCTAAGTAAAACAAATGTCCATGTTTTAAGCAAAATCATTTATGTTGTAAGAGGATGACAGCTACATTTTAGGCATCCCTCTTTGCTGGACTTCATTTTAGAGATAATAATCTTTTGGGCTGCTTTCCATAAGTGTGCATATCATACTTGTGTTTCTGTTTAAATGTATGCATGAGTAAGAAGCACTGAATTTGATCAACTCTATTAACAATAAATAATGAAGTGTGCTCTTTTATGTTAACCCTTATTTTATTGTGTATCAGCCTTTAGACATTTGGCTATCTGGACAAGCCATCATTTATATCCTTTTAAAAAAATATTTATTGCTTCTTTGACTAATTGCTTTTTATGTGACTTAAAGCCTTTTGCATCGGTGCCATTTGTTACAACACAGCCAGAAGCAGGCGAAGCAGTCCCATTTTTCAAAAATTTAGTGTCATTTTTATAGACAAATAACACTTGTAAATGATGGATAATAGCTAGCAGGATGCCGCATGGTATAAAATGTGCATGAATTATATTTTCTGGGAGTTAGAAGGTTAACTTGTCTATGAACTAATTGAAAAGCTTTATGGTAAATGCAAAATGCTGTGTGCACATTATCAACATGACTTAAACCAGCTGAAAAGGGGATTTTTCCTTCCCGTGGGTATTATTTGTGGTCCCATTCTCTTTTCTGGCTTTCTGATGCATAAGGAGAGTATCTAATGACAGTGTACCTATAGAATTTATAAAAAGCACAGCGTGAATGCTTTTCCCTACCCTTTGGCAGATTAATACTGTCCCATTAGAGATGGGGATAGGAGTGTGTGTGGGTCCACATTTGGAGTCACTGCACAGTGACGTGTTTTTGTATTCACATGGGTCATGTTTGTCAGCCTGATTCGGGTTTCTGGCCCTGGGAGACAAGCCGTGGGTACTTGGCTTCTCGTACAACTCGCAGTGTGGATGTAACAGGAGTGGATCACAATCTTTTCAACACGGAACAGCAACTCGCCCATCTTTTTCTTCCCACGTGGAGTGGTCGTGCTAAGTTGAAAACGTGCCATCTCCACCAAGTCCAGGAATACGATAATGAAAACTTGAGAACCTGCCCTTGTCCAGAGGTGAGGCCCCGTTGCCCATCCAGGCTGCGGTGCACCCTCCGTCCTGACTGTGGGTGAGGGCCTTTCTCACTCTGCCTTCACTCTGGCTGCTCTTTCTCATGGCGTTTGTGTTGGAGAGGAGAAGGAGTTGAGGACAGGAAGGTAAGCGTGAGGATTTGGAAGAATTTCTTCCTTGCCCCATCTGTTGCTTTGAGTTTTCTGGGTCAGGTTGCTATTGAACGTCTCTTCTCTTTATCACTGGTGCTTTTCAGTTTTACAACAATACACCGAGGTTGAATTTCTTTTTGTTTACTCTGGTTAGTATATTTATGTGGGTTCCTGCTTTTTAACACTCCTGGGAAAGTCTGTTATGTCCTTAAGTATTCCATTTCCTCTATCCTTTCTGTTTTTTTCTTCCAAAAATGATTAGATATTGCTTGGACTTTCTCCTTGTTCTGCACCTAGGTTAACCTCTTTATAGTTCCCTCTCCTTGATTCGCTGTACTGCCTTTCAGGCAATTTTTCAGCTCTTTCTTCCAGTTCATTAATTCTCTTTTCAGCCTTGCCTAAAATGCCATGTAATCTGCTAGCATCATTTTAATCTCATGATCATAGTTTTTTTTTTCTATTTTTAAAAGTTTTATTTGGCTATAGAGTCTTCCTGATCTTTTTATTTTTTTTAAAAAAATATAGTAATAGTGCATGTTACATAAAATCCGTCCTCTTCACTATTTTTGAGCATAATTCTGTGAACGTTATTCACATTATTTTGTAACCAACCTTCACGACTCTTCTCGTCTTGCAAAACTGAAAGATTTTTTTTTTTAACCTGGTCATTATTTTTCTTCTTTAAAAAATACTTTTCAATGGACACATAAAAATTGTATGTTTTTATGGGTACCATGTGAAATTTTAGTACACAGGCACATTGTACCGTGTTCAAATCAGGGAAGCACACTTGTGACCTCTGACATTTATCATTTCTCTGTGGTAATGAGTACTTTCTTCTGGCTTTTTTGAAACATGGCATAGTATTGTTACCTGCTTTCACTCGACTGGGGACTTGGAGGTGGGAATTTATCTCTCCTGTTTCCTGTAACTAGAGCCCATTGACCAGCTCTTCCTTGCTCCCTCCCTTCTCCATGCCTTGGCCCTGTTTTGGAACCCTTTGCTATTTGCATATTTTTGCGATTTCACCCTTGGCTTCTGGAGCATTCTCCATGCGGTGATTTTGTAGTCTGTTTCTGGCACCGTGAACATCTGAAGTCCACAGGATCTACATCTGTTGTTTGTTCTTTCCTCTGAGGCTCTCGATACTGCTTGGTTTCTGTGTGTGTTTGGTAAACCTTAATTGCACACTCATCTTCCGTTGATCTTAATCTGTAGAAAGAGCCTTAGGGCCTAAAGTAAGGATGCATTTCTCAGAGAGTATTTGCTTTTCTTTAAGCAGAGTCATGGGTGCTCCATCCAGACCCTTTTGGGTTCACCTGTTCCCTGGAAGAAGTCTCATGGGCAGGGGGACCTCTGGTTGGCATCTTTATAAATTCTACATCAGACTCCCCTTTGCTGTGCTTTGGAAGGGGAAGAGGACGCAGGCACACCCAGTACAGCTCTGGCCTCTGGCCCTCTGGGTGTGTGCCACCCGCCAGTCGGGAGGCCTCCAGCGTCCAGGGAGGCCATACCAAGGTGCTGGGCACTCTGGGAGCTTTGCTCACCGGACCTGAGAGTAGGTGCCATGCCCCCGTTGGTGGTGGCGGTGGTGGGCATCACAGCAGCTCTTTACTTTAAAAGAAATAGAACGTTCTCTCTTGGCCTCCTTTCCCCCACGCAGAGTGGGGGAAGAAGGTGAACAGTCATGAAGTCGGCAGTGACGCTCCAACTCTGCGGAGTTCCTTTGACAAGCCTGGCAGCCCTCTGGGGAAGTGCGGCTGGGTAGCTTTGGTGCTTCGGGTTAACCCTCCGTCCACACCCGCACACAGCACGCGCCCTCTCTATCACGGGTGAGTTTATTTTAATTTCCGACCTCCCATGGCTTGTTAAACATCTAGGATGGAATGGATTTCCTGCTTTCTATTCAAGCCGATTGCTTTACTTTTTTATTACCGTGGAGAAAGTGCATCTTAGTCCCTTTGACTCTGTGACACAAGGGTGATGAGCATGGAGCCACTCCAGGGTCACTAAAGCAGCAGGGCAGTGCCTTGTGGGTTCTTTCTTTCTTTCTTTTTTTTTTGGTGTGCTGTTTTATTTTTAAAATCCCACGCCAGATTAATTTCATTAAGAATGACATGATGTAGTTTTAAGTGGCTACTCTTTCTTCAGGGAGGTCAGCCTTCACTCTCCATTCCTGAAGCATGGGCTGCATTTGGGGACTTGCTTTCAAAGAGTGGAGTACAGTGAGAGGGAGAAGGTGGCATTGTGGTGGAGGAACGCCCCTGCCAGCCCTCGCTCAGCCAGGTGGCCGGCGTCAGCAGCGTGGGCACCCTTGGTCAGCAGTGGTGGGAAGGGCTCTTTCCCCCTGGGGTCTCCTAAAGCCCTTAGTCCCTGCTACTGCGAGTGAGGACAGCGTCCGTAAAACCCGGAGGGAGGTGCATTCTGCAGAAGGCCTCCCCGCCCCCCGCCCCCACCAAAGACAAGGAGCAGCCGTCACAGACCAGCGTAGGCGAAGGCACCCTGACTCCCAGGTCTGAGGGGACGCATGCTGCACCAGGAGAGGGCACGAGGGGAAGTTGTGGAGTCCAAGGAAAGCGTGGCATTGTCATTAACAGTGTTGGGCCAGCATTGGGTCGTTAGCCGTGACCTTGAACGTGGCCGTGTGTGACTTGGACCATAAGGTGAACTGCACGAAGGAGTCTCTGTATTATCTTTGCGGTGTGTCTGCAGACCTCAACTATAGTAGTAGTAAAAGTTTAAGTAAATTTTAAAATGTTTACTGTATTTGAACAAATTTGCTAATAGCTCAGAAATGTGTGTGTGTATGCATATGTGTATATATAAAATCTGTATTTCAGCAAAGTCTGTGACTTCCTTCTGTGACTGTCTTCTAGAAGACATGAGAAATTGAGGCGGGAAGACAGCACAGTTAAGTAGATGGCCTTTGCCATCACGGTTAAGGATGTGGCCTTTGGAGCCAAACTCACTGGGTGTGAAGCTCAGTTTTGTTCCTAGTTCTGTGACCCTGGCCAAGTGGGCATTCCTGTGACTCAGTATCTGTGACCGTAAAGTGATCCCGTGGGGAGTGGTTACGAGAACTGCTGAGGTAACCCATGCAAACTTCCCTGGTGTGGACGCCATCTCTCCTGGGGCACCGAGACTTTTGTTCTGTTTCTTGCAACATTGTTACTACCTGTTTAAGTGAACATGAAGGTGACAAGTTTGTGGGTAGCACAGAGCGTAGCAGTTTGGCATGACATTGTCAGACCAGTGTTGACTCAAACAAGATGAGAGCGTGTTTCCCACGGTGCTCACAACGCCTTCCCTGGTGCATCCTGGGCCTTCGGGTGCCCTCTGGTTGCCGCCAATGGGTCAGATTAACACAGGCAGGCAAGTAGGTGTGGGCATTTATGGCTGTGGTTTGTGCAGAGCCTGATGCTCTCGCAATTTTAAAGAGCACACCTGGCCACATCAAAGCTCTCTTTTGTGTTTTTGGACACCATATGAATTTTCATTGTCCTCTGCCACAGGCACTTGCATGACCTCTGTGCCAGATCCTGGCCTGTGAGTGCCTGGACGGATGAAGGGTCAGCCGGGTGGGAGCAAGGGTGTGGCTTGTGAACTTCCCTGAGCAGAAATATCACACCCATGTTGCAGCTTCGCGTTACCAGGGGAGGAGTGACCCCCAAAGGAAGGCAGGGGTGTAGGAAGCCCAATGTGGCTTCCCAGGCTCCCTGTGTGATCCAGCCGTGTGTCCCCACCACATGGGTGCAGAAGGCCTCAGCCATGTCCTTTTAGCAAGTATCTGAATATGGAGGTGGTGTTAGGACTCCCTGATGTGAGTTCCAGCCTCACCCATGTGGATACCCAGCTGTCCCAGATCACTTATTGGAAGAGGACACATAGTTGCAAAGATAAATTTAACTCCTGAAAACTCAGCAACACCAGATGTCTGATGCAAGGTCGTGGGTGCAGGAGGTGCACAGACTAGGCTAGGGACCAGCCCGCTCTCTCCTGCACCTGTGCTCCCTCTCTGGAACACAGGATGGGTCTGAATGTCACCTTCTTTGAGTTGGCCAAATGCAAACTTCATTGCAGTCACCGGCCAGGGTACACCTCCCTGTGTGTCTCTGTGAGAAGCAGCCTCGGACCCCCGCTCTCATGGCCCACAGTTGCAGATTCAAGGTCAGCTGTTGAAGGAGCCCTAATTAGGAAGGGCTGTTGCAGCTAGCTGGAAGCCATAAGTTCCACCTGATATGTATGTGACGCACCTGTAGGCACCCGCAAAGCTGAAGGTATATAACCGGGTGAAAGCGGTCCGAGTTAGGAGAACGAATTCATTCGGTCAGTAGGGCAGTCACTCGGTCGGTCAGAAGAATCAGAGCGGCCAGAACGTAGGCAGAGCGGTTACAGAAGAGAAACCAGATAGAAGACAGAAGAGAAACCAGATAGAAGACAGAGAAACCAGATAGAAGAAGTAATGACTGGTCAGAGTTAGGCCGAGACTCCTGAGGAAGACAGAAGACAGAAGAAAGAAGAAAGAAGCTCTAATCTTTCTCTAAGCTACTCTAAGCTAAGAAGAAGCTCTATTTTTCTTTCTCTCTAAGACTCTAAGCTAAGAAGACAAGAAAAGCTCGCTTTAATCTTTCTCTCTAAAAATCTTTCTTTCCCTCTCTAAGCTCTAAGAAAGTAGAAGTAAAAGTAGTAAAAGCTTCACTCTGCCTCCGAGAGTTTTCCTCCCGGTTTTCGGTACCAGGTAGCTTACAAGCTGTCCACTTGACAAGATTTCTGTGTGGCTTAAAAATGTATGTAGATATTACTACTTTTGCCTTTTTCATGGAGGCTCTTTATTTTTTTTGACCGTGTCTGAGTCCAGGTTTGCAGCCCCTTTGTGACAACGCAGTGTGGCACGTCTGAAAGAATGGAGCTTTGGGGGCTGAAGACGGTGGCAGGTGCAATCCTGCCTTGGGCCAGTTATGTCCCTTGAGTGATGTGAGTCCTCTGAGCCTCAGTTTCCAGCAGGATTGTTGAAAGGAACCCATGAGATAGTATTGGTCAGGTGCCTAGTAGATCATGTATTGGCATGTTCTAGTTACTCAATAAACAGTTGCTGTTTTGGTAGGTGGTGCTAAGGCCCCGGCTGTCACTCACTTTTCCCCCCTGGGTCTGCTTTCTGAGCCCTCCCCCATTTGAATCTGCCTGGGGTCAGTCTTTTTCTCAGAACATTAATGGCATCATTCATCTTCCAGCTAATATAGCTACTTGAGCAATTGGAGAGTCAAATTCCATAGTTTTCAAGGTGTGCTCCCAGGTGAACCGCGAGGGGCAGTACTTTATCTTGATCTCAGGAGAGGCAGAGGCTGTGGGATTCTGGGAATATCTATCGGTCTTCCTGATGGAGCAGCTCACGAGCTGTGTTGGTTACAAGTGCAGGGTGCTTCTTTGTCAGGGGGACACTTCTGTCAAGCATCCCGGCTCTCTGGCGAAGGCAAAGATGTCTTCCAGAAGACGGGCGAGGTGAGCGGGCAGGTGAGTTGAGTTTACACCTGGAGCAAGAGATTGGAGAGGAAAAGGATGTGACATTAGTGGAAAAGGAAAGACAGACTACAGCAATGGGGGGTTGGCACAAATGCCATGACACTGGAGGGGGTGGACGGCATTAATGGCATTGACGATAAATAATCTTAGTGATAATAGCCCTTGGCCTCTGAGCAGGCACTGTGTGTGCTGCGTACTCTGCTCCATGCTTGAATCATGCATTCGGTCACTTAATAGGCGCAGAGATTCCATAGAGTTAAACTGAGGGCTAGACAGATGAAAGAACTTATTTCAAGGCCACAAAAGCTAGCGAAGGGCAGACCCAGGACAGGAATCCCGTGGCTGGGTTTCAGCTCTTGCTCTTGGGTGTGTGCGAGATCCCAGCACCGAAGAAGCCTGTGAAACGCTGTGCAGTTCCCTCTGCTTCACCTACGGAACCAGCTGTTGAGACTTTCTGGAGCACAGGGGCCTCTGTTCACGTTGACCCCAGGGCGAAAGATTGTCCCACAGGGTCCCAGGCAAACCAGCACATGTGGTCACATGCTTTAAGACAATTATGTTTGGAGCCCCAAAAGCAAACAAACAAACAAACAGACAAAGACCCAGCCTTACTTAGAACAGATGGTGCGGTGTAACCAGGGGATGTGAAAAGCCGAGCTCCCGGGCTCCTCTTTTGATTTCATCGTCTTTATCAGGAACAGTGATCTTCAAACCTGGAAAGAGTAGTAAACGCGTTTAGGAGGAGGAAGCCCAAGAGAGAGGAGGGACAGAGCTGCCGAGGACGGCGCCGGGGCTCCTGGGCGTGGAGGGTCTGCGGTCCTGATGCAGAGCCGCTGCGGACGGAGTGTTGTGAAGGGGGGAGAAGAGGACGCCAGAAGCTTGGAAATGGCTTTGGTGACACGTCCCAGTTTTCAAGGGGGAGAGCAGAGCTTGCGAACCACAGATGGGTGAGCTTCCGTCAGTTTCTGGAACAACTCTAGAAGCCGTGTTTGGTGGATGTTTGTGAACATGGGAGAAGACAGTAGTGAGTCCTGGGACAGAGAGGGTCCCCAGAGAACAAGTCCTGTCCTTGTCCGGATGGGGTCATACAAGAAGGGAAGGCCAGACAGAAGACAAGTGTGGCCTCGCCCAGCTGCTGAGAGTCTCTCCTGTCATGCCCAGGGTGGAGAAACATGAGCAGGGCAGGCCTGCCGTCCGGTGACTTTATATTTGCTGCAACAACCATTTTAAAAATGGGAGATGCACGGATGGATCAACAAGCCACGGTCTGGGGGCCAGAGGCAGACCTTCCCTTGTTATTGTAAATAAAGTTTTATTGGGACACATTCATGTATGCATCCCTACAGTGTGCAGAGTAGAGCGGTGGCCACAGAGACCACTGGATCCACAAAGCCTCAAATGTCTGCTTTCTGGCTGGTCACAGAAAAGACCCCTGGCTCAGGACACTGGTCTCAGCCTGGCCGCACACAAGAATCATTGACCGTTCTCACAAGGCCCCGGCTCTCTTCCCCACCCCCTACACTTCCCATCCCTGCTTCTGAGGGAGTCAGAATCTCAAGTTGGGCCTGGCACATTTTTAAGATTCCCAGGTGACTGTATTGTGCCGTCAGAGCGGAGACCCCTGGCCAGGGGGAGGCTGCTGGCCCAGTGCTGCAGGGCTGCCCGGTGCCCTCTCGTGCTTTCTGAGAAAGCTCGTGACGCGCAATCCCATTTCTGCATGACAGAGGTAAGAGGAGACATTCCTCTAGAAGAGAGCGTAAGGCCCTAAGGTAACAAGGATCATACCGGAAAAAAAAAAAAAGAAAACAAAGGAAAGCTCTATACTGATGGACCAACTGTCCCATCACTGTGATTCACGTGAACATGAACTAGTAGCTGCAGACTCAACTGAGCCAATGGCAGGACATAACCCGGGAAACCAAAACGAAACAAAACCAGCCAGAATGACCCAGGCCACATTATATCGTTATATGGTGTGCGTGTAGGATAGCTATGTGACAACAAGCCCCATCAATACGGACAGCTGTCATACACCAGTAAAAAATGTGGGAAGAAACCAAGCCAGGCCATCTCAACCTGCGTTCACACAGCTGCAAGTGAGAAGCAGGGCTGAGGGTTTCTGTGCGCTCAGGGCGTGTCACACCGGTTGCAGAGAAGCTCTGTGGGTGGGACACAGGTAACCCAGCCTCAGCTCTCACCTGGGGTGGTGCGTTCTAAGAGGCTGGCCTCACCCTGCTTACAGCAGGAGGTGCTCTGTCACGTGCTCCGTCCCTGAGAGGCGCAGGCAGGTGTTGGAGGCTATTCGGCAAGGATTCAAACTGAAAATATCTATGGAGACTGTACTGAGGTTCTCCAGAGAAGTAGGTAGGAGGAAGGGTCGTGCAGCCCTACTCCTGTGACTCTTTCTATCTAAGGAGACTTATTGTAAGGGATTGGCTCATGTGGAAGCTGATAAGTCCCCCAGTCTGCAGGGTGAGTTGGCAAACTGGACACCAAGAGAGCCTAGGGCGTGGTTCTAGTTCGAAGGCCGGCAACTTGAAAGCCAGGAAAAGCTGATCTTTCAAGTCCAAAGGCACTGCAAATATGACGTGCAGCTCAGGGCCTTCAGACAGGAAGAAATTCCCTCTTGCTCACCAGAGGGGCGCCTTTTTGTTCTGTTTGGGCCTTCGACTGATTGGATGGGGCCCACCCAATGTGGAAAAGCAATCTGCTTTATTCAGATTGAAATGATAATCTCATCCAGAAAACACCCAGAGTAATGTTTGGCTAAATGTCTGGGCACCCACGGTCTAGCTCAAGTTGACACCTAAAAATCAGCCACCACAGAGATCATCTAGTGCAATGTCCTCCTTTGGTGGGTGAGAAGATGTAATACTCGAGGGTGTGGCTTGCCCAAGTGCCCCAACGTGGTTAGTGACCAAGTGACCCTAAGATCTAGGTCTCCTCAGTCCACAACCCATGTTCTTCTTGCCAGGTTGTTCAATAGATGTAGGGGTCATTGAATGACCTCGTGTTAGTGACCTGTAGGGCCCTTTCTGTCCCTCAGGATCAGACTGATTGCTAAAGAAATGGATGACACCGTGCTGAGGAATGACAACCTTAGCCAGGACAAAGAGGTGCCGCCATTGCAAGGGCGGAACTTGACTTTGAGGAGATGTTCCATCCTGTGGCTGCAGAGGGGTCAGCATGCCCCTGGTGGTGGCTGCCGTGGGCTTGTGGACTTGGGAGTCGAAGCTCCTCCTTTAAAATATAAAGACCCTGCCGGCCTCCTCAGGCGACCCCCAGCCCTGGTCGATCCTTTAATGCCATCAGGCACATTTCTTGCTGAGGAGCATAACGAGGTGAGGCCGCCCTCAGGGGCTCCGCTTAGGAAGGTTCTTCGTAGCAGACCTGCTTTTTTTTTGACTCAGCAGATGATTTGGCCAGAAAGATGTGAGGCTCTCAGAAAGAAGCCACTGCTCCTGACAGCCGTCTCAACGGACAGAGACCCTGTTCTGGTCAAGGACTGCTTTAGCTACTTCCATTTCTCTCTCGGTCTAACAGACAGCTTTGCAAATCGCACGTCGTGGTCCCCATCCCGAACCTGAGAGGACTGCGCGCTAGATGCACTCTCTCCATTTTGGAAGGAAAGTCTGTGAATCGACAGTGAGATTCAAGTTCCTCACATAATGCCCCTGCTCTGGGCACCACTGAGCACGCCTGGTTTAAGGAAACGGCAATAGTGTTATTTAGAAGGCTGGTCTCCGTCAACTCAGCCGCTGTCAAATAGCAGGACTGGAGATTCCCGGCGGCTCACAGGCTGACACCCAGCACAGTGCAGGTGTTGTATGAATAAAGTTAACAGGCTGACTTCTGGGTGGAACATAAGTTTTCAACTGCTGCCAAGAGGAAGATAATTGATGCTAAAAGGTAAATATAAATGACTTTTTGATTATCTGTTGGTTCAGATTACTTCGGCGTCTCTCCCTCATCCCCGCAGAGGCTCCAGAGCTATGCAGAGTGAACTCTCAGTGTCACTTTTCTCCTCTCCACGGCTCCTTGCCAGGCTTCCCCACATGTTAACAGGAGCCCTGCTCTCGGGGGAGTCAGGAATTAGTTGCTTCGCTTTCTGATTATTACAAGTGTGTTAAACAAATCACGGATGAGAGCCTCGTGTTGCAGGCGTGCACGCCCAAGCAAGTGCGTGAGCAGACCCAGGAGGGTGGGTGGGCAGGTGCTGCTGCCCTGTCCTTCCCTGCCCTGCCCTGCTGGGAGAACCAAGGTGATGGTGGATGGACTGGGAAAGAGCACTCTGGGGAGTGTTCTGTCTGGATGTGCGAACACATTATTTTTAGTTTAAAGAAAAAATTATTTTTTTTGTACTGTGGATGGAACCCAGGGGCACTTCACCACTGAGCCACATCCCAGCCCTTTTTGTTTAGAGACAGGGTCTTTCCCTAAATTGCTGAGTTGCTGAGGCTGACTTTGAACTTGCAATCCTCCTGCCTCAGCCTCCCGAGGTGCTGGGATGACAGGTGTGCGCCACCACACCCAGCTTATTTTGAGGTTCTAGGTGGTTTGATTTGGTGAATGGACTCACCAAGTTGAACGACAGTTTGCAACCCCACCCCCTCCCCAGACTTGGAATAAAGTGGGGGCCTTAGGTGCAGGCACTCTGAAGGCTCTGTGGCTCATTCTAAGCAAGGGCAGTCCTAGAAGGTAGGTCCTGGGTCTGACTGGGTCTGACACCCCCATTCCCCTTCTGTAGAGCTGTGTTGTAGAACAGGGGAATGGGCTGGGGACGCCCCTTCTGCCATTTTTCTTCATAACTTCATCATTGAAGTTTTGTGTATTTTTATGAACAAAGACAAATCTTATTCTTTCCCCTATCAAAAGAGTTTTAATACTAAAAATTTAAAAAGAAATTGAAAGGCGCACTGCTCATCCCCAGATTAAGGCTCCTTGCTAAGACAAATTTAATTTGCACGTGAACCATGAAGACAGGTAAACATGGGGACGGCGCCCGATGAGGGAAGGCAGTGCAGGACTGTGGCAAGCCTGACAGTCTGTTTCTCCTCTCCTCCCACCACCTCTGCAGGCCCTGCCCCAGCCTGTGATCAAACATCCTGAGGCCTTTGAAAATCCATTTGTGTTTTTTTGTTGAATGCATCTCAGGTCTTAGAGACTCACAGCCTGGAGAAGCATTGATTACATTTAAGGGTCCATTACTTAAGTAAACCAAATAATGTAACTGATCTTGGCTCTAATTGATCAAATCTCTCTCGCCGTGTTGGAAAGATTATAATCTAATTACCCTGGTTCCTGGTTTCCAAGGCAAAGGTTAGATTCCAGCAGCCTCTCCTTCTCTGAGCCGTCCCTTCTTGAACCACACGCATGGTGTATGTTGTACGTGCGTGAGCCCAGAGGTGCACACATACGCAGACATGCACAAGTCGCGAATCCTGCGGAGCTCCCTGGCTTTTCATTTCGACTCTACATTAACGGTAGATGAGAAAGGCAGACCATGCTAGGCTTTTTTTTTTCTTTCTTCATTTTTAACTTTATGCAGCTTGGGGAAAGGGATAGGAAGATGCCACTGTGCAGTCAGGTTCGATTCCAGCCTCTCTTGTGTCTCCTAACAAGCTTTGCCTTCATCCTGATTCTTTCCTTTTCTGGAGATAGAAGATCTATTTTCAGCACCCGAACATTGCAAGTGCAGTGTGTTTAAGGACGGGAGCTGAAAGCTGCCGAGCCTCTGATTTATCGGGGACTGGCTCTCCCGGGTTTAGCCAGCTCATCACTAGCAGCCCTCTGCATCTGCCCGAGAGGCATGAAGTTGGCTTAGTGAGTACTTCCCAGCTCTTTCTCCAACACCTTTTCACGTCCTTAGTTACAGCGGATCTACCCTGACAGTTAACATCCAGGGCCGGGGTGGGAGTGGATAGATATTGAAACCCCAGTGGCTTGATATCTACTGTAGCAGGATGCCCCTTTTTAAAGCCGATGGCCTGAATGACTGTTTGCGGTGAAGATATAGGCTCTTCCATGGGGAGAAATCAAAAAATTTAACTAGAAGATGACTTCCTCCACATTCCTCAGCACAGCGTGGCTGCTGGTAAACTCCGTGTCAGCCGTCCTGAGTAGCAGAGAGACTGCTCCGCACTGGGTCTGGGTCAGAGAGGACTGGAGCCAGGGAACGCGGGCCGTGCCACTCTTCTTGGCCACCTCCCCTCGGTGGGACTGACCTGTCATCGGCTGGAGGTGCCTGTTGGTCTGAGGGCGGCAGTCGTCTGCTGGAAGAGGTGGTCAGTGTCAGTTGTGCAGGAATTAGTGAGTTCGGTCAACCCCATCTGCGTTTGTGGAGAGGTATGGAAGGATGAGTGGGTGTGTGGGGGGCGACATGAACTCCCTCTTGGGTCTTAGGGGATTTCTCTTGGTCAGGCAATATCCCACATGCCCTAATGTTTGCTTTCCTTTAAAAAGGCGTGTACTTGCAAGTGCAGAATGTGGTGACACAGAACTTACGGTAAACACAGTCAGCCCTCCATTTCCGTGGATTCTGCATCCAAGGACTCAGAACCAACAGAGGGTCTAAAATATTTGAAAAAAACATTACACATCTACATGGGACATGCACACACTTTTTCTTGTCACTATTCCTTTAAACAACACAATGTAGCCAGGTATAGTGGCGCAGTTCTGTAATCCAAGTGGCTTGGGAGGCTGAGGCAGGAGGATCTTGAGTTCAAAGCCCGCCTCAGCAACAGCAAGGTGCTAAGCAACTCAGTGAGACCCTGTCTCTAAATAAAATACAAAATAGAGCTGGGATGTAACTCAGTGGTTGAGCACCCCTGAGTTCAATCCCTGGTACACACCCATCCCCCCCCAAATAAACACAATGTAACAAGGACTTACATTGTATTAGCTATTATAAGTCACTCAGAGATGATCTAAAGTATACAGAAGGATTTGTGTAGGTTGTATGCATATGCAGTGTCACTTTATATAAGGGACTTTGAGCATCCAAGATTTGGGTATCTGTAAGGGTCCTGGTGCTGATCTCCCATGGAAACTGACTCTACCTTAAAACAAACAAAACACCCTCTGCAGATACATCTCTTTCAAGCAGCACAGGAATGCTTCCCTGGGTGGTGGAATGTGGCATCTTCTTCATTCAAGAACGCCTTGGCTGCTTTGGAGTGTGGATTCTTTGTGGGGTCTCAGAATGTGACAAGAAGGCACTTCAGAGGTGTGCTGCAAGTCAGTCTTTTGAGGCAGGACTGTGAAGCCATTTGCAGGGGTCATGCTGTCATCTTAATGGGTTTAATATTAATGCTCCAACGCTTACATTGCGAGCCAGCACAGTAACAAATGGAGGAAGTTGTGGGAAGGGTGCTCCTAATGTGGCTTCCTGCCGTGCCCATGGAATCACTTCCATTCGCCCAGCCGTGATTCAGAACAGTCCCAAGCTTCTAGAGAAGTTGACAGAGGTGCAGTGGACCTGGGGAGACCTGCACCCTCACCCGCCAGCGGTTTGCAACCCTGGCTGCCCAGCTCTTACTTAGCTTTCCAGACACGTGGAACTGTTGCAGATCAGGGCAGTTGTCCCTAGCCATTGGCCATGTCTCTCTTGGGAATTCATTTATTCTTTTACCACTGAAACACCAGGGACTTCCACCTAAACGTAAGACTATCTAGACTACAGTCTGTGTTCACATTTCCCCCATCGTGTCAGTGATTTTCCTTTAGGTTTCTTAAAAAAAAAAAAAAAAAAAAATGAAAGTCAGTATTCAAACAAGGATCCCGCGTGACATTTCGTTGTCATGTCCCTGTCCCTCTAGTGTCTTTTCAATCTAGACTAGCCTCCCAGGTTTTTCAAAGTCCTTAGTGTGGAATGTCCCACAATTCTAGGTGTCTCCTCTTACAAGATTCAAGAATGTCACATAGGGACAGAGTGGCCTTTCTACCAAGGCACCTGAGGACGGGGTGTGGTGTCTATTTGTCCCATTGGGGGTGATGTTTGTTTGGCCATGTGGTAGGGTCCTCTGCAGATTTCTGTGCTGTAAAAGCACTTCTTTCCTTTTGTGATTAAATAGTGGAGACCAGGTGAATTTCCCATTCTCCGTGACCTTTCCCAGGAGATTTATTCATCTATTGATGATCTTTGCCTAAATCAGTTATTGCATTGGTGGTTACTGTGTCCAGTACGGGACCTCCCCGTCCCCTGAAAGTCATTGTACTTTGGGATACCAGAGAAATGACTCTAGGGAGAAGAAAACCACATCCTTTCGTTTTAGGGAGTGAGATGTTCTAGGGCTGAATTAGAGCAAAATTATATTCCATGCTTTTGTGGTTATATCAAAATGTATCCTAATGTTATATATAATTTAAAAGGAATTTAAAAAATGAAATTTGCTTTTTATATGTTTAGAATAGAATTTTTAAATGAACTACATGAGTGTCAATTATCAATAAATAAAGGCCCATGTCAATTTCAAATATAGGTTTTTAAAATCTCACATACATTTCTCAACTTTGCAGGCCATTATCTTAAAATCTGCATAAAAATTTTAAGGGTTGGATTCTTGTTGCCAGTAATTGTTACAGTATTTAGAACAGAAATGGGAAAATGATCTGAGTCTTTAGTGAGAGATTTCCATGTAGATGTCTCTCTCTGTAGACATCTCATCCAAGGGATTTATGAAATACTGAAGGAATCTGTTGTATTTTTAAGTAGTACTCTTTTGAGAAATTGCTTGTGATAAATGAGTTTCACTAATTAAATCATACACTTCCATAGTACATTACATATAAAACTAGACTAGGAAATAAATATAATTAAAGTAAACATGCCCTTGTAATTAGTAATTGTTTCTGCCATTTTAAGCAGATTTCAGAGTCACAGAGAGCTGCTCCTCTGTAAACCTAATAATGAAGCCCGTGATAACAGGTGTAAATTAACACAATGGAAAACATTTACACTGTAACATGCTAAATTAAAAATGACATTAACAAGCCCCATTTTCAAATTCTCTATAATTAACATTTGTTCAACCAGGAGCTGAAGAAGTGCAGTACAATGGTCGATGTCTTTATTTATGGCTCCTGATATCTGTCACCGCTTTATCTTTGTGGGATTGTAAACAACAGAGGTGCCTTCCTTCCTCCAGCGAGTCGTATTTATGTGATCCGAGACAGTTCTGACAATGCGTAAAACGTGCTGTGTACTGGCGTCATTATAGTGGCTCATATGCAGGAAGGCCTCAGAAATGGCTTTGGCTGGTGGCAGAGCTTCGAGAGAGGGACGTGTGCAGTCACGCCCCAGACGTGATCACATACCAGGACCCCACCAGTGCCCCTCCATGACAGGCACGCTTCCAAGCACCTCGAATCCACGCTTGGTTCTCCAAATAAACACCATCATGAAGCCTTTTTCTTTTATGGCTCACGTAAACCAGAAAGCAGAGAGCGGCGGAAACAGCTCTGCAGCTCGATCTGCCACGGGATGTCACGTTTCCGTCCTTACAGAGAACGTCATCAGGGTGCGGAGGGTCCAACGGAGACACATGGACTGAGACCTTGGAGGTGACTCCTTTCCACTCAAGAATCCCACATCACTCAAACTGGATTTTTTTTTTTAAAAGAAGAGTATCCTTTAATTTTATTAAAAGTGTACATCTTGTCGATAGTCTTTACTATGAGCATGCATCTTTTTGATTTTTTTTTTTTTTTTTTACGCAATGAGATTTCCTGCTTTGTATTTATTGGTTGAATGGAGCAGCATGGTACATACTCATGGTGCACCGTGTGACGTTTCGACACATGTACACCGTGGGTAGTGATCAAAGCAGGGTAACGAGCGTTTCTGTCACCTCCTATACATTTATCACCCCTTTGTGCTGAAAGGAAGCATTCAAAATCCTCTCCTCCAGCTGTTTTGAAATATGCAGTAAATTATTGTTGGGACTGGATGTTAAAAGAAGAAATTGTCGAGGATAGGTACCGTGGGATTATTTTTTGAGTCGTTAAAAATATTCATGAGGTTTTATTCACATCATTTGGGGATCATCCTAGAGTTAGGGGCTGATAAGGTTATAGGGCAGAGGGTGTTGGACTCTGGAGAATTAATTTTTTTGTTTTTTTTTTTTTTTAGTTGCAGATGGATACAGCACTTCATTTTATTTATTTATTTATATGGGGTGCTGAGGATTGAATCCAGTGCCTCACACTCGTGCTGGGATTGAGCTCCAGCCTCAGCCCAGACCCCCGGAGAATTCTAAGATTGCCCAGCTGTAGAGTTGTGAAGCTCACGCACTCGTAGGGAGATGGGAAAGGAAATCGGCTACTGTGTCCATGGCCCCTGGTGCTCCGGGCGAGCCAAGGGTCAGGGGCAGAACTGTGAATAGGGGTTTGCAGTGACTCAGGTGAAAAGTCACATTATGGTGTTCAAATAATATAGTAGTAACAGACATTGCAAGGAGTCCACCACCATTTGGAATCAAGTCCATCGAGCACGTTTTAGGGAAGGCTCTGCTCCGCGTATGTCTGTGTCCGTGCTGGTGCCGCTTGAGTGTTGGGGGGTTTCCATTTGTGCCGTCCACCCCAGCTGCTGCGAGCTCCGTGCCTCTGTCGACCACTTGACCCGCGACTGAAGAACTGAGTTTTAGTTTAATTTAAATTGAATCCAATTCAAATAGCCACAGGGGGCTGGCGGCCAGTCGAATGAAAAGCAGGGCTCTCTACGATGGAGTCTCCCCAATGCCAAGTGCCTGGGACCCGGCGTGTTTCAGATCCCAGAGCTCCTGGAATATCGGCAAGCCAGCAGCTGAGCACCCCTCGTCTGAAAATCCAAAGTCTGTGCACCCACCCGGAGCGCGAGATGTTTTCGATTTTTGGAACATTTTGGATTGCAGAGTTTCCGATGAGGGACACTCAGTCCGTGTTTTGCGATCTTATTCCGAGTGTGCACCGTGGTAAGTGCGTGCCACGATACGTTATTAATCCTCCTCCCCCTGTTGCACAGATCAGGAGCTTCTCTGGAAGGTTGGGTAGCTTGCCCTTAGTCATGGAGCAGTAAGTGGTAGATGTCACTTAAACCCAGGAGTAGGGATATTTTGAAAGCCCTCACTTGAAAGATGAATATTTAGTGATACTCTTAAAGGGGAAGTTTCGGGCAGCTCTTAGTGACGTCGAGTGAGAACTCACTAATGGAGTGGCCATCCTTATTACGAAGAAGTCACTTCTGTGTGGCTGTTTTCTGTGCTTCTTAGGAACTGAACGAGGACACTGGTGAAAACATGACTCGCTGGGGGAAGTCCTCGCTGTCACCCAGCACTGCATGGCGTATCCGGGGTGAAGTCACCCGTGGTGGTGTTACTGGCCCCCTTGAACACAGAAAGTAGCCCATTCCTCACTTTGTACCCGTTTTCCATCTCCATTCCCATGACGCGCCCCACACCCTCCCGTGGCCCACTTTTCAGCAGTGTTATTACAGCCCTGTGTCGGGGTAGCTGGTTGAGCTGAGGAGGTGCATCAGGAACTCTGTTGATAAGATGGAAAATGGTCCTCTAGGCTGAGGCTCTCCCTCCCGGAGGTGGCTGACCCTCCAGCTCGGTCTGGGTGACCGTCCAACCCCCTGCCTGCGAGACTGCATGCAGAGGGTCCACCGGGCCTCTGCACGGGCAGTACTGTTTTATCTTTGGCACTCCTGTAGATCATTTTAAAGAAGGATAACCATATCGACTCTCACCACGCTAAATCTCAGGGGTCACCTTCTGTGATTCTGCATGTTTATATCGAATGCTTCATTTTATGCTATGCCAGTGAACCAGCAAAAATCAGAGCAACCCGCAGAGGAAAAGTGACAACAGTATGCCTTTCTATGTATCATCTCGGGAATTTATTTATTTATTTTGGCAGTTACTGCATTGAGTCAGAAAAGCGAACTTTGTGTTGAGAATGAAAAAGATCTTGGAAAAGAGGCTTTGAGGTCCGCCGCATTCTGCAGCTCAAACAGATCTACAGGAAGGAGAGAAGGGGGCGTTCTGAACACGTTCAGAATTTTCATCCAGAGGTCTGCTCTTCGTACCATCCCCAATATTTGTGTCTTGGTGGAAAATGAAAACAGACAGCTGTTACGCTCAAAATCCGTAACTGGACACGCATGTGCACACATTGTTTCTGCCAGGAAATGAGTGTCTGGGAGCTGTCTTCCACGTGAGAGGAAGGCAGAAGTGTGCAGAGAGAAGGCAGAGATGAGGAGGGGGATTCTGTCCTCTTGGCACCCCGTTGGTGCCTGGGTTAAGGATACTGACAGCATAATCCCAGCAGCAAATTTCAACACACATAAACTCCACAAAGAACTGCATAGAAGTGAAATTGAGGCCGCCTTACAAAATAAAGCCACAAAAAGCTTCAAGAAGTCCTGTTGCACAAACCCTTGGATTTATTATTTCAAGCCAGATCATCTTGATAGTTTCACGAGAGCTTGTGAAAATGGAGGCACAGGAAGAAGGCCTTTAAAAAGCTCGTGATTTAGGAGAAGGATCTCCCCACGATACTGCGGTAGATGGCAATTGGTAAACACAGTTGCCCTTTGTTTTATGTGTTGGGCTTTTTTTTAAACAAGTTTTGCGTTCTGACATGTCCCTGCTAGAAACGGTTTTTCCGAATGCAGCTATTTTTGTTCACTTCATCTGTGTTCAGTCACTCTGAAGATGGAAATCATAAGCATCGTGAAGCTATTTTGCACCTTTCTTGCTATCAGTCTTCCCGTACACAGGATTCATCTTGCCTGGTCCCCAACCAACCCTTGCCGCTCCCTGTCCCTGGGTCCCTGTTTGCAGCAGAGCAGTGGGGCTTGCCCGTGCCACGCAGCCTGGGACGGCATCTTTTGCTGTCGGGGGAGATGCTTGCCGAGGCCACTGGGACTTGCATGCCTGTCTGTGTCATCCCACCTGCCCTTCCTGCTTGGGGCTGAGGCCACACTTTTTTCAAAGCCAAATTGCTATTCCTTTGAAGGAAGCATCTGGTCCTTTGGCAGCTCCGCGGGAGTAATCTTGGTCGTTGGAGAGTTTCTCCTGCGTGGATCACATGGTTTAGATATCGAAAGGGTTTCTGGCATTTTCATGTCCCAGTTTCTGGGCATGAAAAATGTGAAAAAGCTAAAGTCTGTTTGCACTTGCAAAGCCTCTGAAGTTTTTAGGGCTAGAAAAGAAATCTTCCTTGCTTAAGGAAAAAAAAAATTCTTCTTAGTGGTGTCTTACCTGCATTCATGGATGATTTTTCTACTGCCTAATTTTAATATCCATGTAGCTTGGTATTTATACTGGAGAGAAGCCTCAGTAGGAGTTACAGAGAAATGAAAACTAAAACATTTTAAGGTTTTCTTAGTTTGAAGTATTTCAAAATGCAGCAGTATTTATTGAGCAACTATTATGTTCCAGGCATATTTACACCATGTTAGAAAGTTTGTTAAGTTCTTCATTCTCAAATGTCAGAGAACCTTCGCTGTGCAGGTGTGTTAATCCGTTGTATGTTGCTATAATGAAATACCAAAGGCTGAGTGCTTTATTTAGCTCATGATTTTGGAGGCTGGAAGTCTAAACAGCATGGTGCCAGCTCTGGTGGGGGCCCTCTGACTGCATCACATCATGGCGAATGGGTCATGTTTGGAGCATGTGTGAGAAGAGATCACGTATTGAGACAGGAAGCCAGAGTGAGAGGAAGAGCAGGCTCACTTTTTGTAACAACCTTCTTGAGAGAAATAACCAAGTGTTCCCCCAAGAATGACATCCATGACATAAATACCTCTCACTAGGCCCCGCCTCTTAAAGGGCCCTCTACACTCAGCATCGCCATGCTGGAGGCCAGACTTGATGTGAACCCTTTCGGGGGCACACGTGAGATCCATGTCCAAACCATGGCACCGGATCATTAGAATTCCCACACGTCTTTATTTTATCAAATATGGCTCCACATTGCGTTCATCTGGCTGACTTTGAGGTCTTCAATCGTATATCAGTATGCAGCTACCAAGTGTATCTTGCATGTTTCTTGACTATTTGTACATTCATTTCTCAGTCATTAGATATTCCCAGGTGGGCAGGTCAATATGTAACTTGCTTTATCCACCTTCTAGCACAGCATCCATTTATGTAGCAAAAGCCTTTTGTGGAGCCAGGAGCTGTGGCGCACGCCTGTAATCCCAGTGGCTCAGGAGGCTGAGGCAGGAGGATCATGAGCTCAAAGCCAGCCTCAGCAAAAGCGAGGTGCTAAGCAACTCAGTGAGACCCTGTCTCTAAAGAGAATACAAAATAGGGTTGGGGACATGGCTCAGTGGTTGAGTGCCCCTGAGTTCGATCCCTGGCATTAAAAAAAAAAAGTCTATTGTGGACCTACTGTGTGCTGGTCCCTGTTGCAGACACTGGAGTGGAAGCAAACTGCTTTCTTTTTGCAACGTACATTTTAGTTGGCCAGGTAATCAGCAAAAATGAGACATTTCACATTCGAATGTATATGTGTTGTAGAGAAAATAGAATGGGTGACAGGGACATGTTAGAGAAGGATGCAGATTGAGGACAGCCACATCGGAGTGGCCGGGTAGGCTGCCTGGTGAGGCGACATCTGGCCTGAGAACAGAGAAGTTCCCCACACCGAGGTTTAGGGAGAAGCTGTTCAAACAAAGGAGACGGCAGGGAGAAGGGCCGCCCTCCTTGCTGGCTTGAGAGACAAAGAACAAAGACAAAAGCTACTGTGGTTGGGGCAGAGTGAGCGATGGCAGGTCAGAGCCCTAGTCACAGAGGTCAGCGGATGGGGCGGAGCCGCGCACGAAGGGCCCAGAGAGTGGGCAGGGTGACAGGATCTGCTAGGGCCCCGGAGGCGACGGTGGCGAGTGCGACATCTATTCTGAATGCAGAGGGAAGCCATGGAGTTCAAAGCTGGGGGAGAACACGAGTTCATTAACACTGCGGCTTCGTCGGCAGTTTTGTGATGATGATCTTGTCACAGCCTGTGTGCTAGCTGTTTGGTGCCGGGATTCCTTCTAGAGGGTTGGTGGAGAGCAGGGAGAAATGTTCTATGCAAAACGGGCCAGTGAGTTCTCCCTCTGTGTTTCCAACAGGTTACTATTCATTTGGGGAAGATCTAGGCAGTGGTATCCAGCGTGGGCCTGAATTGTTGGTGGGGGAAGGGCATGCCAATTCTCCCTAAGGTCCTTTCTTAATTTTGATGTGTCTCCCTTGTGGCTACATGTCAAAATATGACATATCCGCAGAGGCCGACTGCATTTAATGACTAGGAAACCATGGAGTTTGTATGGTCTGGGGGCACACGGGCTCTTCTCATGCCAATTCCAGGGATAAGGGCCACGGAGGCTATTTGACTGATTGGACAAGCAGCAACCCTCGCCTCAGCTTCCTGCCTGTCATCCGAACACAAGATGCTGAAGATCAGGACACTCGGCACTCCGGGACTGAAGCCACCAAACTCCCGTCACCCTCCACAGAGTACGCTGCTTAGCGTGACACTGTTCCTGAGATGCTCTGCCTCTGAATGTGTCACCCTGACTGATGCTTGGGGCAAGGTCCAAGGTGTGCATGTCAGAAGCAGTTCCCCGGCGACCAGTGCCTTTGTGACAAGGCCCCTGGAGAGTTTCAGTGTCCAGCCACATTCGTGGAGCTGGAGAATGTCGTTGGTTCTTTTTTTTTTTTTTTTAATATATTTTATTAGTAGTAGATGGATACAATATTTTATTTATATGGTGCTGAGGATCGAACCCAGGGCCTCGCACATGTGAGACGAGCGCTCTACCGCTGAGCCCCAGCCCCAGCCTCATATCATTGGTTCTTAAGAGGCCCTACTGAACCCGGTGCCGAGGTGTTATTTGTAGAGCTGCCAACCACATGTGACTTCCGTCCTCCTGAGGTCATGCGTGTGTACGGTTTGTGTTGGCTTCTTTGGGAAGACCCGGGGGCCTGATGGCTTTCACTGTCAAGGTGTAGAACACTGAATACACAATACTGGGTATATTCACTCCTCCCCTTCAGAGAGGAAAAGAAGTAGCCCGGGAGGTTCCCGGCTGGGAATGTAGACCCTTTACCACCATTAAGGAGCTCTGCCACTGAACACACTCAAATTGAGTGTGTATGTTTTAAAATTATAAACTTGAGGCCATTTTTTTTTTTTTTTTTTTTTTTTGGTATTGAGAATTGAAGTCAGGGGCACTCGACCACTGAGCCACATCCCCAGCCCTATTTTATATTTTATTTAGAGACAGGGTCTCACTGAGTTGCTTAGCACCTCACCATTGCTGAGGCTGGCTTTGATCTTGCAATCCTCCTACCTCAGCCACCAGAGCTGCTGGGATTACAGTCGTGTGCCACTGTGCCCAGCACTCGATGACTTTTAAGAAGCTCAGTAATAAAATGTAGTTGTAGCTGAGACAATGATGGCCCCTGACAAAACCTGTTGTAGAGATTTTAAAGTTTTGTTAGTAGCATTAACTTTTCTTGTATTGCATAACCAAATTAAGGTATATTTTTAAAAATTTGGATGTTTTATAGTGTCAGAGTAATTCTTTATCTTTTCAGAAATTCTCTTATATTTTCATTAAAGGCATGTAGAGTAGGTTCACCTTATAGAGAGACCCGACGAGTTTTCCTATGGTGAATATCTAGCAAGTCGTGGAACTGGGCCAACCCTCCTGTGCCTACACATGGGCTTCTGCCCCTGTTCCATGCTGGTGTTCAGAGTTTGCAGGAAGAAATTGATAAGTGCATGGTAAGGTTCAGATGTGGTGTTCCCCAAAAGCTCACCTGTAGCTGGGGCAGTGGCACACACCTGTAATCCCAGCACTTGGGAGGCTGAGGCAGGAGGATCGCGAGTTCAAAGCCAGCCTCAGCCATGGCGAGGCACTTAGCAACTCAGTGAGACCCTGTCTCTAATAAAATACACAAAAGGGCCGGGGATGTGGCCCAGTGGTCGAGTGGCCCTGAGTTCAATCCCCTGTACCAAACCAAACCAAACAAAAACAAAAACACCCAAAAAGCTCACGTGTGAGACAATGCGAGAGGTTTGGAGGAGAAGCGATTGGGCCCCAGCTTTAACCTTATCAGTGAATTGATCCTTGATGGGATTGACTCAGTGTTAAGTGGAGGCAGGTGGGTGTGGCTGGAGGCAGTGGTTCATTGGGGGCGTGGCTTGGGGGTCTATATTCTGTATCTGTAGAGCGGAGTCTCTCTCTGCTTCCTGTTACCATGTGAGCCACTTCCCTCTGCCACACTCTCTGCCATGATGTTCTGCCTCACCTTGAGCCCCCCAAAATAGAGCCAGCCTTCTGTGGACCAAGACCTCTGGAACCACGAGCCCCTGAATACACCTTTCCTCCTCTGCCACGGTGCTGGTCGGGTCCTTTAGTCACAGCAGCGAAAAGGCTGACTAAGACAGTGCAGAAGTCAACACAGCTGGACTCTTTCCTGTTTCCCAGGGTTCAGAGTGTTTCAGGTTTCTTGTGCACCAGTTGTTTAGGAAGTGGATCGAGATGGACGCAGCCTCTTGAGGACGAGGAGCTGTTTGTGTTGACACTGAAGTCTGTCGCTTTTAGAGTTATAGGCTAGGATTTGGTAAGATGCGGTTTTAACCACATTCTGCCTAGTGAAGGCTCACGGAAGAAGGCTGGATTGGCTGGGGTGGTAATAAGAAGGAAAGGGAGAAAAGATTGCAAACCTCTCCTTATTCCTCTGTATTCTGTTTGTTTATTTTTATCGAAAATGTTCATTGCCTGTTTTTACTTTAACAATCCTAATAAAGGGAGAAAAAGAACAGTCTTGTCACAGTTAGGGTAGGCTGCCGTTGGGACACAGGTGAGTCTGGCTTCAGTGGCACAGCAGGTCCCCACTGGTGGAGGTGGCCCTGGGACCCTACCTCCCCGCTTCCCTGCTCCTTGGAGGGAGCCATCGTCATCTGGGGCTCCGCCCCTCGGGGGTCTGCTCCGTCACAGCTGAGGTGGACACCCCAGCCAGTCTCCCACCCCACCCGCCTCCCCAAGCCCTGAAACCCTGTGTCAAACTCTGCTTTCCTTTGTGACGGGCCACGAGAAGAAAACCCTTTAAAGAAAAGGCTGCGGGCCAGCGTCAGGTGAGTGGAGCAGGTGCTTCCAAGCCCCAGCCCCGCGAAGCTCTCACCAGGCAGGTGACCTCGCCACGCGGCTCGCATCAGGGGTTCAGGGTCACCCTCTGATGTAACTGATGCAACCGGGGTGTTTTCTTTCCTCCCGCTGCTAATGACTAGGAAGAGGGTCCCCGGCCTTGTTTTCTGTGTGCCCCTCGTGGATAACAGGGAGCACTCTTTGCCTTTGAAGCTCAGTGGTGTGAAAGGATCGCATCTCGGCCCATGGCGCTCTTGTTTGGAGCACAGGAGCGCCGTGGTCTTTGGGTTGGAGCTCTTTCTTTCTGTGGCGCGCCGTGCGAGGGCCTCCGAGGAAGCGAGCGTCCCAGGGACGCGTCACACTCTGTTCTTCAAGATCACAGTCTGATGGGGGAGGGTTGACGCAAGTGCTGCCCTGGTATTTAATCATGCCGGGCAAGCAGAGGGCCCAACGCGCGTGTGCAAAAGTCCAGCACAGAAAACAAGCCCAGAGGACACCAGAGGGTGGTCAGGCACCGGTGGTCACGGAGGGAGGCTCCCAGGGCAGGGTTGTGGGTCTCTGGGGCAGACGCCCTCCAGACAGCACGGCATGCACGGGTATTGGATTGGAAATGGGGGGTGAGGCCGAGGCAGGGGTTTGCCTCGCTGGGGTGCAGGCGGCCTGTCTTGGCGATTCCTAAGAAGAGAATGGTTGAGATGGAAACCGGGTTATCCCAGCCACGCGGGGTGCCCTGCGAGTGGGGGGCTTGATGTAGGTACCCTGGAGAACCACAGCAAGTTGCCATTCTGGAGGGAGAGGGTGAGAATGGGCTGTGCTGTCTGTGCGCGCAGCACTGGGGCCAGGAGGAGGCAGTGGGCCATCAGCGTGCTTCCCAGAGGAGATGTGAGGAGGAGAGAAGGTGAAAAAAGGCTCGTGAGCGCCAGGGAACACGGGGCATGAGGCAGAAGTCCTGGAAATCTAGCATGTCGCTGCACGTGGGAGAAGAGCTTCGCTAGAGCTCCAGAGGGAGGCAGGGAGGCCAGGAGTCTATAGCATGCATGGAGTCCTGGATTTCAGATGTGGTAGAATATGCTAGAAGGAGCACGAATTTGATAGGCTGGCTACAAGGAAGCCCAGGTCGATTTTGGAAATGGAAAGTGACATAATGAAGGTGGTATTTCATTTACCTAATTAAAATTTTAAGCAGCGCTATAAAATGTTTTTCTCATTATAAAAGTAAAATAGATTGATTTCAGGAAAATTCAGAAGTAGAGAAACCATAAAGAAGAAAAGAAACATGCTGCCTCGTCCCATGATCCACAGACACAAACACAGGCATTTGAATGCTTTGTTCTTCGGCCGACAGTTCTGTGCATACGTGTGTTCTGGGGAGAATCACAGGGAGAACCGGCACGGCTGCCCGGCCTCTCCGCAGCGGCAGGCTGCGCCGCCTCGTTCCTTCCTGCTCTCCAGTGTGGATGAAATATGGGAGAAATGACACCAGGCGTCTCTTGGCAGTGTCAGCTCACCAAGTGTCTGAGGTCCTGACTCTTTCCTGGGTTGCTGTGAAGGCGCTGCACCCGCCCCTCCCTCTCACAGACGGACATTGTGTTTGGGGGTTAGTTTTGTCTCTGGATTTTCTTTTAGTTGAAGGAACTTGAAAGACAATTGGATTGGACAATTCTGGAGAGGATCATCTGTGAACGGGTTTAGGGACCTGCTTGGCTTAAATCCATAGGAGTGAACCCAGGTAGCCCCTCTCACCTGCTGGGAAAGTGGGCAGGGCTCAGACACAGGTGCTCAGCTGTGTCCTCAGGTGCCACCTAAGATCCCTCTTAGACCTCACTGCAGAGGACACTGGCTCCGTTGGCTTTCTTTTTCCCTCCTTTTTTTTTGGGGGGGGGGATATATGGAAATTGAACACAGAACTGGGGGACCCTCAACCACTGATTCAGGTCCCAGCCCTATTTTGTATTTTATTTAGAGACAGGGTCTCACTGAGTTGCTTAGGGCCTTGCTTTTGCTGAGGCTGTCTTTGAACTCACGATCCTCCTGCCTCAGCCTCCTGAGCCCTGGGATTACAGGCATGCACCACCACGGCCAGCTTCCCTCCTTTTTCTTTTTCTTTAATGGCTTGGTGAGCACTTTTCAGATAAAAAGCTCAGAGGTGTTGTTTGAGGTATTGACTGGGAACGTTTTTCTTCTACCTGTGTCATTTCAGAATCCATAGAGATCCACATTAAATAATTACAAAACAAACAAAACCCCACCAAACCCTTCAAGGTTGAAGTTTGAGGGTATCGTCCTAGACCTTTTTGCAGTGCTACACACCCACACACTCACTTACTCACATAGTCATGTGCTACGTAACGATGATTTGGTCAATAGTGGACTTCACATATGATGGTGGTCCCATAGATGATGTCACCTTGTGACATCAGAGCTGTAGCTGTCTGCGTAAGCACAGTCCACTCTACGATGTCCCCACGATGACAGAATTGCCTAATGATGCATTTCATGGACTGCATCCCTGTTGTGAAGCAGTGCGTGTAAAACACGTGTATTTGTATTGACCTCTTTGCCCTACATTTGAATGGCACCCTGATGGCTTTGAATCATGCATTTTCAGTGACATTATGGGCATACATCATTACATTTCCCCTGAAAACAGATGCCTGATAGTCAGTGACGTGACCGTAACACAACTTCTTCTTCTGTTGGACATTGAGTTCTGTTTTTCCTCCTGATATTTTGGTGGTTATATGAACGTGTGCCCTGGTGGACATTTTTGTGTGGAAGTCATTTTGCAGCGTGTTTCTTTAGTGAAAATTCTTAAAAGTGGAATTATTGATTGGAGGCTGTCAGCCTTTATAAAGTTTCTGGGACATTGCCAAATTCCCTTTCAGAAAGATTTACCTGTTTTTCTACCAGCAGGAGCATTTGAGATCTCTTGTTTCCTTGAACACTTGTCTGTGCACAGGGTTATATATTTAAGTTCTTGACCTGTTTAGTAGGTAGAAATAGTTTTTCCTTATTATTTGTATTTTTCTTTTTTCTTATTGATTACTAGTGAGCTGCTATTTTTATATGTTGGCTCATTTCTGTCAGTCTTAAGATTTGCTGTTCATGTCCTAACTCACATTTTTAAACACTTTTGTTTGTTTGTTACAGCTCTTTACATATAATACTTTTTCTCTTGTATGTTATATATTTTTAAACCTTGGGGGAATTTTATGATATATAGAAGCATATATTTTTGTGTGGTCAAATATGTCAATTTTGTTGTGTTCTCTTTTATTGCTTTACTGACTAGGAATGCCATCCCCTATATTTTCTTCTTGTGGTTTTATGGCTTCATTTAGAAATTGTTATTCTTTGATTTAATAAATTAGAACAATTTTCTTCTTGTTTTAGGCTTCATTTAGAAATGGTTATTCTTTAATAAATGAGGACTTATTTTTAATGTGATATGAGAAACGATCAAGATGTATTTTTCTTCAAATATTTTACCTGTTATTCTAAGACCCCAAAGTGAGTTTATTGAAAACTTAATTTTCTTCGTGGATTTGCAATGGTTTGAAGTTGGGTTTTGGAACAGCTGGTGAGGGAATAGTGGGCTAGGGCCACACGTCGGCGATCCTAGGACTAAGTGGAGGGAATTGGAGTCACAGGCAGAGAGAGGGATGACGCGCGTGGAGATGGTGGGCCGCTTGGTGAGTGGAGAAGCCCACCAGGGAGACTGAGTCCAGGAAAGGGCTCCATGAACTCTCCTGGAGTCACTGTTTTTCAGAGTGTGACATGCTCTTTCAGTTTTGATCAGAACCATGTTAATCATCTTTCCTAGTGGGCTGAACATCTTTTCCAGCCAAGAGCTGACTTAAGGGGTTCCAGGGGCCGAGGGGAAATCCGGCTCTGGAAGGCCACGCCTCTTGCAGTAAGGCCATTGCTACGGCCACCTCGACTCTAGGACTGCTGTTGTACTGAGCGCGCCCTTGGACGTGTGTCGGGGCAGATGGTGTTCACGTCTGTCACTCCCCCTCTGCTCACCGTCACCCAGTAGACAAGCTGGAAAGTTGTACCCAAAGACATTGGCTTCTTAATGAGGGGACACGTGCCCACTGTGTTCTCTTGTTCTTTCATGGAAGCAGTACTGACCGGGGCCTGGGGCACTACAGGTGCTGCCGGGCACTGCGGGTCTGTAGGTGGAAGGGGAGGTCCTTACCCATCAAGGGCTTAAGGTGACTCGGAGCGGAGGCCGCGCTGTCTCCACTCCTCCATCCTTCCTGTGCCTGCACCGTGAGCTTCTTGCTAAGCTTCTCAGCACAGCTGGAGGCTTCAGGCAGGTGCTGCTGATACCTCAGTGAAACGTGCTTTCTTGGCACCTCGTTTGGATGGAGTAGGCGTAGAGCTAGGCCAGGTAGGTCTCGGCCTGAGCTTCCTTTGAGTGTGCTCCAGCGTGTGCGTGCAAGTGATCACGCAGACGTCGACCTTCTGAAGGAGGGATCTGGACATTGCCGTCGGGAGGACAGCCTCAGCTGGCTGGGTGTGTCACTCAAGTGCTGTGGAGCCCGTCCTGCTTTGAAGATACAGGCAGATGAGGGGAGTGAACCCTAGGCAGGCGTCTGACTCTGTTGCCTAGGTCAGACTTCATTTTCTAGAGCCAGGCCCCAGGGCTTCACGACACTCATCCATTAAAATAGAGGAAAACTCACACTAAGCAATTAATGTGGGTGACATTTAATCCTGCATGCATGGTGAACTTGAGTGACCTTGACAGAATGAGGGAACTTGGGTGATAATTACATCTATGCATTATGTTCCCTCCTGCCTTGGCGTCGAGGGTGGACCTTTTGGGGGGCTCTTTTCACAGGCATGAGATCAAAAGCCAGGCCATCTAGATTGATTCTTTGTTATGGAAAGTATAATTTAGAGTCACACAAAACCCTTGTTTTAAAAAGAAATGTTTTCTTCATTGATATTCTGATATAAATATAGCAGCATTACAGTCTGTCTAGAAAGCTTCGTCTGCAGATTAAAAAAAGCAAACTAGGTTTCTATGAACTTGTATTGGAAGAAGTTAGTCCTTCTAAGGATTTTTTTTAGCTTTTGAAATGAAAAATAATTTGTATGTTTGAAAACTGAGATTTTTTTTTTTTGGTCAGGCTTCATTTCTATATTTAACTTTGTTTTTACATTAAGTCTATGTTCGTATGTATGTTAATTATATTGCTATGTGTGCCTGTTCAGTCTTAGTTTATATGGATATTTTATATATGATGGAATTTTCTATTTCGACCTCATCTTGCATTATTATTGTGTACTCTTATGTGTTGCCATAAAATCATTGTTTCTATGTGTGTTTTCTGATTGACAAGTTGAATAAAGAAATTGATTTTTCTTGGCATAAAGCTAAGCATAGAGTCATGCAGGAAAACCTTTGGAAAACAAATAGAGCAATCCATGTGTCAATGCTAATATGTCAGTGTTTCAAGCTACTTGCATGACTGGAGTGATAACCAATCTGAGAACAAGCATTTGATATTGATTTGCCAGTCTAAAGTAACAAGTTACTGCTTCACTTCTTATTGAGAATTAAATCAAAATAATTTTGTGCCCTACGTAATATGTACTGTGAGAATTCCCTCGCATGCTTTATGTACTACAGCGTGACAGTGGATAAATGTTGCAGAATCGTATGACTTTAGATAAAGATATATATTTTTACTACCTAATTTTATTACATAGTAAATCTTAATTTTATGTACACACCTAAAAAAAATATAGTTGAAGAGATCCCTAAAATATTTTATGGAACTTGAGATATGAGAATTTGCATCTTTTAATTTTTTTTTCATTATTAGAATTTATTAATCCTAAGCTTTTTATTGGCATTTATTGTCCAAGAAAAATAGCAAGTGGGAAATGCTGATTTGTTAACAAAATGCAGACCTTTTAGCAAATCAGAATTGGTTATCATCCAAAGGTTATTTCAGAAATAAAAATCCTATATGATTTCCTCTTCTCAAAATTAAAATGTGAAGTTCCAGTTAGATACATCAACTTCCACATACTGTTTTTACAGATTTTAAATTTATTTCAGGAATAATTTACCACCTGGTAAATGGTTTGAGTGAATTTCAGAGAGTAGCCAGGAGTTAACCAATCATGTGTTCCACATTTGTTGTTTTTTTTGGTACCAAGGATTGAACTCAGGGGCACTCGACCACTGGGCCACATCCCCAGCCCTTCTTTGTATTTTATCAGAGACAGGGTCTCACTGAGTTGCTAAGTGCCTCCCCATTGCTGAGGCTGGCTCTGAACTCGCGATCCTCCTGCCTCGGCCTCCCAAATGCTGGGATTACAGGCGTGCGCCGCTGTGCCCGGCTTGTATTCCATGTTTGTATGTGCGAGTATGTGCCTGTGTGTGTCATGGCTCAGATAGGAAGACCAAAGTCGCAGTGATCACAGCTGAGATATTCAGAGTAAATCATGGTTAACCTTAAATCCTCCTCTTCCAACTCTCCCTCCATAGAATTTTACTAATTGAATAATAAGGTGTGTTTCTTGCTCCCACCCTGTGTGGATAGTGTGTTGATGTGGGTGGGGCCTTCACAGCAACGACCTCATGGCGAGGGGTAGGTGAGAGGAAGCTGCATCTCCAGAGTTCCAGGGAGGAGCGCCCACAGGGCATATGCAAAGGCCTTGGGTACTGTTCCCAAATGAGTTCCCAGCAACTGTGTGCAGAAATGGGTAAACCAATTCCACACTACATATGCAATGTACCAAGGGTCAGGAATGACAAGCCATCTTAAGAAAAATGGGGTTGTAGGACTTACTCTGCTAGGTACCTAGACTGTCATAAAAATGCGTGAAGACATATGGTGTTGGTGCAGGGATAGGTGTGCAGACAAATGGAATTGGAAAGGTAGCACGAGAATAGAACTGTATAGATGCATACAGACACTTTCCTACTTGCATATACATACACATATACATGTATGAAGGCCTGATGTATGCATACAAATATGAAGGCCAGATGTAGACAGGTATGAAGGCCGTATGTAGACACGTGTGAAGGCCTGCTATATGACAGCAGTTGCGCTGAAAAGCAATAGGGGAATAGTGTTGGTGTTTCCAAGCAGTAGTGCTGAGGTCAACTGGATCACTATAGAGAGAGAAAAATCAAAGTGAATTCCTACACTCTATATATCCAAATCAATTATAGACTTTTTTCCCCCTTGAGCTGAAAGTGATTTACTGTACACTGAGTGTGTCTGGGGGGGTCACGTTTAATTCATCGGGTCGACTAGAACCTTGACAGAACGCAGATGGTTGATGACGTTCAGTAGAACGTTGACAGAACCCCAGACTCTCCTTGGGCAGGCTCACCAAAACCCTTTCCCCCCTCCTCTGGAGCTAACCACTACACGCCGGATGCCAAGACTGTGGGTTATGGTTGCTTGGTTTCTATGCCATAGAAACAGAATGACAGAGCAGGTGTTCTTCTCTCCGTCCTTCCTTTCCCTTAATGCTCCATTTATGAGACTGCTTTCTGTGGTTGCATGTAGTTGTAGTTCTTCAAGAGTAAGAGTCATGCCTGAAGGTGTGCAGTGTCTTCACAGATCGTTTGGAATTCTACATAAAGATTCATCTGTTCCCCCACCCCATTTATTTATTTATTGAGTCATTTATTTTTGTCAGTGTGGACTCATGGATATTTGTTTTGCACTCTGTGTTGAAATCCAGTACTACTGTATGTGGCTTTTAGACTGCTCCTGCCTTAGTCACTAGGAGTCTCAGTTGTGACCTGTTGACAGGCCCCCATGACTGTGGTGGCAGTGGCGTCATGGGCACTTGCTTCTTATGCTACAAGGTGCTTCAGGCCTCTCTTGTATATTTTTTTGTCCCAATCCTAGAATCAGCTCTTTCGTTCTTTTATTGGAAAATAGGTTTAGAAACAAAGATCTGGCTGCGAGGGGTGCTGCTCATTAATACTGAGGTGCTGATGCTTCTAGGTCCACTCAGCTGGCAGAGCCAGGAAGTGCATGTGCATACTCACCTATGTGGACACACACCTAAAGACATTGCTCGTGCACCCGTCTGTCTGCATTAACCTAAGCACGAGTTCGTGCCGATGTGGATAGTTATAGCTTTCTTCCTTGCTCCTAGGTAACCTCCCACTTGAACTTGAGAGACCTGGGTCTCATCATGCACCATCTGTTTGCTCCATTCCTCAGTTGCAGCACGTGGCGATGGTGATTTCACAGTGGTCATGCTGTGTTCTACTCCCATTGAGAAACAGCCTGTGATCCGGTGGGCAGCACAGAAGTCCTCTTTGACTTTTTCTTAGAGACTCCACTTACTTCCTTTCAGATTGGATTAGGTCCCACCTTAATGACGTTAGTTTAACTGGATCAGCTCTTCAGAGAACCTGTCTCCAGTACAGTCACAGGCGGACGTACGAAGGGTCAGGGCTTCCTTGTGTGGATTTGGGGGGGATGCAGTTCAACCTGGAACATGGTCACACAGAACAGGGTTTTATTCTGATGTGCCCTTCCTGCCCCCAGGTGGGGGAGACCAGTGTCCCCAGATATTTTTCTGCATTGCATGTAATATACAACCAGAATTTCATTTCTTTTCAAGGTTGAGTGTTCCATTGTGTGGATGCGCACATTTCTTCAATCCATTTATCCATCCATAAACACTTGGGTTGCTTTTGATGCTTGTAAATAATGCTCTACTGACTCTTGTGAATATGTACATGGGTGTACAAATATTTCCTCAAGACTTTGCTTTCAACTCTTTTGAATATCTGCTCAGAAGCTGATGGTTGAATCATAATACTATTTTCAATGTTTTGAGGAACTCACCACATAGTGAATCATGTACTCTGCATTCCCACCGACAGACAGCACTGCCAGTCCCCCAGGTCCTCACAAACACTTTGTCATTTACTATTTCCTTTAAAGTAGCCACCCTAATGGGTATGAAAATAATAAATATTTAATATGAATAATTCAAAAGTAACAAGCACACAAAAATAAAATTTATTTTTCTGCACTAATAACAACACCTTTAGATTCTTTTCTGTGTGTGTGTATGTGTATGTATGTATATATATATACACATATATATAATGCATCCCCCATACACACAAATTCTATAATTTGAACAAAAGTGATAATATTGCTTATTTTTTTCCATTTAACATTTACTTATATATTTCCTGTGTCATTGAATATTACTGAAATAGAAGCATATTTTTAATGGCTCTTTAATGATTTAATTATTTTCTGATGATTTCACTTTAGGTTTCTGTGAGTTCTTCTCTCATATATAATTCTCTGATGAAAATTCATGGACATAAATCTGTGTGTTCTTGACAATTTCCTTTGGTCAGATTCCTAGGAAGAGATTATTAAGTGAAGGGCTAGTTTTTAAATGTTCTGAAGATGTTTTGCAAAATGCAAGGTTGTCTCCAGTAAGTTTTGTTCTGACATGCTTTCTGTGCAAACAGGTGGTGGTGGGGCGACCAGTGTCCCCCAATATTTTCCAGCATTGAATATTACCTTTCCAACTCATTTTAGAAAATCTTTCAGGTAATTAAAAATGATTTTACCTGGGCTGGGATTGTGGCTCAGTGGTAGAGTACTTGCTTAGCATGCATGAAGCCCTGGGTTCATTCCCCAACACCACATACAAAATACATAAACAAAATAAAGGTATAAAAGTATTTAAAATTATTTTACCTCAATTTGGTGTACATTTCTTTGATTATTATTAAAACTGTGCAATTTTCACATATAGATTCACTTATGTGTCATTCATTCGTGAATTCAGTGTGCCTGATATAATAATTCCCATGGATAGGAAATGGCATGTTGAATTTGTAGAATTACCAATATTTTCACATTAGAGAATGAGATGCTGTTAGTCAAAACCTGTAATGTTTAAGGAAATGTAAGATGCTTAGTGATAATGTTAAGAGATGGTGTTATATTATTAATGATAATTCCCGTTGTGAGATTTGTGAATATTAGTCTGGAGACAGCTGTTTTAAATGTCAATATTTTTTTGGGGTGGGGAAGGAACACATTATCTGGAGAATATCTGAAGAACAACTCATCTTCACCTAAATTTTCAATTTTATTATTTAATGACTTGAAAAGAAAGAACTAGTAGTTCTCGAACAGCAGAGCTTGGCCAGATAGTGATAGAAGAGAGCTTCATGCACAAATGGAAGAGTTCCTGATGGAATTAGAAAGGGGCAGCGTTTGGACGGAGGCTGGACCAGGGACGGGAATGTGCAGCCAGGGGAGTGGAGCTGGGGGGTCCCTGGAGGTCCTTGGCGGCTCAGTAAGTTGTCAGCACATGCTCTGTACCAGGTGCGTGGTTTTTGGGGTCCTGTTTCTCTTGGAAGAAAGAGACGAGTTGTGTTCACAAAGAGGAGCGCACAGCCCTGCTATCAGAAGACCTCCTGTTAGGTGAGTTGCCTGTGGGAATAATGTGGATTGTTTTCCTGAGAGCCAGATTATGCTGCAGTAGATGCAGTTTGATGCTATTAGGATGAAGACTGATTTTTTTTTTTAAATGTATGCTTTAGTACAGAGGTATCACAAAGAGATTCAGAATGTCCTTGATCAGTGTGCAGTTTGGTTGGGTTTAAGATCTGTGGGTTAGATTTGTTGAGAGATTGATATAGTTTTTCTTCTCAGATGGGGTAGAGAGCCAGGATCCTGGTGTTGCATAGCACGTAATCCTGTGCTGCATTTATAGTCATTGTCTCAGTTTCACACTTTGCATGTTGATAGTTCAGAAGGGGTAGAACAAGTGAAAACTTACATTGTCAATATTTTTAAAATAGAATACATTGTAGTACAAAAGTAATATTTGCTTCTGAAACCTCAAAGCAAAGCAGAAGAATCAAATCCACTCCCCTCCCCAGTCCATCATTCGCCTCTGAGATAACTATTTTAAAGTTTTCATGTATCTATAAAGGTGCACATATGTCACCATGCTCTTCGAAAGCTCTTTTACTTAATACATGTGTTTTGGGTATGTTTCCATCTCTATACGTTCAGGTCCATTCCATCCAATGACTACAATGTTCCATTGTTCGAAATATTATATAATTGCTAACCAGTCTTCTAAGAATGGATATTAAATTGGTTTTATTTTATAGTTTATAAATAATGCAATGACAAAATCCTGGACAGGAAGGGTATGCATTCCTGAACATGACAGTGAGGGCTCAGAGTCAGTAGTTAATGACCTTCTGCTCCATCCAGCTCCCTATCTGAGCTGGAGAAGGACTGGTTTTTCTCTCTGCACTGTGGATATTTTAGTCACCTTCCATCCAGATATTGATGTCTCACCTTGACAGAGCCCTTTAGTGTTTCCAAATACTCGTGTGTTTATTACTTCCTTTGCTTCTTAAAACCCCTGATCAATGCATGGTTTGGTTTTATTACCTGTGTTTGACAAGAGGGCATACAGCACAGGGTGGTTCTGGCTCCTCTCTCCCTTTAGCTGAGCTGGGTCTCCTCTTTTCTGGTCCTGGGTTAATCTCTTTAGAAATGGTAAAGCATCTGGAGGAACTGTGGGACCAGTGATAGGAATGTCCTTGTTCAGTGGGAGAATTGGCTGTGTCTTCCCTCTTCTCTCATATCCCTTATCCCAAAATGCTGAGGACCAGAAGCGTTTTAGATTTCCAATTCTTTCGAATTTTGGAATATTTGTGTATATAATAATGAGATACTGAGGCTGGGGTTGTGGCTCAGTGGTAGCACAACTAGCACGTGCGCGGCCCTGGGTTCGATCCTCAGCACCACGTAAAAATAAATAAATAAAATAAAGGTATTGTGTCCAACTACAACTGAAAAATAAATATTTTTTTAAAAAATAATGAGATACCTTGGGAATGGGACACACGTCTAAACACAAAATTTATTTATTTCATATACACTTAATATACATAGCCTGAGATAATTTCATAAAATATATTTTTAGCATGCCTGTGTTTGACCGCCACCCATTACATGAAGTCAGGCATGGAATTTTCCACTTGTGCCAACATGTTGGCTCTCAAAAAGCTTTTGAATTTGGAGTATTTTGAATTGTGGATGTTTGGATTGGAGATGTACGATCTATAGTAGGTTTCCCATGAGGATCTTACAGTACCTTCTGTAATGCACGTAGATTTTTAATGGTGGCACTTCCCTTTGTGCCATTCATTAAAAAAAAAAAAATTGGTAAAACCTAGCTTTAGTAATCTGCTATTTTAGAATTTTTCACCTGGCTTTAATGTTGTCATAGTCAGCTTTGCATGACTATAGCAAAATACTTGAGGTCATTTATTTTACAGAGAGAAAAAGTGTAGCTCATGGTTTGGGAAGTTCCAGACCAAAAATGGGCAGTCCCACTGGTTTGACCTCTGGTAAAGGGTTGGGGGAAGGAGGACAAGAAGAAGGGGTGAAGACATTTGAAGGTAACATGAAGCAAACATGGAAGATAGACTTTGTGTCTTCTTTGAAAGAATTCTTAAATAGAATTGTGATTATTATCATCTTGTCAGGTCAGCCCATGATATATGAGATAAGATATATCATGTTCTATGGATCAAATACAATATTTTCATGATAGATTATATGTCTCATTGAAATTGGGAACTTGTGAGTTATACATCAACTGTACGAAGACCCCTTGGTTTCCTGACACTGCATTGTATGGGTATTTAGAATTAATCATCCTTAGTGTCACAGCACAGGATGAATCGTAGAACTGTAGAGTACAAATAATTCATAATTCTTAATGTCTTCCTCTAGGTCACACTTAATTGACTACAGAATTTTCACCATAGAAAGTTGGAGAAATATCCCCCACAAACCTGTGTGCAGGCCGAGGTCCTAGATGTCTTTCATATCTACTTGGCACCTTGTATGTAATGAGTTTAGAGGTTTTAAGTTTTTTTTTTTTTATTTATTTATTTGCTTTAGTTGTACACAATACCTTTGTTTTTACGCGGTGCTGAGGATCGAACCCAGGCCGCACACGTGCTAGGCGAGTGCTCCACCGCTGAGCCACAATCCCAGCCCCCAAAGGGTTTTTTTTTTTTTTTTTTTTTTAAGTTAAATTAAAAGGTTTAATTAACACAAGCTTGCTTTTTTTTTTTTTTTTTTTTTTGTACTGGGGATTGAACTCAGGGGCACTCGACCACTGGGCCACATCCCCAGTCCTTTTTTGTATTTTATTAGAGACAGGGTCTCACTGAGTTGCTAAGTGCCTTGCCATTGCTGAGGCTGGCTTTGAACTCATGATCCTCCTGCCTCAGCCTCCCAAGTGCTGGGATTACAGGTGTGTGCCACCATGCCCAGCCATTAAGTTGTTTTTAATATACACAATTTCATGGAACTTAGAACCCTGATTCTTATAGTTCTTATGTGACTTTTTGGCAAATTAAGTTTTCTAAGCCCCACATATTTTTTTAATTGATGAAAGGGCCTTGTCAGTAAAATATGCATTATAATGTTTATGGAACATGGATTGTATTTCACTTTTGTGTTTATTTGGTTATTTATTAACATTGTGTGCTTTGTAGAAGCAAGGACTGCAGAACAGGTTTGTGGAGAAAGAAAAACAAGTAGCAAATATAAACTTTCTGACCAGTGTTCCAGCACCAGGCAGTAGCTTAGTATTACTTTTATTATGATTCCCATGATTGTTAAACTCAAAAACCATAAAGAAAATTTTAGGACTGAGAATCTGAATAGATCACAGTTGTGTTTGTTTGAATGTTGTGCTTTGCCTGTGGGTGAAATTTTGAAAAGGAAAGAGAGAAAAGAAAACATTATCTTGTGTTTTTTACGGTTTTTAACGTCATTGATTGCAGTGCCTGCTCTGTACCAGGTACTCTTTAGGTGCTGAGGATACAGCTTTATAGAAGATAGACCTAGATCGTTATCATTAGGGAATTGATAGTTGCACGGAGGTTTCATTGTTAGCATAAGAGGTATGGCTGTGGGGAGGAGGTGGGCTCTGTGTGGGACACGTGGGGGTCTGGGGTGCGTTGATGTGCATCTGGGAATGACCCTGGAAGGAAGCATCACTGAATGGAGACCTCCAGAATCCGGAGGTGGTGGGCAGGTGGAGAACAGAGAAGAGTGGATACTTGGGCTTGGAGACAGGATGGGGCACAGAGGGCCAACACTGAAACGATGAGCAGGGCTGGGTCCCCTAGTGTGATGGCTCCAGATTTGTTCTCCGTCTAGAGGGCAGACAGTGACATGATCAGTTTGCTACTTGAGCATTGCCACCTGGCTTTAATGTTGTGATAGTCAGCTTTGCATGACGATAGCAAAATACTTGAGGCGACTTACTTTACAGAGAAAAGAGGTGTGGCTCAAGGTTTGGGAAGTTCCAGACCAAGAATGGGCATTCCTGTTGGTTTGACCTCTGGTGGAGTCAGCACGCAGTGATAGGAGTTCTGTCTAGGAGCAAAGGCTCACCTCTTGACCCCAACAAGAGAGCAAGAACAGGAAGGAAGGGTCTCGTCCGCCCTTTCAAGGACATGCTCCTAAGTAACTCCCATTCCCAAAGGTTCCACCGCCTCTCAGGAGTACCACGTGGGATCAAGCCCTTGAAGTACGGGCCTTTGGGGAGCACAGGAGGAGCAGCGGGGAGACCCCTCAGGAAGGGCTGTGGCAGTGGCCACCAGCTGCAAGGTGACGGTGGAGGAGAGGTGGACTCATTTGAGCATTCGTGGTAGTCACAGTATTCATGGGGCAGAGCTGGCAGGACTGGGGTGGTGACTGAAGGTGGGGCACAGTGGCCTGGGGAACCCTGGAGTCCACATGGTGCCCAGGATTCCGACTCTGGCAGTGAGGTGGGTCGTGTGGCTGTCCCTGGACAGGACAGCAGGACAGGGACAGCAATCAGGCAGAGGCTGGGGTAGCGGTGGGGGGGTGAGCCAAGGTGGGGGCAGGGCAGGGAGTGCCCGGGAGACCTGACGGGGGAGGCCCGTGGGGAGTTGGGGTCTGGCGCTGAGGTGAGCGATCTGGGCGAGTCCTGGAGCCTGGCACGGGCACCTGAAGAGGAGGAATGGGTGACGTCGGTCAGGAAGACTGTCCCGCTAGGAGAGACACCCCCAGTGTCACAGCAAGGGACACTCACAAAGCAAATTTGGGAGTAGCCCCGGAGGCAGGAGGGAGGCCAGGAGCACGCAGGACGGACACCCTCAAGGTGCTGGGGGCACCTGGGGTCGTCCCCTGAGGAGGCCAGAGCAGACCCAGATCCCCTGGGAAGGAAGACCGGTGGAGAGCCCCCAGGGAGGCCCAGAGGCCATCACAGCAGGAGGGGTCAGGAGGGGACCCTTTCTAACCACAGGGAACCTGGATAAGTTTGCCTCTTCCTCCAGACAGTGAGCAGGAGGAGAAAGTGGGGCCCCAGGGGGTGGGTGGGGCCAGGCTGCCGAGCCGGTGGGAGGAGGGGCCTCAGAGAGAAGGCCGAGGGGCAGGTAGGGGGAGGCCGGCCGGAAGTCCAGGGAGGTCTTCCCGTCGGCTTCCGGCTGCTCTGGCAGGTGCTGGGCCCCTGGTCTGGTGCCAGGCTCCTCCTCACCGGGACATGCTGCCTTTTCTTTGAGAATTTCGGTCCTTTCTCTCTTCCCTGGCCTTTTGACCCACCAGAACCTTCCAGCCAAGCAAGCAGGTCATCCTCATCTTCAAAACAGGGTCTCCTTCTCTCTGAGGCAAAATAGTGAGTCGATTCTCCTAGTGATGACCGCGATGGTCAGTCTGGCTGGGCACCGCGGGCGCCTGAGGATGTCCCCCTCATTCCACCTTCTGGTGACGTCAGCCCTGCTTGGCTTCCTTCTGGCCCTCAGCTGGTTCTGTACCTCACAGGTAGAGCTGTCCAGTTGAGGGGACAGCAGTGGCCCGGGTGACTCTTGTCCCTCTCCAGAGTTCCCATTCCAGCCAGTCAGTGCCATCTCCTTAGTGGTCTGGCAGGACAAGAAGTCGGGGGCTTCCAGTCAGGAAAACACGGACCCTCCCTTAAGGACCAGTGCTTGGGACCTCTGGGCTTCCTGGGCCCGGAGCCCGACCCACCTGGAGTTAGCTGAAAGGACCTGGCCACCCTGCTGTCCCACGTCTGAAGGCACCGACTGGTGACCCTGTGTGGCCGTAGCAGCCAGCGTGTGGGTTAATCATGGGCAGCCTATCAAATCTGCCACATCCTGTAGCTGTCTTTTAAAATTCCTCAGAGCTGAAGTTTAGAAACTGATGCTGTAAAGTGAAAATGAAATTTAACTGAGCATTTGGTGGAGAAAAAATAATTTACCAGCTCTAACGTGAAAAGCCCTGAGAGTAAGCATCCCTCGCCTTGCGACACCTGTGATTGATGGCGGCCCGGAGCTGCTGCTGGGAAGCCGACTCTTCTTGAAATAGCATAGTAGGGACTTTGCAAGGGGGTCTCATTTGGTTAAGTTACGGCTTTTGTGAAGCTCTGCTGCATCTTTATATTCTACCGAGGAGAAGGTGGTAAATCAGAGTAATTGCCTCATCCCAGGGCACTTTTATATTGTACAGGAAAAAGGTCCTGTTAAGAAACTCAAATTAACTTCTGCTGTTTATACTAGGTGGAAAGCCTCTTTGAAAGCTGCTTGTCATATAGCCTGGCGGTTTATTTATCATGGAACAATTCCATTAGTGCCTGACACTTGTTCTCATGGTGCTGAGACTTAGGATCCCTCAGGACAAACATTTAACCCTTGGAAAGGCAAAGCTGTCACTTATCTGTCATTTCTCTCCTCTCACAACCCACTGGAGTATATTTATGAGGGAGATTTGAAAGTCGTCATTTCCACAGAGTTAGGGATGGAGTTGGGACCCAGTAAATGATGAGTGAAAATCTGGTCGGGGTCTAGTACTGGGTTCTGGCAGTGGGAACCCTGGCTAGCTTCAGGGTAAATGCACTTCCTGTGATTTTTTTTTTTTTTTTTTTTTTTTTTTTTTGTACCAGGGATTGAATTCAGGGGCACTTGACCACTGGGCCACATCCCCAGCCCTTTTTTTTTGTATTTTATTAGAGACAGGGTCTCACTGAGTTGCTAAGTGCCTCACCATTGCTGAGTCTGGCCACGATCCTCCTGCCTCAGCCTCCCAAGTGCTGGGATGACAGGCGTGCTCCTCTGTGCCTGGCTGTCCTGTGATTCTTAAGGAATCCGGTCTTTAGAATTCCACCCGTAGGAATGGATGAAATGGATTAACCTTACAGTTCCTGAAACCTGTTTAGAAAAATCCAGGGACTGAATTGAAGTGGGCACCCCATTTTATAGTTCCTGGGAGAATTCCTAAAGTTAAGGTCCACCTGCCAAGGAGGCTTAGCAGATCTTAGAGGAGTGAACTGGGGTGGTCATGATTTGCAAATTAACACCCCTCTGCCTGACATTTACTAACCGAGGATGGGGGTCCCATTTGTCAGGGGGCTTCCCCCTGCCCCATTAGGTGGTATGGCTGAGTCTGAGAACCCCTCCTCTGGAGCCAGACCTCCTGACTTCCGGTCCAGGAGATGTCGCTTGCTGGCTGAGGGACGTGGACATGTTAGTCAACCTCCGAGCCTCTTGTTCCTCACTGGTGAAGAGGGATTTTTGTAATGTCTCTTGGGGTTTTCAGGATTATTAAACAAAATAATTCATGTGAAGCCCATGTAGAGTAGGTGTTGTTATTAGTGAGATTTAATATGGGCCAGATGGGTCTTGGGAAGATGACATAGATCATCCCAAAATGTATTTGCGGGTTCAATTTGTCTCGGGGTGTTTGTGACTTTGCTGTTCCCTTTGATGTCACCGTTTCCCAAAGGTACCGCACAGCAGTAATTAGGGCACATAATACCCTCCATCCAGTTTTTATTCTGAAAGAGCCATCGCAGACCCAAGGTAGAGGCCTGTAAATGCTCTCGGAGGAAATCGTCAAGATCGGGCTAAGATGGAGATAGATGACCTTTGTGGCCAAGACAAGCACATAAAGGTTGGACTGACCTTTCCAAGGAATCCATGGTTAGAGGGAATGTGTGGGTGGGGTGCACACTCACAAAGCCAGCACGAGCCAGGGTGGGATGCCGTCGGGGCAGATGAGTGACAGGCACGGGACTGAAGCTGCGAGGCTCAGAAAGAGGCCACTGTAACCCAAGAGGGGCAGAGTGACGGTCTTCAGGATTTGTTTTATGCACTGCCAGCTGCTCTCACACCTCAGCAGATTTGTGTGTGTGGTGGTGGAGGGTGCCGGGAGTAGAACCAGGGGTGCTCTACCACGGAGCCACATCCCCAGCCCTTTCCATTTTTTATTTTGGGAAAGGGTCTCATTAAATTGCTTAGGGCCTTGCTAAGTTGCTGAGGCTGACTTTGAACTTGCAGTCCTCCTGCCTCGGCCTCCTGAGTAGGTGGGGTTACCGATGTTAGTCACTGTGTCCAGCTCTCAGCCAATGCTTGACCACCGCCCTTACCATCTCATTAAAATCACCACCAGCATCGTCACCATCACCACCACCAGGATCATCAAGATTACCACTGTCACCACCACCACCACCACGTCTCAGGGCCTGGAAGTCCTGCAGCGGGAGGATTCTTGCCTCTTTCTCAAGCCCCGACCGCAGCCTCACTTGTGTCTGTCTGTGTGGTGGCCTCCCCCGACCCCTGTCAACCTCCTTGCCTTCCACAGCTCTGTAGTGGGAGGAGGGGAGCTGCAAGTGCGTGCAGCAGCAGTGCTTTTCTCGAATTTAAGCAAGGATTACTGATCTTTTATCATTTGCTTTATAAATAACAAGAGATGCTAATTAGTTTGACTCATTAAATTCAAAACAATTGGTTATAATTTTGGAGTGTTTGATTTAATTTCTTTAATTACACACAGCGGCTGATGTGCCGCTCCAGAGAGCAGGAGAGTGGGAAATGTTCCCTTCTCCCCAGCTTGCCTCTCCCCGCCTGCTTGCCCCGAGACAGCAGTCGGTGCCTAGGGGCGAGCTAGTGTGTCTTCCAGGACGGGAGTGCCTGAGGGCTGTCCTGCCGGTGGCCGGCTGCTGGGGTCCAGCCCCCGTGCACGCGTAGGGAAGCAGAGACACGGAGATCAAAGTGTGGGACTCCAGCTTGTTAAAGAAGCAAGGTGTCTGTGGAGGGCCAAGGCCACCTCCTCCACTGCTCTCCGAGGCCACCTTTCAGAGTCCTCCGTAGTCTTGCACATTTTGGTCCTTCTCCTTCCTTCCCCTCCTCCCTGGTCCTGCATCCTTGTCCCTAGGCCACTGCCTTCTCAGCTGCGGGGTGGGTTGGTCCCGTCCTGATCGTCTCCCTAGCATCTGACAGTGGCATTCAGGAAATGCTTTTGGAGGAAGCTGAATTGTGTTTCTGATATTTGAAAACAACAGGGATAACGTGGTATCGTTCTCCAAGAGGTAGGTGAGAGGCGAGGTCGATCATTCCCATCTCCTTGAACGTGGTCGTTTCTTAGACCCTGCCATGGTTTGAACAGGGTTGAGGGGTGCCCAGGGTGTTCTTGGATTGGAAGCTTGGTTGCCAGTGTGGTGGTGTTGGGGTGTGCGAGGTGATTGGGGTGGGGTGTGTTCCCTTCAAAGGCTAGTTCCCTAAGAGCTAGGTGTTACAGAAAGAGCCAGCCTTGACCCCCGAATCCCTCTGGCTTCCCATCTTGCCATGTGACTTCTTTCTCCCTCTCTCATACCCTCCCACAAGATGCCATCTACCATGTTGTGATACAGCCAGAGGGCCCTGGCCAGAGGCCAAACAGATAAAAATCACTCAATGTTGGACTTTCAGCCTCCAAAACTGTGAGCTAAATAACCTCTTTTCTTTATAAAGGACTTAACCTCGGGTATTTTGTCAGGGCAACAGAAAATGGGCCAATGTAAATCCCCAACCCCTGAGACAGCAAGTGAAGTAATTTTTTAGAAAGTCAAAATAAAACATCGATGATTCTAGTTAAGGGGGGACAGTTGGCTTCCTAGATCTCTAAAATCTCTTCTCTTCCCTGGGAAATGTAATTTGTTTGGAGCCACCATTCAGATGTCAGCAGGCTGCACGTGGAAGAGTAGCAGAGGGAGGGAGGGAGGCAGTTCCTCCTGGCCAGCTGGGTCTGCTGGGTCAACCCGGGGCTCAGCTGGAGGGTCGGCTGTGCTCCAGCACCTTTTCCTTCCGCAGGGCAGCCTGGGGAGAGATCGCAGCGGGCTGATGAATGGGCAGCCTTTGATGAAGATGGGGATGCCCTCAGCCCTAGCTGGCTAGCTTGAGGATCCGCAATCTCTCTATTCACTCTTGTGTCTTCTATTCCACCTTTCTAGGTTACGCAGATAGGATCTGCGTGTGTGCGGCAGGAAGAGACTTCATTTTCCTTTTGTTGTTTGGGGCTGTAAAAAATGATAATAGCTAACAGTTCATTCTCAGTTCTCTTCATTGTTCTCTTGGAATGGGAAAGGGTCCCTTTTGCTTCGTGCATCGTCTTTTGCTTTTGTTGGGTTAAAACGGGGCTGGCTGGCATCAGGGTTTAGAGCGCTTGGCCAGCTCTGGGCTGGTGGGTGTCTGCTCTGCTCTGGGTAGAGATGAGCGAGATCCTCTTTAGACCTTGCTGCTCCTGCTGCGTGAGGCCTTCTCTTTGACATCATTTTGGTGATCAAACTCTTGATTTTTTTTAAACAAAGTGAACCTAGAGATGATATTCACCATCCCTGTGTTCTTCATGGGACATCATAAGGATAATTAAGAGACACACTGAGGGCTGGGGATGTGGCTCAGCGGTAGAGCAATCGCCTAGCACGTGCGCGGCCTGGGTTTGATCCTCAGCACCACGTAAAAATAAATAAAGGCATTGTGCACAACAAAATAAATAAATAAATATTTTTTACAAAGAGAGAGACACACCAATAAAATATTTGGAGCTTAGCAGAAAGGAGAAAACTTCAGGCTCACAGACATCAGTATTATTTGAAATGTTTCATGATGTTACCATGTGATTAAGAATGGATTAATTTTGGAAACGGTAATTTCATGTCTAGCTTAACCACCATAATTGGCTTTGGTGTAAGCCCTACAAGAAACCTCAATTTATAGATCAAAAATAAATGGGAAACGATCAAAATGTTTGTACCACGGTTTTCATTTGCTATCTAAAAAAAAAAAAAAAAAAAATTCAAAAATAAATATGTCTTTTCAAAGGAGTTGATTTAAAAGGTTCATTTTTCTGGGACCATTACGCATCTGCAATAAATGATAAATAATATCATAGCAGTTGGCTGCCTCCTCTTTGGTGCAAAATAAATAAATACATTTGGTGATATACGTTTGAGGAATGGGATTCTTGTCCTTTTTACAGAAATAAGGAACAACTGTGCAGATAGAGATTTCGCCATCTGCTAGTGACAAAGAAACAGCTCGGAACATGCAGCGCTCACAGAGTTGAATGGGTACAGTGGCTTTCCAAGGAATCGGATTTGTCTAGAACTTAAGTCATCGGTTCCTGGGGAGCTGACCCCACTTTCAGCACCTCAGGGGAAGGGTGTCGGTGCTTCTGAAGCGAGTGGCACAGTCTCTGCGTTGCTCGGAGGGCAGAGGAGTGCCGTGGGCTGAGCTTTCATGCCCAGGGATGAAGAGAAAGGCCCTCCGTGAGCCCCTGCGCCCCACACGGGTTGCACCTGTCATTAGTGACCCGCGCACTCACCACGAGCCGCTACTGTCTCTGAGTTCAATCATGTCGTGTTGGTGGACGGCCGAAGCTACAGAAGCTCAGGAGACAGGGCGAGTGGGAAGTCCCGACTCTCTCTTTCAGTGGCATTTGCTTTAAGCAAGTGACATTTTAGCTCCTAGGCCTGAAATGACACGTGGGGGCTGCAGTTCTAGTTAAGGAGAGGGAGTGGGTGGGTTCCCTTTAGGAAGGGCTCGGCGCTCAGGGGACACCACAGAGCTGCCTGCAGGGGAAGGGGAGAGGCCAGACCTTTCTTTGTGTGTGTTTCCTCCGGTCTCCTGTGGAGGGGTGGGGACGGTGGTTATTGGGGTCATCTGGCTTCCACCTGATGGGGGGCACACAAGCTTCACGGCAGCCCTGGGAAAAGACGGCACGTGCGGTTCTGTCAGTGGGTTCTGGGGAAGGGGTCCTGAGAGTGCGGAAGCCACTGGCTGGCAGAACGTGACTGGCGAATGCCATCTGGCCATGACCTGCTCCTGCGGTGGCTTTGGGGCTCTTCAGCTTAAAGGGGCTGGGAACGGGGCAGCTCAGGTGAAGAGAAGCAGCTTCTCCCTCCCCTCCACCTTGTCCACATTACGAGATGCTCTTCACGCCCAGACCCTGACGTGTGCTGAGACTGGTGTCACCCAAGTTGACCTTGGCACTTATCTCATTGCCTTTGCTTAAACAAATCTGCCGCGTTGCAAAATAAGTAGGGTCATCCGCGTGTTCTTGTCGCTGCTCCGGACCCTTGTCCTGTCTTTTTCGGGGCACCTCGTTTGGAACCTTCTTTGGACCCTCTTGGAAACCTGGTACCCTTGTGCTCTTTGTCTTTGAGGAAGAAGTGGGAAAATGGGTCACACTGAGATACCCAAGGCCGGTCAGGCTCAAAGTGTTTTCTCTTACAGGGGTGAAGACATCCTAAGCCAGAGGAGCGATTCCCTAGTTGTGGAATTCCAGTCATCAGCCAGCAGATGCAGGAGGTATCACCATCCTGGGCTCGGGGGCTTTTCTCAGGAGCCCAGCCACCACCCTCCATGACCCCCGCCTGCTCCACCCTGCAGAGGCCACGTGTGCCCCTCTCCCGTCTCGTGTGTCGGCTGTGGGCTGGCCCTGCTGGGGCAGGCGTGCCTGTGGAGGCCACTCTGTGGACTTGGGCACCGCGGGCGCTCCCCGTGCCTGTGGAGGGGAGGGGCGCCAGGTGCATGCAGTGCAAGCTGATGTGCTTGGTGGCGAATGCCAACAGTGATCTGAGAGGGGTGCACAGTACAGATCAGCACTCTCCTATTTGTTGAAGCCCGTCTGTGCCCCTCCTTACGGCCGAGCCCTGTGTCCTCAGAGCAGCCTCCATCTGACATCCTGGAATGTTCGTGACAGCTGGGGTTTCCTGGGACACGTGTCTACCAGGGGGTCAGGAATTCCCTCTCCTTTGAACTGGAAGCCTGGCCCTGTGAATGGGAGTGTCATTTCCATCCTGTGCCTCTTTAGGCTCGTCACCGTCACCCCAGAAAGTTCTCAGTGGCCCTGAGATTGGCGCTGTGAGCCTCCCTGTTGAGGGAAGATTCCCGGGGCGGGGCTGCAGCCTCCTTTACGTGAAGGACACTCGTTGGGCTCCTAAGACCTAATAACTTTGGGTAATGTACTAAGGACGAATTAAAATGCTAATGGCCTCTGTGTTCTGGATATTTTAACATTCCCTGATTTTAAATTTAAATGAAATGCCTCGGGGCTGCAGCAGCCTTGCCAGAAGCTTGCCAGCACCAGAGACAGCGGGCTGCAAATGGGCTCTGGCCACGGGGCAGGGCCGGGATGAGCGGCCCTGATTGGAGGGTTGTGTGATTTGTGTCCCCTACAGCTACATGACACAAATACTCTCTTTTACTCAAGATAGATGTTTGGCTTTCATAATTTGAATTTTCATGACTTCCTCTGAACCCACACAGATCCTTTTATTTTAATCATATTTTCTAGCACCTGAAATCTTTCCAAGCCTTTTTTTATAAATTACCTTCCAGCTTGGGCCTCATAACAAAGCCAGAGACACCCTGCTTTGTCATGAAGAGGCTGAGGAACAGAGAGGCAAGTGGCTTTTCCATCATCCTGTCTCTGGTTAAGGCAGAACTAGTTACTAGTTTGGTGTCCTGGCTCCGAGATCAGGCATCTGCCCACCAGACCAGGTGGAGCGGTCACCAGCCTGCCGGCAAGGTCACTGACGTCCACGCTTCTGCTAGCGCATGAGGGCAGGGCTGATTTTGAGGGATATGCTAGTTTTTCTGGTTGGTGATATTCGTTCTGTTGTCTATACTGAGGCCAGGATCGTATGTCCAGTGAGCTCCCCTCCCCACACAAAAAATTATTTCTTCCCATCAATAAACAGTCACTAGTTGAATTAGCCCTGTTATTTCTCCTTATTAGGGGAAAGGAACCCTTTATTCCTCCCTGAGTTCCTCCAGTTGTCTGATGTCTGGCCACTTCATAATTGTATTTTGGGAGATTAGACATTAATTTTCTCCCACCAAAAGGACGAGTTCCTTGATGATGCGACACCCTTCAGTTTCCGTCCTCTCCCTTCGTCGCCTGCACCCCTTCCTCCCGGCACATTTTTCATAGTTAGGAGGAGCAATAATGTCACATACATCAGAGGGAAGAATCGATTCCGTCGTTGTCTGACGACTTGACTGATTCACGGAGATCAGAAGAAGGCTCTTGGCTGTGCTCAGCGCCCCAGCACGGAGTCTCAGCAGCTCTTTAGGGAGCTGGTTAATGAAAGAATGACTGCACAAACACCGCCAGGGAAAAGAAAAAATAAAAATAAAAAAATCCCAACCAGGAGCACCCCCATAGCACTCAGGCTGTGTCCCAAGAGGAAGCACTCTCCTGATTTCTGTTCCACAGTGCTCTAATTGCCATTGGCCCTGAGATTACGCTAGTCCTCTCCTGCCAAGGTGCTCAGACGGTTCCTCTTTCACACATCAGGCAGAGGAGTCTGGCCCTGGTTGGAACTTGCCCTCAGAACCGTTCCCTGCTGCAGAATGTCCTTATCAGGTTCCCAGATTCACACTTAGCCTGGCTTTCATCCAACCGCTGCCATCGCCCCATGAAGGGAATGGTACGTGGGGCTGCGCACCCTTTGACTTTTTGGTGTGTTTTCTTGTCTCTGTCCCGATACAGCGTCTACGAGCCAGATAGGAATGCGTTACGGAGGAAAGAACGAGAAAGAAGAAACCAGGAGGCTCAGCAAGATGGCGGCACGTTTAATTCCAGTTACTCCCTCTTCAGTGAACCCTACAAGGTAGATGGGTTTCAGTTGTTGGGCTTCACCCCTGCTTGTTCTTCTCAGTCCCTGGGGTGGTGGTCTCGACTGGAAGAGCCGATGGACCCATCTGCAGTCAGTTTTCTGTCTGTTCATCCAGGGAAGAGACCTCAGCTGCCTCATCAGCTTCCTCCCCTCCAAGTCTTGGTGTCTAGCTCAGTGTCTTGTGTTTGATGTGGAGATCCACTGGCTGAGGTTTTTATTGGTAATACAGACTTAATCTCTGCACTGATCTTTCAGTCAGTACCTTTTGTTTTATGTTTCCCAAACTCTTAGGAAACAAACACTATTCACAAAAGAGATTGGGTTCCATATTTGACTTCTATGGCTCATGGTAAGGGTTAGGGTACCTGAGAAAGAAACTGTAAAATTATTTCTTATTTTTACCAAAGGCCAGGTATCTTCCATTCCAGCTATTGCTGATATCTTAGTCTGCATGGAGCTGTGATAGTTGAGGCTGGTAAATTCCTGCACATTTAGCCCCATGGGCCTTGGAGGCTTTACCCTGATTCCTCTCGCCTGTCACTCTGGATCTCTGACAAGAATAATTATCTCTTTAGAAATTGGAAGCAGACCAATTGTGAGCCAAATCTAAGTTTTCCAAGACAACCATTCCATAGGACTGACTGCAAAAAAAGAAAAAAAATCTAGTCCTAGAAAGACCTCGTCTAGACCGTTTTGTTAAGTTGCAGTGGTAAATGTTCTGATTCCCAGGTAACGCAGTCTAGCTACAGGATGCCGAGGCTGAATTTCTTTGTGTGTCTCCTAAGGGCGTTCGTTACAGGTTCCCAGCTCTGGCGTGGTGTAGAGTGCTGACAGCCATCTTCAGAGGCCCTGAGGCTCTTGATTTCTTCTGTCAGCTCCTGTCCTGAGGACGGCAGCCCTGGTCCTATGACCCGTAAGGACAGCGGTCCATTATTTCTGTTGTCTAACAGTAGCGTGGATGTGTTTTTCTTTCTCCAGACTAACAAGGGGGATGAGCTCTCCAACCGGATCCAGAACACTTTAGGCAATTATGATGAAATGAAAGACTTTTTAACCGATAGATCCAATCAGAGTCACCTCGTTGGCGTCCCCAAACCAGGGGTTCCTCAGACTCCTGTGAACAAGATCGATGAGCATTTTGTTGCAGATTCAAGAGCCCAGACCCAGCCCGCATCTGTCTGTAGCTCTGCCTCTTCCACTCCAGCCGCTGGCTCCGGGCAGCAGAGTAAGCGGGGCACCATGGGCTGGCAGAAAGCTGGGCACCCACCGCCTGATGGCCAACCACGGGCAGGTAAGCAGGACACAGGACACTTGCTTTGCCCACATCAGTGAACCCAAAGAACAGTAATGAAAACATGAGTGCTGTGTGTTGAGCCTCGGTCCTCATTCTTGCTCTTCTTCCCGCTCAGCACCACAGGGCTCTCTCAGGACCTTGCTTGGAGATGGGGTTGGCAGGCAGCAGCCACGGGCCAAGCAGGTGTGCAACATGGAGGTGGGACTTCAGACCCAGGAGAGGCCGCCCGCCATGGCGGCCAAGCACGGCAGCGGGGGGCACTGTGTTCAGAACTTCCCCCCTGCCCTGGCTTCAAAGCCCAGCCTGGTCCAGCAGAAGCCGACCGCCTACGTGCGACCGATGGATGGCCAAGATCAGGCTCCCGACGAGTCTCCCAAGCTCAAGTCCTCCACAGAAGCTGGCGTGCACTGCACCACATACCGAGGAGTCCCGGCCAGCAAGCCAGAGTCGGCCAGGGCCAAAGCCAAGCTCTCCAAGTTCAGCATCCCCAAGCAAGGAGAGGTGAGTCCCCTCTCAAGTCCACTTGCGTGCAGCTGAAAGGTTACGTGGCTGTACATTCAATTTCCATGAGTTCTTTTTCAGTGATGTGGATGACGTCGTGTGGGGGGTTTATAGCAGTCCCAAGCGGGAGAGGCAGACGTACTTAATGATTGCTTAAAATCTCAGATTTACTATAATTGATATTTGTAAAGTACCAACGAATACAGCATATATGTCTCCCTCTCTCTCTCTCTCTCTCTCTCTCTCTCTCTCTCTGTACTAGGCAGGCAAGGAATGCCTCTTTCAGGATAGTCCAAGGTGTTTTTGTGAACAAGGTCATGTTGACTGAGATATTATATACTAGAAATAAAAGCACTTCAAAGGCTGTAATTTTTAATGTGTAAGAAGGTAAAATTTTATGCACAAGAGTTAAGAAACTCTTTTAACATTTTTATCTGTTTTGAAAAGTCCCAGGACAGACTTTATAAAGGAAAATTCATAATAATTAAAAAAAAATTTTAGTTGTAGATAGACACAATGCCTTTACTTTATTTATTAATTTTTATATGGTGCTCTATCACTGAGCCACAACACCAGCCCACACATAATAAGTTTTAAAGTATTTGCTTACATGATTCAGAATTGAATATGCTGAATATTCAGATATATCCGATATCCTGCCTTTAAGATTCACATTCATGCATGTTAATCAGAATTCTTACCTGGATTCTCCTCGCCGTATAAAAATGATCTTAGATTGTTACATGGTGTGTGAACAGAGTGAATTATTTTATTTTATATTCTGGTTTGTATTTTGATTTTATTCTGAAGCATTTATTCATTGTATTGCAAAGTGTGTGGCGTGGGCATGTTGAGTATCGAAATTCTAAACTAGCAAATGGCCCAGTGACAGAGGTGGCAGGAGAGGTTATGACCAGTTAGTGACTTGAACAGTAAATCTGGATGGAAAAGTTTTGTTTTAAAGAAACACATCTCATACTACATTGTTTAAAAAAACACATCTCATACAAATTGATGATAGTCAAGAGCACATGAAGAAGAAATATGAGTATATTTTTGTTGTTCTTTTGCTACAGTGTGGGAAAACTAGCTAAAATAAAGTCTAAGTCCTCAAATACCGTATTTAGGAACTGTTAAGGTTTTTATTTTTTTTTCTTTTTGACACGCTTTTCTTTAAGGATGGACTATCAGTGTAACCAAAATATTCTTTGTATCTTAATTAGATTTTGTGACCGAAATATTCTTTGTATCCTAATTAGATTTAACAACTAAGTGAAGCAAACGTTCTGACATTTCTTGTTGCATTTCTGAGCGGTCATCTCAGAGGTCCCTGCAGCCCACTTGGGTGATAAGCTCACTGCCCTCAGAGAAGACAGCCCATGTCTCTAGGAGATGTTTACACAGGTTTAATGAGGACATTCAGTGGCATGTATACCAGGAACTTCTTTTGATTACACATTCATGATGGGTTCTAGAAAAGTGCTCATTAGGAATTAATGGAAGCAAAATGTAATTTCTACAAACATTTATGTTTTCAAGTCTGTCGGAAATGCACAGGGATGCTCCCTCATAAAACTGAACTCGTCAGCCCCTTTGGTTTTTTTTCTGTCTGCATCAAATGACCTCTACTAGCAGAGGAAGCACAGCTATCTTTGAGCTGCGGCGATGAACTTAAACCACCAGGGATTCCTTTACCATTTGATTGACTCCTTGTTAAAATGATTTTTTTTATATCTACCAAAGCAGCTTCAAATTATTAGGTAATAATTGGTTTAATCACTTTTTTGGAGCCCAGTGAGTTAAAAGGGGGGAAACAGTATTTTTTTTTTTTTTTTTTTTTTTTTTTGATAGCCAGTGCATCCTTCTCCAGGTACCTGTACAGTTGCACAGGGCTTTTGAGTATGTCACTATTAATCACTTGGACATTTTCAGGATGCCCTTTGAGGACCCCAGATTAGGAATGACATACTGTATGGTTTTTGGTTATCACAGACTGAGATAGAGAGGCATGCAGAGAGAAATCAGAGCTTTGTGCAGAAGGTCTTATGCAGATAGTGTTTCATTTCCCTTACTGTGCTGACCTGGACACCCAGCCCGCCGCCCTCCTCACTCTCTGCTGAACATGTCAGAGGCCACGTGTGCATGGACGGAAAAGAGGTGTCATTTGTAGAACAAAGTTATAACTGGTGGGGCATTTTCCTGGAGTGGGAGATGTCGTCTTCATTTTACTAAAAAGCTTGGTGTGTTAGGAAAATATTATGATTTGAATCTGGAAACACTTGTCTGTTTAATCTGTCCACTGTCACAGTAAGAACTTTATTCAGTTAACAGCAAAATAGTATCTCCAAGTCACTTTCCCTGCCCTTCAAGCTCCAGGGATGTTTGGGCATTTTTGACAGTATTCCAAGAGAAGACTAACAAGTACCCTTTTGCAGGTTTATCAGTCGATATTTTTAGACCGTTCCTGTAAGATCCATAATGATAGCATAGAAGCAGAATAATTTTATCTGCCAAGTTTTACTTTTGAAGGAATATGTGCTTTTAGTTTTTGGAACGTGTGAAGCAATTCGTTGTGGCAAACAATTGGAAAAATATCCATGCTTATATACTTAATGTTCAAACAATTTCAAAAATATTCGTGCCTATGAGTGCAGATGCTGCCAGTGTGAAAACACACCCTCCGTTTTTCTGCCATTAGCTTCCAGTGAGGTGGTCAAGGTGTTTTCTAGGGAAATTGACACAGAGAAAACAACCTGAAGGGAACTTGCTTCCCTTGACAACACTTTCCCAAGGTATTATTAACTGTGCAACAAAATTTAATCCAGAAGGAAGAATTCAGAAGGAATTCAAAGGAAATGTTAGGTAAAAATCATGTAACAACAAGGGGAGGGTTCAAAAATAGCTGCTTGGCACTGCGTACAGACATTGCTCAGAGGAAGATCAGAGCCCTGAGTAGGTGCACTGTGATATGAGAAATTAAAAAAATTAAAAAATAAAAATGTGATCTCTGCCTTCAGGATATCTATCTGTATGAGTTGAATAAATTAGACTCCAGCACTTAGCTTTTAATTTGCAATTTCTCTCACTTACAGTCCAAACTAAATTTAAAATTGGCCTTCTAGCCCTAGGAAAATTCTCTCACCTTCATCATCCCTATAGTGGAAAAATATTATTTTTTAAAAATGGGGAATTTCTGAATCTCTTTTGCCCAATTTTACACTTCATAAACTCTCTGTTCTTGCCCGTGCAACATCTGCAGTCTATCTGCCGCCATGGCAAATTATTTGTTATAATTCTTTAGTCTTCAATAATAGGTAATTAGTGTAGGAAAAATCCAGCGCAATTTGATGTGGAAGTTAAAGGCCTCGGGAGAATTCCTGAGCTGATACACCTGCCTCCTGGCTGGTTTTGCTCAGCTCAGTTTTGTGTTTAATGAAAAACATATTTTTGTTGTTATAGCTCAGACTCTTATTTTGGAGGCCAACCCTCATTAAGTGCGCCTCCCCTGGAGTGCCGCTTGGAAAGGTGTCTACTGTGAGGCAGGAGACGAGGGACTTAACAAATGGCCGGAGCATGTATTCCAGAACATTCTAGGAGAGGGAACAGTAAAATTCATTGTAACTGAAGTCAATTAGTTTGGTTCCTGCCCCTCCCCCGCCACACACACACTTGGCCTTAATGTATAATTCCAGATCTAGACCTTGGGGACTCTTCACCTGGAGGGGGAGAAATACATTTTTGGGACCTGACATTTGTATAATCTCAGGTGTTCTCTTTAGGGAAAAAAAGAATAGAGAAAGATCTTGCACTTGCAGTTTTTACAAAACATGTAGCTGCGCTAACACATGGCTAGGATCCCCCTGAGGCGTCAGAGAGCCTGAACCTTAAGTGTGGTTGGCTTCAAGGTCTGTCTTTGGCTCATGATATGACAAGGAATTATTATTAAAATGATAATTTGGGATTTGAAAAAGTGCTCCCTATTAGCCTCAAACTTGGTAAAGCTTAAAAATACATATTTATATAATAGGGGGTGGGGCAAGGAGAAAATAGGGCAGGATCATGGAAAAGGCTAACATGCAGAACTGTTGATACAAAATATGGGTGTTGTGGGCTGTGCCGCCATTTTGTCCGATGGCTTCAGCCCTAGTATTCTGGAGCCTGCAAGGTTTAATTTCTGTTTGCCATTGATTTAATATCACTGATCCAAATTTACTATTGCGGAGGGCTCTGCTGGCTGGGAATGGAACACGTTTGAAAAGCCAGGGGTCAAAGGAAACGCTGCTACCCTTGGCTTGGTTGACCAGGAAAGAAACCTAAATTTGAGTATCAATTAGTAGACTGTGCTAGAAGTTTTGGCAGTGGTTGATAAGAACAGAGTAACCATTTTGGGTTGATCAGAATTTTATTTATCGAAGTATGTAATTAAATACTTGAAGACGCATTGATTAATCAGAGTATTTCCATGATGGGCCCTTAAGGAGTCGCTGTTTATGCCGCGGGTGAGAGGAGAGAGCGAAGCAACCTGATTCCACAAAATAGCTTCCTAGAAAAGCAATTAACTGATTTTTTTGAGTTCACAGAAGATAAATGATGTAGGCTTCCTATTTCCTGTCACTCTTGGTTACCTTTGTATGAAAATGGATTTCTTCCAAATTAAAGTCGGCACCAGCCTGTCGGGCAAAAAGGCATTTGCAAAGCGACGTGTGCGTTACGTATTCGTGCCACTCGGAATTTCTTAATTACATTTGAGACGTAGAATGTTTCGAATTGCACGATGCCGTCAGACTGCTCCTGGAGAGAGGAGGGGTGTGCCGAGCCCGGAGCCTCGATTTCCCTGTCACGTCCCGTCCCTCCCTTCGCCCTCCCCCCTGCACCCTCACTCACTCCTGGCTGACGGTGGGACAGTGTGGCCTGGGGATGGCACAAGCCATCATGCTCTGCGCTTGCTCCTGTCCCCACAGTGCACAGCCCTCCTCTCCATGAGGACGCGGGGCTCGTCCTGCCTTCGCTCCGAAGGACAGGCGCAAACTTTGATCTCACGGACTGGATGAAAGTGCTCGCTTTCCGTATGTTGGCTAGGTCATCCTCAAGGTCCTAATGGAGGCAGACACGTGGAAATGTTTCCATGTTTTTTAGCCCTTTTATGTTCAGCCAGCAGGGCCTTAAAAGGTAAGGCACTTAATAACATAAAATGACTTTGGATTCTATAGCCCTTGATTGAAAAATCCAAAGGAAGCGTATTAAAATGCGTCCTGTTGTGTGAAGGTGCTGGTGTCCTTTTCCGTTCCTTGCTCCCGGGGCTTCTTCAGATTTATACCATAAAGCCAAGTTTTCAGCCTTAAGGTGGGAAACCACTTCCGATGGTGGGGGCACGGAGCAGGGAGGTTATTAGCAAGCCTGCTTTATTTTCCCTGTGGAGTTTCTCAGTCTTGTAGAGCTTCCTCCCCAGAAAGCATCTGGACGCCCTGCAGGGCTGCTTTCTCTTACACTGCCACCTTATGTGTGTGCTCGCTCCCAACCCCGGGCTCTTCAGGAGCCTGGGAGAAAGCTGTCACTCAACAGTTCAGCGAGAATGCCCCTCATTTTGTATTTCATCCTTCCTTGGTTGGAAATCATGTGCAGTCTCTCGTACATACAGGGAAGAAATGGCACACGGGAGAGTGATTGCAGCCCTAGACCAGCAAGAACTGCGTTCAAATCCTGGGTCTGCCACCCGTTAGCAGGTTCCTGGCAGTAAATAGTCTTACCTCCTCTGGGCTTCCTTATGTGAGGAGTGGAGGAAATGCCAAACTCTGTTTGGCAGAGTTATTGGGCCCGGGGAATAAAGAGAGGTCAAATATGTAATATGCTTAGCGCTGTGATAAACTTTCTGGCAAATAATAAACTTTCTGGTAAATATTAGCTACATTACTGTTAGAAAGTAAAATAAGCAAAAGTAAAAATGGATGTATGATTGGGAGTGGTCCTGTGTATGTGTGTGTTAGGAACTAACAAGGCTAAGAGTGTCCTGGATGAACATAACAAAGCCCAAGTGATATGATTCTCCCTTCCTTAATGCGGAGATTCCCCTCCTGAGATTTTTAATCCCCTCTCTAGGATCACATTTGCTCTCTTTCTCTGTGTATTTTTTTCCCTGAGCTGTTATTATCTACTGAGGAATATAATCATGTGATCTTTACTATCAATTCCATAAAATACAAAATCAACAAGATTTGGGTTGTGGAAAAGTGTTCACGTGTTCAGGTAGTAAGTATTTAGAGTGACTCACTGAAACACATCTATTGAAGCCACGGCGTATTAAATAGCATGTTTAATTGGGCTGAGCGGCAGAATCACTTATCTCCACATGATTAAGCAGCATTAGCAATACCTTTATGGTGGATGGAAAGAGAGCCTCTCGGGTGCTATTTGTAGATCCCCTTCCGTAGCTGCACATGTGACAAGAGGCCTGCTGACCACCTGGACACTTTGCAGGTGTTCCCTAGGACCAGTCTGCCTACAGAAGCAGCACTGTCTAGGTCCATCCTTCCACAGTGTTGGCCCACATCCAGACTGAGGGGTGCTGACATGGAACCCAAGGGTCTCAGTTGGACCCCCACTCCATTTCCTAGGAAGATGACCTTGTGCCACAGATGACCTAACTGTGACATGGAACCATGCTAGGATCTATCAATGGCATCCTATGACAGTGTCCGACACACAGTGAGCACTCGGTAAAAACCCATAATAATAATAATGTCATCCTTGTCATCGCTGGAGCAAATGTATCTCTAGGCCTCCGGTTCCTTATGTGACAGGGGACATGTGGAAATGGACAGTACCTGCATTGGCTTCACACGGAAGCACCTTCTAAAGTGCCCAACCCCAGACCGTTGGCAGCTCAGAATCTGGAAGTTGCGCTAGATCACTGTCACCACAGGGTCATTTCCTTGGGCACCATTTTTGTATTGTGCTGTTTTCACCCGCGGTTGGCAGAAGCATCTCTACCTGTGCCTGCCGTGGGGGTTGTGCTCCGTAGATGCCCAATGGATGAGCTGATTGATTTAGGAACAGGAGTGGGCGGAGTCTCTCCCCTCCACTCACCCACCTCCTCTTGTTGGGGCCTCAGTAATTCCTGCCAGACCTTGCAAGGGAAGAAAGGAGCCAGACGCGTCCAGCGTCTAATTTATAGCTGCTGTTGCAGAGAAATGGGAACCATATTTACTGATGTGTGTAAGCACCGCACATGTAAAGTCAGTCACGGAGCTCCATTCCGGCCTCAGAAACGGACGTCCAGCGGGCAGCAGCTCTGGGGGGACGCTGGGCCCCCTTCCTCTCCTTTGTGTGGTCTTTCACCAGCAGGAACTCTGGCTTGAGGGCCTGGGTCCAGTGTCCCCACAGATGGTCGTGTTCTCTGGCCACAGGGTGGGAGCTGGAGTGAAGGAATGTGAGGGGGCTGGAGGGGAGCGAGGGAGGGTCCGGTCTCAAATTTCCTGCCACAGGAGTTAAGTTTTAATGGATTTAAAACTGCTAGGAATGCGGAGCTCCTAGAGGCACCCCCGTCCCTTGGCCTTTTTCTCCCGGTGCCATTCTGTGCCGGGTCAGTCCTGTCCGCCCTGGTTCCTGTCCAGCTCTTCATGGGGATGCGTGGTTTCACAACGTGGGCAAACGTAATCCCCGCGGTCCCCCAGCCCTGCTCAGTGTGGTCTTACAGGCATCGCGTTCAGAGCGATGGCCAGTTACACAGCGTCTGTATCCGTCCGTCCCTCGACGCACGCTCCTCATACACAGTACATGGTCACCCCTTATCTGTGTGACACAAGAACAAACAGAAAACAGAAAAAAATGTGCACATTCTGCTCTTGGTCTGTATCAGCCCCGACAGTAAATACAGCTCAGCCTTTTCTCTGCCTGCTACCGTTCTTGGAGGTCTTGGAAACCTCAGAGCATCAGCCCCAGGAGGCCTCCTGCAGCCGCCCCTGGGGTGCTGGGTTCCCCTCTGTGGCTGGTTCTGTCTGTGCACAAGCCCCACAGCACCTGGGGACCTGGCGCCTCCTGGGGACACCTTGCCATCTTTGATGGCTCTGACCCCTCCTGAGGTGGACTTGCCGATCAACCTCTTGATAATTCACATTTCTTGGTTCATTTGTGCCTCTGAGATGGCATAAGTGCTGACGATTTCACTGTTGTCCATCTTTGATTATAAATTCCTATGGTCTTCGCCGTGTCCCTCTGGGCAGCTCCTCACACAGGGTCAGGCCACCCTTTTCCAGATAGACACTGAAGTGCATTTGAGCATGAGTTTAAAGAATAGCCTTCCTGTCCCTGTAGTATGCTATTTTTAAGTCCTTTGGGAATAAACCGAGGAGTGGGATAGCTGGGTCAAATGGTGGTTTCATTCTTAAGTTTTCTAAGGAATCTCTCCATACCGCTTTCCAGATTGGCTGCACCAGTCTGCAGTCCCACCAGCAATGTAAGAGTGTGCCTTTCCCCCACATCCTCGCCAACACTTATTGTTGTTTGTATTCTTGATAACTGCCATTCTGACTGGCATGAGATTAAATCTTAGAGTAGTTTTGATTTGCAGTTCTCTAATTGCTAGAGATGTTGAACATTTTTTCATATATTTGTTGATTGATTGTATATCATCATCTGAGAAGTGTCTGTTCAGCTCCTTAGCCCATTTATTGATTGGGTTGTTTGTTTGTTTGTTTTTGGTGTTAAGTTTTTTGAGCTCTTTACATATCCTGGAGATAATTCCAAATAATGTGTGGGAGAGTATATTCCCACTCCTTTAAGATGGGTTGGCCATGTGGCTTCCTTGTAAAAATTCAATATGGAAAGGGTGAAAGAAGAATAACATCAGATTGGAAAACCTGACGAATCCCCCCTCAACCAGGTGGTCCCAGTCAACGTGAACCATCATAAATCGTATGGATGGTATGTGACATAATGACAATGGTACTTTACCTCTGAGATCTTTGTACCCAAAGCCTGTAACATTAGGCATGAGGAAAATATGAGAAAATTGAGGGGCTATCTTGTAAAAATACAAGAACAATTGCTCTTCAAAACAGTTCATGTCTTCAAAATCAGGAGAAGCCTGAAGTCGCGTGACAACACCTCACATCCTAGATGGGACCCTGAAACAAAAAGTGAATATTAGGTCAATACTAAGGAAATCTGAATAACCTGTGAACTTTTTATTAAAAAAAACAAAAGAATAGCTTTCCTGGATTCATCATAGCCTGTCTCCATCACTTGGGTACAGTTATGATTTTTAACCCTTCTGTGACTTGTGGTAAGTATTCTGGAGAGAGGAGGAAGCAGACCAGGGTGAAGGTGGCTACAGGGTAGGGAACAGGTGGCTGGGTTGAGAAGAGCGACTGGGGTGATCGTTATTAAAGTAGAAGAGGGGACCGTGACCTGTAAGGCCTGGGAGGATGCAGTAAGGACTTTGTCTGTACCGTGAATAACAAACTGACAGGACAGAGGACTGTAGTGATCTGACTTGGGTATTCAATGGATCCTTCTCGCCGTTGGGTCACAAATAATCCGACAGGACAGGGTAGAAGCCAGAGATCAGCTGGCTGGTTATCGCACCTGTGTGTGGGAGAAATGATAACAGGCTAGGACCACGGTGGTAGTAGTGACGTTGAGAAGGTTGGCTTCTGGTTGTATTTTGAAGAAGAGGAAATGAGATTGGCTGACAGCTTTGGAGGACGAGATAGAGAGGAATGGAGGACAGGCTATTTTTGACCTAAGCAATCCAAAGAAGAAGCTGCTTTCAACCAAGATGAGGGAGGTTGTGCATGAATCAGGGGAAGAAGCCAAGCATTTGCTTGAACTCATTGAGCTTGGTTAGACATCTAAGTGCGGGTGATAACTGGACACAAGGCCTGGACCTTCAGGTGTGGAGCAGGTGGAGAAGGCTCTCTCCCTGGGATGCAGATGTAGATCCAGGAGGTATCAGCATGTACCTGGTACCCAGCTCCCTGATGACTGGATGAGGTCACCCGGGAGGAAGAAGCATTAGAGAAGAGGTAGAGCCCTGGCGTTCTGCTACAGCAGGGGTCTGTGGGAGCAGGAGGAGCCAGCAGGGGAGACAGAGGAAGAATCAGTAGGTCGGGAGAAAAGGGCCATGTTTGAAGCCAGGAGAAAAAGATGGTATTGAGAAGGGAAGGGAACTGTCACCAGGGTCAGCTGTGCTGATGTTAGAAGCATAGAAGTCATCAGTTACCTTGAGAGCTTTGAGGTGAAGAGAGAGTCAGGAAGAGGAGTTAGAGACATTACACGTAGGCCACTCTTGCCAGGTTTGTTGACAAGAGCAGCAAAGATGGTAAAAGAAACAGGTTTTCATTGTAAAATTGGGACTCATTTTATTCACTAAAGATGAATAAAATCACCTGCAATCCTACCATATTATTCAGAAATAATCTCACTTAGCATCTTGGTATAGGTCCTTCTGACTTTTTTTTTTTTTTTTCCCCCTATGCTTGTGCCTTCTTCACTGCATTGGGATGAAGACATTGTATGCAGTTATTATCTCATTTATTTTCCTTACTTGCCATAACCACTTGACCATGCCTTATTAGTGGTTGGCGACATTCAGTGTATGGTATTTAATGGTTGCATCTCATCCAGTGAGACGCCTTCAATGGTTTTATCTTCTCATTTCCTTACATAGTCCATGTTGTAACTTATTTACATAATTCTTTTGTTGGGCATTGAAGCTGTTTCAGTCTTTATACAATTATGAATTATTCTTCAGTGAGTATACTTATAAGTAAATTTTGTATATATGCATGGTTTGTTCCTAGGGAGAATTCTTAGATATCTAATTTGTGATTCCCAAATGAACAAACAGTTATCATATATAATCTCCTGTGAATTTTGCATTCATGTCCTTTTCCTGTTTTCCTGTTGATGTATTTATTTTGTCTTGCTGAATTAATAGAATTCTTTAAATATAAAGTAAATGGACCTTTCCTAAGTAATAATTTTAGCAATTTTATCATTTTGTTGATTAACCTTAGAAGTTAGAAATTTGCCTTTCTCCCTCTTCCTTTTTAAGTCTCTTCATTCATTATCACAGTTAGAAAAGCTGTTTGCATAAAGAGCTAACTCTGACATATCAGACCATAAAGGAAATAGATGAAAAGTCCTCTCCCTGGAATTTATTTCGCTGAAAGGTAAGGCTTCGCCGATTTATTGTTTCAAACAGTTGAATCCCAGCATAATTGAGTTATTGGTTTGTCCTTCCCTTATAATTTCAGTAAGGGAAAAGATAAATATTCCTTATTTATGGAGCCATGATGCAGCTGTTGGTAGGAATCCCGTGAGACTGGGGATCTTAGCTCACAGGGCTCTGCCCTTTCAAGACCAGGGAAGTCCTCCTCCTTCCTTGGTGGGCCCACCCGCCAGCAAGCTCCCTGTTTTATCTGATCCTCTGGTGCCAGCAGTGTTAAGTGACCACACACCATTATTTACTTTTCTTTGTCTCTGTCTGATCTCATCAAGGTAAGTTCCTGGAGCCCTTTCCCATTCATCTTGGCATCGTGATCTTCTAGCATAGGGTCCCACAGAGCTGTCCTTTATCTTTACATTCTAGACATTGAGCTTCTGCACCTGAAAAATAGGTAGACAAACCTACTTTCACCGGTTTGAATGATGTTTGGTGAATCAAGAGCTGAAATAAAAAATAAAGACCAGGCTGAAGTTCAAGCATGGAGTCTAATCTGATGAGGCTTGTCTCCGTCGATTTCCCAGACCTCTCGCGGTTTCCTGAGCAAGACATTGTCTTTCACAGTTCCTGGTCTTTGCTTAGACCTGGGGTTATTTTCCTTTCCTAGTCTTCCCTCCATATTCTTCCTTTCGGGCAAGTTCCTCTCATAAAAAATCATTGCCATCGTTAGAAATGGATCATTGTTAATAGGGTGGCATATTTGCTTTCTTGTGCTTGAGATTTTTCTGTTTAATTGCCCATTTTTAATTAATAGGGTTCATGCTCATTGAAATAATTTCAATAATGAAGAAAAATGAAGTTTAAACGCCAGCTCAGATCCCATCATCCCCAAACGTGAGATGAACCTCTCATTCTAGAGAGGGTTTCTCTGTTTCCCTCTCTCTTTATATTTCTTTTGTCCCATCAGTTCTGGAACCTCTCTTGTCCTGTCACTTCATGCGGGTGACATCCTGGCTTGATTTCTTGAATGTCTAAAGGGTCTTTTCTTTTAATTTCTGCAGCTTCACCAGATTGCCTCAGTATGAAGCCATTCACAAAACACAAAGTGCTCTTTCAATTCGCACATCAGTTTGTTCTTCTAGTTCAGGGAACTTTTTAAAAATATTAAGTGTTTGCACACATATCATTTGCATATATTGGCTTTTATTTGCCCTCAAAGGACTTTTCCTTAAGTTGAATTGTTTTTGTCTTTCTTTCGTATCTCTCAACCCCTTGTAACTGCTTTGATCTTTTTTTGTTTTCCAGCTGCCTTCAGTGTTTTTTCCCAACCCTTTCCTGTTATCGGTGATTCATTTCCAGTGTCCATTTCGTTTCCTATACCAATTCTTTAAAATTATTTTATTTTGAGTTTTTACATGAGTAGTTTTGACCAGTTTTCTGATTTTTCAAATTAGTTCTACCATGGGATTGTATGATTTTACTTAAGAAATGATGACTCTCAATGAGTACATGAACCATTCTTTCCCAAGAATTTATAAGATTTTAATTGAAATCTCTATTTCTTTTATTATAGTATGAATTTATTTTCATGATCTAAGGTTTCATGAAAAAGCTAGAAATTAAACTTTGCTTCACTTATATTGTTAAATTTTGGTTTTTCTTTTTAAGGGTATTTTCTGGTACCCAAAATTCTTAGAAAAAGAAGCAACTGTATTACTAATATTAATTAGAGCATGAAGCTGCTTCATGTGATGGATTCCAAGTAACTGCCGATGAAAAACCAAGAAGATGTGTGTATTTTTCTGCACTGAAGTCTGAGGTTTGGTTCTGAGGCTGTTGTGGATTGGGTCCCTTTATTCTCTTGCTCCACCACCTGCAGGAGGGATCCTTCTTTCCTTCCTTCCACCAGCCCTTCCTTCCTTTCTTTTTTATGGATGCATAATAATTGCACATGTTTGGTGGGGTATGGTGTGATGTGCACATTGTGTCATAATCAAAATAGGGTATTAGCTTATCTACCACCTCATACAGCTGTCATTTCTTTGTGATGAGAATATTCAAAGTCCTGTCTTCCAGCTATTCTGAAATATCTAGTGGAGAGTCATAAAGTATCCGCACCCTACTGTGCCACAGAATGCCAGGACTCATTTCTCCTCCCTCGTGTCGCTCCATCCCCGTGGGCCAGCTTCCCTCCCTCCTCTGCCCTCTTCAGCCTCCACCACTCACTGCTCCACCCCGTTTCTAGGAGAGCAGCTTCTCGAGGTTCTGCTCCTGAGGGAGGCCATGTGCTGTTTGTCTTGTGCTCCTGGCTCATCTCACCTGACACTGGACCTGCAGCTTCACCCATGTTGCCACAAACGACGGGATTCCCTTCTTTCGGTGGCTGGGTGTTTAGACCAGATTTTCTATCCATTCATCTATCGATGGACTCAACTCCATGGCTGTTGTGAAGGGTACTGCCGTAAACGGGGTGCAGACCAGACATCTCTTTGCTCTTAACGTACGGATCTTATGATTCTTCTGGATGCTTACCCACTAGTGGGATTCCTGGATCATATTGCAGTTGTTGTTGTTGTTTTGGTACCGGCCACTTAACCACTGAGCCACATCCCCAGCCCTATTTTGTATTTTATTTAGAGACAGGGTCTCACTGAGTTGGCTGAGCGCCTCACTTTTGCTGGCTTTGAACTCGTGATCCTCCTGCCTCAGCCTCCCGAGCTGCTGGGATTACAGGCAGGCACCACCGTGCCCAGCTCATACGACAGTTTTATCCTAAGTTTTATGGGAACTGCTGTTCAGTTTTCTGTAATGGCTATACTAATTACATCCCCACCAACGGTGTTCACTTGATCTGAGGTGGGCCGTTCCCAGTCCTAGGAGGAGGAAAAGGGAAGGGGCTGGGATAATGTGTTTGTGAAGGTGCTGCCGGGGAGGAGCACAGTCCTTCTTCTCTCGGATCCCACTGGCCAGATCTAGGCACCTGGCTGCAGCTCTGGGTGTGGAAGGGAAGTCCGCTGTGCTGGGTCACCCTGAATCCAGATTCAGCTCCTGTGACCATGGAAAACAGGGCTTTGTGAGCCCTTCAAAGGCAGAAATAGTTCCCCTCATCCTCATTCCCCCAGTGCCTGAGTGCAACATATAATAGGTGTATGCTGTTCATTTGTTGAATTTTTTTTATGAAAATGCCCCAGTTTGTGTGATATTTCAGATTTCTCAAAGAATGGAGTCTGTATATTCATGAAGTGTTTTAGAACATTTTTAGAAATTTTTGACAAGTAAAAAAGCCTGCCTATTCTATTATGCTAGTTTGATAATTGTCCCTGAAACCAATGATCGCTACAAAGTGTATGGATTTGATTGAAGTCAGTATAAATATAGCTGGTGATATCAGTTCTTCTTCTTCAATATGAAAATGTCTTTGGATAATAAGTGGATTCCTATCTAAATTCATGAGTTCTCTCGTGACATCTGGGCTAAGCCTGAAATGGATTAATCTTCTTCTGATAAAGTTTCATAAGCTGTGATTTCTCTGGTGACCACATTTAATTAGATATTAAATAAACTGCTTATCTTTATACCAACAGGTTTTATAGCTGCATTTTTCCCCCCTGAGCTGTATTTACAGATTAAGTAGCTAGCAGACATAAAAATAAATAAATAAATGAGATCGATTACTTAGTCAACTGCAATACTTGTCAATTAAAAATTAAAACGTGCTCACTTCTTCAATGAAGAAAATGAATCTGTAAGTTTAAATTTAAAAGGCAGAGATAGGGAAGATCGTCTAAATGTATGCCTTCCTGTGAAAACAAATTTATTTTACTTTTCCAAGTACTATTCCCTACCCTTCCTAGAGATTGGCTGCTGTGCTTCCTGTAAGTGGGAAAGTTGCCTTTTCTCTGCCAAGGCTGAGACAGTTTCGTGGTAAGATTCTGAAGATTTCGGCTAAAACCCCGAGTTTCCTTTTCTTTCTCTAATTCTTAACATTACACATCTCGTAAGATTCTCCAACATAATGGCATCCGACTTGCCTTTTCTCCTCTCTGCCCGGGATCGAGATGAGATGCTTGCAGGACCTCTGAGTGTCCCACAGCAGAGAGGAACCTGCTGCTTTATGGATTGATCTAGAAATGCCAAGTGGCCTTTGTACTGATGGGAGAGGAGAGTTCCTGAATTGCTTGCAAGGGCTGAGATCCAGAATGGGAGGAAGATCAGCAGTTGCCAGGTTGCCTAAAGGTGCACACTTGTGACCAGTCTGATTTTTCTCAGTTCTGTTCAGTTTTGCTAGAGCAAGGTGGATTTTTAGAAGAGACTTCCAGACATTGCTGTAGTGCCATCACATCTGAAGTCCAAGGATGTTTGCCTTTCTGTGTGAATCCCTCCCCTTGCTTGGGTAAACTTGCCGTGATGACCAGATGGGGACGAACAGCAGGGTGACCTCCCAGGAAGCAAACCCCGGCTGGGCAGCTCAGCTGAGCTGTGTGTGGCTGTGCCTGGGCTCCTCTGAGATCCTGCCTGGCCCTGCTGTAGGGAACCATGGATGGGTGTCTTCAGGGGCCCCGGGGCCTACATGACATCCAGGCTGCAGACTCCTTGTTCCAAGTTCTTCCTTTTTGTTTTCTTTATTTAAATTCAGGTCGGGCAGCTGGACATGTAATCCTAGCAGCTGGGAAGGCTGAGGCAGGAGGATGGTGAGTTCAAAGCCAGCCTTAGCAACTTCGTGAGGCCCTAAGCAACCCTGTCTCTAAATCAAATATAAAAAAGGGCTGGGATGTGGCTCTGTGGTTGAGTGCCCCTGGGTTCAATCCCTGTACCAAAACAAACAAACAAACAAACAAATAAATATAAGTAAATAAATAAATAAATAAATGCAGGTTGGCTATAACAACAAGTACCAGGGTCTCAAACCCTTCCTCTTGTTCCCACCTCTTCATACTTTGTGGGTTGCTCTACTCAGCTTCTCTCATATTCTTCCAATTCTTTTTTTTTTTTTAAATTTCAGTGAACCCTATTTTACTTTCTTTTTTTATTTGTTCTAATTAGTTATACATGACAATAGAATGCATTTGACATATCATATGTAAACGGAGGAGAACTTCTCTTTCGTCTGGTTTTTACACGATGTAGAATCACACAGGTCGTGTGATCATGTATGCACATAGGTCATAATGTCTGATTCATTCTACTGTCCTTCCGACCTCCAAGCCCCCTCCCCTCCCTTTACTCTCCTCTCTAGTCTGAAGTACCTCTATTCTAACCTACCTCCTCCCCTGCCACCATTAATGTAAATCAGCATCCACATATCAGAGAAAACATTCAGCCTTTGTTTCTTTTGGATTGGCTTATCTAGCTTAGCATGATAGTCTCTAGCTTCATTCATTTACCAGCAAATGCCATCATTTCATTCTTCTTATGGATGAATAATATTCCATTGTGTGGAATATACCACATTTCCTTTACTCAGTCATCTGTTGAAGAGCACCTAGGTTGATTCCCTAGCACAGCTATTATGAATTGAGCTGCTATAAACATTGAGGTGGCTGTGTCATTGTAGTACGCTGATTTTCAGTCCTTTGGGTATAAACCAAGCCTCCCATTTACACGTGTCCGTCCCATCCTAGCTCTTCTGAGTTTTTGAAGTCCATCCAGTTGCCTTTAAGAGAAGCATTATCTGATTAATCATCCTAAAGATCCAGTTTCACCTCTTTTCTTATCCAGCTTAGAAAAGAAAAGAAAAACCTGCAAGTTCCCTACTCCCTGCAGGATATAGAACAAATATTTTATGGACAAATGTAAGTTACCTGAAGATAATGTAATTTCATCATTAATTTTAAAAATTTAATTGTGGTTAAAAAGAAAAAGAACACCATAGTATAAAATGTGCCATCTTAACCATTTTTAAGTGAACAGTTCAATAGAGTTAAGTAGACATATTATTCTCATTGTTATGCAAGAAAATTTCATGATTCTTGAGGGCTCCTTCCCCCAACCCCCAGAGGCTTGTAAATCTCATTACATTTAATACAGTGAGTACTGTATAATAAAGAATCTCAGGAATTCATATTGGGCTCTTGAAAACATTGTATTCGGTGAGGTGGAAGCTACTAGAATCTTCCTTGAGCTCAGTTCTGAGGGCTGTTCTTTCTTTCCCTGGATGTCTGCTCTGTGCACGAGGACTATGCCTCAGGACTGTGCCTCACTTGTGTCACTTGTGCCTCACTTGTGTCACACCCGAGATAGTGTTTGTCCAGTGGCCCTCTGGGGTGATGAGCCCATTGTTACAACATTGCTTTTCTCAGCCATCCTTGCAAGAATGCAGGCTGATTCCCATGATATTCCAGTAATACATCATTCAAATACATCAGGAAAAAACTGCTTATTTCGCTTAGCATGATATTCTCCAACTCCAACCATTTACTGGAAAATGCTATAATTTCACCCTTCTTTAAAGCTGAGTAATATTCCATTGAGTATATATACACCACATTTTCTTTATTCATTCATCTATTGAGGGACACCAAGGTTGGTTCCATAGTCTAAGTACTGTGAATTGAGCTGCTATAAACATTGATGTGGCTGTGTCACTATAGTTAGTATTCTGATTTTAAGTCCTTTGGTTATAAACCAAGGAGTGGGATAGCTGAGTCAAATGGTGGTTTATTCCCAGTTTTCTGAGGAATCTCCATACTGCTTTCCATAGTGGTTGCACCAATTTGCGGTCCCACCAGCAATGTATGAGTGTACCTTTTTCCCCACATCCTTGCCAACATTTAATGTTGCCTGTATTCTTGATGATTGCCATCCTGACAGGAGATGAAATCTTAAAGTAGTTTTGATTTGCAGTTCTCTAATTGCTAGAGATGTTGAACACTTTTTCATATATTTGTTGATCGATTGTATTTCTTCTTCTGTGAAGTGTCTGTTCAGTTCCTCAGCCCATTTATTGATTTGTTAAGGCTGAATGTTTTCTCTAATATGTGGATGCTAATTCACAATAAGTTGGGGGGGGCACTAGGGAAAAATAGCATTACCTTAGATTAGGTAGAGGGAAGTGAAGGGAGGGAAGAGAGGGGATGTAAGGATGGGAAAGATAGTGGAATGAAACGGACATTATTACTGTATGTATATATGTGACTGCATGACCAATATGATTCTGCAACATGTACACTTAGAAAAATGAGAAATTATATCCCATCTATGTATGATATATCACAGTGCATAAATGCATTCTACTGTCATGTATAACTAACTAAAACAAATAAATCTTAAAAAGAAAAAAACTGCTCATTGTTACCACCCTCACATCATAGCCATTAAAATTAAACAGAGAACATGTGAAATCAGCCATATGCTTTTTCTAATATATAAATGATCTTATCTTTCAAGTGAATTGTGTGATATTTATTTATTTTTGCTTTCTCAAATGCCTTAGAAGCAAGTAAAATAAAAAGGAGTATCCTACTTTGAACTCATCTTCAACCTTCCTTTCCCATAGGATGAAAAAATATCATTTTTATTGAAATGCTCACATAGACTTCTCGGGGTCCTTTTCAGCCCATCTGTCTCTCCCCTGTCTTAATTAGACTAGCTGCAAGGCTGTGGGCGACTCTCCTCATCGCTCTGGCCTGCAGGTGTATCTAGAGTCTTTCCTGTTCCAGAATATTTTACTTAATCACTTTCCACTATGTTCCGTTGACCAATATTAAAGACAGAATATCAAAGGCTGCAGGCTCTGCACTGTATTCTGTTCTTCATGATGTAAAAGAAAACCCAGACTCTCACCATCAGAGGACACTGAACGTCCGAGAAGGTGATTCGTCCTGTAGTTGGCGTGTTGAAGCGTTGGCGTCCTGGACTCCGCGCTCTGTTGCCCGTGTCTTCCAGGAGGACCTGACTCCCAGGACTGCGTGCTCCGTCTCGGTGAGGGCAGCCTGTGTTTCTGGTCCTGACTTCCCTCTGAGCAGAGGCACCATCTTTCTAGCTGCTTTCTGGACGTCCCCAGATGGTAGTTTTGGAGATGCCTCAGATGAAAATGACCAGGCTGACCCTACTTACTGCCTTTCTGCAGAGCGGGCTTCTCCTCCAGAACTCTGTCTGTCTCGGTTAGAGATGGCCTCGTGCCTGGTCTCTGCGCTCAGGGCTTTGCACCCACTCTCCCATGCTCACTTGGCCTCTGTCCTTCATTCATTCCTTTAGATTTTATCCTAGAAAGTCCCAGGAGTGGGGCCCCTCACTCCTGTCTCATCCCCACTCGCCTCTGATATCTTTCCAATTCAGTTCCGCCTCCACATAGCTCCGGGCCGCAGACTGCTGGAAGTATTTCTCTGTAGCCAGGAAGGGGAGAGTCCATGGCTGGTGCTGTATTTGTGCTCCAAAACAGCTCCCTTTGTCTCCTCCTTTCCTAGATCAGCCTTCAGTGTGCTCTGCAGGACCCTGGTTTTGAGGGATGTCATTAGCTCTGTGGACACGATGTTCAGGTGAATCCAGTTTCTTTACCACTACGTTTCTCAGCCCTCTTGATACCGATGTAGATCGGGAGCCTCTGGAGGGAGACTGTAGGGTGCAGCATTTCCTGAATGGACTTGGGCACAACATGTTGCTTTGCAAAGCAATCCACAGAAATGGCATGTGGGGAAACGTGCTAGGAAATACTCACCTAGGAGACGAACATCTAGAACTCTGGGTCCAGCAGGCAGGATGCTTCAGCATCGGACGCCTACTCTTCCCTCTAGCTGTGACCTCGGGTCACTGCACCAGATTGGCCCAGAACTCAACTGTCGTCCCCCTAACACTCCATGCACTTTCACGACTCCGTGCTTTACCATGGATTTCTCCAGCTTACCCCAACCCCGTCAAAGCAACCATCACCAAGTCCTCTGTGTAATCTCCTCTGCAAAACCTGTTCTGCTCGCCAGGGAATGGCTTACCTCTAGTGTTCCTTCACATCACTCCCCACCCACCTGCTCCCTGGCTTATCTGTATCTGCCCATCCAGCAACCTGCCCGCTTGCCTGCCTTTCATCCTTCTATTCATTCTTCCTTTCATCCCTTATCCATCCATGCATCCATCGATCCTTCTGCACATCCACCCATCTTTCCTCCCATCCATCCATCCATCCATCCATCATCACTATATTTTCATTACATTCACAGAGCTGCCTTTTTTTTATTGGTCTGTGAGTTCCTGGGGGGCGGGAAGGCACATTCTCTTGTTCATCTTTATGTCCTTGGCACTGAGTCTTTTGCTTAACATTGCAGGTGATTCATAAATTAAAAGTAAAACCTTTAAAGAAGTCATGTAACAGTTCTCTTTGTAAAGGTTTTGTAGTGTTTTGTAAGCAAGCATTAACCCAGGCTGGAGACGGAGGAAATAATACACTTGGTATCTTATATCGGGTCAGAGTTCTAGGACATTAAGTTCTCAGACGCCAGAGTACACTTTCTAAATGTCTGGAGTATTGCAGGAGTGAGTTCACGTGCCCCACTTCCTGTGGGGGAGCAGAGGATCCACACTCTAAGAATGAATAAGAATTTGAAATCTTACAATGTCATTGGGAGACAGACCTCGTCTTCTCAAATTCTGACTACAAAAGAGTCTTTAAAACCAGTGCTCACAGTCAGGCATAAACAGAAGTCCAAGTAACACTGCTTACACCAGCTGAAGTTGAGAATAAGTTAAAATCAAATGAGCCCTGCACTGTCCTGCGTCCCCAGTTGTATCTCAGCCTGGCATTCATGGGAGGGTCTTGGCTAGATCTCAGCCGACATTGGCTCAATGCAAGCCTCTAGGGTGGACATCTGTTTCTGGAATCGTAGGTGAGAGCAAAACCCAGTGGGAAGCTATTTCAGTTCACTGCAGCAAACACCAATTTGTGGAGTGTTTTGTAGTGCAAGGTACAGGCTCTCTAGGACTCTCACTTATAAACGAGGAGCTGGAATAGATGAGCGCAGAGACCATGGATGAAGGTCTGTGTGCCCCCTCCCCCTTTAGGTTTAATGGCTTCAACACTAATGACTGTACAGGATCAAGCTATCAGGAGAGAATCCTGCCTTTTCAACAGTGTCCAAATAGATGAGCAAACACAAAGGGAGAGGTCAGACGGACCCTCCTCTTGGTGGAGGGAGAGTCTCTTTATGCCTTTGAACCCTGGTTCACGCATGGATGGTCACCAATGGAGAGGTGCAGCTGGGGAGCCACTTAAGCAAAGTGTGCGTGATTATGTTCGTGACCATCAGCCTTTTTGGTCACCCAAGGTCTAACTGGGCATGAAAGGATGTGCAGGAGATGTGGCACGTTTCATCGCCACCCTCGCCGTCCACAGCCACAACTTGTTCCTACATCTGCTTCCTCAGGCACTGTGACGTCCTGGTGGAAGTTCAACAGCATCGTTTCACCTCGGAGAAGTGCATTTCCAAATGAGAACTAACCAGTTAAACCGTCAGTCCACCTCACTACACTACAACTGGATATGTTGGACATGGTAGTGTTTCACGTCTGGTTTTTAAATTTATTTCTTATTTTAATTGTTTTATTTTAATTGATTTCTCATTTTAATTGTCTGGCGTACAAGTCATCATTCAGTACATCGTGTCTACGGTATGTATTGATTCGATTGGGGTAGTCAACACTGCCCTCTCAAGCTTAAGATAATTTTCATGAGCACATAATAATTGCACCTATTTGAGGCATGCAGGATAAGCACCAGGCCAGCTCGAGCAGGCATTATCTTGCATTTTCTACATTGGTATCCCCTGTTTACATCTATGGAGCTCTGTGTGGATTATTGCTCTGTAGATAAAACAGTTTAGCAAGTCATTTTTAAAAGGCACTTAGAATCACATTTTATTGAAAATGACAGGTTTAAAACTGTTCTTTAGCTTTAAATCACAGAAGTGATAATGCAATTCATTATAAAAAATTACTTAACATTCACACCTTTGGGGAGGGGAAAAATCAGTTTAAAGTATCAGACAGGAGACTCCTAGAACATTGTGCTGTTAACTCAAGCTTCCATGTTGGCCAATTTAGTAATTTAGATAGTGAAACTTTGGCTGAGTCTGGTGGTACACACTTGTAATCCCAGCTACTGAAGAGGCTGAGGCAGGAGGATGGCAAGTTCAAGACCACCTGGGAAATATAGTGAGACCCTGTCTCAAAAAAAAAAAAAAGAGAGAAAAGTGAAACTTATGACTCGATGCAAATTATCAATAATGACACTTGCCACAGTGTTGCAAAGATTCGTAAACAGAATGGATTGTGTTATGTGACAATGTTGTGGTTAGAAGAGGTGGGTAAGAGCTTAAGGTTGACACTGAAAATCTTGAAATTCAGCACCTGCCTTGTTGAAGCTTTTATTTTAGGTTCTTTCACTTCTTATGGAAGTGCAGTTTACACATAGAAAAGTGATTGTAAAGTATACCACATGAAGAATTTTTTACACACTGAATATACCTGTGTACCTGTCACCTGGATTAAGGCACACTCCCAGAGGCCCTCCTGGGGAGCAGCGTCCCCCTCCGAGGTGGACCGCTGCCCTGACTTGTAACAGCACAGCGATTTTTGCCCATTTTCATCCTTCGTTTCATTAGCTTCTTTTGTTCTGCGTTTTGTTTGCGAGATTCATCCCTGTTTTTGTGTGAATGGTGGATTGCTCCTTTGCGTGGTGGTGGAGTGAACGCCCATTAATTTATCCTTACCTATCACTTTTTATCCTGATTTTACCATTTCATTAGTTTTATTTCTCTGATTTAACTTCACGCCAATTTACCTTTACAAAGGTCAAATGTGATTCCTTTTACTGCATGCGCCATGAAGCCGTTTAAAACATAGATAAATGAGGCAGCAATAAATTTAGCAAATTTTATGAGTTAGAAGGAAAAAAAAAAAAAAAACCAACCAGTGGCACATTTTCATCACTGGAAAGAGGTCACATCCGTGGCAGCCCATTGTAATCCCAAATATGTGAAAAGAAAGTGAGTTTGGTACAATGCCAGAGTAAATTTAGTTGCTTGATGAGGACAGAAATGTAGCTGGACCCTAGACTGGGACGTTGCTTTATCACTGATTGGGTGATATTTTTAAGGAACTATGTCAACGCACAAAAGGTGAATTCGGTTTGGTTACCCAGAACAAAATCTCCAGTGTGGAAGTGCCTCACATCTGTGTATTTGTTTTGATGCGGACATAACCAGCACGAGTTTAGTGATGAAATCTGTTCTTAATTACGACAGCAGCTGTTAGAATGGTAGCTTTTTTTTTTTTTCCTTTCTTTCATCCTGATGTGAAGTTGCCTGATTTACTCTTTTTTTTTTTTTTTTTTGCTTGCAGTTTTCAGGCTTGCTAGCGCAGAAAGGGGCCCCTTTGTGAGAGGCTGCAATTTGTTTTCTGTCTGAGAGCCAGTGCAAATGGACCAAGTCTACACAGTGGGGTGGTTGACTCTGTCCCCCTCATACCCTGCAAGCTGTCCTACCTCTGCTCAGCACCAGAGACCTATAAAATCACCCGGCAAATGAGGGGGCTGTTAAGTGTTCTGGCAAGAATCTCAGGCAGCAAGCAGTTCCTGTGAATTAACCAGCTCCCTCTAATGGGCTGGGGGTTGGCCGTGGGCAGACCTGGACGGGATGGAACTAGAACAGATGGTATTAATGTACTATTTTGTTTTGAGGTTTGTAGATTTATTAATATGCCCCTCTCCATTCCTGTTCAGCTATTTTTGCATCCATAGAACTCTGACATATTTACGATCATGTAGGTTACCCAAACAAAGCAAAGCCCATTTAGACAGTCCTTCACGTTGGTCCTAAGCAGCCTCGATGCCCAGTCCAAGCGTCCATGAAAGAGGACTTCATTTATTCCCTCCAGATACTTCATAGCATACTAAAATAAAGACTTTGCAGGAAGTGGAAGCTGAGTAAAGATCTTCTCTTTCATTATTAACATTTTTGTACTCAGGACTGAATTTTAAAGCTTTATAGATTCCTTTGCTATAGAGAAGCAATGAACTGTTTGATTGGAAGTGATTGCTACCCATTTATCAATTTCGGACACATGGAACATTTGTTTGTTTCTGGGTGTTTCGCTCTTAGAGCTTGACATTTTGTATATTAAAGCCCACTTAACACTACATTCTTAAAATTAAAAGAAAAAAAAGACTTATAACAATGCTGCTTCTTCCAATCTGGAGGAAAATATGTTCATATATTTTATTTTGTGTAAAAGAGGGAAAAGCTTTTCTTTATCATGCTTGAATAACCTGTGTTTTCTAGCTTTTTTTTTTTTTACCCCCCCCCCAGGATTTATTCCAAAATGAATGGAATTAGATCTAGTGGTATTTACATGAATTTCTTTTTTTTAAATTTTTATTTATAGTAGTATGTATTACAGTTCATACTATACATATAGAGCATCTTTTTACATAAAACAGTTTGTATTCAAAGTATATTCACAGCATTCAAGTCTTCAATCGTGCATTTAGAATAATGATATCCATCTTATTCAACCACTTTTTCCCCCTTCCCCCCTTGCACCCTCCCTTCCTCTGCGGGCATTCTCTGGAGCTAGGTAGCTGCATTGCAAAACTCTCAGCCTTTTGAAAATGGCTTCCTGGCAGCACCCTTTCCTGGTTAAACTCAGACCAACATAGCAGAGTTAGTTATCTAAGTAACTCAGTCTGTTCAAGTCTCTGTATTGCAAAGAACTCAGGAAAAGTGAATTTTTCTCACCTGACCTTCCCAGATCATTATGTCCTTTTGCAGTTTACAGGTCAGAGGAGAGTGGTCCTCTTGCCCTTGGGGTGTCTCCTCAGAGGGTGAACACCTCCAGACGCTTGTCTGCCTGGTTAGCTGAGATTTTGTCAAGTATTTGATATTATTGCAGGGTGCATTTGTGATAATAGCAGTAATCATAATAACAGACGCATTTAAAAATTATTCCCAAGTAATCCACAACAAACGAGTTATATCACCTTACATGAAGGAGAGGAAAAAAAAAAAAGAGAGATGATCAAGATATATGGGGATCATCTTTTAGGTCCATGATTGGAAAGCCGTAAACCATTCCAAGCAGAGAGGACAGGACAACATGGAGCAGGCTCTGTTCAGCGGTGTCTGCCCTGACATTGGGATAGATGGTCACCGTGGATGGACGAGGCCACCCTGTTCAAGGAAAACTGAATTAATTGGACACTTGTACCAGGCTCGTCTGGCCAAGCAGGATTTAGATCTCATTGAATGTATTTCCAGCCTCTTATGGTGGAGTTCTGATCAGCCGCCCACACCTGGGTCATTCTTAAGGGGCTGAGACTTTGTCTTCATCACATGTTGTGGATGATCCCGTGTAACCTGAGTATGTGCTTCAAGTACAAAAATACTCCTCCCCTGTGAAGTCATCTCCAACTTGAATTTGGAAAACGTTTTTTCTTTTTTTTTTTTTTTTCTCAGTTCTTTCTGATTTCCTGTATTCTTTTCAGTCTGAGTTCTCATCTCTGTTGCCCGGTTTTCAGTTTCATTCTGAGTCAAAGGTTCCAGGTTTAAAGTTTCTGCTATTGTTGTTTTGCTCGTTTCTAGTAAATGCAACACCGGGTCCTTAGGGTGAGGGAGGTCAGGCCATGAGACCCAGGAGTGTTTGCTGAAGTTAGCAGGCCAGAAGGAGGCTGGGGACCTCGGTGACCCAGTGTGTGGTCACCCGGGCTGCATGAGGTCGTTCTGTTCTGTTGATGCTCTTCTGGTCAGTCACCATGGAACTTCAAACTGAGTTCTGGAGGGTGGTAGTTTGGTCCCGCACCGCTTTTGCCTGCGTGGGCGTGGGTTTTCTGGTTTGTGGAAGAGCTTCTTCATACAGGGATCACAGCGGGGGGTATTTTATGTCCTGCAAAAAACCAGTGGTTAGTACTGGCATGTTATGTCTTCACGTAGTTAGCAATGGAAGACGTTTTTCCCCCCAAAGGGCCTAGTTGTTATGTCAGTGGACAAATTCAGAAAATCATAATAATGATTTATTGAAAATTACAGAAATTTCCACTGACATCTTGAAGTTCATATGAGAAATGACACACATATCAGTTCCTATGCATTTTAGTTTTTAAAAACTTGATTTCAATTTAAAGACAAATAACAAATTGAGAAATAAAATTAAACCACCTGTTAAGATCCTTAAGATATAAAGGACTCCTGAATATCAATTTGGAAAAAAAAAAAAATCCAACGTGATGAAAGAAAAATAGGCAAAGGTCTTAAGCAGACAGTTCACAAAAGAAGATTCCAGCTGTCCAAAAACCGTATGGAAAAATGAATGTAAAGACACAGATGAAAATGTTATTGTCATTACATGTTACCTATCAAACTGGCAAAAATTGAAAATTTGTGAAGGATTAGGAAGCAGGCGTCTAAACTTCTAGAAGTTTATGTTGTCAGTTTTCTGAAGAGCAGTTTGGAGTATGAGCCAAGAAATTTGAAAGCTTGTCTACAGGTTCACATATGGTGTCACTGAATTCATCAAGGCTTGGGAAAAATTCTCTGTGACCCATATGACATTAAAACATGATTTTAAAAGGGAGATATCGGGGGCTGGGGCTGGGGCTCAGTGGCAGAGCGCTTGTCTTGAATGTGTGAGGTGCTGGGTTCGATCCTCAGCACCTCATAAAGATTAAACAAATAAAATAAAGGCATGCCGTCCATCTACAACTACAAGAAAAAAAAGGGGGGGGGAGAGTTAATATTATGAGAAAATTTTCCTGATATGTTAACTGAAAAATAAGTACATACAAAGTGTGTAGAAGATGATCCCAATTTCATAAATACAGCCTATTATCTTGATTGGTGGCATTAGGGTCATTAAGCTTTTTTTACTCTTTTCACAGTCTGTTCTTACAATGAACCTGAATTACTTTTATCATCCGAAACAACTTATGTATTTAAAGAAAATAACTGTTACTTAAAGGTGCCTTCGACTGACTAAAAGCATGTTATGTCAGAGACGGTTTGGGTTAAATAAAACGCAATGACTGAAAGACATATATTTTTAATAGAATTGATCTGGATAAAAGAAAATTGATAGAGATAATAACTGTCCAGGGAGTACTAAATAAGAAGAAAATACCTGGCCCTGTGCTTAAGGCCGACCACACTGGCATTAATAGAATGAGGACAAGAAAGGCAATCGCCACAAATCAAATCCTTTCATGGGGTGTATCTGTCTATTATTCCTTTGAAATCTAAAAATCACCACGGATGGGGAAGGAGGAGAAAGATAGCCTTTCTTCATGGCCTGCTGGTGCAGTTGTTTCTGAGATGTGCTCTGCCCCTAATTGCCACCTCGTGCACGCCCGTGCTGGAGTGTCAATCATATCTGCACTTAGGGGAGAGAAAACATGGACTCGTTGACAGTGTGTCTGCGAGGACTTCTCTGTGTCTTCTGTCCTGGCACCAGGGCCAAGCGTGCCAGACAGCCCTTGAGGCAGAAATGAGGCTGCCGAACCGCCGGGGAGAGGGGAACGGCGCGACAGTTATTTCCATGAGTGGCGCTTACTACGCGGAGTGTGAGACCCAAAGCCTTCCATTGGCTTATGTTTGGCAGTCACTGGGTTGAATGGCTTGCCCTAACAGTAACGGTGCTGTAAACCCAAGGACGTGAGCTTTCACATCACCCCCAAATTGGCTGGTGACATAGATTTCATTAAGGGCGCCCGATTATGCTAAGAGGCGTAGTTGAAACTAGAGATAGTGAGGGGCGTGGAGGAAGAGACTTGGTGGCGTTTGCTCATCTCGGTTGCTTGTACTTACGGGGTTCAAGTTCTTGGCGATCCTGGGAGTTCAAACAGTGCATTTGCAGCAGCTAAGAATATGTTGAATATAGAGGTAGTGGAACCAGGGAGTGCTGCTTTGAGCTTGTGACCGCCCTCTGACTCCTTTACTGACAAAGGCACCTCTCACAGGAGACCTCTGGCTAAAACGAGCTACTTCTCAGAGGCTGACTTTTCCCTTGAAAAGAACACAGTGCAGTTGAGCATGAATGTGCCGTGGACGCCCGCTGTGCATGGGATCCATTCTTCCCAGTCCTCACTGGGAGGGACGGAAGAGGGACACAGATGTGTCTATTAAAGAGAAATGCTGCTTCTACCTTCCAGATGTTTGACAGATGTAAATCCTTCTGCTGCACTGTCAGTTCCTGCTGGAGGGCCCTTATGTACTTGGTTCCTATACTGCCTGCCCTTGAACATATCAGTGGCTGTTTTAGTCTGTTTTGGGGTTGCTGTAACCAAAATACCATGATTAAAACACTTACTTCTTGCAGTGGTGGAAGCTGGGAAGTTCAAGGTGAAGATACTAGTAGGTTCATTGTCTGGCGAGGGCCGGGTGGGTCCTCATAGACAGCACCTTCTCTCTGTGTCCTTGCGTGGTGGAAGGGCCACACTGCTCTCTGGAGCATCTTTCTATCAGGACACTCATCTCATTCACGAGGGCTCCAACCTTGTGATCTAATCACCTTCAAGGTCTCACCTCCTAATACCATCACCTTAAGGATTCCAACAAAACTTCAGGTTGTGGCGATCTCTTCCCTGGTGCATACACACGGCGCCGTGGGTTTGTCCTGGGAGGAGGAGGTGATTGCCCATCTTCCTGATGAGGTCCAGCTGTGCAGTTTGCCATACCCGCTGCCAGGTCTTAGAAATTGATAATGATTTCCACTTTCGGGTGGTACTCGTTAAGGCCTTTGGTCGCTCTCTTTTTTTAAATCAACCAATAAGTGATTTTTGGCAATGTTATGAAAACCACAACGTGAGCCTTTTCTAAATATTTTTTACATAATGAGCTATTAGGATCTTCTGTTTTTTTTTCGGGGACTTTGGCTTTACGACAGGCATCCTCACACATCAAAAGATTATCCCATTTATATTTGTAGTTCCTGTGGGTCGGAGACCTGTGAGCAGTCAGGACTTGTGACATATATTCAGACATACTTTAAAGATTATCTCATTTCTTAGGGTGGGGGTGGGGGGACAAGTGGCACTAATCCGATAGCAACTGTGCTCCTACCCTGAGAGGAAATGGCCAGCGCAGATGACTCTGGGCTGAACCACCCAGGTGAATGCTCTCTGCTTCAGGTCTCAGGTGAGAGTTCTGCAGCCTTCTGTGGAACAAGACAGCTTGGGGATGGGCTGGTTGGGGGTGATGAGGTCCCCCTCCTCCTGGAGGGACTCTGGCAGAAGCTGAGCAATCATTGGGAGCTGAGGCTAGGGAGCATGCATTCAAGACAGGGTTGACCACAGGGTTCCCAGGGTGCATCTCTGAGTCTGTGAGGACGAGGTTGGTGGGAGGTGGGGGGAGCAGAACCTCCAGCTCCTAGGTGGCCCCCAAGGCCCCACTTTAGGATCCACAGAGAGACTTCTGAACCCAATCTGAAGGTCTGTGGCTGCAGACATCTCTATTCTAAGTGGGGACCACATTGTCCAGCAAAAGGGAAGACAAAGACCAGTCCAGTTGTTATTTTGGAAGGAGAACTGGGCTGTTCCCTTTCCTCAAGAGCAGAGAAAGAAGCACACTGCCAAGTGAGATGCTGATATTTTACCAAGTTCCTGCTCCCCCAGGAGAACAGCTTTGGTTTTCCTTGGATCTCTGTGGCACTGATGGAGGCTGAGGATACAGGGGGGCAGAGCTCCCTCCTCACTGTTGCAAGTCCCTTCCCAGCCGCAGACAGGAGCAGGCCAAGCGACTCGGTGGCCTTGGCAGCTGGCTGAGAGACAGGGAGGCTGGGGGGTGTGTTAACTGACTCTGCCCCTGTACTCTAGATGTCCTGACATGCTAACCATGCCCTTAGATGTGCAAGCCAGGAGGGCACCTCGGTGGTAAGATGCCTCCCCTGACTTCAGGCAAAACCACGTCCAAGCCATCTCAGGCATGTGTGTCTGTCCTAGTTTTTCTTTTTCCGTCTTGTTTTTGAGGCAGGATCTCGTTCTGTTGCCCAGGGTGGCCATCCTGGGCTCGAGCCATTCTCTCACCTGTCTCTGGCACAGCTATGCCTATAGGTGCACACCAACCAGCCTGGCTCCTGTTTTTAAAATCTCCAGAAAAGATCCCTCAGTCTCTCAGTTTCCTATTGTGAACTCCTTAAGTCAGGAAGTACAGCTTGAGAGCAAGCTCAGATGTTTCACGATGTAGTTCAAAGACCGTTTCCTCTGGCTCCCACCTTCTTCTGAGTATCCTTCATGTATTTGAAAACCAATATTAAATTGGCTTTCAGCTTTTTCTTCCTCTCTGGTAGAGTAATTTCAGTTGCAGTCACTTGAATTCAGAAGAAGCAGCTTGCTAACAAAATTCAAGTCAAGTAAATGGAAAGCATTTTTTAGGGAAAAGGTAGGAGAGAGAGAGAGGACCAGGGCAGTGGTTTCTCTGCCAACAACATCCACGTGAAGTTCAGACTACTCAAAATGCACTATTACGTTACGTTTTCATCACTGCAGAATTAATCAATTGCTGCCCGATCTCCCAGCAAGACCCAAAGTTTACTTTTCTTTGTGGGTCTTATGGGTTTCCTTTGTGCATTTAAAAGCAATTATGTGAGTTGAAGAAATTTAGGGGCTATTGAGAGTAACAAGATTCTGGAGTAAGGATCCCTTAATTTTGCCAAGACCTCAGCTCTGTCTGGAAGAGGCATTAATAATCTTTTGCAGAAATTGTAGATCCACTTGAAAATCTGATAACTGCTAAGAATCTTTTCCCTAGAAATATGTATACGTGTGTACAAGGGCTATTCCATACCATTTCATTGCCTCATTGGACCTCAGATTCTAATCTCCAAACCTAAAATCGGAGGCATTTTAATCAGAGGTGAAAATGAATCATTTTGCATAAAACCCTTAATTTGTAACCACAAAGAAAAGAAGTGAAATTTTCTTATTATAAAGGGGTAAAGTAAAACAGGTTCTTCTTGAAGTACCCTGTGACTTAATTGGAAATTTAATTTAATTTAAATTGGAAATGCTTTTTCATTTCTGAAGTATTCCCACTAGAAATCTATTATATCTAATAGAATTTAATTTGGAGTAGAGTGGGTATTAACCTCCTCCTGGCATTCCAAGGAGCTATGTAGATAAACCCTGGGCAGGCACCAGGAAGATGGGTTCTTTGCTCTGTCCCTGGCTGGTTGGGTGGATCTGGGTGCCTGGGTTACTTTCCTGGGCCCTCCTCTCAGAAACTATTGCTTTCAGAATTTGTTTCCTAGCTTTTCAAAATATGTCACAGTTTTCTATCTCCATGGGTGAATCTTTCCAGAATTTCATGAGATGTTCCTTGATGCAGTATTTTTATAATCTAGTTGGGTGACTTGGAATAAAAAAAGAAAGAAAGGAGAGAAAAGGGTGTAAGGAGATAAAGGAAGTGGAGGAGAGTGTAAAGAAACATTGGCAAAACAGGCTGTGTCCCCAGAGCTCAGGTGTCACTCACTCCGTCTCAGCTACTGGGGGTTGGTGCAGTGACACGGACACGTCTCCTCCTGGGTGCCCCTTATGCACACCTCAAGGAAACTGGATGTGTGAAAATCCAGATTTCATACACAAATTTCTCCACTACAATCCCACTTAATTGGTGAAATGCCATAGGAGGCTAGTTGATTTCCTGGAAATGAGTTTACACATGTATGTCTGTGATCAGGCAGAGAAGGCAGCACCCTAGACTTGGAATCCAAAGAAGCTCTTGCTGTCATCATTAATATTTCACAAGCAGGTGTGTCCCAGCTGAGTAGAATTATGCTGTCTGTTGGGTTGGATAATTTCAGGATGTGGTTGGATTTTCCTTTGCTTTGTGTGATGCTGAAGAATATCCAATTCTACCCCAATTCTTGGGGTTTCAATTCGGTGGACCTGGGGGGATTCTAGCATCAAGTCAGCCGCACATTGCTCTCTAGCCTGATGACTGTCAGGAGAGAAGACCCAAAGAGCTTCCGTGAAGTGTGAAATTACCTTGACCTTGACTTACAAGTGGGTTGATAAGGATTGCCAGGTCTGGTGGTGTTCTTGAGTTCTGCACCCTCCCAGGTTGGCACACGGCCCTGGTTCTTTTAGGTGGACGATCTTAATATTCCTTCAGCAGTTGAGCTCCGAATTCCAGAAAATCCTCTGTTAGTCCTGCTACCCTGATGGCATCCTGTGATCTGTTTCCTCTCTGCCACACTCCACGGGGCTTGCTCTCCATGGGCTCCCCACACCGTCACTCACCCTGGTAGTTTGTTACGTGTGTGTCACAACTCGGGAGGCAATATGTCAGTGTTCTCCGTGGGTACCAGGGGGTGGGGGGGTGGGAGAAGGGATTCAAACCAATCTCATTAATTAGGCTTTCATTTCTGCAGTGTGATGACAAATGTCAGCTCTTGCATTTATTTTAGACTCAAATGCTGAACGAAATCTCCGAGCTCGCAGGAGAACCTTTGCTGTTGCAGGCATCGTCGTGAAAGCTATTTCCATTTTCATTGGCCAGAGAGACAAAAGGTTGTCAGATGGGGTAGAGAGAGTTTTAAATGAATGCCACGGCACCCCGGTAGTAAAGGAGAGCGGGTTATCTTTGGATCATGGCAGCGATTACTCATGCTTTTAGTGCTGTACCTTTTATCACTGCAATTAGCTTCTTGTCTGCGAGTGTTTGGATACAGAATCTGCGGTTGTCATGCAGTCAGTGTCAAAATCGCTCAACACGGCGCTCACTTTTGTGCTTGAGTACACTTATTGATGAGCACACAGGTGTTAAATTAGATTGGTTTCAACTCATTGTATGAAGTCACCAGGCACCAACTAAATCCCTCCCCTTGCAAAGCTTCCTGAAGTCTAGGTAGCAGGAAGATGAGGAATAATCAGATTGTTTTAATCAAATAGGAATTATAAAGATTCACTTAATTTAAAAAATTTTGCATTGTATTTTGCTTAAGGGAAAAAAATAAAACAAGCTATGGTAGAAAATAGACGTTGAGAGAAGACATCTGCATTTTACATAGCAATGCGTTTGACTTTCATTTACCTCTATTGTCTTACCATAATTGGTACATATCCAATATCCAAAGCCCCTTACCACCCCAACTCAGGAAATCACAGGTGAAATTGTTCTTCTTTGGGAGTTATGTGTAAATGCAAATTCAGAAGGCAGCTTCAGAAATTCATGAGCATTTCAGCTGCTTGGGGCTTCCAGGGTGCGCAGGCTCCGGGCTCAACGCAGGGCTCTTATTACTGAAATGGCTCATTAAGGCCTGCGTTCCAGAGAGCAACCCTCTGCATGCCATGCCCTAGAGCAGGCCATAACAAAAGGCCAGCTTCCAAGCAGGCAAACTAATTAAAACAACAGCTGCAGGGACAGAATACGTATAAGGTACCTGTACCTGTCTCGGTGACTTCCACTAAAAGAACCTGCTTGAAAAACAAACAAACAAAAAAAATAACAACCAAAAAAAAAAAAAAAAAGAGGAAGATTCGGAAGATTCTACCTAAAAAAGGAAAAAAAATTGAATATAAGAATTAGACAATTAGGATTTATTTTTTCTCCCTTTTTTAAATTTGTTGTTTTTAGATATACATGACATAAAGTATATTTTGACATACTGTACGTACCTGGGGTGCAACCCATTAAAATTTTGATCCCATTCTTGTGGCTGAACATGATGTGGAGTTACACTGGTTGTGTGTTCCTATATGAACATAGGACAGTGATGTCCAGTTCATCCTACTGTTTTTCCTATTCCCAGCCCCCTCCTTTCCCTTCATTCTCCTTTGTCTAATCCAATGAACTCAAATACTTCCACTCCCTCCCCTCCCTTTTTGTGGGTAAGCATCCACATATCAGAGAAAACATTCGATCTTTGGTCTTTTGGGACTGGCTTATTTCACTTAGCATGATATCCTCCAGTTCTGTCCATTTACTGGCAAATGTCATGATTTCATTCTTCTTTATAGTTGAGTAATATTCCATTGTGTATATATGCCACATTTTCTTTATCCATTCATCTGTTGAAGGGCACCTAGGTTGGTTCCATAGCTTGGTTATAGTGAATTGAGGTCCTATAAACATTGATGTGGTTGTGTCACTGTAGTATGTTGATTTTAAGTTCTTTGGGTATATACCAAGGAGTGGGATAACTGGGTCAAATGGTGGTTCCATCCCAAGTTTTCTAAGGAATCTCCATACTGCTTTCCAGAGTGGCTGCACCAGTTTGCAGTCCCACCAGCAATGTGTAAGTGAACCCTTTCCCCCACATCCTTGCCAACATTTATTGTTATTCATATTCTTGATAATTGACATTCTGACTAGAGTGAGATAGAATCTCAGTATAGTTTTAATTTTCATTTCTCTAATTGCTAGAGATATTGAACATTTTTTCACATATTTGTTGATCATTTGTATGACTTCTTCTGTGAAGTGCCTGTTCAGTTCCTTTGACCATTTATGGGTTGAGCTTTTTTTTTTTTTTTTTTTTTGAGTTCTTTAAATATACTGGAGAGTTTAATCCTCTATCTGAGATGCAGGTGGTAAAGATTTTCTCCCATTCTGTAGGCTCTCTGTTCATGATCTTGATTGTTTCCTTTGCTGTGAAGAAAGAAGCCTTCAGTTTGATGCCACCCCATTTATTGATTCTTGATTTTACTTCTTGTACTTTAGGAGTCTTACTGAGGAAGGCTGTTCCTGAGCCAATATGATGGAGATTTGGACCTACTTTTTCTTCTGATATGCACAGGATATGGCAATTAGGGTTTGGGTCGTACAGTTTTATAGACCTAAATTGAAATGGTCAGAATTATTTCACATAACTGAATTTATAATTACAGTCCCCTGCTGCACAGATTTGAGGCTATCAAACTTAAGAGACATTTGGGTCAGTTTTATGTGACTTTTTCTCCTATATGCATAAAAGAAAATAAAGTAGTATCATATATCTTAGGTATAATTTCTGCACCTATAGGTAAACAATATTTAGGAATCATTTTGAATTGATATAGGTGGTGGGAAGGCAAAGCCTGATCCATTCCTGTTTCCACTGGCTTAAAATAATTCTGAAGGTGTACAAGTCCTGAGGCTCTCTGATTTCCCTCTGCTAGTGTTTGGATCTGGCAAGTCCCTGCAAAGCCCCATGTGTTACAGGCATGGTCCCCAGGGTAGCCTTGTCAGGAGGTAGTGGGACCTTTAAGAGGTGGGGCATAGTGGGAGGTCTGTAGGTCATTGGGAACATGCTCCCAAAGGGATTGTAGAGTCCTTCCCCCACCTCACTCTTTTTTTTTGTTTTTAGTGCTGGAGATTGAACCCAGGGCCTTGTGCATGTGAGGCAGACACTCTACCAACTGAGCTATATCCCCAGCCCTACTCTTTTTTTGATTCCAGTTGTTAGGTGAGTGGTTTTGATCCACCCCAAGTCCCCACCATGATATTCTGTCTTGCCACAGACCCAAAGCAATGAGGCCAACTGATATGGATTGGAACTTCCCAAACTGTGAGCCGATATAGGCCTGTTCTCTTTAAAAATCGATTATCTCAGGTGTAGCATTTACAGCAACAGAAGGCTAGCACACCAACTGCCTTTCCAGGGACGGGGAGAATGCTTTCTAGGTGCATCTGTGCCATGATAATGAGACCCAGGAGCAGTTAGCGAATGGTAGGTGCTGCTAGAGAAAACCAAGGACAGTGACTCTGTCCACAGTGGACACGCGGGGCAGCTGGAGGTTATGTGGAGCTAAGTGTTTGGAAATCACATCAGGCAACAAAATATGATAATAATAGTAATGATAATAATAATAAAGCCTTCATGTGTTGTCTTTGGGTCCATTTTTGATCAGATCAAGTATGTCAAGAGCTTACTGTTCTGGCACATTCTCTAGAGACCGGATAGGGATTGAGGCCCTGCTTTGTTGAGATGGCCCCAGGTAATCTTGACAGAAGGATTAAAAATCAAATGGAGGCAGCGTGTCTCCTGGGCAGGGCTGGCCATGGACCTACAGCTACAAGATAGCGCACTCCTGCAGGAGCTGCTGAGGGGTTGGGAATGCCTCCCCGACTCTTTGTGTCTTTTATTGACTGCGAAAAGTCCCCAACTACCCTGCAGTCATTTTCCATTATTTTCAGTCTGTTATAAATTCTTCATATCACTTATCGCCATCTGCAATTATCATTCATTTTCAGGTTTATTGCCTGCTTCCTCAATAAAAGCAGAACCGTGTCTGTTTTATTTATTGCTATATCCCTGGCCCCCGAATGCTCCTAGTTTGCTACAAAGGGCCAGCAATCATACTTTGAATAGATCAACCAATGAATTTAAATACCACCCATAACGAAAGCAAAGTAATATTGCTATTCTGTGACCCTCCATGCACGGTGTCACTCTTTGTCTTTTTCTGAGCTCCTTCACCCCACCCCATACTATGTTTCCCATAAAATTGCCCCTTTGTAGACAAGGCAGGGAAGGACATTGCCTGAGGCTCACCTCAATCTGGAGTTTAGCCAACCTGAGCAGCTCTGAATGCAAACCATTCTCTTGAACTTGCTGCTGTCCACGGTGTGTTTGTGGGTAGGTATTTTGGTCTCCCCATGGCCTGGTGGATCTGCGAAGCCAGCCTGTGTCTCCCAAGCCTGGAGAGGCCACTCCTTGCAATCTCTGCTTTAGACCATCATTGTTTCCAGAGCCAGGGGATGATGCCACAAATTGTAGTCCCTGCTCTCAGTGTTTGTGGAGCCACCAGCCCTTGGGCAGATGGCCAGCCAGCCCTGGGCCAGGAGATTTCTGTGCCAGGGACTCTGTCTCCCTGGGATTCGATCTGGGCTGTTCCACCTGTGGATGGATTTAGACTTTTCCGTCTTTAAAAAGCACAGATGCATCAAATTCTTCTGGCTTCCTGCTTGTCGCGTTACTTATTAAAGGGGCCAAGGTCTAAAGCCACCTCCCTTTTGGGCCCAAAAGGAGACCCTTTCTGACCGGCAGAGAAGGGTTGGAGTAGCCTACCTGGCGGATACAGGCCTAGCGGGCAGAAGTCGCCGGAGCGCCCCCCCCCCCCCCCCCCCTTGACGGACTCAAGGTCACACTCGGGGAGTTTGGTCGGAAGCGGTGCCAGAACTCATTTATTGAAAGGTGGACTGTACTTATAAAGGCCTAAACATAACCAATCAGTGACCAGCAGGGCGGTTCCAATTCTTGCAATACGTCATAGCCAAGCCCCCTGCTTAGCCCGGGTCCTCCACAGGGCGTGGTAAGCAACCAGAGCCAGAGTTTTTCCATCCCCTTGGCAGACAGCGTCCGCAAAGTCCCAGCACCTGCTCATGGTTCAGACACTGGAAGTCAACCTGAATCCTTTTCTTCTCCTTCTACCATCAAGCTTCTCTCTGGGCTTCAGGATATGTCTCCAGAACATTCCTACTGAGCTGAGACCTCCAATGCGTACAGGTTGCTGATTCTTTCTTTTTTTTTTTTTGGTTTGGCCCTGGGTCTGACTCCCCACTGAAGGGCTAGATGATGAGTGATTAGTTAATCCAAGATGACCTTCAGTTATATTTTATGATCATATTATCCTGCTTAGAGATTTTAGCACACAATGGATCAAACACGACATGCTCCATCAACAGTGAACCACATAGTATGATTTACACAAACATGTGGAAGACAGATATAGATAGATATTCAAGGAGATTTCAGCCTTCAGGGGAGACACGTCATTTCCATCCGGGAACAGGGGGTTGTGGTTTTGGATTCGCTGGAGACAGTTCTAGCTAGAAAGAAGAGGTTATACTGTGGAAAGTTTGAACACCAGCCAGAAGGGTTTGGGCATCTTCCCTGAGCATAGTGGGACCATAATCGGTTTAAGAAAGGGGAAGAGCTGTAGTGGAAGTTAATAGAAAGAGTATTCTCAGTGGCAGAGTGGATCAAGGAGGGAGAAGTGGAAATATCTGAATTAAGAGACTCTCGGGAGAAGTTGGGCTGGGGCGGGAGCTAATGGGCTGGAAGAGTGAAGGAGTGAACTAGAAAGGGAAGAGGGACCCATGGGGAATCTCACAGGAGAGAAGAACCTGGAGACGGGCACCTGCAGGAGGCGAAGGGAGGAGAGATGAGAGAAGACTGGGGCCCTGCTGCCTAGTCATGGGAGGAGCTGATAGAGAATTGGGGAGCCGAGAGAGCTGGTCTGGAAGTGCTTGTGCATTTATAGTATTTGACACGCTTAAAAACCATTTGATCATTGCAACAACCCCCTGGAGTGAGATTTGGACTCCGGTATGGATGTAGCTGCTTAGGAAGCTGGAAAAGTGCAAGGTACATGCTCATGAAGGTGGAGAAGCTGGTTGATGGTCGGAAGTCCAAGTGGAAGGCTGAGGAAGCAGCTGGAGTAGGAGGGAGGTGCGTTGAGATGGAAGTCTGGACACGATTGTCGCACAAGTGAGGACTCATTGACTCGAGAAGGGGACATAGAGACCAAAGAGTGGGAAGCCAAGAATGCGTTTTTGGAGCAGATGCAGACCCCAGGAAGGGGGTGAATTGTGTCAAGGGTGAGAAAGGTCTCATCGGTGGCAAAGGAAGGTCATATAGTCGACTTTCATGACAGTGGTGAAAATAGTTCTAATTCAGTAAGAACCTAAGTCCGATGGGATGGTGAAGGTTTCAGAGTCAGTGGGTGGGTGCTGATGACCAAGAGACTGATTTAAACCAAGTTTAGTAACAAAGCCAGGAAAAGAGGGAGGGGGGAGGGGGAGGAGAGGGCAATGGGGCCAAGTCGGGGAGGTAGCAGGACGGGAAGGGGACATTTCTAGACAGCGATAGTCAGGGGTTTTTCAAGCTGTGGAAGAAGTGAGACCATTTAAAAGGGGAAGGAAGTATGGTCAGGAGGGAGCCTAGGTGAAGGGCGAGGGACAGAAGGGCCATCTCTGGGCTGCAGGTGGAGCTACCCTGGAGGACATGGGGACTCTTCTTCCTTCAGGGCTGTGACAGTGCAGGAACCAGTTGATCGTCTGCCGTGGAGTAAATGTAAATGCCCAGCAGAAAAGCTACGGGGCACAGACAGCGTCTTTGCTTCTCAGCGCAGGGGCACCCTTTGTCCACTGTCGTGGGACATTAGGTGTCCTCTTGTGCCCCGTCCAGGGGTGGCACACAGAGAGCTGTTGTGAAGCCAAAGTTGATAAAACCTGCACACGGTCGTGTTTCTTCAGAGGAGAATGCTCTATTAACGTTTAGTACTATGGTGGTAATTCAGTGTAGATTTTCAAAGGCTCTAAATTTTAAAAAAATGACAAAAAAGATACTCAGAAATGCTAAAATGATTGTATGGGTAGATCTTTGTTGATGTTAAAATCTGTGTCTAAGTGACCTGATAGAAATGATGCAGATTTTAATGTTTTCAGATTCATGACTTTCAATTAATTAAAAAGAATGCCTGAGATAATTCAGGCACAGAGAGATACATGTGTTCTCTCTTATGTTGTGGAAGCTAAAACAAAGTTGATCTCATAGAAGCAGGACGTAGAATATTGGTTCCTAGAGTCTCGGAAGGAGCAGAGGGACGGGGGGAGGAGGGAGGGTGGCTAGTGGGCACAGGGTGCAGGGGATAGGAGGAGTGACTTCTAATGTCCTGTGGCACACTGGGGTTTAGCCACGGTTGACAGCCATCAATTGTGTTTCTCAAAATAGTTCAGAGAGAGGATCTGAATGTTCCTAACACAAAAAAGAAATGACAAATGTTTGAGGTGGTGGATATGCCATTTACCGTGATCCGATCCTCACACACCATCATGCGATACCCCATAAATACGTGCAATTACTGTGTCAATGAAAAGTTAAGAATTTTGAACATTTAAGAAAAACCAAAGAAGTCATCTGCCTTTTTTGACCAAGACATTGAAGCTGAGCCCACAGGCAAAAGAAATTGTCCAAATGTGGATCTTTCCACCAATTATTCTATCTTGTTCAAGGTGACATTGGGAGACCGGTTACCAAAAGAGAAAATGAACATGAGTGTCACCTGTGAAGGTAGAAATGGCATGTCCCCAGTGCTGGGCACAGAGGAGTCATGAGGAGAGAGGCAGAGTGCACACAGGGGAGGGGGACACCTGGGCCATCTCCTGCCTTCCTACCTGAGCCATGGGGACAACAGAAATCAGGAGTTCGCTCCCACATTCCCGCCTCGGGGCTCTCGCAGACAGATTGCGTGTGGGCAGAGATGGCTGACTCCATGGCTCTCCAGGGCCCCAGGACCTTGTCCAACCTCACATTACCTTTTCCTTCCTATTCGTCTGCTGCCACCCGGGGACCTGGAGTCTGTGGCTATCTCCCTTTGCACATTGCTCAATTTGGGCACCTAACTAAGAGGGTGTCACTTTAGCTGCTTAGGAGTGGGGACACAAAGGTGGGGATGGGAAGGGCACCAGGAGGAGAAGCCCTCCCCCAGCCAGAGCTGCCATGGCTTCCCTCAGGGACTTTATAACAAACCCAGACGCCCCTCCCTGCGGCTCACTCCTGGTTTTACCCATGACTCATCCGTGTTGACGGCCTCCCTGGCTTTGTGCTTCTCAATGTTCTGCATGCTAAATGATTCCAGGGTAGTGAAAGCCACCTCAACTCCCAAGTTGTACAAAAGCAAAAATGTCAACTGAATTATCTGTGATGAAACCATTTTCTTTTTTAATCATAGAGTCAACCAAAGGAGGGTGGATTTGCTTTAATTGCAGGCACTTGGAACACCCAGCCTGGGGTTAAATATCCTTTCATCTCGTATGATTGTGACAGAGAGGAGGCATTCTTAACTTTTAAATGCTTATGGTTTGGGGATAATTAAAATTGGGTTAGGGAAGCAAAAATGAAGAAAATACATGGTTGAAAGGAAAACAGAATCTCCGTCCCTTAAGGGCAAAAGCAGGTTTTAAAAACTGATGGGAAAGGATGCTAATTGGTTGCCATGCTTGGTGCACATGAGTGTCTGGAGCACCCGTCAGAAGAACACAAGAGTGAGGCAAACAAAGGTGGTTCCAAGGGGAGGAATGATTTGTTCCTATTGAGGAGATCCAGAAAGCGTCCTCTCAGCTCAGTGGGTCTTGAGAGGGGGATGAAAGTGAAGATCAGAGAGAGGATCTGAATGTTCCTAACACAAAAAAGAAATGATAAACATTTGAGGTGATGGATATGCCATTTACCATGAAGGAAGCCAAGGCACAGGGCAGAGACAGATGTGAGTAGGTGCTTGTTAAGGGGTTAGGAGCCCAGAATGATTAATGACTAGCTAAAGATTTGGTATTTTTTTTCACTAGAAAATGGTGAGACATTGCAGCAGAATGGTATGTTCCAAGCTGTGTGGAAAGGGAGAGAATCCGTGGCTGTGTGAGGGCTGGGTGGTGCAGTGAAAGATGGAAGCCAAAGAGGCCAGTTAGGAAACTGTTGCAATAGTCAGGGCACATACTGGTTGGTGTGGCTGGAACTAAGTCAGTATCTGTCATTGAGTCCAAAAAGAAAGAGGAGGGTATGGGAGACATCTCACAAATGGAATACAGGTAACATGATAATTAGTTAAATATGGAGGGTAAAGGTTGCTGAGGTGCCCAAAATTACTCCCAAGTTTCTATACTGTGTAACTGGGGCATGGTGGTACCTCATAAGCTGTGCCCTACTTCCATGTCTGAGGGAGAAAGGAAATCTGATGTGTTGTACTTGCCAATTTCTGTGGTGTAAATCCTCTCACCGAGGCCACTTCCACCTGTCACCAGCAGGGGCACTAAGCATGGAGCTGGGAAGAGATGCACAGGATTATTTCATAGGCTGGGTTGAGCCAGCTCCTGGGCACCACTGAGTCCAGTGGGTTATGGAGAAAGATACCAGACCTGGTTTTGAATGGATCTTCAGTGGGACATCCACGTGGAGAGAGTCCAGCAGGCACTGGAGATGTGGAGCTGGCTCTGAGGAGAAAGGACGGGGCAGACATAAGGTGGAACTCTTCAGTAAGTGGGGAGGGGTGGAAGGAGAGCAGAGTCCATCAGGAGAGGCCCAGGGAGATGGCATTTCTAGGAGGGGGCCGAGGGCTGGACCTTGGGCATCACCTTTGTGTAAAGGTGAGACGGAAAAAACAATTGAAGGACTGAAGAAAAGGAAAGGCTGGGATAAGAATTGGAAGGAGCAGACTCTCAATATCTGAGAGAACAGAAAGTTCAAGAAACGCATCAATGTCATCAGGAGTAGAGGACAGTTGGGCTCCCAGGTTATGAAAATAAATATGTTAATCAGAATTGGCCCAGTGTGAATTAATTTTCATGAAGTTCCTGAGGGAACATCATTACGCTAATTTAATTCCTTTCCATAATCAATTTTCCACAGAGTGCTGTTAATCTGTTTCCGATTTTTCCCCATTTTATATTTATCTTAATGAAATTACTTAATTCAAGATCAATTATTTCCCACACAAATAGCATGATAAATATTTGTTTTTTCAATAACTTAAAAAAAATCTCCATTGAATATTCCATATATTCCCCACCGTTCTTCATTTTATGTTGAGACTGTCATTTCTCAATTCTGAGGCTTTTTTTTTTTTTTTTTTTTTTTTTTTTGCCATTAACAACAAATGACCCTTTAGGCAGTATTTCATTGGTATCGATTGTAATATATGGTCATTATATCCAGGTAAGTTTTCCTTTTTTTTTAAAATGCAAATCTGTTAGGCCCATTTAAGGTAGTTGCTGTTTTCTGACAGTTTGCTTGAGCACTGGGCATTTGTAGACTAGCTAGAAATCCTAAGCCAGGAGCATGGCTGGGATGGGGATGTCCTTGCATACAATAAATTCATATACGTATAAAATTAGTCCTAAACAGTCTGGTGTTGAAGGAAAATAATTTCATTTTTGTGTTATAATAACAATTTCAAAATCTTCCTTATTTTGTTAAAGAAAAACACCAAATTATTTCATTTGCCAATAAAATAATAAAAATCTCATGTACACTTCTATTCATCATAGGGTAATTGTGTTAATACAATCAAAGAACAAAGCACCATGTCTAATTTGGTGGTTGGGGCAGAGGAATGACTAGTAGGTTTGGAAAGATCACCCTGGCCCACAAGACAGAGGGACTGCGTCACTGTGACTGGAGGCTGGGCTTCTGGGAGGCCACTTGTGGTTGGTGCCATTCTAGGGGTGAGCTGGCCACAGGCCACACGCTGTGTCTTGAGTTCAGAAGGCTCATTTTGCCACTGAACTTTTAAGAATGGACTCGGACAACTAAACCAAACACAACTAAACCCACAAGACTGACGGGTGAAAATGGAATGTGATGGATTCCCGTTAGCAGGAGGAAAGGAGGCAAAGTACCGGAAAGAATATAGGATTAGGACCTGGCTGCTTAAAGGAAGAAAGCAAAGGCAGCCACGGAGGCAGCGATGGTTTCTATCTGGTTGGGTGTCCTCAGTTCCACAGTTCCACTGCAGGTTTGCTGTGGATTTCTAAATATTTACCCATTCGGCACCGAGAAGGGAGAACAGGGCTGGGTTATCTGAAGCTGAGTGAGTACAGCCCTATGCGTCCATCCCCGTGGTACAAGGCCTCACCAACAGGGTATCAGGGACAGATCTGGGTAAGGCTTCTTCCTACCTGGGAAGAGCCGGGAGGGATGCTGGGGTCTGCCCTTCCTTTGTGTGCTCTGCTGGCTTGATGGCTTCACCCACCCGCTGAGACCCACGTTCTCTCTTTAGACAGGTCGTTTCTTCCAGGTCGTAGCCTGTCTTACCTGTCTCACAATCAGAGTGACTTTTTGAAAATTAATTTTTTTACATTTCGTCTCCCATTCGTTCTGTATTTGTAAAGTCGGAGTCTCAGAGACAATCTCAATCTCTACTTAAGAAGGACTCAAACTAACGAAGTGCCCCTAAGTATCAACAACCATGACACTTTCCGTTTTTCAAAAGATTACTTAAAAATTGATGGTGGAGTTGAATTACATTCAGTATCCACAGATGTTTTAGTTAAACTTTTCCTTTGAAGATCACTGTAGTTCTCCGTGCATTTGTAAGCAACGGTATGTAGAGCTCCTGCGTTCCCTTCCCCTATTTTCCTACACTGATAACGTCTTGCATCTCTGTAGTACAGTGTCACAACCAGGATATGGACATTAACACAGTCCAAATACCAAAGAGTCCCATCAACACAAAGATCCCTCAGGATGCCCGCGCATCACAGGAACAAATCTCCCGTGGTCTTGGTGCATTCTTCTTTTTATATACTGCTGAATGGGCTGTGCTGATATTTTCATGGAGGGTCTTTGCATCTAATACTTGAGCTTTTCCTGTTTTCTAATATAAGCATATAGTACTACAAATTTCCCTTTCAGCATTGCTTTAGCTGCATGCTGAAGATTTTGATATGTTGTATGTTCATATTAAGTTCCACTGATTTTTTTAAGAAAGATTTATTTGTTCTCATTTGTCATACATGACAGCAGATTGCATTTCAGCTCATAGTGCACAGATGGAGCACGATTTTTCATGTCTCTGGTTGTACACAAAGTAGAGTCACACCCTCATGCCTTCACGTGCGCACGTAAGGCCATGATGTCCATCTATTCCACCGTCTTTCCTACCCCCATGGCTCCTCTCTCCCCTTTGCCCTATCCAAAGTTCCTCCATTCCTCTCGTGTTCTCCCCACTCCCTCATTACGGATCAGCATCACTTATCAGGGAAAACATTTGGTCTTTGGTTTTTTGGGGATTGGCTGACTTCACTTAGCATTATATTCTCCAGCTCCATCCATTTACCTGAAAATGCCATGATTTTATTCTCTTTTAATGCTAATATTCCATTGTGTATATATACCACGATTCCATTCATCTATTGAAGGACATGTAGGTTGGTTCCACAATTTAGCTATTGTGAATTGTACTACTATAAACATCGATGTGGCTGTGTCACTGTAGTGTGCTGTTTTTAAGTCCTTTGGGTATAAACTGAGGAGTGGGATCGCTGGGTCAAATGGTGGTTCCATTCCAAGTTTTCTAAGGAATCTCCATACTGCCGTCCAGATTAGTTTCACCAATTTGCAGTCCCACCAGCAACATATGAGTGTGTCTTTTTCCCGACATCCTCACCAACACTTATTGTTGTTTGTATTCTTAATAGCTGCCATTCTGGCTGGAGTGAGATGAAATCTTAGAGTAGTTTTGATTTGCATTTCTCTAATTGCTAGAGATGTTGAACATTTTTTCATATATTTGTTGATCAATTGTCTATCTTCTTCTGAGAAGTGTCTGATTACTTCCTTAGCCCATTTATTGATTGGGTATTTGTATTTTTAGTGTTAAGTTATTTGAGTTCTTTATATATCCTGGAGATTAGTGCTCTAACTGATTGCATGTGGTAAAAATTTGCTCCCATTCTGTAGACTCTCTATTCACCTCACTGATTGTTTCTTTTGCTGAGTAGAAGTTTTTCAGTTTGAAACCATCCCATATATTGATTCTTGATTTTATTTCTTGTGCTTTAGGAGTCTTGTTAAGGAAGTAGGGGCCTAATCCGACATGCTGAAGATTTGGGCCTACTTTTTCTTCTATTAGGCGCAGATTCTCTGGTCTAATTCCTAGGTCTTTGATCCACTTTGAGTTGAGTTTTGTATATGGTGAGAGAGGAGGATTTAATTTCATTTTGCTACATATGGATTTCCAGTTTTCCTAGAACCATTTGTTGAAGAGGCTGTCTTTTCTCCACTCTATGTTTTTGGCACCCTTGTCTAGAAAGAGATAACTGTATTTATGTGGGTTTGTCTCTGTGTCCTCTATTCTGTACCAGAGCAATTAGACAAAAGAAATTAAAGAGATAGGGATAGGAAAAGAAGAATTCAAACTATCACTATTTGCCAATGACATTATTTTGTACTTAGAGGCTATCTGAAAAATTCTACCAGGAAACTTCTAGAACTAATAAATGAATTCAGCAAAGTAGCAGGATATAAAATCAATACCCATAAATCAAATGCATTTCTGTACATTAGTAACGAATCCTCTGAAAGAGAAACTAGAAAATCTCCCCCATTTACAATAGCCTCAAAAAAAAAAAAAAAAAAAAAAAAAAATCAAACCTTGAAAATCAACTTAATGAAAGAGGTGAAAGACCTCTATAATGCAAACTACAGAACACTAAAGAAAGAAATTAAAGAAGACCTTAGAAGATAGAAAGATCTCCCTTGTTCTTGGATAGGCAGAATTAATATTGTCAAAATGACCATACTATCAAAAGCACTATACAGATTTAATGCAATTTCAATCAAAATCCCAATGACATTCCTCATAGAAATAGATAAAGCAATCATGAAATTTACTGGAAAAATAAGAGACCCAGAATAGCCAAAGCAATCCTTAGCAAGAAGAGTGAAATGGGTGACATCACAATACGAGACCTTAAACTATACTACAGAGCAATAGTAACAAAAACAGCATGGTACTGGCACGTAAATAAACTTGTAGACCAGTGGTCCATTGATTTCTTTTTTTTCTTTTAACTGCCTTTGAGATTTCTTCTTTAAACCATGCAGTATTTAGAAGTATGTTCTTTGATTTCCAAGTGTCTGCAGATTGTCCTGTTGTCTTTGTGTTATTTCTGGTTTGATTCCATTGTGGTCTGAAGAACATACTATGTGTGATTTTGACTTTTTAAAATTTTGATGAATGTTCCATGGACACTTGAAAAATATATGTTTTGCTCATATTGAGTGGAATTTTCTATATGTGTGAGTTAGATCTTGTTGGCTGACTGTGTTCTCAATGTCTTCTCTATCCCTGCTGATTGTCTGCCTAATAATTTAACTGTCCTTAAAGTGGGGTGTTTAAGTTCCCAGCTACGAGTGTGAGTTGGCCCGCTTCTCCTTTTATCTCTGTCAGTTTTTATTTCTTGCACTTTGAGGCTGTCTTGTTTGTTTACCCCTCCCAGTGATTGATGGATTCATAATCATGTAACATTTTTCTTTGCCCCTATATTTTAATTTGCTCCTAAGTTTATTTTATCTGATATTAATAGAGCCTCCTTTACCTGTTTTTAAAAATTGCTGCCTGCATGGAATATCATTTAACATACTTTTAAAAAAAATTTATTTGTTCTAATTAGTTGTGCATGACAGTAGAAGTGCACTTTGATACATCATACATAGATGGAGTGTAACTTCTCATTCTTTGGGTTGTACATGATGTAGAATCCCACTATTCATATAGTTATGTACATATATAGGATAATATACTTTTATTTTTAAACTACTCATGGTGTTGTGTGTGAAATCGGTTCCTTTTAGAAAGCATATTGGATTGTGGCATTTTATCTACTCTTATCTACTCTGATGATCTCTGCGTTTATTTTGGTTGGTTTAGACCATTAACACTTAATGGAACTATTGATTTTATTAGTTGCTTACCAAATGTTTCTTGTTTCTCTTCCGCACTTTTCTGTAAGTTATTTAAACATTCTCAGAATTGATTCTGTGTTGATTTATTTCAAATAAGGATTTCTAAAACATACTTCTTTGTATAGGTTTTTTGGTGATATTGCTATATATTACAATACACATATATAACTTTTGACAGTCTACTTCTGTCAGTATTTTACCACTTTAGGTGATATATAGAAACCTTATTATCATTTGGGTATCTTTACCCTTTCCTCTCTTTAAATGTGGACTTAAAGTATGTCCTTTATAGCCAGTGTGTATCACATCAGATGGTGTAACATATTTGATTCAGTCACCAACTTAACCCAGTCTGGTTTTGCTTTTGTGTGTGTGTGTGTTTATTTTTTTTCCTGGAGTTTCAGAGTTTCTCTGTTCATTTCCTTTTCAGTTTAAAGAATTTCCTTCAGCTATTCTTTAAGGGTAAGTTTGCTAGCACAGATTCTCTTTTCCTTCATTTAAGAACATTTTTATTTCTTCCATCATTTCTTAAAAAAAAAAATACCGTCACGGAATATAGAATTCACAGTTAACAGTTTTCTTTCACTTTTGACAAATGACATGTCGCCTCTTCCTGGCCAGATGAGAAATTTACTTTCATTTGAATTGTAACTCCCCCAGAAGTTTCCCTCTTTTCCCTCTTGGATATTTTCAAAGTGTTTTTCTTTGTATTTAGTTTTCAGAAGTTTAATTGTGGTGTTTATTAGTGTGGATTCCTTTGAGTTTATCATATTGGGGATTTACTTAGTTTCTTTAATCTGTGTGTTTATGTCTTTCACCAGATTTGAGAAGTTTTAGCCATATTATTATTGTTATTCTTTGATTATTCATTTATCCATGTTTTCCTCTCCCCCTCTGACGATAAAAAGGTAGGTCTTTCTGTAGGGCCCCAGAGGTGCCCAGGGCTCTGCTTGTTTTAGTTTGTTCAGTCTGGTTTCTCTGTGTTGATCAGATTGAGTGGATTCGTCCTGTGCCTTCAGGGTCATGGATTCTGTGCTCTGTTATCTCCGCTTTTGATTCTCTCCAGGACGTTTTTAATTCTGTTATTGTGTTTTTAATTGCACAGCTTCAGTTTCGCCCACTCTTATAACATCTATTTTTTCCCCCTGAGATTTTCTGTTTTTCATTTGTTTGGGGAGATGGTTATCATTCTTTGCTGAAGGCAACCTTAAAGTCCTTGTCTGATAATTTCAGCATCTGATCATCTCCCTGTTGGCATCTGTAGATTGTCATTCAAGTTTGCTTTCCTGCTTCTTGGTATGCTTGGTATAGCTTGTCTTTCTCTCTGTTACATGGGGGCTCACTCTTTTTAGTGGTATTTTGGTCTGTTTGACTTATCATGTGCTGCTGCTGCATATAGAGGAGGAAGGAGGTCCCCAGGCTGGGTGCCCTGTGTGCCTCTAGGTGGAGGGTGGGGGGATCTAGCCCATGGGGAGGATGTGGATGCAGAGTTCTTCCTGGTTAGGGTGCTGATTGTGGTGGGGTCCCTTTTATGGTGCAGCTAGCTACCCTGTGGTATCTTGGTCTAGGAAGGGCAGGAGGACCCTCCCTGGATTCAGTACTTAGGGCAAAGTCCCCTTGCATGGTATCTCTGAGTCAGGGAGGAGACTGTTAGGCCTGTAGCTGCAGGACATGGCCTCGCCTTCTGTGGCATATTGTCAGTGGAGTGATAGAACCATCTCCTTTGCCAGTGCTCCCTCACCTGGCATTGAGCTGGGACTCTTTCTCATAATGAGCTCACCTAAGCTGTCACCTGTTCCTGTAAGTTGTAAGTTGGGATATGCCAGGTCTGCGTTACCTTGTTCTAGTGTCTAAGCAGTCATAGGAAGTGGAGGCCCTCCAGTCCTAGGGTCCCCAACCAACTTACCTGACACTCCACTTTTCAGACCTGCTCTTTGGTTGCCTGCTGTGTTATTTCCAGGCCTATCATTGTGCTTAGCAGAGAGAAATGAGTCTTTCTACAACAATCTGTTCAGACCACTACTAGCCCATTGGTTGGTCCAAAAATGTATCAGAGACACAGTTTGCATGGATCTATAGAAAACACAGAGAAACGCAGTTTGCTCAAGCTTGCCCATCGGGTGGACTGGCCATTTGGAAATGAAGAACTAAAGAAAATGGCAAAATGAACCTGCAGATGTCTCAGGGCAAAGTGTGATTAATTGCCAAGTGTGTGATGCCGACGAGAGGCACTGGGCTCAGAGCAAGGGCAGATCGATGCACCGCCCAGCCTGACTTGAGCAATTAATAACCACAGCTTTTCAGCAGTTGGGATGCTCACAGGATATGATCCTCAGATGAAAGGGGCCTCTAGCTGGTAGAAGGGAGCAGGAAACCGGCGAGTGTCATCACAGGACAAAGCCCCTCCCTCGTGTGATCTGATCCTGTCTTCACCATCAGAGATGCAGCGGGAAGCTCAGTAGAGATGTCAGTGGGGAGATGTGGGATGGAAGAACTCGGGGACGGTGGTTTCACAATGCCCACGCGTGGTGACTGAAACTCCAGAGGCAGTGACTGAAAAGTCAGAAAGGTGTCTGGCTGGCTCAGCAGGGTTCTGGTTTGGAGAACAGGTAGCAAGCCCAGCACAGGGACCCAGAGCACTGGACGGGCTAGGTGGGTCATAGGTCTGGCAGCTACCTCAAGATGGCCGGAAGGGAGCGGCTCAGTGACTGGGCATGGTGGAGCGGACCCGAGTTGGCATCTCAGACCTGAAGGCCCTCCTCTTTGATATGAGCTGCTACTACCCAGTCCTCGCTGGACTGCCACAGTGGGGCAGCTGCCCACTGCCCCGAGCGCCTCGTCCTCTTGGGAGGGTCCCCGTATGTAGGCACAAAGGGTAGAAGAGACGGGGGAGGAAATATAGAAGACAAGGCTTCATAAATGGCATGCTCCTGAAACACAGCCTTCGATAGAAGGGAAAGTGTGTGGGGGTGATCATGAGGACGACAGCACTTAACACATTGTTGATACAATGCAAAATCCCAGCAGGAGATCCCCGAGTTCGTCCATATGGTGCTAGTGATTTTCTCAGTAAACAGGAAAAATAATTGTAAACGGTGATACTAAATGAAGCGTCAGAAAGACTTACTTTCCTTTTAATGGGTAAGAATGTGTGAAGTTATCTATTCGACTAGAAATTTCTAGTTGAGTCTAAAAACTCATAGTAGAGACCAACCTGTATCATCGTTATTCTTTTATTATTTCAACACATTAAGCATTTAGTGATGAGTGCTGGGAAGGTGATTGCTTGGGTGTTAATTAGTGCCCACCAAAGGAAGAAAGGGTTTATGTTATTTTTTTTAGCATACATTTTTATATTTCATTTACTGTAAAGTCTTGCTTGTGTTGCTTCGTTAGTATCATGGAAAATCTCAAGCAGCAGATACACAAGCCAACAAAAGACACTATTTCATGTTAGCTTATTCTTCATCAATTTATTCCATCACCAAATAGTTATTGATCACACCATGTCAGATAGACGGTGGGCATGTAACTGAGCAAACTCTAGGAAGCCCCCTGTCTGTCCTTATTTATCTGCTCAGGATATTGTTAAAGTAGCTGTAGTCTTTGCTTAGGTGTGATAGAGGGTGTCCATTGGACGCAAACTTGGATTTCAAAAAGCAGGGAACATATTGTGAGCCTGCATTTAACGAGAGTGAGCCGTGTTTACAGCCAGGTAGAAAGGGAGAGATATGTGTCTGATTGGCAGAGGAACAGCGCTAATAATCTATGTATTTATGCTGCACACTATTTAAAATGTAAGTTCCTTTTCCCATTCCAGAGAATGGTCTGTTACTGAGTGCTTGCGGTGTATTTGGAGGGGAGGGGTTGAGAGGAAGATCTTGGCGGGGACTTAATTTTCCTAACCATATAACGGGAACATTCGATTCATGTGATGGAATTTATTTTTTAATTACAACTATGCCTTGGAACTATGTCGCTGTAGGAGCCCTGTTTGGGGAGATGGCTTAAATTGTGGTGGACTACGGGTTTTGGCTTTGGACATGTTTGGGCATTGGCGCCTTTTGTAGTCTCACGGGACTTGGCCCGGGATCTTGCGAGACTTGGCCGGAGATCTCGAGGGACTTGAGCGAGATTGCGGATGAGGTCTGCGCCATTTTGGAGGTTAGAGGAGCGTGGACGGCGTGTCGGGGTGTAGTTAGAGCCAGAGAGAAAAGTTATCAGAATAAAGAGCTGTTTGTTTCCAGTTCGTCTCTGAACTTCTTCCCGCGGCTTCTTTGCTCCAAGCGGCCATCGCTTCAGGCGACAACATGTCGCAGAGGTGCTGATCTTTCCCAGCTTTTTTTGTTCTGTGCTATGTTCCAGGCAGAAGTCAGACTTTCCTTGGTATGTCAACCAGCCCCTTTGTTGGTCCTGCCCTCGGGATGGTCATATTCCCTACCCTCTCCTCAGAAAACCTGGGGTGTCTACACGACCTGCATCCCTCAGAAATGGCCTGGGTGGGAGGTGGGCCTCTCTCGATGAGGCCCAGTAACTCTGTGCTTCCTAGGACCGCTTGGTGTTGGGTACACATTGGTTTCACCTCCTCCCCTTCCTGAGAACTCGATAAGGACAGCGACTGCTTCCTGCCCACCTTTGCATGTCCCTCTAGGCACCTGCTGTAGGATTGTGCAGGTGGACCTGGCTCAGTAAAAATTTACTGAACTGTTCGTGTTAGGGACCTGCCAAGTCTGTGAGGATGACTGCTCTGTCCCACCAGGTTCTCCAGCCCGGCCACCTACAGTTCCTTAGCTGTCACCATTCCTGAAGGCTTTGTCTTTCTTGGGCAGTGTCCCTCTTGCAGTGTATCTGGAACTTAAAACAAGTGTTCGTTTCGGCAGAGGACAGCGTCACAGTGATTCAGTCAGCTTTTCACTACTGAGACCAAAAGACCTGTCAAGAACAATTTTTAAACTGTGGAACCAACCTAGAAGCCCTTCAGTAGATGACTGGATAAAGAAAATGTGGTATATGTACACAATGGAGTATTGCTCAGCAATAAAAGAGAATAGAATAATGGCATTCGCAGGTAAATGGATGAAGTTGGAGAATATAATGCTAAGTGAAGTTAGCCAATCCCAAAAATCCAAAGCTGAATGTTTTCTCTGATATAAGGAGGCTGATTCACAGTGGGGTTGGGATGGGGAGCATAGGAGGATTAGAGGAACACTAGAAAGGCTAATGGGGAGGGAGGGGAAAAGAGGGGGGCAAAAGGGTAAAAAAAAAAAAAAGCTGGTGGAATGAGATGGATATCATTGCCCTACATGCATGTATGAAGACACGAATGGTGTGAAAATACTTTGTATACAACCAGAGATATGTAAAAATCTGCTCTATAAGTGTAGTATGAATTGTAATGCGTTCTGCTGTCATATATAACTACTTAGAATAAAAAAGAATTCATCAATATAAAAAAAAAGAACAATTTTTAGAAGGAGGAGTTTATTTGGGGGCTCACAGTTTCAGAGGTCTCAGTCCACAGATGGCCAGCTCCATTCCTTGGGGCTAGAAGTGAGGCAGAACATCAGAGCGGAAGGGTGTGGCGGAAGGAGGAGGCCCAGGACACCACACCAGGAAGCAGAAGTGACTGAACTCAGCTCACAAAATATAAACCCCAAAGCCACACCCCAATGCCCACCCCCTCCTGCCACTCCCTGCCCACCTTCAGTCACCACTCAGTTAATCCCACCACAGGATTAATCACTGATTGGGTTACGGCTCTCACAGCCCAGTCATTCTTCTCCTCTGAACCTTCTCACATTGTCTCACACCTGAGCTTTTGGGGGACACCTCACATCTACACCATAACAAACAGCCCACGTCCTTCATCTGGGGGAGAAATGATTCCCTGTCTGAGACTCTTGGTTCCACTGTTGGTCAGGGTCAAGTCAACCAGCAATTCTTTGATTGCTGAGAAGCTGAGTCAGGCTCTCAGGCCTCGAGGCCCTGTCCCCAAGTGGGACTCAGCCAGCTCTCGGGCCTGCTTCTGAGGTCTTGGTCAGCCCTGCAGACACTCACCTGCAGGCCTCACGTTAGATGCTGGGGATGCACCAGGTGGAACAGGACCAACCTTTTGTTCCACGTGGTGGGTGGATGTCCCTCCAATAAAGATTGTAACCCCAGCACTTGTGAGGCTGAGGCAGGAGGATTGCAAGTTCAAAACCAGCCTCAGCAATGGCGAGGCACTTAGCAACTCAGTGAGACCCTGTCTCTAATAAGATATAAAAAAGGGCTGGGGATGTGGCCCCCGTGGTCGATTGCCCCTGAGTTCAATCCCCAGTACCAAAAAAAAAAAAAAAGATTAATGCTCAGACTCTGATATCGCGAGAGCGTTCCTTTAGAACTTCATGCCATCTCTGGGGCAGCGTGGCTTTGTGACCCCGGGGGGAGCCAGAGTTGCCAGTACCCTAGCTTTTCCACCCTGCTGACCCACCACACAGCTTGCTTCTGTTTCCTCCTTCCTGCCTCTGCTTGGACCCCACACACACACATACGTGGATTTTCTCGTTGGACAGGCCGCGGAGGTGAATGTAGGTGACATGGCCCACTGGGTGACTCTCTTGATTTTCCCTGTTCTCACATGTGACCCTATGGTGTTCAGCTGCCCTTCCTTTTCTGTAAAGGAGTGATAAAATGTTTAAAAATATCAGCAGACTGACCTTCCAGATTTTGTGGGGCTCTACATGAATTAAGGTACCTCATTGGCATCTATTTTAATGAGGCAGGGGTGCACGCATGTGGTCCACATGCACACGCACGCGCACACACACGCCTGGGCAAAGTCTCTGAATACGAGGGTGTCTTCGCAGTCATGCACATGCACCCCTTTCTAGATCCCACAGACAAGTGACCACGGGGCCATCTGTCTCCCGCGGGTCCTGGTATTCATTGAGCTCCATTCTCACCTGTTTCTGCTGACTCTTTAACAAACTGTGATTTTTGTGTGTGTGGGTAGGTGCTTATACTATTTTGTTTTATATTTAACCTCTATTATGTTGTGATTCTTAAGGCAGAAAGCTCATACAGCCTCTTTAGTCAAGGGCAGCGGTTGTGAATGGTCCTGTATGTTTGTGGGTCCTTGATTTCCTGCTCCATCTCCATCTCAGAAACTCCTTGTGAAGGCTGCTGTCACCACACTCCAGGTATGAGCTATTGCTCCTTCCTCAGTGATGCGGAAACGCACCGCCACGTATGGAGATGGATGATGAGCACGTGTGCCTCTGGAATTTCTTTAGTGGTATCATTTTGAGTTGTCTCAATTCAGCATATTTAAGAAATGTTGCCAAATCACTTGCATTTCTTTTAATGTGAAAGTAAGACTTCTACCGTCATTCAAAATCATCACAAGTTGCTCTTAAAAACTAGATATTAGACTTTGTGTCAGCATATGCTAAGTTATGCTGCAGTAACAGACAGCTGCTCGTTTAGTGGCTTTTGATATTGTGATTTGCATCAGATGTCACAGCTCCATTTGAGCTGTGCTTTAGGAGACATTCATTCCAGGACTTAGGCTTCCTTTTTCTATCTGTAAAGAACAGCCCTGGTGCTTGCTCACAGGGTTTTCCTACTTTTTCAGTTGCTCACCTTTCAGTTCTTCTCTGATAGACACACATCAATTGATTTCTTTTCCTATAATTTAATGTTCCTGTAGTATTACCTTCACTTGTGCTGACAGTATAGTTGGAATGAAACAATACATCTTTAAAAGCATCTTTTGAAGGAAAAAAAGAACCAAGTAAATGAGGAGGGAAAATGAAATTCAGTTGGATTTTTGAAGGATGTTCTATGTGTGCATGCACACACACACACACACACACACACACACACACAGAGTGTAATTCTCAAATTTATTGCTTCCTCTTCCTGTTGCTATGCCTATACATACCTATTTTGCCTACAGCCTTCTTTATTTCCAGTGGTTAAAAAAAATTGTCCCTATAAAAATATTGGCTATGCTAGCCTCCCCAACCCCAGCAAGTCTAGAAAAGTTTACATTTACAACTGTCTATATGTAGAGAATTCTCTGGACTCTCTGAATGTGCTATAAAAAGGCCAAAAGGAGAAATTTTTATACCTTTTAAAAACTTAATGCTTCCCATAAGGACCCTGGAATGGTTTTATGGGATGGTGTCCTGCTTCCTTAAATGGTGAAGAAACAAACTGGTATTAAAAAGTTGGCATGATAATTATTAGTAAAACTATATTCTGCCAGTTGCTCTGCAGACTATTATTTTTACATTAAAATTGTCTGTTCCTATCAAACTGTGCTCAGACGTGGCCATAGGGGAATTTGACATTTCTAATGGGGGCGAAAGTCGACTCTGTGATAAAGAGAAATATGGTAAAAGCCAGAGTCCAGAGTGTTAAAAGTCATTTTTCTCCTGTTTATAAAACACATAGTTGAGTTTATGGCAGTGCTCTCTATTAAGATGTTAAACAATCCTAAGGATTTTTTTGGATGCAGTTCTCCAAGTGTCTTGAGTTCACCGAGGTAGAGCATCACAGAAGCAACCTAACAGTTTTCTGTGAATTTAATCGCTGCCTTGGAATAATTATGTCTGGAGGATGGAATGCTATACATATTTTATTATCCATCAGTTTCTTTTTTAATAGGAGTGCTGGGCTTTGTACCAGTCAATTATTTTTGATAGTTTCTGTAATTAATGCTTAATTGTATTTTATTATCCTCATTTGACGACGTCACGTTGGTGACGGTGGGAGCGTTTCTAGACACTGTGCTTCGTGTGTTCTGCTGCTACCCAGTTCAGAGTCCCACAGAGTTTCAGGACCTGTGTGTTTATGCCCCCAATTATTAGAAAGACATTTTTAAAAATCCATCTTCTCTATACTGGTAAGTCAGAAGTCCCCCAACGTGTGACCAAGGGAGAGGAACGGGAACAGTGCCTTCTCGGTATTATTATCAGAATGGCAAGTTGTTAGCTAAATGGGCTTCTTTATTACCACAGCGTTTTAATTCCACTGTGTTTATATAATGCTAAATGTATACAAAAGACGTTGCTGACCCTCTGACCGCAGGGTGGATTCTTGGAGGTTTGGGACCGTTTGTGTCCAGTCGGGCTACATTCCGTTCACGCACAGCCCCCGAAGGTCCCTGGAGTCAGCATACAAGGCAAGCTGGCCCACCACCTTGGCCGAGTGGTCCCAGTGCAGGACACAGGCTCTCTGGGCTTACTAAATGCCCTTTACATCTTCCCAGTGACTCGGTCTCAGTTACACGGGTGAGAGCTGTGTCTCCCCTGCTCTGAACTATTACCAAAGGAACATTATAGAAAAGCCCCAGGGATCCTGGCATAGGGACTATGGTGAGGGACACCGGATCCTTGCTGGGTCCTTACTGTACCCTGCCCTCACTCCTCCCATGCTTTGTGGCCCACACTCTGGGTTCTGCAGGTCTCTCTGTCCCTCCTTTACCCCCCATGTCCACGTAATTTTCCCACCTATGTTCAACAATGAGAGATTCTTTTTTCATGCTCTTTACAAAACTCACCTCAGAAGAGTTATCACAATGTACCTCTTTTAGTTCCATGGTGAGTCACTGCAGTACAAGGTGGAGTAATAAATTTTTTTTATTAATGAATTCATTTCTTTTAGTTAGGTATACGTGACAGCATAATGCATTTGGATTCATGGTTCACAATCGCAGCACAACTTTTCATTTCTCTGGTTGTACACGATGTAGTGTCGCAGCATGTGTGCAGGCATACCTGTACCTAGGGTGATGATGTCCGTCTCATTCCACCATCTTTCCTGCCCCCATCCCCCACCCCCCTCCCTCCCCTTTGCGCACAGTTCCTCCGTTTCTCCCACGTGCCTCCCTCCACCCATTATGGACCAGCATCCACTCATCAGAGAGAACATTTGGCCTTTGGTTCTGGCTTACTCAGCATGACGTTCTCCAGCTAAGATGGAGTAATGACTTTTGATGAGTGATCCTTGGTCTCTAAGGCTTGCAGTGTGAACAGAGAAGGGTTTGAAACTAATCAAAGAACACTTTTATTAAATGGCGTATCCTCTTCTAGGTGTTTGCAAGTTGAAATGATGGTTCTTTTCTCCAAGGAGGGAAGGCAGATGAACTTCTGTGCGTATCTGTGAATCTGTCCTAGGTACAAATGTATCTTCCATGTAGTCATTTCTAAGATCTTGGGAATGAGGGAGAATTGTCTGCACTTCTTTGCAGCGGAGGGAAGTCTAAAGGCATTAGATCCCCAACCTATAGTCACGCGGCTGCCTGTAGGAACAGGTGGCCTTGAATGTCTGTCCCAGCAGCCCCGTCTCCAAACTGAACAGCCTGTAAGTGTGAGGCTGCCTCTGCACCTCCACAGGCATGGGACACTTTGCAGATTTCAGGGCTGGGGTCTGCCTGGGATCCCAGGGCTCCAGCACGGGGCCTGGTGTTTCTTCCCTTTTTTTTTTTTTTTTTTTTTTTTGGTACCAGGGGTTGACCTCAGGGGCACTCAACCACTGAGCCACATCCCCAGCCCTAATTTATGTTTTATTTATTTATTACATCAACATATTATGGTAAATTGAGAGACAACATAATTGGGAAATTAGAACTGCAAAATATGGGGATTTGTGGTGTCAGTGAAAGGAGTGCTGGAGAAGACCTGGATCAGGCAGAGCCTCGGCAAATGAGCAGTCTGCAGGACGAGGGCAACGGGTGGCATTTTAAAAGAAGAGAAAACACTGGAAGAATGACAGAGGCCTTCCACTATTTTGGAAAATATAATCTTCCATATAGATAAAAAAATCAAGGAGATGTTCTCAAGGGCAGTTATATAATTTTTGTCAGGAAAATGATGTTGGAAGATATATATATATATATATATATATATGTATGTATGTATATATATATATATATGTCTTAATATATACATATTAAGAATAGTGCATAAGCTAGGTGCTTAAGCTAGGTGCAGTGATGCAGGCCTGTAATCCCAGCAGCTTGGGAGGCTGAGGCAGGAGGATTGTGAGTTTAAGGCTAGCCTCAGCAACTTATCAAGGCCCTAAGCAACTTGGTGAGACCCTGTCTCAAAATAAAAAGGGCTGGAGATGTGGCTCAGTGGTTAAGTGGCTCTGGGTTCAATCCCAGTACCCAAAAATGTTAAGCTATAAAATAAGTAATTTTACTTTCCTAGTTTTTAGATTTAAGCTGATTTTACTCTTTTGCATAGGCCTCCGAGGGCCTCTGTTTTCTGTAGATTCATTTTGCCCAGTCCCTTTTGAGCACCAGAGCAGATTACGACACACATGTATGTGTATGTACAGACAGGCATATGTGTTTCCGTGAAGAACATATATATTTTCATCCTTATTTAATTTCTTAAGCATAAATTTTCTATCTACAAATTAGATTTTATTTGCCATCAACAGGGAATTTGTTTTAAACTTCTCCAGAGTTTGTTACATTACCAGTAAGGCAAGAAACATATAAATTATGCACAGTTTTAAATTAACATATTGATATGTGAGTCTGATTCTCCTGTTGTAATTATGCATAATAGAAATGCCTGCTAACTTGTTGGGTGAAATACCCATCTATGAATTTGGAATGGTTAAATCTACCCTTATCTTGAGATTCTAAGATAAAATGATTTCACAGATGTGGCAATTTATTGAAAATGAAAGAAGAAATTCCATTTAATTTTAATTCAGCCATATTATTTTCATTGTTCTTTGTTGTAATGAGTTACTGGGATCATTCACTCAAGAATGAACATTTAATTGTCTCCCAAGCCTCAGGCTCTGGGGTACAGAATTCAGTGACTTTCTTTCACTTTTGCCAAAGAATATTGAGATTCAGCACACATATTTTCATCCTCTGTCTCTTGGAATCTCTGTCACATATTCACCTACACATCTCATCTCCTGCAATTCATTTTCCCCTTATTTTCTGACAGGTTGCAAAGACAAAACAACTAGAAACCCAATCACAAGTGCAGAAATGCTTGTCTAAGGAAGGACTAGAGAAATGGTCCATTTAATCTTACTGTTACGTAACATTTAATGATGCTGCATCTTTTATCATGTTAATTATTTGTCCAAACAGAATTGATGCAGTCGCACAGGTAATTAAGATTTAGGTAAAGTCACTTTGTCAGTAATGTGTCTGTCTCTTATAAATCAAATTGCTGTGTTAGAGATTTGACTTTTTAAATTTTCTTTTTAGTGGCTAGGGGAAGATGCAAGAATATAAGTGTGTGTGTGTGTGTGTGTGTGTGTGTGTGTGTGTGTGTGTGTGTGTGGTTTTTTTTAAGGACCTGGGAAGAAGAAAAGCTAGCTTTGTGTGGTTATTATGTGATGATGTGAAAGACATTTTATTCCATTATTTGATACTTGAAACATTAAGAGTTGTAGAAGGCCTGAGAGATGCTTACAGGTAGAACATTTCTACATCAGATTGAGTTCACATATAGCTTTTCTTTTGATTTTCAAGGAACTCAAAGCAAACAAATACTGTACTTAAGGAGATTAGTGCAGTTAATTAAATAAAACACTTTAGACCCATGAATGTTAGCAGCAATAGGCTATCTTCAATGACTGTGTTAAATACTTGTATATGTTATTATTGCACTTAATTCTGGGAAGCCCTACTAGTTTGGTACTGTTTCTCTTCTCTCTCTCTCTCTCCCCGTTTTCTGATGAGAACTCTGAAGTCTAAGTTACTTGCTGAAGGTCACCTTTGAAAAGTAGAAGCTGGTGCAGTGGCGCAGTGGCGCACGCCTATAATCCCAGTGGCTGAGACAGGAGGATTGCGAGTTCAAGCAACTTGGTGAGACCCTGTCTCAAAATAAAAAGGGCTGGAGATGTGGCTCAGTGGTTAAGTGGCTCTGGGTTCAATCAAAAAATGTTAAGCTATAAAAATAAGTAATTTTACTTTCCTAGTTTTTAGATTTAAGCTGATTTTACTCTTTTGCATAGGCCTCCGAGGGCCTCTGTTTTCTGTAGATTCATTTTGCCCAGTCCCTTTTGAGCACCAGAGCAGATTACGACACACATGTATGTGTATGTACAGACAGGCATATGTGTTTCCGTGAAGAACATATATATTTTCATCCTTATTTAATTTCTTAAGCATAAATTTTCTATCTACAAATTAGATTTTATTTGCCATCAACAGGGAATTTGTTTTAAACTTCTCCAGAGTTTGTTACATTACCAGTAAGGCAAGAAACATATAAATTTATGCACAGTTTTAAATTAACATATTGATATGTGAGTCTGATTCTCCTGTTGTAATTATGCATAATAGAAATGCCTGCTAACTTGTTGGGTGAAATACCCATCTATGAATTTGGAATGGTTAAATCTACCCTTATCTTGAGATTCTAAGATAAAATGATTTCACAGATGTGGCAATTTATTGAAAATGAAAGAAGAAATTCCATTTAATTTTAATTCAGCCATATTATTTTCATTGTTCTTTGTTGTAATGAGTTACTGGGATCATTCACTCAAGAATGAACATTTAATTGTCTCCCAAGCCTCAGGCTCTGGGGTACAGAATTCAGTGACTTTCTTTCACTTTTGCCAAAGAATATTGAGATTCAGCACACATATTTTCATCCTCTGTCTCTTGGAATCTCTGTCACATATTCACCTACACATCTCATCTCCTGCAATTCATTTTCCCCTTATTTTCTGACAGGTTGCAAAGACAAAACAACTAGAAACCCAATCACAAGTGCAGAAATGCTTGTCTAAGGAAGGACTAGAGAAATGGTCCATTTAATCTTACTGTTACGTAACATTTAATGATGCTGCATCTTTTATCATGTTAATTATTTGTCCAAACAGAATTGATGCAGTCGCACAGGTAATTAAGATTTAGGTAAAGTCACTTTGTCAGTAATGTGTCTGTCTCTTTAAAATCAAATTGCTGTGTTAGAGATTTGACTTTTTAAATTTTCTTTTTAGTGGCTAGGGGAAGATGCAAGAATATAAGTGTGTGTGTGTGTGTGTGTGTGTGTGTGTGTGTGTGTGTGTGTGTGTGGTTTTTTTTAAGGACCTGGGAAGAAGAAAAGCTAGCTTTGTGTGGTTATTATGTGATGATGTGAAAGACATTTTATTCCATTATTTGATACTTGAAACATTAAGAGTTGTAGAAGGCCTGAGAGATGCTTACAGGTAGAACATTTCTACATCAGATTTGAGTTCACATATAGCTTTTCTTTTGATTTTCAAGGAACTCAAAGCAAACAAATACTGTACTTAAGGAGATTAGTGCAGTTAATTAAATAAAACACTTTAGACCCATGAATGTTAGCAGCAATAGGCTATCTTCAATGACTGTGTTAAATACTTGTATATGTTATTATTGCACTTAATTCTGGGAAGCCCTACTAGTTTGGTACTGTTTCTCTTCTCTCTCTCTCTCTCCCCGTTTTCTGATGAGAACTCTGAAGTCTAAGTTACTTGCTGAAGGTCACCTTTGAAAAGTAGAAGCTGGTGCAGTGGCGCAGTGGCGCACGCCTATAATCCAGTGGCTGAGACAGGAGGATTGCGAGTTCAAAGCCAGCCTCAGCAAAAGTGAGGCGCTAAGCAACTTAGTGAGACCCTGTCTCCTAAATAAAATACAAAATAGGGCTGGGGATGTTGTCCAGTGGTCGAGTGCCCCTGAGTTCAATCCCTGGCACCCACCGTTTCTCCCCAGGTAGAGCGCTTGCCTGGCATGCTTAAAGCCCTGGGTTCCATCCCCAGCAACACCACCCCCACCCCCGCCATCACCAAGCCAGATCTTTTTAGCTGGTTGTTCCTTCTTCTGAGTTCTCCGCCTGCCCCTTCATGTCGTCTATGCCCTGAAAACAATGAACTGCACCCCCACCAGGCTTTTCACCTCCTGTATCCCCACGTCCAACCCCCAGTTCTAAATTGTACGTGTTCCTCCAATTGGCGCCTCCCTCTGGTCTCCCTGGCCACACGCAGCCTCCATTCCTGTGACCTCTCCTTGCATCGTGGACACATTTATCTGCTTTAGGGCTTTCTATGCATTTGTTTTGCTGTGTATTTATCTTTACATCCAGGAATAGCAAGAATACAGACCTTTGCACATAATGAGTATCTCCTTAAACGAATATGCCTAATAATTTTTTTTTATGAGGTGGATAACATATCGCCAAATGGAAGGCCATACATAAGTGACACATTTTAAGAAGGATCGTTTTATCTAGAATGCAGTACACGGCCCTTTGAGTGACATACCAGGGAAAGTCACACTCACAGCCTTCATGGTTTGTAGCTGGTTATTTGTGATTGGGGATTCAGAGGTGCCGGAGGTATTACGGTTTCCTTTGTAGGTAAGGTATGACCCCTGCACACGCCCACTCTTGATACAGTTATGTCCTTAAACCATCTTGCGTAGGTAGTGAACAGTGAGAACTTTGGCCTGATTTCTGGCTGGTTGCAAAGGAGGGTGGCCCCATTCATTTGCTTCCCCATCTTCTCGATAACTGTCAGTCTGCCAGGGAAACTCATGTCCTGGTTCATGGTGTGTTATGCAGAAATGCAAAGGACGGTGGGCAGAAGAGAGGGGCCGTCACTGTCCTTTTGCTGTTCTGTCCCTGCCTGAGTTGTGTCCCTGAGTGAGCTGGGGGGCTGTGTCCCATAGAGCCCCAGGGAGCGCTGCATCAGGCACACAGGTTTAGTGAATTTAACTTTCTATGTAATGTTGAGAAAATCATTAACCAGGTAACTGTGGGGTTGCTGTTTTATCCACACTTGGTTAACTGGCTTTGCATGTTCCTGGTCACTTATGCACATCATTCAGCAAGTATGCTTTGAGTGTCCATCAGACGCCTGCTGCCAGGTGGTGGGTCCCTCTGTCACGTCCTCCAGAGGCTTTCTAGTAAGTGCTGCGTGGTTGGTAAGGGTTTGCCGACAGCTTCTGTTTCCTGACTCGAAACATCTCGGACATGCATGGCTTGCATTTAGGGAGGCTGCTGCTGTAACAGTTGTTCATCCGAGGTTAGAGCTGGGCCATCTAAAATGCCACTAGCCTAGGGGAGAGTCCACAAGAAGCCGTTGGGAGTAAGAGCCATCTGCATCACCTGGGCCCCGTACAGCGCCCCCATGAGGCTGAGGAGGGCAGTGTATCCCTCACCTTCCCCTCGGAGACAGCAGATATAAACACTGAGCCCGTGGGAAAGCAGAAACCGCTTGCACGGCCACAATCTCACGCCTTCTCCAAGGGGAGAAAAGTGGCCCAAGCCAGTGACCTCCATGGTAGGGACCACTGGGGCACCTGGAGGGGGCAGTGTGATTTCAGAAGTGAGGAGGTGTCATTGGAACTGGGAAGGGGGACTTTCAGAGGCTCCATGACCTTGGCTTTTCACCCCCTGGGTGGAATAGGAGGGCCAACTTTGCCATTCAGCCTCAAGGGAAGTGTGAAAGCTGGTCACCTCAGAATCCCCTGAGACTAGTGCTTTCACCTGGTCAAGGAGCTAATGTCTTTTTTCTTTTTCTTTTTTTTAATATTTATTTATTTATTTATTTGCTTTAGTTGTACACAATGCGTTTATTTTTTATGTGGTGCTGAGGATGGAACCTGGCCGCACACGTGCTAGGTGAGCGCTCCTAAACTACCGCTGAGCCAAAACCCCAGCCCCTTGGGGCTAATGTCTTGCTGCCTGATTTGTTCATTGGACTCACAGAGAGGCAGGCGTTTGTGTCTTTTGTACGCCTGCTGTCAGCCCTCCCGATCCTTGGGGTCCTCGTGGGTGGATTTTCCAAATTATAAATCAAAAATAGTTTTTAAAAATTTCATCTGTACTTGAATACAGTACTGTTCTGTTTTTTAAAAAATTCCTTACAGATTTAAAAAAAATTTTCTTAGTTGTAGATGGAAACAACACCTTTATTTTATTTATTTTTATGTGGTGCTGAGGATCAAACCCAGTGCCTCACATGTGCTAGGCAAGCACTCTACCACTGAGCCTCAACCCCAGCCCCAGACTTTTATTCCCTAAACAACACAGTACAACTATTTGCATAACACTGACACCATATTAGGTGTCACAAGTAATCTAGAGATGATTTGAAATACACAGGAATAAGGAAATGATCAATGAGGAGACAGATATGTTTAATCTGATTTAAACATTACACTGTCTATATGTGCATCCAAACATTACATGGCACTCCATAAATTTGTATGATTTCTATGTTTTTATGCAGCAGTTAAGATTTAAAAAAACCACACACATAGGAGGATGTACATAGGTTATATGCAAATACCATGCCATTTCATACAGGGACTTGGAGCATCTGCAGAGTTTGATATCTGAGGGGGGGTCTTGGGACCAATTCCCCCGCAGATTCCAAGAGACTACTGTGTGTTAATGGGGTCTTTCAAGAACCACTGCAGGCACTGGGGTTGTGGCTCAGTGGTAGAGCGCTTGCCTAGCATGTGCGAGGCCCTGGGTTCCATCCTCCACACTGCATAAAATAAATAAATAAAATAAAGGTAATTATTGTGTCTATCTACAACTAAAAAAAGAAAGAAAAAAAGAACCAGACAGATGGTTGCAGTCCCTGTGGGTTTGGTCCTATCCTTCCCTAGGCCTGTCACTCTGTATTGTAAGTTACCTGTGTCTTCACTCAACTCGAAGGACGTGGCGTCCTCATAACAGGGATCACATCTTGCTTTTCTTAGTCCAATCCTAGCACAGCACCTGCACGCAGAAGGTGCCCAGTAAATGGGGAATACCTCAGTGGATGAATTCAGCTGAAAATTCACCCGAATTCCCGTATGATTGCATCATCTCTGTATTTTTTTTTTTTAAATCCAATAAATGGCCTCTTCAGGTCCATTTCTTTTCTTGAGTATAAATGATATGTATTTTAGATTTTGTTTATTGGGCTTTAGCTGGGAAAAGGAAACTCTTTTTTGCGGGGGTCCTGTGGGCCCTTGACTGATGTCACCTGGCTAGAGGATAGCGGTGGCACCTCTGTCACCCGCTGCCTTGTCTTACCCCTTCCTCATATCTCCAGAGCCAAGCAGGGCTCCTAGCACTTAAGTGCCGAAGAGTTTTAAAGAGCATAAGGCAAGCCGGGCGCAGTGGCGCACGCCTGTCATCCCAGCACTTGGGAGGCTGAGGCAGGAGGATGGCGAGTTCAAAGCCAGCCTCAGCAATGGTGAGGCACTTAGCAACTCAGTGAGACCCTGCTTCTAATAAAATACAAAACAGGGCTGGGGATGTGGCCCAGTGGTCAAGTGCCCTGAGTTCAATCCCTGGTACCAAAAAAAAGCATAAGGCAGTCAGCGCGTGGACTCTTCTTCAGAAAGTGAACTTCCTGACCCTCCTGAAAAGCCAGCTGGCCCCTGCCACGCTGCATTCAGACCTGGAGCCCAGCAGGCGCTGGGGATGGGTGGAATGGGACCCTCTGACGGGCCTCTGCTTCTGAAGAGAGTTTGCAATTCACACCCCGCCCTTGCTGCTTATGCAGACCTCCTAGCCCCGCTGAGTGACTGGGAAGGAACAGACCATGCCTATGCCTAGGGTCAGTGCTGCAGGGGGCGTGGTCACAGCGTGACATCACAGGACACAGTCAGCTCCACTCCGAGGTTTGGATCTCAGACCAGAACGTCAATATAAGTCAGCTTCCTTTAGACACAGAAAACTCAAGGACAGGAGGGGCTCGGGTGAGAGCCCACGTGCAATCTAACCTAGATGAATATCTGACCAAAGTGGCGCTGGGGATTTCCGTGGGAGTGATGAGCTCCTGGTCCCGGTTTTAAATGAATGACTCACCCGAGAGAAGCATGCAAGAGGGAAATCACCCAAAGACACCACAAAACTGTCATCCCCTCCATGCTTAGCTAGGACAGTGGACAACGAGGAGAATGGCAAGAGAAAGCCATGGAGAAATCAGGGTTCCAGCTTCTCTTGTAACCCAGCAGGATTCATGGAAATACCTACCAGGTAGCACCCGGCAGCTGCTGAGGGCAGAGAATGTGGAAGGAGAGGAAGGGTCTTCATGAAAGGCAGGAAACGCTCTCCCTTGATGAACTCTTCTTTTTAAGAGAAAAAGAAATGCATCTGGCTTCAGAAGGAGGCAGCATCACATTTTCTTTACTGATCCAAGAATTGCTGTCCCTATGATGACATCATCACTTCCTGAAAATTAGATCTGTCTCCTCTGAGCTCTTCAGAAGTTTCGTCTGTGACCCGTGTCCTTCTGCATTTCCCACTGGCTACATACTGGGGACTAGAGATGCCTAAATCCAAAGGTTAGAAATGGCATTGTCTTTTTGGTATCTGTCCTGGAGCTATCGAAGGGTTCAGGGGCTGCAGACGGGGTGCAGGATACCTGTGCGTGTTCATGGCCCCCCACATGGGACCCGGTTGGCGTGGGTGGGGTTTGCATCAGTCCTCTTCCCTGTGACTCTCTGCAGCTTTGACCCCTGGGGTTGTTGCTCTTCCACAGTGGCTTGCCATCTGCTCGGTGAATGTGTGAATCAGTCTCCTGTCACTATAACAGACACCCAAGATATTCAACGTAAAAAGAGAAAAAGGTTATTTGGGGTCACAATTTTGGAGGGTTCAGTCCGTGGTCTCTTGGCCCTGATGGCCTTTGGGCCTGTGGCAGAGTAGCCTATCATGGTGGGAACACGGGGTGGGGCAGACCACTCAGCTCACGGCCAGAACGTGAACAAGAGGAAGAGTGAGGGACCGAGGTCCCACAGCGCCCCCGAGGGCACACCCCACTGGCCTGAAGGCCTCCCTGGGTCCCCCCAGTTCCCGGCAGGAGCACGGCCAAGGACCAGGCCCTCAGTGCATGGGCCCTTGGGGAGGAACTTTTAAGATCCAAACCACAGCAGTGAATTGGGGGTTGATCCTTTAACTGGGGTGCTGTGCAGACCACAAGCAGGGATGCATTTAGTGAGCTTCGTAGAGCCATGGAGCTGGGAGCAGGCTGGGTCGTATTCGTGCCGGCTTTTGAAGAGGCAGTACTGCTGGAAAATAGTCTTCACTAATACAGAAGGAGAAAAAAGAGGGGATTGGACCCAGGGGCACTGAGCCACATTCACAGCCCTTTTATTTTTTTATTTTAAGACAGAGTCTCTCTAAGTTGCTAAGGCTGGCCTCGAACTTGTGATCCTCCTGCCTCAGCCTCCTGAGTTGCTGGGATTATAGGCATATGCCGCTGCACCTAGCAAAAGAAAGAAGACTTTCTTCTGTCCACAGCCCCCTCCCCTACGCCTCATCTGACTGCTTCTCAGGGAAGGGGCATATGCTGGGAGTGAGGAGAGAGTGCCTTCGTGTAGCAGCTGGGTGGCCAGGTGGGTGGAGACGGGCTTTTGCCAGCTGTAATCCTTCTCTGATGAGGACACCCCTAGCTCTGGTGTGAAGGAGGAGGACACAGAGGACACCCCTAGCTCTGGTGTGAAGGAGGAGGACACAGTCATGGCCAAGGCCAACTTGGGGAACTTCCCTCCACCGCTTCCATCCCCACAGTCCCCATCAGGTGCTCCTGCCTAAGTCATCAGCCCCATCCTCCAATATTCCAACCTCATTCCTGTCTCAGGACCTTTGCACTTGCTCTTCCTTCTGCCAGGAACGTTCCTTCCAGGGCTCTTCATGGATCCATTTTTTTTTTTTTTCCTCTTAATTCAGATTCTTAGTTTAAACATGACCTTTACCTCTTTTTGGGGCCATGATGTCTGAAATCACACCAAAAATCCATACATTGTCACCTTACTGTAATTTTCTGAAATTTTTATTCATTAAATTTTTCCCCACTATTTTTGTTTTCTACCCTCCAACTGGCTCTCCCCATGCCATCTAGAATATCAACTCATGATGGACTCCCTAGGAGAGCACCTGTCATGTAGCGGGGGCTTCAGTAGGACGTCTGTTCCAGGGCTGAAGAGCGTGTATCCCACCGTCACTCCGGCGTGTACTTGACTGCTTACTGAACGTTTTCTGCATCAGAATGTCAGCTCCTTGAGGGTGTGAGCTGATCACCAATCACTGTTTGCATCATTAGCAAATATTGGCTCCTGGTACCTCCAGAAAAGCTGAATGGTGGACTAGAGGAGGAGGTGACGGCAGCTGCCTGGGAGAGAAAACTGCGGATCGTGCAGACTGATTGGCTGAGGGATCTCAATAGGCTGTTTCAGGGGGGGTGTGGATCGTGCAGACTGATTGGCTGAGGGATCTCAATAGGCTGTTTCAGGGGGGTGTGGATCGTGCAGACTGATTGGCTGAGGGATCTCAATAGGCTGTTTCAGGGGGTGTGGGATCGTGCAGACTGATTGGCTGAGGGATCTCAATAGGCTGTTTCAGGGGGGTGTGGATCGTGCAGACTGATTGGCTGAGGGATCTCAATAGGCTGTTTCAGGGGGGTGTGGATCGTGCAGACTGATTGGCTGAGGGATCTCAATAGGCTGTTTCAGGGGGGTGTGGATCGTGCAGACTGATTGGCTGAGGGATCTCAATAGGCTGTTTCAGGGGGTGTGGGATCGTGCAGACTGATTGGCTGAGGGATCTCAATAGGCTGTTTCAGGGGGTGCGGATCGTGCAGACTGATTGGCTGAGGGATCTCAATAGGCTGTTTCAGGGGGGTGTGGATCGTGCAGACTGATTGGCTGAGGGATCTCAATAGGCTGTTTCAGGGGGGTGTGTGTGTGGGTATATGCATCCAGTTAGGAATTAATGTTGGCTGGGAATTGTAAGCTGCCTGTCACGGCCAGCCACGGCGCCGCCACGGGAGGAAAATTCTCGGAGGCAGAGTATAGCTTTTACTACTTTTACTTCTACTTTCTTAGAGCTTAGAGAGGGAAAGAAAGATTTTTAGAGAGAAAGATTAGAACGAGCTTTTCTTCTTGTCTTCTTAGCTTAGAGTCTTAGAGAGAAAGAAAGATATAGAGCTTAGCTTTTCTTCTTGTCTTCTTAGCTTAGAGTCTTAGAGAGAAAGAAAGATATAGAGCTTAGCTTCTTAGCTTAAAGAAAGATAGAGCTTAGCTTAGAGAAAGATTAGAGCTTCTTTCTTCTCTCTTCTTTCTTCTCTCTTCCTTCTTCTGTCTTCTGTCTTCCTCAGGAGCCTCGGCCTAACTCTGACCAGTCATTACTTCTTCTATCTGGTTTCTCTTCTGTAACCGCTCTGCCTACGTTCTGGCCGCTCTGATTCTTCTGACCGACCGAGTGACTGCCCGGCTGACTGAATTCTCCGTTCTCCTAACTCGGACCGCTTTCACCCGGTTATATACCTTCAGGTTTGCGGGTGCCTACAGGTGCGTCACATACATATCAGGTGGAACCCATGGCTTCCAGCTAGCTACAACAGCCCTTCCTAATTAGGGCTCCTTCAGGGAATGACCTCTAAATTGGGGGTTTCAAACAAATGACATTGGTGTTTTTATTTCATATGCCACAAAACATAAAGGTGACTCCAAGGGTCCAGGATGTCATTGGTGCCCCTCGGTTACTCTTCTACTCTTCTTTGTTAGCATCATTACTGTCTGGCTTCTATCCTCAAAACTGCTTCCTTGTTACAAGATAAGTCACTGTCGCCCCAGCCTGTAGCTTCCTGGTAGGAAGGAAGAATAATGGTGATGATATGGTATGGTTTGGATATGAGGTGACCCCAGAAAACTCATGTGTGAGACAATGCAAGAAGGTTAGAGGAGAGATGATTGGTTATGAGACCCTTAACTCAATCAGTGAATTAATCCCCTGCTGGGATAAACGGAGTGGTAACTGCAGAGAGAAAGGTGTGGCTGGGTACATGGCGCACGCCTGTAATCCCAGTGGCTCAGGAAGCTGAGGCAGGGGAATTGCAAATTTGAAGCCAGCCTTAGCAATTTAGCAAAACCTTGTCTCTAAATAAAATGCTAGCTGGGCGCGGTGGCACACGCCTGTAATCCCAGCACTTAGGAGGCTGAGGCAGGAGGATTGCGAGTTCAAAGCCAGCCTCAGCCATGGTGAGGCACTTAGCAACTCAGTGAGACCCTGTCTCTAATAAAATACAAAAAAAGGCTGGGGATGTGGCCCAGTGGTCAAGTGCCCCTGAGTTCAATCCCTGGTACCAAAAATAAATAAATAAATAAAAATAAAATAAAATGCTGAAAGGGGTCTGGGAATGTGGCTCAGTGGTTACACGGCCCTTGGCACAAAAAGAAAGAAAAAGTTAATATTTATTGAGAGAGATTATCTTCTGAAATTAGCTTTTAATTCAGCACAATATAGCATATCTGACAATAATCTCAATGTTTTAGGCTCTATCAGAACAATGCAGTCACCACTTAGAACAAGACTTAAATATAAAGCTTTTATTACTCTGAAACCTTAGAATTATCCCACTAGAAAACCGACGCAGAGCAAGTGGTTCTTATTAGTGCCATAAACAGATAATGAGAGAAATACCGATTTCATTTCTTACATTTAAAGTGTCTCATTAATCCAGCCGAAGTAGTCAGCAAGTCAGATGTTGCAGGAAGCCTGGTTTTAACAAATAACTCAATCTGGAGTTAAGAGAAATTAAAAAGACAGTCCGTGGTTTCTGCTGGTACATCACGGCCTTACCCAGAGCTTCCTGTAGGAGTTGGAGTTTTCATCTCAGGTTATACATTTCAGTTCGTTGCACATATTTTAATGTTCCTGGTATGGTTTGGATGTCAGGTGTCCCCAGAAACTCAAGTGTGAGACGATGCAAGAAGGTTCAGCGGAGAGATGATTGGGTTAGGAGACCCTTAACTCAGGCAGTGCATTAATCCCCTGATGGGATCAACGGAGTGGTAACTGAAGGCTGGGAGGGTGTGGCTGGAGGAGGTGGGCACTGGGGCCTGCCTTGGGGCATAGATTTTGTACCTGCCCAGTGAAGTCTTTCTCTCTGCTACCTGGTAATGTCCTGAGCTGCCTTCCACCACCACACCCTTCCGCCATGATGTTCTGCCTCACCTCACGCCCTGAGGATCGGGCCTGCTGTGTACGGCCTGGGACCTCTGACACCGTGAGCCCCTAAGTAAACCTTTCCTCCTCTAAAATTGTTCTTGTCAGGCCTGTTAGTCATAGCAGTGAACAATCTAACACAGTTCCTTACATGTGTGTCCATCTAAATGGAAATGAACTATTCTGTAGAAAAGAGTCTGAGATGCTCTTGAGCCCCGTGGAGAGGAGAGCTAACCGAGGTCCTTTTCTGAAATCAGAGAGTTTAGCCACTGTGTTTAAATGTGAAGACGTAGGCCCCACGGTGTCCTCAGGGAAGTTGACGTTACTCAAGTTCATCTTAACTAAACATTTATATTTGTTTTCTACCAGACAGGAAGCAGCCTTGTACGCATTAAGGAACACTTCATTCTTTCAGGAGTTCTGGGAACCCAGACCAAACAGGGACATCCTTCAGAGTCACTCAGGGGAAACTGAGCAAGCTGCAGTCTTCTCGTGATATTGATCATTCATTGCTCATCTTTCTTAGCCATTACATTATAATAAAATACTATAAAACAGTAGCACTTGCATTAGCTAACTATTCATCTATGTATATGAGGGAATGGGAAAGAATGTTTTTTTTTTTTAAGTTGTAGATGGACACAATACCTTTATTTTATTTATTTATTTTTATGTGGCGCTGGGGATTGAACCCAGGGCCTCACGCGTAGTAGGCAAGCGCGCTGCCACTGAGCCACACCCCAGCTCTGATTGATTGATTTTAGGAAGCTGGCTAATGTGATCGTAGAAGCTGGCCAGTCCACACTCTGCAGTCCACGCTGCGGGCTGCACACCCTGGGAGGAGTTGACGTTGCAGTCTTGAGTTCAAAGACTGACTTTTGGCAGAATTCCCTCTGCCTCAGAGACCTCTTTTTCCTCTGAAGGTCTTTGGCCAGTTGGATGAGGCTTATCCATAGTACGAAGGGGGGACTGCTTTACTCAAAATCTACTGATTTAGATGTTGGTCTCATTTTAAAAAGTACCCTCACAGAGATGTCCAACCTGGTATTCGAGCAGGTATCTGGGTACTGTGACCTAGCAACGTGGGCACGTGAGACTGCCACCGTCACCACCACCAAACAGCCATGGCACCAGCATCTTGGTCGGCCCGTTTTCAATGCCCACATGTACTAACTTGCTCTCCACAAACCTGCTCAGGAACAGACTCTTGCTGTACCCATTTCACAGATGACACATGTGCCGTTACAGAGGCCGGGCCACGTGACGTGCCCACACTTCTGCAGCTGGTCTACCTGGGTTGAACACATGTCTGTCGTCTTGCCTGTGAAGTCTCTGTGCAGACAAAGTGGATGCTGTCTCTGGGTGGGGGCTGTGGGATTGCTCACTGAGTCGATGATAATGGTTCCCATTTGCCGATCAGTCACTGCGCGGTCAAGTGGGCCAAGCCCTCTGATCTGCATGTCCTTGGGGGTGGGCATGCTGACCACCCAGAAGACCTGAGCCTCTGAGAAGCTACTAACCTGCGCAGGGTCATAGAGCTCTGAATGGGGGAGCCAGGATCCACTTTTGGCTCTTGGTTGCATCTCTGCTAGAATGTACCAGGTATTAACCCATCGTGTCCCATTGTCCTGTACATGGGACACCAACAAAATTTTATCATACACTTAAAATTGCTCAATTTAAGTTTTCATATGTGTTCTACATATAGGACAATGGGGTTAAAAGAACAAAGCCAATATTTAAGTATCGATGACTCCAGAAATACACAAGTAACTGGTTAGTTCCTCTATGCTACTTTTTCCATAAAATCAAGAAGCCTTCAGCCTGGATTTTCTAGAACAGTCTGTCAACTCAGTGTGATTCCCCACAGGGTCACGTGTTATCTCACGTTGTTAGGACATGTGTCACCAGCCATGGTGCTCAAACAAAGCCGGTTCCTGTTCTCAGATTTTTTTGAAGATGCGCTTAAACTCTGCGTCTTTGTATGTGTGGCGCGGCGTGTGCTCTGAGGGTCTTGGCGAATCACCTTTTTCTCTGCCTCTTTAGCCTTGGAAACAGAACAACAGTGGTTCTTCTGCCTGTCCGTGCAGAAGGGCCCCGGCCTTCCTTCTCTTTCTTCCCATTGGATATGAACAATCATTTCAGAGTGTTATTTACTGGGTTTTGAGACCCAGAGCGGGGGAAAAAAAAAACACATAGATGATAGAGGTCCTCAGATTATTCCTGAGAGACAGGCACCAGGCACATTAAATCCAACTCGATGGGGCTGAGGCAAGACAGCGCATGGGGATAACGACTAAAGGAAGGCATGTCTCCTCTGTGAAGGTCATTAGTATTTTAAAGTGTGTTTGCCTTTCTAACAAGTGTGTTTGCCTTTCTAACAAGTGTGTTTATACATCCTAACTCCAGGAATTTCTCCCTGTGAGCCAGAGTCTCCAAACAAAGGAATGCTCCCTAATTCCTATTTCTTTCTGGGGGATTGACTTCTGAGTTTAAAGATGGACTTGTTCCTTTAGTATTTAAAAAAAAAAAACACCCTGAAATCTAGAAGAAGTGACAGCCTATAAATTGTTCTAAGCACATGGCCCCCACCAGCATTTCCTCCTGCGTGGGCATGCATTCCTGGGCATCTCCCTGAAACTCAGCTGGCCTCCCGGTCCCTTTAGTTCCCGGGTGGTCTGATTAGGGTAAAACCTGTCATCAAAGCAGCCCAGGTGCTGCTTCTTAGCACATGAAGCCATTGGGAGTTGATCCTCCAGATTTTCCGCGAGCTCCTGCCCACACAGTACCACCAGGCCGTCCCGGCTCCAGGTACCTTGGATGAAGGATCAGCCGCACACTGAGTGGCTAGTGATGCTAATCTTTCCACACCAGCCAGTTTAGGTCCTCTAATTCATACCCAGTTAATGCCTAAATCTGTTTTCCCCAAAGACTCTGGTTTCTGAGGAAAAAGAAGACAGACACAGAAAGGAAAATAAAACAAACAACAAAACATGCTTTTCCTATTTATCAGTATTTTCATGGAGAATTCTTTTTCACTGTCTGCATCTATTTTTTTTTTTTCTCTGTACACAGGCTGCGGGATTAGCCAATTAGTGTGGGTGTTTTTCCTCTTTCTGATTTTACAGTCCAAATCATGTGTCTCTATAAATATATATACACAAATTTTCTTGCTTTCCACCTTCTTCCATGTCTTCCTTTTGCTTTCACTGAATGATGCCTCTGGCAGCTCTTGAGATGGAGCATGAGTAGCTGGTTGACGGGCCTGGAGGGCTGTCCTTGTGAAGTCCTGTGGTGGTTTCAAGTGGATGATCTCAGTGTGTCCGCCATTTTGCTGAGTACCCTCATACCTGTCTCTTCTAACACCTTTAAGTGGAATGGGAACAGAATGGGAATGTATTTAAATGGTGACTGTGTTCAAAAGAGGGAAAGGCAGTCACGTGTGAGATCGGACCATAGGCCTTTTGATATGGGCTTCCTGTGGGGTCCTGGAGATACCCATGGTGAGGCTGGGGTCTCAGGAAGTTCTTATCTGCCACATGGAGCAGAAGATTGTCCCTCTCTTCATTGGGGGATGACCTTCCATCTCTGGAGACCTTGGAGTTTTTTTTGCTAAATCATACCCACTTGTTCAGTGAGACTGGGTCTCACCGTAGGGTTCATGGACTTTGGTATTCTCAGAATTTCCTACTTCAGAGAAGTTCTTTAAGGAAAACGCCGGCTTCCCACTCCCCCATACTTATAAACTGCTCATTAAATATTTGTACAATGAGTGGCTGAGACTAATGACCACAGATGACTTGTTTGGCAAAGCATTCAAAAGGCATTTAGGAAGTCCAGTGTCCAATATGCAAAGGTCAGTGGTGACAAATAGTCTTCATGCTGCAATGGTGTCCAACCATTGGTGGTGACTGACCCACCATGAAATCCTTGTTGAGAGAGGTTCTGAGGGGTCTTGGTGGCTTGGGAGGGAGAAGGCCCGCAGGTTGGAGTGGGCAGTAGACATGTGCCCTCCCTGCACTGTTGCTGGGTATTAGCCAACCTCCTCTTTCCAGATAGAATTCGGGAGTTTAGGAGGCTCGCAAGAAATCCCCTGACTTCCTCTCCTGAATTCAAAAACAACTGAGAAATAAGACATCAGTGACTGTCAGGGGAGGTCAAAGTCTCAGCAGATGGGGAGCTCAGGCTGTGATTCCTCTGGCATCGTAACATTCCTGTGGGCTCAGATAACGTGGGCAAGTGCTGCATCTCCTGAGGATGGCTTCTGCAGAGCTGGGCTCCACAGCACCCTGTCCTTGGGCAGATCCAGAAGGTCGGGCTAGCCAGGTGTGCCCTCTTCTCCTCTCCCTGGTAGAGGCCCTCCTGCGCTGGTGGGGGTTATGAGTGGACGGGGCTGAGCTGGGCTGGGAGTCCTCTTCCCCAAATGGCTTCTAAGGACAGGGGTGCAAGGTCTTCCCCTCTGGGTCACGTGAGAAGAGGTGCTCACGGATGCAGTGCCCAGTTACATTAGACGTCTGTCCTGATGCAAGTGGTCCAGAGAGTTGCCTGGGGTCCACTCTCTCCACCTGTGCCCAGAGCACCGCTCCGTGCGGGTGGGCGACATGGCCCTTTGCCACATCTCCATCCCATACTGGGAGAACTGGCAGGCCAGCCCTCATCTTTTCTTACCCCACTCTGTGCCTGCGAGGCTAGCTGCCCACACTTCAGGACAGGTGTGCAGCCCGTCAGAGGCCCGTGAAGTCTGCCTGCTGTTTTAGGGAGTGGCCTTTGTAGCTGTTCGTGTCCTTGGACACAGAGAAGTCTTTTGCTTGGGAACTGTTTTTGAGGTTTAGGACTTACTAAAAAGTCCCATACCTCACCCGTTTGCCTTCTAAACCTAACACACCCTGTTGACTGGTCAGCATCCCCTGTCACGCCGGGAGACTACAAATGTGAAACCGTGGGGTTAAAGAGGCCTCACACTCACATGGACACCACTGTCTGGACCCCACACCCTCCAGTCATCCTGCAGAAGGAGGCATCTGGAGTCGGGGTCCAAGCCCAGAGGCTGCTGGGAGACCTGGAGCAAGTCCCCGAAGCCCCACTTGCCGTGATGTGCCATATGTATGGCACCTTGCAGTCCCTGGCTAGTCAGAGAAACGGCCAGCATCTAGAGGTGTTGGTGCTACCTCTGGAGGACACGATGTAGAGATGGCCACAAGGACCCAAGGAAGGCCCTGAGGAAGGCCATGCTCAGTTGCGATGGACACCAGGGTTTTCCTCCCCAGGACCCTCCTGTTCTGAAAGACCTCCAGACACCCTTAGTCATTTGTTCTTCCTACTATCGAGTCTCCTATTTAAGAGGGTCTTTAAAAATGCTTCATCTAAGTATCACTACCTTTAGTTTAAGTCCATTGCTTTCTCCATGGGTCCTCAACAGAACTTTGTCCAAGTCGTCCCCAAGTCTTTAATTTTCAGAACGTTGCATTTGTCTGAAAGATATGTCAGTTGGAATTCATCACTGGTAGCACAGAGCTCAGAATTACTGCACAGCCTCCTTCATTCCATTATGCTCCTTTCTGGAAATATAAATCTGTTGTAATTATGAACATATATATTTATTATCTGACAGGCCAATCCAGTTTGCCTTTCTGTGAAATTACTTCATTGCATTGCAACATCTAGAAGCATATTTAACGTCCATGAGAAAGAAAGAAAAAAAAAGACAGGACCTCATTATTGAAACTGTACATTATGATCAGGAGTAGACCAAGATCTATGTAGCACAATGAAAAAGTTAATTGGAAACTGTGATGAACTGAGAGTCTACAGGGTCACATGGAATTTGTTTACCTTGCTGCTTTTCTGTGTAGCCTTTGAAAATCTAGACAGTATCGTCCCTCATCCGGAGGGTATGGAACTAGCATTGAAGACCATTTTGTGCATGCCAGTGAAGGAGCCCTAATTAGGAAGGGCTGTTGTAGCTAGCTGGAAGCCATAAGTTCCACCTGATATGTATGTGACGCACCTGTAGGCACCCGCAAACCTGAAGGTATATAACCGGGTGAAAGCGGTCCGAGTTAGGAGAACGGAGAATTCAGTCAGCCGGGCAGTCACTCGGTCGGTCAGAAGAATCCGAGCGGCCAGAACGTAGGCAGAGCGGTTACAGAAGAGAACTGGTCAGAGTTAGGCCGAGACTCCTCAGGAAGACAGAAGACAGAAGAAAGAAGAAGGAAGAAAGAAGAGAGAAGAAAGAAGCTCTAATCTTTCTCTAAGCTAAGCTCTAGCTCTATCTTTCTTTCTAAGACTCTAAGCTAAGAAGACAAGAAGAAAAGCTCGCTCTAATCTTTCTCTCTAAAAATCTTTCTTTCCCTCTCTAAGCTCTAAGAAAGTAAAGTAGAAAGTAGTAAAAGCTCTACTCTGCCTCCGAGAGTTTTTCCCGGGTTTCGGTACCAGGCAGCTTACATGCCAGACACAAAGAGAATTCAAAAGACAGTTGTCACCCTCCAGGTTCCTACAACTGAATACGCAGAGATAAATAAAATAGCATGAGTTTGTAGAATGACAAAGCTAATGTTCCAGGCCAGTGCTGTCTCTGAGGAGGGTAGGCCATCACAACTTGACGGTGTCCCTTGCAGGGTTTCAGGTGGTGCAGGGGTGGACAGAGTGTGGGAAAGGCCAGTGGCTTAGGTCATGCCTGTGGAGTGGAACATTCTCTCTACCACGTGACGTCTGTTCCATGCCCCGTGTAACTAGAGGAGGCTCTGTTTCCAAGTCCTGTTTTCTCTCATCGGCATAAAATCTGAAACAAGGAGAAATATCTTCTGAAATGCTCTTGCTCAAAGAGAAAGATGAGCAGAGTAGGCTCTACGCCATCTGTCAACCCTGCAGTGCTAAATCAAGGAGGATCAATGCACCTGACCTCTTGGGGGGCGTGGGGGTGCTGGGGATCAAACCCCAGGGCCTTGTACATGCTAAGCACACACTCTACCACAGGGCTACATCTCCAGCCCCTGCACTTGACCTTTTTAGTTAGAAAGACTGCTATGTAACATCTCGTTCTTCAAGGTTCCCAGTGATAGACAGGAGCATAACTAAATATTATGATGCAAATTATTTACCCTTAGCTTGTTTCTATCAGTCAAACAGCGACAGAAGTATTACAGTGCTCTCTAAACCGTGCCCCTTCAATAACTATTGTTTTAAGTACAGTAATGTCCCGTTTTCTGTGGTTTCACTTTCTACAATTTTAGTTACCCATGATCAACTGAAATAGTTAGTCCTAAAATATTAAGTGAGAAATTCCAGAAATGAATTTTTCACACATTGTAACTAACTTGTATGACAATATATGGATAGAATGGTTTTATTAGTAGTTATTGTTGTTGATCTCTTACTGTGCCTAATTTATAAATTGAACTTTATCACAGGTATGTGGGTCTTGGAAAAGTGTAGCATGGATGGGGTTGGTACTGTCCCTGGCTCCAGGATTCCACTGGGGAGTGTGGAACCCCAGGTCAGGGGACAGGATTGTCCCGAAAATGAAAATAAAACCCATCAGTGCCCTTCCAGCTACTCAACTATCCCTAAAGGCTGTGGTCCTTCCTGATTTGTACCTAGAAAGGCCCACTCTTTTCCTGGCCATACAGGTCAGTATGTCTTATCTGATCAAAACTGTGCCCTTTGGCTTCCCTGTGTTGGCCAGAGGCTGAGAGTCTCCTGAGCCATTTTTCTGGACGTCTCCGGGAAGTGGCAGAACCCAGTGATAGTCAGTGAATGACTGACTCAAGGTCCTGACCCATCACATCCAGGGCATAAGTCAGCCAAAAATAATGAGACGGGGTTGGTGGGGGGGATGCCATTGTATTTACTTTATCATTTTGCTGATTTTGTTATACAGCAGACTGGTCCTTGGGGTCATGATGATCTATGGTTATTTAACATCTTAAAACTATGTACCATCTGCAAGATTGTGACATTTAAAAGAGCAAACACTCAACTCTGTGACTTTAAACCCTCTTTTGTATGAATTTTAATTCCTATAGCTTAGACTAGTGCTTGTTGGGACTTCAGCTTGTGAATGCTTACTTAGGCAAGTTACTAACTTGTGCTGTGAGAGCCATTATCAATGAGAGCTTAAAGAAAAACAAAAAGAGTTGGGTGTGGTAGTACACACCTGTAATCCCAGCCATTTAGGAGGCTGAGGCAGGAGGATCGTGAGTTCACAGCCAGCCTCAGCAACAGTGAGGCACTAAGCAACTCAGTGAGACCCTGTCTCTAAATAAAATACAAAATAGGGCTGGGGATGTGGCTAAGTAGTCGAGCGCCCCTGGGTTCAATCCCCGGTTCTCATTAAAGCCTCACGGGAATGGAACACGCCCTTGAAAACTGTGGATCAGAAAATCCCCACCTCTGAGCTTGTGTTTTCGGGTTATCCTCCTGGGATCCACTGATAAACTTAGCCCACCAATGCCTGATGCCTTAGAGAAATATAAAAGCCCTTGGATTTTTCTCCCCTCCACCCCACCCAGACCCCAAGGAACTGCAGAGTAGGAAGAGGCTTTCACCGGAGGTTTTGAACCCAGGTCACAGGTGGCCTTTGATGAGAAGGCTGGCTTTTCCCAGAGTGTAGAGTGTATGAATCAGGTGAAAGAGAAGGAGGGAGGCGAGGAGGAGGGAGGCGGGGAGGAGGTGAGGCGGGAGGAGGGAGGCGGGAGGAGGAGGGGGAGGAGGGAGGCGGGGAGGAGGGAGGCGGGGGAGGGGAGGAGGGAGGCGGGGGAAGAGGGAGGCGGGGAGGAGGGAGGCGGGAGGAGGGAGGCGGGGGAAGAGGGAGGCGAGGAGGAGGGAGGCGGGAGGAGGGAGGCGGGGGAAGAGGGAGGCGAGGAGGAGGGAGGCGGGGAGGAGGGAGGGAGGTGGGGGTGGGGGGGAGAGAGGCCAAGTGGGGGGGGCCGGCTGACCTACCAGAGGAGTTTCTTCCTGTGTCACAGAGCTGTGCCCGTCACAGCAGGGACCCCACAGCACGTGTGGCTGTGTCGGGCTCCGTCTGGACCCACACTGAGGAGGCCAGCCTGGAGGCCCCCTTGAGGGTGCCCACTGCCGACGGGGCAGGCGTTTCAGGGCCACCCTGTCCTTGGAACCCGCATTTCCCAGAGCTCCACAAGGCCCTTCTTAGGGGACCAGGTGTGGGTTCAGCTCGGCCCACCTGTCCTGGTCACAGACGGCCACCCTTGAAGAAGGGTGGCTTTCAGTTCCCTTCTGCAGCTGTGAAGCTTTCTGGTGCCCGTCCTTGGCCGGCAGTTCAGGGCTGGGGCGACGGCACCTCTCCTGTCGCTCTCGCCTGCGCACCCGGCACCGCCCAGCCTAGAAGTCGGCGTTCTCTCTTAAGAGAGCACTCCTGTACGGGGCTGTGGAAATCACTCTCTAAGGAGGAAAATTCTCCTATTTTAATATCCCCAAAGTGTGTGCTTTTCTGAGTCTGAAACATGTATAGAAATCAGACACACCTTTTAAAAAATAAAAATTGTGAATTATGATAGTGTATTTTAGTCCCGGTTCACCACCAAATGTCAGACTGTACTTTAACACCGTGCTCATTCTTAGCTATTTGTTGGGACTCCAGCCTCTTCCACTGTTGAGTTTTAAAGTGCTTTTGGTTGTAAAATATTGCACACCAATCATATTTATTTTAGAACTTCTGAATTGCTTTGTACTTTATTGCAATGTGAACTTGAATCTAAATCAAATGAAGGCAACCCAATGGGACGTCTGCATATGCTTTGTTCTCAGAGGGCATTTTTCTGTAAAATGATATGCATTGAAGAAAGTTGATTTTTCCCCCCCATAGGATTAATAGGAGAAGTTTAGGACAACAACAAATTAGATTTATTAAAAATAAATGGATAAAAGTAATCAAGGTCAACATAAAATGAAATAAACAAGGTAGGCAATCAGAATGAATGATAAAAATGGAGGGTTATATCTTTTTTCTTGAACTAAATTGTTCCATTGGTAATAGTTAGCTTTCTGTTACTGTGACAAAACACTTGAGATAAACAACTTGTAAGGAAGAAAAGGTTTATTTTGGCTTCAGAGGTTTCAGTCCATGGTCAGTTGGCCCATTGCTTTTGGCCCTGGAGTGAGGTAGGACCTCATGACAGGGAATGTGTGGTACATCAAAGCTGCTGGCCTTATAATAGCCAGGAAATGAAAAGAAAGGGGAGGGAACCAGTGTCCCCATGTTCCCTTCAAGAATATGCCCCAGTGACCCACCTTCCTTCTACCAGGCCCTGCCTCCTAAAGGTTTCCCCTCCCCCTGCACCACAGACTGGAGGCCACTCCTTTAACACTGGGCCCTTGGAGAATATTCCAGTTCCAAACTTTAGCTAGGGGAATTCATTTTGATTACGTAACATAATGATTGTGAGGTTTCTCACATTTGTGAAGTTTTTTACTTCTATTTACCTATGCCATTCCTTAAATCATAAGTGTGTTAAACTGATATAAATTATTTCTTTCAACTTTTAAAAAAAGGTGGTTTTAATCTGCAGCATTTCATCCGGGTTTGGTGCCTGTGGTGTGTACGTGATTTGTACGTCACACACCACTGTGGAGGGTTTTGTGTGGCCGGCGTTCTTTCAGTCGAAGGCTATTGTGATCGCAGGAAGGTTGGTCTGAGCTACCCCAGGCTAATTCCAGAAGTCCCTTACAGCTGGGATGATAAAATTCTCCATTCCAGTGAACAGAGCTTCAGCCAGAACCAAGCCGTTGCTTGACCAGCCAATCAGCAAGGCCTGAGGGGCTGGGTCTTGTTTTCTGGGACCTCTCTGTGTCTCCCGTGGGAGAATGAGCAGGACAGTCTGACTTACCTGAGGCAGTGTGATAAAAAGAGCAATCTAGCAGCTTACATGGACAGTTACTGAGTCTTTGGAGGGGAATTCTTCCCCCGGTAGCAGCTTTCCAGCTCCACCTGATTCTGGAAGACAAAGTCAGGCTTATTTGGTTCTGCAGGTATAATTAGGTGGATATGTGCTGCGAAGATGACCTGCACCAGCCTTCCCTTGTAAATATCCACTTCTCTGACTAGGACACACTTAGGTTTTTTTTTTTTTTTTTTTTTTTTTCTTTTGAAGATTGAGAGCCCTGGAGAGGCTCTGAGGCTGGCTTGTTTCCTGCTCATTCGGAAACCTTTGGAAAATGGTTTAATTGCTCCTCTCCCAGCTCTAAGCCTCGGCTGGCACAAGCAGGGGCCTGACAAGAAGGTAGGAGATAAAAGGTAGAGTTTTTACCTCCTCTCCTGCAAGGAGGCAGGGCTCCGCTCTCTCAAGAATCCCAGGACCACCCTGGGTGTCAGCTTCTACCCTGAGCCTGTGTGTGACCGTAGGAGACTCAGGAGAAACCAGCCAGGATTGGCATCACCTGGGTACAGCACTAGTATTGCAGTTTTTTTTTTTTTTTTTTTTTTTTTTTTAGTTGTAGGTGGACATGATACCTTTATTTTATTTATGTGGTGCTGAGGATGGAACCCAGGGCCTCACACCTGCGAAACGAGCGCTCTACTGCTGAGCCCCAGCCCCAGCCTCATGTTGCAGATTTTTTGAAGGTGTACATTTGTGGGCAAAACCCTGATTATCTTTGATTTCAGAAATTGTGTTTTTTTTTTTTTTTATTGTTTAATCTTTTAATTTAAGCAGAGGGAAGAAATCAGGTCTGTAGAAGATGGAAGCACTGTTAAGTGTGGAGGGTGTTTTTGAAGAAGGTGTTGGGTAATGACAGTGCAGAGTGTCCTTGACTCTGCGTGGCCCTGTGGCTTCCTGGGCCCGCTCCTTCCTCCAAGTCTTGTGTGTGTCAGAGCCTTTTGTTTGTTGGCTTGTTTGTTTTAGTGGCACTGGGGATTGAACTCAGGGCCTTGAACATGCCAGGCAAGCACTCTACCCTTGGGCCACATCCCCGACTCTGTCTGAGCCCTTTGCACAATGCAAAAGTCACTCTGTCAAAACCGTCCTTGAGATTCTCTAAAGCTCTCGTGAGGACCAGTTCGTGAATGTGCTAGACCATCTAGCCCTGTCTGTGTGTGTGATTTGTATATATAAATCAAAAATGTGTGATGCAGGTGGTTTGGGTTTAGGGCACGGGTTGCATGAAAACAAATTGTTTCTTTGAATAGCAGCTTCCAGCTCCATGTGGGAAAATGTGAGGCCCAAACTTCTTGCTGCAATCCTGCTCGGGGTGTCTGCTGATCCTGGAGAGCTGCGGGGGAGTCGGGGCCCTGTGTCAGTGGCTCCGGGGCTCTCGCACCTGGGTTTCTTTTTCCCGCTCTCATTCTCCCCAGCACTGTTTGCTTCTTTCCCACGAGCGCAGGTTTGGATCTTGCTGTTGCACCCATTGGTCTTTGTTACAACTGTGACCGTGGCTGAGTGCTCCAGAGGACTCAAGTTCATGCGAATATTTATTTTTGGGTCCCCAACTCCTAGCACAGTTGAATTGGAGCTTGGTGCTTACTTGCTAAATGTGTAAATGCTGAGCTCAGTTTTCTATGTGCAGTTATTAACCCATGTCTGCAAAGGTGGCACTGTGGCACGCTCCCAGTGGCATGAGGGGACATCAGCTAACCTCCGAGCATCATCAGTTCCTGATCTACAGTTCTGAGGCCTTCCCAGTTTTTATGACCTAATAAAACATCAGCTCCTCGGGAATGATGTCACTGAACAGACGCCCTGTCTTCTCTGTGCCAGCCACGTCACGGGCCGAGGCTTCGATCGTGTCCTGCGTGTGCAGCGTCCCTGCCCTCCACTTGTGCTTGACCTCTGAGCTGTGTCCTGTCCCTGGACAGCCTTGGTCATGCCAAGGACTCGACTCCCTGAAAACTCTACGAGTCAGCATTCCGAGGCTGTGGAAACCTGGAATTTCGGCATCTTGTTCTTCAGTTTTGCATTACCTTTTCGTCTGCCCAAGACTAATTGCAGGGCGCTCATTCCACAACCTTCTGTTGAGGACCTACTATGTGCTAGGCACTGTGCTGTGCATTGAACATACAGACTGTATATTACATGGTCCTGGACCCTAAGGAGCTCAAAAGGCAATCGACAGAATTCCTAGATTTGTCCTCTTGGTAATGAGGATATTCCTTAGAAGGTCATGTGCTCTAGACACACATATTTATAAATATATTTTGTAGGGAACTATCACTAATAAGCCTGAAAAAACAGGGATTGAGGGGCTGGGGTTGTGGCTCAGCGGCAGAGCGCTTGCCTCGCATGTGTGCGGCCCGGGTTCGATCCTCAGCACCACATAGACATAAGATGCACTGCATTGTGTACAACTAAAGTAAATAAATAAATATTTAAAAAAAAAACAGGGATTGATCATCCATGTGAAGCACAGCATGACTTAATGAATTAGTATGAAACAAAAAAATCTCTAATGAATATGATAGTAATCATAATAAAAAATTTAATCCTTTGCATTTGATGCTGTAGTTCTAAAATAGAAGTTCCCTTTTGGAGTGTCTGTATACAGGAAAACTAACCTGATAAAATAGCATTTAGGGTTTTATGTGCCAATTTTTAAAAGTACATTATTTCTATATACTTTTACTAGTTATGTTATCTTTACCATCTCTATTATGAATGAGCTCACTTTAAAGTTTAGGAGCAAGTTATCTCAAAGATTATTATTTTTTATTCTACTCCTCCCCAATTTTTTCTTTTTCTTTTTTGGTACCAGGGATTGAACTCAGGCACTCGACCACTGGGCCACTTCTCCAGCCCTTTTTTTGTATTTTATTAGAGACAGGGTCTCACTGAGTTGCTAAGTGCCTCACCATTGCTGAGGCTGGCTTTGAACTCGCGATCCTCCTGCCTCAGCCTCCCAATACCCCTCCCCCATTTTGGATTGGCCAGTTTCTACCTCTAAAACAATACGGGATAGGCAGATCTGCTTCATGAGATTGCTGCTGATTTATAGCAGTAAGCAAAAGTGAGGGAAGTGTGGGATTGTAGATAATGTGACAGATTGAAAAGCAGTGCTAAGAATCAGCAGCAGGATTTGCCCTCTGTCACTGTCCTCCTAATGACAGGCCTCTTACATATTCCAGTTGAGTTGGAGATTCAGCGGTTACTGAGTGAGCGCTAACTGCATGCACGGTGCTGTGCTGAGCACTGTGGGCAGAGCTTGGAGAGGACCAGGGGAGGACTGAGCGTCTACTCCACACATTTCAGACATGAACTATAGATAAGAGCTCTGATAAAGACACAGAGGGTGTTATGAGTTGTAGGGGCCGTTTCTTTGGGGACTCTATGAAAGCAACTCAAAGTAAAACCTTGATGGTGATGTAAGATTTGTGTCAAATGAAAAGGGAAGAAATACACTGTTGTCTCTGTGTGTTTCCAAAATTTAAAACCCTGCAGCAGAGACCATATCTTTAGGGGAAAAAGAAAATCCCCTCTATCCCCTAGTCCAGTAAAGAGCACAGAGGCTTATGTGTTGGTACTTACTACGGACAAGGCAGGGGGCCGGGGGCGGGAGGGGGGAATGTTACAGCAAGCTCACAAGGGGTGGCCTGAGTTGGGCAGATGTCCAGTTCTTACGACACTCTTATCTAGCAGGCTGACCACAGGCAGGTCCATGTCCAGCAGGACTGCACCAAGTCGTCTATTTGATTTCTCTCTTACCCAGCCCATGCTCAGAAAGCAGAGATGAAAGTGGGACTTTCTTGTCCTTTATAAGTAGTAGGTGTTGAATTTATTCTTTACCTTGGCTTAATTTTAATTGTAATAATTATAACAATAAAATTGAATTCTATGATGTGGTCTCATAGAGGCAACAAACACTTTCAATATGTTCAGTGCATGTGTACTGAGGTTCTGGGGTAGCCTGTTCTCATTTTTCCCCCTCCTCTCCTCCTCCTCCTCCTCCTCCTCCTCTCCTCCTCCTCCTCCTCCTCCCCCTTCTCTCCCCCTTCTCCCCTCTTTTTTCTTTTTTCTTTCTTCCTCCTCCTCCTTCTTTTTTTTTTGATATAAATATCAGAAACCAAGAATGCAGAAATTTTCTATTTGGGGAATATTTTTCCCCCAAAGCAAAATTGAATTTCTATTGCTAAAGAACTATAGAACTATTCTTTTTAAAAACTGTGCTTCAGATGATTTACACACTTCACATTATAGATATGCTCGTGTTGGATAACCGTGGTTGCTGCGTGCTTTAAAATCTCCTTGGAATGAATTCCTTGGAACTCACTTTCTACCCAGCGAGAACTTAGATGATGCTAGTCATCTCTAATTGCTTCTTTTGCAGAGATACAAATTAGCTCTTCTGTTTATGGAGCTTGTAACTGCAGCTCTCGAGGATACTTAGTGAGACAGAGTGCTTGCTGATTCTCCACCCCAAGCACATTTCTTCCCAGCTACCCTGTGTGGGTCTCAGCATTGGAAGCTGGTGTCTGGGCCTGGTACGCACCACAAACGGGGTTCTGGATGGAATCCTTACCAACATATTTGCACACAATCGAACAACTCTTCAAGCAGCCATTTAACTCTAAACGACTCTGCATTTGGTCTGAAGAGATGGCAACTGTGAGAGGCTCCCAGAGGATCCTGGTTAAGCAGATCCGCAGTTGTGTCTCATCTTCAGGTGTCCCCCACGCCGTCGGAAACCAGAGCTCAGTAACTGCCATGCTTCCTGTGGGGCGAGGAAAAAGAGTTGTCTAAAGATGTACTGAGCCAGGTGCGGTGGCGCACGCCTGTAATCCCAGCACTTGGGAGGCTGAGGCAGGAGGATCTCAAGTTCAAGGCCAGCCTGGGCAACGTAGCAAGAACCTGTCTCAAAATAAAATAAAAAAGGCTGGGGATACAGCTCAGTGATAGAACACCTCTGGGTTTAATCCTCAGCGTCCCCCCCCCTCCAAAAAAAATCATGAGTGTTTTTCCTTAATAATTTGCTAATACATTAAACTATGTTAATAGATTTCCAACTTTTAATTCTTGGAATAAACTATACTTGACTCTTATGGTTTGTTATTACCCTCCTTATATATTTGGCTTTTTTGTGTGTACTAGGATTTTCCCTTCTTATAATATTGGCTTTTGTATGGGATTATATTGGCTTTATGAGTTGGGAAGTGTTCCTTATTTTCTAAGAGAGTCTGTTTGATTAGTATTATTTCTTTTATTGAGTTTTGGGAGAATTTGCCAGTGGAGACACTTAGTTCCAGAGTTTTCTTTTGGGACGTTGTTTGATTGCAACATTCATTTCTTTGACAGATATAATTGTTTAGGTTTTCCGTCTCTTCTTGTGTCAGTTTGGTAAGTCATACCTGCATCATCTAAGTTGTAGAATTTATTGGCATTGAGTTATTGTTTATAGCAGCCCCTCATTCTGCTTTTAAAATTTTTAGTGATTTTCACTTTTTCTTTAGTGATTTTCACTGTTTCAGTATTGGTACTGGTGATTTCTGAGGTTTCTTATTTTAAAACAAAAATCTTGGTCAGCGTTAGGTAGTTTTAAGTGTGTTCATCTTTTTAAAGTTACAGCATTGGGCTTTGTTGATTATTTTTCTGTTTGTCCATTTTCTGTTTCATTGACTTCTGTTATTTTAATTATTTTATTGCTGCTACTTACCTTGGGTTCAATTTGGGGAACTGTATTACTTTTTAGCTATTATTAAAGCAACTACTACTTGGCCAGTAGAAGGGATAAAAGATGGTTAGTAAGAGCTACATCTTCAATATGAATAATTATTCATAAAAAATATTATAGGTAAATTGAACTTTGTATCATTTTCTAACTATGAACAAAGTTCACCTGCTAGACCTCAAATAACCTAACCCAGCCAGGCCACCCTGGTCCTCCTGGCAGCTGCTGGGAGGACTGGGGGATTCATGGAGGAACTACCCTGTATTTCACACCCCTTTCTGGAATTGTCAAAGCAGCACCTCCAGAAACACATACGCCAGAGGACACACAGCAGATCTTCTTCACACAACGGAACTTATTTGAAATGTGAGAAGTATACATCTAGTTTTAATTGATGTGTTCAACCATGGGCATTGATGTGGGAAATGTGGTCATTAGTTTTATGCTCCTGGGTCATTCGTCAAAAAAGAATTAGGTGTCCCAAATGTTTTGTACCTGTGTCCATTATTTGAACATTACAGAGGAGGGAAATGATTCTATACTACTTCTGGGGAAATGAATGATGATTGTTTATATGCATAAAAATTAGACAGTCACCTACGGGGTACTGTAAAGCAATTAATAATAATGATCAGCATTGATAGTGACTCGTACTTCTCAAAACATATGGCCAGGCATTTTATTTTTCATTTATTTATGTATTGTTAATTCGTTCTTTTTAGATACGCATGACAGTAGAGTGTATTTTGACATATTATGCATACATGGAGTATGACTTATTAGGATCCCACTCTTGTGGTTGTGCATGATGTGGAGTTCACTGGGGGTGTATTCATACATGAACATGGGCATTTTCATGCCCTAGATAAAATCACCTTTTCTGTGGGCCCTTGGGGGGATGCAGTGTTTTTTTTGCCAGATGGTTTTGGAGGACAGACTTCTTCTGCTGATCTCAGTATCTTTGTTGCTGCTGTTCATTCTTTATGATGGCCCCTGAAAATGAGATTAAAACGTGGACGCTGTGCTGTTGGAGGCTGCATCTGTCACTATGGTTTCAAATAACTGCGTGTCCTCGCCTTCCTACTTTGCTGAAGATCCTCTGTCGTGAGGTAGTGACAGCCACTGAGCGCTTACTTGTGTCACATCTGCCCATTTCACCTCACAAGTATGTGTTGGCAGAACGAATGAATGAATGAATGCAGAAACCCAAAGTGGCTAATGAGTTGAAGATCGGAGCAATTGCATTTCAGACACTGTCACCCCCAGGTCAGGTGCTTTTCTGATAGTGGCGCCATCTTTGTGGAAGGCAGGGTCTGAAAATGATATCTAGAGACTTGATCCGTGATTCTGCCCTTGAGAGTGCTAAAGAACTACGAATTGGGAAATATGGTGGGTAATGGACACATGTATTAGTGGAGTATTTTTTAAATATTTTTTTACTTGTCAGTGGACCTTTATTTTATTTATTTACTTATATGAGGTGCTGAAAATCGAACCCAGGGCCTCTCACATGCTGGGCAAGTGATCTCCTGCTGAGCCTCAACCCCAGCCCATTGGTGAAGTTTATAACAAGATGGAGAGTGATGAAGAAGTGTTCCAATTTCAATTATTTCAAATTCTTTGAAATGGCCTAAGATGCAGCCAGGGTATTTGTGACTTGGGTTGACTACCTACCCTTTCCTAGTGTCACCAGAGCAAGATGGGGTTTTGAAAAAAAACTTCTCTTTATGACTTCTGAGTCATCATCCTCATAATCAAGAGATATACAGCAATGCAAAGGGCAAGTCAGGAAGAAAAAAATACACAATATTGTGTTTTGCAACTGCAACCGGAATATATCTTTTAAATAATAGGAGGGAATTGCTTGGTTGAAGGAATGGTAAATTATTTATTCCCCTTGGAAAACTACATTGAAAGAGAGTAGATTTTTTTTCCTTCCCCCTTTTTTTTTCTACCAGAATTGATTGTGCATTAGCATGTTACTATTCCATCCTATAAGAATTTGTTAGGATTTTTTTCCTCCTCCTAGGATTTTTATTTCTGTGATATTTTCATATAACGGCCAAGTAATAAATACCCAGTAGAATTTTGTGGTGTGCTTTTCATGGGGCAGATAATGCAGTGTCCTTGTCAAATAGCAAACTACTTTCCATCACTTACTCTTCTTACTAGGTAATGCTGTGTGTTGTAGAGAAATATAAATTAGTCGGGGTAGAAGAATCCCGGTTACTGTTAATGAGATAGATACCCACTGCCATCACCTATAATCAGAGTATTTGTAAATTCTGGTCCTTTTCTGTCCTTTCTAATGTCAAAACAGTCTGACAGCTCGTTTAGGAACCAGTCTTATAATCCCTGAAGAATCACAATCACTTAGTGATTGCAGGATGAGCTATTTAGGGGGATGGTCGCGTCCCCTGAAGAGCCTGGTGTCTAGCTGCAGGAGACACGGTAAGCACAGGACACAGGACGTGGCGTGGACAGGAGAGAATGTCATCAGGTGCTTCCTGTTGGGACTCTGTAGGGCAGAGGAGGAGGAGGGGACTCTTCTCTGGTGTTCTTCCAGCTCCGTCCCCACGCCCAGGCCTTGTGCAGAGATGCCCTGCTGTCGGAGCACACCCGGCTCTCCTGCCCATTGGCTTCTGCTTGGGTGCAGACATCGAGGAGCACCATCAAGGGACCAGAGGGAGGAGCAGAGTGGGGTCTTGCTCCCGCCCCACACGACGTTTGTTAGTGGCCTCTGTTTTGCTCTGGCCCTCTCCCTGCCGGGCCTGGCCACTACCACTTCTGTTTCTAACCTCGAGGGCAGAGTGCTACACTCTCTGGTGGGTCCCTGAACCCCGCATGGTCATAGTGTCACGTCCAGAGGCAGGTGACATCCGTTTGGGCCATTACCACTGGTGTGAAGGTCGTCACTTAGGGGGTATCCCCCAGTATATCCACTGAAGTTATTAATCAGTGTTATGAACAAGCATCTTTGAGGCAGATGCGGTGTAGACAGTTTATTTCTTTTTATAAAATATTTTATTAATTGTAGGTGGACCTTTATTTTATTTACGTTGTGCTGAGGATTGAACCCAGGGCTTCACACATGTAAGACGAGCACTCTACCATGAGCCCCAGCCCCCCCAGCCCTAGACAGCTTATTTCTCAGCGGGCTTTCACTCACGGGTTCAGCGTCACTGATGGTGTGTGCTGAATCAGTCATGACCACGGTCGTGATTGCCAAACAGTGGTTTTCCACTCGCTTCATGACTTCTGCGTTTCCTGGTTGGCTTTCCTCTGTAAGAAAGACTTTCCCTCCTATCTTACTTTTACACTTCATCAGTGTGAACTCCTGGGGCTCTATTTTGTTTGATATGTTATAATTGATTATTCACATTATTTTTATGTTCAACTTCCCCCCAGATGTGGACAGTGGCAGATGTCCTTTAACTGGCTGGTGTCCATGGGGTGTGTCCTCATTATTCCTTTTTCTGCACAACATGTTCTAGAGTCATTTTGTAAAGAATTTCAAGTCCAGCCGGGTGTGGTGGTGCATACCTGTGATCCCAGCTGAGGCAGGAGGATGGTGAGTTCAAAGCCAGCCTTAGCAAAAGCAAGGCACTAAGCAACTCAGTGAGACCCTGTCTCTAAATAAAATACAAAATAGGGATGGGGCTGTGGCTCAGTGGTCGAGTGCCCTGAGTTCAATCCCCAGTACCCTTCCAAAAAAATAGAAAAGAATTACAACTCCAGCTTGGATTCAGCCATTCATCAAGGAGTTCTTGTTCCTTTCACTGCAGAAACAGCATCTAGAAACCAAGATCTGGGCTCTGTGTGTGCTCATTACTGCTTGGACATCACTGATGGCAGTCCGTCTCAATGCATAGAACACAACTGTCCGTATATTTCATATATATATATATATATATATACACACTTTATATATATACTTCTAAAGTATATATGTATATATTTCATAAATATATATACATATATATATGCCCATATGCCTGTATCTGCTTTAATATCTAAAAAATGCCTAGCTATTTAATTAAAAATCAAGATTCATCCTAATACCTTCCATTCTAATCCAGTTCCACTGGATTCACTCTGGTCTTCTCTCTTTCTGTATTTATAACTCCCTTTTCTGACAGTCAAACACCTTGCTGCCACTATCCACAGCATACTTATTCAATCCATATTAGAATATGCTCAGACACACAGGTTCAAAATTGCTGGCACACATTACTGCGAAAATCAATATGTGTCCATATACATCTTTACCTAAAGTCTCTGCTGCATATAGGCACGATAGTAGTATATAGAGTGAGACACTGTCCTTGCCGTTAAGTTTCCTCACTTCCTCCTTCCTCTCCCTTCTAGACTGAGGAGTGGGATGGAGCTGGTTGCATTGTCTGTATTGATCAGAACATAGTACAGTCCAGGCTATGGTAGGCTGTAGGGTTAGTGGGGGCTAAGGTGTTGGGGTGCAGTTGAAGTTTTTTCTTTCTCTTCTCTGATTTGGTACCCCAAGAGGGTCTGAGCTAGCTACTGCTGCATAACAAACCACTTCCAAACTTAAAGTAAACGTAAAAGTTTATTTTGTTCATGGGTATGCCATTTGGGCAGGAAAAAAAAAAAAAAAAGTCCCTAATTTAAGGGGACAGTCAGCTAAGAATTTGTTTCCCTGTGTTATCATTTGGGGATATATGACCATGTGAAATTTGGCCTCATTAAATTTGTAGATTCTTGATTGGATGTGTGGCACTGTGTCCCTCTTTCATACCCTAGTGATTTCTGATCTCCAGGGCTCATTTAGTGAGAAATACAACTGCATTTTTTCAGATTAAAACCATGACCTCTCAAAAGCTCTCTATGATGGGAAACTACCCCGATGAAGCAAAATCTCCGTAATCAGCGGAGCAAGAGAAGTTATTTACTGGGTCTTAATGGGAACATACAGCCTAGTTGTAAATTTGAGGGCATGTTGTAACAAGTCCTGTGGTATCCAGAAGCACATTCACCCCAAGTGTGACTTCTGGCTCATAATTTCTACCAATGCAAATTACCAAGTGGCATTTATGGACTGTGTTTGTCATCAAGCATAAAAACTCTAGCCTGGTGTGGGAATATTGATCATTAGTTTCATGGGCAGATATTTTCCCAGGGGTCACACTGGAGTTTGGCCCTAAGCCTCTAATAATGCCAGGTTCTTGTGTTAATAAATGTTAAAGTAAACGTAAAAGTTTATTTTGTTCATGGGTATGCCATTTGGGCAGGAAAAAAAAAAAAAAACAGTCCCTAATTTAAGGGGACAGTCAGCTAAGAATTTGTTTCCCTGTGTTATCATTTGGGGATATATGACCATGTGAAATTTGGCCTCATTAAATTTGTAGATTCTTGATTGGATGTGTGGCACTGTGTCCCTCTTTCATACCCTAGTGATTTCTGATCTCCAGGGCTCATTTAGTGAGAAATACAACTGCATTTTTTCAGATTAAAACCATGACCTCTCAAAAGCTCTCTATGATGGGAAACTACCCCGATGAAGCAAAATCTCCGTAATCAGCGGAGCAAGAGAAGTTATTTACTGGGTCTTAATGGGAACATACAGCCTAGTTGTAAATTTGAGGGCATGTTGTAACAAGTCCTGTGGTATCCAGAAGCACATTCACCCCAAGTGTGACTTCTGGCTCATAATTTCTACCAATGCAAATTACCAAGTGGCATTTATGGACTGTGTTTGTCATCAAGCATAAAACTCTAGCCTGGTGTGGGAATATTGATCATTAGTTTCATGGGCAGATATTTTCCCAGGGGTCACACTGGAGTTTGGCCCTAAGCCTCTAATAATGCCAGGTTCTTGTGTTAATAAATGGAGCCATCCGCCTTCTGTGAGCCAATTACTTGGCGCAACAGGCCTCACTGTTCCTCCGTCACGTGAAGGTAGCCTTGTTCTCCTTTGGTCTAAAGAACAATAGGGAGCTTCCATTGATCTTGGCATCACTCCCACGTGCCAGGGAACCCTGCTGCAGAGGCTTGGGGCCCCGGCTGTCGACGGACGCTGTGCCTCTCTTTCATGTGGGCACTCTCCCTGGCAGCTGTTGTCTTGTGCTTGTCGATTCTGCTACTCTTTTCTTTTTTTTTTTTGTGGTACCAGGGATTGAACTCAGGGGCACTCGACCACTGAGCCTCATCCCCAGCCCTTTTTTTGTATTTTATTAGAGACAGGGTCTCACTGAGCTGCTCAGTGCCTCGCCATTGCTGAGGCTGGCGTTGAACTCGCGATCCTCCTGCCTCAGCCTCCCGAGTGCTGGGATTACAGGCATGCGCCATCGCGCCCAGCTAATTCTGCCACTCTTAACAAGGCAGTCGCCTTGATGAACCCTCAGAGAAGTGACCCTTCACCACATAGAGCTTCTAACCTGTTAAATGCCTCCTCTCGGATACCCAGCTCTTCCTGGAATGTGACATTACAGCACAAGGACGTGGCAGTTCCTCAACGCCGGGCAGCAGCAGTGGGCTGGCCTCTGGGGTGCATGGCGGTTGGTCCAAGTCTTCCCCTCCAGCTCCTTGGCCACCAGAACTCCATTCATCCCACTGGGTTAGAACTGATCATCCTTCCAGGGGGGTGATGGTGGCTGCGGCTGGGTATCATGGCGGAGTTCTTAACAGAACATTTTGCAAATAATCTATAACGCCTGCTCTGACAGGACGGTTTTGCAGTTCAGGCGAATAGGTGGCGTCCACAATGAATCCCAGGGCACAGAAAACCCCTAAAGACTCTTGGATCTTGCCACATCAGAGGGGTCGGTACCTGCTGTGGCAGCCACACCAGGTCCTTTGCTTCCACTCATGTCAGTCTGAATAAAAATCACAATTTTTAAAATAAAAACAGAGTTTTAATCCAGCGGGATCTATAGAGGTATGTGGTCCATAATTTCCAGTTGCTTGTATTGAGCTATGGAGAGGAATCTTTTCGCTATATAAAAATCTTCATTTGTATTAAGTCTTGTTAGATCTTAAGATTAAAAACTAACACATGATTGTATTCTCCTTTAGTGCTGAGTAGTGTTCCATTGTGTATATATACCAGAGTTTCCCTATCCATTCGTCTATTGATGGGCATCGGGGTTGTTTCCACAGTCTAGCTATTGTGGATTGCGCTGCTGTAAAACATTGATGTGGCTGTGTCCCTGTAGTATGCTGTTTTTAAGTCCTTTGCGTATAGACCGAGGAGTGGAATAGCTGGGTCAAATGGTGGTTCCATTCCAAGTTTTCCTAGGAATCTCCATACTGCTTTCCAGATTGGCTGCACCAATTTGCAACCCCACCAGCAATGTATGGGTGTGCCCTTTTCCCCACAACCTCGCCAGCATTTATCATGGCATTTGCAGGTAAATGGATGGAGGTGGAGAAAATAATGCTAAGTGAAGTCAGCCAATCCCAGAAAACCAAAGGTTGATTGATTCCTTTGCTGTGATGATACTGAATTATAGTGGCAAGGGAGGGGGGATGAGAGGAATGAAGGAATGTTAAATAAAACAAAGGGGAGGGAGGGGAGCGGAGAGGGGAAAGGGGATAGAGACAATGGCAGAAGGAGATGGACATCAATATACTAAGTACATGTATAAAAGCTCAAATGGTATGAAAATACTTTGTGTAAAACCAATGACTTGGAAACTGTGCTTTTTATATGTGATATGAAAGGAATTGTACTCTAAAAGCATGTATAACAAATTAAATTAAATTAAAAAGAAACTAACATAAAAAAAAAAAAAAGATCCAATGGTCTTGGAAAGAGATTGGGATGTGACAGCCACAGGGCAAACCAAATAGACCTGCAACGCCACACCTCCTACACCCCAGGGTGTTCACTGCCAGAGACAGAGCATCAGGCTGCTGGCAGAATAGAGGGACAAACGTGTCCCTCTTTAGGAAGCCTACGCCCCAGCCACGTGGCTCAGACACCACGCTGGGTTGAGATCTTGTGTGCACAAGTCAAAAGCATTTTTAATGCCTTTCTTAACATTTATGTAAAACTTTCCTTTAAGATTCTTCAGTTAAACTTCACCATTCAGCAGAATAGCCTTAGACAGGGAGGAAGGAATTGCAGCGTCTCTCATTTAGTATTTGGAGAAGAATGTGATGTAAGCTCTGATTGATTGATTTGTCTAGCCACACAGGAAAGCCCATTGGAGCTCCTGATAGGATCACATTGGACTGCATCTTCCAGGCCACAGTGCTACTCACGTGTCTTCCCCCTCAGAAAAGGATGTGGGATGGCTTGCCCAAATTCACACGGTGGCACACACTCAGTAAAGGGAGGCTACGAATGGGCTCTGAGCTTCCTAGCAGCTGAAGTCAAAAGGGAAACTTGAAAAGTTCTGGGGGGCCCTGATGCCCTTAAATATAAACTTACCAGCAGCTGGGAGGAAGAAGAGGTTGTCCTTACATCATGACCCACAAAACATCACTCCTTTCTTTCCTGTTTTGGAGTGATGCAGAAAGTAGGATTGTCTTTAACATCCTTGCAACAGCTAGAGATATTCATCTGGAAGTTTTTGCTGCGTCTCTTTCTATATGCAGCGGTTTAAAAATGCCAAAGTAGGATATAATCTTGGTAGAGGAGAAGCACATTGCTATCCCATCTACCTAAATGTTGCTATATAATATAGTATGGTACCTCTAGTATGTTAATCAAGTCTAATTGTTAAAAAAAAAAAATCTGCCTGGAAATGAAAACAAATGAGGAATAAAAATATCACCCTACCAATACTTAGTGGATTAATCATGGGAGAGTGTTTTGTTTTTTGTTTTTGTTTTTTTAATCATTGCCTGAACAGGAGTATGGTTGTCCTCAAGTCAAGCATTAGGAGTGCTTTTCTCCTGACTGGTTATTTTAATGCAATTATTTTAGCGAGTGGTCTCTGTGCAGGTCACAGATTTGTGGCTTTGCTCTTTTCAGTCCATATCAGCATATTTTGTATTTCGAAGTTCATCCTAGGCGAAACGTATTGCTGCCATGCAGGAAATGGTCATTTTAAAATGTATTTTGATCAGTAATATGAGGGAAGGGTTCAAACTGTGTTCAGTGGCATGTAGATGACTATTTTTGATTTTAGGCCAATAGGCAGGAGACAAAATAGCCAACAGATTAAAAATTGTCATGGGAAATGGGAGAAAAGGGGCAAGCATAAACTCCCTCAGTGGAAACAAGAATCAGGTAGACAGTTTTGTTACAGACAAGGTAAGTGGTAAGCATCACCTGGTTAGGAGGCCAGTATTCATTCATTCAAATCAAAACTGAGAGTCGAGAATAAGTCAGGCATGGTGGTGCGAACCTGTAATCCCAGAAGCTCTGGAGGCTGAGGCCGGAGGATCGCAAGTTCAAAGCTAGCCTCACAACTTAGCAAGGTCCTGAGCAACTTAGTGAGACTTTGTCTCAAAATAAAAAAATAAAAAGGACTGGGGATGGGGGACAGGCACAGTGGGTCATGCCTGTAATCCCAGTGGCTCAAGGGCTGAGGCAGGAGGATCAGGAGTCCTCCTGTCTCTAAATAAAATACAAAATAGGGCTGGGGATGTGGCCCAGTGGTTGACTGCCCCAGAATTCAATCCCCCATACCTCCCTCCCCCCAAAAAAGGTTGGGGGTGTGGCTAAATGGCTAAGCACTCCTGGGTCCCATCCCTAGTACGAAACACACACACACACACACACACACACACACACACACACACATAAAATTTTTAAAAAGCTTGTACCTGATTAGAAGGAGGAACTGTACTGTGAACTATGGAAAAAATGTGTCTGCTAAACATAGCCTTTGTTTCTAATTAAGAGCAACATTCCTCAGCAATTCAGAATCTTTTGTTCTAAGCCTGAATCCAATGTTCAGTACTTAGGATGAGAAAAAAGAAAAAGAAAAAGAAAAAAAATGAGTCTTGAAAACTCCACTGGCCGGCAGGGGAAATAATTCCACGTTTGGGTGTGTGGTTCGCGTGATGCACGAGGAAGCGGTGCGGGAGCATGGGTTATTTAACTGAAAGAGAAGAACGGGCTTTTCTAAACTAGTATCTAAGGAGTAATATTTTGGTAATACTCGAAATACTTCACTTTAATCTTGCACATAGAACGACTCGAGGCTTACGTGAACTTGTTAATTATGTAAAGTGGTAAAATCACACAGAGCAGTAGAACTGGGCTAATGATATTCAGCGTACAGAGATTTTACATCGTTCGAACATCTTTTTAGCAATGACGTGATCGCTGAGTAACTGCAGGAACTGTAGTTTTGTACCTCCATTAAGATTCAAAGGAGGCCTGAGTTTCAGAGGGAAATGGCCGTGCTTGTGGCTGGAATTCAATTGCCTGCCATCCAGGGGTGGAGGGCGGAGGGCAGTTAGATCTTAAAATCATGGCACACCCAGCCCCTGCCCCACGTGCAGGAGACTCGCTGCGAGCGCCCAGCGCAGGATGGCCCAGGGGAGCCCCTGAACCCTCAGGGCAGCTCTCCAGAGTGGCGTCTCGGCCAGGACGCCGGCAGACAGCAGAAGCAGTGGAACGGTATCTAGGAATGTAAGAATGTCCCCAAATCTGCTGGCTGGAGGGTCAGGGAAGAGGTCAGACGGAGGATTCTGGTATTGGGTCCCCTGGGAGTTTCTCTCCTCCTCTGTCTCCAGCCACCCATTAGTCAGACCTGGTTTTTTAATATTCTTTTATTGTGCAGAGCAGAGATTATCAGCTTATTCGTCAAACACAAGGAATAATAATAATAAAAAAAAAAACATTGGGAATGAGTCTCGGATGGCAGAGGAGGTTGTGATACATGATAACATCTGTGTGAATACCAAATGGAGTCGTTAGGATCCGCGCCGCTGGTAGGAGCGCCCGCTGAATCTCTAATGATGGGACTCTTAAAATAATGCATTACTTAGGATGTAAGAAAGTAGAGCGCTTAATTTTTCAGTTGGTTTATTGCAGCCCTTAACAAGAGTGGCTGCTAGTAAGTAGACAGTTAAATTAAACTCATGAATATCTGTTACAGTTTTTAAAATATGAAATTCAAACAAAAGCCTGGTGTGACTGTTTGGCCCCGTGCACTGAAATGCACCCAGATCGCCTCTCTTCTGAGTCTGAAGTGAGGGAGGAACACAGAGGACAAAGGAAACGAACCGTAAGCTGGTGTCATTCCCCCTCGGCACGTGCTAATCACTGGTATCTAAGACGATAAGAGAAGAAACTGTAAAGGGTGCTGTGATCTTAATTTCTGAGCAAGAAGAAGGGAGGGCAGAGAGGCCGGCAAGAAGCATGTGGACAGCATGTGGACCTACCACTGTCCTTGATGGTGTGTGTGTGCATGGTCACCATAACCGTGAGGGGGTTACAGTCGTTCCTGTGAGAAGCAGCGTTAGGCTGGTAGGGACACGAGCAAGCGTCTCCAGGACAACTCCACGACGACTTGGATACCAGTAGGGAGTCGGAGCAGCAGGGGCCTCCTGGTGACTTGCCATCATCCGATCCACGAAGTTGTGGATAGGCAGCGCAGTCCCACCTTTGAAGGCTGCCACAGGGAGCATGGCTTAGGGCTGTCGCAGTGTCATAGAAGGAGAGAATGGGAGCAGGAAAATCCAGAGGGTGACAGCCAGACGGGAGGCAAGAGGCCTGGGAAGAAGGGGAAGAAGCCAGCGGTGGCAGCAGCAGAAAGGAAAGCAAAGGAAGGAGAAGTCAGGATGGTGGGACTGCAGGCCCCGGGTGCCATCCTGGAGTAGCCGCGGTAATAGCACTGGTTATGTGGAAAGAGCTAGAACTCTAGACCTAAGGGACATCTAGGAGAAAGAACCAACTAGATCACATAAGTGTTGCAGAGTCTTGAAGGATCCAAGCTTGTAGGACTGGCCACAATGGAAATAGGGAGCCTGAGGAATCAGGTGAGAGGCAAAGGCAAATATTGTTATGGAAGAAACAAAGAAAAACAAAAATGGAACAAACTGTCAGTATTGCTTGCACTGAAAAAAATGTGTAAGTAAAAAGAAAGCTGTCTTTTAATTAACAACTACACAGTGCATCTAGAGCATTCAAATTTCAGCTTTCAGGGCTTTATGTTGCTGTACCAACTGATGTTTGTCTCAAAGATGCTGAGAGGAAAGGGTGTAAAATAAATGAATTCAAAATCAGATGAACAGGGCCACAAGCCACAGTGCAGTTTTGGATGGACTTATTTATTTATCTATTTTCTGCACTCTAAATTTAACCAAGTAGAATTCATTTACAAGTGCCGTCCTATTCAACCCTTAGAAAGGAAATGTTTACCATTTAATAGAAGATGTGCATTTTACTATAAAGTTGGGACATGATATCCTTGCACAGTTATTTCCCAGAGATCAGAACCTGTTTTGCATTGTGTGCTGAGCACAGGGAAGACGTGCCTGCACTCAGGCCTAAGAGACCAAGGATTCCTCCAGGAAGGTCATGGCTTCCACTCCCAGGACAGCATCAGGTGGAAAGTCTATCAGAAATGATATACCAGTTTCCAGGAAGGCAGAGCAAGTGAAGAAGAATGGAGAAGAGTTTTCAGATGCCCGATACCATTAGTAAAGAAGATGTGTGAAGCAAATTGATGAAAACTTGTCAGCTGTAAGCAGGGGATGAGATGGTATTGAGTTCTTCGTGTAGAGAAGCGCTCTCTGCTGGGAATGTCTTAAAAGGATGTCAGCTGAAGGAGATTAATATGACAGAGAAGATAGATAGAATAGAGATTCCTATAATATCTTTAGGAAGAAGATTTATAATTGGTAGCATCGGCAGTTTATTAGAAATTGTAAAACCAGGTATTTCTATGTCCAAATGGATGTGATTCAGGATATAGACCTGTGGATTATCTATTAGGTCACATGAAGATACCCCAGACCTGGGAGATAAACCTGATGCAAGGAAAGACTAAAGTTATCTTGGAGAACCATCCGTCATGCCGTGTATCAGCATAGCATTTATATCAGCATAGTACAACAAGCATTTCAAAATCTAGTTTAGAAAAACTCATTAAATTCACATGATTTTACTCGTGTGACTTAAACCTAATAGTTATCTGCTTAGTGGAAGCCTGAGTAGGAGTTGTTATTATTTATATTCTAATTTCCTGAGCTGGATTGTGTGTGTGTGTGTGTGTGTGTGTGTGTGTGTGTGGGTGCTGGGGATTGAACCCAGGGCCTTGTGCATGCAAGGCAAGCACTCTACCAACTGAGCTATATCCCCAGCCCTCCTGAGCTGGATTTTTAAAGAAGAGAGAATTTTGTATGTACAGCAACTGTAGATTAAGCATCTCTAATTTATAATTGTGAAATCCAGAATACTCCAAACTCTGAAAATCTTTGAGCATCAAGATGATGCCCCAAGTCTGATAGTTCATTGTACATAAACTTTGTTTCATGTATGAAATTATTAACAATATTGTAGACAGTTACCTTCAGGCTGTGTTATGTAAGGTGTGGATGAAACGTAATTGAATTTCATGTTTAGACTTAGGTCCCATTGTCAAACAATCTCATTAAGTATTTGTAAATATTCCAAAATCTGAGAAAACAAAATCTGAAATCCGAACCCCTTTGGGTCCCAAGCATATTAAATAAGGGATATACAAATTGAACTACTTTTAGAATGCTTTGATCAGTACCTACCATTTTCATAATTTTCCTAAATGAAGGTTATTTATATATTTCATTATGGTTCAAATATTCATTTTTAAAATTTTTCCACACACTGAACAAATACAGAGTTTTACTATTGCTAAGCACTAACCCACATGCTGGAGATGAAGCCGAAAGAGTCTATGACCATATCGCACTGATTTCAAGATGCCCATTTGCTTGCATTTTAACATTTCTAAAATTGGAATGTGTCTCACAATGTGTGAGTCATAACTGGGTGGGAGAAGTTTTCTTTTTTCTAAACGATACACAAGATTGTGATGTGTTATACTGGTACCATCTGAGAATCATAGAAATAGGATGTGATGGCACAATTATAATACAATTATGTTTATACATCTATATGCTGGTATACCTGAGCAACTATTTTTACTCATTCATATTTGTTAGAAAATTGAGATGCTTTTTCTAAGAAGCTCATTTTTGTGCCTCTGAGGGAAAAAACATGGCTCTACTATAAAATTCTTTGTGTGTCCTTGGTAATTGGAAAGTAAGAGAAAGAAAGGAAGGGGAAGGAAGAAGGGAGGAAGGAGAGAAGGGAACTTGAATTAGTGGATCGAGCAGGATTTAGAAGTCTATATGCTAAACTGTGGTATATTTCTTCCCTAATTACACACAAGAGGTTTTTCAGACAGCTTAATCATCTCAGTGTTTGTGTTATGTGGGATGGATGTTGGCAGAGTGTGATGTGTATATACATATCTTGTATCGCGGTTTTTTCTTTGTTTTGTTCTGTGGCTGCAATCCGTTTAATTGCTTTACAATAGTCCCTTAAGAAAATCCAATTATGAACGTCTGGATTATTCAAGAATGTTACATTCAGAGGTGATTCTTCTCTTTGAACACAGAGTCAACATAGAATTTGCTCAAATGAGATGTTGAAAATCGACTTTGAGTCACAAAAATTCAGTTTACACAAAGTTTTAAAAGCAGGCCCCCGTCTGGTAAACTGAGCACACCTTCATTGAGGAGGTACAACTGAATTGTGGGCAATAGAATCCAGCTAACTGTACTCACACACACAGGAAGCTCTGTGTGTGCACACAACACACACGCTCATATCTGAAACATCATTCTTAAGAGTCCCCCACTGGGGATCAGAGTTTATCACTCATTGATTTTGAACAAATGTTCAATTTCTCTGTCCATAAAAGAGAAATGATTGTGTGTGTGTGTGTGTATATATATAGCATGTCAGTACTAATTCTGGTGTGCGACTTCCAGATTTTAAGAATTTATAGGGCTGTAAATTATTTATACTGTTTATTAAAGTTTATACTTTTTTAAGTACAAGAGCTTACAGTTTAAACAGTCATGAGCTAATATACTTCCAAATATATACGAAATCTATATTTGATGAATAGCATTAATGACCGCCACACAGAGTTCTGTAGGAACAATTAGGAAGGACTTTTATGTCAAACTGAGGAGAAAATTACACCCAAGATGAGGCTTAAAGGATGCATGGAGGCAGAGGGAAAAACAGTTGCAAAACCTGGAAGTGTCGTGGGGAGAACAGAAAGAGGCTGCAACATGGGATTGGCAAAATAGGTGTCTCTGGACCCAGATCATGAAATGACCTCTTAGCTGTGATGAGCAGTTGGCCTTTCATTCTAAGGGCACCACCATCAAAGTGTCTCAAACAGGTTAGTGACATGATCAGATGGGTGTTTTAGAAAGATCACTATGGCTGCAGTGAGAGAATTCTCTTGTATTGGTTAGCTTGGCATTACTGCAATGCAATACCTGAGGCAATTAACTTATAAAGAAAAAAGGTTTATTTGGGCTCACAGTTCTGGAGGTTCTAGTCCATGATCAGTGGCCCCATTGTTTTGGACCTCTGGCAAGAGCAACACATCCTCGAAGGACCGTGTGGCAGAGCAGATCACTTATATCTCATGGACCATCAGGGAGGAGGAGAGAGGATGAGCCAGGGCCCAGAATCCCCTTGAGAGGCACACCCCCAGTGATTCGAAGACCTCCCATGTGGCCCCTTCTTAAAGGTTCCAGCATCTCCCAATGGCACCACCCAGGGACCAAGCCTTCAGCACGTGGACCTTGAGGGACACTATCTCTGTTCAAACCACGGCACCCTGGAGAAAGAGCAGATGCAGAGAGACGTGTTGGAAGACATCTTTGCAGCCATGAGACCAGAAGAAGGGAGACACACTCGACTGGACGCTGCCGGAATGGGAGGGCTCCCCAGAGAAGGCGCGTCTGCAGACAGCTGCAGGAGGGGTGGAGCAAGGGCCGACTCCAGTCTGACCCCAGACTCCCAGCGCGGGCAGCTGGAAGAGTTGGGGCACCATGCTCAGAAATAGTGGCCACATGAAGAAAAGCAGGTTAGGGGTCGAGGTGACGCAGTCCCCTTTGGTCACGGAGAGAGGACAGACCAGGGTTCAGCAGAAACTACAGGAGAAGGAGAGAGCCCAGAGGGGGATGGGTGGCTGCACCGCCCAGGCCCCAGGCGAGGCCACAGTGGCTGGGTGACGTTTAGATTTCCTCCAGCCCAGCAACTTGACCCAGTCTAGAGGAGGCCCAGGGTAGAGGAGCCGGAGCCTCAAACAGCCAGGCAGAAGACGCGCCTGGGACCCCCCCGAGAAACGGAGGCGGAAGAAAGGAAGGAAAGTCCCATCCAGGTGAGCCTGCCTTCTCTCTCTGGTGCCACAACATCAAGGAGACGTTTTGCAGTAGATCGACAGCCAGCTCACACGTGCACACACGTGCACACGCACTGCGCACACGGTTCCTGGGGACCTGCCTGGCGCGGGCCACGCGCTCACGGGTCTGTAGCTCATCCTGCGCTGGCGCTCATCCCGCGCTGCGCTCCTGAGGAAGCCGGCGCTGTCCCCTCTGGGGGCTCCTCCCAGGGACCTGTGCCCACAGAAGCTTGTCAGACCCCTGGGTGGCGAGTGTCCAACCCCGCCTGAAGGCCTTTCGTCACGGGCATCTCCCCCTTTGACTGTACCCATGGCTGCCTCTCTGTTCCTGCCCAGGGCAGCTTTAGCAGCTGCTGGGACCACATTGCCAACGTCCTGTGACCTTCAGAGAACCCGGGCCTGGTCTGGCCACCCAGACACGTCCAGTCAGTAGATAGCCATTGTATCCAGGGCCCACTGTGTCCTGCTGGGCGTCGCACCAGCCCGCAGGAGGTGCCATCCCCTCAGCGCCTCCCCAAATGCTCAGCAGTGATCCCTCGGGCTCCGTGAAGGACAGCAGAAAAAGAATGGGCCCGACAAGTTAGCCAGGAGAGGAGCAGGGCCAGCCAGAATCCCAGCGCTCCATGCTCGGTCGGAACTGTTTCAAGTCTGAGATCCCCGGTAGAGGTGACCCGAGCCAAATCCCCAGTCTTTTAGCATTTTCCCCGTCCATCCCCAAAGCTGTGCATCCCTGGGGTGTGGTTATCTAGCCCAAGTGGTGACAGGGCTGGGATTGCAGGATCAGTGGCAGGACTTCCACCAGGATCCCTGTGCTCCAGGCCCCCAGGCCAGGGTGATTCCTCACCCTAAGTTACAGCCTCGAAGCACGCCTGTCATCCCAGCACTTGGGAGGCTGAGGCAGGAGGATCGCGAGTTCAAAGCCAGCCTCAGCAATGGCGAGGCACTTAGCAACTCAGTGAGACCCTGTCTCTAACAAAATATAAAAAGGGCTGGGGATGTGGCCCAGTGGTCGAGTGCCCCTGAGTTCAAGCCCCTGTACCAAAAAAAAAAAAAAAAAAAAAAAAAGTTACAGCCTCTCCACGGGGTTCCTGCTTTCCCTACATTTGAATTAAAATTGTTCTGGGGGGCCTTGATATCCTGTGACCGCCACATTGCTGTGAGCACCCTGTGGCCTCGGGTGAGAGTCTTTATGGGATCCCTGTGCTGCAGTTAAGTGGTTATTGGTGCAGATGGGGGTTTAACAATAAAGCCCCCCCCCAAAAAAAGCTACTTCAGAACACACCGAGTCCTGATTTCTGAAAGTCTAAATCGCTCCGCCATTTCCAAACATGCCTTCAAAATATCCGGAGACATTAGCCCGTTCTCTCAAGAGTCCCTATCTGATTAAAAGGGGAAATTTTGCTTTTATTTACTTCATGAGGACTTGACTTGTTTCTTGGCCACGTGACTCAAACTCTGACTCAGGGCCTTAGATGTTGTGGAGCAGGGGACAGGGTGTCTCCACATGGGCCACTGTTATTAAAAGTGCTGAAATGTTAAGCCAGTCGTGGGGTCTGCATCCATCAGAATGTGCTTGCTTCCTTCAGATCCTTGTTTCAGTGATATTTCTTTCATGATAACATTTATTTATCAAAGTTTATGCTACTTTGACTTTTTATAAAATACCGGTGAAGATAAATGGATCGATTGACCCCAGGAGGAGTTTATTTATCCCTTTAGTCACACTTCAGTGGCAAAATCAATACCCTTCTGAAATATCTGATATTACAGCAGTGCCAGTAAATAGTGACATTCCTGAGCTCTGTGCAAGGGGGAACTGAAATTTATTATCAACTTAGATTTTTTAGTAGCTGTATTGATTTTCCTGGAGATGCTTGTGAATTTTTATTTATCTGTAGCTGAGCAAGTGACCTTTGTTTCCGAAAACTGCAGTTTAAACTTGCCAAGATCAGGGGAGTCAGGTGCGCACTCGTGAATGCAATGAGGTGAACCAAGGAAAAGAAGGAGGAATCTTTTATTTTCCCCCCCAAAAGTGGACTTTTTTGTTTTCTTATATATTCAGCATTTTGCATTTGTTTTTGGTGTTGCCAAAAAACAGACACGTCAAATCCACAAGCACTTGTTACAGACATCTGTGTGCGGCCCTGGGAGGAACATTCTGAGGAGATGGCTTTGCGCTGGTCTTGAAGGTGAGGTAGCATAAGCAGGTGTTCCAAGGAGGAGAAGGAGCTGAGGGCAGGAAGCAGGAAGAAGGCTGGGCTGCTGGTGGAGAGGAGGAGGAGGGAGGTTGTGCCTCCTTGGAGCAGCCATAGGACGCAGAGGTGGCCAAAGTGAGACCGTGGCTCAGCAGGGCCTTCGATTTCAGGCCTGGAGGCAGTGGGAGCTGTTTTAGAATTTTAGGCTGAGATGAAAATGTAGTATTGGAAAATGGTAGGTGGTGAACAGGGTGGATAACTAGAGGAGGCTCCCTGAGGGAATGGGCTTACTCAGGAGCTGGGTGCAAGGATGTAGGCCAGATCCATCCGTTACTGGGAAATGTCGTAAAATCATTCTTTTTTATGGCTGAGTAATACTCCACTCTGTGTATATACCACATTTTCATTATCCACTTATCCATTGGACACCTAGGCTGGTTCCACAGCTTAGCTATTGTAAATTGTGCTGCTGTAAACACCGGTGTGGCTGCATCTCTGTAGTAGGCTGATTTAAAATCCTTTGGCTATATAACGAAGAGTGGGGTGACTGGGTCAAAGGGTGGTTCGCCAGTCCCCAAAAGCCAAAGGTCGAGCCTTTCTCTGACCTGTGGAAGCTAACCCACAACAAGGTGGGGAGCGTAAGGGGAAGAATAGGAGTTCAGGGGATTAGGCAAAGGGGAATGAAGAGACGTAACTCTCACCCCAGGGAATCCCACCATCAGGTCCATCCACAAGAGTGGGGTCCCAACGAGAACAAGGTCTGTTCCGTGTTTGCATCATTATATCAAACGGACTCCACTGTCATATATAACTGAAAACAACCAATAAATAAATTTAAAAGGATGCAGGCCAGAGGTGGTGCCTGGCAGACCCAGGCTGGGGTTGGCCTGAGCGAGTACAGGGCTGAGGGTAAGACGCGCCAGCCACACGTCGCCAGAGAGCAGGTGGGGCAGGAGGCGCCCCTCCCCATCGTTTGCCCGGCCTTGAGGTTGGTGTGACGGCGTCTCCCGCGGGGTGTGGAGTGCTGCGGTCAGTGTCGAGGTCAGATCCCAGAGGGTGGGCAAGAACATGGAGCATGGCTGTGAGGCTTCGGAAGGGGACCCCATCCTGTCTGTGCCAAAGCATCCTCATATCAGTGTGTCCCCTTAGGACTGGCGATCAAATGAGATGATGCAGGAAATCATTTGGTACTAAGCTGGGCACAAGGTGAGAGCCCAGTAAGTGTGAGTAGTTAGGATTCTGAATATTCCACAGGTGGGAATGTTGATTCCTAGGAGAGCCCCAGCCAGGACGAGAGCCCAGTGTCATCTGCTCTGAGCACACTTTTCTTCATGACAGGAGGGCAGAGGAAAAGCCACTTTTTTCCCCCCATGATCCTCACAAAACTGCACCATGCACTCGACGGGAAGCACCTGGAGGACTGGAGACCCGTCCACCCAGCTTCTCGGAGAAGGCCTCCGACGCTCTTCAGCCGTTGATCATTTGAGAGACTTTATTTGGTCATTACCAATTCATGACAGATGTGTTTTAATGTCACACTGGCAGATCGTGATTCTGCTTCATGGCTGGGCTGGAACACGCTGGCTGTGCCTCCCCTCCCCCTCTCCCCACGGAAGCGTCCAGCTCAGCATTCCCTGGCACTTGCTAAGCACATGTCGGTCCCTCTGCCGGGCAGACAAAAGGGTATTGGGTGCGCATTCCACTCCTAAAGATGTCTGTCGGAAAGATGCGACTCTCAAACGGTGGTATCGGAAGGTGAAGGAATGAGGTTGAGGAGAGGGAGAGAAAGGCAGCGTTGTGGAAACTGAGAGAAGATAGGGTCCTGCTCTGAGGTCATCAGCAGAGTCCTCAGGGAGGCAGGCAGACCTGGCTCTCCAGAGGCCCCAGGCAGGGGGCACTAGGAGGCAGGTGCAGGGGACCAGGTCGGCCCGTCTTCCTCTACCTGGCCAGAGAGGCCTTTGGAATCAGTCCTAAGGGACCTTATTTGCACCTGGAACTCGAGCTCATTCCTGAGTTTCTTATGAAAACCTGCAGGGATGACTTTCCAGGTGGGAGGAGTAGGAATGGGCACAGTATTTTTAAGACAGTCCATGTTCATTACACGTGGCTAACATTTAAATTGCAAAGTATACAAGACCACAGTTCAGCCTGTCTTCTATTTGTTGCTGAATTGAAAGTTCGGAAGTACTGTTCAATGGTCTTTGTGGTCCTGAAATGTTGACTATACCCCAAAATGGTCATACCCAGCAGTGCTCATTTAGTGGAGACTTAGTTACATTTGCCTTCCATTGATTTTGCAATAAATATGTTTCATGTACCTTTGGTAGGTAAATAGCAATCATGAAAACCAAGCAGTCTTTAATACAAAAGAAAAAATACTAAAATAGTAAACCTCTACAATTTATAGGGCAACTTGCAAAACAGCTTATATATACCTTGGGAGAAAAACATTAAATAAGAATGTATTTTTGACAAGGAAAAAAAAAAAAGAGCAAATGAAACACCTTGACAGAAATTTCAACACGTTGCTTTGAATTTGCTTTGCTTCAGATGGAAACTTCTGATGTGTTCTTGGGTAAAATTTTGTGCAAAAAAGCATCAGGCTCTGACCCAGGAATAAACTTGGCAACTAGAAATGTCTGCAGACAGTGGCTGCGGGTGTGAGGGTGGGTGGGAATGGGCTTTCTGTTTCTGGAATTTAGAGATTATAGCTGAGTACTTAAATGGGGAGGCCTTGCTGGGTGTGGTGGTGCACACCTGTAATCCCAGTGACTCAGGAGGCTGAAGCAGGAGGGTCCCAAGATCCAGGGCAGCACCAGCAATTTAGGGAAACCCTGTCTCAAATAAAAAAAAGGTCCGGGGATGCTGCTCAGTGGTAGAGCATCCCTGGGTTTAATCCCTGCTATGCCAAAAAAAAAAAAAAAAAAAAAAAAAGGAAGCCTCAGGGGCCCCTGGTGTTGATGGGAAATTCCTCAACACTGAACATTTGTCTGGTTCCACAGCACATGGTGTCATATAAATGATAAGAGCACAGCAACTCCATTTACTATACCACCAACTTAGGCCTCCATAGTAGTTTATTTAGAAACTTAAGTAGACAGAGTTTGCTGTTGCCAGATAATTTCTCAATGGAGATCGAGGGGGAAAAGAAAAAAGGAAAATGAGATAGTCATTTTATAACTGTTAGCAGCAGCTACGGAGAATGTACTAATCTGGTTTATGACTTTGATCCGTTCACCCTCAGTCACCTGCACCAGGCCCTCTGAGCACGGTCTCTGTTTCCTGGGCAGGTACACAGTGCATGACCCTGACCCTCACCGCAGCCTCGACAGGTTCTGCACGCCAGAGTCAGAGGTCCAGGCTTATCAGGGGTGAGAGTCCTCTCTGCAGCAAGGATGGTGGCCTCTTTACAAAACTGACTTCAGAGAGGGATGCGAATAGATGCAATTCAGTACTTACAAGTGGAGGCTGTGATCTGTGTTCCACGAGGATCTTTAGCACATCTGAACCTCAACATTTTGTTTTTCTATAATCAAAGGCATTTTTCTATGAGGTGTTATTGACATGCACTTCGACTTCAAAAACAGGAACAATTTTCAGATTGACGTTTCCGTTAATTTTCTTCTCAAGTCTGGGGAAACACGGTTGGTGGGGCGGTGAGCAGGTTTGTCTTCCCAGAGTGCAATGCCCACGGTTATCTGTAAGCCTTTGAAAGGGGGAGCCCTTTGAACCTGTGGTTCCACCTCTGCAGACTTCTCTGGTGGAAGTAGCCACACAGGTGCACAAAGAACTTGCAATAAAGAGAAACTGCCCTTGGTTCTAACACTTTCTTGGTTTTTTTTTTTTTTTTTTTTTTTTTTGGTACCAGGGATTGAACTCAGGGGCACTCAACCACTGGGCCACATCCCCAGCCCTTTATTGTATTTTATTAGAGACAGGGTCTCACTGAGTTGCTAAGTGCCTTGCCATTGCTGAGGCTGGCTTTGAACTCGAGATCCTCCTGCCTCAGCCTCCCAAGTGCTGGGATTACAGGGGTGCGCCCCCGCGCCCGGCCCCCTAATGCTTTCTAATAGCAAAAGCTCTTCTAGGAAGAGAGAACCTGGTTGACCGCTGCACCTCACCATGTACATTGGGGTGACCTAACAGGTAGTTATTTAACAAGTATAGTATTGATCCCACAAGATTCTCTTCTGTGCCTGGGAGTCAATGTGCACGTAAGGATCATAATGACCTGTAGGAAGATCAGGGGAGGAACTGGGTCGTGATGAATGTTCGCTGACCGTGAACGAGGGACAGATGTTAGCTTCAGTGCCTTCTCTCATTATTGTCATGGCCAGATATTCTACCTATGAGAGCAGGCATCTCTTCAGAGAGACTCCCATGAATGATATGAAATAATACTGTGCGAATGGTTTTTAAGAATCTACGTTCCCAAGCTACTGATCCACTTGAGAATGTGTTTATTTTAACAGCACCTTTGTTTTAAAGGGTTCTAGACTGTGGCACCCTAGTGTGGTTCAGAATGTCAGCATCTAAGGCATGACGGCATGTTGCTAGTCATCCTCATGCCTAAGAAAATAATAAATAGGGAAGTGATTTTAAACGTATTGGTAGCATTACCAGGACAGGACTTTGCAGGGAGTAGGCAGCAGCCATTTCCTTTACACCAAATGTTTCAAGGAAGTTCAGAACAGAGAGGAAAAGGGCTTATCCCGAAAATGATCCTGAACAATCTAAATCATGCAATTCAAATAATCACAGTATTAAATCAGTTCGTGTGAGTGTCAGCTTCTAATATCCTTCTGGCCATTCTGAAAATAGAAGGGAAACAGAATGGGAGTTGACAGTCTTTTCCCATAGAGGATCAAGTACTAAATGCTTTGGGTTTTGAGGGCCATGTGGTCTCTGTTGCAAATATTTAACTGCCCTGGTGAAAGCAGAGGGAGATAGCATGTAAAGAACCAATGTTCTTGTGTTCCAATAAAACTTTATTCGCAAAGGCAAGCAGCGGGCGGGACTTGGCCCATAAGTGACAGCGCGCTGATAGAGAAGACCAGTTAAAAGAGCGAAGCAGTTATTCCTCTTTCAACTTCCTGCTCTCTTCGGCATTGAAATTATGATAGGTGTCGATGTAAACAGTACTGTGAGATATGGTCAATAGTCTTACATTTATTTTTCCAACTCTGGGTGAGCAATATGACATGGTTCTAAAACTTAAAAATGTGTCATTGCCTTTTGGAGACACTGAAGTAGTGGCCAAACCTGACCAGAGTGTTTTAGTCCATTTGAAATCTGGGAACCCATCCAAATACGAAACCTATAGATTCCAAGCATCTCTGGGTATGAAATTTAATTTGGTGTCTTTTCTCTTAAAGTGGCAGTTATTTTCATTGAGTGGCAAGGTTTGTGGCTATGGAATTTAACTTATGGAAATTAAAAGCAGTGAAAAGTTCAAAGCAACAGCGTAAACATTTACTGAGCATTCCCCGTAGGCCAGGCATTACTGTCAACATTTCCGTGTGATGAAGCCAGCAGTGTAGGAGTGGAGTGGAGGGAGCGTCTCTCCCCGGCTCACAGAGGAGACATTAGGCCCGCGTTAGGCCAGCCATTCCAAAGCTTGAGTCTCTGAGATTCCCATCCCTCAGCTGGGCTCCAGAGCGCAGGGCTTCCTGTGTGGCCTCTGTTTATACTGAGCCTGTCACCCCAGCGTTAATCAGCTAATTGAAGTGTACCATTTGGTTCTGAGGATCACGTCCATTTGCAAAGAGACCTGTATGCTTAGTGTAGAATAAAGAACTTTAAAGGTCAGGGAACTTTCAGTCTGATCATAATTCAAGTCCTGCCATTCATTCATAAATAAGAAAGGCCAGTAAAGTCCAGGGACTTGTCCAGGTAGCCAAGGAATGGTAATGTGGGCGCTCCGGACAGACATTCCAGAAGCTTCCTGTGGAATCTCCAGGGGAGCAGCCTCAGCTCCTTGGAATCATGGAGTCTGCACTGTGGACCCAGGAGCTGGCAGCAGGCCCAGGCCCACCTCAGCAGGGGGCCTCCCTCCCCGACCCCTTACCTTCCAGGTGTCCTGGGGACAGAATGTGAGTGGAGGACCTGGGCCGAGGCCCCGGTGGAGGCCCCAGGGCCCTTTCTAGACCTCCATGGCGGGAGGTCTGCTTTCTTTTGAGGCCCCACTCCGTCCTTCCAACAGATGGAAATAACACCCACATCCCACATTAAATTCATTAAAAAAAAAAAAAAAAAAAAGCTTTAAAACTTTCCAAAAGATTTACAACTTTGTGTTTTGGAGTTACTTGACTACGAGCAACTCATTTAATTTACCGTTGATTAAGCTATAATCAATCATGAGGCAAACTCAAGAATTCTTGGAAAGTTCAATCTAAGCTACTTATTCTTTTCAAGTGTAATGAATTTTTAAATGGACACTAACTGTAATGATTAATAAAAATGACCTAATATGTTGTTCAGGCATTTAACTAACCACTTATTGATTCTGACATTATAGCTTGCTTTATTTTATTTTATCTTTTGAACCCGTAACTTTCCTTCTTCAGATCCGACATTGGGGTGGGGCCTTCAAAAGCTGGTGGGCCAGTCCCTAAGAGGGGGATGACCTTGGACCTGGATACGGTCCTGGCTCTGCCACCTTCAGATGGGGCCATCCCCCACCCGCAGGGAGCTTGGGCAGGTCTCCCTGGTGTTGGGTGACACATCCGTCTGCAGCTGTCCTCCCTGTGTCCCTGGGTCCTGGGCAGAAGGCTCCCCAGCAGAGGTGCGGGTGTCCTCCACGTCCTGCGCAGGCCGGGGCCCTCCTCCTCCGCCTGCTGCTCCTCCCTCCAGTGTTAACCAGCTCTTCTTTCTGCATTTGCAACATTCAAGATTCCTGGGTAGCACCTGCCTGCCTGCTGCCTGGGCCTCCTCCCTCCTGGGCTCTCACATCTGTTCCCCCCACCCCCACTCATGGAGGACAGAGACCAGATAACTGGAGGTGACCCCTGTGCCCTGAACCCACCCAAATCATTCCAGCTGGCCCGTCCTCAGCCTCCCTACGCTGCCTCACCCCGTCCTTCCCGTGAAGCCCAGCGAAGGCTCGTACTCCAGGGCTCCCCTCTTCCCTCTGCCTTCTGACGACCCTTGAGCGTCCCTGTCTGTGCCGCCACCCGTCGTGGCATGCCCCTTCCCCGTCCCTGGCAGCCTGTCCTCTCCTGACCTGTTGCTCCTGCCATAACCCGAATGGCCAAGAAACTCTTTGAAACAGCCCCTGCCCCCACCATCGCTTAGTCGGCTGTCAGACAGCCAGCCCTGGGAAGGCAGCCCCAGTGAGCGAGCAGACTAACCCCCAGTCCCTTTGGGTCCTGGGGATGGAGGTGGGGGAGGTCCAGCTGGCAGGCCCTGGTTCTGCACCTGGTGGCCAGGGGCATGCTGAGGTCACTTCTATCCAGACAGAACTGGAGCACACCAAAGGCTGTGCTGCAAGCCCCCTGCTATTTGAAGGACAGCAGGGCCGGGGAGCAGGGGGGTGTGGGGTGTGATGCCTGAGAACAGGAGATTTGTAGAAAGGGCCCAACTCACAGAAGAGACCTGCCCCCTCCCTCCTCCCAGGGCTGCCGCTCTCTCCAGCCTGGGGACGTTTGGTTTGTCTGATCAGCCAACTTGGCCATTCTAGACAGGACTTATTATTTTTTTCTTCTTAATTAAAAATGAGACCATCAACACAGTATATCTTAATCAGTTGCTAAAAGCCTGCGTCATTTCTTCTGATTTCTTCCTCTGCATTCTCTATTATGTCTGGTGGTTTTTTTTTTCTCTATTTTTTTATCAGTGATTTTTAATTGCATAGAACAATGAGTTCCATTTTCTATTGAAAACATCAACAGATAAATCATTGGAAGCAGAGCATCTGAATGTGCAATCTCCCTCAGTACCTACAGGATACAGAAATCCATGGATTCCCCTTTTCCCCAGGATATAGAAATCCATGGATGCTCAAATCCCCTGTATAAAATGGCATAGAACCTATACATAGCCTCCCTGTGCCCTTAATCATCTCTAAATGACATAATGCCCAATATTGTGAATGTTATGTAAGTAGTTGTTAATACTTTATTGTTTAGGGAAAATGACAAGGAAAGAAGGCTGTATGTTCCATGCAAACGCAATCATTTCCCCAATATTTTCGGTCCCCTGTGGGTTGGGTCTGTGTATACAAAAGTGATGGAGACAGAAGCTAGCTGTACAAAGTCATAAAAACCCTGAGCCCTAATGATGAGTTCTGTCCATCTGCTAAATTGTGTTCAGAATCAAAGCCCAGCCTGGTGCGGTGGTGCACGCCTGTAATCCCAGCACTTGGGAGGCTGAGACAGGAGAATCGCGCGTTCAAAGCCAGCCTCAGCAATGACGAGGCACTTAGCAACTCAGTGAGACTCTGTCTCTAAATAAAATACAAAAATGGGCTGGGGATGTGGCCCAGTGGTCCAGTGCCCCTGAGCTTAATCCTTGGTACCAAAAAAAAAAAAAAAAAAAAAAAAGAATCAAAGCCCTTCATCTATCCTGACATTTCCCTGTCTGCTGCCTCCTTGGCTGGAAGGGAGCTCCTGTGGCTTCCCTGCATGGTCACAGAACACAGGGGTTGGGGGCTGAGCCGGTGTCCTTGTGACCACTCTCTGCACCCAATGCACATGTGCTGCTCTAACAGACTATCTGGGGGCGGCGAGGGGAGACCACAGTGGGACCAGAAGACCCAACCAAAAGCACAGCCCCTCCAGCACTTGCTGATAGAAGCAGAGATTGTACCAGGCGGAGACAGATTTGCCATGAAATTAATCAAGCTTAAATTCCAGGGCTCCTGGGTTGCGGAGTCCCTTCTAAGACCCTGTGTGTAATTTGGTACTCAGAGTTGGCCTTTTTTTTTTTTTTTTTTTTAATAGGAAAGATAGTTTTATAGCCTTTAAGGGCCCAGAAAAACCCACCTCTGCCCCTGGGGAGGGGGTTTTGTGAGTGTTATGTGATGTTTTTACTCCTTCGCTATAAATCTGTCAGGCCGAGAGCACGTGGAGAGAGGACATGTGTCAATATCACTCAGAAACAAGGGCACCAGCACCGCGGCCCAGGGACGGATTTCAGGTCTATTAGCCACAATGTCTCGGATGCAGATCTGTTAGAAACCTGGAATATGAGAAGAAGAAAGATTTGACACATCAGGGCTTTTATTTGTAGGCATTGTAATCGTTCTGCTTCTAGGTTTTAAGCCTACAAATGAATTTTTAAAGGTTTGAGGCATGCAGCTACATCAGTATTTTTACAATGGTCAAATTCTTCCATTTACCATTTGAAACCAGTGGAGATGGACAGTCCCGGTTTCTTTACTTTAATGATGTTAGCCTCATTGAAAATGAAGATTCAGGAGGATAAAAAATGGGGCTGTGACCGCTATTGATTAAGTGTCTCCTTGGCTTCATTGTTCAGCCCTCATTGGCCTCTGGGGCAGAAGGAGGCCCAAGAAAAACACTGCTGACTTTCCTTGAAAAGATGCAATGCTTAGACAAAGGCAGCTGCGTGCTTTAAAAAAGGTACAGTTTTCACATACATGGTTTAGTCTTTTCAGAAGCAGGAGTGATCGATTAAATGCGTGAAAGAGGAAGCCTTCTCAACATTACGGGAGGTTAAATGTCCATCTGAAAGACTTATGAGCAAAAGTCATTGTAAAATGGTGACAGGCACAAACCGCACCCCTCTTAGGATTTTAAAAGAGAAACTGATGAAAATAAGAAGGAAATAAAAGAAAGCATAATATAGTCACCTATTGGTGCTAGAGTCATCATAACATTTGATTTGAATACACATTTCTAGTTGTGTATCCTTGGCATCTTGAGTGTATATAAAATGTCGTTTGGAAATATGATATAGAAAATGAAATGCTATTTTTAAATGGCAAAGTTAAGGCATTCCACATATGCTAAAGCTTCTGTTTAACTGACAGTTTTTATTCATGTGAAATTAGTGTGATTTTGTCCTCGGTGTCTGTTCTTTGTAGGTGAACTCTCTTTAACTTATCGCAGTGCTTCCAGCAGCTCCCCTCTTCCTTTGTTCTCAAATTACAGTGAAGGTTTACAATATCTTATTTTTAGAATTTTGCCTTCCCCTTCCGTATTTTGTCGGGAATATACGTTTTCATCCCTTGCTTTATAATTGTGTAAAGTAGTCTATCAGGTTCACTCCTGAGACATGCGCTGTGAAGTTTTGACTGCATATGACAGTGTTTGTGAAGTGATTAATGCAACATTTGCTGATTCAGATTCTAAATAATCAAGGCAGGGCGCTAGCTCTTGGAGTCATGTGTGGTTTGGCTGTGTGCTTCCGCGCGAGGGCTGTGCCTGTTTGGAGTTGGGGCCTCCGGATGGAAACCTGAGTCCTCCCCTCCCAGTGGGGTCACCTGAGGCCACTTACTTACTTTACTGAGCTTATTCCCCAGGGAACAGAACACCTGTCTCAGGGAGATGATGAAGGGTTGACCCAGCTAAGATAGAAGAGCTTAGCTCAGCACCTTCACAGGAAAAACTCAGTAATTGGTAATGATCAGAATAGCTTAATAAACACAACAATAATAAAAGTTTTTATTCAACGCTAGCCATGTTCAAGACACTGTATTAAAAAGTGGGAGATTATGTGTACGTATGTATACACACACAGATACACACATATATGCATTATGTGTATATGATATTGCATATGTGAAATGTGTGTGTACATATACATGTATTATATGTGCCTTCTATACCTGTGTGTGTACATATTTTTAAATATTTTATGTATTTATGAAATCTGACATTGAAGAGCTCATATTTTCTGGTAAGAGCACATTTTTTTTTTTTTTTTGGTACCGGGGATTGAACTCAGGGGCACTCGACCACTGGGCCACATCCCCAGCCCTTTTTTGTATTTTATTAGAGACAGGGTCTCACTGAGTTGCTAAGTGCCTCGCCATTGCTGAGGCTGGCTTTGAACTCGCGATCCTCCTGCCTCAGCCTCCCAAGTGCTGGGATCACAGGCGTGTGCCACTGCGCCCAATAAGAGCACATATATTTAAGTGATAATTATACTACAGTGTGATAACCATAATTCTAGGAATACACACCATCATATTTTGTGAACCAGAATAATTTGTTTCATTGCTTTTTTCTAAATATTTATTTGTTTGCTTTAGTTGTACACAATGCATTTGTTTTTACGTGGTGCTGAGGATCAAACCCAGGCTGCGCACGTGCTAGGCGAGCGCTCTACCTCTGAGCCACAACCCCAGCCCCATAATTTGTTGCTTTTTTTTTTTTTTAAGTCAGTCCAATAAGCCAAGATGATTCTAAATTGACAAGTGCAATGCTGATAATAATGTTATTTAAAAGACTCAGGGCCCTGGAAGAATTTATTGTCTTTTTTACCTAAAGATGATTCTAGTAACAATTACCTGCCACCAATATAATGTGGTGTTTCCAAAAAGAAACAGGAAACAAGTGGGCACGGTGGTGCACACCTGTGATCCCAGCACTTGGGAGGCTGAGGCAGGAGGATCGCGAGTTCAAAGCCAGCCTCAGCAATGGCGAGGCACTTAGCAACTCAGTGAGACCCTGTCTCTAATAAAATACAAAAAAGGGCTGGGGATGTGGCCCAGTGGTCGAGTGCCCCTGAGTTCAATCCCTGGTACCAAAAAAAAAAAAAAAAAAAAAAAAAAAAGAGAGAGAGAGAGAGAGAGAGAAAGAAACAAGAAACAAACAGAACATGTTACCTCTTCTGGACCCAGGCAGGTTCTCTGGCTTGGGGCCGTGTTTGCTACTTGCTGTTTGCCTTAGACCTCATACATGGTGTTTCTAGAGATTGAGGTTTGAGAGAATGGATTAGCTCAGCTCTCTTCCATTACCACACCTGCTGCTCTGGGGAACCCTGCACCCCAATGTTGGGGAGAACCATTTCTGTTTTGGACATGGACTGGGGGTGTGGGTACAACTGTGTGCCTCCTAGCCATTTTCTGTAAGGGAAGCTAAGAGCTAAATGGTGAAACTTTTGAAAATCAAGAGTAACTAGAAATTTAATCAAGGTCAATGCCTATTTCCTATAGCACTTGCTACAAGTCAAAGTCAATATATTTTCAAGATGGTTTCCCTAAATTGAGGTCTTTTAAAAAAAATAAAATTTTTAAGAAAGCATCCCAACTTCTTAATATAGCACACATTTTTCATGAGTACTGTTGTTCTTTTGCCAATCTACAAATCAAATGTGATAATGGAATTCCTTCTGGGGCAGTCATTCTGATGTAATATATGTCTGCCTTATCATCACTGATTTTTTTCAGTTTGGCTAGTATAAATTTTCTTCCATGCAGCATGCATGGTATACAGTCCCTTTTTCAATGGCCTGAATCCAACAGACTTGAAGATAAACTAGTCCAAAAGACAATTAAAGATTCTCCTGACAGAAAACATGCATCTTTTGCATTTCTCTATCAGGGAAGGGAGGCAGCAGAGAACAGGATGATTTTAGCTATGCTCCAAGGCCTGACCTCGTGGAAATGTGTCCAGCTGGCTGTAGGGGGGTGTCTGACCTTGCACGGACCTCCTCAGTTCAGAGAGAATGATAATGGTGTCCGTTTTATACCAGTTTGTAAGCTTTAATTCACTCATGAGCATCTCAGGGCCTCCTTGGATTCGTAGGCTAAGGCCACTGTAAAGAAAGGATGCCCCAGAAGGGCTGGCCAAGGACAAGACGAGTGCTTCACTAGAGCTGGACTGCATCACCAGGCCTACTGAGCATGGGCCAGAGCCCACCCTAGGCCCCAGGGGAATCCCCCCCCCTTTTTTTAAATAGTGGGAGAGATACCATATAAGTGGAAAAAGAAATGAGAACAGGGGTATCAGGCAGAGGGTATATAAGAGGTATGTTTAAAGGACATTTCCAATATATTTTGGAGATTTAAGGAAGGAAATGTGCACGTGGGTTAGGGCTTGTTCCTCCTTCCCCTCTTCACTCATTAGGAATAAACTGGATCAATAAACTTTCACAGTCTACACATTTTTGGATCCTGACGTATCTCCAGACAGTAAGGAGAGAAATTAAGCTAATTGATAACAGGTAAGCCCTGCCTACCTGTGAGTAGCAAGACAGGGTGGTTGAAAATGCTCTACCACAGGATGTATCCCAAAGCCAGCCCTGTAAGTACGATGTGCCACACAACTGAGGTCGGTCCTTCAAATGAGCTCCTTCCAAGGGCCCAGGTGAGGTGTCCGGGTCCTCTCCCACCCAGGATTGTGATGCAGTGGATAGACAGGCCCACCATGGACAAGCCTGTGGTGGTCCCAGAAAAGAACTCCAAAGCATTCAGTGTCTCGTGCAACTTTGAAAACCTACAAGGGGCTAAGGATGGAATGGTCAGGTTGAAACACCCTGCACCCTCCCCTGAAATGCTGAGCCCCAAAACCGGAAACCACTGGGCACAAACACACATTCAGAGGCATAGCGTCTCCCTGAGTTTCAAGCTGCCTCAAGGGGAGGTAGGAACGAGAAGAGAACTTGAGGGAGTGGCTGAGGATGTGTCTCAGTGCTTACCTAGCATGTCTGAGGCCCTGGGTTCCATATCTAGCCCTGCAAAAGAAGGAAGGAAGGGAGGGAGGGATAATAATTTTTTTTTTTTTTTTTTTTGTACTGGGGATTGAACTCAGGGGCACTGGATCACTGAGCCACATCCCCAGCCCTATTTTGTATTTTATTTAGCAACAGGTCTCACTGAGTTGCTTAGCGCCTCACCATTGCTGAGGCTGGCTTTGAACTCGCGCTCCTCCTGCCTCAGCCTCCCAAGTGCTGGGATTACAGGGTGCACCACCGCATCTGTAATAATGAAATTATCGTCTAGTGTTTACTCTGGGGGTGACATTATGTTATGTGCAGAGCATATGCAGAGGACATTAAGCTCACTCCCGCCATCAGGGAGATGTTGGTAAGACATCAACGACCAGTGAAATATCTGTAGCTTGTGTGACAGGAAGGAACAGGTATCAAGCAAGTGAGTACTGACGTTGGATTTAGAGGAGGCAGACAAAGAAAAGCCTTTGATGTGAAGCAGGATTTAAGTAGACCCTCATAGGAAGAATTTATTCAGTTTAATATTTTAGTTTTATTTTATCAACACACAATATGCGTACTTTTGGGGTACTGGGTCATGTTTTCATTAAATGTACACATTCTGCAGTGATCAAATCAGAACAGTTAATACGTCCATCATCTCAAACATTTATCATTTCTTTGTGGTGATGAAAACATCCAAATCCACAGGAAGAATTTGAGTCACAGTTTGAGAGACGCCACAGATTGGAGGGGTGAGCAGATTCTCCCAGCAGAGACTCACAGTCTGTCAGGAAGAAATGCCCGCATGAGCCACGCACGAATCAGGCTGTGCTTGACTCTTGGGGCTGTAGATTTTTCTTGCAGGTGATGGGCAGCATGAAAGATTGGTCAGCAAGGAGAACAAAAAGGTGAAAGTTATATTTTAAGATGAGCCTAGTAAGTAGAAGGTACAGGTGTTTGGAAGGGGTTAGTTAGCAAGCCTTACGGGAGTCATTTCTGGCTGAAAAAAAAATGTGGTGATACCTGTGCATTTCTTCAGTGAGTGCAGGGTGGAGGGAAGGACTGTGGGAGGGTGGTACGAGGAGCAAACACAGTGAACCCAGCAACCCTGCACCAGCCGGGGCCTCCTCTTGCAGCGGGCACACGTGGTCTTCACGGTAGAAGTCGATGCGCAGTGTAGACACACTTTGTATTAAGTAAACATCTGACTTTGAGAATCTAGATTAATCCAGAAGCGAATAAGTACAGTGGCTCAAGTTAATAACAACATAGAGTCAACATTGCTGAGCGCAGATTTTAAATGTTCACACACACTCATGAAAAATTATAAGCATGTAAGGTGATGGATTATGTTCGCTTGATCTAATCATCCCATGAGCATATCAGAACATCACCTTGTGACCCTATAAATATATACAATTATTCTTTATATCATAATAACCACGATCTCTAGAACTTTGGCAAAAACCACATTGGGTAAAACAAGATAACATTTGTCCAGACTACAAAAAAAAAAAAAAAAACTTTGCTTTTTCATTTGCCTATTAAATAAACGTGCATTATTAATATCCTGTGGTCACTTTGTGGAACGGTCAAGCTGAGTTGTTCCACGTCTCCAGGATCAACAAGGCCCTTGCAATAAGAATAAAGTCCCAAACATTTTTAATTTGGTACAGTTTTATGAGGGGTGATGCATCCCTCCTTGCTGACATTTGTTGTAGTGAGTCCACCTGGCCTTGTCCTTGTCGGCACATGTCCCTGGCTGACTCAGCAGATGGCTCTCTGTGGAGTTTAGATTTAGGATGTTTCTGTTGAGAAGGGAAAAGAAGCCACCCGAGGGCGAGCACAGGGACCTGACAGAGGAAAGACCGTATTATTTTCCTGCTCTCCATGAAATCGTGGTTTGCCAAGAGAAAAGAGACCTTTGAGAAATGTGGGTATGTCTCTTCTAGATGAAATTGAAGGATCACTCCAAAGATGAATGATTCTGAGATGTTAATTCAGAAGAGAATGATTTTTTAAAGGCTGAAATTTATTCTTAGCCAGAGGATTCTGGGTTCAGCTAGGGGCTGATGATGAAGCATGTGTTTTATTTTGTCGGGTTTTTGGTGGCACCGTCAAGTCATTGAACATGGGGCCCATTCGCATGGGAGTTTAGATCTGGTGGAAAGTCTCTACGTTCAGACTGTGAGATGTTTCTTCACTGGGAATTTTCTCAGCAAACCTTTAGGGGGTGCTTATTTCTTTTATACTCACAAGGTTTTTGGTGTGAGCATTCTGAGTACTTATGAAGACACCCACGCTGGTGTGGGCTCGGATTAATTATTAACATGTTGCAAAGGTTAAGATGCACATCTGTCACAAGGGGGAATTCCCCTCCTTCCCTCATTCGTATATTGTTTCTCCTGCTGGGGGTCAAATATAAAACAGTTTATTGATATCTTAACCAGTTTTCTTCCCGGATTCCAGATGAGGTTTCAATTCCACTTTAAGTATGTCTCTTACTATTGAACACATCTTCAGAGTTTGGTGTCTGGAGAGAATAAGGCCTTGTTTTCCTTGACCAGAAGCAAAGTTCACTTCCTCCCTTAAACCTGCCCCATCTTCTTGTCCCCTGGTCACCAGTACATCTCAAAGACCCCCCCATTGACTTGTGGCATTGGCTTCTTCCTTACCAGTTAGTGTCGTTCTTACATCACAGAGCAGTGAATGTGCTCATCAAAACGTGCATGAGTAGGACATCAACAGGGGAGGTGCCGGTGGCCGACTATCACAGAGACAGTGTTCACGCTCACACGGGGTTCAGCCTGGTCATGTTGAGGGGAACCTTCCCCACTAGAAATAACAAAGTAAATAAATTAGAACAGGACATCACTGGGCTATCGCAGACTGCACCGTGAGGCCCCTTTGGTCAGGATACACCCTTTCACGAGCAGAGAGACGCCCTCAGCTAGAGGTGGGCCACCACGTGGCACTGCCACCAGGGGTGGGTGTTTCCCCAGGGCAACGTCTGCGTGAGCTGGACATACATTTTGAGGATTTGTCTCAGGCTGGGCCTGCGGATGGTCTGCAGCCCTGGCTGGAACCCAGCTGTCCACTGAGGTGGCTGAGCCACTCACTAGGTGGCTTCCTTCACAGCTGGGTGCTCTCAGGCCTCCCTCGGGGCTACTTCTGCAACATCTCGACCTCATAAAAATATAGTGTCTTTAGAATGCCCAGATTGGTTAATGATAATTTAGTCTGCAGATTGGGGCTTTAGGAACCCCCTTGCACAGATTAATGGCCATTCCCTGGACATGAGGCAAACCTCAGCAGTGCAATTATTTGTCTCTTGGTTTTATATACGTTCACCCACACAGAGTGGGGAGCTGGCGGGACACGCGGGTGAGCCCAGCTCTCACACAGGCAGGGACAGGCAAAGAATGCGAAGCATGATTTATAGGTTGCAGCAGGAGAGGGTGGGGAGAGCGAGAGAGCCCGCAAGAGGCAGATGAGGGCCAATCATGCCAAAACGAGACGTGATTTGCTGCTGTTTTCCTTTCCCAGCGTGTTTTCGCTGGGAGCCTCCCCGTTGGAGGGTGGAGCGGTCCAGTCACTCCGTTGTGTGTGCTCATGCATAAATTCAGGTCAAGTACGAAACCCCGATTTCTCTATTCATCACAGGAACGGGTAATGTTCTTATCAATACATAACAAGAAATCGCAACTAATTTGGCTCATGACCTCATTCTCTTATCATTAATGGTGGAAATGGTGTTTGCTTAGCCATTAATGCATTCGGTTCAGTAAACTAAAGCTGTTTGAAATTTTCACTAATCCTTTCCTATTGAGGGTTTCCCTGGACTAAATCACTTCTGAATAAAAACAAGAAAAAAAGCAATGCATGCACAGGATTCTAAGATTTTCCAGGATCAGACATCATTTACTGGGCACACCTTTTCAAAATGAGATTTCTTTCTTTCTTTTTATTTTTTTTCACTTTTTAAATCACTGGTCCCAGGGTACTAGAGAATGAATAAACTATTGACTAAAAATATGAATTACATGAACTTGCCCCATAATGTGTTCGAGTACTGAGGGTTTTTTATTTTTATTTTTATTTTTTTGATGAAAAAATAAACCAATACCTAAGAGGAAAAGTTAAAAAAAAAAAAAAAAGGTCTAACACCTAGTTTTTTTTTTTTTTTTTTTTGAAAAGATGCTTTCCGAATGAATCCATCTTTGCTATTTAATTTACATTTTGAGGGCTCATTAGGATGATGAATGACGCGGCTGGAGAATAAAACATACTTCCTGAACAAAAGACGATCTCGGTAGCCTAATAACATTTTATGCCAGCACTTACATTTGTCAGAAGTAGATGCTATTTATCCCTATGATTATTTAAAAATCATTTTTATTGTCCTTTGTGCTGTGTCCTCTTCTGGGAATTTTAATTCAGAGTTTGACACCTACTTATTAACTTCCGTGAAGTATGGAGTACAAAGGCCCATACTCTATAAAGAATCCTAAACAGCCGTGTTTATATTGCCTGCAGCTGTACACAAATTAGCTCAGTTTGGATTTGTTTCGATCAGGAATGGAAAGCCCGTCGGGGAGCGCGCCCCCTCTGCTTCCTAGCAAAGCCGGTCACCTCTGCTGTCTGCCTCCCTCTGAACCAAGTCAGACCCGCCGAGGAGACAGAAGGGGAATTTTCGTAATTATGATGGAGCCCTTATGCATAAATACATTGCTTCCATTTCCTTGGCCTCCTCCAACTGCTAGTCCCAAACAGCACTCTGTCATCTGTCACCGCATGCTGATGCCCATCCTTTCTTCTCCCAGCTCCTGGCCCAGCCCACATTTCCACTCCCACACTCCCACTCGGATTCCAGATTGCTTCTCCCCAGCCATCTGTCTCCCTGGCTGTGTATTTTCCCAGCTACTCAGTGGGCTACATTTTTTTTTCCAGGGTGGGTAGCACCCTTTTGAAACAGAGTGGGAGTCCCATATGCAAGACGAGATGCAGACCAGGAATCCTGGGGTGAGGGATTCTCCAGGTGGCACTGCAGAAGAGCCAGCCCACGGGGTCTGGGAGCGGCTGGCAGTGTCATTCTGACCTTCCTGTGGCTTCTTTTCAAACCTCCATTTCTACCCACCAACTGGCAGTGCCAACGCCATCTCCCTGTGACTCACCCTAGAGGCTTTTTGAAAGGGCAAGTGTCTGTTGGGTCTTTCCTGGGAGGGAAGCGGGCCTGGTGCTGAGTCAGAGGCCTGGGGGTGAGTTGTGGCCCAGAGAGATGCCTTGACAAACCCCAGAGCTCCTCAGGCAGGGGACACGAAACAGGACAGCGTGGGGCTTCCTTACACTCATGTTTCATGATTGTCACGCCGCTCCTCCCAGACCCACACCTGCTGGCTTAGGTGACCCTTAGGTGGGGTTGTCTTTTTTTTTTTTCTTTCTTTCTTTCTTTTGTTTGTTTGTTTTTGCAAACTGGAAATAAAATAACCACCCACAAAAATTCAAAGGTGAATTCTTGGAGAATAAAATCCTCATCCTCATTGTAAATCTCTCTTATCACATGATCTTTGCAGCTAATCCTTCAGATCGATATTGGGCAAGGAATGAAGCTTTGAGTTATTGGCCTGGCTTCATTAGCAATTGAATGAACGTCTAACCATCTAATCACCTTCATTGTTATTTTAGATGATATTAATAAGTGATATATTTCTGTTTGGTCCTTAAGTACCTTTATGTTTTAAAGAAAGACACAGTGGTAATGGGTGTCAGCTCATACCTGTTAAGAGTGTGTAGCCACTTCATCTGTTCCTTGAATGCTAATAATGATTGTATAGGACATGAAAACTCAAGAAGGCAGTAAAAACATTAAGACCAGGGTTTTCCTACTTGGGGCAGAACAGGGATGTGGTCCCTGGGCACGTTGGCAAGGCCTGCCTGATGGCTCGCACACCTGAGATGTTTAAAAGGGATAACCAATTTCTTTTGCTGCCTTTGACAAAACACACAAGGGTATAAAGACCAATTGTTGGTGCCTCATTGACCTGCGTTAAAACTTTCCAAAAACTCAAAATTAACTTGGCAAGATAACCTCTGACCCTTCTCCTACCCAGAAGGTAATAGAGAAATCCTACAAAGTATGCTTGCTGTATACACTTCAAGGAAATGGAGGGGAACCCAATGCCCACACTTGTAGTTTTTATCCAGTGCTTTATTAATGTTATTAATGTTGTTGTTATACACATGCATGGAGCCACTAGGAAGCTGGCGAGCACAGCCCAGAGGATAGAAACATGGTCCCCGTTCCCAGTCTGGATTTAAATGAGCTGAAGGATGAATGGCATAAACATAGAAGTTCAGGGGAAGGAAATGACTCTAAGACAGGAATCCCATGAATCTGCAGAACTCATTTCAGGCTGCATAGGGCCATCACAGGCTTTTTTTTTTTTTTTTTTTTTCCAAAAGCATAAATAATAGGTATCTTTGTTAAAGAAGACAATCTGGAAAACAGTTTGGGAACTGCAGGCTTTATGTCTCTGTCACCACAACCAGCTCTGGAATTTTTTCCAGGCCTGTGAATGATCACTTCATGGCTCCTTCCCAGTGGACTCCTGGGATGCCCCTGAGCGTACACTTTACACACACACGCCTAGAAAACTGGCATCTTCTCTCGGAAGTGGCCTGATTTTGTTGCCTTGGGGTGGCCCAGTTTTCTTTGCTTTTGTCCTCCTTCAATTCAGATGCCGTCATGCGCCACGTAAGAATATTTAGGTCTTCATAGGACCATTTTCGCCCAGTGGTGATCCTGTAAGGTCACCATGGAGCCCGGTGAGCCTGTGGCCATTGATGCTGCTGCTGTGGTAACTCAGCACTGCCCTCTTCTCCAGTGTTTGTGATGACGCCGATGTAAACAAACCCCAGGTGCCACGGTCTCATAAAAGCACAGCACGCGTAATTTGGTGTACGTAGTGCACCATCCACAGTCATGAGAACACATCGCTGTTACCTGATGCATGTGTTTGCAGTGCTCTACTTTTTATCATTATTTTAGAGTATATGCCCTCTGATTAATTTTAAAAAGCCATTTACTCTACAATGGTATACCATGGTACTCCAGCAGCAGCCCCGACATCTCATTTTTTCTTAATTTTTATTTTTCAGTTATAGATGGACACAATACCTTTATTTATTTATTTTGCTGTGGTGCTGAGGATGGAGCCCAGTGCCTCACACGTGCTAGGCGAGTGCTCCAACACTGAGCTGCCAGCCCGATGTCTCATTGTGATGGCATCTGGAGGCCACATGGGGTTGTGGGCCTGTCCCATCTGGGTTTGCACGGGTACACTCTATGGTGTTCACGCAGTGACAAAATCCTCGGAATCTTCCTTCACTGAGCATCTCAAGGCCTGTATAGAATGGTGCAAAGAATGAAGGTGCATAAAGAAAGGGTTATTGTTAATCTGTGAAGTTTGTTGACCAGGATGTTCTAAAATAGGAATTCTAAAACAAGTTTTGTTGGCAGGCCCTGGGAAACCCTACCCAGTACTCCTTTTCCTTGGGAGACTTTACACCTCCACATCAAGGGTTTGGTGGCAGTGTTCCTATATGATTGACATGTCTTGCCTGTTCCTAAACTGATACTTAACCTCCATTGTTTTATTTTATTAATTTTTCACAGAAACTACCTCCAGGAAGCATGGAAATTGGAAATAAGGCAGTTCTGTGTCTTCTGACAGAACCCCAGGAAATTTTTTTCCCCTTAATTTTTACTAAAATCTACTTGTTATAAAGTAACACATTAATGGGAGAAATCATGAGACTGAATTGATTTAGAAGGCCCTGGGTGGTTAGAATCTATCATGAACAGGTAAAATGCTTTTACTGTGTCCCAGCAAGTAGGTGATTATAGGTTGCGACTGTCCCCTGACTTTTAAAGTACCCCCCCAAAATAACCCTGATTAAATATAATCACACATGGAAGAGCATTCCATAGTAACAACTATTTCTCCAAAAGTTGTAATTTAGTACCCCTAAAATTCAACCCAAAGAATTTTGCTCCAAGGTCACATTGCCTGGCCTTGATTTTTCTTCTCACCTCCAGCAAAATCCTGGAAACTTCTGCCTTAAGGTCACACAAATTTCCCCTTCTTGCTTCTTGTTTGGTCCTGCTACTTACCATGAAATCTCATTTTATAGGATGTCTTTTTTTTTTTTTTTTTTTTTTACCATAGAACTTAATTGTTAGGTACCCTTCCAGCACTCAGTGGTAGCGAATCAAGCCAGGTGATTGTAGACTCAGGGAGTGGATTGGAGGGTGTGGTGTGATCAAGCAATTTCATCTGACTGTTCATTCACCACACACCTGATAAATGCCTTCAATCTGTCTCTCTTACCCCTTGATGTTCAGCACCTAGAATAGAGTCCAGCCCACCTACTGAGTGGGGCTCAGTAAGTGTCCGTGGCCTGAATGAAGAATGTCCTCTTTTGTGACTGACTGTTTGCCAATGCAAGAAGATCGACAGCTAGAATGCAGAGGGTCACGGCCAGTCTGTTTAGCCACCTTCATGCCCACGACAAGCACAAGGTGTATTTGTTTCTGAACCAGGAGTATATTAAGCTCATAAAATAGTTTTATGTTTTCATTTACTCTTTTCATTCCATTCCAGAAATAGTCGGGCTGGCTTCACAGGCTTTGTGGATTTGCCAGGAAATTGTGGCCTCAGAATAATGGGTCTTTAATAAAGTGCCAGTGAGAATCTCCTCACAAAGGAGGTCAGCTGAAATGACTCCCACCCCCAAGGTCCCCCAGGGACTCTCTTCACACTTGCCCTCAGCTCCTTTGGTCCCTTCTCAAGTGGTGATTCCCACAGTGAGCACCCTGCAAAGCGCGGACCCCAGCAAGGCACGGACACGTTTTGTCTTATGTCCCACCGACCTCCCAGCACGTGCACTGAGCTGAGCTCCCTACCCTCCGGTCACCCTCTATACCAAGTACGTCTCCTTCCCAGGGACGTCTCTGGAGCCAGTCATTCATCCGACCCAGAACCCAGGAAACATCCTCAGCATTTCCACTCTTGCCACCAAGTCCTGCCGATTCTCGTCACTGACCTTAAGGAGTCCGTCTTCCCAAGATGTGTGGGAGGCGAGAACCTGTCTGTCTGTCCAGATCCCCTTAGGTTAGGCCTTTTAGCTCTCCTCCACGGTCACGCCCTCCATCTCTGTCTTGCTCCCTTGCCGTGTCCCACACCTCCACCATTCCTCCTGCCTTCTCCTGGCACTATCACATCAAAATCTGATTTGGAAGCACCATTTAAAATCTTCCAGTAAATGCCCATTGTTACCAAGGTCTCGGGGGGGGGGGGGGCTGACTTACCCCAAAGCTGCAGGAAGAGAGTTCTGGACCGAAAAGCAGCTCATGCAAAGGTCTCAGAAAGGGAGAAGCTTGGGCACCGGGAAGCGGTTAGCGCCTGGGGCGGAGTGCTTTGCAATAGAGTGGATCACAGGGACCAGGAAGCTGTGGCCAGATTTTCATCCTGAAGGCCCCTGGAGGATGTTAAGCAAGGAAGTGACATGATCTCACCCCCCTGTTACAAAGAACGACCTGGCTGCTGTGTGAAGAATGGAGTTGAGCAAGAATAGAGCTGGGGACCAGGTTAGAAGACAGGAAGCGAGAGGGGGTGAGCCCTTGGGTTGGACAATGGCCCTGGAGATGGATCAGAGCGTGTGACGGAGGGCGCGGGTTTGTGGGTGGACCTCCCTCAGGGGGTTAGGCAGAAGGAGAAACTGGGCAGTGAAGGTCAGCAGGGAGGTGTCAAGGGGGTGTGCCCGCGAGGCAGGTGGGGGTGTGCATTCAGGAGGCACCTTGGGAAGGTGCTTGGAGTCTCAGGTGCGTGGCTTGGCCTGGGGATGCGTGTGCAGGGAGAAAGGGAGCAGAGGCCGGGTCTCCGTCCTTTGTAAGCTTTGGGGACAGTGGAGGGAGGAGAGAGAGCGAGTCAGGAAGACCACAAGTTCCAGGTGCCCCGGAAGCCTGGAGAACCTTCCCTGAAGGAGGAGGGGCCCACTCTGTGCAGCACTGCTGAGAAGGAGAAGACAGGAGGCAGTCCACCAGGGCTGTTGGGTGTGGCGACCTGCAGCGCACAAGTGACCCTCACACCTACAGCTTTGAGGAGTGAGGGGGAAGAAGCTAGGCTGGCTATTCGTAGAGCGAGTGTCGGAGCATGCCTGGAGGACCACGTGGGCCCGGCTGAAGACCCTCACCTTCGAATCCAGTCCTTGCTGGCATCAGAAACTCTTTAACGTACCCATTGACCCCCATGTTGTCCTTCAGTCAACAGATCTGCAAGGAGGACGTCCCCTGCCCAGTACCCCTTGAAGAGCAAAAGCCACACCCGGACCGCCTTGTAGAAAAGGGGGGGTTATTAGGGAAAGGGGGAAAGGGAGAAAGGGAACGGGGAAGGGGAGAGCTGGTGAGAAGATGACGGAGAAAAGAGAAAGCGAGTTCTGGACAAGCCGGGGCTTAAGTGCAGCGGGGCGGGAGCGTGACTTGTATGGTCCGGATTGGCTCAGAAAGGGAGAGCCCGCCCTGGGGTGAATTCCCCAAGAGACGAGTATTCCCAGGATCAGGAAGGGTGGGGACTCGGAGCCTGCCAAAGATGGATTCTCGGGAGAGATGGGCACTTCCGGGAAGGCGCCTGGGGGTGTGGCCTGCCAGCCTGAATCTCATCCAACACCCCTGGCGGTGGGAGAATTCGAGTGCCTACCTCCAGGAGGTGCGGACCTCTGCTCATTCACTGGGCTAACAAAAACACAAGGTCTCTACCCTGGTGGACAGTGATCCACCGGAGGAAAAGAGGTAGCTATAGATAGACAACTTCAGAGAGCGATAGTGATATTAGTTTTAAGTAGAACAGGATTGGACAGAGAGGGTCAGAGGTAGGAGTGGGGAGGCTCCCTCACGCAGGACGGTGAGAAGCCTGGTCTGCGGATGTGATGAGCAGGGGCCAGCATCGCAGGAGGAACAGCCTGGGACGGCAGAGCCTGGGGGCGTGCTGAGGCTGGATGAGATCATGGGGACAGGGCCCGGGCAGGACAGATCTGGGTCTGCCAGAGGGTCCAGGATCAAGGCACTGTGGCTGCTGTGCTGGGAGTAGCATGGGAAATGGAGCAGGATGAGGCCCGAGAGAAGCAGAGAGCGGGCTGCCTGGTGGGCAGTGCGCCGGCAGGTGTTCACAGCAGAGGGGGGACGCGCACTGTCCTTTCCTTAATCTGTGGCATCTGAGGATGTTTTATTTTGAAATAATTTCAAACTTACAGAGAAGTTGCATGCGTAGTTCAAGGAGCTCCTATGTACACATTGCATACTTTGCACGGATCCAACAATTTTTAGCATTTTGCCATACAGGAGTCCCTTGGTATCCCACAGGGACCATCCTACTTACCAAAGTAAATGCTCAAGTCCTTTGTACAAAACGGGATAGTGTTTGAAAATACAACCCCTCACATCCTCTGGTACACTATAAATCATGTGTAGGTAATATACGATGCCTGTTACTATGCTATGTAAACAGTTGTTATGATGTGTATCGTTTAGGGAGTAATGATAAGAAAAATGTCTGTACATCTTCATTTGTTCCCCAAATATTCTCTACCTGTGTTTGGTTGAATCTGCAGATTCAGAACCTACAGATACAGAGGGCTGACTGTGTGTGCTTTTTTTTTCTCTCTTTCTCTCTCTCTCTAATATTTTTTCTTAACCATTTTAAGAAAATTTTGGGGTACATTGCACACTCTCTATCACTTTACTGCTAAATATTGCGAATATTTTCGAAGAACAAGGACATTCTCTTACATAAACACCAAGCTCAATCGTGTTCAGGAAATTCAACCTTGACATCACGCGGGTGTTATCTAACCTACAGTATATATTAAAATGTCACCAGTTGTCCTAGTTAAAACCCTTGTAGTTCCCCCACGCCATTCTCCTGCACTGTGAGCCAGCATCACGCATAAACCATCATGTTTCTTTATGAACAAACAACAACAACAAAAATGAATTGTCTTGAAAATCTCTGCGCAAGTTTGGATTTTACTGCACAGTATATCTTTGTCTGCCTTAACAACGACAATGAAAAAGAACCCAACTTAGTGCCATTTGGAAAAACAACTCCCAACTCAGTTTTTCATCTTGTCCACTGAAGGGACAGGTGGTTGTATCCTGGGTGTCCGTCTTAGCAAGCCGTGCTGCGGGGCAGGGCTGACAGGGCACATCAGGTTCAGGCGCCAGCCAGCCCTGTCTCTCTCTTGGTGTCACGTTTTGCGAACCCAGAGAGAGGGCTGGTTTTCGTGGCCTCTAAAGCGTCTCCAAACACTGGCCTTTTTTGACACTCTCAGGAAAATACTCAACCCGGAACTTTCTCAGTGGAGATGACTGATAAATGCTCTATTTTATTAAACAACTAAGATGTTGATTTTTTGGTGGGTGAGGAGGGGAACCAGGAATTGAACCCAGAGGCACTTAACCACTGAGCCACATTCCTAGGCCTTTTATATTTTATTTTGAGACAGCGTCTCCCTAAATTGCTTAAGGCCTCGCTAAATTGCTGAAGCTGGCTTTGAACTTGCGATCCTCCTGTCTCAGCCTCCCGAGTCGCTGGATTACAGGTGTGTGCCACCGCACCCAGCTAAGACATTGATTTTTATCTCTCCTGAATTAACCAAGAGTCTCAAATGGTGCTTCTGCTGAGGCATGCTTGCCTAGCATGCATGAGGCCCTGCGTTGGACCCCTAGCACCAACAATAAATAAATACAGAACAAAAAAGTAGAAGTTTAAATGATTCTACTTTAAAGTAGAATCCTTTTCTGGTAGGAGCGGTGGTGATAGGAACGCATGTGTTTTTTCGTTTCGAGCTAGTCTTTATGTCACACTTACCTTCACTCAGTGCTATTCTTCAGTATTCACGTGATTTATTTTATTTTGTCCCCACAGCAGCCCTAGCAGTTATGGGCTGAGAATTATCTCCACTTTACAGATGAGAAAATGGAGACACAGAGAGGTGAAAGAGTTTACCTAACACCACGGTGTTCAAAGGATAATCTTGGAAGGTCCTTATGATGGGCACCTGAGCTCAAAATAGCTTTGTAATCATACAGAAATATCACTAGTCTTTTTTCACAGTGCTGATGTTACACAGATGCCTTGGCAAGTGGTAAAACAGTGCCACTGTATTCTTCCTGGCCATATACTCCCAGCTTATACCAACGCCAGTTTCCCTTAAGAATGTCCTCCAATAAGCAACCAGTGTTACAGATCTGATTAGATCTCAATGGCCGAGCTGGTTTTGCTGACATTCTCTCCGTGTGGACTGTGTGCCAAGCACTTCTGCCGCCCAAACAAGGTGACGATTGTCTTGGGAGAAGCCACTCTTTCCCACAGAGCACTGTTTTACTAAATGAATGAAGGGCTGAGAGGCAAAACTATGGCTTTCAAACTCACATCTTTGGCACACATTTCTCAAAAATGAATGGAGTGGAATTGTCACTTCAGGGAAACCAACCCACAACCCACAGTGTTTGCTGTTGGTGATAAATTTTGAGCTTTTGAGCAAAAATTATAATTTTAGAAAACTTGTATCTGCCACCATGAGCTTGACAGCCTCTTTAAAGTAGAATCCTTTTCTGCTAGGAGCGGTGGTGATAGGAATGCATGTGCTTTGATGTTTGTAGTGAAATACACTAACACGTGGAGGACCTGTATGGATCATGAACCAGGATCTTCCCGGTGACCGGAGAGTGATACTATAAAATGATGCGTGTGTACAAGATTCATTCAAATTACAAGAGAGACTGGTGGGTTTTAATGTAACAGAGTTTGAGATGTTCTTGCTGTGATTTCAAAGTTCATATTACAGCTAACCTTTATCATTTATTATTTCTCAAAATATCTTGCCCATGCATGGTTTGAAAAAAAATCACAGTTCAATTAATTGTTGATAAAAGTCAGCCTTGAAGAAACATTTAAAATACTTTTTTGTTTTTTGTTTTTGCACCAGGGGTTGAACCCAGCAGGGCTTAACCATTGAGCCATATCCCTAGCCCTTTTTATTTTTTCATTCTGAGATAGGTTCTTGCTAAGCTGAGTAGGGCCTAGCTAAGTTGTTGAGGCTGGCTTTGAACTTGCGATTCTCCTGCCTCAGCCTCCTGAGCCGCTGGGATTATAGGTATGTGCCACCATACCTGGCTAACCCAATTTGATGAGCCTTTCCTTATCAATCAGATGACTAGTGATTTTAATCAACTGATCCAGGTTTTCAAACTGTTTTTATGATGGATCATAGAGAATTCATTTTGGCTAGAAACAACCAAACATAGTGCCACAATGTGAATAAATATTTAATAATACCAGTAATTGCTGATATTGATTGAGAGTGAGTTCTTGCTGAGTGCACTTTGCTATGTACTAAGTACGCACAAAAACGCTATGAAGAGGATCATCCATGTTCCAGTTTTACAGGTGAACAAATGGAGATACAAAGAGGTTAAGTCATTATTAAGTGATTGAACCAGGATTTGATTTTAGGCGGTCTAATTCTAGAGTCAAAAAATTATTGTGGCCAGGCACGGTGGCTCACACCTGTAATCTCAACACCTGGGAGGCTGAGGCAGGAAGATGGTGAGTTCAGAGCCAGCCTCAGCAATGGCAAGGCACTTAGCAACTCAGTGAGACCCTGTCTCTAGTAAAATACAAAAAAGGGCTGGAGATGTGGCCCAGTGGTCGAGTGCCCCTGAGTTCAATCCCCAGTACCAAAAAAAAAAAAAAAAAAAAAAAAAAATTGAGCGTATGTATGTGGTACTGAGGATTGAACCCAGGGGTGGTCAGCCACTGAACTACATTCCCAGCCCGATTTTATTTTATTTTGAGACAGGATCTCACTAAACTGCCTAGGCTGGTCTGAAACTTATGATCCTCCTACCTCAGCCTGCTGAGTTGCCAGGATGACAGGCATGGGCCATCGTACCTGGCTCAAAGTCCAAATCTCTAATTACATTTCGTGGAACTTAAATCAATTTGAGGAACAGAGTGATTTCCTTAATTGATACGTTTTCAAATACTGTTTCTTATGGTTGCTAATTCATTTCTTTTTTCCTGCCAATGTTCTATTATCTCTGCTTGCCGCACGGCTTGGGAGAGCTGGTTTCAGGTGGCTTGAAAGGACCTGTAAAGGTTCAGGAGGCTCCTGGTCATGCTTGAAGACCCACCTTTCTCCGGGAACCTGGGCCAGCCTATCTGGTGGCCTGGGAGCGTGGGAATGGTCAAGCTGCCATGCATATTGTTGGTGAAATCCACCTCTTTGTCTGGGATGTGGCTTTCCAGGAGGCCATGGGGATGGGCTGTGTGCTGCACACCTGGTCCAGGTTCTTCTGAGGACCACGATGCTCAGCGTGTGGCCTCACGTATGTTCTCTGGCTTCACACTTGGTGCTGCGGGCAGGCGTGACCTTGCCCTTTTCCTCTGCCCACCGGGGGCACGTGGCCCACAGCCTGCAAGGCCACATGCTGGGGGTAGAAATCTAGCTTCAGAGGGAGTTAGCTGTGGGAAGTTGATGCAGGTTGACCAGATGGCTGACTCTGGCCTCAACCTGGGAGGAGTAATTCTGGGGGCTCTGCACACTCTCGGCTGGTCAGCGACAAGATCCTAATCCCAGACAGAGTAGCTGCAGAGGATGGCCAAGAAGGTGGTCTCGAGGCTGAGGCTGGGAGGTGCACAGAGAGGGGATAGAGACTGGTCATCTCTGCTCCAGCTAAACACCGGAGTTGAAGTGGGAGACGGGACCACAGGACCGTCAGACACACGGTCTAATCCATCTTTTAAAACCTCGCTAATGGGGTCCCTGCAGATGTGCCGGGGAATCACAGGAGCACAGCCCAGCAGGCGTCCCCTCGCTAGTGCCTTTGTGTCTTGTTCAATGCAGATTCTCTGTCATTTCAGCCCTCCTTTACTGAGCATCAAAATTTTGTGCTCTTTCTGTGTTTTGGAGCACAGCATGAAATTAGTTCACAAAGAATACATCCACCAGTGACAGCATTTTTAAGAATACATAATTTTCCTTACAGATCATTCCAAGAAAGTGACCCTCTGGGATGACGTTCTGTTGCTGTTCGTTGGCTTGGATTGATGTTGGCACAATACTGCGTAGGCTGGGGTGCTGGTCCCGGAGTTCCCTAGGGTCATCTGTGCTCCCCTGATGTCCCTTGAAAGAAAACACAACAGTGGCCTTGCTGGGCAGGAGATAAACTGACATGTTTGCTTCTTTTTTCAACATTTCTTATGAGTCAATGGTGGTTTGACCTTGGTCCCAATACTTCCCCAGGATAGATGTCATAATTTCCAAGATGACCTCAGTGGCATTTTAAATCGTGGGATGCTGTGCTGTGGGGAGTGGATTCTAGACATCGTTGATTCTGTCCCCTCCTCTCATCTCATCCCCTCCACCTCCTCCGGGCACATGGGCATGTAGGAGCTAAGGAGACGTTCACTGAGGGAATGCCTTCTCCCTACAGAGCCCTTCTGAGATGGGAAGCATGTGATATGGTCAGCAGAAGACCTTCACAAATAAATTCTCTAGCGTATTTTCAGGGAACGTTGCTAATCCCATCCACTCCAAATCCCAGGTGCGTGTTACCCGCTAGTTCACAGCTAGCCTGGGGCCCCCTGGGCTGGGTATCAGTCTTCTCAGCTACCTGGGGTCAGTGGACGTGGCAGGTGCCCCGTGCAAGTCCAGAACAAGAAATCAATATTTAAAAAGGACTGTGGGACCTTGGCATAGCTCCCTTTCTTCTTTGCACAGAGACAGCTTCATACAAAGAGAGCACACTGTCCCCCTCCCAGGAAAGTGACCTTATCCCCTTTTGATTCTTTGATATCTTTCAGAAGATCGTAGATGATACTGATTAAAATGCTCAAGAAGCCACAGTTCCACTGGAGACAGTTCTGAGTACTCTTCCTCATTGTCTCGTGGCTCCCATAACAAAAGTCCTAACTCCGTCTCTGGAACTTCCAAAACAAGATAAAGGCCCTCTGCTTCAGGACCTGTCTTCCCTCAGGGCTACACCTGTCAGACGCCCCTCTCACCTGCCTCGCTCTCTCCCCTTCTGGCCCAACATTGAATTTCAGCAGGTTGCAGCTAATATGGAATAGATTTCCAATGCCGTACTTTCCCTGTGAACTATGAAGCCATGATTGGCAGGTACAATTAGCTGCTTTCAGATTAAAAAGAAAAAAAAAAAACATAAAAAGAATTAGATTTTAATTATTGCCCTATCGGTTATTACCTCTAGGAACACTGGCTTCTGTGATAGTTTATTTCTAAAGCAGGAAGAAATGGAAAAGGGTTAGACATTAAAGGACGGGATTTGTGGGTATTTTTCTTTTTCTTTTTTTTCTTCATAAGGAAAGGAACCCAGCACACTTTCAAAAGCTGCGAAAACATTCTCATGATCGGGTAGGTCCCATCTGTGCATTTTTTCAATGACATACTTCAAGTACAGGAGCTGCAGTCAAAGGACCTTTAAAAAAAAAAAAAAAGAAGAAGGAAATAAAGAGAGACGTGGGTGTTACTGAGAGGGCCCAGCTCGACAGCTGTGGGGGAAGCGGTCTCTCCTTCACGTGCCCACCTGTCCCAGGAGCATGATTAGCATGCTCACACTTCCTGGAGGAAGTCTGACATTCCAAAGTGTCACCCAGGATCCAGAATAGCCCAGTGGACACCTCCGCCTGGCTCCCACCCCCGCACCATCCTTTGGAAACCACAGTGAGACTGACGGGAAGATGGTGAGCACCCTGCCCTGTCTCCTCTCCCGGGACGGGAGGACATGGATGGAAAGAGTAAGACATTGTCAAAGAACGCTCTGACCGCCTGCACTTCTTGTGTATCTAGGGGAGCTCATCCAATGACCTTCTCTCCAGACTTCTTGTTTGGGGGAGTCAGGGGTTCTTCTAAGCATCTTTTTGAAAATGCACGTCGTGGGGAAATGCACTGATGCCTCTCTTGGCTGCTGCACATTTCTTGCAGGGGTCACCTACTTTCCCAGAGGAAACTCAACTGCCCCATACAAGCTGAAATTTCCCAGTTTCTCCTCAGCCTGTTCTCCTGTGACCAGTTCCATTCCAAGGAGAGCCACCTTTTCTCAAACCTGCTATGGTCCTTCCTAGTCAGTGCTACCTATGTGTGGGAGTGACCGTGGTTCCCTGTAGTATTAGGGAAGTCATTCGCCATCTGTGATTTGCCAACCTTTCTGCCCTCTGTTCCAGTGATTGGGTTTCTTCACATTATGAGAGAGAATGATTGCTCCAACCTTCTGCTGGTCACCTTCCCTTTCCACAGCATCCCCTGCCACGTGAGACGGAAACCTTCTCCTAGCAGCTACGAGGCCAGCTCCTCGGGTTTTCATGCTGCCTTAAAGCTCAGACTTGCGCCTCTGATCCAAACTCAACCAGGCTTTAAATTACAAGCTAGTGATACAAAGATGTAGGAGGGCATGAGATCCTCACCAGCCACGGTGGTGACAGCAGGGACAGCTCGTCTGGCTTCCAGGCTGCTGTCACGCGGTGGCTGGTGAGAGTGATGTGAGTCTGTTGTTGCCCACACAGTCATCGTACCCAGACCTGCTGTGCCTGGACAAGGGTGGGCATCTTTCAGATGAGGTCTTCTTCCAGCCCCGCTCTGTGGGTCTCCGGGAGAGTCTATGAGGTCCTCTTCGACACATGCAACTTCTGTTTAAATTTGCCAGTGTTGGTCTGTGGCTTTCTCCTGATGGGCCAGTTAGCATCTTGAAAGAAATGAAACAAGAGAGGGGTGTGGTGTCGGTTCTGGACGATCATAAGCTTCCCTGAGGTGGGGAGCTCCAGGCCCACCTACTGCATTTCCAGTGAGTCTGACTGAAATGTCTACCTCTGCCTTAATCTCTTCAGCAACCACGTGCCCACTGTCCCCAGTAGGCAGGCCTGTTTCTTTCTGGAAAGCTCTGAGGGTTGGTGAAGTCATCAACACTTTCTGTGTAAAACTGCCTCACAGGGCTGGGGCTGGGCTCAGTGGTAGAGCACTCGTCTTGCATGTGTGAGGCCCTGGGTTCGATCCTCAGCACCACATAAATAAATTAAAGGTATTGTGTCCACCTACAACTAAAAAATTATTTTTTTAAAAAAATTTGTGAGCCGGGCACAGTGGCGCAGGTCTCTAATCCCAGCACTTGGGAGGCTGAGGCAGGAGGATCACGAGTTCAAAGCCAGCCTCAGCAATGCGAGGCACTTAGCAACTCAGTGAGACCCTGTCTCTAATAAAATACAAAAAAGGGCTGGGAATGTGGCCCAGTGGTCGAGTGCCCCTGAGTTCAATCTTCAATCCCCGGTACCAAAACAAACAAACAAACAAAATAAAAAAAAAAAAAAACCTGTGCCTCACATATGGCAGGAACTCAACAAACATCTGTTGGAATGAATGATTGAACTGAAATGCCCATACCTGGCCCCATTTTTGCCCATACGACCTTATAGAATGATCCAGTCTCTTTCCCACATAATAACCCTTCAAAAAGATGAGATGCTCATGGTGTCTGTCAGCTCTCACATCCCCTGAGGGGACATTTTCAGTGACTCTGTAGTCGCTTCTCATTGGACGGAATGGCATTCAGAACCTAGAACAGTATACCACCACATCTGGCCCAAGAGAGGGTCGTCCCCTTCTTTTTCTCTATAATTAATCAAACTAAATTTTTTGGTCAACTCTGCTTTGACTCCCAGCCACATCCCTGTGGGTGCTGATCAGTCACCTCCTGTGTTCTTGGAGTGGCGTCGTTGGGTCTCAGTAGAACACTCACAGGGTCTCTCTTCCATGTTATTTTGTTGGGTTGGCCCATCCGGCTTCGTGAGATCTTTCCGACTCAAATTCTGTCAGCACACATGTGGACGAAGTGTGGCTGATGTCAGTAACTTGACAGCAGGACCTGCCGGGCTCACGTGCCTGTGCTCACTGCATTTGATGGCCCACGACTGCTCCCCGGGCCGGGTGAGGCTGGCCGGCCGCAGCCTTCACACTTCAGCACCGTGCCTGGGAGTCCTCCCTCCACCCATCCTGCCCCGTTCCCTTGCATTCAGCCCTCAGTGGCTGACGCTTCACTGTCTGGTTTCCTTCCAGCCCCCACGTGCTCCCAGCAGCGTGGGCTCAGAAAACATTGCCACAGTGTTTTCAGGCTGGCTGTGTTGCAGAACCTCTTTCCTTTCCATTTAAAGCTAAAGAAGTTCATGGGGGAGACTGATTAGAATGCCAAAGAGGCACCGTGTGACATTCATGTCACCTTGTACATCTCTAGCAGCAAAGAAGTCGGGTGGTGACTGTTTGCCCTTTTGCTTGATCTGGAATCTGGTGGGGCCCTGGTGACATGGAGCTCCGCCACGCTAAGAATCTCTGAGCCCCTGCCCCATATTTTCTGTGCAGTGAACACATTGGACTGTGAGGCATGGTCCAGGCAAAGCTTCGCGCTGTTTCCTCGATGAAGCTTCTGGACACTTGGGGTAGGCCCTGGCCCTGGCTCGTGTGTTAATGCAGGTGTTAACAGTGCTTTGTCAGCTGCTACTCACAGCAGCGTGGCTGTAGAGTCAGGAACATGGGCTTCATTCAGAGCAGCCCTGGGTAGGTAGCGTTTGGATGGCTGGTCCTAAGACCTTGTCATCACATTTGCAGCCTGTCGACTGGAGAGATTCTCCCCAAGTACTAGAGGAGTCTACACATCCATTTCTGCACTTTTAAAAAGCAATTGTATAAAATATGTTGAACAGGAGGGGAGCCATCATGGAACCCTACCATAGGCACAAGGGAGACAGATTCCTTCCAGACACTTCTGCTTCATTATCAAGGACGAAACGAGATGCTGCAGGTGTGGACTGTCATCAGCAGACAAATGCAGCAGGGCTCAGGATGAGGTCCACCGTGGGGGCCACCTAAAGATGGCAAGCCCAGAGGGGGGACCTTCACCTCATTCTCCATCTGTTTGCTGTCTGCGCCAACCATCTTGAGGTTCTTCCTGTCGTGAAGCAAGAGGAAGCTAGCTGAGCTGTGATTCTGCAAACCACAGTGGAGGAGATTAGGAAGTGACTAATCTGGTCAGCTCTCTCTAGTAGTAGTAAGCGCTCGGTCAGGACCCACTGCAACAAGTGGTGGTTCGGTGGAATTAAGGCACCAACTAGATGTTTGATGTCTGCTCCCCTTTCCTGAGACTCTGATGACTGAGAAGGTCCTCGTATTATCTGTCTTGTGGCCTTTCTTGGTCGTTTCCAGTGTGGAGCGTTTGCTCCACCCATTGGCTGAGGTATATCTTTGTGCCTCCTTATGGGTTCTGAATGGAAGTGGAGCCGGAGTCGCCCTGCCCTCTCCTTTGTCGGGACCACCCTACTCGGGCTGGGGCCGCTCCGTGAGAGCGCTGGCCACTGCCGACTCTGCCTTCCCTGTGCAGACGGGGTGTGCGTGTGGGTCGTCTCCATTCAACACTACTCACTGTGTCTTGGGATCCAAGCGTAATGTATGGTTAGTAGCTGAGTTGTAAGTGTTTTCTATAACCCCACATGTATTAAGAAAAACATAAATGAGTAGCAGAATTTGAGTATTTCCAGTGTACCCTATTTATATTTCTTTAAGATACTTTATCTAGTGCCTAAAGAATTAGGGCTTATTAGGGTTGGGGTTATGTGAATACTCTGAAAATTTGTTATTTTTTGAAGAGAAACTTCAATAGAATAGTTTGAGTCCTTGTGTGGCTTGAATTGGTCATCATCTGACTTCCTACCTCACAACAAAGTATTATATTTACACTGAAATAGTTATCTTTATCGCACAGAAGTATAGTTTTACCCTGAAATAGTTACCCATTTAGGATACTTTTTTTTCTGAAAGAGACCATTGCAGAAGTCCTAGGCAAATAATGGACACATCCACCTTCTAAAAAGCTTCCCTTTTTCCTCCTTCTGATCCTCTGTTATTACTTGCAAAAAATCAATGACTGTAAGTGGGGTCTTCACTGAGTACAGTGGGCAGCTGTCTAGAAGGACGAATTAGTTTTGAATTTCTGTAATGTCTTTGCAGGAAAAACATCTGTTGAGATAATTTATTAAGTGCTCTATTTAAAACTGTATTTATTTTCATAAAAAATTCTTGTAATATTAGTTTGCCAAAATAGCATCGTTAAATTGTAGGAAGTAGTTGGAGTAAGAAATAGTATAGAATGACCAAAGGGGTCTTTTTAATTGCCATTATAACCATTTAAAAGAAGGAGGACAGGATGAGGAAATTTGGGTATTTGGCATTAGATTTTAATTGAGAAGAGAAAATTGAATAAATTTAATCACAACCGCACTTGGTTCCTTTTGTGATGTTTTAGCCTTGGGCAGACTGACCCATCGAATAGGCTTCAAAGATCCCTTTTATGTTTGTCAAATATTACCTTACACTCAGCTTCTACACAGTGTGGAAGGCAGGAAGGACGCAGACAGGACTGTGGAAATTCCCCACCTCAGTCATGTGGGCCAGCGTGGACCACACTGCGGAGCGCTGGGCCCGATGGATGGACTGACGCAGAGACCACTCCAAAACATGCCTGAGATGCTGAAAAATTAGACGAGGCTGTAAAAATGGGTTTTTAGTCATTTGAGAAATGTCATTTCACATGGTGTAAGGGCCCTGTGATTACTTTCTAAACCATGAAACCTTAAACCTATAAAGATGGGCATACTTTAGCCCCAGTCGGTAGAAAATACCCCTGGAAGTTATCTGTGGGTGAAATAGCGTGTGCTGCAGGGACACACCTTGGCAGTGACCCGGAGCATCCCAGCAGGTTCTGTGAAGTCAGAGAAATGTCCCCTTTGGTTCAGCAATTTAAAAAAGCAAATGCAGCTGGGCACGGTGGCACAGACCAGTAATCCCAGCAGCTTGGGAGGCTGAGGCAGGAGGATGGTGAGTTCAAAGCCAGCCTCAGCAACAGCAAGGTGCTAAGCAACTTAGTGAGACCCAGTCTGTAAATAAAATACAGAATAGGGCTGGGGTTGTGGCTTAGTGGTTGAGTGCCCCTGAATTCAATCCCAGTACCCACCCATCCCCCCTGCCAAATAAAGTGAATGCAATCAAATTCAGCTGTTGAGAAATAAATATCCAGGCGAAGTGGTGCACGCCTGTAATCCCAGCAGCTCAGCAGGCTGAGGCAGGAGGATCTTGAGTTCAAAGCCAGCCTCAGCAAACTTCGCCCCTGGAATCACTCCCTGGTGCCCACCCCTAAGTATAGAAAGTTTTAAAAAGCCTGGAAAAACTTTAAAATTGCTTCTACCCAGGCTGATGATAACAGAGCTTCAGTGAGGGCAGCGGAAGCTTTCAAAACCAAGCAGTGAAGAAAAAATCATGTGACCAGCACAGGTAACAAAACTTCTTTCATAATCTGTCCCCGCCCCTTGATGGAGGAGAACAGAAGAGGCTGGAAAAGGTGGCAGATGGGAGTGTTAGCAAGAAAATAGGTTGTAAAGGAATGTATGTGCAACGTGCAAGGTTTCTTTATAAATAGCAATGAATATGTAGTAAAACTATAAAGAAAAGGAAGGGCCACAGCAGACGCTGCATTTGGGGTGGTGAAGAGATGGCGATGAAATACACCAGGAGCACAATTATTTATTGTTACAATGCTGCATCTTAATCTGCTTAGGCACACAAATATTTATTTCGATGTTATTCTTTTTGGGGGGAATGGGTACTGGGGACTGAGCAAAACCCCAGCCCTTTTTTTATTTTTTATTTTGAGACAGGGTCTCACCCAGTTGCTGAGGACCTCATTAACTTGCTGAGGCTGGCCTTGAACTTGTGATCCTCCTGCCTCAGCCTCCTGAGCTGCTGAGATTACTGGCATGAGTCACTGTGCCTGGTTTCACTGTTATTTTCTTAACACGTGTTAGGGACACTCTTGTATGTATGATAAATTTCAAAATAAAACATTTAAGAAAACAGAAAGACGGAGTGCTTAAATACAAAGAGTGTAATTACCAGGAATACACGCTTAAATTTAAATTAATAATGACAACATGCAAATCTCCACGTCTTCTAATGAGTCTCCGTAAGCACTTTGTGTTGTGGCAACCTGTCTGACGTGCAGGCCTGTGCAGCAGGTGGGTCACTCCAAGGGTTCAGGAGGGGAGGCAGAGGTGGCCAGGATACAAAGCCAGACAGTCCTTTAGCTCCATGGTCTGCCCTCGTGGTTGCTTTTGCAATGCTGCTTGTGTCCTACACATATCAAGAGATTGGAAGTTGCAGAAGAAGAAACAGAATCAATGCTGACATCAGTTTAGAGCTCTTGACCCAAACCTGTCATTTAACTGGCAACATTACTGAAAATCTGGTCTGTTACCAGTACATTTTCTTGCCATAAGAAACCCAGAGAATTAAGATTTGTGAGTCACTTGCAGCCGAGGGCAGCCAGGGAGCTCCATTACAGGAGAGAGTCACCGAGTGCAAATGGGGAGAGATGGGTCAGTACAGTACAAACCTTCAGTTCCCAAATGAACAGATTTGGAAGATCGATTGTCTGGCCTGGAGACTCTAAGTGAAAACAAAGTAATAACCCTGTACTGTTTACTTGAAAAATTTTAAGAGAGATACACACACACTTAAAAAAGGGAAAGATGGGTGGAGATGGATATATTAATTATGGTAATTATTACACACGTGTGTTTGTCAAATCACCATGCACACCTCAAAGATTTATAACATGGGTACAATTTTTACTTATCAATTAAATATTTTAAAATAAAAAATACGTAACACGTAGTTCTTAGATTTTAAGGAAAAAATGCTTCGAGTATGGTTTCTATGTGGATTACCTGAGGAACCCAGGTAGATTTTTTGAGAGACTATATAAATTACTTACTTTCTTTTATTTTTATTATTTTATTATTTATTTTTTTTTTCTGGTACTGGGGGTCGAATCCAGGGATGCTTAACCACTGAGCCACATCCCCAGACCTTTATATTTTTTTTTTATTTTGAGAAAGGGTCTTGCTAAGTTGCTGAGGCTGGCCTTGAACTTGCAATCCTCCTGCCTCAGCCTCCCTAGTTGCTGGGATTACAGGGGTGTACCACCACGCTTTCTTAATTAAAAAGTAGTCCTGTAAATATAACGTATGTAGATCATCAAAATGTTTATGAAAATATTCTGTACTCAAGTTACTTGGTTGAAATTGAGCTCTCCTGTGATTACAAGTGACAGGAAGAAAAAGCAACACGTCAAAGTGGAGGGGTAACAAATAGAGAAAACAACAACAGGGGCTCAGCAGACCCAGGTCTAGATAATGATAGATAACTATTCAAATCCTCTAGGACGAGGTGCTGGCTGGGGAATCTGGCTCGTTAACATATTCATAAATCAGTGTTTCAAAAACTTTGTTGTAATGCAAGAATTTCCAAGGGAGCTTGTTAAAGCTGCTCTTGGATCCCGCCCCAGAGATTCCGACTCAGTGGGTCTGGAGCAGGCCCAGCCATTGGCAATTTTCACAACAGTTCTGCATGACTGCTACGGGTGGTTCCTAGACCACCCTTGCGGGGGGGAGAAGAAAACGAAAAAATTCCCTGCTAAAAATGATGTGCTTCTAGAAGACAGGGCGCAGAGTGACATGTTTGCGGATAACTCTTGTGTCTTCTGAAGGGGGCTGTACCGACGTGCTGAGGGAAATCGGAGCGGAATCCTGAAAGGCTTGAGTGGGCTGAGAGGAGAAACATCTGCTAATGTAGGCAAGTGGAAGATGATGCCGTTCCAGGAGTCATCCAGGCTCGATTTAGAAACGTACTTAGGACAAAGGAAAAGCAGAACCGTTTTATTTTGGCGCGTTTTCCAAAATGCAGTTTAACCCAGGCATATCCTGGGAGGGCAAAGCCCCGTGTTAATAGTCAGGTCATTGGTCAGCAATTACAGAGGAACAAGCCACCCCAAGCCTCAGAGGCTTAAAACAACCATCCACCCCTGGTCCCCTCTCCAGGCCTGCCTGTCTAGGCTGGAACTGGCTGGGCCCAGCTCCACGCTGAAGGTCACATTCAGATCTGTCCTACAAGTTAATCCTCCAGCAACTACATTAGGCCTGGGGCAGCCCCTTTTCACGATGATAGCAGGAGGGCCAGCCCCCTGAGCAAGCACATTTGAAGCCTTGGTTCCCATCCTGTCTAATGCATCCCAAGTCACTTAGCCAGCCAAAGCCAAAGGGTTGGGCAGGGTCCCCCACTCACAGTGAAAGGGGTGGGGGTAAATATTTCATCATCAGAAGCAGAAAGTTGATCTGATCCAGGCTGTGTTTGTGTATGTACGTGTTCCAATGTTATATTCCTATCTCGTAATGTTTATTGCATCCTCAAATCACAACACGTACTCACCTTAGTTGATTTTTCTAGTGATCTCCTGACAGAATGACTTGGAAGAACCCCTATCTGCTTGGAAATAAACAGGCACTATGATATCTAAAAGCCCTGTAGTTCGACATCTGAGAACGCTATGATTATATTAAACATATCCCCCAAATTAAATAATACAGAATCACTTGATAATCAGCATAATTATCTTAGGATTAAAAATTATTCAGTCTCATAAACAAACTTGTGACAATTGATCACAATTAATGCAAATCAGTCGGAGGCAGGATCATGTTCTGATTCACCCCAAATCAGAGTGAGAGGCAAAATTACAGCGACCGATTGCAAATGAGCTCCCAACTTAGATGCCAATTGCAATTATTCATTTATTTAGAGTGAAAGATGATCAGAGTCACAGATTATTTTTCCCTTTAAGGAAATAAATATTCATCTAGACGATCTTCTTAGGACCTGTGTACCTGTGCAAATAGTTTCGTATAGGAAAGAAGGAAAGATTGGGGTTCTTCTGACATTTTAAAAATTTTATTTATCCCCCCAAAAAAACTAAAGAAAAATCTCTGTATGCTACACTGCATGAATATTGTTCCGAACAATATTCACTCCCCCCCCCCCCCCCAAAGACTGCAGAATTTAATAAGAGGTACTCTGTAAAACAAACCTCATTCATTTCTTTTTGTTGTTGTTTTGTAGTTGTTTGAGATGAGGGTCTCCCTACATTGCCCAGGCTGGCCTCAGCCTCCTGGCCTCTGCCTCCCAAATGGGTGGTACCTCAGGTGCAGGCCACCAGGCCTTTCAGAGCCCATTCATTGCCAGAGGGAAGGAGCGTCTAAAGTGCCCATGTCAGAACAGCTGAAGCGTCACTTGGAGAGTTTTCTAAAATACGCCCCCTTTTTCCATCTGTACTATCTCCAAAATCCCTTGAGAGATGTTAATAGCATTGGACCAGCTTATGCATAATCTGATATCCTGATAATCGCCCACCTCACGTTCCTGGTTTTAGGATTGGGTCTCCACAGTACCCGCCTGGTTATCAATTTAAGAATACATTAAGTACCAAAAAAAAAAATTTTTTTTTTGTAAGCCGATGGTCTGAAACTTAAAACATAATTTCTCAAAGACATGATGATATGAATGATGGTATAATTCCATAATAGTCCATAAGGATCAACTTATCACACACTACAGCCACAATAATAGTGAGGTGATGTTTTGACTACATCTGTCCTTCTTTTAAAACCATCATTGTTGTTTTGTTCTCTGTTGGTTGGGGGAGAAGTCACTCTGCAGTGTTCTCTTTTGGGGGTCACATAATTTATGTATAATGAAATCCACCAATTTTGAATGGACAATTCTGTGAATTTGATGAATTTCAACATCTGTTTCATCTCACCATTAGCATCTGTGGTTTTGCCCCATGTGAGCTGGGATTTCCCGGTTCTTCATATGTTCAATATTTTTTTATACATTTTTTTTAGTTGTAGTTGGACACAATACCTTTATTTTATTTATTTATTTTTACATGGTGCTGAGGATCGAACCCAGGGCCAAGCATGTGCTAGGTGAGTGCTCTACTGCTGAGCCACAACCCTAGCCCCAGTAATTTGGAATCCCATCTTGGACATTTTGAATATTGTGTCATGAGACTCTGGTTCTTGTTTAAATTGTATTTTTTAAATAGCATACATTTATTTATCTATTAAATGCAGTGCTGAGGATCGAACCCAGTGCCTCACATGTGCTAGGTGAGCACTCAACTGCTGAGCCACAACCCCAGCCCTTAAATCGTATTTTAAACATCTCAGTATGGTATATTTGTCACAACTAATGACCCACTACTGGTAGGTTACTGTCATTAAAAGCCAATACTGTGTTTAGATTTACTTAGGTTTTGCCTGGTGTCTTTTTTTCTGTGCCAGGATCATATCTAGGGTAACACACACTTAGCTGTCATGTCTCCTTTGACTCCTGCAGACTGTGACAATGTCTCAGACTTCCCTTGTTTTGGATGACCTTGACCCTTTCAAGACACATCAGCAGGTGTTTGAAGAATGGCCCTTGGTTAGGGTTTGTTGGATGTTTTCCTCATGGAGAGACTAGGGTCATGGGCTTGTGGAGGAAGGCCCCACAGGGGAGGCACCTTTCCATCACACCAGGTCCAGGGTACGTACTTTGAACACGATTCACCACAGTTGACGCTGACCTCAATCACCTGGCCCAGGGAGTCTTGCCATGTGTGTCCACTGTAAAGTTATTCTTTCCCCCATTTTCCGTTCTGTACTCTTTGGACAGAGAAGTCCCTCATGCTTCACAGAGGGACTTCTCTGCCACCTGTCTTACTTTAGCTCCCTGAGGCCAGAAGAGCTACATACATTGTTTTAATTCTTGTGCACAGATTTATCTATTCTTCCCCATTTACTTAACCACTCATTTATTTATGTCGGTATGGAATCATGGCTATTGACTTCACACGTGGAGTTAAAATCCAGTACTGTTTTATTTTGCTGTTCTAGCTTTGGCCCTGAGGGTCTCCTTTAGTTGGCCTGTGGTCCTTTGATACGCACTCCTCTGTGGTGGTTTTGCTCAGGTTTTATTGAGGTATTTGTCCTGTTGTTGAATTTAACTGTTCTTTACTCTGGTTAAAAGTCTTCTGTCAAATAAACTTGCTGCAAATATTCAAACCATGGATTCTCTTAAACTCTTTTTGGTGAGAGCTTTACGAGATGTACCTCATACTTCTTACTCCTCCCTTTTGCACAGTGTACCGTTTATCACAAACCTGTGTATTCTCAGGTTTAGGCAACTATCACCATGATCAGTATTTGAGCATTTCCATCACCCTCCAAAGAACCCCGTAACCTTCATCTCTTCATTCTCCACAGCCTTTTAAAGAGGATGTGTTTTTCATTTTAGCCATCAAATTTATTTTTTTCCTGTTTGTGCTCTTTTTATTTCTTAAGAGTCACTTTCCTAACCCATGATCATCCCAGTTTTCACCTCTGTTCTGTTCTAGAAATTTTGTGTTCCAGTGTAGCCGCCTGAAGCGATGGCCGCTTGGAGCAGCAAAGCCTCGGGAATAAGTTCAGAGGCAGACTGGAAACAAACAGGATCTTTATTCTGTCAGTTTCTCTCTCTGGCTCTAACAACTCTAACACGTACCACACACCAGCAAACAACCAACAACCAAAAATGGCCCCGACCCGCTCCGCGCTAGGCCCAAGTCTCTCGAGATCCCGGGCCAAATCTCGTGAGACTACGGAAGGCGGCAATGTCCAAAACTCCATGGCCCGAAGTCAACCGCAATCATAGCCATCTCCCCAAATAGGGCTCCTACATTCCAGTTCTTGTGTTTAAATCCAAGATCCTATCTGAGGTGACTTTTTTTCACGTGGGTATCCATTTGTTCTGGTACCATTTTTGAAAAGATAATATTTTCCTCATTGAACTGCCTTTGACAAATTACCTTTGTCAAAAAACAAATCGATCATTACACGTGGGTGTATTTCTTAACCTTCATTTAAAGTTTTTGGGTAGTTTGGTGAAATGGCTTTTATGTTTTGGGAGGGTGGCCATTGGCTCTAGGCCCAAGGTTGACCCAGGGACCTGAATTAGGGATCGGAAGGCTGACATGGATGGTGGTTGTGAGCTCTGACCACTACCCGTGTGTTTATGTGGATTTTGTCACATGGGTTTTTCTGTGGATCATTTTGTAACTGACACCTAGTGGCTATGCCAACTTGTTTTACCCAAGTTTATTCTCTTTATTTTACTTCCTACTCTGCGTTGATGCAACTTAAGGGTTGCTAAAGACAGACAGGATTGCTAATCAGCTGTGAGAGAGTATTATGAGTGAGAAGCAGTGTGCAGATGAGGGTGAAGTGGAAGTTTTGAGGAAGTGTTCCACAGAGAGCGGAGGCCAGCACCCGTGGCCGGATGCTTTGCTAACTCCTTTGTAGACAAAACTTGAGAAATGTAGGTTGCAGATTTTTGGAAATCACTGGCTACATGCGCATCTGCTTCTTTTGTGCTTTTTGCTTTTTATAGGGGTTCATTTATAATTTCATTCATATCTGTACATTTAAAGAAGTTAAATATTTGGCCAACGTTCCTCCCACCTGACTTCCTTCAAGTTCACACTAAACTACTCATCAAGTTGTTTAAATGTGATTTGCAATATTAAAAAGTCTTCTTATGACCAAATACAACAGCAACCTTTTCATTTAAAATGCGTGCCCCAAACACGGGCCATTTGAGATCCTGTTGTTTTTTTCTAGCCATCCTGCATTGAGCTCCAGCTGTTTCCACACGGCGCTCTAGGAAGTTATTAAGTTGAATGAAACTAATCTTTAAACTTTGTTTGAAACCTCAGGTATTTCTATTATGAAACTCTAGTTCTGTGGTCCCTTCTAGGTTTTGTAATTTGTTCTGAACACTGTAATTAACTTGTGACATGAGTTTTGAACAGTGATGTAAGCAGTGGGCTTCAGGTTGCTATTCTACCTCACACATTGAAATATTTATCACAAACTCTGGTTTTGATTTGCAGGACAGACGTCTCTGCAGTGCTGGCCAACAGGGTGTTAGGTGCAACTGGCCCGCCCTCAGGTAGATGCTAGCTAGCATTTATTCCAGTGGAAACTCTTTTGCTCATGCAGTAGGATGCAACCTCTTTGATGACCCTTTGAACCTCTGTTACCTTTGTGAATGTGATTTTAAAACTCAGGCTGCAATTTTAGATCAATGACCTATCTTAGGGGACAGGATGACTTTTTCTAATCTTGATCTTCTAAAATAACGCTAGTGGTGTTAATTCACTCAATTCCTTTCATTTGCTCCCTGTTTTCCCAGCTCTGCGACGCTTGTGCTGTCTCCTATCTCTGGAAGGGTTTTTACTTTAGGCCTCTACTGCTGTTCTTTTGAGTTTAATTGACGGCACTTCTCCAGGATTCTCTTCTTGGTGAGACAAGGGAGCTAGCTCTACCCTCAGACAAATATTGCTTATTCTTAGCCTTGAAAAGTCAGCACAAACACTTGAGCACTGACATAGTGCCCATAGTAGTAGTTCAGGACTCAGATGTGGTCCACACACTGGATCTGGACCATGGAGCTACCACCTGCTTCCTCTATCACCTTGAGGCAATTGCTCATCTATCAAATATGGACAACATCAGAATCTACCCAATAGAAATGTGGTGATTGGATGATATAATGAGTATAAGTCACTTATCAGAATGCCTGGAATATTATGATACCCGGTAAGGCTAGCAGATATGACTGATATTGTGCGATCGGTTTGGATCGATTGATAAACCTAAAAGAAGACGTGTTCAACAAGTTCTGTACTGTCACCTGTGCATGCCACATTCTGGAACAGTTCATTCCTTCTGGCGCACAGCATTATCCCCTGCTTCTGAAAGGGTGACATGAATATTGTGGTTTAAGTATGATTCAAGAAACTATAGACACCAAGGGATTCAATAGAAAAAAAATGGTACTCAAATGCGATAAAGAAACAGGTTTGAGAAACCATTGAGTTGAAGTAGAAATTGCAAGTTGGGCAATTTTTTTTTTTTTTTTTTTAACCTGCTGTAGGGCCATATGGTTGCTGAATGTGTTGATGCTGGTTTTAAGATTCTTGAGTATTTTAAACTTGACATGTTATTTTTTTAATGATTTCAAACATCATTTCTTCCAGAGCCTTTTCCCAATGTTGCCGTAATATTGAACAGATGGCTCAGCAGCATTTACATTTGCATTTTTGCAATACTGCCATATTATCTGCAAAATTTCTTTAAAAAAAAAAAAAAAACCTGTGATTCTTTCTCTACCTTTTCAGAATGGCTGCGATGAAATTATAAACAGGTTCTTCCAAGGGTCTTGGGGACATGGTAGAAATTAGGTTCACATATTGCTGCTGCTTTTCAATTTCATGTTGTTCTATTTGGGGCTTTTACACCTACTGTTATGAGGATACTGGTCTCCTGTTAGGACTTTTCATCCTAAGTACTGAATGTCCTTGTTACCCCTTTGTGGTACGAGGTCATGGTGGTGCTGATGGGAACCGGCGTGCCTGGGCCACCCTCTCACATCCCCTGTTCACCCTCCTCATGGGCACTGGCCACTCGGAAACTGGTGCCTGGCTGCCTGAGAGGTGGGCTCTGCCTGTCCTGCGCACCACTTCACTCCAGTCCTGGCCCCGGCTGGTCCCTGCGGTCACCTGAGCATGGATGGGCGACACCTGAATCAAAGTGAATCAGCCACTTTTCCAGAAACACAGACTTGTTCACAAGCCAAATATGAGTTCCCTGGACACAGTCGCTTTCTCTAACCTTCTGACTTTCATGTTAATTGGCTGTGTTTCCAAAAGGCCTTCCAGCACTATTCTCTGAATCTCCTTCACCTCCTTGGTTTTGCATTTTTTGTGGGGAGGGGTTATTTGTGTGTGTGTGTGTGTGTGTGTGCGCGCGCACGCGCGCGTGTTGCGTTATTTTTCTAAAGACTGGCTGTGTGGATATTAAATAAACAGTCTCCTGGATTTTTTTTTTCTTTTGGGCACAGTGGGCTTAGTGCCAACATAAAGGCATTTTCTTGCTGAACAGATTGGAAGCAGGAAGCAGGAGAGGCTGTATTGATCAGAAGTGACTCCAGACCTTTCCTTTGAAAGGCATGTGATCATGAAAAATAGGTCCACCGATATCCTTATTAAGAGTCTTTGATTTCTTTAGAATGAGGAATGAGGACTCGCTAAGGTGCTGGCTTGGCTCAGAGGGTGGTTGGTGTGGCGGCCACGCCAGGCCTGGCAGCAGGGCCCCTGCTTCATCTTCATCGGGGTTTGCCCCTGATGGTTGTCGTCCCCAGCCTGTGACTTGGGTTAAGTGTCTTCATGACTTCAGGCTATGTGAAGAGCGGCTTGGTCTTAGACCTGCACAAGTGGGGGTAGAATTAATATTGAGTTACCATCTGCAACATGGAGAAGGGACCATTGGCTCTTGTTATTGTGACGCGTTGGCGGGCGTTTGCTGTAATCGTGGTGAAGTGGGAGTTGAGGACACACTTTGATTGCTACAGCCACATGTCTGGGGAGCATTTTCAGTGTCACTGAGTAGGTCTTCACAGCTATTAGAGTTTCCCAGGAGAGGAGCGGCAGCTTCATCTCGGCTGAATGAAGACTTTGATTTCTCTAAAGCTGGAATTGTAAAAGGAGCTAGAAAGTGAGGGTCTTTGTACTGCGCATTGAGTCTCCCTCCTGTGAGCCTTGGTTCTGCTGCTGGCGAGCCCGTGAGAAGCGTCACGCAGTGCTCAGAGTAGGATATAAAGCACTATAAAAGGCAAACTCCAGCACAGAGAGAAATGAAATTTTTTTGTATGAAAAATTTTTTTCCACCGACCTTCACAATACACAACATTTTTTAAATAAAACATTTATTCAGGTAAGATTTGAGGAACCAGGAAAAGAAAATGAAAGAGGGTAGCTGGAGTTTAATCACGACCAATGCAGTAGCATTAGTCAAATCCAGCAAAGCCATGGTATGTCATGGACTCCCAATGCTTGCGACCTTACTTTGGAAAATCCTGGCTGTCTTGTCTAAAGAAGTATGTATATATGATGTGTTTTCTAAGGCAAGGCCTTGCCTGTATTTCAGTCCATTTTGTGTTGTTGTAACAAAATACTCGACACCTGGTACTTTATAAAGTAAAGAGATCTATTTGGATCACGTGGTTGCTGGAGGGTCTAAAGAATGTGGCATTGATGTCCTAGCAAGGGACCCCTTGGCAGAGAGGTGGAAAGGGATATGGCTACTTACAGAAGAGACCAAGTATGCAAGCTGACCTTGCTTTATAAAAACACATTGTCGTGAAAACTAGCTCACTTCGCTAGACCAGCATCAATCCCTTCTGAGGACAGTGTCCCTGTGACCTAATGACTTTGCACCAGCCCCACCTCTTGAAGGCCACTACCTCCCAACACCACCATTCTGTGGACCAGTCATGGAACCCATGAACCTTGTCCAAGCCATAGCAGACGGATAAGGCTGAAGATGATAACAAATGCTGCCTTATGTAGTATTTTCCTCAGTGATGAGTTTAACCCATGGTTTGCTGCTCTCTATACCCATGTTACCTTTCTTCCCACAAACAAATATTAACCATCTTTGCAAACAGTTCTCTTTATATGTCCATAGCTAGCATCTTCCAAAGCCTGTGATAGAACTGAACATGCTTAAAGTTAATAAACCTTCCTCCCTCTAAACCTTGTCATGACATCAGCACATGACCTGAGGTTTAAAAGAAAGTTGAATAATGTAAACAGGTGGCAATAGATTTTCGTGCTTAAATACTTTCGTCGGTTTATTATTAATTAATTTCTCAAATTTCTATGCAGTTGACCTGTAGCTCCTGCTCCACACTCTCAGGTTGGTGCTGTTGGAATGCTGTTCTCGGCATTCTCTGTAGAGCTTTCTTCCCAAGTAACTCATTGCAGACACACAATCTCGCACTCACCCTGAAGACACAGACGTGTGCCTTTAATCATTGTCTTCATGGAGAATTATTGGAAATGACCAGCATTTTGAATGATAGTCTTAAAACCAGAACAAATCTGACACTTGAGAGGTATGAGTTAATAACTAGCATCCATTCATTCCACTTCCAGCTGAACCTGTAATCATTCAGATCCGTTCTCTAATTGGATGGGTCTAAATGTGACAGCGAACTTTCAGGAAGCTAGAAGGACCCCTGCACGTCCCCACAGGGTCCCACCTCCCATGTCTGCGCTGACCCAATGTAGGTCTGGGCCCTCTTCCGGAGCAGCGGAGCATGGAGGTGTCCGTGCGCCCGGCTGCTTCACGCCTCTCCTTCCTGGGACAAGCATCTCCGGTCCCTCTGTCCTCTCTCACCTGCTGAACCCAGCACCATTCCTGCCTCACACCCCGACCCCTCCTACCCAGCAGCATGGCAGACGTGAAATGCACAGTGATTACTCAGAACAGTGAGGCTCCCACAGTGGGGGCAGGGACCTGCCGTGCTACAGGTTGGAAGGTGGGGAGCAGAATGGGGAGGGGGCTCTAAAACTATGCCTTGGCGATCAGAGGCAGCCTGCTCATCAGATGTGTGGCGGACGTACAGGTGGCTCTGTCCACGCTGCCACACCCACTTGTAGTTTTTCCTGCAACATTTGGTCTTCTGTCCTGGATCAGGTATTTGTTTGTTATTTTCCCCATCTCCTCTTATTAAAATCTAAACTCCACGAGGGCCTGAATATTTATTTTATGCACTCGTGAGTTGCTGGCATCTAGAACAGGCCAGACACATACTAAGCGTGCAATAGATATGTGTTGAACAGTAGTCCACAGGTGTAGCTTGTCAGTAGCCACTAGTTCATCTAAATTCATTCCCTCTGTCTACCCTCCGCGAAGTCTCAAAGACCTTAATGGTGCCTCGCAGAAATCCAGACGCATGATATTTAAGACCAAAGGAAATCTGTAGAGATAACACTGTCTGATCTTTGTGGACCCATGTTGCTTTTCTTTTCTAACTACTAAAACACTAAGATAAAATGATTGTGATTCTAAAATCCTGTGTGTATGATTCCAAAATAGAATAACTCTCCCTACTCACTGCTCTGTTGTCAAATAGAAGTTGCTGGTGAATGCTCCGCGCATTCCCTCATTCAATCCTGCACTTAGTAGGTACAATTATTGTGCTGCTTTAAGAATGAGAAAGGTGGGCATGGTGGCACGCACGCTTGTAATCCCAGCACGCCTGTCATCCCAGCACTTGGGAGGCTGAGGCAGGAGGATCGTGAGTTCAAAGCCAGCCTCAGCAATGGCGAGGCACTTAGCAACTCAGTGAGACCCTGTCTCTAATAAAAATACAAAAAAGGGCTGGGGATGTGGCCCAGTGGTCGAGTACCCCTGAGTTCAATCCCTGGTACCAAATATATGAGAAAAGTGAGCTGGGTACAATGGTGCATGCCTGTAATCCCAGAGGCTCGGGAGGCTGAGGCAGGAGGATTGCAAGTTCAAAACCAGCCTCAGCAAAAGCAAGACACTAAGCAACTCGGTGAGACCCTGTCTCTAAATAAAATGCAAAATAGGACTGGGCATGTAGCTCCGTGGCTGAGTGCCCCTGAGTTCAATCTCTGGTAACCCCCCCCCCCAAACAAAAAGAATGAGAAAGGTGTGGCCTAGAGAAGTCAGGTAAACTCCCCAGAGGGGGCACCTGTGACAGATGGAAGAATCAAGTTTGCAAAAGCCCAAGCTGCTGGCTGCTGCACCAGACGAACTCAGGTGTGACTGTGGGACCCTGCAGCAAGCTCGGGAGCCTGCAGTGTGGGCCTCTCCCTGGGCAGGCGCAGTTGCCTCTTTCTGATCTGGTGATGGTTTCTTAAGATGTTTCTTCTGCTGCCATACCCGCAGCCTCCTTCAACATGGTTAGACCTGTCTCTCTTTTTTGGGGTGTGTGGGTGTGTGTGCGCGCACACGTGCGTGGGTGCCGTGTCAGGTGGCTAAAAGCATTCCCTTAGTATTTCCACCCAAAACATCAATTACCTCCTCATTTGTCCTCCCCTAACTTTGAAGGGGGCTCTCCATGTGAAGGAAGAGGCAAGATACAAACTGAACCCTGCTTTGCTCTGTCATCTGTCCCTTTGTGCTATCTCCTAGCCACCCTCCACCCAAGTGGTGGCCAGCCTGTGTCTGGAGACCACCTTGCAGATTCTTTGAGTGCGCTCTTTGGTTGTAATTGACGTTAACAGTCTGTCATTCATTCCTTGACAGCTGCTGTTTCTGGATGCCCTTTACTTTAGCCTTAAGGAAATCATTTCTAAGAATCATTTACTTCCGCAGTGCTGGACATCAAACCCCAAATCAACCAAGTGCACATCATTCCTGGATACTTACCGTGGTGGAGAGGAGCGTTGGTAGATAAATAAATGGAGCCTTCTCTCTTTTTGTAAGCATTTAAGACATGGTGTTAGATAGAAAATAACCTTGACAATTTTCATTAACACTTTCTGACTGTTCTTGAGAGTATTTACCACTAAATGATTCGTTTTCAGTTAAATTTTTCCAGCCTCATCTTGGGGGTGTGTTAATGAGACGGCAAGCCTTTTTGTTCTTGGTGAGCAAAGTTGACATTTTCTACTTTGGAAGGGAGGATTGTTGATGCACAAATGTGTCTTGTGATCAATTACATACAATAATAATCTCTTGGGAGAAGGCAAAGAAGCCAAAGGTCATGGAACCACAAAGTGACCTAGGCAAATGGTTTTCTTTCTAACTTTCCCAGTAGTCACCTACATGATGTGGGCAATATTGAAGAGGGGATATTGGCATCCTGAGCTCTTAGAACCTAGCCATAATAGTCTCAGCATATTTGAAATGTGATGTCTATTTCTTATCAATCTTTCCATTGTGCAAAACTCTTCCCCCCACCCACCTTTGGTCAGGCATGGCCTTGTAATCCCAATAGCTCCGGAGGCTGAGACAGGAGGATTGTGGGTTCAAACCCAGCCTCAGTAATTTAGCAAGGACCTAAGCAACTCAGCAAGACCCTATTTGTAAATGAAATATTAAAAAATGGGCTGGGAATGTGGCTCAGTGGTTAAGCTGGTTCAATCCCCAGAACCAAAAACATAAAATAAAAATAAAAATAACGTATTTTTTCCTCCCTTTGGATGAAGTTCCATGGGGTTGATACTGATGAGGGATGAAGATTCGAACAGGTTGTCTTCTCTGGGGGTGCCACCTAGAGGCATTGGAATAGTGACAATGCAGTCTTCTGTCTTGTGGGAAGAACACAGGGGGCTGTAGAAGTGTCTCTTTCCTTCCTGAGCTGCCCAGTGAGGCTCTCCAGATGGTTTTGCCTGATGATGTTTCTCATGAAAACTTGGCGATCACTTCCAGGGGTGTTGTGAGGCCATCCCTGAAAGAGGAGAGGGCAAATGCATGATTAACATCCAAGGTCACCTCCAGGTACCCCACGTTCCTGAAGCCAGCAGACTTGGCCTGCCTTACGCGGGAACTCACGTACTGTTTGTCCAGGAACTGAATGTTGTAAGGGAGGGGTAGGGAAAAGGTAACGTCCATCGCCTCTGTTCCCAGTGCCCTGCAAATATCCCCCCAAGCCAATGGCAAAACTACACCAGCAGCACCAAGAAGGAAAATGCCATCAAAGTCTCAAAATTTGTCAAGCTGTCAATATGACATTATAGATAGATTGATTTTTAAATGTAAGGTGTTGAGTACTGAAAAATTCTCACCAGACAACAAAAATATGTCCTTTTTTTTTTTTTTTTTTTTTTTTTTTTTTGTGGTACTGGGGATTGAACTCAGGGGCACTCGTCCACTGGGCCACATCCCCAGCCCTTTTTTGTATTTTATTAGAGACAGGGTCTCACTGAGTTGCTAAGTGCCTCGCCACTGCTGAGGCTGGCTTTGAACTCTTGATCCTCCTGCCTCAGCCTCCCAAAGTGCTGGGATTACAGGCTTACACCACCATGCCCGGCTAAAAATATGTCCCATTTTTTAAGTCTTGTTTGTCAACACTGTGTGCCCCCTGCCTCTCAGACAGGCTTCTCCCCTCCGCCCCTGCTGATTGCAGCTGGGTTTATTTATTGAGCATGTATTAGTAGCATGTCTCCTCAGAGAGCATTTGTAGGAACAGTTGATGCTGGGGACACAGAGGAGCTCAGTTCTGGGAGTCAGACAGACCTGAGACCCCCTGGGAAGGTCAGATAACAATGGCGGGAAAGACCCATGAAGAACATGATGTATAAAGGGTTATTTGTGAGTCTCTTTGTGTGTGTGTTAGCTAAACACTCAAATAAACTTAATAGAATATGCCAAACACAATACAGGTTGAGTATCCCTACTCCAAAGTCTGACATACTCCAAAATTCCAAACGTTTTGAGCACTGATATGGTGCCCCAAGTGGAAATTTCCACACCTTACCTCATGTGACAGGTTGCAATTAAAATACACAAAATTATTTAAAATATTGCATTAAAATTGCCTTCAGACAATTCATAAGGCATATATGCAACATAAAAGAAGTGTTTAGGTTTAGGTCCCTGAGAGATCTCATCATGTATGTGCAAATATTCCCAGGTTCAAAATTAGAAATGCTTCTGATCGCCAGTATTTTGGGTGAGGAACTCTCAACTTGTATTGTCAAATATATAGCAACACTTTTGCCATTTCTGGTAGCCATTTGCATCCATAACTAAAAGAGAATTGATTATCTGTCTTACTGGAGGATACAAATAGAGCAAGCCTGAGTATCTAATTGGTTAATCTCTTTGCCCACATTGGATTATTCTACCCCTCTTGCAAGCTGCTGTGGTTGGTATTTCATGACTATGGAAGGAAAATTTGTTCCTGACTATAAACTATCAACAAATGTGTTTTTCCTGTACATTTCTATCTTTTAAGGAGATAGGTAGATAGATAAAAAGAAAGAATAGGGATAGATTTTTGTAGGAGTAGACTTACAGCAAGCTTTTTGCTACTGACAAACAACATATTGTTTGTTATTAGATTAGGGGGCAGATAAAATGGGGTCAGGGAGTTGTTCAGGAAGATGTTAAAAAGGAAATGGTGCTTTTCAGAAGTCTCACTGGAGTCGGCCCGTCCTGAGCGTTGAATGGCTCACTGTTGGGGCACCTGTGGGAGCCTGCTGGTCCTCTCTGGCTGGAAGGAATGACGGGAGATGAAAGAACACAGAGGTCTAGACATGCTCTTGGGGAAGCACATGTTCCTCATGACTGCTTTGTGGTTTCTGTACCCAGCGTTGACAGGACAGCGTGGAAGACGACCCCAATACCCAGCACTCACTGCTGATTGAGACGTGACCCCTGGAAAAGCACTCGATATCAATTAGAGATCAGGATGTAAAGTCACTGCCTCTGGTTCTGATCTCTTTATGCCATCAATAGGCTTTTGACAAGGTCAGCCCCCTGATAGACCACTTAACTTCCTGAAGGCAGATGCACTTTCAACTACAAGCTCTGATGAGATCACGAATATTCATTATAAAAACAAAACCATCATTGAAAGACCTTGTCCTCCTCTGGCTAAGAAGCTGATGGAAAATCAATTATTACAGGTCAAGTATCTCTGTTCAAAATGGTTGGGACTAGAAGTGTTTTAGAATTTGGATTTTTTTTTCCAGACTTTGGAATATTTGCATATACATAATGAGCTGTGTCAAGTCTAAATATGAAATTCATTTATTTTCATACACACCTTATATGGATAGCCTGAAGATAATTTTATACACTATTGTAAGTAACTATGCATTTTGACTATGGCCTGACACATAAGGTCACATGAAGTGGAATTTTCCACTAGTGACCTTGTATTGATAATCAAAGGTTTGAGATTTTGGAGTATTTCAGATTTCAGATTTTTGGATTAGAAATGCTTAACCTGCATTTGTTAATATAGTAAAATCATATAGGAGGCAGGGAATAAGGAAAAACCATGTAATGGGTATAAAATGTCTATATGTTGGAAGGAAGGAAATATTTTGCCACTATAAGACATGATCATTATTTACAACATGTTAAATGTACCAAATGCCACTGAATTGTTAACTTTTTCTAAAGTTAACGTACTTTGTACTTTTTCTCTCTCCATGTATTTATTTGGCTTGTACTACAAAATTGGAAGATATTTTTAAAAAGTCTAGCCCAGCCCCCTTGGGGTATTATTTTGTACCTTTATGCAGAATTCCTTAGTTTTTCTTACATATACATCTCAAACATTTCTTGTCAGGCTATCCTCATTTATCTTTCTTGGTGCTACAAGGATTTTCAAATTGATCATTCCTTACAGTTATAGAGAAGAGCTGTTAAACTTTGTTTAGTTTATGTCCCTTGCTTTATTAGCCTCCCTTTTTAATAATAGGAACAGTGAAGTCTTGGATTTTTCTAGGCATATGATCACAAATCAGTAAGCTGAGATGATGAGTTTTGCTCTTTTCCCCAGTTTTGCAGTACTTTAAAAGGGCTCTAATATTAAATACTAAACTCCCTTTGCATTCCTGGGGGAAGTTCCACCAATTCTTATCATATTGCATTATATTTGTTAATAATCTATTGAGGACTTATTGTCCATAAGGGATATTGATCTATTCTCTTTTGTTATATTTTTATGCTATTTTAATAAAATAAATTGCATCATTTTCTACTCTGAGATATAAAATAGATGAGACTAGTTCTTTCTGAAATATTTTAAATTCTTCATTCTAAAACAGTCTAGCTTGAGCTCTATGTGAAAGTAATTTCTATTTTATGTTATTTTATTTGCATTCTCAGGGCTATAGGTATAGTATTTTTTTATATACATAATGTCAGTCTTTTTCCAAAAATTGCCAGTTTCATCAAGCCTTTTATTTATTAACATTTTATTCTACTTTAACATTGATATCAATATTCTATTATAATATCTTCATATAAGTTATTTTATCTACTTAAATTGTATTTGTTTGGACTTTCTTTTTATCAAATAGCTTTATACATGACCTTTCTAATGCTATTGATAACATGTTTTATTTTTGCTATTGTCTTTAAGAAATTATATTTGGCTCTGTATATTCTACTGACTTTATAGTCTAAAAATATTTCATATATTTTCTGCTGTTTTGTATTTTGTTCTTTAGCCTTCTGTTGTATTTCTCTTTTAATTTTAAATCGTTAATTCATTGCTTAGATTATAAATTTCCTTTGGAAAAAAGAATAAAAGACTTTAGTGTGTAAATTTTTCTTTAAGAATCTCTTTAGGGCATCTCTATTTTCTATAACATATATATTACATATATATAACTATATATATGTAACTATATATAGTTTCTACAACAAAGTTGTTTGTAGTTTTTGTTTTACTTAAAAAATCTGGAAGGTTATTATGTCTCCACTGCATTTAATTCATAGCTTCAACGTTGGGATGAATCTGTGGGTAAAGAGTCCAGACCATCAAACAGCTACCTTGGGGACACTCAGGCTTTTTGGAAGCCGAGCTGTAAGTGACAAGATCGCCTTAGTCTCTCCCACTTCAGTAACTGTCTCAGGTGCACTTGAGAGCTTGGGGTTTTCTCTTACCATGCTAAGGTCATTATATCAACTGAGCCTTATTTAATTTTTTGCTTCAATTCTCTACTCCCATATATATATTTTTTCCCTTTGTAGTATCCTTTGTCTATTAGCAAAAAATGGAAGTGGATTGAAGATTTGTAACCATAATCATCCTATTTCTCTTCCTTTTCCTAGAATATTTATTCTGATGCTCTATTAATTTTTCTCCATTCCACATTGTGCAGATTTCTTTTTTTTTTTTTTCTTTGCTATGAACTGACCTTGAGTTGATGCTAATATGTCCTCTGTCTCCTGTCATTTTGTTGGCATTTTATGATACGCTTTTATGCATCCTTTCTGTTTTGATGGTTGGTTTTGCTTGTTGTGTTCTCAGAGTGTATAAATGCCCGGATAATGGTGGCGACAGTAGGCTCACAGAGGCAGAGCTGGCTGAGCATGGATGGCCCAGAGGATGACACTGTGATGGGGCTGGGTGGGACACGGAGCTGGACTGCCGGCTGCGGATTGAGAGCACACTGCAGGCCTTGGTGGGAAAGTGTCAGGTTAGGCGTGGACAAGGTGAATGTAGGAGACATGGGCCGTGGGCCTCCTCATTCCCGGTGACCTTGTCCTCAAGGGTGAGACTGAGCACCCAGTCACAGGGATGGGGCTTCCTAAGGAATCAGGACCATCCCTGAATTGGAGCTTAGATCCCTGGGCACAACTTTCATAGCGTTAATGGCACATGAAATTGCTTTGTATCTCAGATTTTCTGCAAAATCAAGAACAGTACAATTTTTTTTCTTTTTTCTTTTATTCTAAGTTGTTATTATGACAGTAGAATGCATTACAATTCATATTACACATATAGAGCACATTTTTACAGATCTCCGGTTGTATACAAAGTAGATTCACACCATTCGTGTCTTCATACATGCACTTAGGGTAATGATATCCATCTCATTCTACCATCTTTTTTTTCTTTTCTTTTTACCCCTTGCCCCCTCCCTTTCCCTCCCTCCCCATTGGCCTTTCTAGCGTCCCTCTAATCCTCCTATGCTCCCCGTCCCAACCCCACTGTGAATCAGCCTCCTTATATCAGAGAAAACATTCAGCATTTGGATTTTTGAGATTGGCTAACTTCACTTAGCATTATATTCTCCAATTTCATCCATTTACCTGCGAATGCCATTATTTTATTCTCTTTTATTGCTGAGTAATATTCCATTGTGTATATGTACCACATTTTCTTTATCCATTCATCTACTAAAGGGCTTCTAGGTTGGTTCCACAGCCTAGCTATTGTGAATTATGCTGCTATAAATGGTTCTTAAGAAAGGAGCATTTTGGGGGTGTGCCTGGGATAAACAATTTGTAAATGCTTGGGGGTCTTTGGAGTGCTTTTTCTGGGATGAAAGTTCCACCCAAAATGTGTCTGATGAAGAGTTAAACTATTTTCAAAACCGAATGCATGCAGCTCATCTCCTGTGTGGTGAAATGTCATTTCTCACTGATTTGATCGGGCCTTTTCTCCTGAAGCCTTGCTTCTGCCCCGGGCTCTGTGCTTGGCATGGTAATTAGGGACTTCTGCTGTCTGGGTTGGGTGGCTCCTGGCTGCTTCTTGAGTTCCACTTTCCTTCAGCTTCATTCCTTTCTTTTCCCTGGCAGAGTGTGCCATGTGTGTGTTTAAATAGTAGGATGTGGGGCAAAGCACGTGACAGGCAAGTCTGCAGGAAAGGGAGGACCAGCCAGGGATGCGAGCTTTTAATTGAAGTTTAGTTAGAGGTTCAATGAGGTGAGACTGTTATGACAGATTTCAAAACGTAATGATAGGAAAATGAGGTGGGTTCATCAGAGTTGGAGTAAATACAAGCAACTGCTCAGCAACTCAGCATGAAACAACAGCTACAAACCCTGCAAAAAAAGAAAGAAAAAAACAGAGTAATTAAAATTTTTATTGTGCAGTCCTCTTCTCAGTGGGTACCTTTCCAAGGGAAGCAATAATTTTATTGTGGAAAATATAAACACAAACTTGGAGATGTAAACTGCATGCATGTCTTAATCTTGTTCATAAGCACAGAAAGATTTTCAGAATGTAAATATAATCAGAGCAAGTGACTGTAGCTGAAACTGGATTTGAGAAGGATCTCAAGAGAGCAGGAAGCCCTTCGGGCCCCCTCCCCAGCCTTACCTGCTACCCACCCCTCTGTGCACTTGGCAATGCTGAGGTGGGACTCCATTCTCCAATTTCTGAGGAAACAAATTCTTGCCTCTTGTTTTTGAGTGCCTCAGAAGGGACAGCAGTTTGGACCCTTTCTGTCTGCTTCCGCTCCATCTCCCCTCCCTTAGATCTACTGTGCAATGTGGGAGTTAGTGGTTGAGAGATGGTGATTAAGAACTGGACATTTTGCAGCATGGAAAGGAGATGGAAATTTACCCGAATGCTATCTGAATTTTTTTTTTCATTTCCCCACTTGAAGCATAAAGATTACCTCCATTTGAACCAATCCTCAGAATTGAGCTTCAGGGGACAGCATGACGTAGCAGAAAATTCATCAAACCAGTGCTGAAAAAAAATGGGCATGGATTCTGTCCTGACTGTCCCTTGTGGCCAGAATGACTTTGGACAAAGCCCTGGGTTAATCTGAGCCAGCTTCTTCCTCTGCTAAAGTCACTGAGTCAGCCTGAGATGAGCTCCAAGGGGCCTTTCAGTTCAGACTTTCTGCAGTACGGGGTCCCGAGGATCCACTCCAATACAGATGGAGCCCTGGAAATCCACAGCAATGTGGTAGCTTCTTGAGTCCTCAGAGAAATGTTCCAGAGAAGACCCAAGGTGCCCCTGGCCAGAGACTCTCCAGGCTGTGGTTTAAGGCCAGAACTTTCTGAGTCTGCTCTGGGAAGCAGCAAGGCCTTGGCTTCCTAGTAGGGAATGCCCTGGTATGTGTCCACCCAGACCACGGAGGCTCATGACTGGAGCTGCCATCCAGATGACCCAACGTCACACCTATGCCACCGTCACCTGTGGCAACAGAAGTATCTAACATGGCGTCATCTATCCCACATTGTTTCTCTGTGCATTCCTTCATCAGAGTCGGGGGTGGAACTTCATAGGTTATAGGGAGAGAGGGTCCCAAGAACCACCTGTCATCTATATAAACCACATTGAATGAAATGAAAGCGTCCCCTTTAGGGGGAAGTTTAGCTTTAAGGAATCTAACCCCAAGTTTAATTGGAAGAGTCTTTTTAGCATGTTATTTTTGTCCAGGTGATTCTACCAGGAGAATGTGAGATCAGAGTTTTCCATAATTGTTCTAAGGTAGAAAATAAAAAGTACATTGAGATTTTAGCATTTGCTCGGTCAGCATGTCGCACAGCAGGAACGGTTGGGGGACGTGGAGGGAGAGTAAGAGAAGTGGTGGTAGGTTCCATGGTAGGCTGAGACCACTTTTTCTCACCACCAAATATCCAGAGAGTCCATTCCAAAGGGCACAGCTTTTGTGGTGGTTGCCTCCAGCTTTTCTCTGACAGCATGCTAAGGGAGAGGATGTGTTTGAAGCACAGCCTTGGGGACTGGGGAACGCCTCTGGAAGACCATCCCACAGTCTGGTCCAGGCTCTGCTGTGGCCTCAGCCAAGTCATGTAGCTTTTCTGGGTCTCCGTTGGGAGACTTGGACAAAGTGCTGATTCTTGGTAGGAGGAGGTCTCTGTGATGTGTGGGACCTTCTCACGTGCTGGCCCCTTTGTGGGGTAAAGGGTAGATTGTTCCAAGGGGAATGTTCTTCCCCCAGGAAAAGGCATGGGGTAACATACAAGGGGCCCGGGGAGCATAAAGATGTGGTCCACCGTCTTGGGAGACTCCTAGAGCTGATCCGGATAGGCCTCACTTTACTCTGAGCTGCAAGAAATGCATTGATCTGCTTCTTCGTCTGCCATCGGATCCCCTTCACTTCCTCCTCTGTGCTTTGTGAAGCAGGAGCACGGTGTGGGACCACGTGGAGGCCCCGAGACTGTGGAGGGCACGTGCCAGAGGGAATCGGGGTCGTGTTGGAGAATCGGTCACTGGGCTGCGGTTGGGGGGAAGAGCACCGTGCGGCAGTGCGTGCTGCTGAGAGAGGCCCAGGTCAGGGCCGGCTGCTCTGAGGAAACCACCGCGGAGCTGGATGACTCGGAATCACCTAGAAAGCCAGGAGAGGTGCCGGCGGCATTCCTGCGGAACAAGGGACCGTGGACCTGAGAAGAGGTCACTCAATGGCCCGTCCTAGGAGGTCACCCTGAGTGGTGTCAGCAGCCTTCAGCTACGTGACGAGAGAATGACGCCTCCGAGACCACAGATAGGCACAGGCACTCCCCGACTTCACGTCCCCACAGAACCTTGTCCTGCACTCTGAGCTATGGAACCAGCGGTGGCCAGACAGTGTCTCTCACAGTTAAAATGCTCTCCATGAAGCCACCATGACTCAGAGCCCCTTGGCATCACTGGGGCGTGAGCAGTGTGGTGACAATAGAATAGGTGGCTCCGGGGCATGACACCAGCAGGCCACGCTGATGTCCAGAGGGGTTTCTCTCTTTGGTCTTTTGGTTTGGGGTCAAATCTAGGATTTAAGGACTATGGAACTTGTAGACTTCTACTTAATCTGTCACAGCCACTGTCCCCATCTGGCCCTTGGTACATCTTTGGTAGGAAACTGGATCCACTGCTACAGCAAAGGCTGGGATCCCTATTCTGGTGGAGCCCAAGGTGGACAGGACTGAGACCCCGTGGGTCATGCTCTTGCCTCCAAGGCGCCTGCCTCACTTCAAGTCAGTGTGGCTGCAAGGCCCAGGGCTGAGCCTCTGCACGGGTGCGTCCAGGCTGGGGGAGGGACAGCATAGCCAAAATGGAAACCAGCCTGGAGGGAAAACGCCTACCCGCAAGGCCCAGCTCAGCAGTCCCCTGGTCCACAATTCTGTTTTTTCCTAATGTGGAAGCTCGCAGGCTCTCTGCTCTTGGTGGCCATTACTATTCTATCATCAGGCTTAATTTTTTTCCCCTTTGCTTTCAGGAGAGTCGATCTGGAGAAAGCAACAGCTGTGTCGAAGAAATAATCCGGGTAAGGATCTTCTTTTAAAAATCTTATCGAAGTGTTGGGCCTGGACTGCAAGCAGAGAGCAGGCATGTGGCCACAGCGTCGTAGGGAGCCCTGGGTGTGTACGTTGTTTGACGTGTGCCTTTTCTGAAGGTGATTATGTAAGTTGCCTAAATGACATTTAACAAGCACACCTCTCTTAGAAATCTAGGCGCTTACCCCACGCTGGAGCCCTGGCACGGGCTGAGATGACACTGTTGTAAAGCCATCCGCCAAAAGACAAAAGAACCGTCTGTAGATGAAAAATACGGTGATACCCACACTCAGGTGCACCCATTTATCAACCGACTATTCAAGAGCACACTTTAATAGTCTGTACTTTTGGAGTCGGGCAGGAGTTGCCTTGTTATTTTTCTTCTAAACTTAATTAGAATCAGAAGCACCTGACAAAGAGGTAATGCTCAGGGTCTGAAAATGTATTTCTGTGTTGTTCTGCGTGTCATTAGCTTCCCCGTCACTCTGTGCCTATCCCTTTCACCATCGAGGTCCCCCGTGTTTCCTGCGTGAGTCTGTCTCGCAGGCAGATTGGCAGGTGGGGAGGGGCTGTTGTGCTGGGTTTGTGTTTTCCTGAGTACCCCAACTCACAATCAGAAGGTCGCAATCCTCTTTACTCATATATTTTTTTAAGGGAGTCACCTAATAATTTACAGTTCTCTGAAAACCGATATTATACTGGGCAAAACACCAAGACAAATTAGACCAGATGGAGTATCCATTCCCTGTAAAGGGGGATGGGAACCAACTTTATTTTATTGTATTGTTAACTTTTCAACATCCTACAGGCTCTTCCTTGAATTGCTCTTGCATTACACTAATACCGTGTAATGATTGGACTTAAGCTTTTACATTAACAAAAAAAAAAAAAAAAAAAAAAAGATTTTTTTTCCCTTTCTGGAAAGCATTAGTTCATAAATAAATCTTTTAATTTGCAGGTTAATTATTTAATTGATTTGTTCAATTCATAATCATTTTTTTAAGTAATGAAGAAAACAGCCTCCCTGCTGGCATTTAGGTAGATGTTATCTCTACTCTGAAATGTTAATGTACAGTTCTGGTAGACATTTCCCTATTTTTTTCTCCTTCAACCTGTTTTCTTGCTCAGAGTCCAAATCTCCCTTTTGAAGCTGTAGTCCTTTGAGTGGCCCCTGTGTCTAAATCTGCAAGATGATAATGCCAGGACACACCAGCCACTCTCGCTTTCCCTGATTAGGACAGCGCTGGACCTTTGATCATCTCTGGGCATTTCTGAGGATATGGAAGAAACGTGTCCGATGGCCTTTCTCTTCTCTAAGCAGGGCCTAAAGTTTGAATAAAGACTTGAGTAATCTGCACACCAAAGAGAGAGAGTTTAGGTAAAGTAAAATTCGATTCAAATAAAGCAGATTGCCACAGTCAGGAGCGTAAAGCTGTATTGGTTTTTTCCTGAACAGAGCTGATGAGAGCTCATTCCTCCCAAGCCCCTGCCATCCCATGATACTACTCCTCCCACACTGGTGGCACCCTGCCTTGGCCCTGCCCCGTCACCTGGACTCGCGGGTAGTGGATTTGTATCCATAGGTGAGATGGATGGGGGGGGTGTGGGAGGGGGGAGCATGCTAGAAGACAGCAGGCTGTCTGAGCTCTGCCCTTCCCAGAACCTACAGGGACCTCTCCAGGACAGGAGGGAGCAGAGACAGGAAGGGAACAGGTGGCGTGGCACTAGCAGCATCCAGTGGCCAGCGCAGGTGTCCTTGGCATGGGGAGCTCCTCGGAAAGCCAGCCAGTGGTCCCTGGAATGTCTTTCTACCTCTTGTCTGCCTTTCACAACAGTCATCCTCCAAGATCTTCTTCCCCTCTCCCCCTAAGGACGCCATCGCCTCCAAACCCAACACAGGGTTCCCCAGTGACAGCCTCTCACATGTATTGTGGGTCTGTCCCATGCCAGCCTTCCTCCCAGACGGTGACCCTAAAGTCTGGAATTTAGAAGTCCCAATTTTGCTGAATGTATGAATAAATCAATAAGGGGGTGAGTGGCATAATTCTCTAACAGAAAATGGTGAACATCATCGAGGTGGCTTACAGATTTCATGGGCTGTCAATCATAGATAGGATCTTTTTAGTGGCAAGTTTCCCATGGATGGTCTTTGTGGAGGCCAGGTATCCTTATCACTTCCTCTGCCCTGGTGACCAGCCAGGCCAACCTGATGTGCTCAGGGTCTCCTGGAGGACTTGCCCCTTGTAGCCACCATGTTTGAGCGATGGTGCTCTCCTATTGTGGAAGAGGAGGAGGGTCACGAAGAATGCCTTGAAATGATGGAAGTCAGGGAGCCTTTTCCACGTGGGGGGTAGCCGGGACAGCCTTGGTGGGCCAAACGGACATGTACCCTCGCCCTCTTGGACAGGCTTCTGGGAGAGGTCGGCGTTTGCTTTTTAGAGATTCCTCCATAAATGAGCATGTAACTTGCACTGTGACCTTCTTTGGGGGAACAGGGGACTTCCCCGAGGAGGGTGGCATTTGAACTGGTGTTTAAGGATAAATAGGAAGTCGACGAGGACTGCAGGTGGGGGAATGGAAGGACTGGTCAGGGCCCTGACAGGACAGGGAGGGCCAGGGTGGCTGCACAGGAGGAGGATGAAGTCAGGCGGGAGCGGGCAGGAGCCCCAGGGTGCTGCGCCTCCTTGGTCACGGTCAAGGTCCTGTAAGAAAGGGAGCTGGTGGGGCATCTGAGCAGAGTGATGTGTCGTGGGGAATGGAGGGAGGGGTGAGAGCAGAAGCAAGGCTATCCAGGACTCCAGAGGAGGGGTCTTGGAGGTGCACTCCCAGACGGGGGGAGCGTTTGGGTGGGGAGGGAGGAAACCATGAGTTCAGTTTTGGACTTGCTGATTGGAGGTGCCTTGGAGAATCCAAGTAAGCTTGGAGAGCAGAGGGGCCTGTGCAGGAACTCAGAGCAGAGATCTGAGCTGCAGGCCAACGTTTTGCATATTAATTAGTAGTTAATTAAGTTGATTAGCATATCATTTGCAATTAGTCCATAGCAATGGCTACATTTTCCTGAAGAGAGATTAGAGACCAAGAAATCCTGAGAGCTTACATTGTCACGTTGGAAGGCCAAGGACTGGAAGATCCCCTGGTCAATAGAAGGGAGAGGGAGTGACCCGAGGTGTTTCCGGAATATTGTCACGGTGAGTCATGAGATCCTAGGGCAGCGCGCAATGTGCCAGCTCCACAGCCTTAGGACACTGTGGACAGGGAAAGATGAGACACCTGAAACCACCAGCAGGTTGAAGAACAGGTGGCCCCTGTGAGTGCTGTCTCTGCAGAGTGGAGGGGACAGAATCCACTAGAGAAACAGCTCTGGAGAGGAAAGGCCAGTAGCTGCCATTCAGCCCCCGTGTCCACAGCAACACGTCCCCAGGTGTTGAAGAGCTAGCATTCACTGAATGCTCATTACGGAGGCACCCGAGGTCCTCCCTTAACCATCACAGCTGCTCCACCAGGTGGGCACTATTGACATCCCCATTTTACAGATGAAGAAACTGAGACGTTAAACACAAGTTGCCCAAAGTCACAGGGCTCGTCAGGGTGGAGCTGCGATCTTAACAACGCCCCCCTTGTCTCTCCGGGTGGTCTTACTAAATGCAGAAGTCTCCCTGCCTCATTAATGAAACCACCCAGGCATTTTGACCTGAAAGGGAGGTTTGCCGTCTCCACGTGGCCATGATGCAAAAGTGCGGCATCGTGCCTTGGTGCACTTGACCCCGAGCGGGTTTTATTGGCCATCACCTGCCTCCTCTTTACTTCCTCCTCTCCCCTCTCTCATTTGTGCTGAGATGACTGTTTTCAAGTCATTTGAATATTACATTGTGTTAAAGTATAATTGTACTTACTCAGAAAATTTGGATCCTGGGACCTAATGAATCCGTGTGTGATGGCAGGATTCTCCTAACCACGGGCGGGATGAAACCGCGTTCCGTGAAGGTGCGTGATCAGGGCTGGCGGCCCTCCTGGCTGGCATATGCGTGCAACAGACAGATTTCTAAGCCGTGCCGTATTTCACCCTTAAAGGTTCCAGTGCTGTGATACTCTGGTGCTTTTCAGAGCCTTACCCACTAACATATAAACACATTAACATTTATTCAGCCAATAAAATAAGTTTACGACTTAATGGGGGGAGTGTGGGCTGGACTCGAGGCTGTGCCTGTTCTCCGCAGGACAGCTTTAGGTGGCTCTGTGGACTTCGCTCCTGAGGACTGGTGTGCCTTTGTTCCAAGGGGCCCACGCTGGAGATTCTGGGGTGAACTAAGGAATGGATTTGGAGACCTGTTCATGACGGCCCTGGAGCAGATGGCCTTCTGGGCTTTCATCTTTGGTCACTAATTTAATTCCACTGTGCTGTGAAATTTTCAAAGTGGATATTTACAGAGAGTTCCTTCTCTGTTTCTGAGAAGGAAGGGAGGGTGCTGGAGTCTCAGCAGTTTCCAGATATTACATTGAACAGACTTCAGGCGAATAAAGGGAACTCAGTTTTTCCTTGGTTTTTCCAGAAATTCGGGAGCCTCCCGAATATGATTTCCAGCTGTGGTCTTGGGAGCCGTGTGGGTTGGGAGCGCTGTCTCGTGTAACACACATCATTACGGCCCACCCCATGTCCCGGCTCCGGATGGTGGGACAAGAAAAGCCTTGTGCTCGAATGTCCACATGCTCCTTAACTTCAGATGAAAACATATTAGCCCCTCGCTGCCTGCTGGAGGAGAGGGAACAAAGAGATGACTTGTTTTCAGTGACCTGCTTGGGTCATTTGCAGAGTTGGCTGGGGTCAACTCTCCCCTGCTGCAGACCAGACAGGCTCTTCCCCAGCTCCTACTCTTTCTTCTATAAATAATTGCCTTTGTTTCCAACAGTAAAGATTTCATTAGTGACTACATGAAACCCACTCATGGCAAAATCAATCCGGGTATAAATGTGGAGGGGCCCCATTCCTACATCCCATTACTTGTTGTTGTAAAATAAAATTCAAAAAAATCCAAAGCAACCCGAGGCCAAGCTGGGCACAGTGGCACACGCCTGTAATCCCAGCACTTGGGGGGAGGCTGAGGCAGGAGGACTGCTAGTTCAAAGCCAGCCTCAGTAATGGCGGGGCACTTAGCAGCTCAGTGAGACCCTGTCTCTAATAAAAATACAAAACAGGGCTGGGGATGTGGCCCAGTGGTCAAGTGCCCCTGAGTTCAATCCCTAGTACCAAAAAAAAAAAAAAAAAAAAAAGAATCCCAAGGCCAGCCTAGAGACGTGCCACCAAGCAAAGCCTCCAGTATGCCTTCTCCAAGATAAAGGAGTGCACTTGGTAGTGTTTCTTGTGTTTCCTTTTTGCACGTGGCTATCTGAATGGTTAGGAGCACAGGTGACACACTTTTATATTTTATTTTACATCTGTAGATGTGTCCTTAATAGGTGCCATTGTACTGGACCTTTCCACTGAAACCAAAACCCCTGACTGAGTGGCTGCACTCATCTCCAGGGGTGGCCTGGTACCTAGCGGGCGTAGCCAGCGGCCTGCTGCTGTTAGCAGGTCATTTGGCTGCACTCTGCAGACTTTGCAGTGACTCTGGGGGGGCGGGTTCTGTTTCTAACAAAGGTGGAGCAAGGGTCCTCTCTACTTCAGAATCTGTTTTGAGCCCAGAAGCTTTGGGGTGATGTCCACGGTAACCCCAGAGGTCTGGAAGCTCCTACTGGGAAAGAATAGCTTTGCCTTTTGGTATTTGCCTGTCTTGTCCCGTAGACGCCATTGGAAATCACACAGCCACCTGCAGAACCGCATGTATAGAAGACCCAGGGAACATCAGCAATGTGGTGTCTACAAGGCTGTGAGGTCAGGGTTTCTGGCCTAACGGTAGGGTAGATTCTGTACCTTGTGGATGTTTATCTGCATTTTACTGTGAGGGTTTCACAGCATCCTGTAAGATCCTTAAAGACCCTCAGCACCACGTAAGAGGACCAAGACATTAGAAAAACTCAATTTTTTGTAGGTTTTCTGTAGTTCTCATCTTACAGGGTACACCAACAGAAGTAAGGAAGGAGGGGCAGAAAGTTTCCCAAAAAGAAGTGGAGGATGCTAAGTGAAGTCAGCCAATCCCAAAAATCCAAACGCCAAATGTTTTCTCTGATATGAGGAGGCTGATTAATTGTGGGGTTAAGATGGGGAGCAGGGGAGGATCAGAGGAACACTAGAAAAGTCAATGGGGAGGAAGGGGAAGGGAGGGGGTAAGAGGGTAAAAAAAAAAAGAGAGAGAGATGGTAGAATGAGATGGATATCATTACCCTAAGTGTACGTATGAAGACACGAATGGTGTGAATCTACTTTGTTAGGAAGTTTGTTTTGTTTTGTTTGGGTTTTGTTTTTGTTTTGTTTTGTTTTTTGGTACCAGGGATTGAACTCAGGGACACTCCGCCACTGGGCCACATCCCCAGCCCTTTTTTGTATTTTATTAGAGACAGGGTCTCACTGAGCTGCTAAGTGCCCCGCCCATTACTGAGGCTGGCATTGAACTAGCAGTCCTCCTGCCTCAGCCTCCCAAGTGCTGGGATTACACTGTGGTGTCTAAAAGGCTGTGAGGTTAGGGTTTTCTACCACACCCAGCTGGTGTGAATATACTTTGTATACAACCAGAGATATGTAAAAATGTGCTCTATATGTGTACTATGAATTCTAATGCATTCTGCTGTCATATATAACAACTTAGAATAAAAGAAAAAAGTATCAATTATCCGTGAATCACTAATATAGGAAAACTATTATTGTTTTGGAGCTGCTAAAATGAAAAACAAAACTTCTGTTTTGAAATTCTTCATAATAAAGTAAATATTTTATGGGGGGTACAAAAAAGAAGTGGAGGAGTTCAGGGCTCGGGAGACCCATGGCATACAGGAGGGCTCAGCAGGTAGGTGACTGGGGGGGAAGGATGGGGGCAGGTAGGGGTGGGCTCCTGTTGGTGGCAGCACTCACTTGATAGGAGGTTTGCAGAGTCCACTGTCAGTGACCCAAACCAAGAGGGTAGAAGGCAGGGTTAGAGCTGGGAGTCACCTCTGGCCGCCTCTGTGTGTGGTCCAAGGACCAAACATCCCCATCTGTAAGTTCTATTCAAATTTCATGGTATCCTCCTTGATTTTGCTCTTCTATGTTTGGGTGTTAATTTTCAGAAAAATAAGAGCTTAAATATGGATCACATAGAACAAAAAGTGTTCCAGGCGTGGTGGCGCACACCTATAATCCCAGCAACTTGGGAGGCTGAGGCAGGAGGACTGCTAGTTCAAGCCAGCCTCAGTAATGGGCGGGGCACTTAGCAGCTCAGTGAGACCCTGTCTCTAATAAAATACAAAACAGGGCTGGGGATGTGGCCCAGTGGTCAAGTGCCCCTGAGTTCAATCCCTAGTACCAAAAAAAAAAAAAAAAAAAAAAAAGAATCCCAAGGCCAGCCTAGAGACGTGCCACCAAGCAAAGCCTCCAGTATGCCTTCTCCAAGATAAAGGAGTGCACTTGGTAGTGTTTCTTGTGTTTCCTTTTTGCACGTGGCTATCTGAATGGTTAGGAGCACAGGTGACACACTTTTATATTTTTTATTTTACATCTGTAGATGTGTCCTTAATAGGTGCCATTGTACTGGACCTTTCCACTGAAACCAAAACCCCTGACTGAGTGGCTGCACTCATCTCCAGGGGTGGCCTGGTACCTAGCGGGCGTAGCCAGCGGCCTGCTGCTGTTAGCAGGTCATTTGGCTGCACTCTGCAGACTTTGCAGTGACTCTGGGGGGGCGGGTTCTGTTTCTAACAAAGGTGGAGCAAGGGTCCTCTCTACTTCAGAATCTGTTTTGAGCCCAGAAGCTTTGGGGTGATGTCCACGGTAACCCCAGAGGTCTGGAAGCTCCTACTGGGAAAGAATAGCTTTGCCTTTTGGTATTTGCCTGTCTTGTCCCGTAGACGCCATTGGAAATCACACAGCCACCTGCAGAACCGCATGTATAGAAGACCCAGGGAACATCAGCAATGTGGTGTCTACAAGGCTGTGAGGTCAGGGTTTCTGGCCTAACGGTAGGGTAGATTCTGTACCTTGTGGATGTTTATCTGCATTTTACTGTGAGGGTTTCACAGCATCCTGTAAGATCCTTAAAGACCCTCAGCACCACGTAAGAGGACCAAGACATTAGAAAAACTCAATTTTTTGTAGGTTTTCTGTAGTTCTCATCTTACAGGGTACACCAACAGAAGTAAGGAAGGAGGGGCAGAAAGTTTCCCAAAAAGAAGTGGAGGATGCTAAGTGAAGTCAGCCAATCCCAAAAATCCAAACGCCAAATGTTTTCTCTGATATGAGGAGGCTGATTAATTGTGGGGTTAAGATGGGGAGCAGGGGAGGATCAGAGGAACACTAGAAAAGTCAATGGGGAGGAAGGGGAAGGGAGGGGGTAAGAGGGTAAAAAAAAAAAAGAGAGAGAGATGGTAGAATGAGATGGATATCATTACCCTAAGTGCACGTATGAAGACACGAATGGTGTGAATCTACTTTGTTAGGAAGTTTGTTTTGTTTGTTTGGGTTTTGTTTTTGTTTTGTTTTGTTTTTTGGTACCAGGGATTGAACTCAGGGACACTCCGCCACTGGGCCACATCCCCAGCCCTTTTTTGTATTTTATTAGAGACAGGGTCTCACTGAGCTGCTAAGTGCCCCGCCATTACTGAGGCTGGCATTGAACTAGCAGTCCTCCTGCCTCAGCCTCCCAAGTGCTGGGATTACACTGTGGTGTCTAAAAGGCTGTGAGGTTAGGGTTTCTACCACACCCAGCTGGTGTGAATATACTTTGTATACAACCAGAGATATGTAAAAATGTGCTCTATATGTGTACTATGAATTCTAATGCATTCTGCTGTCATATATAAAACAACTTAGAATAAAAGAAAAAAGTATCAATTATCCGTGAATCACTAATATAGGAAAACTATTATTGTTTTGGAGCTGCTAAAATGAAAAACACAAACTTCTGTTTTGAAATTCTTCATAATAAAGTAAATATTTTATGGGGGGTACAAAAAAGAAGTGGAGGAGTTCAGGGCTCGGGAGACCCATGGCATACAGGAGGGCTCAGCAGGTAGGGTGACTGGGGGGGAAGGATGGGGGCAGGTAGGGGTGGGCTCCTGTTGGTGGCAGCACTCACTTGATAGGAGGTTTGCAGAGTCCACTGTCAGTGACCCAAACCAAGAGGGTAGAAGGCAGGGTTAGAGCTGGGAGTCACCTCTGGCCGCCTCTGTGTGTGGTCCAAGGACCAAACATCCCCATCTGTAAGTTCTATTCAAATTCTCATGGTATCCTCCTTGATTTTGCTCTTCTATGTTTGGGTGTTAATTTTCAGAAAAATAAGAGCTTAAATATGGATCACATAGAACAAAAAGTGTTCCAGGCGTGGTGGCGCACACCTATAATCCCAGCAACTGGGAGGCTGAGGCAGGGGGATCACAAGTTCAAGGCCAGCCTCAGCAATGTAGCAAGACCCTGTCTCAAAATAAAAAACAAAAAGGGCTGAGGATATAGCTCAGTACCACCAAAAATGTGCAAATTCCCATCTTTATCTGTGAATGAAGTTTGCCATTGCAGTGTTGCTGTTTTATTCTACAGAGTTGAAGACATGAGTACATAGAAAACCACAGTGATGCACACATTCCCCAAATGCATCACTCATTTTATTTTTATTATTTTATTTTGATTGACACATAAAAATCATACTGTTTTGGGGAACTGAGTTCTGGTGACTATAGTCGGGTGACTATAGATAATGATAACATGCTATATATCTTTACAAAGTCAGAAAAAGAATTTTGAATGTTTTCATTGCCAAGAAATGATAGACATTTGAAGAGATAGACATGCTTACTCTGATTTGAACATTACACAATAAATACATGTAACTTTTTTTTTTTTTAACTAGAGGTTGAACACACAGGGCCGAGTGCATGCTAAGCGCGTGCTCTGCCACCGTGCTGCCCCCCAGCCCTACGTAACTTATTTTTAATCTGGTTTCACTTGAATGTTCTTCTCCCGCAGTCCAACTGTGCGTTGCTGATGCACAGTACTGGCCAACCAACTTGCTTTATGACTTTATTTAAGACAACCAATGCAATTTTATCTTTCCCTTCCTGTTTCTGTATTTAGTATAACCTTATAATTCATTAGACTTTTGAAAAACTTACTAGAGATCAGAACTGAAAACTATTTACAGAGTTTTTTACATTTTAAGACATTTCAAAGAATGTTTAAGAGTGCTAATTAAGAAATGTCTAGATGGGCTAGGGTTGTGGCTCAATGGTACAGTACTCGCCTAGCATGTATGAAGCCCTGGGTTTGATCCTCAGCACCACATAAATATAAAATAAAGATATTGTGTCCACCTAAAACTAAAAACTAAATATTTTTAAAAACAGAAGTATCTAGACATTTAAATATCTAGGGCGATATTAGTACTTAAAATAGGAAGGCAGGTTAAGACTCTCCTTGTTTGCAAAAGTCTTTGGGGAGTAAGCGTGTATGTGTGTGTGTGTGTAAGTAAATGGAGGCAGGAAATTCCCAGCAGGAAGGCCCCTGTCACCTACCTCACCTCTCTGCGACAGACATTGTTTGGTTTTTACTCTGACCTGAAAGTTCCAGCAGGCAACTGGTATTTGCAGATAACTCCTCGAGTCACCAGAGACCTCTCACCACCTTTACTGCCCCTGAATTCTCTGCAGACTCCCTTCCAGGGTCAGCCTGTGCCTGGCACAGCCACACCCGGTGAGGCCCTGCTCTGAGGCAGGGTGGTCTCTGCAGGCTGGATGTGCCTCAGTTCTCGGTCCCTGGTCCACCCCAGGGTCTCTGTGGGACCACTGGCTGGAGCAGCAGGACCTGCCCTCAGGCAGCTGGCGCTGGGACCATCTTCTTGAGGATAGAACCCAGTGCCCTGCGCATGCCCAGCACGCTTTCTACCACTAAACTACACCCCTAGCCCCAACGGACTTTTTAGATGCTTTTTCCTAATTGCCCCCAGTAAAATCCCAGTACTACAGAAGATGCTGTGTATTTGTTTGTGATTGGCACCTGTTTCTGTGCCTTATAGAGTAAGACCCTTTTATTCCAAAGAACCCACTTTATGCGGCAGGGGAAGAGCTTTCGGCGCCCCTGTGACTCCAGCATCTTCTCACCTGCAGGTGCTTCACCTGGCCTGTCCCTGGTAGACAGGCGCTCCCCAGTGGGTATCCCACGTCTGGCTGGCTGCAGCCAGCCAGCTGCCAGGCTCTGTTCTGGGCACCGGCAGCGTGGCTGTGGGGCAGACCGGCACAGACCCACCTTTCTGGAGCTCCTGCCACCCAGTCTGCGCCCCCCCAGACACTGACCTGCATCCCACGGGTCCCTCCTTCCTTCTCTGCCCTCCTCCTCCTTGAGCCCACCCTCTGTCCACGGCCGCAGCCGGTTCAGGAGCTAGAGTGTTCTTCCTCCCTCCTCCCTCCCTTCCAGCTGCTGTCTTTCTTCTTGTCCTTGGGGTCCACAAGGACGGGTTATTCCCAAAAAGAGGGAAAGAAGGAAAGAAAGGCTTCTTGAGGGAGACGTTCCCTGAGGCTCTTTTCTCCTCCCTTGATCCCTGTTCGGGCCTTGTCTCTGGGCCTCTACTTCAGTTTCCCCTCGGCCCTGCTGCCTGGCACCTCCCCCCAGCCCCCTGAAGCTGCTAAGCTTGAAGTGTGCAGACCACACCCCACCTGGTCTCTTGCTGGTGGCTGGAGGCTGCTGACCACAGGATTCCAGTCACAATGCTCGTGCCCTTGACATCTCCCCGCCCTGCACCCCCAGGGGCCGCTCCCCTTGGTGGTGATTTCTGCCTGGTGTCCTCTGTGGGGTTCTCCTCCTGCGTCTGACCTCGAGGCTGGTGTGCCTGGGTTCTCCCCTGGCTTCTGGTGAATGCCCTCCTGTCGATGGGTCTCACTATTGGCCTCAACCCCAGCTTTGTCCTGAGCTTCATGCTCACCTCTCCTGCTGCCTCCCAAGGGCTCCCCTTTGACCTGCGGCGGATACCCACCTTATCACCACCGCCCCAGCCTTTCCTCCATCATGAATCATCATCCCTCTTGGCTACCCAAGCCCCTCGAGGACTCTTCTCCCTCCCCACACAGCACGTGCTGCTCCTCCCCGAGCTTGTCAGCTCTGGACCTCAGATGGGTCCCTGCCTGGTCCGGCCACCGTCTTTTCCTGCCGGATTCCTCCAAGAGCTGCCCTCTGGCTCCCCGCCTCCTGCCTGCCTCCAGCCGCTCTCCACCACACAAGCAGAACCAGTTTTCCAAAGCACATGGTGGCTTCACCTAGTTCAGTTGCCCCCGCCCTTCAGCCCCCTGCCCCTGCCACTCTGGGCTCAGGACGGTCGATTTCTGGATGTGATGCCGGGGCCCTGGATGTCATTCCAGCCCCGTCTTTGTCCACTCTCCGCCTCACACTCTGCTCCCTCTTCTGCAAGGGTATTACCACTGCCCTCCCTCACCCCGGCCCTAACTCCTGCTCTGCCTACCCCCGGCCACAGGTTCGGCTGAGCGACTCCTGCTTATTCACCAGGCTTCACTTGAGATGTCACTCCCCCCAGGAAGCCTCCCTGATATTCCAGATCTGAGTTTGATGCTCCTGGTCTGCGTTCCCAGATACCCTTTATTCTTATGACAACCCTTACTACACAATGGCCTTTCTTATTTCCCAGGGATCCATCAAATGCTGGGGCTGGCACCATGACCAGCACGTAATGGGTGCTTAAAAAGCACTGAATAAGCCAGGCACGATGGCACACGCCTGTAAACCCAGCAGCTCAGGAGGCTGAGGCAGGATTATGGCGAGTTCAAAGCCAGCCTCAGCAAAAGCGAGGCACTAAGCAACTCAGTGAGACTCTGTCTCTAAATAAAATACAACATAGGGTTGGGATGTGGCTCAGTGGTCAAGTGCCCCTGAGTTCAATCCCCTGGACTGCCCCCCGCCAAAAAAAATGCTGAACAGTGCATGAAGAGGAATGAGCCACCACGGGCCTTGTGCTCCAAGTCTCTGTGTGTCCTCCAGTCCTACAACACAAACGCTGGAGGTCTGCTCCTCGAAAACATCTGCTCTCCAAGGACTTTCAAGACTGGTGTTTTCCGGAAGCAGTGGAACATCCTGTAAGATGAGCGCAGATGCAAACAGGTGAGAATTCACTTGCTCACCCCCCCAACAGTCAGAAATGCAAGGGAACCCAGCAGATCCTGCAGCAGACCCCTCAGGAGAGCTGGGGCTCTTTGTATCATCTTGATTGTCATGATTTCATGAGACTTGAGTTTTATGTTTTGATAGATGATGAACTTTATGAGTCGAAGATACCAAGATAATAAGTTTGCAGGCATCACTTGGTTAATTGCCGTGCTGTTGCTGGTAGAGGCAGGCCTAGAAGTCAACACTATTTCCTCTGCTAATCTACTCCGTGTACAGCACTTTGGGAACAATTAAAACACATCTATCCAAAGTGATCAACTCAAGACACACTTTAAAATTGTATTTATTATGAAAACCACACACAGTGTTCTCTGTTATTTTTCAAATTGAGGGTTGTGAAATTACACTGATGTGCTGCAAATTACTATTGTGTACACACAGATCTTAGAAAAATAATCTCTGAGATAGAAAATGATAGTTTGAGGATGGAAGAGATGGAGGCCTTGAAAATGAGAACATTTATCTAGATAATAATCACATATCTTAAATAACACATAATTGCCTTATTCTAGTTCTTGGAATCTTATAATTACTTATCTCACTTTAACCTAAAAAAAAAAAAAAAAAAAAAAAAAAAAACTCAGCCGAATTTCTTTCTCTTACCATCGTATTTATGTGTTGTTTTATAAGTTCTGATAAATTTGATTAACAGGCGTGTAATTTTTTTTGTTTTTATGCTCATTAGGTCCAGTGAAATGTGGGGTATTGAGGAACCATAGAGGTTGGAACTCAGGCATTTTCTAACCCTTTTAGAACACACTCCCCTGTTTACTCAAGTGTTGTTTTGTTCTAGTTTGCAGAGTTGTGCACACGGCCCATAATTTCTGAGTAGGTCGCCCAGTATCGCGGTTCTTTCACCTCCCAAATGAACTGTGTTTGTAACAGGCAGCCTTTTGCCATTTGCTCACGGCTCCATTCCTGGGGCCATTTGTGCCTGAGAACTTCTAGAAAGAGATTCTGTCAGTGCCTCCATTTCTGGTGAACATTTCTAAGCAAGACTCTCCCCTAAGTGCCTTCAGTTTCTGATGACCCATTTGGATAGCTGGACCTCTTCCCATGTGAGGTCTTAGGTTGGAAAGGAGTTTCATATGCTAACATCAGCTGATTTTTCCCCTTTATCCTGGCTTCTCCACACACACACTGAAAGTCACACCCTATTCATGTAAGTGTGCATCTTGCTTTTCCCACTGGATATCCTAGAAGCTTATAGAACTTGTATCCTATAGGCAGCTCATTGCTTATTATTACAGCTTTTTCATTACAAGGTTTTCTTTTTAGTGCAGTATTGTTTATTGTAACACTAAACAATTGAAGGTCGATAGTTCTATGGAGTTAAAAATCTGAAGGTTTCTTTTAAATATACATGACAGTAGAGTATGTTTTGGCATATTATACATGCACGGAGTATAACTTATTCTAATTAGGATCCCATTCTTGTGGTTGTACGTGATGTGGAGTTTTCACTGGTCGTGTGTTCACTTAGGAACGGAGGAAAGTGATGTCCAGTTCATTCCACTGTCTTGCCTGTTCCCGTCCCCGCTCCCGTCCCTTCATTCCCCTTTGTCTAATCCAGTGGACTTCTGTTCTTCTCCTTGCCACCCTCCCTGTTGTGGGTTAGCATCCACATATCAGAATGTTAAGGGTTTTATATTCTACTCATTTCTATGAATATTGATTAGGTTTCCGATTAAAAAAATCTTAAGATAGAGGGTCGGGGAGGTAGCTCAGTGGGTAGATGCTTGCCTGATCTGCATGAAGTGCCAGGTCCCATCCTCGATACTAAAGAAAAAAGGCACTTCAGATCAACATGCTTATTATCAAGCTATTATGCATTAATTTAAAACTCAAGTCCTCAGCTACTGTAAATATCTTTTTAATACTCTCAAATACATTTATGCATATAAAGTACATTTTTTAAAAAAAAAACATATTAATTAACATTATCAGGACACTTGTACCTGCACATCTCTTCTATGAATCCTTTCATCTTTCCCTTCTCTAACAATGACTTGTATTTTGGGTCTGTTCTTGAAACATGCTTTTGAATTCAGTTCAATATATATATCGAACTGAATATGTACATGGGAAGGGGAGGAGATGAGAGATTTTTAAAACTGGAACTTTCACATTAGTTAAAACTGTTAGTAATAGCTTGTTTTAAAAAGGCCAAATCCCCCACCCCACCCCACCCCACCCCAAACCTACCCAGGCTGCATCTCTGGAAACCAAATCACAGATGAAGATCTTGGTGAGTCTGAGATTGGGCGTCAGCCCCAGAGTGCTTGGAAACTGTCACGGATCTAACCAGAGGCAGAGAGGAGAAGGAACACAGAAACCTCAGCCTTCCTCAATGGAGGGTCCCTGCCACACAGGAAAACCGGGCTCCCCTGAGAGGAAAACCTCTCGTCTAGTCTGCAAAGCAAGCGCTCCTCATTCTGACTTTTTTCACTTTCCATTTCCTTGTTTGGACTTTGAAGCCCTCACCATCCCCTCCACACACACCCCAACCCTGAACTCCAGGGGCTGGGGGTGGCAAGAAATACAAATGGAGCTCTTTTGGAGGTTCACTAGTTATTGTCCTATGAAAGGAGGAGCCCGCAGCGACAGGAATAAAGACCCCGGAGCAGGTTCCTAACGTGTGGCTGCCTGGGGGGAGGGGGGTCATGGTAGCTCGAGTCATCTGGAAAGATTGTCAGCAGCCCCTGGATAGTGAAATGATTAATCACTTCGGCACAAAGGAACACAAAGGGAGATTTGTTAAGAATAAGCGGGGGACAGAGTGTCAGCTCCAGGGGTGATGGGCTCATCTGATTAATAATGTATTTTTAAAGTGTGTGCCACATCAAAAGCAAAGCCCATGTGACTGGGGAGAGTGGAATGAAAAGGCAGGGAACAAAATATTTGGTGAATTAGAAGAAATGTTTAGGAAGTGAGATCAACAATAGTTGGGGGTTCAAGCACGTTTTCAAGGCAGGCCTCGGCCCAGCCCCCTGCCTCTCCCCAGGGTCTTAGCAGCACCGGGAAAACTCACCATCCCTCAAAAGATGTCAACTGGACCTTTTGTTACTAAAAAATGGAAAACAGCTCATCAAACCAATATTTTGCAATGACCTCCCTCTCTTTGAGGTGCGGGGCTTTGGACTAGAGCAGACTTCGCCAAGGAAAGCCCACATCACACTGTAAGGCCAGCGTGGCTTCACGTGTTAATGGCTCTGTCACTCCCCACGGTGAACCTGTGTGATGTCGTTCGTCCCTGTCTTCCAGGGGTGGGGACAGAGATGCAGAGAGGCTGAGGCACAGCCAGCAAGACCCAGGGCTAACCTCCAGGCTCCCAGGCCCCAGCCCATGTCCTCAAACGCCCTGAGGGGCACAGTCAGTCCTGTCTGCAGGTCCACACCTGCAGATTCAAACACCTCAGATAGAAAATGCTCTAGGGGAAAAAGAAAAAATTCCAGAAGGTTCCAAAAGCAGAACTTGAATTTTGTGTGCCCTGGATCTGTGTGGATGGAGTCTTGAGTGAGCATGTCCTTCTGTGGTCTCCACTAGTTCGCAGGAGTTCAGCATGTCCCCAGCACTCGGTGCTAGGGACTTGTCCATCTCACATCTCTCCTTCCTGTGTTATGCAGTTACATCTAGAATTACTGCATCTCTACTGAACATTTGCAGTCTTTTTTTTTTTTTTTCCTAGTCATGATTCTCTAAACAATACAGGATGAGTTATTTACATAGCATGTACCTTGTATTAGGCATTACAAGTAATCCTAGGTGATTTAAGCTATAAGGAGGGAGGGTGTAGGTTCTATGCAAACATGATACCCTTCTGTACAAAGCACTTGAGCGTCTGTGGATTTGGGTATCTGCAGGGGGTCCTGGGACTGCTCCCAGTTCGTACCAAGGAAGCACTATGGTTTTAAAATCTGGCTCTTTTAAAGTGTAAGGCTGAGTAAATTCTTCCTGCAGGGATGCAGCAAGACTCTTGCCAATCTGGATGGCATCTTGCACACAGCCCTAAGGAAAGGAAGGGCTGCACTGCAGCTACATTTGTTGCTTTGATGGTAAGAAGCTGCAAACTGTTGAGCAGGCATTTAGACCCAGGCTCTCAGTGGCCATGTGACATGCCATCATCCTGGAGCACCTGGTCACGCGTGACCCAGCTAGCGACTAACACATCTTGAAGTGCTGGTTTCTTATTGCATCAGCCTGCTGAGCTGCCGTCTGTGTAGGTCCAGGGTGGCTGGCACCTCCTGTGGAGACCTTCTGCCCATGTCACTCCCAGCAAGGGCGACCATGGTCAGCGCTGTCTCTCTCCAAGGAGAGAGGCTGCTAAAGATGGAGACGCCATAGTTCCAGGTGGGGGAGCTCAGGCTCCTGACTGTCTGGGTGGGAGTGTGCACTTAGGTCTCCGCATCAGACTCTGCCACATCAACCACAGTCCTGCCACTGGTGGCTGCTGTGAGTTTGAGCCACTATAGATTTCAATGAAGTACACATTTTTGCAAGGAAAAAAAAAAGCCATTGTTCTCATTCACGATTGCACACGGCTGTGACATCGACTGCTGGGTGAATTTGTGCATACACACGTCCTCCTGAATCAACGTGTCTAGCGAAATGTTTTCATTCATCCAGTGTGGTCCTGGAGGCGAACCAATTTTATAAATCTGCACTTGAAATAAACACTTTATTTTGGAACAGATGACTGGTAGCTGCGATCGTTCTTGTTGTTAGAATGATCAATGCTTTTCAAATTCATTAAAGATGAGGCTCACTTAAATCTTAACCTATTAAATCCGGTTATGGAATATTTGCCAGATTGTCTTTATGGCTAGGAAATAATTGCTTTGATAAAGGATTCCTGGCTATAGGAAAGAATCAACCTAGCATTAATAGCAAAGTTCCCTAAAGAATTCAAATATTTGCTTACACTTTCTTTACACCTTGACGTTAATTTGAAAAACAAAAGTGTCAGAAATCACTTTGAAATTAATCAACGATAAAGCATAAAGACAAACCCTTCCTTGGAAGAAAAAAGAAAGCCCAGCAGGACGTTATAAGCCACTCTACAGAAATCTCGTTTATTTTTCCCTCAACAATTTGCGTGCATGTACTAGGTGGCTGCAAAAGGAATAAATGCAGACGACACCCCCTGGTGGAACATTTGTTTGATAGAGTGGTTGATAGCTTTTCATCTCTGTAAGTGTGGTTAAAGTGCTTGCTTAAATTTCTCTGCCTGCTTAGCTGATCATCAAAACTATTTTCACATCAACTTATGCCTGCAAGTTGTTTTTTTTTTTTTTAACAAATACATAATTATACTAAATATGCTTAATTATGAATAAGATTACTCAGGCAAAGTAAGTTTTATGATGTGTGTTCTACTTTCTCAAGATTCCTTTTGAGAGTTCTAAAGGATTACAAATTGTGCAAAACTTCTAACTGATTACGTAAAGATTCATCCAACCGAGGAAAACAATGTAACACTCAGGACTCAACTTGGAGTTGAATGGGCAATGAATTATAATACTGGGAAGTTTTCCAAAAGGCAAGTTCAGAAAAGTCCCAGCAAAGCCAGGAGTGGTGGCTCAGGAGGCTGAGGCAGGAGGATTGCAAGTTCAAAGCCAGCCTCAGAAACTTAGCAAGGCCCTAAAACAGCTTAGCAAGATCCTGTCTCTGAACAAAAAAGGCTCAGGATGTGGTTCAGTGTTTAAGCACCCCTGGGTCCAATTTCTGGTACCAAAAAAAAAAAAAAAAAAAAATTCAGAAAGAGAAACTAGTTGACGTTGACGTTGCTATACCATATGTGAAGTATTGTTTGTCTCTTTTCAATTTTGTACATATTGTACATTTCATTGAGGTACAGATTTAATTTCAATTAGAGTGAGATTGTCTACATTTTTGTGTGATTTTATAGCACCCAGCTAATAAGTACTTGGATGATTTACTGGAAATCTAACTTCAAAAACTGGCTCATTTAATAATTAAAGGCATCATATATATTTTTAAATTTTAGATATTATTTGTGAAATTGCATTCAGTGCCTTGAATTATTAGTCTATAAGAAGCCAGTAATTTCTGGGGTCCAGAAATTTTACAAATAGAAAATTTTAAGGACATCTAAAATTACAAACTTTGTACACATTTACTTTTGAGTGTATTAAGTCATGTGTGATGTGTTAGTCGTCTATGATGGCACCTGTGACTACTCAACCATGAACACCCAGGTGTACATACTCAGCATGGTAAACAGCAAGTTCCCAACTGATTTTCTTCTCTGATCATCGCAGCAGTTAATATGTGCTTGACCCAGGCTCCTTGTGTAACTCAAAGGAAGTGAAGGATTTCATCAAATTGGTAAAGTGCTATTTAAAACAGGTACATTTAACCTCAGAGCTACAAAAAAAAAAAAAAAAAAAAAAAAAAAAAAAAAGCCTAAAGAAGCACTGATCCCACTCGTATAACAGGAAAAAGCCAGAGAAACAGAAAGTTAAGTACTCTCTTGAAACCCATCAGTGAACTAAATTTGCAGGGCAAACAACTAACCTAAAACACAGACAGTCCAGGAAGAAGCCCAGCCCTGAGCACTGCTTACGTGGGCTCCTTCCCAAGGCCATAAAGCCAATTAGAAGATTCAGCTAGAAACATTTAGCAAATCGCTGAAGGTCAAGTGTGGGATCACAGGAGCAGGCCACAAACCCAGGGAGATTAGCACTCTCTAGCGGGTTTTGCCCCCACCAGGCACCCACAGGGAAGAGCTGGGGGAATCCTGAGCACCTGTCCTGTGGCCTCCTTCAGGGAGGGGAAGGCAGCCGCTGCAGAACCTCCATCCCAACCCTTCCTCTCCTCTCTCCCTTGGATCAGAGCCTTCATCCGCAGAGACACAGAACTACAGCGGAGAGCATGGAGGACCCTACACAGGCCAAAACTGAGCTCTAACTCATCTCTCCTGTCATTCCTAAGCACAAAGCAAGGTGGACGCCCACTGTACCTGGGGTGGAGAACGGGAGACAACTAAAACCTGCCCTGGGGGAAGAGGCAGGAATGTGTGCTAATGCTATCACTTCTGGAGGGAAGGCAGGAACACTGGTGACCGGCACCCATCAAGACAGGTGTTCACAGTGACTGTCAAGGGTGGAGGAGTCACCAGACATCAGATACCAGCCTCCCTCCCCGCTCCCAACCACCCGAACACTGACGAGCCCAGAGTCGTAGTAACGGTGGAATGCAATTGGGAGAGCCGTGCAGAGGAAGGACCCAACGCCAAGTGCAAGCAAGACTCAACAGCTGACGTCACATCCGGCCCAGCAAACAACCACCTCCACCCTGAAGGTCCAACTGGACAAAGGTGTTCTTGTCACCAAGCACATATTTTTCTTCTCAGAATATATATATGTATTTTTTTCTCGGAATCTACTATTATAGATGATGTATTTGGCTTTCAACAACAACAACAACAAAAATGTGACAACCAAAAAAGCCAGAAGAAGCAGTCTGAAGGGGCAAAGCAATCATCAAGGTCAGAAACCACATAGGACACGGTTATTAAAACCATGGGAGGGCTGGGGTTGTGGCTCAGTGGTAGAGTGCTCGCCTAGCACATGCACAGCCCTGGGTTCGATCCTTAGCACCACGTAAAAAAAAAAAATAATGGTGTTGTGTCCAATTACAACTAAAATATAAATATTAAAAAAAAAACATGGGAATTGAAATGGCTACTCCTAATATGTTAATGGCTCTTAAGGAAAATGTAGACAGCATGCAAAATAATATATTAGTCATTTTGCCAGAGAGATAGAAACTGTTAAGAAGGGAGCCCAATGAAAAATTGAGAAACGGGAAACACAGAAGATGAAAAATGAATTCATCGATAGACAAATACAATCATTGAACATGAAGTCAGTAGAAGTCGCACACACACCGAAATGCAAAGAGATTAAAAGATAACAAACGGAAAAGAGCATTCAAGACCTGAAGTATATTAAATGATTTAATATTCATGTGATTGGAATCCCAGAAGAAGAAAAAAGAGAACAGGGCAGAAGAACTAATGGGGAAAAAAAATTCCAAAATTAATGGCAGACACCAAAGCACAGATCCCAGAAACTCAAGCTTCCAGAGTACCTGGCAAGATAAATACCAACACACACATATACAACAAGGTGTATCTAGCCACTGAAAACCAAAGGGAGAAAAATCATGAAGTTAGTTGGAGGAAAAGATGTGTTGCCTAGAGAGGAACACACAGAGGAACAAGAAGTACAACAGACTACTCTTCCAAAACCAGGCAAGCAGGAAGATGGTGGAGCAACATCCGTTACTTCGTAAAAACATTCTTCAAAAGTTAGGGAGAAACAGCCGGGTGCAATGGTGCACACCTGTCATCCCAGCAGCTCAGGAGGAGGCTGAGACAGGAGGATGGCAAGTTCAAAACCAGCCTCAGCAAAAGCAAGGCACGAGCAACTCAGTGAGACCCTGTCTCTAAATAAAATACAAAATAGGGCTGGGGATGCAGCTCAGTGGTCAAGTGCCCCTGAATTCCATCCCTGGTACCCTACTCCCCCCAACAAAAAGTTAAGGAAAAGTAAAGACATCCTCAGGTGGACAGAAACAGAGGGAGTTAACTGCCTTACTCTGCAAGAAGTGCCGCAGGCAGTTCTTGATGGCAGAAGGGATGTGATACTGACAGAAACCCAGATCTACACAAAGGAAAGAGCCTCAGAGGCAGGACACAGGGAGTGAGGCCAAGGCAGAGCCAGGCCTTTGCTCAGGTCTTTGATTGGCTCTCTAAAGTGTGTGGCATTTCAGTTTGAGATGAAAAGAGTTCAGTGGATGGATGGATGGTGGTGACAGTGGCACCACAGTGTGTATGTGCTTAATGTCACCATGGTTGAAAGGGTCAAGTTTATATTTTTATACACCCACACACACATACATAAATATACACATATATACACACATATACATATATATACACACATATTTTGCACTTCGCACAAGGTTTTAAATGCATCTGCGTGTCCCAGGAGCGGGATTCCGTAGAAAACAGGACCCTGGCCCTGACGCAGCGCTGCCTGGTTCTCGCAGTCTCTCCATCCCTGTTTCATGGGCTTCTTCCTCCCTGGCCTCCATGAGATCTTGGAGTTCCCATAGCTTTCCCAGACGTTCGTAGATGATTAAAACGTGCTCCAGTCACTCTTGGTGGCAAAATGTCTCGTTTGAATATTTAAAGTGCCCGATCCTGGGCACAGAGAAAGCTGAGCTTTAAGTGGAAGCACCTGCTCTGCCCAGCTGGGGCTTCCTTCAGGCTGGGATCCTAGGAGGGGAGGAGGGCGAGGAGGAGGGACGGTCGCCTTCCTCTGTTCCCTCCTCCTTTCCAGCTGGGGCTCTGGCTCCTCTGGGAGCTGGAGTCCTAGTGGTGAAAAGTGGCAGGGCTGCAGACCTCACCTGGCCAGTCCTGTCATGAGCTGGCCTTGGTGCTCTGTGGGGCTGGTGGCTGTGAACCCTGGTCCTGTCTCTTATGGGGTGTTTTCATGGTTCCAGAAAGATTTTTGCCCACTGTGAACATCTGATGTTAGCTCCTTGGAAAAGGGTGGCGCCTGCCTCCCTCCCTCCCTCCCTCCCTCCCTCCCTCCCTCCCTCCCTCCCTTCCTCCCTCCCTGCCTCCCTCCCTCCCTGCCTCCCTCTCTCCCTCCCTTCCTCCCTCCCTCCCTCCCTCCCTTCCTTCCTCCCTCCCTCCCTCCCTCTGTGTGACCCCTCTTCCCTCCCTGCCCTCACCCACCCCACCTTCTGTACCTGGTGGAATAGTCTCTGCAGCTGTGCGTGCAGGTCACACAGACAGCATCTTCTCTGCCGCCACCTCAGGACGGCCCGTGGCCTGCAGACATTTTCAGGCCAGAGACCTATCTCGGAGAAAATATAAAATCCTCCAAGGATTAGTGTCAGCTGCAGGAGACGAAGAAATATGTCCCTTCTTTCTCCCACTTCAGATGGGGGAGAGAAAATGTCACAGCACTAAAGCAACTTTCTCCAAAGAAATTCTCTCCTCTCTCTCTCTGGGCCTCCACCTGTTACCTTGTAGACCTCCAGGTGGGCATGGAGAGAAAGCTCCTTACACTGTTTGGGGGCCCCTTAGTGCCAGCTTTGCTAGGCCTGGGCACATACCTATTATGTTGTTCATGATCAAAAGAGCAAGTGTTCCATTATAACATCCTGCTAGAAGTACAGGGTTTAACATGGTCACTAGATTCATGTTCAGCTAGAAGGTATTCTTCATGAAAGGTTCAATAGTTTTGCCACACATCACTGTCATTTGACAGTGTCACTTCCATCATTTAGGTTACAATAAAAGAGAGAGGCTGAGGTAGCCCAGGGACTTCTTCCCAAGATGTCAAGATGTCTTCTCTTTGAAACTGGCATCTTGGATAGAGACCGGGTTCCAGCTGGGTAGCACTAGGTGTGCTTCCTCTCCTTAGCTCCTCATGTCCTCAGCCTCTTCCATCCTTTCATTATTTCCCTTTGCCTTTTTTAATTTTTGCAGTGAATTTGGTCTCAGACAAGCTACACAGACCTCGCAGAGATAATGAACCCACATCTGCATGAGGGTCTCAGTACCAGACCTTATTAGATAGTCCAGGTCAGAATCTGGTTTTATAACATCAAGGGGATCCGCCTGCGGACAAAATGAATCCTCATTAAGAGCTGGTTCTCTTTTAATTTAGCAAATGTTTCTTATCCTGGGCTTCCCAGTACTACGTAGCTGTTTTTGAAACATCTTGTTAGCTTTTGGATAAGACTGGAATGACGATCTACTACACAAATGGTATTTTTCTTTAAGGTGAGCCCGTGGAGCTGAGGTTGCAGCCCGGGCTTTCGAGGTGTCTCGTGGAAGCAGCTGCACAGCTGCTCCTTCTTGACACCCTGCCAGCCTCTTTCTACCACACTGTCATTGGTACCTGATGATGTCCTTGAAAAACTTGCTGTTTAGAATGTGCTTTGCATAGCATGGAAATGATCAAGAAAGGAAGCGCAGACTTAAAAAAAAAAAAAATGTCAGTAGTTCTTTATTATCTTTTTTTTTTTTCTTTCCTGGAGGTCAAGCTCTTCATTTTGATACTTAATGAATAAAATGCCTGCGTTGCAAGAAATGGGATAATGAATTGTAAAAAGACATAATCAGCAATGACTAAATAATTAAGGGAATTGAAATGGCAGAGTCATCTGGGAATGCATTCATAATAACACGATTTGTTCCATATGCTAAAAAATTCTGTTTTTGGAAAATCAGTCATCACACATGCCCCATGACAAAAAGGGAAAAAAATTAATGTTGACTAATAGGAACTGTAATTAGATGTTCTGCTTTTTAAACAGCTGAATAAAAGATGAAATCATATAGAAAGTATATTTAGATCCAAGTCAAAAAGTAAACTGATTATTATTCATAGGGCTGTTAATAGGAGCTGCAATTTATGCACCTCATGGGAATTGTTTTTGGCAATTAAGAAAAGGAGTCACGCTCAGCTTCCCATTATCATTTACTTCTGTGTGTCTTCCTCTCTGGTCACGGGGACTGGCTTTTTCCCTACGTTTCACCAACTTAGCCATCGCAGGCCCCAGTGATGTGCTGTGCAGTGAGCGCATCTGGGGACCCTGGGGCTGGAACGTCCTTACCTTGAGAGGACGCCACCCTGGGCTCTTCAGCAGCTGGGTCCCATGTGCCTCTGTGGAGCGTGACCAGCAGGTGCCCCTGACCTCTCAGCCTCTGCGAGTGCTTCACCATCAAAGTGGATGGAAGGAAAACAGTCACATCGCACTTCAAAAGGAATGACTTCCACATTGAGGTCACTGCCTGCAGCTTCCTGAGTTGCCCGCTTTAGGAAGGAAAGGAAAATGTGGGGAGAAGAGAAGAGGAGATGGACAGCACCCAGCTCACGAGCTGACCACTCAGATGTCCAGTCCTCATCAGGACTGGCCACACCCAGCTAGTCATCAGGGTGTCTCTTTGGGTTGCGCATAAAAATCCTCCTTCCTTCCTCTCTCTCCTCTCCCCTCTCCCTCTCTGTTTCTCTCTCTCTCAGCAAATCTGTGAGATTGTGGTTAGAATGACCAAATTTCTTGGTTTCTCCACTTAAACAATGCAACTTTTTGGAGAAGAAGATAACCCTCTCATAGCAAACACAAGCGAAATATTTTAACAAAACTCAACTTCTCTGGTCATCTGTATTTGTGTACATAGTTACTGACATGCACACCACGCCAAAGCCTCCCCAGGCTTCATGCTTCCATGAATGCAGAGACGCTGGAAATGCAGCGAGAGTCTTGTAGACCAGGGTGTGTGGTGCCTGCGTTTCTAGCTTCTCAGACACGCCACGGCTCTGCCTGGGGAAGCCATCCTCCCTGCCCTCAGTGTTGCCTCTGTCTGTGCATGGATCAGGGACAAGCCCTGAATTGATGCAGAATCTGGGGCCTCTCCTGAGCTCTGGGAGAAGCATGCATTGTGTGGTGTACCCCCACCCCCCGTACTAGGGATTGAACCAAGGGCGCTTAACCACCAAGCCACGTCCCCAGGCCTATTTTATATTTTATTTAGAGACGGGCTCTTGAAGAGTTGCTTAGGGCCTCAGCGTTGAGGCTGGCTTTGAACTTGCAATCCTCCTGCCTCAGTCTCCCGAGTCACTAGGATTATAGGCATTCACCACCATGCTGTGCTGCATTGCATGCTTTTAAGTTTCTGAGTAACCTCACATCTGCTTCTTCTTTCACAAAATAGAAGCAAGATCTCTTGCCTCTTCTTTGGCAGTGCACATTGAGATGATGCCTGCCATAGGTTTTTTGCAGTGTGGGGAGTTGAGAGAGCAGTGGATCAAAAGTCTACACCCCTGGGTTGGAATCTGCCATTTTTGTAGCCTCCAGAAAAATCTCTGCATTTCAGGATCCTTCTCTGTAAATCAGAGCTAATACTACCTTCCTGACCCGTCTTGCAAAGTAGATCTGAGGTTTCTGCCAGGAAGGTAGATAGATGTCAAAGTGCTTGGCAAACTGTAAATCATATTGTAGATGTCAGGTTGTTTTGGTGGCAGACAATATATTACACATTCATCACCTTCCTTAGGATAGAAAGTTCTCAGGGTGATGGACTTGCCTAGGTCCCTGGGATGTACCCATGGACTGCATGACTCATCGTTAGTCTCAGTAGATGAAGTTATAGACAGACACTTGCAATTGTCGGCACGCCCTAATCTCCAGAACCCATGAACGAACGTGTTAGGCTACCTGAAAGGTTGCATCAGGGTTGCTGATGGGGTCAAGGTTGCTAATCAGTTCACCTTGAGACGGGGAGATTTTCTGAATCATCTGGGTGGGGGCGATGTAATCGAAAAGATCCTTAGAAATGCAAGCAGGAGGCAGCAAGGAGGAAGGCTGAGAAGTGGGCGCTGGAAGACTCCCTGGCTTTGGAGATGGAGAAAGGGGCCAGAGCTGAAGGAGGCAGGCGTCCTCTGAGATCTGAAGGGGCCAGGCATGTGTTCCCCAGAGCCTCCAGAACAGGGCGTGACCCTGCCAATACCTCGCTGTTCCTCCACGTTCAAGTTCTACGCCCCGGAACTGTGCAGTCATCAACTCGTGTGGCTTTAAGCCACCCAGTCGGAGGTGGCTTATCACAGCAGAGATGCAAAACCAGCATGCACACAGTGTGGCAAAAGGGAGCAGACAAGACTTTTCAGGGACTACTTTAAAAATCCCCCAAAGCGGGACCTGCCTGGCCGCAGTCGCCCTGAGGACTTAGAACCTACTGCTCCTCCTTGCGTCTGGCTTGCCCAGGCGTTCCGACTGCCGCTCTGCCCTGCTTTTGCTTTTATTCCTGGCTTGAGTGAGTGGTCAGTTCATTGCTGTGTGTCCCGTAAGTACTTGTTGACTGCCTATGGTATAAGTGTTGAAATTATTTCCTGGATGAGGGAACAGGTGTGGTGAGGTTAGGGAAGCTAGGTGAGACCCAAGACTGTCCCAGGGTTGCCTAGCAACCAGGACGCAGCGGTCACGTCTGCCTCTAATGACTCACTCTTTGCAACGAACTGGACCATTCCACTTCAGGCTAGCATCCAGTGATGATGGTCATCTCAGTGTGCCTGCTTTACAGGTGCCAGTCTTGATTCAAACCATGACAGTCCCCAAGTAAAACAATCACGACTCAGTCAATGTAATAGGAAGACGCTGAAATTCCTGAGGGCACTAAGTTGATCTTTTACCTGTTTATTGAACACTTACTATATTCCCACACAGGGGTTGAAGAGAGTGCTGTGGATAAGACAGATCCATTCCCCCATAATTTTATGATTGCCATGGGTGTCCATCAGATCTTACTGGAGGTGTCTCTGCTCTATTCGGCAGAAAATAATTTTTGTAAAAAAAAAATATAGTACATGGTCCTGTGCTGAAAGAGGTAATGATCTCATACAACAGTGAATAAGTAGCTTACAAAAAAGTCACAGAGGCCTGCAAGTTAACAGATACACTCCGCTCCTCGTGGGTAGAGCGCGGTGTTTCGTTGATGGTCATCGGTTTGGTTGCTTCTTTTGAGGAATAGGCCTCCTCCTTCCTTGTGCTCCGTGGACATTAAAATGACAGCCATCCCAGACTCCCTTACAGCTGGAAATCAGTAACTGCCAGCCAAGGCAAGGGTGTGTGGTGGCTTGGAAGGTGGACAGATTCTGAATTCCGGCTTTACAACTCACTAGCTTAGTGATAACTGGGAAAATCACTTGATCTCATTGGGCCTATTTTCTGGTTCTATTAAGTGGGCTTAAACTCTTGGAGAGATGAAATGGGATGACGTAGGCAAAGCCCCATCGTGGCGCTAGCCTGCGCCCCTTCCCACGTGCTCGAGATGAGCTGCACCAGGGGCCAGGGTGCCCTGGAGTGAGGGCCTGCACCTGCAGCCACCAGGGGCCTGACACCCCAGAGCAGCCTCCTCCTCATATCTGCTAAAGTCTCTGCTGTTCCTTTATCTTCCTTTTTTTAAAAATAACATTTTCTTAAAGATGGACACAATAGCTTTACTTTATTGATACGTGGTGCTGAGGAGGGAACCCAGTGCCTCACATGCGCAAGGCAAGTGCTCTACCGCTGAGCCACAGCCCGTGTCTTTCTCTTGAACCTTTACTTCCACATCCAAGGATATGCTTTGGCACCTCAGAGGCTTTCTGCCTTCCAGAAACCTCTTTTCTATTCCGGGGGGGGGGGGGGGGGGGGGTGTTAAAAATCATCAAGAAATACTAATATTTAACTTCAGTGTCTGCGCTCCCTCTCTCTCTCTCTCTCTCTCTCTCTCTCTCTCTCACACACACACACACACACACAAGCACACCCCAGCAGGTCCTCCTCGGGTCCCTCACCGTTCACGTGTGCATTCCAATGGTGGCAGTCACGTCCCTTGCTGTCCATTGCATTCTCCTGCCCAGAGAATGAGGCTGGGCGCTTCCAAAGCAAAGCTGAGATCTCCTGCCTCTGCCACAGCTGCCGCATCACCGAGTAGTCATTAAGTAAATTCAGTGTTTTAATGCACTAACAAAAACACATGATTGTTTAACAGAGTGTATTATGGAAAATGGTCGCGTTAATAGTCTCCGCGGAGTTCCAGTTGGGGAAGAGTGCATTATGGCATGGCGGAGGCAGGGGCTGGTTTCTGGATGTGAAACTAAGCTCCTGACATTATATATCATTTTTATATACGGTTGCTAAGCAACGTATAAGAACGTAATCCTTGCAATTGTATCTACTTTCTTGTTTCTTTTTTTTTTTAAGCCACTTCTTAATTCTGTTAAATTAGCCTCCTTATTGATTCTGCAGTCTCAGCTGAGCGTATTGATTGAGGTTCATCCATTAGGTGGGGGGGGGGGGGTTGCGTGTATAACCAGAACACCAGCATTAGTGCTGATCATCAGTTTTCTTGTTCATCACTCTTTGTTTTCATACAGACCGGTAGAGTTCTTGTGCCCTGCGATGCAATACCCAAGGAACTAGAGTGAGATGTGTATGGAGCCTGCATGAAGGATTTCACCCCGTTTCTAGAACAAGCCTCCTATCTCCAATGGTCCTGACACCCCAGGAAATTTTTTTGTCTTTCCTGAAGTGTGTCTCTTGTTTCCACTTCAGTTTGCTTGTCGTGTTTCCCACCAGTGCACCCTGTCGCTTAAGAAAGAGTGAATTAGCATCCACATATCAGAGAGTACATTCAACCTTTGGTATTTTGGAATTGGCTTGTTTCACTTAGCATGATAGTCTCCAGCTCCATCCATTTACCAGCAAATGCCATGATTTTGTTCTTCTTTATGGCTGAGTAATATTCCATTGTGTATATATACCACAGTTTCTTTATCCATTCATCTGTTGAAGGGCACCTAGGTTGGTTCCATAGCTTACCTATTGTGAGTCAAGCTGCTATAAACATTGATATGGCTGCCTCACTGTAGTATGCGGATTTTAAGTCGTTTGGGTATAAACTGAGGAGTGGAATAGCTGGGTCAAATGGTGTTTCCATTGCAAGTGTTTTGAGGACTCTCCATACGTCTTTCCAGAGTGGCTGCACCAATTTGCAGTCCCACCAGCAGTGTATGAGTGTGCCTTTCCCCTGCATCCTCGCCAACACTTATTGTTGTTTGCATTCTTGATAACTGCCATTCTGACTCGAGTGAAGAGTGGTTTGGCAGAGTGGGGACGTGAATTTTCAGTTTCCCTGAAGCAGTTCTTCTGGCACCTCGAGTTGTTTCCAAAGCCCCTCCCCAGCACCCACTGTTTTTGTCCCACTGTTTTGAGCGGTGGTGTAAAACAGCCATCACCTACCCGGGACAGGAGAGGCTGGGTTACGAGTCACGTGGCCCCACCACCTGAGGATGCAGGGCCAAGGGGCAGCAGCTTTGGGGAGGAGGTGAACCACAGGGGCTGAGGTGGGCAGGCTTTGCAGGAACACGAGGCTGGGGACCTCTGGCTCCTGGAGGCTGTGACTGCTTGTCTGAATAATGCCACAGGCTAACGGGAAACAAAACCTGCTCCTCAGTCAAAAGCAGGACCTGCGCCTGGTCCCCTTGATAAGGAGGGTGTTGGCAGGACATTCCCCATGGGATGACCACTTGTACTTGGGCCACGAGATGTCAGGGTAGCACGTAGCACTGAGTTTTGATTTCAGGACCTACACTACAGCAGGAGATGGTGAGGTTGGTTCTTTTGACCTCAGAGAAAAAAAAAAAAAAAACAGGACCAAGGAGTAGAATTCTAGTTTGGGTCTCAGTCGCCTGATGGAAGACCCTTCTCCCAGCTGAGGTATCAGAAGAGGGGATGACGTCCTTGGGAACACAAGTTCTCCATCCCAGGAGTAGCAGAAACTGGGTGCCTTGGCAAGAATGCATGCATTCGGCTCTTGGGTCCTATCCAAAGGTGAGCTTCTGTGATCTTACCAGACTTCAAGTCCAGGTAGCAGTCTATACACCACCCCATTTTCTCTCTCCTGTCCTAGTCTTTATCCGCTCCCTGACCCAGGGTCTTGTGTCTTCATTTCTAAGCGACAGCCAGTGATGTGATGAACCAGATTGCATTCAGCCAGGACTTCCGCAGCTCTTCTATCAGCATTTGTTGGTGGATGCATGGAATATTGCTGATGGTGTCAGTAGGACTCCATAAATAAAGGAGAGAATGTTTGTGAGTTAGGCTGAGATTTAAGCCACATGGCAGTCTCCCAAAAGCCTCAGATGAGCTTTGCACCCTTTAAAACAAACAAACAAACAAACTTTTTTTTGTACTGGAGATTGAATCGGGGGCACTTTACCACTGAGCTACACTCCCGGTCCTTTTTATGTTTTAGTTTGAGACAGGGTCTTGCTAAATTGCCAAGGCTGGCCTCCAACTTGAGATCCTCCTGCCTTACCTCCCAAATTCCTGGGATTATAGGTGTATGCTACTGCGCCTGGCTTAAACTTGTTTGATAAACTCCTGAGGTTTTGATAAACTCCATAATAAACCAGGAATTTCTTTGTACTGCCACATTCCATGAGTATGTCCCTGTATTGTGAAAATGTACTGGAGAAAAAACCCGAAACACTGAAAGGTATTATGCCATGGATTAGAAGTGGCATTCACGCCAGGATCCCGCGTTCGACATGGCCTGCTCACCCTCTGCCAGACAGTGTGCTGGGCTCCAGCCTGCCGACCTGCTCAGCAAAACACATTAAAGATAACTGGTGACTTGTGATCAAAAAGGCAAAACATAAATGTTGATGGGGATGCAGAGAAAAGGGAACTCTCATATACTGTTGATGGAAGTATATTAGAACAGCCATCAGGAACGCAGTATGGAAATTCCTCAAAAAACTAAAAATAGAATTTCCATATGATCTGGAAGCCCCACTACTGGGTCTGTGTCCAAAAGAAATAAAATCAGCATGTCGAAGAAAGGTGCGTGCTTCTGCGTTTGCGAGGCGGGGCTGCTCACCGTGGCCAAGGAGGGGAATCAACCTAGGCCTTTCCATCAGTGGCTGGTTCAGGGACACAGGCAGCATCATTCAGCCGCGAGAAAGAAGGAAATCCTGACATTTGTGGCAGGCAACGTGGGTGAGCCGGAAGAGAGTGTATTGAGTGAAATAAGCCAAGAACAGAAAAACAAATTTTACATGATCTCATTTACATGTGACATCTAAAATTGGTACTTCCTTAGAAGTCAAGAGTAGAACAGAGGTCACCAGCAGCCAGGAAGGAAGGTGGAATGCAGAACGGATGGGTCACACGTACCCGAGGTCCCGTTAGGAGGAACAAGTTCTAGTATTGTAGAGCACGGTAGAGCACCTACAATTAGCAACAATTTACTATATATTTCAAAATAGCCAGAAGAGAGGGTTTTGAATGTTCCTGACACAGAGAAATGATAACTGTTTGAAATGATGGAAATGCTAATTATCCTGATTTAATCTTTGTACATTGTATACATGCATTAAAATCACACTGCCCAATTTAGAAAAATGCTAAAAGTAATAATGAATAAAATAGATTAAAAAATAATAATTTCTATCTTAGTGTACGTAGAGGGTGGGCTTCCTGAGTCTTGCAGGTCCGCTGCTATGGGTTCTAGAACGTGCAGGTTCTTCTAAGTTCACCTGGAATTCTCCCCATCAAGCCTGCAGTGAACACCCAAGGAGTCAACTAGGGAGCAAGATTCCCTGGTGCAGCACCTTGAACTTGTCACGTGGTGGCCGCCTTTCTCCAACAGGCTCTTTCCTGTTCTTTCTTGTATCTTCCATGCCCAGCCCCCTGCTTCACCTACAGTAGCCAGAAGCTCAGTATATGTTGATGGGAGTGATTCATTACTGAATCGAACATGAACTGACTGAGGGAGATTCACAAGATGATTGGTGCTGGAGCTGTCTGCTGGAGCTGGTCTATACTTGAAACCAAGCCGATGGGTTCGATAGAAGCGGACCTTATCTATCATGGCCAGTGCCATGCATAGCCTAAAACTCTAGCCTGTGGTTGATTGTAATTCTTTGGCTATTTCTTTCTGCCTTCACTGTGATGCATATATTTTTTATTTTGTATTTGTTAATTGGTCGAAGAATAAGTTGTCATTTGAGAGTAAGCTTTGTGAATATTTGCAGTGGTGAGTTTGGGAAGGTGTGTGGTCCAGAAACATACACCCCATTCCATGAAAGGGGGCAGGCAAATGCTCTATCGTGTGTGTGTGTGTGTGTGTGTGTGTGTGTGTGTGTGTGTATGTGTGTATAAACCTCTGCAGACACTCAGTGTAGGTGAGAAAGTGTTTCCTGCACTAGCCATCGCTCTCCCAGCATTCTCATCTAAAGAAGTAGATGCATACCTAATGATGAGATAATGGGATGAGCCCTCTGCTATGAAGTACGGAGAACGTGTTACAGGTGGGCCCCAAGGAGACCAGGGACTTCCCTGCACAGAGAGTCATCAACTGTTGTTGATTGTGGACAGGAAAATCAATAATTGATTGCTGGTTTAGATGATGAGGATCATTTCCTCCGGCACCAAATGATAATGACTTATTTGAATTTTTAAAGGAGATTTCAAAGCCATTCCTGCCCCTGTTCTCTCTGTGTCTCAGTTAGTGCTCAAGTGTCTCTCTGAACAACATCGGGCAGGATGCATCCAACTGCTTTTCCTTTTTCATCTCCAGTAGTGAGCATAGTTGAATTATTATCTAAATGGCACCAATGTAATATACTTTTAACTTTAATTTTTTTCTTCAAATTGAAATTAAATAAATAAAGGCAGATTTCTCTCATGAGATAGAGATGTAGTCAACATTTATTTTTTTTAAAGGGACGTGATGCCTTTGAGACCAAGACCTTCGACTCTTGGGGAGCAGAATGCACTATGTCCTAGGCTTACCAGAGCACCAGCTGGGAAATGGCTTCCATACTCGTCACTGTGACTCATTATTTGCAGTCAATTATATTAAGGAAACTTTTAACATATATGGGAACAGTTTACTAAGCAGCCAGACCTCGTGTGCATGTGAGGAGAGCCGCCTTTCGGACTCCTGTATCCAGATGTTGAGCTCCCAGAGGTTTTCAGTCTTGAAATAAGATAAAAATCCATGAACCTTTTTTTAAGGTCTTCAATGCATCATGTGAAATCACTCGTTCACTGAGTTTTAAATTACATTTCCCATTGCAGTGCTTTTTAGAAGGACCGAGGAGTAAACTTTGAAAGTTGCCTACTCATTACATGCATTATTCATTCAAAAAAAATAATTTCCATAACTTTTTAAACTTGGTAATTACATGTTTTAATTATGTAATTACACATCCTAATTATGCCGTTAAATCCGATTATAGTAATTATGTGATTATATGATAATACACATGTAAAAACCTGCACAAGCACACATTTGACAAAGGAAATACTTCTGCGGGAGATGGTTATGGGAACAGTGGCAAAAGGATTGTCTTACAGAAAATAAAGGAACCGGACTAATTAATGCCCTCACTTAGTGACCTCAACTGCAATTATATGGAAGACCTCATGCTTCAACGTTGGGGCTTCTAATTTCTCCTTTTCTGCTCAGAGGTAAATACATGACCTAGGGAACTAGGATCCAGGGACACGAAGAAGGAGCGGTCCCAAGAGTCGTTGTTAAGTTAACTGGTGGTGAGAACTGTTCAACAGAGCAGGCTTCTGCATCAGGTACAGTGTAGGAAGTGCCTCCGTGGGAGGAGCTTGCCACCTCCTGCAGGAAGGGGAGGGGTCTGGACAAGACAGTCTCCTGCTCAGTTCGCAGCTGCCTTGCTGAGGGATCCACCCCTACCTTTGCGTGTTTGGCTCCGCTTTCTTGGCTCCATTAATATTCATAATCACCAAATTCTACAGCATTGCTGACCAGGTGAATAGAAACATGAGAAAACACCTTGTAGCACCTTTGGACAAAAGTCAGAGAAGGAAGTTAACCCATGAAACTGCAATAAGAAATGGAAGTTAACCTACTTTGAAATTTCTGATGAATTTCTCAAAATGATTTAGCTGATTCTGACAAAGAAGATATTGTTCGGAGCTCACAGAACATACTACAGGTAGGAAGTCTAAGAATAGAAGGACATAGAAATATTATTTTGCCTTTCCTTATAAGGAATAATCAAGGCACAGGAAACTGCATGATCACAATGACATTGTGTTTCTTGTTGGTGAAATGAAAGCATTACCCAGTCACACGGTGAACATATCTGTCATTCCCAGGTGTCTTCTCCAATGCCTTTGTGATGTAGCTCTTCCTTACCTGCCCACCCGCTTGTCCCTTGGCCATCACTGATCTGATTTCCATCACTATTCAATAGCTTGCATTTTCCTAGAGCTTTTTTTGCATATGGAATCATACAGTACATATTCTTTCTTGTCTGATTTCTTCCACTCTGCATATTTATTTCAATGTTATCCATGTTCTTGCATGCATCAATACTTCATTCATTTTTATCACTAACCAGCATTCCATTATATGGCTATAGGACAGTTGGTCTATCCGTTCACCTGTACAAGGACATTTAGGTTGTTTCCATTTTAAGTCTTACAAATACAGTTATTATAAACATGGGTGTACATTGTATAACACATACACACACAAAAAAATAAAATCTGTGTGGACTAATACTTCCTATTTTTGGTGTAAATATCCAGAAGTGGAGTGTTGGATCCGATTGTAGAAGTAGGTTGACTCTTTAATAAACAGCTACTGCACTCTTCTCCAAAGTGCTTATACTTTGTTTCAGCTCTGTCAGCAGCATAGGAGAGTGCCTATTTCTCCACATTTTTACCAGTACTTGGACTCTTCATTCCTCAACATTTCTAGCAGGTCTATACTGACATCTCATTGTGGTTTTAAGGTGCATTGCCTTGTGAATAATTACAGTGAGCTTCGTTACATGCACTTACTTTTTATCTGTTTTTGTTTTGGCTTGGTTTGGTTTTGGGTGACTGCCTAGAACTTTGGCCCTTATTTTGTTAATTAATTTGGTTTTGTTTTTTTCTTATTAATTTTTGAAAATCATTTTTATATATTCCACATGCAAGTCTTTTATGTGCTTTACAGAATGCTTTAAAGGTATTTCCTCTCATTATGGAGTTTGTTTCTAAGTTCACTTCAAAACACATTTGAAGTTGACCCTGTATGTTTTTTGTTTTAATTAAGTTTTAAGAAGTATGCCCTATCAATATTTCTTTTTATAGAGTGTGGTTTTGGCATTGAAGCTAAGAAATCTTTGCCTAATTCAAGATCTCAGAGGTTGGTTTGTTTGTTTGCCTGTGTTTTCTTCAAAATATTCTGCGGTTTTGATTTTACATTTGGGTTTAAGATCCATTTTGAGTATGGATGGAAGTTCAGCTTTTGCACATGGATAAAATTGTTTTGGTACCATCTGTTGAAAGTACTGTCTTTTCTCCATTGAGTTGGTTTTGCACCTTTGTTAAAAATCAGTTGTTCATATGCATGTGGTCTCTTTCTTGATAGTTTATTTTGTTTCTATCAGTCTATACACCAATATCACATTGCTTTGGTCACTGTTGCTATATAAGAAGATTTTCTATTAAATACTATTCATCTTCTGACTTCATTCTTGTTTTGCTAAGTTTGTTTTGGTTATTTGGAGAAAAAGCCTTGCTGGGATCCTTTATTTTAAAAAATTGTTTATTTAATTTGTTATACATGACAGCAGAATGTGTTTCAATTCATAGTACACACAATTTTTCACGTGTCTGGTTGTTCACAAAGTAGAGTCACACCATTCATGTCTTCATACATGTACTTAGGGTAATGATGTCCATCTCATTCCACCGTCTTTCCTACCCCCTGCCCCCTCCTATCCCCCCTCCCCTTTGCCTTATCTAACATTCCCCCATTCCTCCCATGTTCCACCCCCCATGCCCATTATAAATCAGCAAATGGGATGGATTCACACTGAAAAGCTTCTTCTCAGCAAAAGAAACAATCAGTGAGGTGAAGAGAGAGCCTACAGAATGGGAGAAAATTTTTACCACATGCACATGAGATAGAATACTAGTCTGTAAGATATATAAAGAACTCAAAAAACTTAACACCAAAAAAAAAAAAAAAAAAAACCCACAATCCAGTGAGTAAATGGGGCCAAGGAACTGAACAGACACTTCTCAGAAGATGATACACAATCAATCAACAAATATATGAAAAAATGTTCAGCATCTCTAGCAATTAGGGATCCCTTTTTTATTGCACTAAAGTTACAGTTGAATTTGGAAAACGTTGACACTTAAGAAGATTGATTCTTTCAAACCATGAACATGGTATATCTCTCCATTTAGCTTTTTTTTTTTTTTAGAGCTCTTTAATTCCTCCCTGTAATGTTTTGTAGTTCTTAGTGGATAGGACTTAAATCTCTTTTATCAGATTTATCCCTAAGTAGTTCATATTTTTACACCATCATACATAAATTTGTTTTTAAATTTCTATATATTTGTTCCTAGCACATAGTATACAACTGCCCTTTACTGAGCTTGTTCCCTGAAATTCTGTGGAACTAACATTAATTTGAGCAGCTTCTTGTAGAACCTATTAGATGTTCTACATAGACCATCATGTTGTACAATATACGCAGAATATGTTGTTCAAGATAATGTTCTGACTGATTTTCTTCCTAATCTGTCAATTATTGAGGGAGAGATGTTGAAATATAAAACTGCAAATATAAATTTATTTATGTCTCTTTGCAGTTGAATCAGGTTTTGCTTCATGTGCTTTAAAGTTCTGTTACTAGGTGTGTGAGCATTTAGATTTTTATGTTTTGCTGATTGGTTGAACTCTTTAACATTATCCCATAATCTTCTCTATTACAGGCTGCAGTTAGATCCACTTTTCTGTTTTGTTTTGTTTTGTTTGATGAGTACAAAGTGGTATGTTATTATTGTAAGATTTAAGATAAACACATATACCAATTTTGAGTTAGCACATCTTCCAGTTTTCTTCAATGTATATAATACATGTTTTTCTTTTTTCTTTTTTTTCTTTTTTTTTGGTACTGGGAATTGAACTCAGGGGCACTCAACCACTGGGCCACATCCCCAGCCCTTTTTTGTATTTTATTAGAGACAGGGTCTCACTGAGTTACTAAGTGCCTCACCATTGCTGAGGCTGGCTTTGAACTCGGGATCCTCCTGCCTCAGCCTCCCAAAGTGCTGGGATTACAGGCGTGCGCCACCGCGCCCTGCTATGTTTTTCTTTTTGTATTGGTTCTTTTTAGTTATACATGACAGTAGAATCCATTTTGATATAGTTATACAAGCATGGAATCTATCTTCTTTTAATTAGGACTCCATTCTTGCAGATGTACCTGATGGTGGGAACCACTGTGGTGTGTTCATATATGAACATAGGGAGATTATGTCAGATCCATTCAACTGTCTTTCCTTCTCCTCTGTCCCCTCCCTTGCCTTCATTCCCCTTTGTCTAACCTATGAATTTCTGTTCTTCCCTTCTCCCTCTTATTGTGGGTCAGCCTCCACATATCAGTGAAAACATTCAACCTTTGGCTTTGGGGGACTGGCTCATTTCACTGAGCATGATAGTCTCCAGATCCACCCATTGACTTGATACTGTTATACCAAGTCCAGTTTTCTTTTGATTAATGCTAGCATGTGATGTGTATTTCCATCATTTAAGTCTATTTGGCTTTATATATAGTTAAAGTATGTTTCTCATAAGCACATCTAGTTAGGTCTCATGTATTATGCCATCTGACCATTTCTTTTTTATTATTATTAAATTATTTATTTATTCTAATTTGTTATATATGACGGCAGAATGCAATTCATTTCATATTACACATGCAGAGCACAGTTTTTCAAGTCACTGGTTGTACACAAAGTATTTTCACACCATTCATGTCTTCATACTTGTACTTAGGATAATGATGTCTAACTCATTCTACCATCATTCCTATCCCTTTGCCCCCTCCCTACCGCTCCCTCCCCTTTGATCTATCTAAAGTTCCTCCATTCCTCCCAAGTTCCGCCCCCTATCGCCATTATGAGTCACCATCCTCATATTAAAGAAAACATTTGGCCTTTGGTTTTGGGGGATTGGCTTACTTCACTTAGCATTATTTTCTCCAACTCTATCCATTATACAATGGAACATTACTCAACATTAAGAGAGAATAAAATCATGCCATTTGACCATTTCTGCCGTTTATTGGAGTTTTAGTGTTGGCATGGGATGTGATTGTTGGTATAGTTAGGATAGTCTGCTGTCCTGCTATTTGTTTCCTATTCATTCTATCATTTTGTTATTGTCCTTTCCTCTTTTTTCTACAACTTTTGCTTTTTTTTTAATATTTATTTATTTGCTTGCTTTAGTTGTACACAATCCATTTATTTGTACGTGGTGCTGAGGATCGAACCCGGGCCGCGCACGTGCTAGGCAAGCGCTCTGCCGCTGAGCCACAATCCCAGACCAACTTTTGCTTTTTATCTCACTTGTTTTATTAGAAATAACTTACTTTGTCATTTTAATGGTTGCTCTGGGATATATAGTAGATGTCTTTACCTTACTTTCAAGTAATATGATACCTTTCCATGTACAATATAAGATCTTTGTAAAAACAGATTCCCATTTCTTCCCTCCCACCTCCTTTATTCTGTCATTCTCATACATTTTCCTTGTATGTATTATCAGCTCCAAACAAATGGTTATTATTTTGTTTAAACAACAGATTATTGAACACATTTAAATTATGAGACTTTCAGATATATTTACCCTCTAGTTACCACTTGTTCTCTTTATTCCTTTATTTCTGTTTATATTTCCATCTGTTATTTTCCTTCTGTCTGGAGGACTTCCTTTAACATTTCCTACAGTATGGATCTACTGGTTATAAAATCTTTCAGCCTTTGCATATATGAAAATGTCTGTATTTTATCTTAGACAGGTATTTTTTCTGGGTATGTATTTCCAGCTTGGTATTTTACTGACTTTCCACTGCTCCACTATCTTCTCAATTGCATTATTTCCAACAATAAATTTGTTGTAATTCTTATCGTTGTTTCTGGCTGATTTTAACATAGATGTCAGTTGCAGTGGGTACTATGGTAAGACATTAGTGTTCGACTGGAAAATTTCAGGTAGGATGCCAACACTGACTTACCAGACTTTGACAGGTGTGCTCAGATCATAAAACACAGACAACCTCCATGCTGATATTTCACAGTATAAAACGGTGATTTTCTGAATAGATTTTGAGTGTGGATGATTGAGTGTAATAAGGCCTTCTTTTGTTTGAAAGTTGATATTAAATAACAATACAGATATTGAACAATCTAAGTTTCCTCTCTTATCTTTCATTCATTTCACAAATATTGCTTCTGGATTAATTTTGCTGAAACATATGTCTTGATTTTGCCCATAGTTTCTCAAAACCTTAGTTTGTTCGAGAGGGCAACCTGTAAGTAAATTATTAGGGTATCTGAGGTAGAAAGCACTATTCAGACACACTGGAAGATGAGGTTTCCTTCACCTGAGGACCAAAGAGGAGTTCGCTGAATGAATAAGAGGCGAGGGGCCACAAAGCAAACGGCATTGAGAGACATTAAGACTTAAGATAAGGTTGGTAGGAAACAAGGAGGAAAAGACCAAGAAGCTAAGCCCAGGAATTGTCAATGGCAGAGGCCCCAGTGTTCTGAGATCATCCTGGGTTTTGCCTCTTATCCTAACATTCCCTTCTGACTAATATTTTAGCACTTTGAAAAAAATGTCCAGGATTGACAATGAAATATATCCATCAGCCAGGGAGGGTTTTAGACTGGAGAATGACATCATGAGGTTTGCACTTTTGAGTGATTGCTCTTGTTCCTCTGAGGAAGTAATAAGTGGCCTAGAATGTCCCCTCCTGCCATCAACAACCAGAAAACTGTGCAAATCATGCAAAATCCTTGGTTTCAGTTGATGGGAAACAGTCGATACTGAATCATGATTCTGGGAAGGGAGAGAAAATGCTGAACTCAGCAGTCACCTGAGATGTGTATGTGGAGGTGCTTTCTAGAGCGCAGGGCATGTGGGGAGCTTCAAGCCCAACCTAGAAGACCCATCGAGTTGAAGGGAGGTATAACAGAGCTTGAAGAGGTCTAAGTAGCTGGAATTTTCAAGGCAGAATGCAAAAATGGAGGTATTTGGAGAAAAAGTTTCAGAAATCAGCAATGGGGTGGCCCCTTGAGTCTTTGGCTGAATGCTGTCCTTCCATGTGTAATATAAAACCCCACAAGGCCATGCAAATAAAAAACTGCCACGAAGCTCTGAGCTAAGCAATTCCCAGGACTCAAATAGAACAGAAGTGCATTTCCATTCTCACAAGCTCTCATGGAAAGACCCCATTAGAAACCCAGAGCATTAAGTAGACACACCAGAAGAGTCATGCCTTTGGTAATAAAGCTAACATGCCCGTAGAGTGACGGGATTGGACCCACCCTAACATGCTTTGAAAATAAGCTTTCAAAGAACAACTTGATCTACCAGTAATCTCATTTCCTGACAGAACAAACTTTATCAATCTGAAGAGAGAAGCACGTTAAAGCAGCAACCAACACAACATTCATAATGTTAAGTATCCAATCCAAAATCCTTAGATATGCGGGGGGGGCGGGGGAGGAAAATGTATCTCATAGCACAAGGAAAATGGTCAATAAAAGCATTCCCAAAAATGAAAAGGATAATGGAATTACTATCAGACAAAATCTTTACAATGGTTAGAATGGACTTGAAGATTTAAAGGAAAACATAAACAGAATAAGGTGGAAAAATTGAGATGTAGAAGTGGACCTGTTATGTCAAGGTGAATCCTGGTATTATGTCATAACTGAAAGGAATTTTTTAAATACTGGGGATAAATAAATTTTAAAAAGTGGCCCTCTAAAGCTTGAAAAGACACTATTTGAAATTCAAAATTCACTAGATAGACTTACAAGCAAGTTGATACTTCAGAAAATAAAAACCAATGAAGTCAAAGACAGCCATGGAAACTATCCAAAATAAATAAGAGAGAGAGAAATATGACTACAAGGGCAGAGAACAGAAGCCCAGTGACCTTTGTAGCAAAATCTATGGGTCTATCATATGTGAAATTGGATTCCAAAAGAAAAGGAGAGAGGAGGAGGCAGAAAAAATATTTTGAAAAAATGAAGTTTTTCCTATTTAATGCAAACTACAAACCTAGAGGTCCAGGAAGTCCAACAAACCCCAAGTGGGATAGACACAAAGAACCTCACAGCAACACACACCATATTCAATAAGGTAAAAGTGGGTAAGAAGGAGATTTAAAAGCAGCTGCTCAGGGGAAACCACCACACACAGGAAAACTAACATAAAGATGTGATTACATCCTTATTGTTGGAAACAAAACAAATAATAGCATAATGGAATATGTCATTAAAGCATTGAGAAGAAAACCCTGCCAACCTAGAAATCTATATCTAACAAAAATATGTTGCAAGCCGGGCGCGGTGGCGCACGCCTGTAATCCCAGCACTTTGGGAGGCTGAGGCAGGAGGATCTCGAGTTCAAAGCCAGCCTCAGCAATGGCGAGGCACTTAGTAACTCAGTAAGACCCTGCTTCTAATAAAATACAAAAAAGGGCTGGGGATGTGGCCCAGTGGTCAAGTGCCCCTGAGTTCAATCCCTGGTACAAAAAAAAAAAAAAAAAAAAAAAAAAAAAATTGCAAAAGCAAAGGCAGAATAGTTATTCAAGTAAAAGGTACAAGAATTCAAATTGCAAGCAAATTTGACTAAAGAAGTGAAGAAGTGTTGAGAAAGCTCTCAGGCTTAAGAAGAATAATGGCAGATGGCAAGTTGGAACTACATAAAAGAATCAAGGGCTCCAGAATTGGTGAAGTATTTATTCCTAGTTTTCACTTTATTTAAAAAAACTAGGATTCTAGAACAAAAAGATAGCAATTAAAGGAAGGGTTTATAAACATATAAATGACAGTATTGTGAAGGATGGGAGGGGAAGGAGAGGTTACTGCTGTAAAGCTCATGTTTTACAAATGCAATGATAGATGACTCAAGGACAGATAGCTAACACTACCTATTATAAAGTGAAAAGCAGCTACTTAAAGTTAGAGATATAGCAAATAAACCAATGATGGAGAAAAAAGAAAGGAGGATTCAGCTAATCCAAGAAAAGGGAAGAAAAGGAGCCCAGGAATGGACAAGGCAGATAGAAAACTATTGAGACTACTTTAACCCAAACTGAACGTAATGTAGATTTACATTAGTATAATTTAACAATTGCATTATTAAACTAGTGTCATAATTGCATTCAATGAAAATGGCCTAAATAAACACTCTAATTAATGTTGGAGATGTAACTTAGTGGTAGAGCACTTCCTAGCATGTGTTAGGCCCTGGGTTCAATACCCAATACTGAAAAGAAAAAAAAAAATTCTAATTAAAAGGTCAAGATTAGCCGGGCGCGGTGGCGCACGCCTGTAATCCCAGCACTATGGGAGGCTGAGGCAGGAGGATCGCGAGTTCAAAGCCAGCCTTGGCAATGGGGAGGCACTTAGCAACTCAGTGAGACCCTGTCTCTAATAAAATACAAAAAAGGTCTGGGGATGTGACCCAGTGGTCAAGTGCCCCTGAGTTGAATCCCCGGTACCACAAAAAAAAAAAAAAAAAAAGATCAAGATTATTAAAATGGATATAATGAAAGCTGAAATCAAGTATATGCTGCCCACATGCTTTGAACACAAAAACAAGGTAAGCAAAATAGAAGTTTAAAAATATATGCACATATTAGTCGGAAGCAATGTTGATATCAACATTGATATTAGTATCAGACAACAGCTATATTAATATCAAAGTAGAATCCAGGACACATGATGTTGCCAGAGATATAGAGATAGATTTTAGAATTATAAAGATTACAGCAAAAGTCATCAAAATGATAATAGCCTTCACCATGTGTACACTTAAGAGCTTTTCATCACACAAAGCAAAAACTTGTAGCACTGCCCAGAAAAATAAACAAACCCACAATTTTAGTTGGGGATGTCAATGTTCCTTTCTCATTATTTGATGGAAACAGCAGACAGAAATTACTAGGTTTATAGAAGACCTTGAAACACTCTAACCAACTTTACCTAATTGACACAGCACCTCACCCTTGCTTAACCTTGATTAACCTTGCAGAACACCCCACCCACCAGTTGTGCACCCAGGGGTCTTTGTCAAGTACACATGGAGCATTTGATAGAGCAGACTGTATTCTAAATATGAAGCAAATCTCAATAAACAAGAAGATTGAAATAGTGCAAAAGGTGTCCTCTGATCACAATGAAATTAATTTAGGAATAAAAAGTTTCCCATAGGGCTGGGGTTGTGGCTCAGCGGTAGACCACTCGCCTAGCGTGTGCGCGGCCCGGGTTCGATCCTCAGCACCACATAAAAATAAACACATTGTATACAACTAAAGCAAACAAATAAATATTTTTTTAAAAAGTTTCCTGAACATTTTCCAGATGCTAGGAATTTAAGCACTATATTTCTGAATAACCCATGGATCAAAGAAGAAAACCACAAGCGAGAGCGGAACCTACACTGAGCCTAGCGTAGGTGACGTGTGAGACGCAGCTGGTGCAGAGCTCGCGGGAAGTTTTACATCTGTGAGTGTTCATAGGAGAAAAGAAGGAAGGTTGAAAATCAGTTCCTTACCTTTCCACCTTAAGTCTCTGGAGTAGGAAGAGCAAATTAAACCCAAAGGAAGTAATAAAGGTGAGGGCAGAACCCATTCAAATAGAAAATGGAGCCAGGCGTGGTGGCACCCGCTTGGGAGTCTGAGGCAAGAGGACTGCAGCAGCAACTTAGCAAGGCTGTATGAGACCCTGTCTTAAAATAAAAAAATGTGGCTCAGTGGTTAAGCACCCCTGTGGTCATTCCTTGGACAAATAATGTAAAAAGAAAATGGATGGAGAATAGGGGAAATTTGTGAAACCTAACTAAAGCCATTTCTTTGAAAAGATCAGTAAAATTCATCAACTTCTAAGTGGACTAACCAAGAAGAGAAAACACACACACACACAAATAGTCAATATCAGCAGTGGAAGGGAGGACATCACCACAGGTATTACAGATGTTAAATGAATGATAAGGGGCTATGATGAGTGACTTTATGTCCATAGATTTGACAACTCAGATGAGATGCAAGTTTATTTAAAAATAGAAATTACCAAATGTACTCCAGAAAAATAGAATTTCACAGTCCTATTAAAGAAATTGAATTTGTAGTTCTCTATGATCAAATGGCTTTGCTTGTAAATTTTACCAAGTAAGGAAAAATAATATTAACCATGTACAAAATTATTCGGAGCAAAAGAGGAGGAAACATTTCCCTAATACTTTGATAAAGCTAGCATTAGCCTGATAACTGGAAGCCAAGAAGAAAAACTATAGGCAAGGACCCTTTGTTTACATAGACACCAATGTCCTTCAGAAAATTTTAGCTAGTTAAGTCCATAAATATATAAGAAGTAAGTTATTCCAGGAATGCCAGGAAGTTTTAATGTAAAAATCAATCAAGGCAATTTTCTACATAAACAGAATAAAGGAGAAAAAGATACATGATCATTTTAATAGATGCATAAATGCATTTAATAAGATGTAAAATATATAGAATATTTTTTGTACCAGAGATTGAACCCAGGAGCCCTTAACCACGGAGCAGCATCCCCTTTTATATTTTTTATTTTGATACAGAGTCTCACTAAGTTGCTTAGGGCCTCACTAAGTTGCTGAGGCTGGCTTTGAACTTGTGGTCCTCCTGCTTCAGTTTCCGGAGTAGCTGGGATGACAAGCATGTGCCAACATGCCTATTATAAAATAGATATTAACAAAGAGAAAACTAGGAATATATAGAAACTTCACCAGCTGATAAAAAACATCTACAAAAAGCCTGTAGTAAACACTGTCCTTAACAGTGTATGAGAAGTTTCTTTCCTCCTAAGATAACAAAGAAGGCAAAAATAGTCACTCTTACCAGTGCTAGCCAGTCTGGGTCAGTGTCCCTGGGGAATTGGTTCCAAGACCCCCTGGGATAACAATCCGCAGGTGCTCAAGTCCCTTGTTGAAATGGCACAGTATTTGCATGAAACCCCACCCATACACTTATAAAGCAGCTCTAGGTTACTAATAATATCCAAGACAGTGTAAATGTGTGTAAATAGTTGTATTGTTGAGGGCATCACAAGGGAAGAGTGTATTGCTTTTTTCCCAAATTTTTCCAATCCAAAGTTGGTTGAAACCCTTGATGTAAAACCCACAGAATGGAGGGATGACTATATACGTATGTGGTGACCAATATATAAGTGAATTAAATAGTTTGTTCATTGCAGCATCTAAATTGTACTTATTGATAAACTCCTTCTGTTTATCATTCTGTTTAATGACGCTTTACTTGGTACACACTGTGAACTCACTGACCTCAAGCAGGTCATGGCCAGCAGCACTAGGACGCCTGCCTGCATGGAGCTTACCTAACACACATATTTTCTCTATAGGAGACGCCACAGCCTTCATGCGCTTAGCAACACGAGAGCACTTCGGCACTGTGTTTGGGGCTATTTTAACCATCAAAATCACCAACCCAAAGCCTAAAATTCAAAATATAATGTACTGAACACGCACAAAAAGAATCCTCATTTCCCACAGTTCCAATGCTTCCCATTTGGCCCGTGTCCTTGAATGACCTTGAAAGCACTATGAGTATGCGGTTTGGGGCACAAATATCTTTTAGTGGGTGGGTGAATTCACAAATATGAACTCCATGAACCATGAAGATTGACAACTAATTTTCAACACATTTCCAATGATAATAAAAAGAGGGAAAGCTACAATTACTATGTATTTCTGTGTTTCAAAATAATTGGAAGAGAGGATTTTGAAGGTTCTCTCCACAGAGAAATTCTAACCGTTTAAGGAGATGGATGTAGTAATTGCCCCGATTCAGTCACTACGCAGCGTTTATATGCGCATGAGTACAGCATCCCCTTGACGCCCATATAGGTGCACAGTTACTATGTGTCACTGGGTTTTGCAAGCCCAGTTCTAGAATGTCCCTGCACAGACTCAGAGTGGGTGTGCTCTTAGTACCTGTCTTCTTTCACTCATCCAAACGTTTCTGACGATCGTCCATGTTTCATGTATCTCTGATCATTCTCCTTCTTGCTGAGACTATTCTGTTGGATGAGTGCATCCTACTGGGGCTTTCCATTGAGGAGGTTGTTTCTAGTTTGGGGCTATTTTGAGCAAAGCCACTGTCATGCACAACATAGACGTTCTCACTGCCAGTAAGTAACTAACAGGAGAACTGTGGACTCTTTCTCAAGCTTGCTCGTCTTAGCTCTGTTGACATTTTGGGCCAGATAACTCTTTGGGATGGAGACTGTCCCATCACTGAGATTTAGCAGCACCCTTGGCCTGTGTCCACTAGATGCCAGTAACAGCCCCTCCATGATGCAAACTCAAAATGTCTCAGACGTGGCCCCTGGTTAAAAACCACCACAGAATTTAGTCTCCTTTTTGTGGATATTGTTGATAAAATTATGAAAGCAAATAGTGCTCCGCAGGGGAAACGTTTTACCTTCAGATGCATAAATAGTTCTCAGAGTTTCTTTACCAGGTAACACAAACCAGATCCCTCATTCATTCACAGAAGGTCTATTGAGAGCATTTCATTCAAAAGTTCCAAAGCCCTGGGCCCACTGTGTATGGAGGTTGCAAAGTCTAGGGTGGCCTTATGAATGCATTTGTGGTGGTTTAGTCCTGGGTGCTGCCATTAGATGCTGTCATGACCACGTCACCCTGGTTCTTGGTCACGTGTGTGGCAGTTCCTGTGGCACAGCCTTTCCAGGCCTTGAAGACTCTGCTGTTGCTGTCACATTTCTTATCTGTGCTGGACACACATTTTTGGCAAGGAACATTCGCTTGCAGTATTTTCGAGGCAGGATGGTAAATGCTTGAGTAGTCATTTCGATGGAAGAATTTCTCGGAGGCAAGAGCTTCATGTAGGAGCGTGTGTGTTTTCTGATGAGCCATCAATCACTTTGCATTCGTCTCTGCCGGAGCAACCAACCACACTCTAATTTTGGTACCATCACCAGAGTCCATGCGTGTGATTGGCAATTGGGTCTACATTCCTCTCACTGTTGGAATTCGCTGAGTGATTCTCTAATTTGCTTTAAAATGCAAAGAAGATCATTTTGTAGCTATCCTCTAATTCGCAGAGTTTGTGCTTCTGCAGTGGATGTTTATTTTTCCTGACAAGACCTCAGCAAGAGTGGGAAGGACTCGGTGGTGTGGCGATGGTCCCTGGAAGCAGCCGCAGAGTCCCTGAGCAGTGTGGCCACCAGCTTCCCCTGGCGGACGGTATCGACGTGATGCTATCAACATTCCCAGAGTGAAATGTCTCCTGAAGCAGGAGAGAGGAAGAGGCATCTAGAGGGGCCTGACAGAAAAGCTGAGAGAAGGCAGCCATGTTGTTATTCTGGTCACATTTTCAGGACCAGTAGCCTGAATCCTCAATGCCTTCTTAATGAAATTAGGAATGCCTCTTGGGCAGGGTGATACACACCTATAATCCCAGCTCCTCAGGAGGCTGAGGCAGGAGGACCATGAGTTCGAGGCCAGCCTCAGCAACTTAGCGAGACCCTCCCCCCCACACACTCCATCTCAGGAAAAAAAAAATTGCAAATGCCAAGCATTGTATGAAGCATTTCCCTTTTCTAGCCTATGTTTTCTAATGATGAGAAGTGTCATAACACGTTTAGGAGGTGTTGTCCAGATGAGGCCACAGATTCAGAGGACGCCCAGCGTCTGATCACAGAGCTGGTGCATGACTGAGCAAGCTCCAGGCCCAGCCTGACACTGAACTTCAGGGTGGCTCTTTTTCTGCTCTGCCCAAACTGTTCATCCAAATTTGAAACACGGCCTTCCGGTTTCCAATCAGAAAGATTTAGCCTTCCCTCCCTGCATAGAAACTCTGCAGGACATACACCTTAGGGAGTCGATAATGAGGTGACTAAATTATGTGTTTCTGAAACAGAAATTCATGCTCTGCCCATAACAAGAGGTGGGGGGGCCAGCAGGAACCTGGGTGGGGGTGGGGGAAGCAGGTTGCCCTGAAGTCACGTGAACCAGACAGGTGCAGGTGTGGTGTGCTGAGGTGTCATGGGCACAGCTCTCCAGATAAGGCCACCTCCAGGGAACACCTCGCTCTTCATTTTTGCCTGTTCTCTACCGTCACTGCTTCAGCCTGGCGCTCCTTGGGCTCTGATTTAAAGGGTTGGGTTTGCGAGCAGTTTGCTAATTATGACCCAGCGAGGCACTCCGGCTCCGGTCAGAGTGAGTGGGGTTGCAGCCAACGTGCAGCCCTGGCCTCCCGTTGCCAGCTGTGATTTAGAGCAGAATCTTTGAGAGAAGTCTAACTGCCTGAATTACTGCTCTTTTATATGTTTTTAAATGAGAATGTAAAGGCCAAGGGCATTTTTCCCCATTTAATACTATTAAATCCATCATTAAATCTCTTGCTGAACACTGGCTGATTTTAATGATGCCCTCAAGTACCCATGCTGGTGCTTGACTGTGTTAATATTGTTGTATATATAGATACAATAAATAATGCTTAGCGGAGATGGTAGGGGAAGCATTACTGTGTGTATCAATAAAAAGAGTCGTACTAATGAGACCAAGTGTCAGGAACAGATGGCGTGGCGGGAACCCAGCCACAGCAACTCAGGTTCGACAAAGCTCTGTGGCATGTGGAATCCGTACGTAAAACAAGCCCGAATCCTCGAAATATTTTATATCGAGTTGGCATAAGAGGATTGGATTGAAGTTATAGTTTATTTTTTTACTATCTGACTTTATAGCACTGTGGCACAAAATCTACGCATGCTTTTCAGCGCGTGTTGTGTTTACTGGCCGGGCACCTCTGGCTTCGGGGCAGACACACTTGTCATAGACACTTACCTACATGATTCTGTACCACAGAGCTCAGTTACACTTGCTTTTTTTTTATCACCTTATTTTATGTGAGCATCGATATTCTGTCCCTCGCTTTTGATTATGTTAATCTTTAATCGTTGTAATAGCCCCAAACAACAGTTAAGGAAATACACTAGTCCTCCATTATCCCTAGGCGCTGCGTTCAAAGATGTTCCTAGATACCTGAGCCATAAACATTATACTAACCCCTGCCTATTCAGGGTTTTCCTGTAGACACATACCAATGATAAGGTTTAATTGACTGATTAGACACAGTAAGAGACTAAGAACAATAACCAATAACCAAATAGAGCAATTACAACAATGTGCTATAATAGAAGTGATGTAAATCTTATTAATCATTTAATTCTAGAATTTTCCAATTCATATTTTTAGACCAGGGTTGAACATGGGTAATGGAAACCACAAATGAAGGGAAACTGCTGGTCAGTGGCCTAGTGCTCATAGTGGCTTCTGATCTGCTATCTCCTGGGCGCCTCACCTCATCCCTGGATGTCAGATACTGTCATCAATCCCCATTGACAGATGAGGAAACAGATTAAGTAACTTTCCCAAGGGTACAGAGCAAAAGTGGCAGAGCTGGCATTCAAGCCCAGTTGGCTAGACCAAGAGCACAGATTTCATCTCCCTTACCTTCTTGTGCAAAATGCACCCAGCATTGTGCAAAACACATGCAAAAGTTGAGAGCAGACATTCAGTGAGCTCTTGTGCAATGCCACACAGGGAATGTGTAAATGGGGTGTCTTGCTCTAGGTGAACTCAGATTCCTAACTTCTTAAAAGTCTAAAGGGACACAAACTCCCAGAATTCCTGGCATGTATGGAAACAGAAGCTTTCTAAAGAGTTCTAAAGCCTTCCACAGATTCAGCTGAAGAACAGAAAGAAGAGAGAGAACACGGTGCCCCGTTTATAGCCACGTAGAACTCCTGACGAGAGTCCATTGTTCAAAGAGGAAAGAGAGAAGGAGGGAGTTAGAGTTTTATTCTTTCTAAGCTGATCTTCCTGCCGTCTTTAGTGCTTGTAATCCTTACAGGTAAGTTTGAGAGATTTGGGTACAGTGTTTGAGCCAGCTCTGTCCTTAGCAAGGCAGGCTGATCCCACCTCTGTGCTATGATTTTAAGTTTGGAAATGGCTCCTTAATGCGGGTGTGGCACCGAGGTAGTGTCATAAAACCCCGTTTCCTGTCCAGTGCTTTGCTGTAAATCTCTATTGCATGCACTTCCTGTTACAGGGCGCCACCTGATTAGACCTGGGGGCAGCTTAGCCAGGGTTGGGTTCGGAACAGACAGATCCCGCCAGTCCCACCTGCGTCACTCTGCCTCTCTCTTCCCGGCGTTTCCCATTTCTGCATCCCCCGATGGCCACCAGGACACCAGCAAAGACGACAATCAGCAGAGGAGAAGAGAATGTCAGAGGGTGCTCTGCCAAGGGTGGCTCCAGAGCTGGAGCTAAGGAGGGAGGCTGGGAATGCCCCAGGTGGCAAGGACATATTTGCAAAGAAAAAAAAAAAGATGCTAGTCAGGCTATTACCGATTTTTAGGCTCTGATAATGTAGAATGTACTCATGACAGAAACAGTCTGTAAAAAAAAGAAAATTTAAAGGGTTTGGACTGAATTTTAGGGCAGTACCATTAGATTTGATATATTCTTACTTTAATCCCCCAAATAAAAACTGGCTAAGAGAATTGAAGGCCACCTCATTCAGTACAAAAATGGCACCATGTGTTCTAATGCCTCACAGGGCTCGGTCGCCCTCGTGCTGATAGCCTGAGATTTTAAAGTTGAGAAACAGAATCCCTCTCATGTTCAGAGGGACCTCTAATATCATACCCGGGTCTGAGATATGCTGACAGAGCTCCCTCGCTCTTGCAGCGTGTTCTGGCAGCCCATTCACCTCAGGTCACCCTTTGCTCCAGTCTGTGTGTGGCCCATGTAGGGAGGTACTCTAGGCCTTATGTCTGAAATCCTCCTCCTGTGCTGTGACCTCCACAGACCCTTCACGGGACCTCCTGTGCTTTATCAGATTGGGAGCCTGGAGAGGTTACACCACAGGGTATCACTACACTGACACACGTGCTCACACACTCACCCAAAACCTGAAGGATCTCCCAGACCATTAGCAAGGGTGCTGGAGACTACAGACCCCGCAGCTCACCAGAATCACATTTCTAGGTGAGAAAAACGTGCAAGAAGATAAAGTCCTGGCGATTCTGGGTTGTTTGGGTTGGCTGTGATTGACAGCCACCGTGGATGATATATCCTACAAGGCACAGTATCTGCAAAGCATTTAGTAGGTCCTCAAAAGGAAGTGTTGATTCCTACCCCAGGCAGACATAGGAGACACTCTTGAATCACCTTCCCTTTTTGCGGGGGCCCTGACATGAACTGCAGAGAGGAAGTAGAAGACTTTAGACAAGCATCTAGACTCCCATGTTCAGAGGGACCTCTTGGCTAATTCTTCCCTTTTCTGGAAATTTCTGCAAAGAATAGCCACAAATTACATCCAAATTCTAGAAAGACAGTCAGGCTAAATGACTGATCGCAGATTATTTGAACAACGATGTTGTTTGGTTGAGAAAAGAACATGCATTTTACCAGGGACCCAGCATGACTTGGTCTTTGGCCAGCGTGAGGCTGACGGGAGGCCTCTTGTGCTGGTAACCCTTGTTCTCATGTCAGGGTGCTCCCCTGGGAGAGGGCTGAGACACAGGTCCTGAGAGAGGGTGAGTCCACTCACACCCAAACTGCAGCATGTACACTGGTACCCTCCAGTCAGCCTTGTCTGCCCATCATCCATGGACACTGGTGATACTCACGGCCCCTGGAATGGGTGGGCTTCAGAGAAAGGGGTGGTGCCCAACGCCATTCAGAATCTCCAGGGTTAGGGAGAAAGGTGGAGGGTCATCCCCTCAGGTTGGGAGGAGGCTGTTGAATAGGAGTTGCTGGGGGGTGAGTTGTAATGGATTTTGTCCACCACTGTCCTCTCCTGGGGAGAAGGCCAGTCTGGACTTGAATGCCAGCAGCCATTCATGGTCTTGTTCCCCATTCAACTCTCTGAAACCCCAGAAACTTCTCTAAGGACTTTTTGAATGTTGAAATGATTTGTCTGAAAATGTCCAAGCGTAGGGAAACAGATCTTCCCTATAAGCCAAAAGAAGCATTTGTGATTTTTTTTTTTTTTTTTTTTCCTCTTCTGGACATCTGAAAGCCGTTAGTGGAAAGCATCTTGTGACTTGTTATGTGGTGTGGATCACTGATTGTTCCTACAGACATGGCGTCTCTGAATTCCCCAGGAATGCCGTGTGCGCATGCGCTGGGGTGGAGGGATTTCTCTGCAAGCCTGGTTACCATTGAAACATCAGACGTCCGGGGAGGCCTGAGCCTTTGATGTCACCCTGCGAGGAAAGCAGGGAAGGAGCTGAGCAGATGCTTCCCAGCTAGATCTCTTGAGGTCCAGTGTCCCAGGCCAAGGGTGCAAAGTTTCAGGACACCCCCCTGGAGAGAAGGCCAGTCTGGCCACTCTTTCTCTCTGAATTGGTGCCTTTACAGAATAACATCTTTCTTTATTGTACAGTGTTCACTAGCCGCCTTCTAGATGTTTGCAGTTCAGGGATTTTGGTCACATTGATATAAATCTTCAACTGTGCTGCTATAGTCCTCCCAGGGTGAGGACCTAGTCCAGAGGAAGACTGTCTTCATGCCCAAGGGGAGATTGAAATTGAAACACTGGCATAAATAATTGAAGAATGAAAACTTTCAGGTTTATGCAGCAGTAGATCTGGGTACATGCATGTTTGTTTATTGGGACTGAAATCCCCCAGGTAGTAAAGTCCTGCATGAGCTTAAACGTCACACCGGCCAGCAAGGTGCCTCTCAGCCTTTCTCTCACATCACGTCAAGGGAAGTTCATTAAATCTCCAACTTCCAGAAAACAAAATTCTATAAAATACCTTTTCTCTATATTTGGATTTATATTAAGTTCAGAACAGTCTTTGCATTAAAATTTTGCTGTGCTTGGTTAATCTAAAAACAATGCAAGACCACATGCTGGTAATCCCAGCAACTGGGGAGGCTGAGGCAGGAGGATCACAAGTTGAAGGCCAGCCTCAACAACTCAGCAAGGCCCTAAGCAACTTAGCGAGAGACCCTGTCTCAAAATAAAGAATAAATAAATATAAAAGGGCTGGGGATGTGGCTTAATGGTTAAGCACCGCTGGTTTCAATCCCCAGTATGTAAAAAATAAAAATAATGCAAATGTTGTCTCTTCTTCTGTTTCATTCATTCATTCATTGAATAAATGCACTCAGTCCCCTGCCGTGGACCCTCACTATCTTCTAGGCCCCAACCTGAAGCCAAGTTGGCAGCAGGCCTGTTCTGTGGAAGGCCAGTCTCTGTCGGGAGCACTGAGTTATGCCTTTGTAGCACAGAACCTGCCATAGATGGCAGTAGTGTGTGAATGGACGCAGCCATGTTCCAATAAAACTTTATTTGGAAAAAAAAAAGTAGCAGGTGGCAGGCCTGTTTAGCCAGGAGGCCATTGTTTGCTGAGCCCTGCCTTAAGATAGAGCACTGAACAGAACAGAGACAGTTCCCTGTTCTCGTAAAGGTTACATATTAGTGGAGGCAGACAAGGAACAAATAGAGCAATAAATATGTAAGTGTCAGGCAGTGATGAGTGCTAAGAAAAATAATAAGGCAGGGTTGGGATATACAGCATGACAGGCAAGTATTACTGAAGAACAGGCATCCAGGGAAGCTCTCTCTACTGATGTGACAGTTGAGTAGAGACCTAACAATTGAGGGAGTAAGTGGTGTTGCTGTCACTGAGTTGAGTGAGTAGACAGAGTAGGGGAACGGCATGTGCAAAGGTCCCAGGACAGAAACCTGGTCGGTTGGTTTGGAGCTATATCAAGGAAGTCATCATTACTAGAGTATGCAAGGGGAGAATGATGGGAACTGAATCATGGAGGGAACCAGGACTAGATTAGACAGGATCTCAGAGGCTGCTGTAAGGACCTGAGGTTTTATTCTCCATAAATAGGAAACCATGGGAAGTTTTGCAGCAGAAGAGTGACATGATCTGTTTTGTGTTTTCCAGTGATCCCTCTGGCTATGGTAGGGAGAAGAGACTTGTCAGGGGACAAGGGTGGAAGCAAAAGGCTTAGGAGTCAAATGAGAGGTGATAATGGCTTGTACCTATGTGTCAGCTGTGGAAGTCACATGTGGTTGCACTGACAGATTCCCTGGAAGATTCTGTGTTCAGTGTAAAAGAAAGAGAAAGGTGCAGATGAGGCCAAGGTTTGATCTGCACACTTGGAAAGACAAGGGTGCTGTTGTCTAGGAGGGGAGGATCATGGGAAAGCAGGTTGATGGTACAAGTCAGGAGCTCCCTGTCAGATCCATGAAGTCTGGGGTGCTATTTAGGTGGTCACTGGGAAGCAGTTATATACTCAAGTTTGGAATTAAAGGAAGGGTGTAGGTTAGCAGGGTGCATTTGGCCAGGATGAGCTTACCTAAAACTTAAGTACTTTTGAAAAAGATAAGTGGTTTCAAGTATTTGAAGGTCAGGAAGGAGAGAAGGATCCTGCACAGGAAACAGGGGGTGGAGCAGCCCTGGAGGAAGAAGGGGACCTAAGGGCCAGCGATTTGACTGGCAGGTGGAGAGGGAGCGATTCGTATGACCAACCGCAACAGTGCTGGAGACTGAGCAGGATGGGACCAGGATGCCACAGCAGCCTCAGCCCAGCGCCCCGCCTGGAGTGCTCAGAGGAAGTCAGAGCAGGAAGTCCAGCCGCTCGTCCACGCAGCTCTGCTCTAGCGGGAGCAGGGAGATGGGAGCTGCTCACGTGTGCTGTCTGGTGAGGGCGTGTGGGGTGGCATCAATCCCGCTGCTCCCTAACGGTGGCAGTGGCCATCACCACGGAGGACGAGCAGATGACCCTTAAAAGCTCCTGTGGCTTCAGTGGAGCTTCAGAGAGTGGGATTCTAGTTTTGATGGGATCCTAAAATGCTGTCCTCCGTGGCTCTCATTTCAGTATAATGGGAAGAGACTTCCCACGTACGCGTGACTGAGCGGGTATCCTGGAAGTAATAACACCTGACTCCTGTTTCTGGCGCCAACATTTGCTGGTGGTGTGTCTTTGGGAAAGTTTCTGAGCTTCGGTTTCTTCAAGGATATTAATGATATTAATGGACATTATTAACAATAGCTGTGGAGTCACTCTCCCAGATTCTTTTTTTATTGGTAAAAATTCCTTTAAAAATGTGAACCACCTACACTGGTATGTGATATTATTAACATGTTGATCGCCTTCCTGTTGTTTAAAAAAAGTATTGAGCATTTTCATCACCTTAGACATTTTTTTAAAAAATATTTATTTATTTACTTTAGTTGTACACAATGCAATGTATTTATATTTACATGGTGCTGAGGATCGAACCCGGGCCGCGCACGTGCGAGGCGGGCACTCTGCCGCTGAGCCACAACCCCAGCCCCACCTTAGACATTTTTAAATGTTTGATTAACCAGTGATAATTGCACAGATTTATGAGATACCGTGTGATGATTCCTGTATACAGTGTGTAATGATCAAATGAGGGGACTCTGACCCTGGTTTCCTCAGCACCCCTATCTGATCAGCACACACTGTGTACACGTGTTGAGATATCACACTGTACCCCATAAATGTGTACCACTAAGACAATAGCAATTAGTGAAAGATTTCAAATTTCATACCAAGAATTCAAAGTTGATTTTCCTATGTCGAAATTACTATATTACACCATCATTATAAAATAAATAAGCATTGCAATAGATGCAGAAAACACTTTTGACAAAGTTCAACACCCTTTCATGATAAAAACATTTAACAAACTAGGAACAGTGGCAGGCTTCTTCCATCTGTAAAGGGTGTCTCTGGAAGACCCAGAGCTAATGCCAGACTTCATGTTAAATGAGTGACTGCTTTCCCTCTAGGGTCAGGAGCTAAACAAGGGTGTGTGTTCACACCACTACTAGTCAGCACTGGCCTGGAAGAACCAGTCAGCACAACAAGGCAAGAAAAAGAAAATAAACACCACTCAAATTGGAAAAGAAAACATAAAGCTATCTCCAAGGTGACATCATCTTCTATATAAAAATACCCGAAGACTTTCCCTTCCACCCCCCCCCACACACTATTATTGCTTGTAGACAAATCCAGCAAAGTGACTAGATACACAATCCCTATACAAAAATCCAGTTTCAATTCTATACACCCATAATGAATCATCCAAAAATGAAATTTAAGGAAACAGATCTACAGTAGCATCAAATGAATCAAATGCTTAACAATAAAGTTAGCAAAGGAACTACATTATTTTTACACTGGAAACTACAAAGCATGATTGAAAGACTTAAGATTGGTAAGATGACAGTCCTCCCCAAATTAATCTACATATCCAGTGCAATTCCTATCAAAATTCCAATGGCCTTTTGTGCATAAATGGACCAGCCAATTTTAAAATACAGATGGAAATGCAAGACACCACCACAGCCAAACAACCTTGAAAAGAAGAACAAGATTGACTCCCACATCGGGATTTCAAGACTTTCACAAAGTAGCAGCAATCTAGACATTGTGGTACTGGCATAAGGCTGTTGTATAGGTCAATGTAACAGAATTGAGACTCTATAAATAAATCTACCATTGCCCGGTCAATTGATCTTTTGTAAAGATGTTAACTCCATTCAATGAGGGAAATAACAGTCTTTTTCAACAGATGATGCTGGGACAACTGGGTGTCCACATATGAAAGGAAAAAAATCAAACCCATACCTTGTACTATGTTCAAAAATTAAACAAAACTGGATCAAAACCTAAATTTAGATCGAAAACTATAAACTCTTAGAACAACATTTAGGTGTAAGTATTCATGACTTGCCCTTGAATTGGGCAGTGGTTTCTTAAATATGACACCAAAAGGCACAAGTGACAAGAGGAAAAGTAGATTAAGTTGGACTTCTTCAAAATTTAAAAAATTTTGTGCTTTAAAGGACAGTATCAAGAAGGGAAAACTAAAAGCCATCAAATTGGAGAAATATTTGCAGATCATAAATCTGATAGGAGTCTCTTATCCAGCATATATAAAGAGCTCTTGCCACTCAACAATAAAAAGAGAACTAAAAAGAAACAGTGAATAAGCCAAAAAGCACTGAATTTTGTGTTTTTAAATATTTTTAAATGGTGAGTTTTACATTGTATGAATCTCATCTCAGTTTTTTAGAAGTTAGTTTATAATAGCTAGTAAAAATATAACCATCCAGAGGCTGGGGTTGTGGCTCAGCGGTGGAGTGCTTGCCTAGCACGTGCGCAGCCCGGGTTCGATCCTCAGAACCACATAAAAATAAAGGCATTGTGTACAACTAAAACAAATAAATAAATATTTAAAAAAATATACACACACACACAGACACACACACACACACATACATATACATATTTCATCAATATTTCAGGTTCTGAGATTCCAGGAAGATGCCACAGAGACGTTCCCTTTACTGGAAAGTGGCCACCATCTGCAAGACAGGCCTCCCTGAACCCCTACGCAGGTGCCCATGGACACTCACAAAGCCCCAGTCTCCACATCCCTGCTCCGTGCCTTCTGGTTGTGAAGGGAGATCGCTTAGACATTGCAGGCAGAGCTTCCACAGGACGTTCGTGAACTTCCGTGGGAGTGCCTGTTGCCCTAACTACGTGTGTGCTAAATTGCGGCTTAGAACTTCACCACTGGGAGTCAGGAATCGACCTGTTTCCTGTGGCCATTATAAATGAAAACTGCTTGGTCACTAGTGGGCACCTGGAGCTGGCCTCCAGTGGGGACCATCACTCACCCACCTCCGCATCTATGAGAATCCAGCAAGAAGATTCCTCAGGGCCGCCTCTCCTCCTAAGCAAATTCAGGAAGATCCAGAAGGAGCAGCCAGACTTTATCAAATCCCCTTCTCCTCTGGTTATTAATGGTGGCATGTTCATTTCAAAGTGCCATTGCATTTAATGTGACTCTTTTGTCATTTCCTGGCCAGCAGATGCTAAAACTACAAGCTTGTGACAGTTGTGCATGAGAAAGATGTCCATGCGCCCCGAATGTTTGAGGAGGAAATGCTTTCATGGAGGTGGCTTTTCTAAGCTCTCCTTCTTTCTTGTATTTTAAATTTTTATTGGTGCATGATGATTATACAAATAGTGGGATTCATGGTGGTGTATTTGTACATGCACTTAACATAATTTGGTCAGTATTTTTCCCTAGTTAGTTCCCCTTCCCCTCCCCTCCTGCTGGTCTCCCTTTTATTTTCATGAGATCCCTTTTTTCCCTTTTTCCCCCTTTCTTGCTTCCACATGTGAGAGAAGACATTCAGCCCATGACTTCCTGTAGGCCGCCTCTTTCCATATTTGTGTGTGTGCGCACAGGTACCTACGGTACACACAGAGATGCCATCACAACAGCACTGTCAGCGGGTCACAAGTCACGGACAGATACCTGGGTACCAGATGGTCAGACAGAAAGCAGTGACATTCGTGTAGAAGAGAGAATGCCGATGGGAGCAGAGGAAGGCTGCAGGAGCCCTGTTTGGGGAGATGGCTAAGATTGCGGTTGACTACGGGCCATGGAGATGTTTGGACATTGCCGCCTTCTGTAGTCTCACGGGACTTGGCCCGGGATCTCGAGAGACTTGAGCCGAGATTGCTGATCGGGTCTGTGCCATTTGGTGTGTTGGTTGTTTGGTGGTGTGTGGTGCGTGTTAAAGTCGTTGTTAGAGCCAGAGAGAAAAGTTATCAGAATAAAAAGCCTATTTCCAGTTCACCTCTGAACTTCTTTCTGCGGCTTCGTTGCTCCAAGCGGCCATCGCTTCAGGCGGCGACAGAAGGCCAGGCTGGGTGGACAGAGTCACGCTGGAGCACGTGGCCTGACTCCTGCTGCTGCTCTTGGCACGGGCTGCTCGCCCCTCGGCTCCCTCTCCTCGGTCAGCTGGACGTTCCCTTATTCTTTGAACAAAAATATCCACTGAGCTGCATTCAGTACTGCGTGAGGTGCTAGGTACTGCGTGAGGTGCTGGCGACAGTGGCAGACCCCTGTCGGAGGTGAGAGAGGAGGAGGAGGAGGAGACCAGAGAAGAGGAAGGGGATGTGAGCTCTGGGCAGAGGCGATCAGGCAGGCTGGACAGATGCTGCGGGAGCAGTGGTCATTTTGAGTCCTTGAGAGGCTAGTCTGCCTTCTGGCGCTCGGGCCTGGAACAGAGCAGCCGAAACCTGTCTGTAGAACATACTCCCGACCTGCAGGAGCCGGGCCGTGTGGACACGCACGCTGCCTGTTGGAGCTGGTAGTGCTGAGGCTAATTTTCCTAGATTTTTTTGTTTTTACTTTTCTTAAGTAACCCCCAGGGCCTGCTTCCGTGATGCTGTGCGAGCTCCCAGGGCCCGGCAGGACCCAGACTCTAGGAACATCTGCTGTGCATGGGCCACCTCAGAATGTGCACGGTGGCTGACGTCTCTGAGCATCGAGACAGGGCCTGCAGGGAGGTCATGTGGCCAGAACCTGGTCCTTGCAGCACTTCCATAGATGTAGAAAGAAAGGGAACCAAGCGAAAGGCCTGGCAGGTGTTGAAGGTGTCCACCCTTGCATAAAGTAACTGAAGCGAGTTACAAATGAGCCTTGCACTTCAGCCGGGGTAGAGGGATGCTTACCCCAGCCAAGGCAGCGCAAGGACCCAGGTCTCTGGGCACTGTCCTTCCTCCTCAGAGAAAAGCCCAAGGACCTCTGCCCGTGACCAGCCTTGGGTGGCTGTGGAGTGGGGCTCCGGCTTCTGAGAAGCCACCTTTCAGAGCCACACCATCTAGTATCAGCTCCTTTAAAGCCTGCAGAGAGAAGACACAAATATTGGGCCTGGAATAGGTTGGACCAGACATTTTGGGAAGAATGGGAAGCTTCCTCCAGGCACAAAGTCCTGGCGACACCTGGTGACTCTCAGGGATGTTCCTGGGAAGGAGGGGACCCAGGAACTGGAGGACCCACATGGGGACTGAGCGCAGACCCTCAACCAACGCGCACACCCTGCTTCTCAGCTGTTCCTGATCGCTGCTGCTCACAGTGAGCTCTGACATCAGCCAATTCTGAGTATCCTGCCCATCACTACGGCCTCTGTGCCCCATGTGACCAAGGGACAATTTTGCTTCTGCTTACCTGCATTTGTAGATCCCTGTCTCCTCGCCCGCACGGTGCGCTCATTTAGAGAAGAGTCCAGCGTTGATATTTCTGTGCCCCTTGTCACACTGAGCTCAGCGCCCTGTGCAAAGCCAGCTGTCCTGCAGCCCCGCCAGGTGGCCATCCTGGTGCTGATGGGGCCTGACTTTGGCCTTCGGCAGGGCGACCATGGACGCCCTGAGCTCGGGCCCCTTCGATTTGGGCTGGAGTCTACCACTGAGCTCTAGGTGGAGCTCTTTGTTGTGCAGACAGGAGTAATAAAGATGATCGTAGCAGATTCAGTGGTTGTACCAACAGCCCTCTGTCGGAGTGCCTGGAGCCTCGTGCCCAAATGGTAGTGAGAGCCCGCCTGTCACGCCAGCGCCTCTCCCTTGTAATTAGGAGTTGGCTCATTTGAAATATTGCTTCACAGGTGTGGGATTCATCCTCGACAGGTGATTATGTTTTGATTTTTTTTTTTTTATCATCACTTGTAAAACAGAATGGGAAAAGAGATTTTAGACCATAAAGCCTGTCCCACTACAAATGAGATATTAGTGTTAAAAATCCTTCCATGTTGCTAAATATTTACCCAATACAGGGTTCCTACCTTCTGCCAACCTGAAGCATTTTCTTGGCAAATGTGCCTCGTATAGAACTTTGGAAACCTTTCTGTGTTACTCCTCTAACGACATCAACACAACCATCTGTCTGTGCTAGGTAAACAGACTGACCCCTGGTCTAATACTTTTTTTTAAACCTTTGTTTTAATTTCTTGAAATCCGCCCAGAATAATGCTGACTCTGTGCTGGTTCTTTGTTCAGAATCAAAGAAACACAATCACAAGGAACTCCAGCCACATCTAGTGAATTCCTTTTCCTCCTGCCTTCTGTGAAACCCTCTGGGAATGTGTTCTCAAGGCCCCCCACCCTCTCATCTGTCCTGAGAGGGCGCTATTCACATTCCCATGTCTCCTACTGTTGCTTTGTGTTATCGGAGCTATTTTTAAAGCATCGAATTTATTTGAAATTTATATTTGCATAGAATCAAACTAGCCTTCTGTCACCACTGTAGATACAGTTAGGTCAGTGGGTACTGATTTAGTTCCTTCTATGTGTTAGCTGCTGGATTCATTTTAGAAAAGAATATGTTTGGGGTGTTTGTCATGCATTTAAGGAATCACTCACCGGCAATTGGAGATAGTCATCTTGAAAAGCTAAATTCTCAGTCTAATGATGTTGTCATCTCTCAAGCATCCCTGCAGCAACTTCATTCCTGAAAGCAAAGAAGATGAGCTGTGAGGACCCAGCACTTTCACCTGGGTTTTGATCCAAAATAGCTCTCTCCTGCTTCCTCGGCTACTTCAGTTGAGGCTTGGCTCTGGGTGACTTTGGACTCTCTCTGGATTCAGATCTATTCTTACCACTGAGATTCCCCACCCCACCACCCATTCCCTGAGAATTCAGAGGATGTGGCATAGCACAGTTCTCAAAGAAGGATTCCAGGAACATTCTGAGCTGACCACACATTGCTGGAACAAAAGACTCACCTGCCTAGGTGACTGATTTGAAATGATAAAATATTGCAAGACTGTCTGTTATGGCAGGTTGTTTAAGAATCAGTATCACCATCTGATTCTACCTCATCCATGTGGAAGGTCTTCATTTGTTCCATGATTTTTTATTTTTTTATTTATTATTATTATTATTTTTTTTTTTTTTTTTTTGGTACCAGGGGTTAAACTCAGAGGCACTCGACCACTGAGCCACACCCCCAGCCCTATTTTGTATTTTATTTAGAGACAGGGTCTCACTGAGTTGCTTAGGGCCTCACTTTTGCTGAGCCTAGCTTTGAACTTGCGATCCTCCTGCCTCAGCCTCCAGAGCCACTGGGATTACAGATGTGCCCCACCGTGCCCAGCTGTCCCATGATTTTTCATGAGCACCTTACTAAGCTAGACACTGGGGATGCAGCAGCAAATAAAAACAGAGGGCCTCTCTGTCCTCAGAAGGCTTCGCTGCAGCCTCACTTGGTGGATTGAGGGCCACATGCTAGTAGTGCTCTAGACATTGGGAGAAAGGAGGCAGCAGAATGCTGATGTCTCCTGAACCGGTCGGTTCGTCTTGAACCGAATGTTCTAGAAGGGTAGCATGTGGATGGGAGTGAGCAGAGCCGGGGTGTGATGCACACAGCCTGCCTCCTGTGGTAAGGAGCGGATGGCCTCAACAGAGTCCCCTGTGAGGAGCGAGGGGAGGCAAGAGCTGGGCCCTGGTCCCCTGGCCCCAGCTGACAGGCGACCAGACACCCTCTCCCATGGGTCAGACTGTCTGGATAGCGGTTGGCAGGTTAGGAAAGGAGGTCACAAAGGTCAACCTGCATGGCATTGATAAGCTTCCCCAAGCTGTCGCCTCCCCTAATTTCCCTGTGTTGGACTCCATTTAATGATAGATGGGTTTTAGAATGAGTTGGGGATTAAGACCTTCACTCCCCAGGCTGTGCAGCAATCTGTGAGTTAAAATCACCGTAGCAGGGTTGGCCACATCACTCCAGGCCCGTCTGAGTAATTCTGTTTTAATGGCCACCCTGTCCTCCTGAGGAGACACAGAGGCAAGAACAGGAGCCCCCCAAAGCCAAGAAGTAAGCGCGATGGAACCTGTAAGATCAGGGCTTGGTCGGCTACTGCGACAAGGTCTCCAGAGGGAGCGCTTTCCTTCTCTGCCACCGGAGGGCCAGCTGCAGCCAGTGTGCCCCGTCTTGGGAAGACGCTACTCCCGCAGTTCCTCTGAGAGGAGCCACCAATGAGGACCCAGCAGGCCACACACAGGAGGTCAGGGACCGAGCAGGGTGTCCCCGTCACTCACCCTCACCTGCTCCTGGGCCCCAGCCGCCTCACTGCGTCCGGTCTCTGCTCTTGTCCTTCTCTCCCCCCCTCACTTTTTAAATTCTGTTCTTTTTACGTGTACATGACAGTAGAGTGTACTTTGACATGTTATACACACACAGAGTACATCTCATTCTAATTAGGATCCCATTCTGGTGGTTGTCCACAATGTAGAGTTTCAACAGTTGTGTGTTCTCATAGGAACGTAGGAAATTGATGTCAGATTCATTCCACTGTCTTTCCCATTCCCATCCCCACTCCCTTCATGGATAAAGAAAATGTGGTACATATACACAATGGAATATTACTCAGGCATAAACAAGAATGACGTTATGGTATTTGCCGCTAAATTGATAGAACTGAAGACTACCGTGCTAAGTGAAATAAGCCAATTCCAAAGAAGCAAAAGCTAAATATTCTCTCTGATATGCAGATGCTAACACACAATAAGGATGTGTGTTGGGGGGACATGGAATAGAAGTTCTCCTTTTTGGAAAAAAGCAGAGGGGAGGCGGGAGGGAGAGGGGACCAGAGTCACGCAGGAGATGCAGAAGAGCTGGTAATGCAGGAAAGCCGCGTGTAGCTGGGGTTTGCACTTGTGAAATTCTGCCGAAGCCCTTGCTCTACATGAAGTCGCATATTTATAGAATACTTTCAAATACAGCATTGCAGGAGCCCTGTTTGGGGAGATGGCTAAGATTGCAGTTGACTACGGGCCATGGAGATGTTTGGGCATTGCCGCCTTCTGTAGTCTCACGGGACTTGGCCCAGGATCTCGCGGGACTTGGCCCGGAATCTCTAGAGACTTGAGCAAGATTGCTGATCGGGTCTGTGCCATTTGATGTGTTGGTTGTTTGGTGGTGTGTGGTGCGTGTTAAAGTCGTTGTTAGAGCCAGAGAGAAAAGTTATCAGAATAAAAAGGCTGTTTCCAGTTCGCCTCTGAACTTCTTCCCGCAGCTTCGTTGCTCCAAGCGGCCATCGCTTCAGGTGCCAACACAGCATCTCCCTTACTTCTCTGAAAACTCCAGTTAGGTGTTCTTACACTCTTTAACAAACAGGAGGAAACGGTGGCCCGCATTCCTCATCCAAGACGTGCCTCCGGATGACCCTCAGGCCTTGGGCTGCTAACCCGGCTCCTCCAGGTGAACAGACTGGGAGAAAACTGACAATATGCTAAAATTTTAAATATTTATGCCATTTGATCTGGACATTTTATTCAAGGATTAATCATGGAGAAGAAATACAGAGCTGTTAGGAGATAAAGTTTGTAAAAAAAAACATGATTTGTAATAGTGACCAAGATGTCAATAGTGCCACCCTGCCTAACTTGATTAAAGAAATGACAGCATCTTCAGGCGGCAAGAGGGCCTGTGCAGCCTTTAAAAGGAAAATACACTCACATGTTGTGCTGGGAAAGATGGTCAATGAAAAAGGGTGTCACCAAGCAGTGTGACCTCATGAAATATATGTGTGTCATCCCCATGCTAGCATATATAAACATTGGATCAGCACTAAGTCCTTCACACCATTCACTGTGGGCATTATTTGTAGGTGTTAGGATTTAGGGGGTTTTCACTCCTCTGAATTTGGTATTTTTTTTTTTTTTGACAACGTTTAAGTTTTTTCCACCTGTTGTTGTTTTGTGGTTTTGGGGGGGGGGCAGTTTGGGGGGGTTGAACTCAAGGGCACCTACCACTGAGATCTTTCTCTCTACTCTAAGCTAAGACTCTAACTCAAATCCCAAGCCCTTATTTTTGTATTTTATTTAAAGATAAGGGACTCACTGAGCTGCCTCTGACTCAGTTGAAGCCAGTTAAGTGCCTGTTTTTTGCTGAGGCTGGCTTGGCTTAACTCAGGACCCTCCTGTCTCAGCCTCCCCAGGCCACTGGGATTACAGGCGTGCACCACCCCTACGCCCATAAGTTCCACCTGATATGTATGTGATGCCACATTATAGTGTTTAATAAGAAGCATAAATAATTTATACAAGCAGAAAAATATCATGAAGATGCTTTTTCAATTCAATTAAAAGACAAGTTCTAAAATGAAATCACGTACTCTCAGCGCACCAGTCATCCCATATGAAATTAAGGACTTCATTGAGAGCTGCTAAGTCAGTACTCTCAGCGCACCAGGCATCCCATATGAATAGATTAAAAAAAAAAAAAAAAAAAAAAAAAAACAAAAAAAAAAGACACAAAACAGTTAAGTCAGAAACAGAGGGCAAATCCAGGGCAGGGGTTAACACAGCCCCCAGGTGGCTTTGCGGAAGTCAGAGGCTACAAGAGCCTCCGCCTCGGGACTCCGGGGCCTCCCCCTCCGCTCTGGATCCTGCCGCTCAGCCTGTGAAGAGCTAGCCCGCGCGCACATGCGCAGTTGTGACGGTTGCAAAGTCGGATCCCGTGACACTCTGCTAAGCTGCGCCGCCCTGATGTCACCCTGGCTGTTTGCATGTTTGCCATCTGTCTCATTCTACCTGATGTAGCCTCCGTGAGGGCGGGGACCTGAGTCCCCACTGCAGCCCCAACACTGCAACAGTGCTTAGCAATGCAGAGCACCTACGTGAGGTGTATTGGCAGAAATCGTCATGAAGTAGAGAAGCGCCATCTCCCCCGCCCCCGTGGTCGTAAACCAAATATACCATGATGCCTTTTCCATAAGCCAGCCCCTCTGAGGGCCGACACATCCACGCCCCTGTCCTGCTCGTCTTCCAATGGAACCTGTGCTTCCGGAGAGCAGGCGCCTCGGGCACTGTGATCTGTGTTCTGTCCGAGACGCAGAGAAGCGGCAGGCCATAGTAAGTGCTCAGTTGGACGCACACCTGGGTGCGCTGGTAGGATGTGAAGCGGTGGCTCTGCTCAGACTCTTCCACCTGGTTTTTGAGCTTTGCTCAATACAAGGGGCGAGGTCTGGGCTGTCAGAGAGGATCAAGGAGCAGAAGCCTCTATCTGAATTCTGTAGATTGTCCCTTTGCCCTGGTGCGTTTTGAACCTTTCTTTCTTTTTTTTTTTTTTTATACTGGGGATTGAACTCAGGGGCACTCAGCCACTGGGCCACATCCCCAGCCCTTTTTTGTATTTTATCAGAGACAGGGTCTCACTGAGTTGCTAAGTGCCTCACCATTGCTGAGGCTGGCTTTGAACTTGAGATCCTCCTGCCTCAGCCTCCCAAGTGCTGGGATTACAGGCATGCGCCACCGCGCCCGGCTGCGTTTTGATCCTGTCTTATGGACACTTGTGCAAGATCATCCTTGCTTCTGGATTTCCTCAGATTCTTCTCCTCCTTTCTCCCCGATCAGAGGCATTTAGGCGCTGAGTTCGGGTGCTCACCTTTCTTTAGACGTGGTCAGTTTGGTGTCATCTTCTTTGACCTCTGTGTCTTTGTTGTCACAGGATGTCTTTGATGGGGCTTTCCTAATTCAGTCTTCTTCTTCTAATAAACTCAATTTTCTTCTCGTAAAAGTAGTTGTTATCCTGTGTATACTTGGCCCCAACTTCTCTTTCCTTGCAGGCCTTTAATCTTTCGGAGGGAATGTTTTTATCTTTGACTTCGTGTTAAACGAAAGAGGTGGGGGGTGGGAAGAAGGAGTGGTGGAGTCTTCATGGCCAAGCAGCTCTCTAGCCTCTGGATGGACAGTGTCTGAAGTGCCTCTGGGTACGTTTCCTGTCTCCTATAAGCTCATCCTGCCTTTCCCATACATTCCTGCTGGATGGGAGCAATGTTATTCAGTGACAGGAAGTTCCACCTCTCCAACTGAGAAGAAATTTTGTGTAAAGTTAATGCAGTAGCCGCATCTCCCCGCCCCCCCCACCCCGTATCTGCAATTTTCTTTCCATAGTTGCAGTTACCTACAGTAAACTGAGGTCCAATATATTAAATGGAAAACTCCAGAAATAAGCAATCGCCTAAGTTGTAAATTGTACACCATCCTGAGTAATGTTAAACTTCCTGTACCACCCTGTGCCACCTACACAAATCATCCCTTAGTCCAGTGTATCCATGCTGTATATGCTACCCGCTTGTTAGCGCTTAGAACCCACCTTGGTTATCATATGTCATGTCATGATATCACAGTGCTTATGTTGCAGTAATATCATGATAGTGCGTGATTTATCAATCACCTCTCAAAGATTACATACACCAAGGAGGAGCTGTAAGTGCTTCCTTTAAGCAAAAAGGTAAAACTTCTCGATTTGATATGGAAAGAAAAAGATCATTTTTTGAGGTTGCTAAGATCTATAGGAAGAGCAAGTCTTTTTTTTTTATGAAAATGCAAAGAATGCAAAAAGTCCATGCCGGTTTTGCCATTGCACTTCAGACTATAAAAGTAAGGGCCACTGTGTGTGCTAAGCACTTCATTAAGATGGAAAAGGCATTAGATGTGTGCATATCTGTGTAGGACTAAACCTAGAACATCTAGGCGTGGGTACCACCCACAAGGCATCTGTGAGGGTCTTAAATGTACTCCCCCTGCAGAGGAGGGGTTCTTTTATAGACAGAAACCTGCACAAAGGAACTTAGCTGGGAAACACTGGGAAGAGAAGGGTGTGTGCCTTCAGCAGGATTGGCCTTGCCTTCGTCTGGGGGACAGGAAGTTCCACCTGCCCAGGGACTTTCATCCTGGCCCTGGTCACTCGGGTTTGTGCTGTGCGCCTTGCTCTGCTCCCTGCCTGGGCCCCTGCCCGCGCTGCGTGGTAGCTTGCAAGATGCCTCCTCTGCTCACCTAAGCCAGCACTCTGGCTGTCCTGCTCAAACTGTGGCCCACTGCAGTCCAGAGGTGTGGAGACAACACTTCTAAACCTCTAGAACCCCAAGCCCCCTTTAGAAAGAGGGTGTAGCCTGATGACTCCTAACTGTCCCCTTTAAGAAAAATGCCAGGCACTGAGATAGCACTCTCTCCACTCTGCACGTGGGCTTCAGTGGCAAAGGGACCTGGGGAAGAGAATTATTGTTTAATAAGCACACTTTTATTATGCCTGCTATTTGACTATGAATAATTAACCAGTTAAATATTAAATAATTAACTGAGTAAAATAGATTAAAAAAAAAAACTCATAAATGTCATCTCTATCTCCTCTCTTCATGAAGTTCAAGCCGAAGCTGTCAATAGTAATTATAAAGGTAGTATTAGAGCAATAACTACTATTTATTGAGCACTTACTGTGTGCTGGGCATGCTAGATACTTTCATATACTTCTCACTATTTAAGTGATCCTGCAAAAATATGGTTGTTGATACCACTTCACAGATAAGGACACTGATAATCAGAAAAAATAAACTTGCCCCAGGTCTTTCTGCCGGCTTTTGGTGGAGCCAGTATTAAATGAGGTCCATTCTGTTCCACTGTCCTGTTCTTGTGACGTTGACACAAGGGTTTAGTCAGATGCATGTTTCCAGATTGTCTGCAGAAGGGTTCAGGGATGGGTTACATGGAAATCATGGCCAAGAATGTAATTATCACCCTCCTCCCCTCCGCCCCAGCGGGTCTTCCTGTCCCTTCCAAGTATCGCCGACTCTTCCTCTAGATGCATATGAAATAGCAATTTGATGACTGCAAACCATGGCTAGTTCAAAGATTAATTATGATCTCTATGCCTATGAGGAAGGCTAATTTCTGGGTGTTTATGTTACAACTAAAAGGTATCATATGAGTCAGAAATAAGGGTGACAGTGGCACAATCAATAACACGACCTTTCCCTGGAGTTGGTCAGAAAATTGGCTCACTTATTACAAACCTAGGCTTAATGTAATTTGGTCTAAGAAATGACAGAGGGCCCCACCAACCCCAGATTCAGAAATATGGGAAATCCTCTTAATGCTTTGCAAATGCTTTATTCTTTTAATTTAAAAAAAAATATTTTAAGTTGAAATTGGGCCAGTTCCTACTTCCCATCAGGAACCCAAGATTTGTAAGAGCTCCAGAAACTAGCAGGGGCGGGCGTTGCAGCGGGACTCAATGGTGGCCTTGTAGTCACCTGGATTTGACAAAAGTCTTTCTGCTTCTGCAGCTGTAGACCCTGCAGCAAATCTGTCTTCTTCAAATTCCAAGAACCCAGTATAAATGGGTCTGCTTGAGCATTTTGACCCAACGCTAGTTCCAACAACAATCCCCAGTTTGAAGAATGGACACTATGGTATATCTGTACAGTCGGAAGGCCTTTGTATTTCGTATTTGCCAGTCTCTGAAACCTACTGCGTCTCATACAGATTTCATTCATCTTGATCCCATTTTATCCCTTGATGATTAACCTCATAGGTGGCAGGGCACAGCAGTAAGTTTCAAAGTCCCTTCCATGCAGTGAATTCTATGAGTCCATTGGGGGGGAAATGGATGAGGCCTGTAGGTACACAGTTGGCCCTCCATTCCTGTGGTCTCCATCCATAGATCCAGCCACCACAGATCAAAACTATTCAGAAAAGGATTATATCTGTACTGAACGTGATGTCGCTTCTTAAGCAGATGCAGCCTACCAACTATCTGCATAGCATGTACACTGTATTCACTATTATAAGTAGTCCAGAGATCAGGGGGATGTGCACAGCTTCTAATACCACACCATTTGACATAAGGGACTTGAACGTCCACAGATGTTGGGAGTCCCGGAACCCATCCGCTGTGGATGCCAAAGGACATCTCTACAGCCCCTGGAAATCCCCCTCCCAGACTAATTTTGACTCAAATTGGCCCTATTTCTGAATTTTCAGTTTCCAGAAACAAGATTTCACTATGACTTCTGCTAACCACATTTTTACACAATCGTGCTGGTTACTTGCTTCTTGGTATCCCTGTCTGAATCACTCACAACTTTGGTTTTCTGAAATTTTAGCAGCCTAAGCCACAGGATAAAAAACAGATTTTTTTTTTTAAGTAACTCCTCCCCCCGCCCCAGCTGGTACTATTTCTCTAAGAGCTTTCCATGAGTAGTGTTGCTCTTGTCTGCGCCGGCGGGTCTGTGGAACCTGAACTGAATGCTGGTTCCACCGATCTCTTGATGGTCAGCCTCACTGGGGGCAGGAACAGCCATACATTCAAAAGCCCTGGTGTGGCTCTGTGTTTATTATTCTTTGAGTTCTAGGGTCTTCTAGTACAGAGCAGTAGAATGAGGATGTTTTGAATCTCTGTTGCTGAGAAGCCAGCTCAGAGGTGGGTCTATGCCTTCTTGGTCCTGAGCCATCTGCCCAGCCTCGTGTGGAGACTGTGTGTGGAGGCCAATGTCGAGTGGCGGTCAGGACGTGGCCTGCAGTCCTGTTGGCAGGGGCTCCTTCTCCCACCTCCTCAGTCCACAGTTGATGCTCCAGCCCAAGGCCCAGGCCCATGGCAGTGTGGTCCCCTTCCCAGACCCAGTGGTCCTGTGAGCTTCTGGTACTTGCAGAACTTGCAGGGTAATAAACATCACCACCTTCTGCTGGTGGTGGCACGTATCTGATAAGAGTGTCGTAACACAGATAATATGTGTGAAAGGACTGAGAAGCGGGGTGATGATTCTGGTATAGAGACCAGAAACCAAACCCCTCTCTGATCTGCACCCGCCACCGCCACACGTGAACACCAACTTCAGCCTGTGATATTTTTATTCCCAAGTGGCAGAATTAATCCCATGTCTTATTTAGAAAAGAATACGTGCCTGAGTGCAAAGACTTCTGGAGCTCACTGTGGTGGGTCATTCGCCAGGGGGAAGAGCAGCGTGCCAGTCCCGCACACCTGAGCCGGTAGAGGGTGCTGGGATGGGGTGGCTGAGAGCCTTAGTCTCTCCCGATCCCAGCCACAGTTGGGTGTGCTTGGTAGGACAAGTGTGATGTGTTGTTGTGTCATATTATGGGTAGAAAGAGAATGCTGGAGAGGTTAAATGAATTCTAAGTCTTTAACCTATGATGCCTGGCCTTGGGACAATTGTAAGGGAGTCCTAAGACAGGTTCCCTTCCCTTGAAGTGGTTATACTCTAATAGGGATTTTTAAGAGGATAATCTGATAGTAGTAGCACATGAAAAGAAAGCTCAGGAAACTAGTAACCCCCTGGTGGCACCGATCGTATCAGAAGTGGGGGCAGAGGGAAGAACGCTTGGTGAGGAAAGCAGTGGTCACCTGCACGAGAGGCCAGGGTGAGAAGGAATGGAGAGGACGGGGAGCGCAGAGCAACGTGACAGGAAATGCAAGGGGAGGACAGGAAGTCCACCTGTCTGGCTGGGGAGAAGAGGGTACTGAAAAGCAACGGGCAGAATCTCAGGTTCATTCCCTGATGGCGCCATGGGACACAGTGTCTTGAGTAGTTGGACCAGGATCGTGGAAACTAGAAGACACTAGAAGATGTTGTTTAAATGTTTTCTAGTTTAATCTCTTTGCGAACCGAATGTACTTTGGAGATCTTCCCAGATGCACATTTTGAGCTCTTGAAGATTCGACTTCAGTCTAAAAATCGATTTCTGTTCCTTGCCTTCTGCTCAGTGGTGGAATGCCCTTGGCCTCTACCATGCATCCGAAGACAGGCCGATGCAGAGACACCAGAACCAGAACTGGGCAGCTCCGGGGTGGGAGAAGTGGATTGTGCAGTGAGCACACAGAAGTCTACTCTGCATCAGAGCTTGGGTCCTTGGGAAGATGGGCTTCTTGCCCTACAGTAGACCTGAAAATGGAAACTGGCCTACGTGCCCCGTGGCCTCCTGACAATCGACATATAGAAAACAGAGAAACAGTCATTGAAACACAGTAGTCTGTTATCATTTAACCATTCATTCCTTCATTTTGGGAGAAAAGTGGGTATATTTACTATAAAGAGACTTGACATTAAAAGTCTATCCAAAAAAAAAAAAAAAAAAAACAAGTGACCCTGTATTATGTTCCTTGAGTAACTAGACATGTGTCTAGGGAGTTGGGACTGGCGAGACTGAGTGAAGACGGATGGTTTGGTTCTTAATCCCGTCTGTTGGAGTATCTAAAAGATTTAAGAATCTCGACTTAAACCTGAGGGCCTCCATGCTGAGAAAATAAAGTGTGACTTTATTCTTGAGGGACAAGATCAAAAAGGAAGAAAGGTAGATGGATCAAAGAAATAGCAGGGGAGTTTATAAGTTACAAGGCATTTTGCTAGACTTTTGAGTAAGTGGCTTTAGACATTATCTCTCTCTTCCTTTCTTAAATGTGGTCCAGGAAGTTTAAGGATGTCCTACTGGTGGTCCGGTTGTCCTACCATTTCTATGGTTTTTTTTCCGTGGTTCACAGTCTGAAAGTATTAAATGGAAAATTCAGAAATAAGCAATTCATGAGTTATATATTGCATGCCATTCTGAGTAGCATAATAAAATCTTACTCCATCCTGTCAGGACCTGGATCACCTTTTTGTCCACTGTATCCATGCTGTATACACTACTTCCCCGTTAAGTCACTTGTTAGCCCTCTCAGTTATAATATTGACTATCAAGGTATCCTAGTGCTTGTTCAGATAACCCTGATTTTATTTCAAAGTTTCCAGTAGTGATGTTGGTAATTTGGATAAGCCAAAGAAAAGCTGTAAAATGCTTCCTTTAAGTGAAAAGGTGAAAGTTTATCATGGGTATGTACATATGGGGAAAAAAACAGAGTGTATATATGATTCCATATCATCTGTGGTTTCAGGCACCCACCATGGGGTCTTGGGAGGTGTCCCCTGTGGATGAGGGGCGATGACTATAAATAGAAGCAAAGCAGTGATGAAGGGGGGGTGGGGTAGAGGCAATGAGGTGAGGGGCGTGGCAGGGGGCAGAGGCAGTGGATACAGTGGGGTGGGGTCACTGTCCTTGCAATGAGATGGCATCCGTTCTCTATGAAGAAAGTAATTTGAGGCCAAGCTAAGGGAAATTAAATAGGAATGATAAAGTCTACCTTTGCTTATATTTTAAATCATGGCCAAAATAAGGTACAAATGAAATATGTTTTATCAGCTCTTATTATCCCAGTGACTTTTATTACTTTGTTGGAGATGTGTTACCATGAAACACTTAAGGACCAATATAAAAATACAAATCATCCCTAGGAATCGTAACTCTTTAAATAATTTTCTTCTTTAGTAATATATAGTTTGTATTAATAATTATAGGCTAAATTACAGGTTATATTTGCATGATACCTTATTCTGTTATTTAAAAAAAAAAAAACACTATCCCATATAGTCTGTCATCTCAGACTCCCAACAACTAAATCTCAGTAAAAAACTAGATTTCTAACTTTGGAGACAAGAATTCTGAAACTCGGCTTAATATTAATTGGTGCTGTCTTTTATGCATGCTTCAGAACGTATGCTATTTTCCTTACATGTATTATCTCACTTTGTCATCACAACGAAATCACGGGCCCCTAGGGTCCACATTTCCTCTGATTGTAAGATACCATAAGCTAAGCTCTGATTGATTTCAAAGTCCAAAGCTTGAAATCACTGCAACTGAGTGAGCGTGTAACTTACCTAAACTCCATAAGGCGCTAAGTGACAGAAAAGGAAACGGACATGTCCATTTGCTATTCATTTTTCCATGCAACCCTAATGGGAAATTTTAACATAACAGATAAACAATCCTATAAAGCCACTGCATATTATGAATTTTATTTTGCAAGTACATTATGTAATGTATTTCAAATTTGCATTACATTACAAATACACTAAAATAGTCCATACAAACAATTCTTATGTTTTTTCAAAATTCTTACCTAGCTCAATATTTTAAGCAAATTGATGGCCTTTACTGCTCACTCGTGTATTTAGAACGATTCACTAAATGAAAAAATTACGTAGAAATGCCTTGCTGCGATTAAAGCAATAGTAACAACTAAGTTTGCATCGAAATGTGGATGTTCAGGTCAATTCAACAGGTTTACATGGAACACTTACAGCATCAGATGGTCCAGTCAGACCATGATAAGGAGGCACTATCCCTCCTGGAGGGATTTATAGTCCTTCTTCGGGGGATTATGTTTAGTATTTCTGAATGCTCTTGAAAGAGATTATTTGGTCTCCCAAGTATGAGTTTTATTCATCACGGGCAGGAGATCATCAGAGGAGGGAGAAATGGGGTGCAGATGAGGTGTGTACTTATAAAACGGTCGCACGGAATGGAACGTGGGAGTTATTACCTGAGAAGAAATCATTGCTCTGTAGAACCATAAAAAAAAGGAACTGTCATATCATGTTGGAATAAAAAGTGAATTTCAAAGTCCTCAAGGCATAAGTGATGTTTGAGATGGGCCTTAATGGGGGTGAGAAGCCCAGAAGGCTATCGTAGGAGGCCACTCCCACACCAAGGAGAGCAGGAGCAAAAGCAGGGAGGGTAGCTTGTCTCACAGGTGAGCATTTGTTGAGCAATGAAGTGGCTTGAAGCTGAAAGGGGGTCTTTAATGTGGGTCTCACATAGGAGGGTGAGATCTTTCAGAGCAGATGCAATAGAGTAAAAAAAAAAAAAATCACTGGATGGGGAGGAAGGAGATACAGGGTCACACTTCCACTGTGTCATTTATACATGGTGTGAGCTTGGAAAAATGTTAATCTTTTTTAGTTTTAACTTCCTCATCTCTAATATGGAGACACTAATTATTACGTTAAAGCCTGGGCATCAGTGAAACAGTTTGCCTGGAAGAATCCTGAAAACCCTACAGCACTGCGGGAGAGGCATCTTGGCCATCTTCATTGTCTCATTCTTATTGTCAGCATGTGACGATGGTATTGGAAGATTTGGAGCCATGAAGTTTTTAGGGTAGTCTGCATGCTAGGAAAACTGGTGGTGGTGGTGTGGCAGGTGGACTGAAAATAGAAGAACGAACGAATCAGGAAGCCTAACCGGGTTGAAAATGATGGCGGTGTGGTTAGGATGGTAGTTCAGATAAGAGAAGGAAGGAAAGATGGAGACAGTGCAGACACGCTCTTCATTTTGTCATTCATTCAAAAATACCCTGAGCGCGCACTGTCCCCGGCTCTATATTAGGCGCTGGGGCAGCCAAGCAAATTTCACAGTCCCCAGCTCCCCACAGGTTAGGGGACAAGTATCCTGATAAAGATTTGTGTGGGAAAAAGGTGGCAGAAAGGAGGGTTGAATCAAACCTTGGTTTGGCCGTTGAAGGCTTTGTAAAAAACAAAAAGGAGGAGTGGAACTGGGACCAGGCTGCTGGGTGTGCTGAGCACAGCAAGTTCAGGGAACCTGGGCTGGGAGCACAGGGAGGTAAGAACCAGGCCTCCACTAAGCCAGGGAGGTCTCCGCTGCAGCAAATCACTGAACCTCTTAGGGACTTGGTTCCTTCACCTCTTAAATGAGGAAGTAATAAGTCCTACCTTTAGGGTCATTAGGAAATGATGTTAAATAAACTGACAAAGGGGAAGGAGTCTAGGAGACTGCAGGATTCTGACTGGAAGAGTTAATAGATACGGGTGCCATTAACCAGGACAATACAATCCAAGAGGAGGATCATTTGGGGCGGAATTAGTGATCTGTTTTAAAGCTGTAGAGTTTGAACCCATTAAAGAATACCCAGGCTGAGGGGTTCAGTAGACACCTGAGTGGGCAGAGGAGCTGGGCATACATCTGGGCATCACGCACATACTAAATGATTTCTAAAGCCACAGTAGCATACGAGATCACCAGGAAAAGGAAGGGTAGCAGGGAAAAGGCTGAACAGAAAACATTCAAACAGTGAGGGAGAAGACAGCCCAGAGGAGGGGATGCGGGGAGACATGACATCACAGGAGCTGGGATAGAAGTTTCCAGAGCATTCGGGGGATCTCAAGGACTTGACAATCAGGAGGACTGCTCTCAGAGCTGGTTTATTTGAAAAGTGGATGACAAGGTCTTAATCATGTAAAGGTGGGCCGTGAGTTCAGGGGTATCCATTTCATTATTCTTAAACTTTAAACACACACAATGTTATTGACAAATTATGTGCATAATTTGCAGCAAAAAGTTTTTAAATGCTAAGTCAGGAAAGACAGGAAGGAAGGAAGGGAGGAAGGAGGGAGGAAGGAAAGGAAGGAAGGGAGGGAAGGAGGAAGGAGGGAAGGAATGGAGAAAGAATCTATGCAGGTGTCAAAACAACAGATAGAAAACGTTCTTTTGTTACCAGAGACCTAGGCCAAGGTGGAATTCTGGAGATCCCAACAAATCAGGTTCAACCATCTATCCCAAAAAAACAAAAGGAAAAAGTAATGGTGAAAAACCATATATATGTTGTCAGAAAGACAAAGGGACCAGTGTTTGCACCCTGTCTCTGAGCGTACTAATGTGAGCTCCCAGACTATATAGACCAAGGGGACCAGAAATGTACAGAGGCAGGTGGTCTTGGTCCAACTGGTCTGTGGATGACTATCTCAGGATTGTTCAGGCAGGCCTTGTCTGGGACCACAAAGTCCCTGTCACCTGGGGGATAGTTTTTATCTCATCACAAGATGCGTTATCACTCAGATCTGTTTTTCCTAGAATCCGAGGTAACTAAGAACAAATGAGACAGGTACAAAATGGAAGCAGAGATGCCAAGTGTTTTATCTTGCTTTTAGTTACCCAGGGTCAAGTCAAGAGGCACTGCTTTTAACAAAAGGATCCTCTAGATCCTTGTTCCACTTTGAGAAAGTTGGCTGTTCACATGAAGCGGAGAAATAAAGGGTAGTGAGAGGAAGGACACAGGGTCAGGAAGGGCTGAGGCCTTAGGTTGTCATTCATGGGAAGCAGCCAGTGGAGAAGAAAGGTTGGAGTTAGAAGAAAATCAGTAGGATGTCTGTGGAACTAGATCTCAGGACAGAAGAACAGACAAGAGGGAGGGCGCGGGTGGGGATCACCTGGGACTGCCCGGGACTGGTCCCTCCTTAGGCAGGCCAGAGGGAAGGCAGGGGCAGCGTATGAATACCATGAATGCCAACAGATCTGTCCTCGGGGAATACTGAAACTTCTTAATACCTGGGTTTTTTTTTTTTTTTTTTTTTTTCTTTTTCAATGATATAAGGGGCAAAGGCATTTGTAGTGAGAGAATAAGAATCAAAGTGAGGCTCAAGGAGTATCACAAAATGTAAGAATATTTGTCTGAGAACTTGGAAGAAAGGACAGACGGTGAGCAAATGCAAGGATTGCCCTAGCCACACAGAGAGCCTCCTAGGGAAGTCGATGTCGCAAATCCGTGTGACCACATGGTGTACAGCTGCCTCTCCTGAGCAGAGGCACCAGGTGAGGGCCTGATCCCAAGGTGGAGACTTACGGAATGTGGAACAGGCCTACGAGAGAGTCCCACCATGATGGAGGGTCTTGGGAAGCCAGCGAAGAGGGCAGTTAGGTGGTCAGTACTGGGCATGAGACTTCAGGAGCAATTTAGTGCCAGATTCCGGGATGATCTGGACAAACAGGGGTTGGAGATGCCATGGAATGAGGCAGCTCAGCGTAGACTGGGAAGAGCCAGGATTTTCATTCGTCAAGACAAAAGTCCAAAGGTCAGGGCTGTAAAGTCAAATTTTGAGGAGGAGCGGAGATAGAAGAACAGTTCGAGAAGGTGGTATGAAGTGCTTGGGGTTTCTACAAGCTTGCTCTTAAAAGTCAGTAGGAAAACCCTGTGAAGGTAGTGAGCCCGTGAAGGGGCGCAGGAGGGCGCCATTAGACTGGCTTAATGGGTGTGATGAGCGGGGAAATGGATGAAGCTCATCTTTTATGAAGAAAGAAGCTGAGGGTCCAAAACTACATGGTCAGAGTCTCAAAGGAGAAGGGGTATTTGTAGGACAGCAAGCTAAGTGAAAGTGGCATCTCCCTTCTGTGGCATTTGTTTATGAGATTGGATGGATAAGTGGACGGATGGATGGATGATGGATGGATGATGGATGGATGGATGGATGGATGGGTGACAGATAGATGGGACAGAGGAGAAGAAGGAAGAAAGAAAAGGAAATATTACAAGCATAACTAGGGCTGTAGAATAAGTATTAATAATGAACATAACCAGAGATGATCTGCTAACTTTCAAACTCAGTAGATAGTGCCTCAGTTGAGCACCTCGTGTATGCACAGGTGCTCAGAGTAAATCCCCCGTGAATGTTCATGCAGGGACAGAGACGGTGGTCAGGGATGGACCCTGATAAGATACCAAGATCAGAAAGACATCATCTCTACATCATTTCTAGCTTAGTGGTCTCTTAAAGCTTGTCTGCTATTTCCATCTTACGTAAAGAGTATATTAAACAAATTTTAACCTGAAAGTGTCAGTTGTAAGAAATTGTAAGACAGCCTAGGAAGTGTCCTTTTGAAAGTACTACTATTTATATTTTTGTGCGCTCTCTATTTCACTTATTCCTGAGTAGCTCTAGGACACATAGAAAGAGCAGTTCATCTTTTTGTGATTTTTTTAATAGCAGTCAAACATAAAATGAATAGATATGAGGCCTGTTGATACACAGATGGAATCACAAAATAATCCGTGAATAATCGTCCAACGTTAACATGGATGTACTTGGGTTGTATCTGCAAGTCTGCTGTTTAATCGCGAGTAATTACTTAGTGTTTATCAATTCTGGCCCCTGAGGATCACACAGTCTAAATTGTGTCAGCCAAAGAATGATTGCAAAGGAAGCCACTGCGTGGCTGGCTGTGAGTGGGATGGCCTCGGGGACACTTTGGACAGTCCACAGGGAGGAAAGGAAAAATCAGCTCAAGTGTAATTTGTAAATCAACATTTGTAATTGACGACTAACTTCCTCTACAAAGGATTCGAGGCCACTTGGAGCAAACACATGTCTATCCTAAGCAGCAATTTCAGTAAAAGAGAAGAATCCAAAACCTCGTAGAAGGAAGAGGAGAGATGGCACCAGGAGAGAGCCAAGGTGCAGGAAGGGCGGTTAGGGGAGTAAAGAAAGCCCGTTTGTGTCTTTGTAGCTCTCTTAATTGGGTAACAACAATCCCATTAAGATCTGACCTCATCCTCCAAGGCAGGCCATCCCTGAGGGTGACAAGGACATTGATTCCATAGACAGAGTCTGATTCCTCTCTGGGTGCAAACGTGGCCACCCTGCAAAAGCCCACCAAGAGGACACAGGCACTGGCAGATACTCGGAGAGCAAGAGGTGGGAAGAGAGGGCAACAACAAGGGTCACTGGATCCTCCTTAGCTTTCCAGGGAAAACCTTGGTGACCACAGGCCAGAGAAGGGACACCTGCAGAGCCCCCCTCCTGGCGGCAGCACGTGTCCTGACCATGAAGAGATGGCACGGAGTCTAGATCCTTCCAGGGCAGCTTTGAACACCTCACCTTCCCTCTGCTGTCTGTGTGGTTCGGCCCCCTTGCGATTCTGGGAGAAGAGCTCCCAGAGAAAGAAGGCACAGGATCGTCCTTTCGTGTCCCAGTGACTCCCTTCCCACACCCCACCCACCACCCACGGGAGGCGAGGACACCACGTGCTCTCCTCAGGAGGCAGCATGTCTTCCTCTTCTAAAGGAAGCCACAGCAGCTTCTCTGATTGCTTAGCTCCGTCCCTGTCTGTAAGCCCCACGTGCACTTCCTGGTCATCACAAGTCAGCTGAGTCCTGCGGTCAGTTATTGATGGCAACTGTCCTCCAGGAGATGACGGGGAACACCAGAAATAAATAAAACAACCCCTCCCTCCCTCTCTCACAGCTAGTGACAGTGTGGGACAGAAGGCACATCGCAGATACTGCTCAGGGGTCTCAAACTGCGCACTCAAGACTGGCTGGTGGAAATTAACACCATTCTCTACTGCAGACGTGTGATTGTTTTTTTTTTTTTTTTTTTCCCCACTTCTCCGTGGATGACACTGTTATGAATACCAAAATGACATGAGGAACTTATTGGGAGCTTTATCTCTAATAATATAAATAATTCCTCTATTAGAGACTCCTAAAATTAAAATTAATGTGTGCTTTCCTTCAGAAACTCCCTGTGAATTGTGTGGAATTGGGTCCAAGTCCCTTCGTAGTGTATCTCCCACAGAACTGGGCTGTCCTTTTCCTTGGGGGCTTACACCAAAAGAAAATAGGATGGGCTTTTCTTTTTTAGGTGTGGAGGGAGCCTGGGGATAGCCACGGAACCAAGAATTGATCAAATTGGGAAAGCGGATCCTTAATGTGGGGTTCACATCCTTTTTTAAAAAATAAATAAATAAGCCCCCTCGACCCCTTATTTACTCCTGTCATTTTCCTGCCTCACGAGGCTGGTTTGTGGAGCCACTGTACGTGCTACTGACTCGGAACACCTCACCTTCAATATTCTTTGTCTTTGTCCCCTTTAGGAGATGACCTGGCTCCCACCACTGTCTGCTGTTCAAGCACCCAGCAAAGTGGAACCAAGCAAATTCCCATTTCCAAATAAGGTGAGCTCTTGCATCACTCAGGAGTACGCTGTGCTCAGGCAGATATTCGAGGTGGACAGTCGGTTGACCCTTTGTGGTCTTCTCCCTTGTAAATATTCCTGCCAGAAGCACAGTGATCTGATCTTGAGCAATCTGCAAGCACGTATTTGTGGGCTGGGGTTGTGGCTCTGTGGCAGAGCACTTGCCTAGCACGCGGGAGGCACTAGGTGCCATCCTCAGCTCCACGTGTACACAAATAAATAAAGTCATTATGTCCATCTACTGCTAAAAATATTTTTTTAAAAAAGAACATATTTATTCTTCAAAGGGGGAGAACTGATTTTGCGATCTCACTTACCTACACTTCCATATCCTTCAAAACTGTGCTTGTAATAATTGTCACATGATCTGAGAACATTTGTGATGTTGAAATGTATCTTACATTTTATACATTCGATGTGATTATATATCCTGGGTTTATTTTTTCCTTCAAAATCTGTTATTAAATTGATGCCATCTTAAAATGAATATCTTAGAATTAAAGGCATGTGGTGTTTAATTTTTCTTTGGTATCTTTTTTTTTTAAATATTTATTTATTTACTTTAGTTGTACACAATGCAATGCATTTATGTTTACGTGGTGCTGAGTATTGAACCCGGGCCGCACACGTGCGAGGCGAGCGCTCTGCCGCTGAGCCACAACCCCAGCCCCCTCGGTATCTTTTTTGAAGTTTAAAATATTTTCTAGGACTTGAAAATGTTTTCTAGCTGAGCACATGCCTATAATCCCAGAGGCTCGGGAGGCTGAGGCAGGAGAATCATGAGTTCAAAGCCAGCCTCAGCAACTTAGCAAGGTCCTAAGCAACTTAGTGAGACCCTGTCTCTAAGTAAAAATAAAAAGGGCTGGGAATGTGGCTCAGTAGGTTTGGACCTCTGGGTTCAATTCTTGGTACAAAAAAAAAAAAAAAAAGATTTCTATATTTCTTTTTTTTTTTTAATATTTATTTATTTGCTTTTAGTTGTACACAATGCGTTTATTTGTACGTGGTGCTGAGGATCGAACCCGGGCAGCGCACGTGCTAGGCGAGCACTCTACCGCTGAGCCACAATCCCAGCCCCAAGATTTCTATATTTCTTAAGGAATAGTATACCAAAAAATCAGCCACAAAATATATTTATTTTTAAGTTAAGTCTAATAGGGTTTCTTTGATTTTTTTTTTTAATCATGTAACTGGCATATAATTATATGTTCATTATTAAGATCAAATTATACAAGTGGAAAGAAAACAAAATATGAAAATTCCAGAGAACCCCGTTAGATTCTATTTCAAATCCCATAGATTCCTCTCAAGAGTTTGGTGTGTGGGCTGGGGTTGTGGCTCAGTGGTAGAGTGCTTGCCTAGCATGTATGAGGCACTGGGTTCGATTCTCAGCACCACATACAAATAAATAAATAAAATTAAAAATTTCATCAACAACTAGTAAAAATAAAGTATCAGTTGTTTTCCCTGTGCATTATAGGCACCTATACTCATATGTAATTTTTTTAACTCTTACATTATAGAGTAATAAAAACATTTTTATTCAAGGATTTTTTTTTTTTTCCCAAGTAGCCACAATACATAAACATCACTGCTAAATATCAAAATCACAACCTTCTGGAATGAATTGCTGAAATAATTGTTCATTGCTTTTATCACAGTGGTGAATTCCATTCTAAGAGTTGGTTTTTATTTCCCTTACAAAGTGTACTAGGATATCTTTCCAAGTGAATCTACAGAGATTTCTTCATCTTTCTAAACAGCAGCAAAAGCCCGGCATGGCGGCACATGCCTGTAGTTCCAAGTACTCAGGAGGCTGAGGCAGGAGGTTCACAAATTCCAGCCAGCCTTGGCAACTTAATGAGACCCTGTTTCAAAATAAAATTTAAGTTCCTTCCTTCTTCCCCATCACCCTGCCCCACTCTTGCTCAGCATCTGCTTATCAGAGAACACATTCGGCTTTTGGTTTTGGGGGACTGGCTTATTTCACTTAGCATGATATTCTCTAGTTCTAATCTTTGGTTTATGTAGAGGGGAGTCAGGAGCAGGGTGGGGATGGGAAGGATGGCAGAAAGAGACAGACAGTATTACCCTATATACGTGTGTGGTTACACTAGTGGAGTCAGTAACCATGTACAGCCAGAGGAATGAGAAGTTGTGCTGCATTTGTGTGCCGTATATCAAAATGCATCTTACTGTAAAATTAATTATTTTAATAAGATAAAATATAAAAAGGACTGGGGATGTAGCTCAGTGGTAAAGTGCCTCTGGATTCAATCCCCAGTTTAAAAAAGAAAAGAAAAGAATTCTAAATAGCAGCAAAATATTGTGTGACATGGATTTGCCATGTTTTATTTAATCGAGCTCCTTTTGATGGACACTGTGATTGTTTGTGGTTTGTTAATTACAGACTCCATTACCACAGACACTTTGTAAATGCCTCTTTGTATGCTGCTATCGACTGTACCCAGTAAGGACACCTAGCCCGGGAATTCTAAGGGCGCCAGAGCCCTCAGAAACCACATTTACACTTGGCATTGTTTCAAGAGCCCTTTTTATGTATCTTAGCCAATGATTAATATCATCTAGGTTTTTATCATTGTGTCTGTAGGATGGATGAAAAGTTGATCTCTCATTGTTTTAATCTGCATTTCCCCAATTACTTCCTAAGCTTGAGCAGTGGCTGTTTTTCCTTTGCAAATAGCCCATTCATATCCATTGCCACTTCATAAAAGTGATTTGTAGGAACTCCTTATATCTTATTCATTTGTCTATTATATATAATGTAACCATTTTGTAACCTTATTTATGTGCCTTTTATCCTAGAAAAGTGTTTAATTTTCATGTCAGAGAAAAATGATGTTCCCTTTTCTAACATTCTACCAATGTTCTCTATTTTTATTCTAATTCTTTGGTGGTATATTCTTAGACTTAAATACATTGAGGATGGTGTGACTTAGGATTCTAGTTTTAGGCCTTTTAAGATTAGTCAGTTATTATAACACTATCAACATACTGTCAGCCCACTTTTCTCCCACTGCTTTGAAATACCCACTACATCTATAGTTGAATTTCTTGTAAATTTGTGGATTCATTTCAAGATTCACTATTCTGTTTTTTCCAACCTATTTATCAAATTCTTTCCCAGTAATTTATTGTTTAAGTCAGAGGCGGACAGCTGGACGTGGGTGGCCCACAGCTGGGGTCCCGGCTACTGCAGAAACTGAGAGAGGAGAATTGGTTGAGCCCACAAGTTTGATACCAGCCTGGGCAACATAGTGAGGCCCCATCTCAAAAGGAAACAAGACTCTTTTGGTGAAGGATCAGGTAGCAAATAGTTCAGGCTTAGCTGACCACAGCTAACGAATGAATGGGGCATCTCATTGGTGGAATGTAAACTGAACCCACCTGAAGACTTCAAGCCCTTTGAACACAGGCAAATTTTGGATAATTTCTGCAGTATGGATTTCCAGTAGCATCTTGCTACACCAAGAATGAAATGAAGAAACCTTACAATCTTTTTTTTTATATTTTTTCTTTTTGTTTTCTTCCATGTAAATACTGAAGCAATAACAACTCCTGAAATGAAATTGAGATTTTAAATCACTAGTGCAAAAATTTCATTTTTTATTGCTTTATTGAGATACAATTGACAAATAAAAATAGTATGTTTTTGAGGCAAACAACTTAATGTTTTGGTGTTTATATGTGTTGTGAAATAATTGTCACAAGTTAATTAGCATATCTGTCATCTCACAGTTACACTTTTTTTCCTTTGTGATCCTAGCAAACGTCCCCTTAGCAAATTTCAAGCATATAATACAGTGTCGTTAACTATAGTTACATTTTTGATATAACATACTGCGTATCATTCATATATGTGTATGTCATTTGTGTATGTGGCAAAGATAGATAGATATAGATAGATAGATAGATAGATAACTTTAGGCCTTATGCTGAGTGAAATAAGCCAGACACAGACAGATATTGCATGATCTCGCTTATATGTAGAATCCAAAATAATCAAACTCATAGAAGCACAGTGAATGATGGTGGCCAGGAATATGAGTGTGAGAAATGTTGGTCAAGCTGGGTGCCGTGGCACACGCCTGTAATCCCGGCGGCTCAGGAGGCTGAGGCAGGAGGATCTGGAGTTCAAAAGCGAGGCACTAAGCAACTCAGTGAGACCCTGTCTCAAAATAAAATACAAAATAGGGCTGGGGATGTGGCTCAGTAGTCGAGTGCCCTGGAGTTCAATCCCAGTACCAAAAAAAAAAAAGAAAGTTGGTCAAAGGGTTATGAAGTTTCAGCTGTGCAACGTGAATACGTTCTCGAGATCTAACAAACAGAAAAATAGAGTATAAGTAAAACTTTCAATTTTTTAAACAGAAAGTCACAAGTCTCTTATTTTTCATTTGAAAAGATATATTATTATCCATCACAGAATTTTGGATGTCAGTGGAAAATGTGCCTTATTTAGGACTTCTCCATAAGATATCTTCAAGGGTGCCAGGATTTGCATGGAGACATTTTACCTCTAGATCTTTTCGCCTTGCCCAAGAAGGAAGAATAAGCGATTTCACAAAGCATAAGAACATGGCGTGATTTTAATAGTGCCATTTTTCAGAAGGCTTGCTGTAAGCACTGATCGTTTATCTTTTTTTTTTTTTTTAAACATTTATTTATTTGCTTTAGTTGTACACAATGCGTTTGTTTTTACGTGGTGCTGAGGATCGAACCCAGGCCGTGCACGTACAAGGCGAGCGCTCTGCCGCTGAGCCACAATCCCAGCCCCTGATCGTTTATCTTGTACAAAGGAAACAAGGCTGCATTAGTTTCCGATTTCTGCTGTAACCAATGTCCACCCACTTAGTGACTTAAGTCAACACGTATCTACTGACTTTCTTCTGGAGGTTAGAAATCTGAAATGGGGTTCACTGAGATGAACTCAGAGTGTAGGAGCGGGGGGCTGAAGCCTCCAGGGAAGAGTTCCTTTGCTTGCCTATCCAGCTTCTAAAGGCTTCCTCACTCAGGGCTCGTGTCCCTCAGACCTCTGCTTCCCTGGTCTTGTCCTCTCTGATGCTCTTTCTCTCTTCCTCCTTTTCCTTATAAGGACCCTTATTATTATATTTGGTTTACCTGAATAATCTCCTACTTCAGAACATCTACAAAGTGCCTTTTTCCATAGAGGTACATATTCCAGGTTCCTAGAATTGGGGGACAGACATCTTTGGGGGTGCTTATTCTGGCTATGCCAACGACTGTTTTTGACTTTCCCAGAGAGTGGACCTCTAGTTGGTGGGGGTGGGGGGGACTCCACACAGGATAGGCATGCAGTCTATCAGGGAGCCCCTTATTTCACCCTTATCTCAACAAAGGAGCAGTCTGGCAGGTGGACATTGCAACTGATTTATTAGACTGTTAATGTTTGAGATTATCACTATAACAAATGCATTGAGCTAGAATTGCTTGTGGAATATGAGAGACAAAAATCTCCAAAATGACTAATAAACAACGAATTTAAGACCTTATTAAGATTAAGGGAACCATTTGATCTCACAAGGAAAAGTCAATTTTATTAGGCATTCTGAGTTACCAGTACCACTAAATTAATTAGCTAAATACTTCCGAGAATTCCCTTGCTCTGTCTGAGTATTGAAGGACATAATATATGGTAAAGTCAATTGATAATGAACTTGGTTATTTTTTTTTCTACTCTCTGAGGACTTGATTTGGAATCACAATTCCCTAGACAAACACTCCTCAGCATTTCTGCCTCATTCTTCAAATCTCAAAAGTAATTGAATTTGGCAAAGCAAAGAATGCACATCTCCTTTAAATTGGCTGCCATTATCAGGTATTTCAACCAAGAGAGAAGAAGATGAATTTGCTTTGCCCTTTTCCCTTTCATTTTGCAGCAATCTCATAAGTTTTGAAATGCAAATAAAGAACTCACAAGTGCAGAATGTTTTCCATTCTCCAGAAGGGGTATGTCCAAACCCAGTGGCATTTCACAGGGTCATGAATGCTGAATCTGGCAGGTGAGACCTGGTCTGAAACTATTCTTGCTGATTGGTTTTTTAAAGTTTGTTCAGAAGAATTCTAGCATCACCATAGGAACAAGAATCCGACCTTTCTCTTTATACACTAAAGCAAGAATGAGCACCTGGAAGTGAGGAGGAATGTGTTTGGAGTTGGGAAGTTTATTACACAGCTCCCATCCTTAGGTTGCTATGGTGCCTCAAAAACAACCACAAACCCGGTGTAGTGGCCCACACCTGTAATCCCAGCAACTCAGGAGGCTGAGGCAGGAGAATGGCAAGTTCAAAGTCAGCCTCAGCAACTCAGTGAGGCCCTGAGCAACATAGCAAGACCCTGTTGCAAAATAAAAATAATAATAATAAAAAGGGCCAGCGATGTGGCTCATTGGTGAAGCTCCTCTGGGTTCAATCCCAGGTGGTAGCATCCTGCAATTAATTGACAGCAATTTTCTTTCAGGGTAGTACACAAGATAATGCAGCCTCCTATAGTTTGAGTGACAAGTTACATTTAATGGAACATGGTATTTGGTATCTGTTATGGTGTCTCATTGAGGGGCTTTCTTGGATCCCAGTGTGCCTGGTTATTTCTGTCTTCAGCAAAATGATTTGCATGAATTTTATTTCTCAACTAAATGCCACATTAAAAGGAGTTTTAGTATTCTCAGGTGCCAAAGAATAGTTTGGGTATTGGGACTTCCACATTTAAAGATGGAGAAGAGTAAATTCCCATGGTAGATGTTCTTCTAAGTCCTGGGGAGTGATCCTACAGGAAGTGGTCATAATAAAGCAGGTTATCTGGAAGCACATCTTTGATTCTCTGCTGGGAGAGTCTGTCAACAGTCAATATCTGAGTTCTAAGTTTTAGGGTGCTTCAAGAAATAAAAAAAATTCTGTTTCTTATTAGTGTGAGCAAATAGTCATAGGAAAATTCCTGCTGTTCTTTCTTTATTATTATTTATTTTTAAAGAATGAGCTTAACACAGACACCATCTCAATTACTGTTCCTGCTCGTTGGTGACAAGGGAGTCTTCCTGTCTAGGACAGGACCCTCCAAAGGGCCAAAAATCTACAGACAGGACAGAGGCATTAACTCACTGGGACTCAAAATATTTTCAACATATAAAAACTAAAAGTAATTTGTGTTCAGATATAAACTCTAAATTAACTAGAAAGGAAGGAAACTCACCGGTGCCCTTGGGAACCTTCCCTGTGGGTCTCTTCTTCGTAACAGCACCTCTGCAAAGCGGGCCACAATCATTTTTGCAGATTCCATGTTGGCCATCTCTTTAGGAACACTATTTCATCTTTATGTCACTCTTTCCAAAACAGAATCTCAGAGTAAGAGTTGAACTTTGTTCTTTTCCGTCAGCTGAACAGCTCATTACCACCGACTCTGAAAGAGGTTTACTAGGCCTCTGCGCATGACTCAGTCTGCCTAATAGAGTGGGATTCCCATCCCTTCCCAGTTTTCTCCTCCAAATCCACACCACCAGACTGGCTCATTTGTACTATTTCATTGGAGTTCCTTTTTAAAACAGACGTTATTAGCTGGACTTGAATATGCCCCAAGTGCCATTGAATGACACCTCTGCCCTATAACAACTGTATTCATAGAGCAAAATCCTGGTAAAATATGTTAAGCCATACACTGGAAGGTAATTCCATTTCACTGGATTCTCATTCCACGTGCTAGAATTATAAAGGAGTTTTGTTGAATTTTATGCACTGCTCCTTATTTTTTTAAACATTCCTACCACCTCAATTCATTTTATAACTCTCCCTTATATTTCACATCGAATAAAAATTCTTTAAGGAAAGAGGATGTGACTTCTGAGGACAAAATTCACATATCATTTTAATATAAATAAAATTCAATCCCATTTATCTGAATAGTAACTAGACTTCAGATACTGCATAGTACTGGATTTACATCAGAGTAGATAAGTGGATATCTGTAATAATCTTTTCACCCACTACTGTGAGATTGACAGCAGTCTATCAGCAATGTTCCTGATAGGAGAGTGTCCAGCCTCGTCTTCAGAGACACTGGCAATACAGGTACCTTCAAAAGGAAGTGGCTGAGACTCAAAGTCAATAATATAATAGTCCGGTGACTAAATATAGAACTAAACCCACAAACTTCATAAAAGAAAACAGAGGGTTAAATCTTTGTGGTTTGGATTAGGCCAGGAATTCTTAGCTATGATCCCCAAAGCATGAGCAATGAAAGAAAAATTGGATAAATTAAACTTCATCAAAATTTTTTCACTTTTTAAAATTTGTTTTAATTAGTTATACATGACAGTAGAATGCATTAATGCACTGTGATATACATAGATGGGATATAATTTCTCATTTTTCTAAGTGTACATGTTGCAGAATCATATTGGTCATGTAGTCACATATATACATACAGTAATAATGTCTGTTTCATTCCACTATCTTTCCCATCCCCACATCCCCTCCCTCCCCTCCCTTCACTTCTCTCTAACTAATCTAAAGTAATGCTATTTTTCCCTAGTGTCCCCTGCCTTATTGTGAATTAGCATCCACCTATTAGAGATTTTGATTTTATGGGATTGGCTTATTTCACTTAGCATGACATTCTCCAACTCCAACCATTTGCTGGCAAATGCCATAATTTCACACCTTCTTTAAAGCTGATAAACTTCATCAAAATTTGAAACTTATGCATCAAAGAATAGTATCAATAAAGGGGAAGGGAAGCTGACAGAATGGGAGAAAAGACTGGCAAAACATACAGCTGTGAAGAGTGTAGTAGCCAGAATATAAAGGACTCTTTCAACTCAACCTCAAAAAGGCAAAAGAGCTGTGTTAAACCCAAGGTGAAGGACTCGACTAGGTATTTGGCAAAAGAAGACTTACACACAGGCAATAAATGCATGAAGAGCTGCTCAGCGTGGTTAGTTTTTAGGTAAATACAAGTCAAAATCACAATGAGATATATTCCATTCACTCCCACAAGAACAGTTAGGGTTTTTTTAATAAAGAAAAATAATAATAAATGTTGGTGAGGATTTGGAAAAATTAGAACCCTTACACTTCCCTGGTAGGAATCTAAAGTGTTTCTGCCACTGTGGAAAATAGTTTGACAATTCCTCAAAACATTTCAGACAGCTACCATGAGACCCCCAAATTCCTCTTGTACGCATATAACCCAGAAGGACTGAAAACGGGGGCTAGAGCAAGGTCCTGCACATGCATGGTCACAGCAGCACTGTTCCAAGTAGCCACGAGATGGGAACAGTCCTCACGCCCACCAACAGATGAGTGGCTAAGCAAATATGTGTTAATATATTATCAGTCCATAAAAAGAAATGAAATGCTGACATATGCTACAAGAAGAATGAACTTCCAAAACACTATGCTAAGTGACAGAAGCCAGATTGTACGGCTCTACTTACACAAAATGTCTGGAATAGACACAGATAGAGATTGTTCATTGCTGGGGCCGAGGAGAGGGGAAATAGGGAGACCTTGCTTAATGGGCATGAGATTTTATGTTAGAATGATGGAAATATTTTATAGCGAGGTAGATGCCATGCTTGTACAACTTTGGGGGTGTACTACATGCCAGTGAATTGTTCGTTCATTTCAAAATGGTTAATTTTATGTATTGTCAGCTTTTCCTCAATAGACAAAACATAAGGTCAGTGCTACCGGAAAAAGGTGATTGTGATCTGTGTCCCCAGAGCTGCTTACCAAGCACATTTATGCAAATGGGCCTTGTTATAGTAGCTGGTAGAGTTAGGAGCAGTGACTCGGTTCTGATGACCCATCAGCACTGTCTCCTGTTCAACTGGAGTTTGGAAAATCAAAGTAAGAAAATTAATTGATATTTCTTTTTCTTTCAGGACTCTCAGCTTGTATCCTCCGGACACAATAATCCAAGTAAGAAAGGCTTCTCACCATAACTTGATATGCATGGGGAAAAGATTGGGCGGAGGGTGGAAAGGATGAACCATAGACCCTTGGTTTAAAAGAAAGTCATTAGAAAACACTTGTGTGCTGCTTGAATGAATGACCTTGAATGACCTTGAGTGCTCGCACTCAGTAGAAGGAAGACCAAACCATAAAATGCTGAGTTCCAAGCCGGGCGCGGTGGCGCACGCCTGTAATCCCAGCACTTTGGGAGGCTGAGTCAGGAGGATCGCGAGTTCAAAGCCAGCCTCAGCAATGGCGAGGCACTTAACAACTCAGTGAGACCCTGTCTCTAATAAAATACAAAAAAGGGCTGGGGATGTGGCCCAGTGGTCTAGTGCCGCTGAGTTCAATCCCCAGTACCAAAAAAAAAAAAAAAAAAAAAAAAAAAAAAAAATGCTGAGTTCCAGAGTGATCATAGCAGATAGCATGCTTTATTAACAGTTAATTGGTCACTGGTATATGTGAAGGGGGAAGAAAAACTAAAAGGCAAATAAAGAGTTGACTAAATCAAAGAAAATGAACGGGCAAAGAAAACCAATCCAAAGACCTCGCAGTAAAGACGTCAGAATCCATGAAGGAATATCACCACTTACCAGTTAAGAATATCACCAGTTATGTATGCCATGTCCTCTTTCAGAAATAGGCTGGCTATTTAGGAAAGAGGTTCCTCACTGAATCAGTGGCTAATAAAACACGTGGGCTTGTCCTCAAAGAAGGAAGCATCCCGTAAAGCACTGTTTTCATTCTCTTTTGTCACTATTAATTGGTATGACAGTTGTCTGGAGCATTAAAGATGCAGGAGCTACCTACCCTGTTCCTGTCCTCAAAGCACCCTTGCAAAACCAGGGCTTTGTTCGTTTCTCCAGCTGCCCGTGAGCTGTGAGCGCCCTTTGCCAGTGATAGAGTTACGTTTGCAGACGAAGGCCACTCGGAGCTAGTAGATGTGTCTGAGGCTTGTCCACTGAGCATCTGTGAGGCAAAAGGGTTGGTGAGGATAAATAAAATTTTTTAAAAAAGGTATATGTGTGCATATATATATATATATGTGTGGGTATATATTCGTGTGCATATGTGAATACACACATATGGTATATATGCATGTGTGTGCTTATGTGTTTATGTATACATGCCTATTTATGTTTGTATGCATTAAGCTAAAGTAAAACCAAGAATATATGCTTTTTTTAAAAAAAAAAACACTCTAATTTCACATTATTTGGAACTCTTTTATTATGTAATTTAAAACAAAATTAAACATTTTTAAAAAGAAGAAGAAGAAGGGTTGGCGTGCACAGATGCTCAGATAAATGTGTTGGAAAGCCCCAGGATTTTAATGCACAGGTAGAGAAAGGTCAGCAGAGACGGGCAATGGCACCATGATGTGAGGGCCGGATCAATTATCCCAGCCTCTGTTGGGCTTTGTTTTGGGCACAGGTTCCAGTGAGTAATTTTTCTAAGACAAATTTCTCAATGCTTAACAAGCTTCTATTTTAAGATACTAAAGACATCCCATTGAGTGTTTATGTATTAAAACAGATGATGTGTGTCTGCACTTTTAAATGTTCAGGGGGCAGGTTGAGTTTATGCGCATCTTCCCTTCCCTTCAAGTCCCCGCAGGATAGCCATAAAACTATAAAGATGGACATCAATCCTCAACAGCACTGAGAGCAGGGAAGATTGCCATCCGCAAACCAGAAATTTAGCCGAGTGTCTGGAAAACAGAAAGTAAATAGGACCCTACTGAAAAATAATCCTGTGCCAGGAAAGTCATGACCCAGAAAAAGAAAAAGAGGAAAAAAAAAAAAAAAAAAAGGACTAAGCCTTGGTGGTGAGCTACAGCTCTGGTGGCCCTGGGACAGGCTAGATTTCCTCTAGACCCCAACAGAATGGGTGTGGGTAGCAACTGCACGGGGACCCCTGGGCCATCCTTCCCCGCCTTAGTGATGCACCCCACCTTAGCTGATTCTCATACAGCACTTTCTGTCTCATTTCCTTGCAAAAGGCCCCAAAGGAGGGGGGAAAAAAAAAACAGTTGAGTTCCTACTTGGGAACAATACATAAGAACAAATTCTAATAGCAGACCTTGACTATAGACATAGGTAGTGGCGGAGAGTCATTTTTTTTTTTTTCTCAAGAGGGAAATCAACACAAGCTCTACATGCCCAAAGCACGTAGTATTTTTGAGTGGGGAAGAGGGGGGGGCCCTGGGCTCCCAGCCGCAGCCTCTTTTCTCTTGCTTTCCAGTCAATAGAGCCTGTCCTCTTATACATTTGCCTTAAATCATCCCTCCCTATTGCAAGATAGTGTTAGAGAAGGTGACACTGTACCAATATGGGAAATTCACACCAGGTACCTTTGTGTTTACTAACCTGTTGTTTGAATATATGAAAATATAGACTTGTATAGACTTAAGCTCCAGGTAGAAGGACTGGCCCCAGAGGAAGTCTAGCTAGCACAAGGAGAAGAAAACAGTTCCACTATACTTATTATAGTCTTGAGATTATTCGTATTAAATAAAAAGAACACAGAGATTGTCGAGGAAAAGGTCATTACCGAATAAATGAGCCCTTGAGAATTAAAAATGTGATCAGCAAAACTTTTTTAAATAATAAAAATAAAAGAGGGCTGGGGCTGGGGCTCAGTGGCAGAGACTTGCCTAGCATGTGTGAGGCACTGGGTTTGATCCTCAGCACCACATGAAAATGAACAAATAAAGCATTCTGTCCATCTACCACTACAAAAGAAAAAAATAAATAAATAAAAGGAATGGGCAGAAGTAGCTCCGGTCTGGGATCCAGAATATAAAGTTGATCGCTCTTTTCTGAAACACAGGTAGGAACTATGAAAGGGCATGAAGGTACACAGAAGGTCAAAATCCCGCCAATAGAGATCGTAGAAAAGGAAACAGACAAAGGCATTAGAAATAAGTAGTTTCCCCTGGGAAAGGAGCAATTTGTGATCAAAAATACTCTGCATAAGAGGAAATGAGAGAGATGGAAATTAGATTCCTCACTCAGACATTGGGATTTTCAGACACTGAATGCAGATATTAGGATTATCAAGCTTAGAATACAAAATAAGTGCCTTAGCTTAATTTCTAGAAATACAAGAGAAAATTAGAAATATGATAAACAGTGAGACTTGAAGAAGTGCCAGCAGCCAGCATTTCTAGAACTAAAAAAAAAAAAAAAAAAAAAAAAAAGAAAGAAATTAAAATTTCCACAGGCAGGTCTAACAGCACATCAGAGAGAGACAATGACAGATTGGAAACGTAGATGGTAAAAATTATCCTAGAATGCAGCCTAGAGAGACAAACAGGGAACACAGGACCTGGAAGTTAAGCAACAGGAAGGATGAAGTGGGAAAATCTAAAGTCTATACTAGAATTCCAGAAAGGGAGTGGGAAAGAAGCAGCAATAAAGGACACTGTGGTGGAGAATTTTCCAGAATTGAAAGACAATAGCCCACAGTTTTGTGAAATGCAATGAATATTAACCAGGATAAATAAAAAGAAATCCATGTGGACACATTTTTGCAAAACATATAAATAAAGGGGGAAGTTTTTAAAATACCTTTTAATATCTTATTTTTTAAAAAAGCAACAAGTATGCAGTTGCATCCAAAGATGGTGGACAGAGAACTTATAACTTCACTAAGTTGAGAGGAAATAATTACCGAACTAAATTCTGTATCTTACAAATAACAACAAATAATAATAAAGAATGAGGCTGGGTGTGGTGGCACACGCCTGTAATCCCAGCACTTCGGAGGCTGAGGCAGGAGGATCACGAGTTCAAAGCCAGCCTCAGCAATGGCGAGGCACTTAGCAACTCAGTGAGACCCTGCCTCTAATAAAATACAAAAAAGGGCTGGGGATGTGGCCCAGTGGTCGAGTGCCCCTGAATTCAATCCCCAGTACCAAAAAAAAAAAAAAAAAAAAAAAGAATGACATTTCCAGACAAACAAAAACAGAGAAAGTGTGTCACCAGTAGACCCTACTAAGAAAGGAATTCTAGAAGACTGTACTTCATTCCAAAGAAATGGGAGCTTCAAGGATTCCGCAGTACAGGAAGCACATGTGGAGAAAATGTGGACAATATCGTATACAACAACAGTAGCATCTCGTGAAGTAATAAAAGTATGATTCACACAAGAACAATGACATAGAATAGAGGAAAATTAGGGATTAAAATCTTTCTGAGTTCCCATAATTATTTGGGAGAAGAATTAAAAATGTTAACTTTGGTCCAGGTGTGGTAGCACACGCTTGCAGTCCCAGTGGCTCTGGAGGCTGAGACAGGAGGATCCCAAATTCAAAGCCAGCCTCAGCCAAAGTGAGGTGCTAAGCAACTCAGTGAGACCCTGCCTCTAAATAAAATACAAAATAGGGCTGGGGAGGTGGCTCAGTGGTCAAGTGCCTCTGAGTGCAATCTCCAGTACCTCAAAAACTAAAAAAAATGAAATGTTAACTTTGGACTTTGATAAATTCAGTGAGCACTTGTGATTTTTTAATGTAACCATTAACTCTAAGAAAGGGTATTTCACCTACCAACAAAATGCAAAAAACAACTTGAAAACCAAGATAAAAGTAGAATGTAGAAACATTACCAGTTTATCTCAAAGAAGTAAAGACTAGAAAAAGAAGAGAGTATATGGAAAGATACAGTGACATAAATAAAATTAAATCAGTAATCTAAACAAATGGATTAGATGCTGTGATCTAATAACAGATGTTGTTCAAATGAATTAAAAATAAAACTCCAGCTCTATGCTATTTATAATGATACATTGAAAATTGAAGATTCAGAAAATTTAGGGAAAAAAACAAATAATGATTAGGAATGAAAACATAGGTTTAGAAATAAAGAAGTACTTCAGATGTTAGTAAATATTTGCAATTGAAAGATAATATAAATACCTAGTATTAAAACTGGGGAATGTAAGTAAACCAGAGAGAAATTTATAACCTAAAATGTCTATACCAGAATGCTTGATATGGAATAATTTGTTATCTACAGAAGGAAGAGGAAATTAACTACCATCCAACACCATTACAAAAAGTAATCTAGGTATTTTTAAAAGACCAGTGAAACCATACACTTTCAGAAGAAAGTATAAAACATTTTTCTAGCTGGATGTGGTGGAGCACATCTATAATCCCACTGGCTCAAGAGGCTGAGGCAGGAGAACAGCAAGTTCAGAGTCAACTGGGGGTATGGCTCAGTGGTTAAGTGCTCCTAGGTTCAATCCCCAGTACCAAAAACAATTTTAAAAGAACATTTTTTGATTTATTCCTTAAATAAAACATGCCAAAAAATCAAAGGCAAACTATCGATAAATACAAATATATTAAAAATAAAAACTTACAGTTCATCCAGAGATAACAGGAAAAAAAAGTAAAAAGCTAACACTGAAAATAGTTCTTTTATTATGTGTTTGTGATTTGTATTTATCATGATACAAATTTATTATTTGTATTGAGATAATAAAATGTTTCTATGAATAATAAAATACTAAAAAAATGTTTTTTTAATAAATGACACAAAAGAACAGATACAAAATATGTATCTCATTAGGACTCAGAGACGTGTAAACACCCTAATGAAATTTCATTCTATGTTGTTAGAAAAAAAATGTTTGACTATCACTAGTGTGTGTGTGTGGATGTGTCTTAAAAGAACGTGTGCAGTGTGATTCCATGTATAATAGAAGTGATTCCACGTGTAATAGAAGGTTAAAGTTTAGAAACAGCAATAACCAGAAACCACACACGGGGTGGTAAAAGTGGTGCAGAAAAGGTAGGGAATGATTTGCACAGGAGGTCCCCAGCCGCACAGCTGGCAGGGGCAGGGCCAAGATGCGAGGGTTTTTTGTTTTTGGTACCAGAGATTGAACCCAGGGATGCTCTACCACTGAGCCACATCCCCAGCCCTTTTTATTTTTTACTTTGAGACAGGGTCTCACTGAGTTGCTTAGTGCCTCGCTTTTGCTGAGGCTGGCTTTGAATTCACAATCCTCCTGTCTCAGCCTCCTGAACCACTGGATTACAGGCGTGGGCCACCCTGCCCGGCTGGGTTATGTTTTTGGTGATGTATTGTTTCCTGGGCTAGATGGTATAGTCACAGTTGACTCGTTTTAATTTTTTTAAAACTGTCTATGTACATTTCAGGCACAGGTACACTTTCACACACAGTCTTTTAGGACAGACTTAGCCTTTCCTTGAGACAGACCACAGTGGTGTGAGGGAAGGTAAGAATGAGAATCCATTTGACGTGAAAGCCGGGCACCCTTACCTCCATTCAGCTTTGGTGGCATTTCCTTCGTGCCCCACTCTGTTCCTTAGTAGCTACTGTTTATATTATGATACTGTAAATTTGGGTCATTGGTTTATAGTTTCTATCATTGACCTATAGGCAGGTCCAGAAACTAAATGATTAACTAAATTAATATTAATGAGGGTGGCTCATTAATAATTACTGAAGAGAATATAAAATATTTTAAACCTTTGCAATATAAAAGTAAATGTATAGCTGTTTCAAGTTGAGAGAGAAAAAGAAAGAAAGGAAATTTGGGAGGAAAGAATAAATGGGTGAGTTTTCTTACTTTGCGTTATCTAACAGAAAAGATACTATCCCAAGTTGACAAATCAAGTCGATGAAGATTCAATGTATTTAAAGTTACAAATACATAATATAGACACTAAAAGTAATAATAGAATTAGTAAAATTTTAGGGGGAGGGGTAGTATATTAAATACTCATTTTTCATATCAGAAATTATTAGGTACTGTATAAAGTTGATATGTCTAGAAATGAAGATATTAGCCTATTACTTAGATTGAAGGGCTAACAGAATTGAAAACAAAATCAAGCCAAGTCATTACCTTTTCCCTACTATTTATATTTCACCAAAAGCATGGATTACTTTTAATAGAATTATAAAGAAAAGTTATAGCCTAGGCAGATTTTCCTCTGTGGTAGAATTTAGCATAATGCATGTCTATTTTTGATGCCCTTTTCAAAACTCGTCTCTGGTCCGCACCATATCACTGCTAATGGGCAATGTGCTACCCCAGCAGTGCCGTCAATTTACGTATTAGAGGGCATAGATTACGTATCATTTATCTTTATGCTTACCAGGCAGAGTACCAGGCCTATACCTCCTCAGCACATTTATTGAATTAGAAAGGGAGCTATGGTAATTTTTTTAAGTGACCTATTGGAACCATCAAGCTGTTTCATTCCATCTCAGTAGCAAAGGAACCTTAAACCTCTTATGCTTTTTTTTTCCCCCCTAGTGCTGGGGATGGAAGCCAGCACCTGTGTATGCTAAGCACACACTCCACCACGAAGCTACACCCCCCAGGCCAGCCTCTTCTACTTTAGCATGTGGTTCTGTATCAGAAGACATATGTCAAGTTGAAATACAGGCATCAAGAATCTGTACACAGCTGGGGCTGGGGCTCAGTGGTAGGGCACTTGCCTGGCATGTGTAAGCCACTGGGTTTGTTTCTCAGCACCGCATATTAATAAATAAAGGTCTACCAACAACTAAAAAAGAAAAATTAAAAGAACCTGTATACATCTCACGTACATGTGCATACATTTGCACACGCCTATGGAGCCCCCTTCACCGTGGCCCATCTCCTCTTCCTCTCTGAATTGTATTTCCACATGCAAATGGCCACACCGCCCCAGCCAGCCTCTTAGGCCCAACCTATTCATGATGATGCAGGCTCCCTTCCAAAGACACGAGCGTGGTGGTATCCATCACGACAGCAGCTGATATACACAGGATGACCCCGAACAGTCCCCTTTGGGGGCTGCAAGGGAACATCTCCTGAGCTCCCAACTAAAACAGTCTCAGGCTGAGCACCCTCCAGCCAGCTCGGCATCGTTTTCCCTTGGGTGCCTGTGAGTCTCCATGGTTGTGGCCTTACACATTTCAGACTGAGTTCAAAAATTGCATCACCTAAGATTTCAAGATGTTGAGTGGGGCTTTACATCGTGCGTGTGTGAGTGTGTGTGTAGGACAAAAAGAGTTAAAATCCCTCTTTTAATCCCAAGCCTACCCCCCCACACACTCCACCAAAAGCTTCATTCATCATCAGCCCTGAAGTTGCTCAGGGCACTCCCGTGAGGGCTGTCCCTAAATGTCCCATTTGGCCCCATGGTATCCTTCCTGTTTGCCAAAACCTATTCTGTTTTCCCTGTTGCCACAACATAAGTGCTGCTAAGAGCAGAGATAATCAGCTGCAGCTTGTCCCCGTGCTGAGACCAGCCGTGACTCCTGCAGCCCCCAGATCCAATGTGCGGCCAGCCTGCGGCCCCTCCACCTGTGGGTTATGTGGCAGCAGTATGGGTCAAGGTAAAACGTGTTTATTCAAACATCCAAGCGAGGCCTGCGTGGGTCGCATTGTTTCCCTGTTTTCTGACATAAATCATTTGGAAATGTTTACTCTCGCCTGCTGCTTTACATTCCTTATTATAATGGTGCATGATATGGCCGCTGGCAGCTGGGCCCTGGGGAACAGAACCAGTTTCTCCAGATTAAAGGCGAAGGAAGAAGGATAAATCCATGTTTTTGAGGGAAAAAAATTGCACCTTCATTTAGTTTTGTCCTACATAATGCAGTACTACTTTGGGGTTACGGTAGGAACGATGGCTGCTTAGGGGGAAAATGATTCTGGAAAGCACCAGACTAGGTTATTTTCCAGCACAGAAGCCAGTTGACCAGGCCTTACATGTCCCCTACGTGAGCACACCGCAGCTCTGCCCGAAAGGCCAAAGACGGTATCAAAGTAGGAGTGTTCAAGCAAGTTTATGAATCTGTTGCCTTTGCTTTATGTCATATACATACTTGTGTATTTATATGGCTTCATATGGATTAGGGCCCTGACAACTCAATGTTTATTATCATCACAGATTTGGTAGATTGATTTGTTTTTTTTTTCCCTAAATGACGGGGTTTAGACCCAGTGGCTGTCCCTCGTGTGTGCCCTGGCACCATCTAGAGACACACAGTGAAAGTCACGTCTGAGACAGATGTGTGAACTCTATGTCATGCATCTTCCTTTCCTCACAACTGCTTGCTATCCTGTAAGAAAAAGAGAAGAAAATGTGAAGATCGATTCAGAGCCATCTGGGCAACATCCTCAGGCTGTGTCCATGAGGTGACTTGGGGGGTCCTTCCTAAGAGGAGGTGACCACCTGCTAAGGTCAACAGATGACGCATAGAGCTTGGTTCCTGCATAGGTCTGAGGGCCTGAGCAGTAGACTGAAGGATCCTAGGAGGTGTCCAAACTGACCCAAGAGAGCACAGCAAGGCCAAGTGGCCACCCCTAGGCCCTTCTGCAACTCGCCTGTCTCTGGGCTCATTCTGCTACGGGCACTGCAGAGCCATCCTCAGCCATGGTCAGCTTACTCTTAGGCACAAAGGACCCTTCTTGTCCCCACCCCAACCTCAGGGACATCATAGATGCTCTTAACAATGTAAACACCCACACTTCAAACCAGCCACTGGGCCAGTGTTGGGAATTACATTAGGCCTGTCGCATCTGCCTTTAAAACTGCAAAGAGTGGACTAGGCCCCGGCCCCTGACTACCACCCGTAAAGTCCCCAATGACCACGTCCCTCAGCAACCTTCCTTTCTCCAGCCTCTCAGTTCAGGAAGGATTTCTGGTTTATTTGACTCTAACTTGGGAGCCTCCAAACCTGCCGCCAGGAGTGTGATTCTCCACAGGGTCTCATTCTTGGGGGTCCGTGACTGCAGTCCCAGTGTTCTGTGAGATTCTCTCATCCAGGCTCTGTTTCAGCCCGACCCCATTTGGCTTACGTTAGCAGGAGGGATCAAAGTTCAAAGTGCCTTGGATGCCGAATGCTAATGGGTTTATTTTCTTTAAATTTTCTGTAAAATAAAGTGGAAAGAAACCGATTCCATCTGTGAGATATTCATCTTCTGGCAAGGTCTCCACTCCGGTCTCTGGCTGTTTGCAAATAGCTCCTCAGTACCTGCCCACAGATTGGTGCTGGGCAATTGCATTGCAAAGACAAAATTATTTTGCGAATCCAGCTCTCAGACAATAAAAAATGTTTTAAAGGCCTCCTGCTGCACATTTTGAAAGATCGTTAATAGGACCATAGAAATATTTAGTCTCTCTTAAATCTTAAAACTGCAAGACTCACATGTCGGTTTTTTTTTTTTTTTTTCTTTTTTCTTTTCTTACTTCCTTTTTAAGAGAAAGGTGATGCTGAGCTGGAGAGTCCAGACAATGGCACATCGAATACATCGTAAGTCTCTTTCCTGTTTCTGTAGTTGATGACTGTCCTTTTAATTTGCCTTATAAAATGAAACAGTGCAAGTATCTGGTAATAGTAGCGACCATGATGCGTGGAAGCTGTGGTTCTCTTTTCTCATGATGATGTCTTTTTAAATGCTTTTGGGTACAGATGCATCATAAGAGGAGACTTGAAAATGCAAATGCTCCTCTTGATGAAGTAGAGATCTAAAGAGATCTGAGGCTGTGCACTGGGGAGAAGGGAGGTGAGCCCTTTAGAATTTGGTCAGAAGACTTGAAGAAGTTTTCACACATACTGGGGGACTTTCTGCCCCACACACCCGTGAAGTGCTCCTGTCATTTTAAAAGCCTGCCATCTGCAATCTCACCTCTGGATCATGTGTGTGGGGTGGGGGCATTTACAATTATAGATATCTCTGGAATCTTAAAAGTTTGTTATGTTTTTAAGTTAACAGAGCAGTTTTTAAAATATAAGAAAAGACACTTCTGAAACATGTGTTCCTCTCTTTTACCATTTTCCTTGCAATATTCATTGAACCCAAGTATGTTTTAGATGATTCGTTGGATGCCAAGTGGATACACCAACATTTAAATAAAATAACTCATAGCTGATTGGATTGGCAACAGGTTTGCTTCCAAAGAGTCTTTATTTTTGTCACTTTTGAGGAATGAAGTGTGTCTTCTTATCATAAGGCAGGCTTTGTGAATGAATCTGTGGATTCAGTGCTCTTATTACTAAGCTTTTTGTGTGTGTGTGTGGTTCTGGGGATTGAACTCGGGGCCTTGTGCCTGTGAGACAAGCACTCTACCAACTGAGCTACATCCCAGCCCCCTTATTACTAAGCTTCTAAAGTGCTTACTCCTTAGCAGTCACGGTTGGTGGTATCACATGGAGTATCTTGTCTTGACTGACACCTGTTTCTTTACCTTGCACAGGGTGGCTGTATATTTCATAGTAGATACAATTACATGTTTGTTATTTCCCTAAAATTTACAAACCATTCCATTGTTGTGGTTTCTGATGCTCTAATGAAGGTAACTGGTCTTAAATGGTTAAAATAATGCTGATTTTAAATTTTTTCTGCTGCCGCAAAAAAAAAAAAAAAAAAAAAATGGGGGGATGGGGGATGGGGGAAAGGGTTTTAATGCCATCTGGAGGCATTCTAGAGAACTGAAAAGAGTGGAATTACTGAAAAACTTAGTCTTTTGAGTAACACTTAGACCGGATAAGAATGTATACAATTAGAATGTAAGCTATTTGGGAGTGAGTAACATTTTTATAAATTGTTTAATAAGCACATTAGTTATTACAGAAACAGCAATTTTTCTAATTCTCAGCAACAAAATTATCTTACAGAACAAAATATGTTGGAAAGCTGCTAGCGTACGACATTTAATTTTACGTGGTTTAAAATCACCTTCAATAGACACCAATTTTGTTAATGCAGTTTGGTGGGTCGTTGACATTCTCCTTCCCTTGTGTATTTCTGAAGCATCCATTCCCTAAAAGAACCCGTTTCCATTACTCTGAACCTTGTTTCTTCTAACATGTATAAAAGTAGGTAAGCTGTCCGAGGAATCGCTCTTAAACCCTCTAGAGATGTAAAGATGGTGGAAGCCTGAAACACCACCTCACGTGCCCACCTCTGAGCCAAGTGGCTCCTTGGCCACCAGCCTCTCCTCCTGCCTCTTGAGCCAGAAATGACAGGAATGAAGTCTGGGGTGGCAAGGATCTCTCTCAGAAGTGGGAAATTCTGAACGTGGGATCTGTCGGAGCTCTCTCACAGGGCCTCTGTTCTTAGGAAGAGCAGCTGTTCTGAATGTGTAGAACTCAGGATGCCTGACTTGTTTGTGACAGGGACACTCTTATGCACTGCACCCCACCTGGGCTTTTAGGGAAGGCATGGTACCCCAGAATCTGAGGATCAGAAGGGTCATTCAACTTCAGGGATAAATTGGGAAATACATGTTCTGATTTTTACCCATTTACCACTCTGAGGGACAGAGTGGTCTTAAGAGACAAAACTAAGCCAAGAATCAGAATCAAGAACAAGTACTGAACCAGGTGCAGTCAGTGGTGCACACCTGTAAACCCAGTGGCTCGGGAGGCTGAGGCAGGAGGATCTTGAGTTAAAGCCAGCCTCAGCAAAAAAAAAAAAAAAAAAAAAAAAAAAAAGAGGCATTAAGCAACTCAGTGAGACCCTGTCACTAGAGAAAATACAAAATAGGGAATAGGGCTGGGGACATGGCTTGGTGGTGAGTGCCCCTGAATGCAATCCCTGGTACCCTCCCCCCCCAAAAAGAACAAATACTGAGATCAGATTATGTGTTAGGTAGTAAGTGTAAGTGAACTCCTCTGCTAGGGCCACCATAATAAAATACCCCAATCCAGGTGGCTTATGTGGCAATTTATTTTGTCATGGTTCTGGTGTTGGTTCCTTCTGAGAACTGTAAAAGAAGAATATGCGCCTGCCCTACTCCTTGGCTTACACACATCATCTTCTCTCTGGGCATGTCTGTCTCTGTGTCTCTCTTCATGAGAACACACCACATGGGATTGGGCCCCATCCTAATGATCTCATTTTAACCTAACTACCTCTATAAAGCCCTATTCCCAAATAAGATCACATTTTAAGGTCCTAGAGGTTAGGACTTCAAATATATGAATGGGCTGGGGAGGAATAATAGGGAGAAGGGACGATTCATCCCACATCACTAAAAGTCAGAGCAATCAGATCCTGAAGCCAGGTAAACAGAACAAGGAGTGTGTAGATTTCAGAAGACGGAACAAGGAGAGAGAGCCTGAGCAAGAGAGCATGAGTTATGGGAGTGGAAAGGGTGAAACAGAGCAAAGGAAACTGGAGCTAACAAACACAGGCACCAGGATAGGAACCTGACTTAAATGTGTAGGCGAATTTTACTCCAATACCCCTCAGAGACATTGTTGCAGAAATTCTGAGCACATCTAACCCAACAATTTACAAAAAAAAGATGTAATTCATAGTGACTAAGTAGGATTTATTACAAGAGTGCATGGTTGGTTTATCATTAGAAAATCAATCAGTGTAATCCATCACACTAATAGAATAAAGGAGAAGAAATCTAAATAGATGCCAAGAAATCATTTGACAAAATGTAGCCCTCACAAATGAATGTAAAAGAAAAACTTTAAAACTTTCAGCAAACTAGGACTAGAAGGGAACTTAGATAATCTGATGATGGACATCTATAAAAGAAGAGGAAGAAAAGAAAAACCTACTGCTTTTATCATAGACAGGGGCAGAAGTCCAAGTGTTTTCCTTCTAAGATCAGGAATTTAGTAGTATTGACTCCTATTGCTACCTCTATTCAACATTTTACTTGAGATTCTAGTCAGTGTCATAAGGCAAGAAAAGGAAATAATGGACATAAAGATTGAGAAAAAATGATTGCTAGAGAAAGACGTAAGGCTCTAATAAAGAGCTGCTTGAATCAATAATTTATCAAGATGAATATCCAGAAATCTATTGTGTTCCAATTTATTAGGAATAAGCAATTGGAAAACAAAATTTAAAAAGTAACTCCATTTACAATGTTATAAAATATAAGATGCTTAATAAATTTAGCAAAAGATATGTGGGACCTAAAATCTATGGAAACTATAACCCATTGATGAGAGCAATTTAAGACCTAACCAGATGGAGAGAAGTTCAAGAACTGGAAAACTTGACAATATTGGTATCTCAGTTTCTCTTTTACTAGATCTGTGGATTCAGTACAATCTCCATCAAAAGGCCAAGAGGACATTTTTGTAGAAAATAGTTTTACAGGTTGATCCTAAAATTTTTACGGAAAAGCAAAGGACGTAGGCAGCCAAACGATCTGGAAGAAGAACAAGATGGCAGCCTTCCAGTCCCTGATTTTAACACTTATTATAAAACTGAAGTAACTTAAGATGTAAGGGCAGACAAATCAATGGAGCAAACCAGTCTAGGAACAGACCACGCATATATGGTCAATTGATTTTCCACAAGACACAGAAGCAGTTGAATGGGGAAGGCCAAGTTGTTCAACCATGTCACAGGGACAGCTACTGAGGGGAAGGGAATCTCGTGCGGCCCACAGCTGAGAAGGATGAGAGACCTCAGTATAAAAGCTACAGCGACAAAGAGCCTGCCGAGAACACAGGATGGTATCTCCACAGCCTGGACAGGGCAAAAATCTCTTACAGGGGTCACAAAAACATATACAAGAAGATCTTAATTGGACTTCATCAAAACAAAAAGCATCAGCTATAGGCTGAGAGAAGGTATTTACAATACATATGTCTGACAAGTAATCTGTATCTATCCAAGGAACTCTGACAAGGAATAACAAAATGATAAGGAAACAAGTATTTTATTCTTCTTTTTAGGAAATGAGTATTTTAAATGGGCAAAAGCTTTGAAGTGTATAGAAAGGATAGAAATATTCACGCGACAGCTTTTCTACCTGATAATGTAATAACAATGAATCTGTGTTGAACACTTACTTGCCAAGGTGCAGATCTTAGCAGTTGACACCTCTTGTCCCTGCTAACTCTGGCAATGACCCATAACACTCCCCATTTCACAGGCAAAAGGGGCTAACTCATATCCCTGTGTTTATGTGGCTTCAAGTGCCAAAGCCCGATTTGAACCCAAGATCCAGACCCTGGAAGCTGAGCTCTTCACCATGGTCCCATTTCACTGATTTTGCAAACCCTATTGTCTCCGGAGACAATAACCACCATCCCAAGAAGAGCAAGTAATTGCCATAGGCCTACTACTAGATTGTCACCAGTCTAGAAAAATTCTAAAAATAATGGCCAAATGGAGATTCCCAAGGTTCTGTGAAGACCAAAGTTTGGCAGCACTGCTGTGTTTGCTTCATCCTGATTTGCCCACCACTGAAAGATCTTCTGTCAAGTCAAAGGCCAAAAGCATAGCCTTGTAGACAGATCCTGAGAGAGAGAGAGAGAGAGAGTGCCCTCCTTTATTCTGTAGATGGCCCTCAACTGAATAAAGTTAACTGTAGCCTGAAAGAATACACGAAGATTTAGAATGACCTTTGTAAATTAGAGAAATTGGATTAAATACAAAGCCTTAAACTACTCAGCGGGGAAAAAAAAAAAAAAAAAAAAAAAACATACAAAATGAGGCAGAAGGAAAATGGCCATCCAGGTGTAGACCTTGTGCAGTAAAAGAATTGGGAATTATTGTAAGCTCAGACTGAATTACAGTGACCCATGAAATGGTCCTCCTTCAAAAGTTAAAATATGGAAAGTGCCTATGACCGAGTACACTCTCCATAAATCATGGTTACTGCTATTATAACAGTATTTATGACTTATGAAAACTGGAAAACAGCCCTGTCCCTGCAGCTGCTCAGAGCTTCATTAGAATTTTAATCTGTTCTTTAAAAAAATAAAAAAGTGATGAGTTTTTAGAATGAGTTAAAGGTGGTAAAAACAGAAATGATGAGAGCATTTTTAAAAGGTCTTCTGAGGAGAGCAACGGCTGAGTGTAAGACTAAACATCCAGAGATGCCAGGCAGAACCAGCTATCTTCCAGGGTGTCAGGGGACGAGGCCACAGCAAGAAGAGCGCACCCTGCCTCTCCCCAGAGGGAAGCAGCCTCAAGGCTTCTCCTCCACCGTAGGGGACACGTCTCGGGAGACATGAAGTCACCGATGGGAGGAGCACAGTGGGTCTGGACGATGCCCAAGGATCCAGTCCTTGTACATAATATGTGACTCTCTGAGTCCAGTGTAGAGAGGACATGGTCAACACGTTCATATCAAGGAACAATGCCCACTTAAAATCTCTGTGCTCAGTGAAACGCTATCTTAGACAATGTTAAATATGGAAGGAAAAAAATCCAGAGAAACAGTTGTGGGCTCACCATATAAAGAAATCTGTCATTCATGCATGTGCATTTAATAAGGTTATACAAACCCATCACATAATAGGGCCTAGAAGTTGAGAGATCAAAGTCTATTGGGAAATGGTTACCAAAAGATTTTTTTTCTTTTTTCCTGAGAAACACGAAACCTTCTTGATATTTATTTTGGCAACGGAGATCTGGGTCTAACGTGATAAATCGTGGCTGATCTTTTAGTGGATGAGGTGTCCGTCCGCAGGGGCCTCCTTTCTGTGTCTGTTGAAGTGATTTGCCAGGACCCTGTTGGCAAAGAAAATGAGAAACCCAGCACACAGCCCCGGCCCCGGGAAAGGCGGCCAGATCCTGTTTCTCTGCTCATAGACATCAAGGATGAAAAATGAGATAGGAAAGGCCCCCCAGGGCTCGTGAGACCACTCATCATGCAGACGCACAGATGGGACTAAGCCTGCAAAGGCGCACGGCTTACCCAGGGGACAAGAAGGGCCACCATGCACTAAGCCAGGGGTGGCTTTGGGCCCAGCCTGCTGCTGCAGGAGAAGGGATAGTGGAGAGGGGTAGGCGTCACTGTACCATTGCTGGCACCCTCAGATTCAGACACAGGAACGCCAACTGGAGATCATGCCATCTCAGAACAAGCCTGTCAGCCCGGTCCTCTGTGGTCCCAGGGCCATCAAAGAGTCTAGCAAAATTAGGGACTCCATCCCTCTGTCCCTTGTTGGGTTTCCCAGAGACTCACTCTTTCTTCTTTACTGGGGACCCAATCAAATGTGCCTCTCTTCAGGATGTCATCTAGGTCAGGGCTCCTCAGACTATTTGGGGGTCATTTAATTTTTTAACTTTAATTGTGGGAAAATACATGTAAGATGCACCATTCTAACCATTTTTCGGTGACATTAAGTACATTCACATGTTTGGGCTACCACCAAGACAGTCTTTCCCCAGGATGGTTTTTCATCTTCCCAAACTGAAGCTCTCCACCGGGTACAGTGGTGCACGCCTGTAATCCCAGGGGCTCGGGAGGCTGAGGCAGGAGGATTGCGAGGTCAAAGCCAGCCTCAGCAATGGCGAGGCCCTTAGCAACTCAGTGAGCCCTGTCTCTAATAAAATACAAAAAAGGGTTGGGTGTAAGCTACCTGGTACCGAAAACCGGGAGGAAATCTCTCGGAGGCAGAGTAGAGCTTTTACTACTTTTACTTCTACTTTCTTAGAGAGAGCTTAGAGAGGGAAAGAAAGATTTTTAGAGAGAAAGATTAAAGCGAGCTTTTCTTCTTGTCTTCTTAGCTTAGAGTAGAAAGAAAGATAGAGCTTAGCTTAGAGAAAGATTAGAGCTTCTTTCTTCTCTCTTCTTTCTTCCTTCTTCTTTCTTCTGTCTTCTGTCTTCCTCAGGAGTCTCTGACCAGTCATTACTTCTTCTATCTGCTTTCTCTTCTGTCTTCTATCTGGTTTCTCTTCTGTAACCGCTCTGCCTACGTTCTGGCCGCTCTGATTCTTCTGACCGACCGAGTGACTGCCCGACTGGCTGAATTCTCCGTTCTCCTAACTCGGACCGCTTTCACCCGGTTATATACCTTCAGCTTTGCGGGTGCCTACAGGTGCGTCACATACATATCAGGTGGAACTTATGGCTTCCAGCTAGCTGCAACAGCCCTTCCTAATTAGGGCTCCTTCAGTTGGGGATGTGGCTCAGTGGTTGAGTGCCCTTGAGTTCAATCCCCGGTATCAAAACAATAAATCTAACTCACTTCACCCGGCCCCGGGTGACCAGGTTCCTGTTACCCCATACAGGGGCATGGTTCGTATTACTGTATGTACTAACTGCTGTGGACAATCAGTAAACACTGCCTGACAGCCTGGTTCTGCTCCCTTGCAATATAGTATTATCTTTCCTAAATTCTATGTTTGGCTACCTAGGCACCTCGTGCCAGTAGACTCAAAGCATTTCTCCTTTTTCTCTGGCTTATTTCACGTAGCACAATATCAAGGTTATTTGTGTTGCACCCTGGGTAAGAATTCCCTCCCTTTTTAAGGATGAATAATATTCCCTTGTATGGATATAAGACAGACCCTGACTTACTCTGGTTCAGCTTTTTTTTTTAGACTTTGCGAAGGTCCAGAAGTGATAGGCATTCCGTAGAGACCATGCTTGGAATTTTGAATGTGGATCTTTTCCTGGGCTGATTTTGTGCAGTCTGCTCCTCTCCTGATGCCGGGCAGCCACAAGGAGCACGGTCACAAGGGGGACAGGCAATGCTCCACAGCGTGTGGTAGTGACAAGCCAGGGTCCGTGATCAGTTAGGGGGATGAGCGTGTTTTCAACTTTTCCGACTCAGGACGAGTTGATCAGGCTCTGACCTCATTGTAAGTCAGGAAACCTTGGCACACCCCACACGGGGTTCAGCCATGCCCACTCCCACCTCGTGGCTACTGTGAGTGATGCTACTGTGAACACGGGTGTGCAAATATCTCTGCATCCCTGCTTTGGATTCTTCTGGGCTTGGACCCATCTTAAACTTTAATACAGCCTGGAGTCACAGGTACGCTCTGCATTACACCCATGAGAGCCTCTGTGCTGAAACTAGTGCCGCAGACATCACCCGCCATCCACCCAACGCATCCTCTTCCTGGTTCACCTTTGTAAACACAGCTCACGCCACACAGAGGCAGCTGGGTCAGCCACCATGCACAAAGCCCACAGGTTTTGCTGATCAACTGCTGAGATGCTCCGTGCGGAAGGAGAGGGATGTTTCCCCGCCCTACTTGTCAACGACCTCTGAGTCCTCCCAGTTCCATTGAAAGCTGAGTTCCTCTCACCTCACTTACAGATGAGGAGACCAAGGCTGAAAAACTTCTCCAAAGATTAGCAGCCACTGTGTCGGTCCCCGCTCAGCCCCTCCCTCTGGCCCCAAGCTCGGCTCCCTGGGTTGCTCCCCTTGCAGAACTTGGGAACATGTTAGTGGCACCTAGGAAAGCATTAACTGACCACTCAGAAAATTTCAGGGGCCATTCACAGGCTCAAGAAGTAGCTATTGGAGGTCTGTGTCCTATGAGAAGGAAATTTTTCAATGACACCTAATTAGGCTACATACGTAGCTGAGTGTCTCACTTGTGGTTGTGGTGGACACCATCTCCAGAAGGGAGTCTGGCACCTTTGCAGTGAACTCTTCAGTCCTCGGAGATATTAACTAATCAACCTGAGCTCCTCTGTAGTCACTGTGGCTTTGGCAGATGCTGACATTTTCCTGAGGTGTCACTCAGGCTGAGGAAGAACGTGGTTCGTCTTACTGTATTTAGTGACTGCAGTGAGTCATCGGTAAATGTTGCCTGACATTTACAGACTGGTTCTGCTTCCTTGCATTATAGTATTGTCTATCCTAAAACTTCTTCCTGTTCTTTCATTGAAGCCTCTTCTGGCATTTAGAATATAGCACTAATTCAACACAAAAGTATCTGCGCAAAGAAATGAGCAAATGCAACAGAATGCAAGGATGGTTAGAAGACATTTGCTAGGTGTCTTGTGCATCTTCTTGCAAAAACATTATCGGCCAGATTTGTTTTCTCTTCTACAGATTCTAATTAAGATACAAACCTCCAAAATGTGCAGCTTGGATATTTGCAAACTTAATTCCCCGTGTGCCCCAGTGCATAGGCTCTCTTTGCACCCCATGCCTCCAATGCTGGCCCCCTCTCAGACAGCCTGGTACCTTAAGGATATTCCCATGATACGACATCTGTGTTGTACCAGGCACTCAGTGGGACTCGTGGTTTTGCTTAATCCTAACACCAAACTGATGAGGCATATTATTTCATTATTACATATTGTATTACAGAGGAGAAAAACGGGATCTCAAAGGAGAAAACTGGCTCAGGGAGGTTTCAAACTTGGCAGAGCCAAGAATCCGGCTGGCCGCCCAGCTCCAGAGCTGCCTGAGGTCTGTGGCCTGGCCCCAGAGGACACGTGAAGGGGAAGAAGGGTTAAGGGAGAAATCCCACTTTTCAACAATGGGCTCATATTTTCCCAAAATCCTTCCATGTCTGCCTCCCTCCCTGTTAACAAGAGAGCTGCATCCCAAAGAGCCTGTGAGGAGGCGGGAGGAGACGGAGTTCCAGACACTCTCGTTCATGCTGCTTCTGCACGGCGATGGGGTCTTGGCCATTGCTGGGGCTGGAGTCTGGAATTCATCCCACAGTGCAGATAGCTGGCAGAAGTGACCTGACAGCCTCCCCGCCTCTGCCCACCAGCTCACCTCCCAGGACCTTCTGTGTCAGCAGAGGGCATTTTCCCGAGATCAGGCTTTTATAGAGATTTGCTCTCTGGAGAACTAACTCTAGGAGACTAGCATTTCCTTCCAGTGACACGCCCGCAAGGACCTAAGCACCTCCCTTTAGGCTCCACCTCTTAAAGGAGCCCCTGACCCCAAGGTCCTGCAACAGAGAACTCCACCGGCAGCCCTTCAGCTTCTTAAACAACTGAAGTATCCACAGGGACAGAAAACACAGGGATGAGGGCAGGTGACCACACCTCCACACGCACACCTCTCATGTGTCCAATAGGCCATTCCTGCTTTTAAAAATGAGGATCCTGGGGAATTTCAGGCACTTAGTTAGAATAGGACAGGTGTCAGTCTGTCGTGATCAACAGGAAAGAAAATACTAGCTACTCTCTGGATGCCATGTGTGGACTAAACACCTTATAAACAGGTAGGATAGAAAACTGAACAATAGGATCATGATATAACAATGATTCAGGGACGAGAAACGCAGGACCACCCTATAGATGGTCCACTCTGACTTTTCACAGCACCTCGAGAGTGGACCACACTAGAGTCTCCCACTTGGTAAATAAAGAAACCGAGGCCGACTGAGTTCATGCACACAGGTAATGTGTGGCCTGGCCAGGATTTTACCACAGAGGTGCCTGACTTGAGAGTACCCTTTCTTGGCACCGCCTCAGACTACACACATCTGAACTATGTTAACAATTAATTAGCAAGGGACGTTTGAAGTGGCAGGATGGCAGGGGCTTTGGGTCACGTGTAGTTTGTCCCCCAAGTTTCATGTGTTGAGAGTTTGGTCCCCAGTGGTGGTGATATGGGAGCTGGGGGAACCTTGAAAAGGTGGAGCCTAATGGGAGGTCTTTAGGTCCTTGGAGGCGTGTCATTGGAAGGAAATGTTATTCTTCTAGAGTTAGTTCTCCAGAGAGCAAATCCCTATAAAAGCCTGAACCTGACCCTTGACTCGCTGTGTAGCATTCGGTTTTGTGATATGATCTCCCACTCCCACACACTCTTGCCATTGTACCATCTGCCCTGAGATCTTCACCAGAGCTGAGCTGATCCTGGCATCATGCCCTTGAACCTCCCTCCAGGACTTTGAGCCAAATAAACTTTTTTTCTATATAAAGTTATCTAACCTCATATATTTCATTATAATAACAGAAAACTGACTAGAACAGCAGAAAATCCTGAAATGTGGGTCTATTTCATTTGAAATTTTAACATAAGAGTTTCAAGTTTGAGTTAGAGAAAGAGTATTATTCACTGCTTTTGGAGTTTCAATGCATGAATAAGCAGAATGAGACATGAAAAATAGCAATAGTTAGATGGAATTATTAACCATATACTTTTACTTCTTAGAACAATAGGATGCTAATTTCACACAACACCAGAAGTTGTATGCTCTAAAAACAAAGAGAAGATTTTTTTGGAAATGAGTAAATACATAAAATATTTTGTAATATATTATCCATTTGACCACAAGATAAAATCTTTTCTCCCATGAGCAAATTATAAAAATTGAGACCTTTTCTGATGTGCATTTTATTTTTCTTCTTGACTATTTGGGCTACATGCTATGACCCTCACTCCCAAATTTTACTGGGCATTTACTGTGTTTTGTACACTATTCTGAGCACTTTACTCATATTTTCACAGTTCTCTGGAGTAAATATCTTCATTTTCAGAAAAGAAATATATACACAGAGAGGAGTCTGGGATATAGTTCAGTTGATAGAGTGCTTGCCTCACATTCACAAGGCCCTGGGATCAATCCCCAACACCACACACACATTAAAAAAAAAAAAAAAAAAAAAAAAGAAGAAGAGAAAAGAAAAGAAATATATACAGAGAGAGATTGTTAAACTTAACCAGGATTACTCAGCTAGTTTATTGCAGAGCTAAGATTTGAACCAAGTTTGACTTTTTGGCCCATGCGTTTAATCACATGTATATAGATCCTCTTTTTTGTCTATTAAATTTTCAAAATATTTCCAAGATACTGAACAATAATGTATCTCTAAATAAGAGAACAGCATTTCCACATATGTGTCACCTCAGGGTTTACTTAGATGTTCAGAAATGCACTTGAAGTAGTAATTGATATAATTAATATCTGTATCTTCCCTTTAAATGTCTGAAGCATATCAGCATTTTTATCTTCTCTTTGAACATGTCCAAGAAGAGAACACTGTATTACATTGTGAAGTACATTTGAATCCTGTTGGATTTTCTTCCCTAATAATCACCAACACTAATGATGCTAAATTGCCTCCAAGTGAGAACAGAGAGAGCAAAAGGTTTCAGTCCCTTTAAAAATACTAAATTTGATATTCAACTCCTAGGGGTTGGTTTTTGCAGGAAGGTCCCCTGTTGCCTGGGGACAGATTTTGCAAGCTGGAGCCTGGTGTGATGCTGAGTGAGACCCGAGACCGGAGGTAGACTTCTTCAACACGAGGATGTAGAAGGTTCTGGAAGCTTAGGACACTGGGCGGGTCACAAATAAGCTCTTAAAGGAGTCCCCTGTAGAGAACAGCAGAAAAGATTCAGAAGGATAGGAATGGAAATTTCTCTTCTTCCAGCAGTTGTAAATGGATGCCTGTGTTATTTAGTCCCTTCTCTTTATCCCCCAAACCAGGGTTGCCAGACACCCAGTTAAGTTCGAATTTCGCATAAACAAGGAATAATTTTTTTTTAGTGTGAGTGTGTCCTCTGCAATATTTTGGACACACTTCGACTAAAAAATTCTTTGCTGTTTACCTGAAAGTCAGCTTTGTCTAGCCATCCTGTTATTTTCATTCACTAATTTCTAAAACCCTTACCAAGCACCGTGGGTCCAACTGGGCTTCAGAGTCTTCACAGATAAAAGAACAGGAGGTGGGCAGAGAAGGGAGGGAAGGAAAGGGAGAGGAGAGAAAGGAACGGGAGGAGAACAGAGTAAGAATGGATTCTGGCCAGTGGCCAAGTCAAATAACTCAATTTGCAAGAAAGAAATCCTAAAACTGAGGTCATAGGAGGGAAATGTCTGTTTCACAGACTCTTTTAGCCTGAACATTGGCCCCAAAAAGAAACAGGCAGACGTCCCGTTCGCATCTGAACACCCCAGCTCATCCAGGAATGGAGAGATTTGGAATGTGAAGATTCTTAGCTTTGGAACTTCTTTGGAATACCACGATTGTTTATCAATGGCAAGAAGGACATTTTTTTTTTCTTTTTCTTTTCAGTGAGATGTTTTGGTAATTGGATAGCAAAGAAAGCCACCTAACTTCAGTTTGTTACTAAGATGCCTTTGAAACTTGGTGGATAAACTTTTGTTTGTCCTGTGCTGAAATGCAAAAAAAAAAAAAATATATCAGATACCTGATCTGGAGAAGAATTTTATCCCTGTTTCAAAATCACCCAGTTTGGCCGTCAAGCATGAAGATGGCTTTTTTTTTTTTTTTTTTTTTCTTTCCACAAGTTAAAAATATTAACTGACAGCTTAGCTTCAAGCCTGTTTTTTTTTTTTTTTTTTTTCCTTTAATCTCCAACCAGACAAATTAAGCAAGAAGCCTCCTTGCCTTCATCCTGGACACGTCACAGATGTGACTCTTCAACAGGAGATGGCTTTTTAACTGTGGATGGGGAAAAATAACCTTTGGAATTTTTAGGATGTTATTACAAGCAAGTTTACTCATTTTTGACTTGCTAAGCCACGACTGGATCAAGCCTTCCACAGGGTAAGAATATTTTCACGTTACTGTTTCATCTTTAGTATTTCAAGAGCAGGATCACGGCCTTGGGGAACAGGGCCCTGAGGCTCTGCTGTCTGTGGAGTATGTCAATGTGAGTGTCCTATAACAACAGTCCGTTTCTGTCTGTGCCATACACTAAAGAGTCTGCCACACGACAGAATCGGGACCGCTGGAGCAGGGATAGGAGCCCATCTTCCTTTTTGGACCAAGGAAACATTAGTATTTCTAAGAGACATTTAAAGGGCTGTGCTAACAGCTTCCCTAATGGGTGGACAGCTGTGTAGGAGCCTGCCATTTCTGGGATTGTTTGGCATCATTGCTGCTGCTGAAAAAAAAAAAGAAAGAAAGAAAAAGAAATCTCACTGGTGATGCAGGAGTTTTCTGAGCTAATGCATGACAAATCGGCCTGGTTGTTTTGCTGTTGGTTTAATTTGTGAAATATGATCCATGATTGCTTTTCTTTCCATTTTCTTCCGTCTTTTCTCTCTTCTTCATCTCAGTGGATTTTGATAAGCTACCTTGCACATTTAGTTCAGATCATAGCGATGGTATTCTATACGCTTGCCCTTAAAGAGACTTCCAGAAATTCCAAAGTCAGCCTCTTTCCAGAGAGCCAAGTCAGCATCTCCACAAGATGGGCTGTCTGTGGGAACCCACCACAGAGCCCCAGGGGACCAGGTCAGCCCACCGTGGCAGCCAGCAGAGGCAAGTGCCATTTTGATAGGAGAAATGTCCAGAGGAAGTTGTCAGCTGATGTAAACAGCAGGACCAATGGGTGTGCGGACCCAAGGATCCTACCCTGATCATTTATGTTTCAACGCTATCTCCTGACTATGGGTCTTAACTACGGTGGCCATCAGATCACCTGGAGAGCTTTTGAAAATATTGACGAATCAGAATTAACCAGACTGGACATGGTGATGCACACCTGTACTCCCAGCAGTTTGGGAGGCTGAAATGGGACATCACTTGAGCCCAGGAGTTTGAGTCCAGCCTGGGCAACCCACAGAGACCCTTGTCTTAAAAAAAAAAAAAAAAAAAAAAAATCAATCAAATTACCATCTGCCCCTGTGATTCTAATATACATTCATGATCAAAAGTAATAACTCAGGAGGCCTCAAACCTGATTAAAGTATCTGAATCACTGAAGAGAGTTTAAAATGCAGATTCTTGGGTCTCTTCCACTGGAGTATCGTTCATTGTGTCTGGGTTTGGGCCTGGGAATAAGTAGTTTTGAAAACTTTTTCCAATTGATTTGACACTTAGTCAGATTTAGAAACCATCATCGCCCTGACTGAATCACATTAATTTCAGATATATATATATATATATATATATATATATATATATATATCTCCCTTGTGCTGAAATTAATGTGATATATATTATAATATCATAGAAATATATATATTAATGTTACTATATATTTAGGAATATACATATTTCCTAGCTTGATCCAAGCCTGTTTCTCTCTCATCTCCAAGGAAGAAATGCCCGATTCTTTTCACCTCTGGTGTTCTTGACCTCATCCCCTCCCAGCTCCCTTCCAGGCCCCTATCTTACTGTTATCTTGGTTGCTCTTCCTACCTGGTCTTATACCCACATTTTCCCCCGACAAAATAAAAACAGCCACATTCATCAACCACTATGTACTGGTCAGGTTTTCATTACTACAACAACATACCAAAGGCAGGTTAACTTTGTAAAGAAAAGAAGCTTATTTAGCTTATATGTCTGAAGGTTCCAGGGCATGGTGGTGGCATCAACTCACCTCTGGTGAGGCCCTCATGGTGAATCACAGTGTAGGAGCACATGGGGAAGGAAGATATCTCATGGTGAGGTGAGAAGTAGAGAGATTCAAGGTTAAGGTCAGGCTTTTGGAATAACTCACTCTCTGTGAACTTACTCCAGGAGACTAGCCTTCCCTTGCAAAGGTAACACCCTTGTGACTTAAGGACCTCCCATTAGCCCCCATCTCTTAAAAATGTTACTACTTCCCAATAGTGTCACTCTGGGGACCAAGCCTTCAACACACAAATTTTGGGGGGAACAAGCAATATCCAAATTGTACCATACAGCAAATATAGAAGTCAGTCCCTCCTTACCTGCAAGGAATACATTCCAAACCCCCAATTCCAAATACATTCCACACTCTATATATATTATGGTTTTTCCTGTAGATGTATATCTGTGACAAAGTTTAAATTATAAATTAGCCACAGTAAGAGATTAACAGTAATAACTAATAATAAAAAATTATTAAAACATACTGTAATTAAAGTTATGAGAATGTGATCAGCCCCTCCCCTCCCTCTCAAAATCTTTCATTGTACTCTACTCAGTCAATCTGATAACAAAAATGGCTCCGAAGTGACTAACAGGCAGGTAGCTTATACAGCATGGATACGCTGGAACAAAGGATAACTCATGTCCCATGTAAGATGAAGCAGGATGGCACAAGATTCCATCACACTGTGCAAAATGGCACACAATTTAAAACTTTGAATTGTATATATCTGAAACTTTGTCTAATATTTTCAGACCTTGATTGACCATGACTAATTGAAAATGCAGAAAACAAACATGAGTAAAGGGAGAACTACTCTACTGAATTCTCCCTCTTTCTCTCTCTCTTCCAGTCCTTTAATCTTTCACTAGCCCTTCTTCCTTACCTACTGTGCACAGAGCTGGTTTCTAGTGTCTGTACTTGGTGGGTCTCCATGGCTTATTTCTCAGTGAGCCAAGCTGTTGGTCCTTCCCAGTCCTTAACTTCCTTGATCTTTTTGCAGCATGTAACCCTCTTTGAACCTTGATGATGCCCTCTGCAAACCATCTATTCCTTGGCTGCTCTCCTACTATGTTCTCTTGGCATTTGTACCAGGGTTCAGATCTTTGGTTCATTTTTTTTTCTTCTCTTTTTCTCTTCATTACCCTCATGGTGCTTGCATCCATGTCTATAGTTCTAACTCTCATCTATCTCTGTCCCAATATTTCTCAAATCAAGATTTCTAAATCTGATGTCTTCCTGGACCTCCTAACCAGTCTTTCCAGCCATCCCCTGGCACCTCACACATATAAGGGTTCAGGGTCACAGTTCCCTTCACCACTTCCACCCACCCCAGCCCCAGCTCTTCTTATGCTAACAACGCCTCCCAAAACCAAAACCTGTGCACTCCTTCCCCTTCTTTAGCTCCAACACTCAAGCACTTGTTCTATCCCACCACTTCCTATTTCCACAGCCTCTCCTACAAAAATTCTATCCCTTTAAGTTTCCTTGGCCAACCAAGTTTTAAATCGTGTGCCATTTTGCACAGTATGATGGAATCTTGTGCCATCTTGCTTCATCTCACGTAGGACATGAGTTATCCTTTATTCCAGCGTATCCATGCTGTATAAGCTACCTGCCTGTTAGTCACTTAGGATCCATTTTGGTTATCAGATGGTTATCAGATGACCTGCACAACCCAGGTCATCCTGTGCCCTCCATGGCAGCCTGGTCTCCCTGCAAATTTCTTCCATTCAATCTATATAATGCTGCCAGATTAATTTATCTGAAGGACAGTTCTGATTCTACCACTTCTCTGCTCTAAAACATTTCATAACTTTGAATTACCAAAAAATGATGTTCATATTCCCAGCCTGGCCCTTAGGATCTTTTGTGATATATGCCCCCATTTATTTATTTATTTGTCTATCTATCTATCTATCTATCTATCTTCTTTGCAGTGCTGGGGATGGAACCCAGGGCCTTGTATGTGGTAGACCAATGCTCTACCACTGAGCTACACCCCCTTGTATTTTTCTAGCCTCATTTCCTACTACCTGCCTCCAACCCCATGCACACAAAGCACCTGCCAAACTGGTAATCATGCTGTTCCTCTAACATGCCTTGGATTTTTCTTCTGAATGCCTTCATTCAAACCATCTCTCTGCAGAGAGTGGCTGCTCTTAATTCTCCTACAAGATTCTCTCGGTTCTCACGTGAGATCCTCTCGTACTTTCCTATGGCCAGGTTCCAAGGTCCAGCTGAGCTCTCCCTCTGCCACTATGCAAATATGCTGGGTGCCTGACTTTGCCCCTAGTGTGTTTACTTACAATCTAATGACTATGCGGCTTCTCTCAGCATCCATGGGAATTGGTTCCAGGACCCACCTCGGATACCAAAATCCATTAAGTAAAATGGCACCGTATTTGCATAGTACCTGCACACATCCTACCGTATACCTTAAGTCATCTCTAGGTTACTTCCAATACCTCCGACAGTGTAAATGTGGACATCGTAGTTACGCTGAAGTACTGAGACAACAGAAAGTCAGTACCGATCCATTTTTTAAAAAGCTATTTTCTATTTATAGTTGGTTGAATCTATGGTTGCAGAACCCACAGGCCTGCAGGGCCGACTATCTGAGTGATAACTGGTAGGCATACAACACCTCAGCACGGCGGAATCTCGCCTTTGTTATTGCCTGAGCATCTTGAGATGTGGGTTAACCAGGTATCAGCTCCAACCTAGAAACATAACGCATCCCAGGATCCAAAACTGTGCATTTTAATCTGCTAATCAAATGACTCAGGCTAGAAAAGAAAAAGGAAAAAGCAAGAAATGAAATTATATATGTTTGTTGGTTTCAGTTTTCAGAATTCAGAGGTGAGAGAGATGACCATGGTGTGGCCCTCCCTAGTGGAATCTACACCTTCCCACGTCCAGTACCACGTGCACCCCATTGCAGCAACAGACGGTGGGGGTGGGGGGCGGGGGTACTCCCCATTGATGTTGGCCTCCTGCTCAGTGTCTTTGGCCTCATAGCTGAGGCCTGAGCCATGCTACCATGGCTCATGATTGTGGTGTATGTTGCCTTCAGGTACACCCACGGCACAAAGGTGGGTGTGTTGGGTGGGGACCTAGGCCTAGTGCCTGTGCCAACAGGGAATAGGGTATTACTGGATGAGGAATGGCTATGAGAACTCGAGATTACCCCAGAAATTCAAGTATCCCAGAGTTCAAACCCAGACTTTTAAAATTCTTTCTTCTTTTTTTTTTTTTTTTTTTTTTTTTTTTTTTTTTAGTACCAAGGATTGAACCCAGGGTCATTTAACCAGTGAGCCACATATTATATTTACAGAGGACCTGGCTTAATTGCTTAGGGCCTCACTAAGTTGCTTAGGGCCTTGCTAAGTTGCTGAGGCTGGCTTTGAACTTGCAATCCTCCTGCCTCAGCCTCCAGAGCTGCTGGGATTACAGGCGTGTGTCGCCACACCTGGCCAGGCTTCTGAAATTCTATTCTGATCCCATCTGAGCTCTTGAAGACCTCCACACTTTGATTTATCTGCTGAGTGCTCTGTGTCTCAGGAAGAGGCCTCAACTCTGATCCCTTCTTGCTCATAGCCTTCATCCCCACAGTCCCCAGACCAGAGGTGGCAGGCAAGGGTTCCTTAGCCTGGGCCTGGCCATGGCACCCAGCCACCCTTACAGATGTTGAGGTGGCACCTGCTGATGTCTTTGGAACATCACTGGGATATGTGCCGGGCGTCATCCAGCAGGCTCAGTTATGGATTGCTTAAAGCCTACAACTCTCCGATATGACTGCAGAAAACCAAGAGAATTTCTCTCTCCTAGTTCTACTCTTAAGGATTGGCTAAAGGAAGCACTCCACAAGAAGGAAAATAACAGAACAAAGGTGGGATTTTCAAAGGGAAAGAAAAACAGGATGACTGAAAATAGGAAGTAGACATGTAAGACTCTTCTTTCTTTCGCTGTGTTTTTTTTTTTTTTTTGGGGGGGGGGGTACCAGGGATTGAACTCAGGGGCACTCGACCACTGGGCCACATCCCCAGCCCTTTTTTGTATTTTATTAGAGACAGGGTCTCACTGAGTTGCTAAGTGCCTCGCCATTGCTGAGGCTGGCTTTGAACTCGCCTCAGCCTCCCAAAGTGCTGGGATTACAGGCGTGCACCACCGCGCCTGGCTTTTCGCTGTGTTTTTACGGCGAAGCCAAAGTTGTGATGCCCTCTGATGTGATGGTGTGTGTAGAAGACATACTAAGACAGCTGTATTTAAAAAGCAGAGAGGATCAGGGAGCTAAACGGAGGGAAGGTTTCTACTCTTCATTCAAAGTGGTAAAACACCAACCCCATAAGTGGTGGTAAGTTCTCTGTGCATATGGCAGTACTGAGCGCCATGCCTGAGGAGACCGTGCCAAGAACTGTGCACAACAGCCTTGCGTGGAGCTCTAAAAATGCCCCAGGAACCCACACGGAGGTAGGAGAACAAGCCAGAGGCATGAGGAACAAAAGGAAGCACAGAAAAGAATGAAAGGGCCAACGTAAATCCTAACCTAGGAATACTCCTCTGGATGGAAATGGACTAAACACAGAAATTAAAACACCAGGGATTGGTAGAGTGGATTTTAAAAACCCTCTTCCGTAAGTGAGACAATCAGACATTTCATTGGCAAAAAGGAAAAAGAATTTCAAACTCCTCAACTCACACAAAAATCAACTTAGAATATGTCAGGGACTTAAATAATGTGAAGCAAGACTATCAAACATCTAGGGGGGAAAACTGTGATAGAATAAAGTGGACCCTCACGAGGTGTCCCCATCCTCCTAGACCTCGGGACCTGTGGAGATGTCACCCTAGTGACAAAAGGAAGTGAGAGGTTTGGACATGCCCACTGTTGGCTTTGAAAATGGAGGAAGGGGCCTTGAGCCCAAGACTGGAGGCAGCCTCTAGAGTCTGCAGAGGGCAGGGAAGTGGATTCCCTCCTTGGGCTCTGAAAGGAGGCACAGCCTGTGGCATCTTACTCTTAGCCCGCCAGGACTGATTCTGGACTTTTTACCTCTAGAACAGTCCATACGTTTGCGTTCTCTTAAGCCGCCGAGTTTGCGTAATTTCCTCCAGTGGCACTGAGAATTAATACAAGCACATGGGGGGGAAAAAAACCCTTTGGGACCTATAAGTAAGCAAAAAAAAAAAAAAAAAGTGGATAAATTGGGCCTACATCAATTAAAAACCATTTGGACTGTAAAAAACCTTCAAAGAAGATGCCAATGAGAAATTACAGACTGGGAGAAAAAATAATTGTAGACTATATACCTTGCAAAGGACTACCACCTAGAACTCCCCAGTCTCAGCCAACAAGCCAGCCAGAGAAGTGGGCGACAGACAGGCAGACACCTCACTAAAGCACCTGCGCACAGGGAAGGGAGCCCCGGGGAGGGTGTTGGACAGCATTAGCTTCAGACCACAGTGACGTAAGGCTCCACCCACCACCATGGCTAAAATAAAGAGTGATACCACCAAATGCTGGCAAGGGCACAGAGGAACGGGATCATTCAGCTCAGTGCTGCTCAAAGTGTCAAAAGATACATCCACTCCAGAAAAAGGTTCTGCAGTTCCTTTTATAGCTAAATACAGACCCGGTAGTCCTACTCTTGGGAGTATAGCCCAGAGACATGAAAATGCACTTTCAAACAACAAGGTTCATAGATGTTTTATGATTAATAGTTAAAAACTGGACACTACCTAAATGTTCATAGTATTGAACATCACTCAGCAATTAAAAAAAAAAAAAGAACGGACTGTTGATGCATACAGCAACTTGAAGGAATCTATACCGAGTGAAGGAAAAAAGGCCAGGTTCAGGAGGGTATGTATTTCATACTCCATATGTATGACATTTGTGGAATAATAAGTGTCTATAGGTATGGAGAAGAGAGCGAGGGGTTCCAATGGTTGGGGGGCAGCGGGTGGCTATCAAGGAGAAGAATGAAAGGACTTACAGAGATAGCAAGGTTAAATGTCTTGATATCTTAGTGGCTTGTTAGATGTGGCTGTGCATGTGACAAAATTACAGCAATATACACATACTAAAATATAAATAAGCTCTTTTTATTTTTTTATGAAGCAGTATGTTCTTAATATTTTTCTCTGCCCCTCCTGATTGTGTGTTGGTCTGTTGTGTCTTAGCATCCACATATCAAAGAGAACATTCAGCCTTTGGTTTTTTGGGATTGGCTTATTAGCATGATACTCTCCAGTTCCATCCACTTACCAGCAAATGCTATAATTTCATTCTTCTTTATGGCTGAGTAATATTCTGTTGTGGATATACACCATATTTTCTTTATCCATTCATTTGTTGAAGGGCACCTAGGTTGGTTTCATAGCTTAACTATTGTGAGTTGAACTGCTATAAACATTGATGTGGCTGCATCACTATACTATGCTGATTTTAAGTCCTTTGGGTATATGCCAAGGAGTGGGATAACTGGGTCAAATGGTGGTTACATTCCAAGTTTTCTGAGGAATCTCCATCCTGCTTTCCAGAGCAGTTGCACCAATTTGCAGTCCTACCAGCAATGTAAGAGTGAACCTTTCCCCCTCATCCTTGCCAACATTTATTGTTACTTTTAGAATACAGATAAGTTCTACAGACTGTTCTAATGTCACTTTCCTGTCTTTGACATGGCATTGCAGTTAGAAAAGATGCAAACATTGGAAGCTGGTCATGTGGAGCCGCTGTAGAGCATGAGCTTAGCCTGCAGGAGGCCCAGTGTTCCACAGCCAGCACCGAAAGAAGAAAAGGCGTTGGCAGGGCTGGGGCTGGGGCTCAGCGGCAGAGCGCTCGCCTCGCACGTGCGCGGCCCAGGTTCATCCTCACGTAAACATAAATGCATTGCATTGTGTACAACTAAAGCAAATAAATAAACTTTTTAAAAAAAGGCGTTGACAGTGGCAGAGCCTGGGTGGAGGGAGCTCTGAACGTCCCTGTACCTTTTGGGGCAGCTTCTTGGAAATCTATAATCATTGCAAATCTTAAAAGTTTTTTTTTTAATATGCCCATCATCCCAAGAGAAGCAATTGTTCTCTTTCTATATATTAATCTTCATGTAGTAATCAAAATATCTGGTGAGAATATACCAGAATTCTGCAGTGCCCAGGGATGTTGGGCATCAGTAGGGCATCACTAGGTGCTAGAGGGATTTCCTTTTCTTTCCGCTTCCTGGGCATCAGCAGGCCCTTGCCTTTCTGTCTGCCTGACCACACAGCCCCTTGGTATAGACCATCTGTCATTTGTAGCCTGAGCTAAAAACGAACCAGGGCACCTAACAAGCGTTAAACCATCCCAGACTGCTGGTGTCTTGCAGGCGCACCTACACCCACACACCCGCGCACCCACACGTCCTTTCCACCCAGCTGCTGTACAAGCTGGCTCTCCACACTGGCTACCAGGGACTCCCAGTTCACAGGGCTCCACCATGTTTGGCTCCTGGGCCCGGCAGAGGCAGTCAGTCACACCACAGGATGCCTTTGTCCTCAGTAGGGATGTGGAGCAGTCCTGGGAGCTTGCAAAGTATGGAAGCATCTGCCCTCCTCCGGCTCCCGGCACGCCGGGCCGCTTCACGGTCCTATTCTAAGGTCAGGCCACTTGCTCCTGCTGAGATGAAGGCCAGCCTCAGCCCAACTCGGAGCAGACAGGCCGTGTCTTTGGGCCGTTCTCTCCCTCTTTCTTCCCTTTGTCCCCATCTTCCACAAACAGGAAACGGTTTGGCCTTCGGCAGCGCCATTGTAGAGACTCTCCTGGCTGCCCAGGCCCTGGAGTGGGCAGCACTTCCTTCTCCCGTCCCCGTGTTCGGTTCCTCCAGGGCACATCCAGGTGACCAAGCTGACAAACTCATCTGAATGGAGGTTTGAAAAACTGATATCGACCATATCAAACTGATATCAAAAACTATATCATGGATGGCTTTTAAGAATATAGTTTCTAAGTCCTGTTTCTTCCCCCTACCTTCATCTCCCCATCACTGGTATCATGACTGAAGGTTGTAACAAGTGCCTGAACCCCCCAAATAGGGAACGTGAACGTAGAGATTGGAAGCAATAAAGAGCCACCGGGGAGAAGCTCTGCAGCAAGCCACCCTGCCGCGAGGTCCTCGGTGGACTGGTTCTCACTCGCCATGCAAGCAGGACAGGTACTGACCAAGACGTCATGAGGGTTACTTGCAAAAGCCAGCTGCCTCCAAGCCAGTAGCCCTTGGCAGAAATCAGATTCCACAAGAGCAGGGTGAGACTGGACGGAGAAGCCCACAATGACCACAGAACGGTCTGATTAGAATCTTGCTCATCCTGTGGTTCCTTTGCAGCATGGCCTATGGACAATTTCCACACCACAGCCTTTAAGGTTCCCAGCACCCAAAGACATTGCAATGACTCTCAAGAGTGACCCTGCCAAGACCTGCGCTGCCCTGTGGCCTAATGCTGTTTTCGACATGTGGGTATGGGGTGAGAATCAGGGAGCAGAGCCCCCCAAAACACATGGAAGCCACACTGGGGGAAAACTGTCACTGTCACCCACCTCTATGGACACTGAGATCTGAGTTCAAATTTTATCTCAGTTTAAATTCTCCCAGGATTATTTTCTTCTTCCCTGAAAGCTGACTTGAGGATTAGTGCAGGTTTAGGAGATATAACAGAAGATGAAAGACTTGTTCTCCCCACTTAGGTTGTTCCACATCAAGCACTTTGGAGCTGTTACGAAATGAGCTTCGCTTAAGTCACAAGACCCACCTTCTTACATTTCTATGTCTTGTCCATCATTAGGTGGCCCAGAAAATTAAACTGACCAATATAACCCAAGGGTGCTCATCAGAAACCAGGGGAAGCCAGGTGTGGTGGCACACGCCTGTAATCCCAGAGACTCAAGAGTCTGAGGCAGGAGGATCGCAAGTTCAAGGCCAGCCTTAACAACTTAGTGAGGCCCTAAGCAACTCAATGAGACCCTGTCTCAAAATAAACTATAACAAGGGTTGGGGATGTGATTCAGTGGTTAGGCACCCCTGGGTCAACTCCCAGTACCAAAAAATAAAGTAAAAATAAAAATAAAATAAACCAAGGGGAGCCACAGGTGACAGGGTTTGGAGTGGCAGCTAGAGGGCAAAGCCTAGAACACCTGACTACTGTAGTTCCTTTACGTGACTATGAACAGCCAGAGTCCATTCCCGTGAGACCTTCATATTATATACTTAAAATCCACATTTATCCATAAAAACATGTTGCCACTCAGCTCAGGCAGCTTTGTGAGGAACTGTCATTCTCAGGGGGTGACAACATTAATTAAAGTTTTAAAAATCCCCACTTACCAAAATTTGCGATTTTTTTTTTAGTGATGTCATACACTTTAAAAAAAATAGTTGTAGATGGACACAATACCTTTATTTTGTTTATTTAGTTGTTTCATGTGGTGCTGTGAATGGAACCCAGGGCCTCACACATGCAAGGCAAACACTCTACCACTGAGCCACAACCCCAGCCCATACACATTTTTATACTGTGCTTGTCCTTTATTATTTTTTCCTATTTAAATATAAATATGAACATCAAAAGAACAAAGCTAGAAAGGGTAGTCACATTTTTGTCATTTTTCAATCCAAATTAAACATGATGTTTGTCATATTTACATTTCTTTTAGTGAACTAATACAATAAGAAGCTATCAGCTCATTAAAAATTTGTTATAGGTTTCTCTGAGAAGTGAAACCAAAATTAAAGTGTATCCCCCACAGTGTTCTTACTCGCAGCCTGCTCATCCAAGTCCCTCAGCACGTGGAGCAAGCTTTTCTTGCAGAATAGTGCTAACTCTGGTCTATGGGAGCCTTAGAAATTGCTGGGTAGATATGTAACAGGTCAGGTCCTTAAATAATACAAATTATCGGCATCACTTACACTGATATGAAGGTGTTCTACTGTCTCCATACCAAACCTTCCAAAATGCTGTATTACCAAAGTGAGTTAGACTGTTTTGCTAAAGTAGTTACCCAGAATCTGCACCCTTACAGTTGAACTTGAGCTGGAATTTCCAAATCCCACAAATGTCGTGGTGGCAACAGTCCAGTACCCCAGTGCCGGGCAGCCCGGGCATGATGAGTCACCAGCAGAGTCTCTGATCGCCAGCACCGTGGACACCCAGCCGGGCCCCGACATGCCATCATAGTGCGTTGGAGGATGGGTAGCTGTCCTGGGGGTGAGAGAATGAAAATTAAAAAGCACACAGCAGCTGCTGGATGAGATCAGAGCTTTCAGGCCGGGGAGCATAGAGATGATCCAGTCCACGGAACCTAGGGCCAGGTTCAGGGGCCACGTGGGCTTTGCCATTGCCCCACTCTACAGACGAGAGGCACACTTGGAGTTGTTCTTTGAACAACCTGGGGACGCGCAGGAAGGTTTTAGAGGAACACAAATAACAGTCAAGCATCATCACATGAGCCCTTGTGAGCCAGGTGGTACTCACAGTCGGGCATTTGCTTCTGCCTTATTTTCACGAGACATTGCTGTCGAAAGCTCTTCCACTGTGGGCCACAGTGGTGTCCTCGACAGTGCCCCATGAAGAGGGTGGGGCTGGTTTTATTGTTCGCATTGTAAAGCGACCACCAGCCAGTTTATGGATCTGAGTTTATCGTCAGAGTGGGACAGGAACCCAGGCCCGCTGCTGCCCACCTCTTAACACAGGCCAGAGCTGCCAGACCCTGGAGTGTGTTCTCAGAACCTGGGCACTTGCCAGGACCTCTTGTCCTCTTGGTCGGATGCCCAGGACTTTTGTATGTGTATGTGTATCGGGGATTGAACTCAGGGGCACTCAACCACTGAGCCACCTCCCCAGCCCTATTTGGTATTTTATTTAGAGACAGGGTCTCACTGAGTTGCTTAGCACCTCACTTTTGTCAAGGCTGGCTTTGAACTTGCAATTCTCCTGCCTCAGCCTCCCAAGCCACTGGGACTACAAGCATGCACTACCACGCTCAGCCCCGGGACCTTTCTTTAAGAGCAGAATGCCTTGCCTCCTCGAAATAAAGAATTAGCATTAGCAATAGAGGTATGTACAGAAACCTGATTCAGTATTTTCCAAATTACTATATTTGTGCTGTATTTCTGAAATTTACACTGTCTTTCTTTGTCTGCAAAACCTCTGGGCTCCTACAGTGGTGTTTGAGTTGGAAAGTGTTTTTTTCAAGGCGTGCGCGCGCGCACACACACACACACACACACATGATCATTCTCACTGCAGGAATGAGCTGAAGGCAGCCAGAAAAGCCATCTCAACCACTTGCAATGCCCACTAGCAGAGCAGGTGGCAGGGCTCTGCATAACATTTAATATTCTCAAGTCTGCAATAGCCTGATCCTAACTCTTGCAGAATGGCCCCTCCCCATCTTTCCCCTACTTCCTCTAGTTATCAAGGGCCAGGTAGATGCTTTTCCCCTGGACTAATGTCCTTGGGGTGAGAGGAGAAACTGGATTAAGGCACCTGATGCAGACGTGGCCAGGGCCTCGACCCCTCACAAGAAATGGCATAGCGGAGCAGCGAGAAAAGGGACCCACGAGGCTGGCTCTTGCCTCTAGCCATTGGGAACTTCATCAAGATGTAATTAGAAGTCACCTGTCACACTGTATGATGTGCAGAGCTCCCACTAGTCAAGTTCTGGGCTTCCAGAGACCACAGATCAAATGTGGAGAGAAGAAAGGGCAAGACCACACAATAATAAGTGTAACTTGATTCTCTTCTAGAAAACTAAGCGGTGGTGGTGGGGGTTGGTGCACGAGGGGTTAAGTTTCTGAGGCCCACCCTGGAAAAAAGCTTTTGCACATATTAAATTCAATGCAGAATTTAAGTATCAGACACAGAGGACCCGCTGTTGTGGTTTCAACGTGAGGTGTCCCCCAAGAGCTCATGTGTGAGACAGTGCAAGAACATTCAGAGGTGAAATGATGGGGTTATGAGAGCCTCAACCCAATCAGTGGATAGGGATTAACGGAGTGGTAACTGAAGGCAGGTAGGTGTGGCTGGAGGAGACGGGTCACAGGGCCATACCACTGGGTATCTATTTTTCCCCTGGCAGGCGGAGTCTGCTCTCTCTCTGCTTCCTGGTTCCGTGTCCTGAGCCAGTTTCCCCCACCACATACTTCCACCATGATGTTCTGCCTCACTTTCGGCCCAGAGCAATGGAGTTGGCCACTATGGACTGTGACCTCTGAAACCATGAGCTTCCAAATAAACCTTTCCTCCTCTGATTGTTCTTGTCAGGTCTCTTGGTCACAGTAGAGACAAAGCTGATGAAAACATCTGCCCCTTGAAAATTGCATCCTCTCCAGATGAGTTCCATTGATCTCAGCTTCCTGTATGTGATCACCTGCACTTGGGTGCTGTAATAATCAGCAAGGTTGTTGTGAGGCGTTGGAGGGCAGGGGAGCTCTGTGTTAATAAAACTTTCTGCAGTTCTTCCAAGCAGTAGAGATTTTATGGGATGTTATGTCAAACTGACTTTGCAGGCAATTCATTTGAGAATTTTATCTGCACCCCTCACCAGAAAAATACTCCATTTTGTCTGGATGGGTTTGGACAGCTGACAGTTGTCTGGGGGTGACAGGCTGTGGGAGTGAGTGTCCACCCTGGGAATGGGGGGGACTCGTTTCTGCTGAGAGCCCTGTTGCATTGATGTGGGACCCCCACCCCAAGTAATCTTTTCACAGATTTTAGAGAGCTTTCTGGCTAGGAAGAACAACTCCATGTTAGTCATCTTTATTTTCATAGATACTTTATTTCATTGTCTTCAAGACTTCTGTTGTAGTTTGGATGTGAGGTATCCTCCAAAAGCTCACCTATGAGTGCAAGAGGGCTCAGAGGAGAAATGATGGGGTTATGAGAGTCGTAACCCAATAGTGAATTAATCCCCTGCTGGGGATTAACTGGGTGGTAATGGAAGTGGTAGGGTGTAGCTGGAGGAGGCGGGCGTTAGGCGTAGCTTTGGGATATAGCTTTTGCATCTGGAGAGTGGAATCTCGCTCGCTGTTTCCTGATCACCATCATGTGAGCTGCTGCCCTCTGCCACCCTCTCCTGCCATGATGTTTAGCCTCACCTTGAGCCCCCAGGAATGGAGCTGGCCTTCTGTGGACTAAGTCCTCTGAAACCGTGAGCTCTCAAATAAACTTCTCCTCCTCTACAGTTGTGCTGATTGGATCTTTTCATCACAGCAGCGAAACTGCAGGCTAAAACAACCTCCCCCATCTTTTTTTTTTTTTCTTTTTTTAAAAATTTTTTATTATTCTAATTTGTTACACATGATTGCAGAGTACATTTCATTTCATATTACTTATAAAGAGCACAATTTTTCAAGTTGCTGGTTTTATATAAAGTAACCTCCCTCATCTTATGGCCCTACAGTGTCTGAGTGCCTTGTGAAATCTCAGAATAAGAAATAGTACAAATGAAATCCCATCTCTTACCAATGAAGGAAGCGGAAAGGCAGAGCTGTGTTGTTAGTTTAAGAAATCTCCGGTTGCTTAAGGTCGTTGGGACTAAACCTGTTCATTTACGATGAAGAAATTGGGGGAAGGGGTGGACCCACCTCCTCCATCCTTTTTGATAGCCTCAGGTGCCTGAGGTTGGTGGCTGTGAGGATGCATATAAAGTCAGATGTTTTTTTGTTTTTTGGTTTTTTTTTCCTTGCAGTCTAAGAGCACACTTGAAGGCTTTCCCAGGAGACTTGATTAAGAATGCATTTATGTGCCTGGTGCGGTGGCACATGCCTATAATCCCAGGGGCTCGGGAGGCTGAGGCAGAAGGATTTCGAGTTCAAACCCAGCCTCAGCAGCAGTGAGGCCCTAAGCAATTCAGTGGGACCCTATCTCTAAATAAAATGCAAAATAGGGCTGGGGATGTGGCTCAGTGGTCAGGTGCCCTTGAGTTCAATCCCTGGTACCAAAAAAATGCATTTATGCACATAGGTGTAGGTACCTGGCAGCAAATCTCCTGGTTGTTGGAAAGATAATGAATTACATGCATCAAGCTGTCAACAACTGGAGGCATTGAATGTATTAGGTCCCAGCCGGAGAGACACCCCACCCAGTGGGGCTCAGTGTGGGACCTGAGCCCACTCGGATATGAAGGACTGGCCCAGATGGGGACACTAGAGCTGGGCTGCCCATCCAAGAGCCACCAGGCACAGGTGAGCCCTGGAAATGTGCAGAGTTTGAACTGAGAGGTGCTGTGAGTGTGAACCACACCTAGGATTTTAGACACTTTATGAAAAGAAAAAAGTGTACATGGTATCATTGGCAATTTTTGTTGTGTGTTGAAATAACGATATTTGGAATTGTTGGGTTAATTAAAATCTATGTCAGTCCCTCAGTGTCTGTGGGGACTGGTTCCAGGACTACCCCCCTTCTCCACAAGTACCAAAAGCCACAGATGCCCAAGTCCCTGATACAAACCGCTGTAGTATTTGCATGTGATCCGCACACACCCTCTCCTACACGTTGAACCATCTCTAGATGACATATAATACCTGAAGCAATGTGGGAGCTATGGAAATAGTTGTCAGGCTGTAGCATTTAGGGAATGAAGACAGGGAAGAAAGTCTGTCCATGGTCAGTACAGACCCTGTCTTTCCCGGTGTCTTCTCTCCACAGCTGTTTGGACCCTCGTATGCAGAACCCCTGCTTACAGAGGGCTGAATGTGTTATTAAAATTAGTATTACTGCTTCTTTTTCTTTTCTAACATTCCAACTAGAGGAGTTGAAACTCTCCAGGTGGCTTTCTCTGTTAGACCACACTTTTCTAGAGAGTGGATCAGCGTGTGGCCTGGCAGGGAGGGGACTCAGAGAAAGCAATGCAGACCATTTCAGAGTGAGTATCAGGCCTCCCTGTTCTCAAGGGCCCCTCAGCCACCCCACCAGGGGCTTCTCCTGGCTTCCCCTGGTCTGCCCAGTAGCCCGCCCTCGTGCCCAGTGTACTTAATCTCTCTGGACATCACTGTGGATTGTGGCTCAAGCCAAATGTCCCTACTTTACGCCTGCTGTCCAGTTAGTGCTAAAGGAGGGCCCAGATGAGCTTGTCCCTGGGCAGAAGTCAAAAAGTTCATAATGCCCTTTGAAGTTCTAAACGCCTACCTAAAACTTCCTGGCTAGAATTTTTTTTTAATAATGACCCGAGGAATGGAAAATGTGTGTTGAGTGGTGAGAAGGCTGGCTTTTATTCAGGATGCCTTGACTCTGGGAAATACCACGCAGCAGGGGAAAAGGAGGTGAGGGTGTGTTGGGGTGCTTCTCATGTTTACCAGCTTTAGAGTATGAATAAGGAACCAAATCACTGCCTTGCATTTTCATACCTTAAGGTTTTTAATGACTTTGTTCTTGGGTAATAGTGAAAGATTGAAGAACTTTGAACTACAGAATAGAGTCCCAAGAACGGGGAACATATGTCAGCCATTTCCCTGAGGGTTTTCCTGTTTTTTGTTTCATTTTGTTTTTACAGGGTAGGAGTTAGGGAGTTACTGGGGATGAATCCAGGGCCTTGTGCATGCTGGGCATGCACTCCACCACTAAGCCACACCCAGCCCCCATTTCCTTGTTAGAAAGGAACCAACAATAGCCGGGCGCGGTGGCGCACGCCTGTAATCCCAGCACTTTGGGAGGCTGAGGCAGGAGGATCGTGAGTTCAAAGCCAGCCTCAGCAATGGCGAGGCACTTAGCAACTCAGTGAGACCCTGTCTCTAAATAAAAATACAAGAAAGGTCTGGGGATGTGACCCAGTGGTCGAGTGCCCCTGAGTTCAATCCCCGGTACCACAAAAAAAAAAAAAAAAAAAAGAAAGGAACCAACAATAAACCATTTCCTTGTTAGAAAGGAACCAACAATAAACCTGAGACGTATAAGTTGCGAGATGCAGAAGGCAACACCATTCTGTAATGTTTATCAATTCTTTCATTTTTCTAGGTCAAAATCACCTGGACTTCTAAAAGCAAGTGTTTTTCTTTAATAGAAAAAAAATTAGAATTACCATCAATGGTGATACTAGATAAGAAACCCTAGTAGTATATGAACCATTTCCTTATGAAAATTAGATTTGGGCATATCTAGAGTTTGCAATATCTGGATGTAGAGAGAAAGTTTCTTTTCGAGAATCTAACTGAAACATACAAAAAGAGAAATAAGATTTTTCTTGCAGAAACACGTTTAAAATTACCCATTTGGAGTCATAATGTTGAATTACTATTAACACCAACTTTAGTCATAGTTAATCATGGAATTCCACCCAGGCCCAGTGGTGCACACCTGTAATCCCAGCTTCTAGCTGAGGCAGGAGGATTGCAAGTTCAAGGCCAGCCTCAGCAAGTTAGGGAGGCCTTAAGCAACTCAGGCCTTAAGCAACTCTAAATAAAATATTAAAAATGGGCTGGAGATGTGGCTCATTGGTTAAGTGCCCCTGAGTTCGATCCCCTGCACCAAAAAATAAAATTATAATAATGGAATTCCATCTCTACTTTTTTTAATACCACTCCTCCTCCTTTTCTCTCACCCAGCTTTTTCCTCTGTAACCTCACAACAGTCTGTTCATTACGATTTGGTGCAGTAGAATTTGTCCACTTGTTGAATTCCTCCTCCATCCAGGGCCCATGAAAAGCCCTGGAAATAACAAACTGAAGATGGGAATTTTCATGGTGCCTGCTCAAAAGAGGTTTAGCCTGCAGAGGATGAGGCTGGGGCATGATAGATCTCTTTAGTATAAGGTGGCAGGGAACCCATTCAAATGGGCTCAGGGCAGTACAGAGCCACCTGTCACAGGCGAGCACATTGGCCTTCAGGAGGCTGATGGGGCTCAGAACTTTTGCACTGAGTCACCTCCTTCTCATTAACCTGGTACCTGAAAACCCAGCTCTTGGGAGGACTCCAGACTTGAATGCATCTTCTCTCCCCGAAGAATTTGGTGGAGGAAGGAGATGGCTCAGGGCCTAGCTGGAAAGGTCATGTCCTTGCCTCTTTCCATCTCTGCCATTAATAAGGTCCAAGAGTAAGAAGAGCTGGTCGCGGTGGCGCACACCTGTCATCCCAGCGGCTGGGGAAGCTGAGGCAGGAGGATTGCGAGTTCAAAGCCAGCCTCAGCCACTCAGTGAGGCCCTGAGCAACTTAGCAAGCCCCTGTCTCACTAAAAATAAAAAGGACTGGGGGTGTGGCTTAGTGGTCCAGCACCCCTTCATCCAATCCCCAGTAGCTCCCCCCCCCAAACAAAAAACAAAAAACAGAATAAGAACATGCTGATGAATAAGGGGACAAGACCAAGAGACATGCAGAATCCACTGTCCTCTCTCTGGACACAGGAGCCACCGGGCCCCATGCAAGAACTCAGCCAGAACCAGAGGGGAATCTGGCATCTAGCAACTAGAGCCTTTCAGTGCCGGAGCTCAGCCCCTCTCAGGGAAGAGTTAACATCCTCTTTGGACTTAGCAGGAGGTGGCCTGGCGGGCAGAGAGGAGGGTGTGGGCTGCACTGCAGGCGGACACACCCGCCTGTGCTTGAGCAAAGCTGTTCTGACCTCTACCACACCCCTGGCACAGCTGCTGGAGATCTGGCCCTGGAGACCGAGCACCAGTCACTGCTTCCAAAACTGCCTCCAGGAGCGGAGAGAAGGTGCTCAGCAGTATCCTGAAAGCCTTCGGAGTGTAGAGTCACTTAGCGAATGGCACACTTGAGTCCACCCCTCACCACTGATTCAGTCATTGTCCCTGTGAAACAAGACCTCCCAGAATGCACTTCGACCTTCTGGCTACCAGCCCTCCTGTTGGGGGACTTCTAACCCTTTTCTCCTGATCTGATCATACCATCTCAGTCTCTGCTGGGACCATGACCCAGCCCTCTCCCACTGATGCCAGGTGACCAGCTCTCCCGCCATCAGAACCACCTTCTGAGCGGGGTGCCTGCTTGCTTTTTTGCACTGCTGAGATGAAGTTCTGGAGGACTGACAGCAACCACGGTGGTTCATAAACCACTGCTCGCGACTGCTCCCGAGTGGCTTCACGGCTGCAGAGTTCTACAGGAGTGGATCTGGGGAGCAGCACGTGGCCTCTGCTCCCTCAGGATGATTTCCTAGGCTGACAGGCTCATTTCTGGGATGAGTCCTTTGACAGTGGCCTTGAGTGAAATTTCCTGTGGGAAAGCAGATCTGTGAGGGCAGGCAAGTCTTCCTTCCACCATAGACACTAGGTAGAGACAAGGCCTGCAGAGCGTCAGCACCCCCGAGTGCTCTGAAATAACAGTCCATCCCAAACTGCAGGCTGCAGAGGGGCAGGCGGCCTGTGCATGTTAGGCAGAACTTTATAATTTCCGTATTTTGCATGAAAATAATATATATGTGGCTCGTATATATTGCAAGATCCTCTGTACAACCCCCCATGAGCAAGTGAGACTGAGTTTCCCTCTGAACGCGGTCTTCCTCATGGGAGCAGGAAGCTGTGGTTGACTGGTACAGTCTGGTCTGGATCAGCTGTGGTGATCAGCTGGTAGAATTTTCTAGAGCAGGGAGTACATGGTGGAGGGCTGGGGAAGAAATTTTGGCTAATATCATGTCAGTGGAGAAGGAGATGAGACAGTGAGGGAGACTTGGACGTCAGACAGCACACCCAGTCCCCTCATGCTGCTGCCACGCTGGCACCCTTGTCCTCCTTCCACCCCACCTCCTGGTCTCCCTGCTCCTGCCCCCTCGTCAAGAAAGAGGAAGCCGGGTGCAGTGGTGCACACCTGTAATACCAGCACCTGGGAGGGAGGCTGAGGCAGGAGGATCGCGAGTTCAAAGCCAGCCTCAGCAATGGCGAGGCACTGAGCAACTCAGTGAGACCCTGTCTCTAAATAAAATACAAAAAAGGGCTGGGGATGTGGCCCAGTGGTCAAGTGCCCCTGAGTTCAATCCCTGGTACCACAAAAAAAGAAAAAAGAAAGAAAGAGGAAAAAGCTCACTCCACCATGCCTGAGTGTAAACTCTTCAAAAAACAAACTATCATCTTTAACAAAAAGAAAAATTGGGCTGGGGTTGTGGCTCAGCGGTAGAGCGCTTGCCTAGCATGTGTGCGGCCCGGGGGTTCAATCCTCAGCACCACATACAAATAAACCCATTGTGTACAACTAAAGCAAATAAATAAATATTTAAAAAAAAATTACAATGTATTGGGATGCTTTAACCAAAATTTTCCAAAGTCAAATTTTACTAGGGAAAGATCTGGATAGAAAGTAGCTTCCAATGCCCAGTTTCCTACAGGAATTCTAACAGCAGTACATGTTCATTCAGTCTCATGACAAGCATCTACACAGCCAACTGAGCGCTTCCTGGTGTCGGTCTGACCTCACAGCAGATAAATTTGCTCAGCCAATTATTGTTTTTAACACTGATAAAGAAAAATGAACTTTAAAGAACACGGTTATTATCTATTCAAGTATTATTTTCGTAAAACAAGCTTTTACACCATTTTTTCTCTCGATAAAAATGGATTTAAAATGTGTTCCATCCATTTAGAGTCATGGATCAAGACCTACCACAGGTCTCGTCTCCTGTTATGAAGGGATTTGTGCTAATGTTTGTTCCATGAAATAAATACTTGTGTCCCTGTCAAAGTCAAAAAATAAGGGAGAGACGAATCTCAATAAAGAAACTTTTATCTAGGAATGAAGGATGGGGCTGCAGTTCAGCACGCTGTTATCTGAAAAGGGGGCTGGTCAGCATGGAGAAATCTTTTTCAAAAATTTTTATTAATACATGTTGATTGTACAAATTAATATACCATGACATTTCTATGCATGCCTACAGCCATAAAACCCTGCATTGATGGCTTCCAGGTTGTTTGAGAAAGTTCCCGGGCACCCTGGGTGCTGGAGGAAGCTGGCAGGCTGATTGGTGAGAGTGGCAGTTGCTACGTAAACCTAGTCTTGAGGTCGAAGCTGGCAGTTTCACTGATGGTTGGGAAGTCAAAACAGTCTTAAGGCTGGAACAGTCTCTTTCGTTGGACTGGTTGAGTTAGTTCCTGGAGCAGGCATCCACAACCTGTTTCCCCTTTGTCCCCAGGCTCTCAGATCCATTTTAGTGGGGTGTGACAGCAACAAGTCCACTTTGTGTCATGAATTTTCACAGTTGTCCCGGCACTGCCTGTAGGAAGCCCATGAGGCAGAGAACTGAGCAGACTCCAAGACGAGTAAGCGCTGTACAGGGCAGCAGGTGCCCTTCATCCTTTGGGGTGGCCTTCAAGGGAGAGGGCTTCCAGCAGGAAGAACAGCCAGGCCAAGATTCAGAGAAGTGGGGTGTCAAGACTTTGCAGGGTTCTGGTGTTGGGATCGAGGGCTGGAACAGGGCAGCCACTTGAGGGAGCTGAGGCCAACCCATGAAGAAGCTGGGCGCCTTCAGAAGTGACAGTTGTGAGGAATTTAAACGTTTGATGGACGGCCCCAAGATGGCAGGTGAAACCCAGAAGGGGTGAGACAGCAAGCTGTCACAGCCAGAACTGTTGTGGGATCTAAAGAGTAAGTAGCACAGGGATGGAGAAGTTAGGGGGTCAGAGAAAGCTTGAGAAGTGGGATGCACCCCATTAGGAGTTTTGTGTCTTAGGGAGGAGAGAGAGGAAGTCAAAACCCACGTGCCATGCCAGTTGGGTGGCAACGCTGTTGACCTGCATGCAGAATTCAGGGGTGAAGTTTGGATTTCAGATGGGGAGATAACAGGTTCTGGTTTCCGACAAATCAAGGTGGAGGCTCACCCATGGTGGAGGCTGATTACCCACTCGACAAACATTCCCTGTGGGGTCCCTCTCTGCCACACGTGGTGCCACAGATGCACAGGAGATGAACATAGGCTGTAGCTCCCAAAGCCAGAGGGCAGAGATGCCAGGGGCAGTGGGCCCAGAGCTGGCACTTGGAGGAAGCAGTCACAGATGCCAAGCTTGGCAACAGACGAAGAGGTGAGAGGGTGAAGAGGAGACGCGACAGCAGGACTCTGGAGTAATGGAAACTTCTGAAGAGTATCCAGAAGGAGGAAGCTCATCAAAGGAAATGGGACATCAAAGAAAAATAAGAAAACTGGGACAGGGCACAGAGGTGCAGGCCTAGAATCTCAGGGTTTGGGAGGCTGAGGCAGGAGGATCACAAGTTTGAGGCCAGCCTCACAACTTGGTGAGACTGTGTCTCAAAATAAAAAATAAAAAAGGCTGAGGATCTATATCAATGATAGAACATCCCTCCCTGGGTTCGATCGCTAGTACTGAAAAAAAAATTTTTTTAATTTTTCAGAGAAACTGTGTGAACAGCATTTCAAAAAGGAGTTTCCACAATGTCACAAATCCAAGTGACCAAGCTAAACAAAGAAACAAAAGTGTCCATTGATATGGAAAGTAAATGTTCTTGAGAGCTTTCATGTATGTGTGTGTGTGTGTGTGTATATATATATATATATATATATATACATATATATATATATATATATGCACCTGTGTGTATCTATAATATTTATTATAGTAGATATCTATAATTTGGAAAGAATTCTGGTTTTGCTGGTCAAGAATCTGAATGTTTTGCTTGTATTTAAAATTAGGTTTGGCCATGATTTCTTAAAAATATTTATTTATTTGTTTTAGTTGTACACAATGCCTTTATTTTTACGTGGTGCTGAGGATCAAACCCGGGCCACGCACTTGCTATGTGAGCGCTCTACTGCTGAGCCACAACCCCAGCCCCTTGGCCATAATTTTAACTACTTGGTGCAGATAAAGACAAGCCTTTGATTTGCACCTGCAGCAACTGTTGGTGTCACAGGTGAGCTCTGTCCCTCTCTGCCCTTTGCTCTGTCCACAGAGAGCCAGGAGGAATGCTTGGTCTAGAACGTTACATGTGATTTTTCAAACAGTTGGCTAGTATTAGGTACTAATCCATCATAGAAAGTAAATGTAATAAGAGACCATGCTGATATAAACAAATGATTGAATAAATAAATAAATGGGGCAAACAGACAACTCTCCCATACTGAATTCCGAATACTTATGTAGCTCCCAGCCCCCAAGGCGTTGGAGCATAACTCCTTCCTCCTTAAATGTAGGTTGTGCTTAGTGATTGACATGTGCTGTTTGAAAAGAAGGTAGGGGAGTAAATCACGGTGAAGAAACCTGGCAGACACACCTGTGCAGCCGTGACCTTGAGCCTCGTCAATAACAGAACCCTTGATCACAAGAAAAACATCAGAGGACACAAGTTGTGGAGCATTGTACAAAATACACAGCTGTCACTCCTTGAAATGGTCAAGGTCATCAAAAACAAGGCCGGTCTCAGACCCCAACAGTCAAGAGGAACCTCAGGAGACTTAAGAAACTCATGGATAAATGTCACAGTCCATCCTGGGACAGAAAAGGGAACATTAAGTAAAAACTAAAGAAATGGGGATATAGTATGGGCTTAAGTCAGTCCCAGATGTATCGTGTAAGATCCTAGCAGCTGTGGAAACCAGGGACTAGCTATGCACGATCCTCCACTTACCACGGGTTATGCCTGATAAACCCACGACAAGTCGGAAGTGCCACAGCCAGGACTGCATGTGATCTACCTAACCCACCTCACGTCATCGCTTAGCTGGGCTTATCTTAAATGCGCTCAAAACACTTTATCCTACAGTTGGGCAAAATCATCTAACACAAAGCTTAGTTCATAATCAAGTGTTAAGCATCTCATATAATTTGTGGAGTAGTGTACTGAAAGTGAAAAAAGCAAATAGCTGTACGCTCTCGAACCCTCAGGAATCCAAAAAATCCTGAATCAAACCATAAGTCGAGGTTTGTCTGCATTTGAGAACTCTGTATTATCTCCCTAACTTTCTGCAGGTTTAAAAGCATTGTGAATAGCCGGGCGCGGTGGTGCACGCCTGTAATCCCAGCACTCGGGAGGCTGAGGCAGGAGGATCGCGAGTTCAAAGCCAGCCTCAGCAATGGACAGGCACTTAGCAACTCAGTGAGACCCTGTCTCTAAACAAAATACAAAAAAGGGCTGGGGATGTGGCCCAGTGGTCCAGTGCCCTTGAGTTCAATCCCCGGTACCAAAAAAAAAAAAAAAAACAAGCATTGTGAGTGTTTGTTTTAGAAGAAGAGCTGTGGGCTGGCCGCGGGCCTGAGCTTTCTCGTGAGCCCTGCCTGCGCTTTCACATGCTGTTTGGGGCACCCTGGCTCAGGAAGGTCCCGCCACCTGCCCGTCCTGCAGGTCTGTGGGAAGGGGCCTCCCCTGTGCTTCTGCGCCCCGCGGTTCTGAAAGCTCAGTCTCCTGGCTGGAAGCGTTTCCTCTGTCCTCCTTGACCTGAAGCTACCACGTCGCCCCGTCACTCAGCCAGCTAATCTGATGAAACCAAGTCCCCTCTACTGCAGTCCAGGCGCACCTCTCTTATCTTGGTAGCATTTTCCTAACCTGATGCTGGCCATCTTCTGGGCTGGGGGTGTCACGGACTTGCCTGGAACGTGCTGGGTTCTCCCCCAGCACTGCAAGATCAATCAATCAATACAAAGTGCCTTCTTCTATACTTCAGCTATTTATTTTAAATGACAATGATAGAAGTGCCACAGCAGCCAGGGGTAAATTTGTTGTAGGACCATATTTCTTGGCTGTGTAAAAAAAGTGACATTCCTGGCTCATCTGCCTCCTCTGAGTTAATATCCCATATTCGCCACACTCAGGGAATTCTTTCAAAAGTCCTGGAAGTGATTGTGGCCTGAATAGGAAAATGTAGTCAGCTGAGCTGCTGCACCAGCCTGGAGCTCCCCAGAGAGCAAGGGCTATTTTGTATTCATTGCTGACTCTGAATCCTTTAGAGCAGGGCCTAGCACGCACAGGGACTTGATTGGTTGACATTGCCACAGAGGACAGCGCCTCCTGATGTGCCCCAGGCGCTGAGGACCCAGTGATCGATCAAACAGGCTCATCTCTGTGTGCCTCCTCCCCTCTCGGGCTCCTGGTCAGGAGCACCTGCTGCTGTGGGTCTTTGCTGGGCAGGGAGCTTGCAGGAAGGCAGAGTGGCCCATCTGGGTGGCGGCCACTGTCCCTAAACACTTCTGCCACTAACGTCACTCCTTCAGATTCGGTGTTGTTGGGGTTTTTGTTTATTAGTCACTTGTGCAACATAAAATTGGTTGCAAAGGCTGGGGCTGGGGCTCAGTGGTAGACTGCTTGTCTTGCATATGCCAGGCTCTGAGTTCGAGTCTCAGCACCACATATAAATAAATAAAATAAAGGGCCATGAACAACTCATAAAAATGTTTTGTTTTGTTTTTTTTAATTGGTTGCAAGCCCTTGGGAACTTGGTAGAAGGGGTAAAATCTGACCAGCTCTTCACTGTGCAATGTGATTAGCGGGCAACCAGGCCCAAGGACTCTGGACAGAGACTCTTGAATAGGAAAATCAGGAAGTCTGCCCTGGGTGAAGATCCTGACCGTTTGCACTGTGCTGTCCCGTCTCTGTCAGTGAATGGACACACTTAGGCAGGGTTGACACCAGGGCTTCAGGGACAGTGACTAAACTCTAAGGACTTTCCAGCTTATTCTCATGAGCAGGAGGTAGAAGCAAGACTCTTCTACAGTTGTAGGGACAGATGAGGCAAGGCACTGAAGACAGCAGGAAACAGCTTTATTTGGCTGCAGCCAGGCTCAGAGGGTACAGCTCTCACTGTAATCAATCAATCCCCTGAACCCCGAGTTCAGGTAGTTTCAGAATTTTATACCCAGCATGTGAGGGGAGGGGCTCAGAAGGTCACAGTTCACAGAAGTTCACATAAAAGCAGCTTTTTCTTTCACTGTTCTGGGCAAGTTCACCCTTCAAGGACAACACCTGAGAAGGGAGAGCTTCTTCTCCCCTTTCTTTCCTCCCCTGCCAGCTGTTACCATGGAGCCCAATTGGTCACTTCTCTTATCTTAGAAATGCAGACATTTCTGTGAAGCTCCAGCTCAAGGCCAGAGGTCTTGTTAAAGGATTCGTCCTTTTATTATCACACTTTGCATTTGCAAGCACACTTCTACAAACTGCTACACTGGATACATGTTTGTGAGAAACAAGTAAAGGGGCGTCCAGCACCTGGAGTGCTGATTTCTTCCAGGCCAGTGGCCAAGTAATAGAGCAATAGGAAATTAGGAAGTTTACCTACACTGAACTCTTCTGTAGAGACTCTTGCTGACTGTCCTAAAATCAGCCATGGTGAAGGTTTCTGGAGAAGCTTAGTTAAGATTTTCTGTGGAGGAGGGGGTGCCACTACAAAGTCAGAATCTGTTTCAAAACATCTGCATCCCCACTTGAAATTTTTCACACTAATTATTTTCTTGGCACTCGAGATTCCTTTTTGCTACCTGAAAGTCCAACAGGTGCATGTGGGGAAAGACGGACACATGAGGGAACACGGGACGTGCTTCTGCGGTTTTCCTTTCTGCCTTAACCCAGAGCCCACCGACTGCAGAGCCTCGAGGAAATGCCGCAGCTTTCTTGGGGAGTGGCCTTGGCTGCTCCTGCTGGCCCTGCACCTAGCCCAGTAATGGGGACCCTCCTCTGCAGTAGATATGGCCCAGGCTAATTTACCTGGGTTATTTGGCATATTCTGTGCTGCCACAAGCCAGACAGCCCATAAAACGACGTCGTTGGTGGACGGAGGTGTGTTGACTGGGTGATCACGTTCCCCATTGCAAACGCCCATCAGGTGTGCCTGGAAGTGGGTCTAGTAGAACATTTAATATACTTGGCCTCGTTTTCAAGCTAATTCACTTAAAAGAAAAGAAAAGAAAAGAAAAAAAAGTAAATGGTGAATTAGTCCTGGTATGTAGGAAGCTTTTTTTTTTTTTTAAGATTGCGATTATTAGATTTATATATTCAGGCCACCTGGATTAGTTTCATAATGAAAAATTCTGGAAGTATCAGATATAATATGCCCAGTATCACAAAAGGAGTAGCATTAAAGCTGAATTCATGGAAATGCCTTAGTTGGAGGATCATATACCAATCTCCCAGTTCAATGAATAGCTAATAGGATACTTTCTCTCTAATGTGAGACAGAGATGTCTTTTCCTCCTCTTTACATTTAAATGATCAGCTTATTATGCTTGCTGCACCAAGGATTAGTGGACCCATATGAAAGCCTCAAATCACAAAAAGTCGAAAGTCCTGAGGGCCTATGTTCCAGAAACTGCCGCCACTCGGCGGCTGAATCTCTGCAGTACCCGGGTCAGGGTTGGTCCCCGTCACAGTCATGAGAGCCAGAATGACATCTTAGTCCACACAATGCGGGACGAGGTCTTAAGATTCTTCGGTGAATCTTAAATGACCCCAGGAATGTCCTGATCAAAGAAACAGAGGGCTTTTATTCCTCAGGGCAGAACTGGAGCAGGTACCTGAGCTCACATGGAGCGACTTTAATCTGTGACGCTCAGGCTGATGGCCTCCCCACACGCCAGTTGCTTCTCCCACTAGAGGTATTGTTCAGGTCGCCTCTGAAGGAGACTGTGTCCCCCAAGTTGGAGAGGACATAGAAGTGTCTGAAAGACTGGAGAAAAAGCCTCTGTGAAAAGACAACAGGGCCAGGATTATCTGGCCCGGAGAGAAGATGGTCCTGTGCGATCCCATAGTATTTATCCCACCATGAGGTTACTTTTCTGCCTTACCCCAGGTAAACAGTGAGCCACTCGAGAGCAAAGACTTTCTCAACTCAATATCTCCAGCAGCCGGGCGTCGTGGGGCACACCTGTCGTCCCAGCAGCTTGGGAGGCTGAGGCAGGAGGATCGCAAGTTCAAAGCCAGCCTCAACAAAAGCAAGGTGCTAAGCAACTCAGTGAGACCCTGTCTGTAAATAAAATGCAAAATAAGGCTGGGGATGTGGTTCAGTGGTTGAGTGACCCTGTGTTCAGTCTTCCTTACCAAAAAAGAAAGAAACAATCACTAATCAGAAAGTCATTTCAGGGAATCAGCAAAACGCAGGAATTACAGGAAACTGGTAATGGTGATCTCAGATCTCTGCAGCACAAGAGGCCTAGGAACCCCTGGCAGAACCTCACGCCTGCCGTCTCCTGACGCACAGGCAGCTGCTTCGCTGTCCTGGGAGCAGGACATTGCTCATTGGAGCCCCATTCAAGTGCCTCTCCCTGGTGGCACCTAGACAAGACCCCTGCAGGCAGGACTCTGGGCAATGTAGTTCCCAGGCATCCAGCCCCTGTGACACAGCAGAGTGCTGCGAAGGAGGACGGGGGCAGAATCCCCTCCACCCAGGAAGCAGCACACTCTGCTGCACCATCTTGAAGAGTTTGAGGACTTCTCCAGAGAGCTTGAAAGCCACGATCATCCATGGAATCTGTGTTTCTTCCCAGACTCTGAAGAACAGTCCATGAAATGGGCTCAGATTCCCCAACACTGTGGTTTCTGAAAACAACCATGGAAGGATTCTAAAATGCATCCCAGTTTCTTGACTTATTATCAGTCATGGGGTTATGCCTGATCCTAGCCACCAAGGAAAAACCCCTCCCCTTAAAGCATTCCTTTTTTTTTTTTTTTTTTTTTTTTTTTTTTTCCATGGTGGGGAGAAGAACACACTAGGAAAATGCTCTACCAATGAGCTAGCCCTAGCACATCCATGTTCAAATGGAAGATCTGGGAAGAGGCGGAGTCAAATGACACCACGAACCACTGAGCCATATCCCCAGCCCTATTTTGTATTTTATTTAGAGACAGGGTCTCACTGAGTTGTTTAGTGCCTTGCTTTTGCTGAAGCTGGATTTGAACTCATGATCCTCCTGCCTCAGCCTCCCGAGTCACTGAGATTACAGGCGTGTGCCACTGCACCTGGTAGCAGTAGGTCTTAACCATCACTGAATGGCAAATGTATTTGGTGTGCTTGTGTCTTAGTCCATTCAGGTTGTTGTAACAAAATACCTTAGCCTTGATAGCTTATACGCAACAAAAATGTATTTCTTGTGTTTCTAGAAGCTGGGAAGTCCAAAATCAAGACACTAGACTGAGCAGCTGTTGAGAATCATTCTTTTGGTACAGAGTTGGCACCTACTAGCTCAGTCCTGGTGTGATGGAAAGGACTCCCAGCAAAAAGAGCTCCTTGGGGTCTCTTTTATAAGGACACTGGTCCTATTCATGAAGGCTCTTCTCTCATGACCTGATCACCTCATATCATCCTCCTACCATCACACTGGTGGTCGTCAACCTATGTCCCCTTGGGAACTTTTCAAAGCCTGCATGCCCAGGTCATGTCACAAACCTACTCTGTGAGAATGTGAGTGTGGGGTGGGAGCCAGACATCACTATTTTTTTAAAGATGCCCAAGTGATTCAAACATGCAGCAACATTTAGAAAGGACTATTGTCCTACTCAGTGGCAGAGGGTGAAGTTTGGTGCAGCATGCATTTGCTAATGAGCTGATTATGCTTGGTTCCCTTCTCTAATTCTAAGAGTTTATATGTTCTAATAAGTCTCTTCATCAGGGACTCTCTTAGCAATTAACGTTATAAATGACAAGAGCCACAAAAATGCAAAACTTGTTATTTCAAACTGAAGAACAAATCTCGAGCTAATGAAGGTGCGACCTTCTGGAGTGACTGCATTCTTACCATCAAAAGTTATGAATTAAATAAGCAAACCCTTAGTCGGAAAACAGAACAGGCAACCAGCTGACTAATTAACACTCCATTAATACTCATCATCACAGATTTGAGCCAAGGAAATATGTATGTATCTAATTTCCCCTCCAGTTAGGTGCAGATTCCCATTCAAAGAAGCATTATGTAAAGAAATGCCCAGAATCTAATCTTGTCCAGCCAAGAAAACTTCACATCCCCATGAAAGCATCCTCCGACCTCTCTTCTACTCCGTGCCTGGGAACAGATCGTGTTCTCTTACACACTGTACTCACATTCAGTCAGCCTTAGCAGCTCGATCCTTTAATACCAAGAACATCAAGTTCAGAAACTAATTTTCTAGAAGTCCTTGTAACCAACAAAGACAGGAATTTTAAAAGCATCTTTGGGGAGAAAGCATTCCCTGTTAAAGTACCATTTCTAAGCCTCTGCTGTCTTTTGATAGAAATGATAGAGTACACACAGCCCTCTTCCCCTGCAATTCCTTCAGGAGGGAGCAATTTTAAAGTCTAATGTGTTCGGAGAACACAGCTTCCTCACCGCAGCCTGCGCTGCCCTCAATGGAAAGTGGCGACCATTTTCACGTTTTCACAATCCCACGAACCACATGTGGCGCTTGCGTTTCCCTGAAAGGAAGGACCCAGCATTCCTGTTCTCTTAGCAAAGAGATCCCTCCGGGCTGCTCAGCTCCCCACAGCTGCACTTATAATTCCAAGAGAAAAGAACAACCAGCAAACGTTTCAAAATGCACAATTTAAAAAATAAATAAATAAAACTCAGAAACTTTAACATCAGTGCTTTGTCATGTGTCTGCACCACCTCCAGAGAAATCTGCAAGAAATCAGAGTTACGGGTGCACAAACTTCCCTGGACAAGTGGTCAGAACTTTATGAGACGTATTTGCAAGCTGCCCACTGTTCTGTTTGCCTTGAAGGCGGCTCCTAAACCCGTTCGTTGCCCCAATCCAAGCCCTCTGGTGGGCCAACTGTAGCTACGTGCTTGTTTCTGCTTCTCGGCTTGTCTGTGTAGCCTGAGCTCACAGACACACTGTGTGTGCCATCGAAAGCCTCATCAGAATCAGTAGCGAGATGGGTCACTGACATAGCAGAACAAAAGGGCCTTTAGGATCCTGATACCCAGCAAGAATAGGAGGGTTGCGGAGGTACCTGTTGGTTTTGATTTTGTGTCTGAACCCACCCCTCCTCCTCTCCACACTCCAGGTCAGGAAGATCTTTACTTCCACAAACTCATACAGAAGTTAGAGGAGATTGTATCTGAAAAGAGGTCAAAGGGGCAGGTGCTGTGCTGCATGCCTGTAATGGCTCAGAAGGCTGAGGCAGGAGGATTGAGAGTTCAAAGCCAGCCTCAGCAACTTATTGAGGCCCTAAGCAACTCAGTAAGAACCTGTCTCTAAATAAAATACAAAAAAGGGCTGGGGATGTGGCCCAGTGGTCGAGGGCGCCTGAGTTCAATCCCTGGTACCACAAAAAAAAAAAGGGACCCCATGGGATCGTGGGAAGCAGACTTCCTCCTTTCTCCCAGCGCTCCATGCCTGGCTGCACCCCTCCTTTGCAGGACCATAGTCCTCTGAAGGGCGGGCTGTCTTTCCCTGATTCCTCTAGCGCCTGGAAGACATCTCAGACATGCTTCTCCCCCAGGTGCCTGTCCCTGAGCCCACTGGTCTCCGAGGGCATCTCCCTACTCTAATGCTTGCCTCACCATCTTGAAGTCACTGCTGTCTCTGTCCCCAACGAACTGGATGCCGTGTGAGGGCAGGGACAGAGCCTTGTATTCCAATGGCTTGGACTCCATTGGCTAAATGAATGGGCAGTAGTTTCTAGAAGACACAGAGGTGACAGAAGGGTCCCAGTTCTCCTTGGGATACTGCATGCAAATGCTGTGGTCAGGGAGGCACCCCAGGACACCTGAGGGTCAGGGCCCCGGGCCCCTACCACAGCACCAACCCTCATGTGTACTCAGAGATGGCCCTGGGGACCTTCTCATAGACTCCGCTTTCCGTCGCTCATCTGGATGTGACACACCATCATAGGTGGGAGGTCATGGTCTAGGCCACCGGTTCTCAAAGCCTGGTCACTGAGCCAGCAGCCTGAGCCTCACTGAGGACTGATTACAAATGCAAATTCAGGGTCCACAAACCAGACCTGTTGAATCAGAAGCACTGAGGTGGGCCCAGAAGATTAGTGTTCTGGCAAGCCCTCCTGTGATTCTAGCATAGGTCCACGTTTTTCTGGCCTAACTTTAATTTCTGAAGTTCCCACGGAGCTTGCTGGGTATCCTAGTATCTGGAATTTGGATTGCAGATTGCTACAACCAGAGCGTGGGGGTGAGGGTCTGTCTTACCCAGGGGAAAATTCTCCACAAAGTGGAAGAACACCATGTATTTATGTAACACAGGAGTCTAGAGCACCGTCACAGCCATTTTCTAGATCAGTCTTAGAATCACTGGCATGACTTGACGGGCACACATGGGACTGAACTCCACTCCGGGCTGCTGGCTCCTGTTGGATTGTGTGCCTTTTAGTCCTGTTTTATTTTCAACTAAGTCTTATGGGATCAACCCCAGGGCCCCTTCCCCTTTTCCAACAGTCTTCTTGGACGTTCTAACATTGATCAAAGCAAAGAGCCAATGAATTCAGAGCCATAAGAGGATGGTGAGGTCATTTTATCCAGTTCTTTCTTTAGCAGTGTGGAAACAAGATGCAGAGAGAGCAGAGGCTTTGCCTGGGGTCGCAGGATTCGGACTGAATGCCGGCCATGCCGGCCGCTGCCATTTCAGAACTCATTCCACCACCCCAGACTCTGGTGCCACGTGGCTTCCTGTAGCCAGTGTTGATCCCAGGCTCCCTGTGATTCCTCTTCTACTGGCCACACACAGATTCAGGCACAGTCGGGAAAGGCAGGTGGTGGAGATTTTCAAGACACACTCAGCCTGGATTCCACCAGGGGTGGTGAGTCTCCTAAATGAGGCTGCTTTTGTGAGGGTCTCACAAGGTAGGGAATGAGATGGTCTCTCCCAGGGAAGACAGGATGTCACAGCAGGTAGACAGACTTAGCATGTCCATGGGAACGTTGTTGTCTCAGGAAAAATGAGGTCATCAACAGAAAAGATACAGCCATCCTTCACCGCAGGATGAAGATGGCAGAAGCAAAGACTCATGTGTCATTTGATGGACAACCAGAACAGGTCCTGGAAAAAGGGAGTCTGGGAAGGGGATCTATGTGAGCAAATACAATCATGCTATAAGCCAAACTTACTTGAAAAGATGTAGAAATTCCCAGATCTGAGAACATCGGGATTGGAACCTGCCTCTTAGATTATCTGGACTCTCCCTTCAGGTTGTTTCTGGTTTTTCCATTTACCTCCTGACTGAGTTACCTTGTTTGCATCTTGGGGTCACTCAATCACCAACCCCTAACAGGAGCCTCCACTGGCCTTCCTGGTTCTCTATTCTTCCTGCTTCTTAGTGCTGGAACACCATGCACTAAGTTCTTACAAACAACAGTAGAGCAGAAGGTAGTCACTTCTTGATGAAAATAGCCTGTGCAGTGGCACACAACTGTCATCCCAGCGGCTTGGGAGGCTGAGACAGGAGGATCGCAAGTTCAAAGCCAGCCTCAGCAACTTAGCGAGGCCCTAAGCAACTCAGTGAAACCCTGTTTCTAAATAAAATATGTAAAAGGGCTGAGGATGTAGTTCAGTGGTTAAGCACCCCTGGGTTCAATGCCCAGTACCAAAAAGAAAAGAAAAGAACTCCAGGCAGATGGTAGCACCGACCCTGACAGTTCAGTGGACTTGGGGAAAAACAAAATGCGTGGTCTAATGTTCCAAGCAGTTGAGTTGTCGACCTGGGAATACCTGCAGAGGGGTGTGCTTGCATAACGAATAGGCTATATCACACAATGCTAATTGCTAGAATGGATATTTGCATATATGAATATGTTTAATGGGGATTCATAAACATTTGTCTCTGGCTTTTAATCTCAAATAGGTGTAGATAGTAGCAGCTCCTGCTGCAGACACAAATCTGAAAATCAAACAGCCCAATTAAAACGCAGTTTTTTTAAAAGCTATTCAAATGAAGCAAAATGAAATGAACTTTAAAGGGCTAAAGGATTCGGATCTTCTAAGGGCCCCAAATGACAGGTAATTCAGGGGAAATCCTATTAATTAAAAACCACTGCTCTGTGAAACGGCTGCGTCTGCAGTGAAGGTAGTTAACGCGCCCGTTTGCAGTACCTGCGTCGGATTCAGATGCGCATCCGCAGCAGAGGCCCATCTGTTCGGGGCGGGCTGTTATTTCTGCTTCCTGAGATATTTGGGGCCTCTGAAAGGTGGGCATCAGCTACTACATAGATTTGTTTCTTGCTCAATTTGAAAATAATGCACACGGGGAAGTGATGATAATCAAATGCTAAACTTTGAAGGGTTGTGTCAAATTCCTCCCTTTTCTGACAGCTACTGAGTTTACCTTGAACGAGGCGGTTGCTTCGGCTAGGATGTGCTGGTGCATCCCAATTTTGAGGCATGGAAAAATGGAGAAAATGACATTGCCAACCTGAGTGTCATAAGAGAGGGGGAGCCAGCCTTGGGACACGGTATGCTCCCCATGGAGAGGTGTCTGCCCACTCACTGGACATTGGAGTCCCTGAACAGGTCAGCAGTCGGGGTCTTGGATGCTGGTTCTGACTGTTGAAGGTGATGGTCCGTCTGCCTTTCACCTTCAAAAAGGAGAGGTCCCCCTACGCGAGGACATGGGAGACTGCAAAGGCACATGGATGTCCTTGGGTCCCTCTCTGAAGTTCCCTCTCTGCTTCTTTTGAGCCCAGGCAAGGCCCTTTCTCCCTGCAAACACATGTCCCTTCAGAGGCTCGAACCCTTTGACCCCTGTACCCAGTGTTGAGGAATAGGTTATAACAGGCTTGGGACAAAAATTTCAAGAAGCTATTGTGTAACACAGTTCCCAAGTGAAAAATAAATAGAACCTCAATGTTTGGGGGGTTTTGTTTTGTTTTGTTTTTTTTTAACTCAGGGCCACTCGACCACTGAGCCACATCCCCAGCCCTATTTTGCATTTTATCCAGAGACAGGGTCTCACTGAGTGCCTCGCTGTTGCGGAGGCTGGCTTTGAACTCACAATCCTCCTGCCTCGGCCTCCCAAGCCGCTGAGACTACAGGTGTGAGCCACCGTGCCCTGGTAAACCGCACATTTTCAGAGATCCTCCTGGCCTCCTGGAGATGTCACGGTTCTCGGGTACCTGGATCAGACTGCAGTGAAGTCACCGTGAGACACTCACTCAACCCCAGACAGCAGTTTGACAGCTCATCGGGTGTTAAGGCCACAAAGTCCAGGCTTCTCGACACCGCTGGCTGCACTTCTGCTCTCTGGGCTCAGTTTTAAAAGTTCAGTTTGATTGTCTGTTTTATCTCAGTGTCCCCTCTGTCATCAGGCCCTACTAAGCGACTAATGGCCATGTAGCCAGCCACTGGCTCCCAGGGCAGACCTCCCTAAGCGTGGGGCTGACAGCCATGTTTTCTGCCCTCTGCAGACATAAGGCCATGTCAGACCAATCAGATGGCAGTAACCTAAAATATGCCCCCCTCCACAGCCACGAGGGAACAGCATTCCAAATGGGCCTAAAAGCTGTGATCCCAGCAGCTCAGGAGGCTGGGGCAGGAGGATCTCGAGTTCAAAGCCAGCCTCAGCAAAAACGAGGCACTAAGCAACTCAGTGAGACCCTGTCTCTAGATAAAATATGAGAAAGGGCTTAGGGATGTGGCTCAGTGGCTGCATGCCCATGAGTTCAACCTCCACTACCAAATAAATAAATAGGCATGAAAGGAGAACAAATAGATTAGTTTTAAGGATTTATTGCAAAGAATCCTCAACTTGTTTACCCACAAGTTTAAATGGTGTGAATTCTGGTTCCTTTAGGGGTAAAAAGGGGACATGATCATCCTGGATATTCATAGGGGACTGGCCCAAGGGCCTCCCTCTGAGACCAAATTCTGGGGATGTTCAAGTTCCTTACATAAAATGACACGATAGATATTTGCATGTAACCTACACATGACCTCTTAAATTACTTACGATATCTTATAATAGCTAATGCAATTTAAATGCTATATAAATAGGTGTCCTATACTGTTGCGTAGCAAATATTGACAAGGAGGAAGTCGACCTGTTCGATACAAATGCACTTTTGTTTTCAAATATTTTTCATCTGCACTTGGCTTAATCTATGAATGTGGAACTGGTATTTGTAGAAATGAGTTGTTGGCTGAATGCCCCTAAGCCACATCCTCCTGGGATGGGTGTGAGCACTCTGACAAGCCCTTGCTTGGAGACAGGTTCCAGCTTGTCCAGCTAGTTGAGTAGCAGAGCCAGAATTTATCCTGGACAGCGTGACCCCAGCGTCCATGCTCTGACCTCTGAAGCATGCCACAACCCCCATCAGTAGGAACTTCCCTGGGGACTGAATGAGGAAACCTCTAGAAAGTGCTCAGCTGGTCTGTTCAGCAAGCATCCATCCAACCACGAGAGCTGCTCCCGTGACTCTGGGGTTCCTTGCCCAGAAGGGCTCTAAGGATGGGAAGGGAAGGAACTAGAAGGGAGGTAGCTCCGGGAGGTCGGCCTCACCGATGGAGGAAGGCCCTAGGTGCTCGGGGCCAGGCGTGCGGAGGGTGCCGTGTGCGCCAGGTGGATGCCCACGCACAGACCTTGCACTTGGGTGCCAACGACCAACCCCAGACTCCATCCCATCCCTTTAGAGCATCGATCTTTGCCCTCCTTTATCAAAAGCAGGGTCAGAGATCCGTGTCCCCTGTCCAGGGGCCCAACTGACACTCCAATTTCCATTTCCTTTTACTCTTGGTTTAACACTTTTGTTTGTTTGTTCTTGAATATACCTATGCCAATCTATTTCCTTTTGGAAATACACAAATGATCAAAATACGGCCCAGGGACCAGGAGCCGGCCAGGGCACTGACACAGCAGTGCCCATCCTGTGGGCCACGGCCGCCGTCTCCTCGCCACACGCCAAACACGGACAGGTCTGAGGGTCCCGGGAGTGGCACTGTTTCTCTCTTTCCCTCTCTAACCACGCTTCCTCGTTCAGCTGTGACCTCAAGGCATTTCTGGCCCTCGGGCTGTCTGAGAGTCCACTCTGATGTGTTCAGCATTAAAAATGGAGGGTGTGGTGAATGTCAAAGCACGGCTGGGTGTGGCCAAAGGGAACCTGGGCTGTTTTTCAGCAGTGGTGGCCCGGGAACCCGGGGCAATCATCAGAACCGTCAGAAGAGCTTGCACTCTGGGGGGGTGGGGGGACGGGGGGCACCAGGCATCGAGCCTCAGCTGCCTCAGCGGGTACCGTGTGCCTGTCGGGTGCCGGGGTGCAGGGTGGCCCTGACTGACTTGTGCAGGGCTGTGGCTCCGTGTCTTGGTGACAGCCCCACCCAGGGTGGCTGTGGTACCTCCGTTGCCATTTTCTCACATTCTGAGAGATTCTGGAGTTTTGTTGCATTTGAACTTCTCCTGAAGTCTCTTTAGAAGTATTTTTTCCTGCTGCTTGGGGTTGGATAGGGTTTGTGTCTCCCAAAGGTTCATGTCCTGGAAGCTTGGTCTCCAGAGTGGTCATGGTAAGAGTGGTCATTAATCCCCTCAGAAGGGATTCATGCTGGTTTTATGGAGCAAGTTAGTTCTTACAAGAGCAAGCCTGAATTCCTTTCTGGCTTCCTGTCTCACCATGTGATCTCTAATATTGTGATGTCGCCAGGGGACCCCCTTGCCAGAAACCAAACAGATGAAACCGCCCAATCTTGGACTTTTAACCTCCCAAACTGTTAACTGTTAGCCTCTTTTCTTTATAAAGTACCCAGCCTCAGGCGTTTTCTTATAGTGACAGAAAACAGACTAATATACATGATTCTTTATTTTTAGAACTTAGCCAGAAACACAACAAATTCTTTTTTTAAAAATTAAGTGATCAAGTGGTTATTATGCACAAAGCAATGTGGAACCCTGGCTGCTTTTCTTCTGGAAATACTGACAAAAGTAAAGGATTCCCATTGTTAGAAATGCCAAGACCCAGAGATGTGACTTGCCCAGGATCTGGGGGTGTGAGGGGCAGTATGAGAGTCAAATAGATGTGTGTTTATGTGTTGATTCATGTCTTTATCTGTTTTCTGCTGCTATAACAAAATACCTGAGACCAGGTAATTCATAAAGAACAGTGATTTATTTGATTCATGGTTCTGGATGCTAAAACATCCGAGAGCATGGTGCTGGCATCTCGTGGGGGCCTTCTTGCTGCAGTATAACATGGTGGGGGCATCACGTAGAGAGACAGTGCAACTGTGCTAGCTCATGTCTTTCTTCCTTTTGTTCTAAAGCCACTAATGCCATGATGGGAGTCTTACCCTGTGGACTCATCTAACAACAGTCACCTCACCAAGGCCCCATCTCCAAATACCATCCACTTCTGACTTTGGGGACTAACTTTCCAAAACATGAACATTAGAGTAGCCCATTCAAGCCATCGCTACACATTTAGAACATGCTTGAAATAAACAGAAGTTCACTTTGCTCCCTACCTTAAAAGAGCACCTCACCTACTGTCTTTGCCGTTGTGGTGGCTTGCAACACTGTTGGCCTCATTGGGTGGCAAGTCCCCCGGGCTGGTGTGCAGCCAGGCTAAGACCCCCGACTTCAGGGCACCCCAAGGTTTCTAGCTCTGGTTGGCAGGGGTCTGCAGCTCTGTGCACAGACTGAGTTTCCCAGTCCCCCTTGATATGGTCTCCATGACAGCAGAGGTGATGGTGTGTGTCGTGCCCCTCCCTTTGCCCAGCCACCCACAGGACCACCCACTCTGAGAACACTCAAGGCTGGCCCTGCGTCCTGGAGATGCAGCCAGACTGCATTGGTAGCTTACCTCCAAAGGAGACATGAAGAGTAGAGGCAAGAAACTGTCTCCTTTTCTGGTCTTCTTTAAATCAGAAAGGCATTTGTGTCTTGGTAGAAAATGGTTTGGGGAAAGTACTGCGGCCTCGCCGACCAACTGGGACTGTCCCCTGCGCCGTCACTGTACTTGTCACTAGGGGACTCAAGGGCAAAGGAAACACAGTCCCCTTCCCTAGGTTATTTCCAAACAGTGTGCTAATGAATCACCAAGATGGCTCCTCTCTGCGAAGCCAAGTGTGTGCAGGTGGTGCTGGGGAGCCCCGCAGCCCTGCTGACCTGTGTGTCTGCTTGGGGTTCGACGATCAGAGCATGACGTGCGGCCCCCACGGGGAGCGTCGAGGGGCCTGTGGGGACCCAGATTTGGCGTCCTACCCGGTATTGGCCCCAGCTGTACATCAGGAGTGACAGAGATGTCCTAGCTGTGTCCTCCATTTTCCTTTACTATGAAATGGGAGAAGCGAATTCACTTCACAGACCCTCAGACTCTAAAGCAGGATCACACATTCAAGCTCACCTACTTACAACTGGGGCTCTGGGGACAGGTGGACAGAGACAGCCGGAGCGGCCCTGGGTCCACACCCTGCCCTGCTTCCTCACAGAAGTCACGGCCATGACCCATAAAGACATTCAGAGGCATCCCTTGATGACAGCCCCGGATTGGCAGCTAAAGAACACCAGACCCGCACTGGGGGTAGTCTGGGGGAGCTGGCTTCAGGGAGGACGGTGAGGTCTTTAAACACAAAGGGCTCAGCTGCCTCAGACCCGCCTGGTCCAGGCAGTGTGGGCCGCGGGAGAGCTCTGCTGGGAGAGTGCCTCAGGAAGGCATTTTTGAGTAAGATTTCTTTTTAAATGAATCCATCTGAAAACTTCTATTACATAAAGAAATAACTCAGCAGTGCTGATAAGAATACAGGTTTTCATCGTCAGAAACAACAGGCTCTGGAGTTGCGTTTCTTTTTCTCTCTCAGCTTGGGTGGACTCACTGCCCCTGTCAGGGCAAGCCGGAGGCACCCCGAGTGGGTGGGAGTGGCCCACAGAGCCTCCCCGCTCTGGGTTTTCTCCACCCAGCGGGGTCTCGGGGCAGATGTCCTCTCCGGGCCTCGTGGAGACAGATGGGCGACCCAGGCTGGGTTGCTCAAGTTCAAGTTCATTTCCGATGGCTCTCAGCACAGTGCTACTTAGTCTTTCATTTTCTTTACCATGGTCACCCCCTCCGAGCCCCCCAGGCAGGTGCAGAGACGCAGCCCAGCTCCCAGACACGAAAAACAAACGAGCAAGTAATTGTGGAATTAACACTGCCCAGGGAAAAGCCCCCTTTGGTTCCGTTTGTGTAAATCAACTCATTCTGGAAGCTTCCCATCTCATCCTGTGATTGTCGCCAGGGCCGATTTCCATGATGCCACTGTCTGCTGTTTCCTAGGTGGCCCAGAGGAAAGGCCCTTAAGACAGAAAGGGAGGAAAAAAAAATTAGGAAATCCAGCAGACTTATTATTACTGGAACGTTGCTCTTAGAAAGGTGACATTTTTTGGTGTTAAATGATTCTGAGACTACTAAGTATCTGTACCTCTCTGTCCCTCCTTTCAGAATGCTGGAAGATGACCTTAAGCTAAGTAGCGATGAAGAGGAGAGTGAACAGGTAAGACGCTCTTGTCTGTTGCGGTCCTGGGGGTGGGACAGGGCGGCCACTCACCGCCGACTCTGCAGGACGTGAGCTGAGTGTTGGAGGTGGGATCCTGCTTCTCTAGAAGGCTCTGTTGATTGTGAGCCTCTGTGCAGCTGGGCAAGTCTGTGGAGATGCCTTGGCCTTGATTCTCTAAATTAAACTTTAATTAAAACTTTAATTCTGTGATGCCCTGTGACAAGGAGGCCAACAACTAGTGTATTTTTACAAGGAAGCTGACCACGATCGGGCTTCCCTTTATTCCTTCCTTCCTTCCTTCCTCTCCCCACCCCACCACCTTTTCTTTTTCTTTTTTTTCTTTTCTTTTTTCTTTTTCTTTCTCTTTTGGCAACACTAAACCAGCCTTCTAGAGATCAAACACGTGACCTTAAGCTCATCGGCAGGCAGCAGGCAAGCCGTTAACATTAAATATTGAGCAGCCCTTATACAGATATTATTAACATTGAGAAGAAGCAAATGTAGAGGTGAGCTAAAATGATGAATAAAAAATCATCACGCTCCGTCCGGGCTGTTTGTCTTAAATGATAAATGTGCTTGAAATATTCTCCCTCGGTGTTGATTTATCAGCTCGAGACATCCGTCAGGGGGGTTATAAATACTCTTCTGATCAGTCAGTTAAGGTGAAAAAATATCTACTCAGCATTCATCACTTCTACCCTGCATTTCAGAAAACGCTGCTGTCATAAAGCACGTTTGAAAACACCCGAGCCGGGTTTCCCTACACTTCTGTTTCCTTTTTCCCATCACCTGGATTGTGTGTTATCAAGTTTGGATCAACAGGATGGGTGGAAAGAAAATTCCAGGAGGCTTTTTTTTTTTTTTAATAAGTCATTTTTACATGCAGTACCAAATGCATATGCCACTCAACTGATCTCAAGGTAGCAAACTTGATGCAAAGGTACCATGGCATGGTGTGTGGGTGAGTCACCGTCTAGACACAGAAATACAAGTAATGCAGAGAGAGCAAGCAAGAACCGGGGAAATAAGAGGAAAGGAAATTTTCCAGGAAGAGTGTCTGAGCAGAGCGTGGCCCCAGGGTCACCACGGTGGGGTCTTCTCCTTTCGAGGGAAGCTGGGGCACCAAGAGTGTGAGAAGGGTGCCACGAATCTGGAAATCAGATTGGCAAGCAGAGGACACCCCAGCAAGGGAAGGTTGGCAGGGGCAGAGAGGGCCACTGAAGGCTTTGCGTTTGTGACAGATCAGTTCCTTTATTTCTAGGCATCTATGCTAAGCAGTGAGACACCCACAACCCTGCACTCTAAGCAGTTAGGTAGAACAGTCTCACGCCTAATTTTGGTTTTTCATCTATCTGAATAAAAGCAGATGAATTCGGGGCTGGGGGTGTGGCTCAGTGTTAGAGCACTTGCCTGGGACGTGTGAGACACTGGGTTCGATTCTCAGCACCGCATATAAATAAATGAATAAAATAAAGGTCCATCAACAACTAAAAAATACGTATATATTTTTTAAAAGCAGATTATTTCATCTCTTTGAGGCTTAGATAAGCACGGTAGGGATTAAGTTCTGTCAAAAGTGTATGCTATCTATGTATGTTTTGTATTAGAAAAAATAATTCACAGATTATTTTATCTAGCAAACTTTTCTTAATTGAGAATGATTCTGGAGCTGTTTCCAGGAAATATTTCCAATGAAAACCCAATTTTTAAAAAAATGCATTATCAGTGATGTGCTTTACACACATTCCCTAAAACAGTAAGAAGCTTTTGGCTATTGCTTTCCAATCTCCAGCACTGATAATCTTGTACTGTGAATATGCAAGTCAGGCCCTTTATTCTTGTTTATTTGATCCCTTCCTATTTTTGCAATGAAAGAAACTGACAGGATGGATCATTTGTATGCAGTGATCCCTATCTCGTAATCAAGATCCCAGACGGTGGTGGTTCTGTGTGTGTAGTTAATTCTTCAGCACTAATTCTATTAAGTTGTCCTACTTTGGCCTATAATTATATCCAAGTCTAATCACAAAATTGTAATCCCCTACCTTTAAAAAAGACTGTGGGTTTTTTTTTCCTCTCTCTTTCTCCAAGACCACAATAAGATTTTCCCTGAAGTAATGCACCCTGCATACTTACGCAGCACACCTATGCACACTTCATTTCTCTGGCATCGCGAGATGACTGTTTACCATAAGTGATTTTTCCAGGTGTAATCAGAATTTGCCCCCTACCCCAAAATCTTTTGAAAACGTACTACGTATTTCCCTACTCTGGTAAACATATATATGAAGATCCTCAACCTTTTCTTCCGTGGCTCCTGGTTGTCCTTGTGAATGTTGGTCTGGCTGACCTGCAGAGCCGCTGTGCTAAAGAGATTCCCACCGCAGCTTCAAGCAGCTACCCCTGTTTGTCCTCCTGCAAAGATCCTGCGACTCCTGGTGTATCTGGGCGCTCCCATCTGACACTGCCTCTTCCCCCAGTGCCTTGGTGCAGGTTGGGAAGAAGAGCACAGTAGCCCCGGTCCAGGGTTCCAACCCTCCCTCTGCTACTTCACAGCTTGGCAACCGCGGCCCCTCCTCCACTGCTTCCGTGCCTCCACGTGTGGCGGTGGAATCACCGTCAGACCCCGAGCCTGCCACTTCCTCAGAACGTGAGGTGTGGGGTCACCCCTCATCCTCATGCCCACCAGGTCCATTAAGGCCTTTTTGGATTTTTATTGTTTATAAAAATGATAAGAAATTAGCGGGGCATGATGGCACATGCCTGTAATGCCAGCTACTCAGGCCACCAGGGCGAGAGGATCATTGAACCCAGGAGTTCAAGACCAGCCTGGTGGATATAGCAAGGCTCCATCTCAAAAAAAAAAAAAAAGTTAGACAATAAATAACTATTTTTATAGACAATAAATGATATGTTCATGATTATCCAATCGAAATTGAACGCAGACTACACAGAGAAAAGGACGCATATCTCAAGTCTGGAATGTTGACTAGTCCTAGAACTAACACAGCCAGGTACCCAGCCCCCAGAGTGGGACACGGACGTGGACGGCCTCCCAGCAGCCTTGTCCTCCCAGCAGCCTCCAGAGCAATGGTCACTGTTTCCTAGTATCGCAGAGTGCTTTTGCTCATTTTTGAACTTTATATCCATGGCATCGTACCATCTGTAGTCTTTGCATCCGGCTTCTCTCCCTCAACGTTGTTAGTGAGATTGACGCATGTCACTCCGTGGAGTTGAAGTTTGCTTATTTTCATTGCTGGAGAGTATTTCATTGCATGAGTGTGCCATAATTTACCTACCCCAATGCTGATGGGCATATGGATATTTGGGGCTATTAGGAAAATGCCATTAACAGCATCCTGGAACATCCTCTTGCTAGGCACATGGGGATATTTCTTATAGATCTAGTCCCAGGAATACAAATGCTCAGTAAATCATCTGAAACTACTTTTCAAAATGGTTGTACCAATTGACAGCCCCACCAGTGGTATAAGAGGATTCTATATACTCCTTGCCACCCACCTGTCTTTGGATTCCAGGAGGGATGTTGGTCTGAAGTTCTCTGTTTTGTACTGTCTTGGTCTCATTTTGATGTCAGGGTGATACTGGCCTTATAAAATGAATTGGGATATGTTCCCTGTTCATCTCTTTTTCTGAAGAGATTTTGCACAAATTGATGTCAACTCTTCCATCAGCAGAATTCTCTGGTAAAGCTGCGTGGGCTTGGAAATGTTTAAAACTTACAAATTTCATTTCCTTGATAGTTACAGTGCTTCTCGGATTTCTAATGTTAGTTAATCAGTTGTAATAATATGTGCTCTTCAAGTAATTACTCTGTCTGTATCATTTAAATTGCCCTGTTTACAGGTAAAGATTTGTTCATAGCATTTCTTTATTATCCTTCTGATGCATACAGATCTGTAGTACTAGCCCATTTCATTCCTGGTATTCATCATTTGCCTTTCTTTCTTTTTTTCTGTTTTGGTCAGTCTTACTAGAGATTATCTATTTTTAAAATAGTTTTTTTGTTTCATTGATATTCTCTGTCTAGATAGATTTTCAGTGTTCAATTTCAATGATTAATTATCTTTATTATTTCCCTCCTTTTCCAGTTGATCCAATTCATTGAGAAAGTTTAGATTTTTACTTGTGTGTGTATGTATGTGGTGCTGGGGATTGAACTCAGGGCCTCACACGTGCTAGGCAAGGGCTCTACCACTAAGCTATATCCCTAGCTCTGAAACTTTGTGTTTTTTTTTAAACTTAATCTAATCTAAGCTTCAATTATTGATTTGAGACATCCTCTTCTATAATGTAAACATTTGGTGCTGCAGATTTTACTCTCAACACCACCGTGGCTTTATCCCACAAATGTTGACATGTTGTGTTTTTATTGCCATTCAGTTCAATGAGTCAACTTCTTTGATTCATGGATTATTTAGAAGTGTGTTATTCAGTGTCCAAGTGTTTATAGAGAGCAGCTTTAATCTTACTTTTATTGATTCCTAGTTTGGTTCTATACTGGTCAGAGAACATACACTGTATGATTTCAACTCACAAATTTGTTGAAGATATTTTATGATCCAAATTTGGCCTATATCAGTATGTTTTATGGGCACTTAGAAAAATGCAAATTTGGCTGTTGTTGGGCAGAATGCTCTGTAAATATTAATCACATCCTATTTAACATTGTTGAGTTTGATGTTACTGAGTTCTTATGTTTTCTGACTTTTTGTCTACTTACTCTATTGATTTTCTGAGTAATGTTGATGTCTCTGGCTGTATTTGTGGATTTATTTCTCCTTTCCATTCTTTCAATTTTTGCTTTAAGTATTTTCCATTGCTGTTAGTTAGTTCATGTACACTTAGGATTCTATGTTTTGGTAAATGGACTCTTTTATCATTATGTAATGTTCCACTCCACCTCTGGTCATTTCTCTTTGTTCTGAAGTCTTCTTTTTCTGGTTTCAGTATAGCTACTCCTGTTTTGGTTTTGTTTGTTTGTTTGTTTTTGTTTTAATGTTTGCACAGTGTGACTTTTTCCATTCCTTTACGTTCAACCTGCCTATATTTTTATACTTGGAGTTAGTTTCTTATAGACAGCATGTAGTTAAGTCATATTTTCCTCCACTCTGCCAATTTCTCTTTTGATTGATGCATTTAGACCATTTACATTTAGTGTACTTATTGCTATGTTAAGGCTCAAGTCTGCCCCTTTTCTTCTGTATGTTCTTTGTTTTTTCTTTTTGCTATTTTTCTGTGGGTTTCCTGAGCATTTTGAGGAATACAATTTCATCTTCTCTATAATGTTTTTGTGTATATCTCCTTGTGTCCTTTCTTGACAGCTTGTCCGGGTATCCTAGTATGTAGACCTAACTTAGATGAGTACCTGGTGCAGTCATTTCATGTTTGGTCTCCCTCAATGTCCTGAAATTACCTCCATCACATATTTTATAATAGCAGATAGTATGAGATCTAGTTTTCTATCTTCTCAACTTTGTGAGTGAAAAACCTGAGTCTTATTCTGTATCTTATTCCTCTTAATCTCTCTAGAACATACCATGGATAACTGGCTTCTAACGGGAAAGATGAATCTTCCTGCTACAGCATCCACACAACTGCTTTTATCTTCATACATTTTTACCCCTCTTCCTTCCTGTACAAGAGGACATTGTCCTGCTCCTTCCCAAAGGCCATCCCATTTCCTCCTGTAATGTTACCTGGGGACTTGTTCTTGCACTTTCTTATTTCCTACCTCTCCACCAGAACTGCTCCTCCAGAACCACCAGAGACCTCCATGGAGCCAAGTGAACTGGTTCTTCTCCGTCCCTTGTCTTTCCAGAAGACTGAGCACAGAACACTCTTGCTCACCTGACTTCTGAAGAAGAACAGACACCACCCTTTCCTGGTCTGTTTCCTACCCTCTGGCTGTCTCTTCTCAGGATGCTTTGCTGACTGCATGGTCTTTTCACAGTGTTGGTTGTTAGAGCCTTGTAATATTTATTCCTGACTTCTTCTCTGTTTCTACTCTTTCTTGGTGATCTCATTCCTTCCCATGACCTTCAATTTTTATGTACTGGCAATTTTGAAGTTGTAGCCTCAGCTCAGAATTCTCTTCTGAACCTCAGACCTTGACTTTTCCACTGGAATGTCTCACAAGCATTTCAAATTTGTGCCAAACGGAGCTCCTGGTCTCTGCCACCCCCCTCTGTGCAGACACACAGATATGTTCCTCTTGAGATCATTCCTGTGTCTAACCCTGGCACTGCCAGAGGCCCAGCGAGTCAAGCCTAGAGATCTAGGACCCGTCCTTGATGACTCCCTCTTTCTCACTCAAACATTCATTTAATCCCTAAGACCTCTAAATTCAGCCTCCAAAATTAAATATTAGTTCACCCACCCCTTTCCAGCCTGGCTGGTCCAAACCAGTCTAATATAAACTACCATATTGCTGATCCCCACCCTCTGTAGTACAATCTTCCATCAGAGATCTTTTTAGAATCTGAATTGGATGGAGTCATTCCTTGGCCTAAATTCTTTAATGGGTTTCCCATTCCACCAGGGGTAAAACCCAGAGTTCATAGTGTGACCGACCCTACTCTGCAGGGCCTGGCTTGTCCCCTTCTTGTTGAACTCATTCACAGCACTTCAGCCACCTGCACCTTCTTTCGGCTGTTCTGCTCAGGTGTTGTGGCCTCCATCGGCCTCAGCTTCCTCCATTTCTGCCTAACACCAACTCATCTTCAGTGTGACGGCTTCCCCAGGGAAACCTTGCCCTGATCTACATCGACCCCCTGGTGTGTCCTTCTCACGGTAACCTTAGTCTTTATCCTAGCTCTCACATAATTGTAGTTCTATATTATATGCTTCTGTTTTGAACCATCTCTCTCTTTACCAACTAAACTGGAAGTTTCCTGAGGGCAGAGATTGCGCTGGGCAGAGCGATCGGATGTGTGACTAGGTACACAGTGTGTGGCGGTCGCATGGGGCGCATTTCCTGTTGTCTGGAGTCTGGTATCAAGGATGACCTTTGCCCCTTCTTTATTTCTTTTACCAAACACTCTGATTTTTTTTCTCATTAGTCCTACGTAAACATCAAAATTCTTGATAGAGGGCTGGGGCTGGGGCTCAGTGGTAGAGCGCTTGCCTAGCATGTGTGAGGGCCTGGGTCCAATTCTTGGCACCACAAATAAATAAATAAATAAAATAAAGGTCCATTGACAACTAAAAAAAAAAGAACTTTTAGCAAGTATTGACAAAAATATAAGACCCAAGATCATAAGCCAGCTCTTGATGGATGCAGAAACAGCCTGGAGGAAAGCACCTGTCCAACCTCCAGGGTCCCTGGGGTCAGTAGCCACTTCTTTCTTGTGCATATGGAGGCTACGCATTTTGAGAAGTTATGTCAAATGGAAGCCTCCAAAACCAAGGAAGGGGGTGTCTCCATCGCCTTCCCTTCCAAGGAAGATGGGATTTTGGCCGTGGCCTCTAGATCTGGGGCTGGGCTATGCCGACTTTACTCGGGAAGTGTGCAGATGGCACTGAAATGGAAGGGTGGTCTCCCGGCCGCCCCTCCAGGCCTCGCAGTCGATGGGCTTCACATTGGAAGTGACACGAAAGAGTGGAGAACCCGCGTTCCTCCTTGGACAAATGAAGAGTGCGTGAATCATGGGGCAGATGTGCGTGATCTCTTCTTATGTTGGCCATTCCCAAGGCCGATGGTTCCGCAGAAGAATGGAAAGGAATTAGAAGACTTGGGACAAAATGATTCCTGAGGTCACTCAGCCTGAAAAGGAACTTGTAAAGGGGACTTGGAAGGGGGAGAGGAATTCTACGGCATGCCTTGCCAGTTGGTAAAAACCATGAGCTCTGCCTCTCCAGTGAAGCAAGGCATGGGAGGTGAGACGGAGTATCTGCATGGAACGGTCACGGCTGAGACCGCAGGAAAGGGACACTGGTGAACACCTTCGGCCAGCAGCAGTGTCAACGGCAGGCAGTGTTTCCGAGGTGACAAATCCGTAGCTCGGGAGAGGAAAGGAAAAGGGATCCAAATTGAACGCCTCTCCACATGCGTACAGCTTCCGGTAATTACATTACCCACACCTACTGGGCAGTCTTTTCATTTTAATTGTATAAATGCATTTTTCTCTTTAAATGAGCATGGTTTATCCACTTAGACTGACTATTTTAATTTTGCAGGCAGCGATCTTTGGATATAATCTGTAGAGGGAAATTTCCCTATTGGCCTAATTTACTTCTTGTACAATGAAAGAAAGTTACCTTTTAATCCCCAATCAATATTTGTAGAGCACGCAATTAATTTAATAGATAGCTAGGTCATTAACATAAATCTGCAAGCTAAAGAGCCAATTATTTTCTTATTTATAATGCATAGAGTAATAATCACGTTTGTCAGGGAAAATCTAAAGTCTCACTGCATCGAGATGTCAAGATTGTAGGTGAGGTTGCTCTGAGCCCAGAATTGCAGCTCTTACTCCATTTTGTGGCCTTTGGTTTCTCAGGCAATGGCACAAGAAATGTGCCCATCTCAATCTCTGTTCTTTACCCCAGAGGTCATATCGGTTTAAGGTGTGCTAACACATTAAAAGCAGTCACCAGGGCTGGGGTTGTGGTTCAGTGGCAGAGTGCTTGCCTGGCATGTGTGAGGCACTGGGTTCAATTCTCAGCACCACATGTATGTAAATAAAATATAAAGGTCCATTCACAACTAAAACAATATTAAAAAAAAAAAAAAAAAAACAATCACCCTGTGTGTATATATGTGACTACATGACCAATATGATTCTGCAACATGTACACTAAGAAAAATGAAAAATTATATCCCATCTATGTACGATACATCACAGTGCATAAATGCATTCTACTGTCATGTATAACTAATTAAAACAAACTTAAAATTTTTTTTAAAAAAGCAATCAGGGACCTCTTCGTTTTTCCCTTGTTCCTTTTTGATATGACAGATGCATAACAAAAAGCAGAACTGTTAAAAAAGAACCTCTGATGCCATTGATAGTACATGTCCATCAGTGACCAAATGAATTTGCTGAATGAAATGCAGACGTGGAATAAAAATGCAGGTTTATGCACCCAGCTCTCCTTCCCTGGGTGCATTTTTCTTCTCAGGATCAGCTTGGTTGATGCTGAAGTTCTTGGCCTGTGAAAATTTATTACCCCCAGAGTCAATCTGCATTCAGGCAGCCAAGTCTGAATAAATAGAGTCATTGTGCTTGTCTGGGATTTGTGGCCAGAGTTCATCCAGTCAGCGTGACATTCACATCCCAGGAGATTCATAAAAGCCAACACCCTGGTATGTGCTCTTGAATCCTGCCAAAACTGTGTAGAATTATATAAACAGGAGTTGAAGCAATAATCAGGACCAGGTTTGGGGGGCAAGGCTCCAAAATCAAGTTTCTCCTCCATGAAAAATGAACTGTATTGTTATTTGTGGCCAAAAAAGAGCTAGACAGTTTTTAACATAAATCATTCTGAGAATGGTCCTAAATACCTACTAAGCATCAAACATCCATGCAAGATGCTAGCTTGTTGGTCTGGATGAATTACACATTAGTAATATTTGTTACAATAATTTAACCACAAAAAACATAAGTAAATTTTCAATGCCAGGAAATGCCTTGCCTTCAAGGACTATGCAAACATGTATATTAAACCTAACAGCAACATAAGGGGGAAAGTTGTTTAAGCTTGCTTTTGTTTTTAGTCTTGAATTAATGTTGTACCTGAGCTAAATACCCAATTTGATCACATTGATGAACTGGTTTCTTTTTAATATGAAAATAAAATAATAACTATAATTGAAGGCTACAGCTTATCAGGTCATTGCTACATCTATATATGAAGTAACCAGAAATAAAATATTACTGTCACTAGAAGCTAATGAAAATTCCCTTTATTATATCATGCTACTGTGTACAAACATTGCAAAAAGCACAAGCATATGCAGCTACACAGGGGGAAAAAATCCATAGTTGCTTTTTTTCCATGTTAATCAGCTGCAATTTCCAAAATGGAAATGGTCATCCAACTCAAATGTCACCAAGAGAGAGGCGCAAAAGCCTCCAACCCTGTTGGCTAAAATATTTTTTAAGATATCTTCTTCAGAGTCCAATTGATAGTTATGTCAGTTGAGTTGTGCAGCCCACCTGGGCCATGGGATGTACCTAATTTCAACCCAAGGACCCTCAGTGGAAATCTGAAAAATGAGAAAATAATATAAAAATCTTAAAAGATGATCCATTAAATTTGGGCAAACATAAAACACAAAAATGGGGAATCATGGCCTTTGTTCAATTGCAGAATTCATAGAAGGAGCTACACGTTTTTTTAATTTATTTTTTTATTTATAATAATCACAATTCATAGTGCACAATATAGCATCTTTTTACAGAGCTACACATTTTTTTTAAACAAAGCCAAGTTCTTGCTATGGGCAGATATCAACACCACTGCCCAATCTCTCCGCTGAGGGAGCTGGCCAGGGCCCCGCACGGACACGCTGGGCTCAGGCCTCCCCTGCGCAGCTTCGGGCAGGCCTGCTGGTTGGCAGAGGAAGGGGCTTCTGCCTCCAGAGCACACTCCTGTTCAGCTCAGAGGCATGGCCCTCGGTCCCACGACCTCGATGCGCTTTGTCCTTCCATAGCTTGTTTGAAAGTGTCACCGTTCAAGAGTGGTGGCTCCTCAGAGTACATGGCTTGGGTGGGGACAGGCAGGAAAGAATTGACCTACACTTGTTTGGGTGTTTGGTGCAGATATGCTGTTGGAAAGTTTCGTTTTGATTCTTCCAAATCTCTTCCAAGTGGGGCTGGCTATCTCATAAATACAGCCTTTCTCAGGAGACAAAAAAGCCTTTCTCAGGAGATAAAAAACCTATTGCTTCTACATAGACGGGGGGGGGGGGGAATATATATATATATATATATATATATACATATATATATGTATATGTATATATATATATATATAAATTGTATATATAAAAATATATATATAAGTAATTTTTGGTCATTCCAGGCCCTTGGCATTTCTTAGTTCTGTCCCATCTTCAGCCAACAGGCTGTGCTGAGTGAAACAAGACCATCTTTTTTTTTTTTTAATATTTATTTATTTACTTTAGTTGTACACAATGCAATGCATTTATGTTTACGTGGTGCTGAGTATTGAACCCAGGCCGCACACGTGCGAGGCGAGCGCTCTGCCGCTGAGCCACAACCCCAGCCCCAAGACCATCTTTTAAGAAGCAGATCAGACAGGTGCCAAAATGTAAGGCCACCAGACGTGGTCAACTCTACACTAGAAAAGTGCAAGGATGCGGGTTAGCCCAAACATCTCTCTTGGAGGTCTGATTCAGCAATAGGTACCTCGCCCTTTCAACTTTGACTTTAAAGTCCACAGCAGTTCAAAGAAAAGTTGGTGATTATGCTGCATTCCATGCAAAACTCTCTCCCAACCTGCAAAACTGTGTTTCACTTGAGAGAAAGAAATCCTCACAGCAGCAACATGCTCAAAGTTGTTCTGCGTTCTCTTTTATGACTGGTTTGCAAATTAAGAAAGTCTTGCCTAGCCATTACAAACCTAGTTTTACCTTCAAATATTGCTATTTTGTCTGAGTAGAAAAGGTTTCAATAAAATGTAAAGCCAGTGGGCTGGAGTTGTGGCTCAGTGGTAGAGCACTTGCCTAGCATGTGTGAGGCCTGAGTTCGATTTTCAGCACCAGATATACATAAATGAATGAAATTAAGGTCCATCAACATCTGAAAAAATATTTTTAAAAAAATGTAAAGCCAGACTTAGATTTGGGTTCTGGAAGCACAGGTTGTGGTTTTTTGTTTGTTTGTTTGTTTTAACAAAACCACCAAAACATCTATGTCACTTTCATCTGGTCTTTGTACAAAAACAGTCACACGTGTACTCCACAGTGGAGGCCCTAGTTGCCTTCATCATCGTCCGCCATCCACCAAGCCCAGTGGAAAGTGAAGGGATGCCATGCTACTGAGGCAGCAAAGGGACTTGTTAAAAAACTCCAAAAAGGCATTTGGCAAACAGAACAAAGTGGGGAATGAGCAATCCTGGTATGACAACATTTAATTGCATATTTCAAAATTGCTAATAGAGAAGAATTTGAATGGTCCCAAACCCATACGGAAATAATAAATGTTTGAAGCAAGAGAAATCTTGATCTGATCATTATACATTGTGTACACGTGTTGAAATATCACACTGCACCCCACAAATGTGCACAGTTATCATGTCAATTAAATTTTCTAAACATCTCCTAAGATGAGAACCCCTAATGGACCATCGCTTTCTTGGCCTTGCTCGGGGTCCGGCTGCATTAAAATTGCCCTGCAAGATGCTTCAGGTGACCAAAGCCTGAAGAAGAAGGTCACGGAGCCATGGTGGAGCCAGCAGGACCAAGCAGAGCAGCTCCCTGGGCTGGCTAAGAAACTGCTGCCCTCATTCCCTGGTTCCCTGGCCCAGTCGCTGCGTTAAATCCCACCAAGACTGGAACTGTTGGAAAGCACCTGTCAGGAGATTCTTTTATTTTTTTTAAATACCTTATTTATTTATTTATTTACTTACTTACTTACTTATTTATTTATATGTGGTGCTGAGGATCGAGCCCAGCACCTCACACATGCCAGGCAAGCGCCCTACCACTGAGCCATCCAACCCCCGTCAGGCGATGCTTAGTAGAACTTGGCACTTATCACCTGTGATGGACTTTCCATTTCTTTGGCTAAAAGAGTATGTCAGAGGCTTCTGGGAGATAGGTGGTCCATTCCTGAGGCCGGGAGGCCGGGGAGCCATGCAGAAGGTGAATCAGCGCCTGCCTTCGACCAGCGGCCCAGCGTCACTGTCCGCACCCCAGATCTGACCTTCACGCCTAAGAACCAGGAAATGAGATGCGCACGATGCTCTCGGGTGTCTCCCAGAAGCTCAGCTGGCAGTAGGTGTGGCGGCCACTCGTGTGTGTGCGGTCACTTTGAAGTTATCACCGTACACACAGGCACACACGTCTGTGTGCTCGCCCCGTCCTCCTGCACAGAGGCACGACTGCCTGGCCAGTGTCTGTCGCAGAGTTTGGACGCGCCTGCCACCCTCTGAGAGCCCCCACACGACTCCCGGGCCAGCTGGGCTGGCGCAGCTCTGCCCTCTTGGCCAGGAGAAGCCTCGTGGCGTCGGCTCCAGCCCAGACCTGACCCAGAGAGTGTCTTCCTTCCAAATAGCCCTGGCCTGGCGGGCCTGGAGGTAGAGAGGACTCTTCCCCAGGAGTTTCTGTCCAGCTCTGGAAATAACAATGTGCTCCTGCCTGGGACCCTCCTGAGGACTAGAGACGAGTCTCAACTCCTCCCTGCCCTGGCAGGCAGCTTGGAGATGACTCCTGTGCTTCCTCCCCCAGGAAGCTCTCCCTGACGGCGGTCAGCATCACCCAGCGTCCCACCTGTCCTCTGCTGACACTGGCAGGATTCACATGCACCCGGCCCTTGGCTTCCCACCCACTGCCCCAGGGTCCACAGTGGGCAGAGGCATGGGGGCCCTCACTGGTGGGATTCCATTCCTAACTGGCTTTTGCCCTCGAGAGAGCAGATGACAAGCCTGTCTGGGTGTGGTGACAACTTTTAGTCCCTTCTCTTCCCAGGTGGTTGATCTTTCCTGGTTATTTGATGAGATTTCTAAGGGAAGAGTTTTTAAGACAATTGCATTTCTTTTTTATTAGTTAAATTTTTGGTGCATGTTAGTTCTACAGAGTAGTGGGTTTCACTGTGGCACACTTACACATGCACATACATAATCTGATCAATTTCACTCCCCATGTCCCCTGGACCTTCCCCTACACCAATGGTCTCCCTTCTGCTTTCATGAGATCCCCTCCCTCCCTTCCTTCCTTCCTTCCTTCCTTCCTTCCTTCCTTCCTTCCCTCTAGCTTCCACATATAAGAAAAAAACATATGGCTCTTTTCTTTCTGAGTTCGACTTATTTCACTTAACACGATGCTCTCCATTCTCCTGAAAGGGCATGGTCATGCTACGTCTGCATGAAGCTCCATTGTGTGTGTGTACCACACTTTCTTTGTGCAGTCATCTGTTGGCAGACACCCAGGCTGATTCCATAAGCTGGCTGTTGTGAATCAGGCTGCAATAAACATGGATGTGCCTGTAACACCCCTAAAGCCTGTTGCCTTTAATTCTTTTAGATAAATACTGAGGAGTGGTATGGCTAGATCATATGGTAGTTCCATTTTTAGTTTTTTGAGGAACCCTACTGATTGCTGTGGTGACTGTGCTAATTTACAGTCCCACTCCTCTCCTCTCCGCCAGCATTGTTATTATTTATAGTCTCAGCCCTTCTCACTGGGGCAAGAGGGAATCTCATTGTAGTTTTGATTTGCATTTCCCTGATGCCCAGAGGTGTCGAGAATATTTCCATATAATTGTTGACCATATGTACTTCTTTTGAGAAGTGTTTTTTTAGTTCACTTGCCCATTTATTAAATGGGTTATTTGTCTGGTTCCCTCCCCCACCTTTGGTGTTGGGTTTTCTGAGTTCTTTGTTCACTCTGGACCTGAGTCCCCTGTTGGAACAGTAACTGGCGAAGAGTTTCCGGCGCTCTCCAGGCTCGCTCTCCACGCTCTTCTGTCCTTTGCTGTGAAGAAGCTTTTTCCCTTGAGTGATAGGAGTCCTATTGAGGAAACCGTTGCCTGCACCTATATGTTGAGGTGGTTCCCCTATGTTTTCTTGTAGCAGTTGCAAAGTTTCTGGCCTTATGCTGAGATCTTTGATCCATTTTGAGTTGACTTTTGTGTCGAGTAAGAGACAGGGATCTAGGTTCATTCCTCTATACATGGAAATCCAGTTTTCCTAGCACCATTTGTCAAAGAGGCTGTCTTTTCTCCAATGTATGTTTTCTTGGTTTTGTTTTGTTTTGGTTTTGGTTTTGGTTTTGGTTGTGGTTTTGGTTGTGGTTTTTTGTTTTGTTTTAATACCAGAGATTGAACCCAGGGCCACTTAACCACTGAACCACATCCCCAGCCCTTTTTATTTTCTTTATATTGAGGCAGGGTCTTGCTAAGTTGCTGAGGCTGGCTTCGAACTTGCAATCCTCCTGCCTCAGCCTCCCAAGCTGCTGGGATTACAAGCATGCGCCACCATGCCTGGCTCCAATGCATGTTTGGGGGCACCTTTGTCATGAACCAGGTGACAAGACAGTTGTGTTTCTTTTGGAAGAAGTTCCTTCCGTCAGATAAGATAACTTCAAAGACAGCCGTTCCCTGCATGGGGAGGGGAGGAACAAGGCAGGTCATGGAGCCCTGGATTCTCAGGCTTCTGGGCCGCCCATATTCCTTTCATTCGAGGTGCTCAGCATGTCAGAGCTGGGGACATTGTTTTCCAGGTCCTCAATGCTGGACATCTTCCAGGCACTCATGGAGTCCTGACTGCTGAAAGGAGTCTGATGTGAATCATGGTGGGTAGGGGACAGCCCCTGGGACACCTGTTCACATTGTCCCCACACTGTCTCTCTCTTTCTCTGGACTGTAATGGAAATTATCTCCAAGGCCTAGCAGAGGCACAGGCATTGGGACAGAGGATGGCAAAGCGATGTCACAGGTAGTATCCCCAGTGAGGAAGCATGTCCTGGAGATGTTTAACAGAAACAAGGATGCCTCTCTCAACCCCTCTCAGAAGATCAGCCACATTAAGATCTTCACTGACAATCTGACCTCAGATAAGGCAACCACATGAGTTGGTAACAGGAGCCAACTTATGAGCTAATGCTCCCTAGGCAATTCCAAACCCTAAGTGGTCTTCCCCACAGGGTTTAATAAGTGCTCAATAAATCATCAAATTCCTAGTAGCTATCAACAGATTTAAACAATGTGGGGAGCTGGTCAACATTTCTTCAGAGGCAAGTTTTTAATACAGGTAAAATAGAGAAAGAATATACAAATATGAAAAAACTATACTCTAACCAACCAACCTCTAGATGGGAGATAGTGGAAATAATAGTCCTTGTCATCTGCATCCTGCAAGTGTCTGCGGGTGGGGAAGAAGCTCTCTCTGGCGGAGGAAGTGTGAACTAGGATCCCTTCCTTTAGCGATCTTATAAGGACCTTGGGGGACCAAAACAAAAATCTTCCCAAAGCAGATGACAAGTCCCCCCCGGACCCAGTGCTAACCTACATCACAGACTCAGAGTTCAGGGGGAGGAAGGGCAGAGAATGCTTGAGAGTTCAAGGAACACTTAATAAAAGGGTGAACTGGACCTCACAGTATTGGCTGAATCTAAACAGAGGGAGGAGCAGTTGGAAAGAGGCCTTGGCTTGACTTATCAAGAGGCCAGGAACCTAAGTGAGCTGCCCCCTGCTGACCCCATTCAGCTGTTTGCTTTCTTTATTGACAAGTTCTTCAGTGCCTGAGATTCTGCCTTCTCACTGTGTTCTTACTCAATATGGTTTGTATAAACAGCTACTAATGTTTGCACAGAGCGGTCTTTATTAGAGCCAGCCCAGGGCATCCTCCTGTCTCTTGACTCCTATCTGGTTGGTATCCCCATTTGCTCTCAAAAATGTTCTTATTATAGGGTGCAGTGGCACATACCTGTAATCCCAGAGGCTTGGGAGGCTGAGGCAGGAGGAATGCAAAATTCAAAGCCAGCCTCAGCAATTTAGCAAGACCATGGCTCAAAATAAAAAGGGCTTGGGATATGGCTCAGTGGTTAAGCACTCCTGGGTTCAATCCCCAGTACCACCACCACCAAAAAAAAAAAAAAAAAAAAAAAAAAAAAAAAAGTTGTTATTTAGATGATAAATGATATTGTCATCCCTGACTGCCTGGCCCCTGTAGAGAACAGGGTGAGGTCAAAATGCTTCCTAGACAGCATTTCTAAGTATCTGAAGACGCAAAGTACCTATAATTACTGAGGGAAGGAGAAAAAAAAAAAAAAGACAAAAAGACAAAAAGGAGTAAGATTTTCTCTTCTGTGTTGCAAATACTACTAAATAGGTTGAACAACAATGAATGGAAGCATACAGCATAAAACTTTAAGAGACCCATCAACTAGACTAAAATGAAAACCAGTGGCATAAAAGTGAAGCTAATGAGACTTAAAATGTGACCGTAGATGTGGAAGGATATTAAGCAGTAAGATCGATTAATAAATGCAAGTCTGAACTTGAACAAGAATAGCAAGCAATAGGTAAGGCCCTCGCCAGTGAAGATATGTGGTCAGATCCAAATTCACAGCGCGTTCCAGTGAACAGGAAAACACAGACAATCTCAGAGTAGCCGTGGTGGCTAACAGGCCATCTCAGGTGGCCCACGGTTTATGAAGTTTTGACTGATACTGTGTTTACTTTACAATGGTATGAAAGCTATGTGCACAGAGGAGAAAACTGGACTTTGGATTTTGGACATTGATCTTTTCCCAGACTAACGCTCTGTGGTCCTGTCCTCTCTCAGGATGCTGGACAGCACAGTGGCATGAGTCACGGCTCCTATGCAGTCACTAGAGGACACATCCAGGACTCTAGGACTCTTCCGTACCTTGTGCCACTAGGCTACCATGTTCCTTAGGTCAGGTATATGAAATGCACGGTTCCGGGGATTGAACTCAGGGGCACTCAACCACTGAGCCGCATCCCCAGGGTGTCACTGAATTGCTAAGTGCCTCGCCATTGCTGAGGCTGGCTTTGAACTCGCGATCCTCCTGCCTCAGCCTCCTGAGCCCCTGGGATGACAGGCCACTGTGCCCAGCTGAAATGCAGTTTTGACTTAGCATATTTTCAACTTCAGACATAACCCCAAGGTCAGTTGAGGAGCATCTGGAGGTTGAGTGGGGCGGGGCGACGTCATCCCATCACAGGTGAAACACGATTCAAATCACCCTTCATTGTCACAAGTGAACCTGGTACTGTTGATGGAAGTTCCCCACATCTGCCGTGCATAAAAAGACACATTCCAACCAGTTAAAATCCTAAATCTTCTTTTAGAGCAGTCACGAAATGTAGCTCCAGGAACTTCAAGCCACGTATATCTCTTTTATGACCATATTGATGTTTTTTACTTAGTTGGCATTTAGCAGCTTCACCTCATGTTTCCAGCTACCTCCTCACCAGCTGCACTGGAACATCCCATAAGCAATTTGAGCTTCACAACTCAAAAGTAACTCCACCTTTGCCCCCTGCTCCGGTTCCACCGGCCCGCCCAGCTCCCCCAGCCTTCTCCATCTGTACCAGGGGCTCCAGCCGGGGCTCATTCCTGACGCCTCCCCCAGCCTGCCACGTCTGATCAGCGACCAGATCCTTACGCTAAACCTGCATAATGTAACACAAGCTCTCTCCATCTTTGAAGCTATCATATCATAACCTCAGACTTTGCCTCCTCCTACTTAAATCCATTCGCCACAAAGAGGCCAGAGTGGTATTTGAAAAATGTTAGCCACATCATCTCACTCCCTGCATTTTTTTCCTATTATTCTAAGTTGTTGTATTTGACAACAGAATGCATTATAATTCATATTACACACATAAAGCACATTTTTTACATATCTCTGGTTGTATACAAAGTAGATTCACACCATTCGTGTCTTCATACATGCACTTAGGGTAATGATATCCATCTCATTCTACCATCTTTCTTTTTTTACCCTTTGCCCCCTCCCTCCCCTCCCTACCCATTGGCCTTTCTAGTGTCCCTCTAATCCTCCTATGCTCCCTGTCCCAACCCCACTGTGAATCAGCCTCCTTATATTAGAGAAGACATTTGGCATTTGGATTTTTGGGATTGGCTAACTGCACTTATCCTCCGACTTCATCCATTTACCTGCGAATGCCATGATTTTATTCTCTTTTATTGCTGAGTATCAGTCCCTACATGTTTTTAATGACAGTGTCATAGGAAGTTGCATGGGATATACAAGCGTGCTTTACCCAGCTCCCCCATCAAAAAACCCTTTTATGACTCCTAGTGTCCTGTGGATAATATCCATGATCCTGCACTTGACCTCCAAAAGCCCTTAAAAAGCCCAATTCTGCAGCTGAGCCAGGATCTCTTACTACTGCTTCCAGCTTCTGCTGAGTAGAGCCCTGCTTTCTTCACCCACCTCCCTTTCTCTGGTCCCAGTAACCCTTTTTAGCTTCCAGATCTCAGCCTTGTTATTCCTTGCATGGTGGGCCTTCCTCTACCGTTTACTCCTCCAGCATTCTTGGTCTTAGCATCCTGACTCCCTCCACCAGAGCCTTTGTCGTCTACACTGTTTGTGTCTGCCCCACAAACTTTTCACATTTGCCCCACCTCTAGACTTTTAAGTGCAGTAGGGCCAGGGCTTTGTCTGTTTGGGCTGTCACCACCAAGCCCAGTGCCTGCACATAGTAGGAAGTTCAGGTTGAATTTTCTACCTGCCCGGGTGTTGGTTCTGTTTCCATCAGGAAAGAAGTCAGGCCAGGCGCAGTGGCACACTTCTGTAATCCCAGCTGCTGGGGAGGCTGAGGCAAGAGGATCTCCAGTTCAAAGCCAGCCTCAACAACTTAGCAAGGCCCTAAGCAATTCAGTGAGACCTGTCTCTAAATAAAAAAACACAAAAAAGGGTTGGGGAAGCGGCTCAGTGGTCAAGTGCCTCTAGGTTCAAACCCTGATACTAAAAAAGAAAGAAAGAAGTCGGATCACTCTGGAAAGCCTCTGAATTTCAGCCTCTTCTTTTTCCAATATCCATGAACTTGTTCTATGCGCAACCCAGTTACAACAAGGCCATTTAATTTCCTCTTTGATTGGCCTTCTGTCACAGATTGTGACTTGTAATTCATTTAGCACACATGGAATCCTGAATATCTACTGATTACGTCCCCGAGCACCAAACTCATCGTAATAATGGCAGAGAAAAGATGTCATCTGTTGAGGAGAGCCTAGAAAATGACTGTTTTGGGTAGAAAACTGTTTTGTCTCATAGACTTGATCTTCACAGTCATTCACGAATGAGCAATGAACTCAGGGTAGATCGTGAAGTATTCTCTTAACCCTCTCAACCAGATTTGCTGAGAACTGAATAAAAAGAAAGTTACAAGAAAAGATGATGAGAGATTTCTAAGGAAAAAAAATATGGTTGGTGTAATACAACTCTGGAAGGAATGAAATTGGGCAATTCATCTAGTTTACAATCCGTAGTTTTTCTGGTTTTAATCATGAGTCACCTATGTAATTTTTTCTTGGCTTTTTAATTCCAATGTTTATTTCTTTTATTATTTTCCAACAGTAAATAAAATAGAGTGCAAAAGCTGAAAGTTCTTTTTTAAAGAGAGGAGCAGGAAAAAAAAAAAAAAAAAGATTTTGGCTTTGGTATATAGCACACAGTTTCAATCTAATGCCAGCAGCTTTTTTCCCCCCTCTCAAGGAATTGTTTAAAACATTTTAGGAATGCTCATCTCCTTTCTTAATGGATGATGAGCTGTCCTCAGTAAAGTTTTTTTTAATATTTATTTATTTACTTTAGTTGTACACAGTGCAATAATGCATCTATGTTTACGTGGTGCTGAGGCTCGAACCCGGGCCTCGCACGTGTGAGGCGAGCGCTCTGCTGCTGAGCCACAACCCCAGCCCTAAAGTTTTTAGTGATGTAGAATAACTGGCAATTAAGTAGCACAATCAAAATAGGGCATCAAAGGGGCTGGGGTTGTGGCTCAGCAGTAGAGCACTCACCTAGCATGTGGGAGGCCCTGGGTTCGACCCTCAGCACCACATAAAAATAAATAAATAAACGTATTGTGTCCAACTAAACTAAAAAATAAATGTTTAAAAAATAAGGCATTAAAAATAGCAATGCCAGCAATCTATGGTGCTAAGTACCACAGCGTTGAGACAGATGAGAGAAGGGAAAACTCCCAGAAGTCAGTGCTCAGTGACTGGGGAGAGGCCAGGTCTCTATGCCCAGAAGGACCTCCTGGTCCCAGCATGCACCAAGCTAGTCAGTTCCTGGTCCCAGCATGCACCAAGCTAGTCAGTTCCTGGTCCCAGCATGCACCTAGCCAGTCTGCTCCTGGTCCCAGCATGCACCATGCAAGTCATGCAAGTCAGTTCCTGGTCCCAGCATGCACCTAGCCAGTCTGCTCCTGGTCCCAGCATGCACCATGCAAGTCAGTTCCTGGTCCCAGCATGCACCTAGCCAGTCTGCTCCTGGTCCCAGCATGCACCATGCAAGTCAGTTCCTGGTCCCAGCATGCACCAAGCCAGTCTGCTCCTGGTCCCAGCATGCACCATGCAAGTCAGTTCCTGGTCCCAGCATGCACCAAGCCAGTCTGCTCCTGGTCCCAGCATGCACCATGCAAATCAGTTCCTGGTCCCAGCATGCACCAAGCTAGTCTGCTCCTGGTCCCAGCATGCACCATGCAAGTATGCTAAAGGAAAGCAGTCCTTGCTGCAGGCTTCCAGCCCAGCTGTGTTCCACAAGTGGCCAGTGTGGGTCCTGCAGAGTTGTTCCCAGCTGTTCCCAGCACCCCAGGTGGTGCATCCATTCTAGGCACCCCTGGAGGTGGGGGAGCGCAGAGTTTCTTGTTTTTTGTTTGGTTTGCTTTTGCTTTTTCAATCACTTTCTAACAGGTACACATCAGCATGCCATGCTTCCCTATCCTAAAAGCCAGTGGGGAGAGTTTTAAGAGGAGGAGCAGACAGACGTGCCAGCCTGGTCTATTTCCGTGGCTAGGGGAACATTCAGGGGCCTTGCTGGAAGCTTCTACTGAACTTGTAGCCACATCTCTGAAGATTTCTGTTCTTCCAAGAAGAGCCCGCCTTCCATGCCTCCAGCTGAGATAATGTTAAGAGACCTGCTGATAATACATTCCACCTTTCTTTGGGGGGTTGGGATACTTCTTGTGTATTCAGCCCAAGTCAGAAGTAGAGAGTTAAGGTTTGTTTCAAGCATCACTGCCAAAAGTGAAAGCTGTCTTGCTGAGCAAGAAGAGAGCCCTTTAGCAGACAACCCTTGAACAGTGATGGCCACCTGTCACCTGCTGGGTACTTTCAGGGAGCGTACTGCTGGGCTGGTCTTGGGGGAGCTTAGGCGAGAGTAGGGTCCTCTGAGATTGCTTGGCCAGCTCCTCGGCCTCTCTTCTCTCTCCCTTGGTCTCGGATGTCCTCATCAAGATCTGTGCATGACTCCATTACTTCAAAGTCATGCTGTGACCCTGGCACGCCAGGACACTGGAGCCTTAGTTGATTGGGATCAAGGGAACCCACTGACTCTTCCATTGTCCAGACTAGTCTGGACATTGGCTGGCGGGCTCCTATGTCCTACCCAGAGAAGGCAAAGGCAGACTGCAGTCCCAGGTGGACTGAGTCACTGGTGGAGGGCCACACTCACGACCCATCGTAGGTGAGAGGTGAGACCTATCATAGAATTAAGAATCGACTCCCAGTCTACACGTTTGGTGTGTTTCCCAAAGCAATGTTGTTGTGCTGCTTATGGAAATTAAGTTCCTCTTAATTTCTTCTCAATTCCTTTTAACAGTCCACAAAGCTCACGTTTCCTGTATCCTTCTTTCAGATCATTCTTGTGTTCCTACTTTGCCACAGTGATTCACTGTAGACCCATTTGTTTTTTTCTCTGTTTGTTTTGGTACTGGGGATTGAGCCCAGGGGTGCTTTGCCCCTGAGCTACAATACCCAGCCCTTTTTGTTTGTTTGATGTTTAGGCAGGTTTCCTCTAAATTACTAAGGCTGGCTTCGCATTTGCAATCCTCCTGCCTCAGCCTCCTGGTTGATGGGATTACAGGCCCCTTTGTCATTTTAAGGGGACAGTTCCTCAGTGTAGAAGACACCTCCCTGATCTTCATAGGCCTTTGACATCCCTGGCCCCAGACACTAAATGCTAGTAGTGATCCCCCTCTTGAATGTAACAGTCTCAGTCTGGACACCCCAGGGTTGAGGAAGGGGTGCCCCAGGGGAGACCCGATGGAAGGGGCTGGGCATCCCCTTCCTCTCCCGTCCAGCCCAGTGCCTCCATCTGTCTGCTCCCCCTGTCTAAAAGTCCGCTCAGGTCTCAGTGGCACCAATTCCCTGGTGGATTCATGTATCTAACGCTGACTCAGCAGATGGACTCCCTGGGCACCGGCTACTTTCCACTCCTATCTGCCCTTTCCCGACCCTGCTCCACTTAATTTTTTATTTTCACGTTGTGTCAGAAGTGTGTCCGCGTCACTTTGCCTTCACTTTGATGTCCTGCCTAGGGAGTGACCTTCTCCAAGGCAATGGCCCGTTCTATTTTTATTTGTGTCCCTCCTGGAGGGAGGGTCATCTCCACATAGGAATCCAGCCGATGCTGGACTGGTGGGCTGATCCAGGACAGGGAGCTTCCACCCAGGACGTGCTTTGTTTGTGCAACAGGAAGGAGGATTCTGCTACATCGTTCTAACCTAAAGAGGCTGTCTGTCTGTCTTGTCTGCTCTCGGACTGCGACGGGGGAGCAGCATGGGCCGTATCTGGTGTCCCTGGTAACCAGTGACCTGGTCACGTGTGCCAGGCCTGTGTGCTCACCCCTGGCCCGCTGTGCACCCTGAGGAGGCCTCAGCCTTCGGGCCGGGCTTCCACGGCCTCCTAGTCGTGGGGTTTTGACCCACTTCTTTCCTTGCCCTAGTAGTACCCTGAGATGGAAGATGAACGAATGAGAACTACAATCACAAGAAGAAAAGGGAAGTGCACACAAAACTGGGAGTGTCTTGATAGAGAAATGGAAGTCTTTTTTTATTTTATTTTTTTACTATGAAAAATTTCGACACACACACACACACACACACACACACACACATACATCCTACCACTTTAATAAGCGAAAAATAAAAATAATACATTTTCTGTACAAAATGGAAATTGTATTTCTTTCACATAAAAAATATAGTCAGGAAACTATCATGCTAAGTGAAATAAGCCAATCCCAAAAAACCAAAGGATGAATGTTCCCTCTGATACGCAGATGGTGACTCTCAATAAGGGGTGGGGGGCCGATAGAAGTTCATTGGATTACACAAAGGGGAATGAAGGAAAGGGATGGGGGCTAGGAATAGGAAAGACAATAGAATGAATCAGACATAACTTTCTTAGTTCATATATGAATACACAACCAGTGTAACTCCGCATCATGTGCAATCACAAGAACGGGAAGTTATACTCCATGAATATATGATATGTCAAAATACACTCTACTGTCATGTATATCTAAAGAGGTTTTTTAAAAAAAAAAAAAAAACTGGAAAAAAAAAAGGAGATTAAAAAAAATAGTCAGGAGCTGGGCGTGGTGGTGCACACTTGTAATCCCAGCACTTGGGAGGCTGAGTGAGGCAGAAGGATCAGGAGTTCAAAGCCAGCTTCAGCAATGGTGAGGCACTTAGCAACTCAGTGAGACCCTGTCTCTATGAAAATACAAAAAGGGCAGGGGATGTGGCCCAGTGGTCGAGTGACCCTGAGTTCAATCCCTGGTACCCCAAAAAAAGCCAAGGCCGGAATTGTGGCTCAGTGGTAGAGCACTTGCCTAGCATGTGTGAGGCACTGAGTTTAATTCTCAGCACCACATTGTAAATAAATAAATAAAGGTCCATCAACAACTAATAAAAATATTTTTTAAAAAAATAGCCAGAATAACGAACTGACCCCACAGTTGCGCATCACCTGAGTCCAACAGCTATCCACCTGGCGCCATCTTGTTTCACGAATATACCACCACTTTCCTCTCCTTCCACCATATTGTTTAAAGCAGATTCCAACATCATATCATGTTATTAATAAGTACTTCAGTATAAATCTCTAAAATAGATCCTTCAAAATTTGTCACAATATCATTACTATGCCTGAAAAAAAATCAGTATATTCATAACATCATGAGATTTCCAGTCAGCCTTCCATTTTTACAACTGGAGAGATGTTTTCAACAGATCTGAAAAATGAGTCCAATATTACACCTTCTTTGGGGAACAATGCTAACAGAACATCAAACAGATCTTTTTTTTTTTTTTTTTTTTTTTTTCCTTCTTACAGAGAAGGAGAATAAAGCCATGTGGAAATGGCTTCAGGGAGTAAGAACAAAATAGCTCTGGTCTTTGCCAGGTCAGGTACCTGGCGCCTCCCCAAGCTCACCCCCTGGTGGCAGGTGTGCATTACCAAGGCCTCCGTTGATGAGATAGGAATGTTGGTTTCCTAACAGGACAGGGCTTTCTAAGTAGTTTAAAATTTGGCCACATGACAAAAATGTGTGTAACAGAGGTTTTTTAAGTGTTGCTTGAGCACATAATTTAAAAGTCAGAATATTAAATAAACATCTCTGCCCTTTCTTCCAGCAGGCAACCCAGAGAACAGCTCTCCGCGCTCTGCCTGACAGGTACATTTTGTCATTTTTATGAACTATAAATTGCTTTATGAAACATTGAGCCCTATTTATTGTGGCATATAATTCATAATCGGATTTTGTCCCTAAAGTATCTGTGAACTGGGATGTTAAACATTTTGCATGCCTCGATCTGTCATGCATGTGTGGAGTTTATTACTGCGAAAATCGCCTTGTTGTATTTCACATAAAGTATGAAGAATCCCTCGTTGTGCAGTGAAACAAGAGAGAAGAAACTTAGGGCAGGGGGAGACCTGAATGGTGCTGTAAATCCTGAACTTTGGAATTGGTTGGGATCTGAGCTCATTTTTCAGCAATAAGTACTTCATTTATGGTGAGATGTTTTCTTCACTCTTTCCATATCATTTCACGGGGAGGGGATCTGTCTTTGGATGAGTCTGTCTTAAAAGACTTTGTGCAACTCGTGGTCCTGCACACTGGACTTCTCTCTCCCTGCTGCCTCTTGCTTCTCCTGACCTGTTATTGAATGAGATGCATAAATCTCACCAAAAGACACAAACTGTGATTGACATCCTGGTTTGCGTAAAAGGCTGCAAAGAGGTGGTCAAACGGGACTATGTAGAGTTGCTTTCTAGCTTAGACCAGCCTCTTTGGGAGTTTGGTTTTGGTTTTGTTGTTCCCATTCCTAAGGAGTGTGTGTGTGTGTGTGTGTGTGAAGATCAGGCCCACCGTGTCTCCACAAGGGAAGTACATGCAGTGCTAGACACAGTGGGAGGAGATGTCCCTTTCCGCGGACTAGCAGGCACCTCAGGATTGTCCAGTGAACCTTCACCCCTCCCTCCCTTCCTTCCGAGTTCCTTTTATGTAAAATGAGCAATCATTGGCTATGGGAGCTGGGTCAGTTCAGTGCCTCTCCTAGGTAAAACCTGTTGCTTAGAAAAACCACCTGGCGCACGTGGGTGGAAGCTTTGCTTTCCTCTCCGGTGGCAGGCTGAACCTGAGCTAAGTGTTGATTTCAGGTGAAAAGCCTTCCCCATGACAACCACACGTGCCCGCCTGTTCTGAGAGTGATGGGCACGCGGCCTTCTGGAATTGCTTTGGGGATTTTCACAAAAGCTGATAACTGAGCCTTGGTGTCTGTGGGTAGGGAGGAAGAGAGACACTGGATCAAAACTCATTTAGAGAATGACACAAGAATTCTTTTCCTATACATATTTCTTATTTCCTTGACTTCTCTTTGTAAGTAAGCAATCCCTTCAATGAAATTCACTGGGAAGCAAGACAAAGCCCCCCTGTTTATGATACAGTGTCACTGCTAACAAGCACAGGGTTTCTTTGGGGGGGTAGTAAAAATGTTATAAGATTAGGTTTTTCACAACCCTGTTAATATACTAAAAAGAAATTGAATTTTGCCCTCTAAACAGGTGAAATTTATAGTAAATGAATTATATTTCAATAAAGCTATATATGTACACTCAAATTGCCATTAGGGGCTCAGGTGTCAATAGCCAAGCTCACGCCTGTAATCTCAATGGCTCCAGAGGCTGAGGCAGGAGGATGGCAAGTTCAAAGCCAGCCTCAGCAACTTAGCAAGGCCCTAAGCAACTCAGAAAGACTGTGTCTCAAAAGGAAAACAAAAAAAGGGAGCTGAGGACGTGGCTCTGTGGTTAAGCACCTCTGGGTTCTATCCCTGGTACCAAATTAAAAAAAAAAAAAAAAATGCCATTATGAACTTTGGTAGAAAGAACCAAGTTTTATTTTAGGAAAATAGGAATTCCTTCTAATGACAAGGTTGCAAATATAAAGAGCATTCCTCAGAAACTAGGACTGATACATTCCAACGCTTCTTCCCAAATGATACATGACTTCATCGTGGGTAGGAAATGCGCGTGCATTTTAATGATGAGCAACGTGTTCCCTTTGAGTTTTTCTGATACTCTCACTTGAACCCCTTGCCAAGCCCGTTACCTGCACAGGAGCAGAGGCTCCACGGCCACTCCTCTCCGAAGTTCCTCTCACTTCACATGTCATAAGGTGTGTTTTCACTGCCATCCAGCACTTTTTCTGTCCAAGCTTGGGGAGGGCGTGTGGCTCAATTCGGAGTGATGAGGTGACTTTGCCTGCTAGTCTAGTCATGCAGCTGTGTGAAGCTGCCTTCTCTGTGTTTGTCTAGTCTGTGTTTTCTGCTAATTCAGGGCCGTGGAAGTAACGTCCATGGCAGATAGCATTTGCAGTCATTTGAAGAAACAATTCAAACTCTTTCTCAAAATAATAACTCAGAAACACCTATTGGACTGACTGGATTCATATTTTCTAGTTTTTTTTTTTTTTAATAAAGAACGTTAATGTAACAAGTAACAGATGTCATATTCTACCGTATTGTTTACTCTTTCAAATAAACCAGAATTTTCTGGAAAGCTGATCAGTGTGACCGGGGTCGGGCCTCTGTGTGAACTGTCCCATAATCTGCCTGCCAGAGGCACCCCTCTGAAGGAGCGGAACTGAGCAAGGCCCCGGGGGCTGGTCCTCCCAGGCCCGCGTGGCTCCGGCTGCTTGGAGCTGGTATTAATCTATTGTACATTCATTTACGTAAGCTCTTCTGGTTTCCTTAAATATTATTGTTTTCAGCCTATTATCCCTTCTTTCTTAAAATTCCATAAAGATTTGGCAGTCCTTTTTTATTTATCCTAGAAAAAGAAAGCACTTTTCAGACCTCAAACTCCGTTTCCTGAATCCTGCGATCCTGGGACAGGGCAGGAAAGCCCATGACTGGCTCTGGCCAGGCCACCAAGGGCTCTTCGTCCACCCCAGAGCCTCAGGGTCCTGCATATCTGCTCCTCCGAGGGCCCGCTTCCCTCCCATTGACCTCGAGCTTGACTCCCCCGTGAACACAGCGATGTGTATACAAGGTGTTACAAGATGTGCATCTGGAGAATGAAATAGGATTTTGTCAACTGGCTTGACAGGGGCCGGGAGCTTGCCTTGTGGGAAGGCAGCTGTAGCCTTTCCCGCCTGGGGACCTGACCCACCGTGGCCAGCTGCAGGGAAAGGAAAGAGTCACATTTCCCATTCCCTCCATCCAGGCAGATGAGACTGTCATCCCTCTGGGGTTAGAGAATGTGCAGATGTCCTCTGAAGGCCGATATTGTCTATCTTTTCATTCCTCCAAAGATTCTCGGCTGATTTTCTAAAAAGGCATTCTAGCACAAGTCCGATATCTGGTAATTCAGACTGTATACTTTCTTAAATTCTATTTATTTTTCAACAAATAGATAAAAGCATAAAAATGCTAGGTATATATGGAGTGCTTTGTGATATGTCAATATGTACATACATTGTGATGTTTAAATCAAGCTAAGCATATCTATCTCCTTAAACATTTGTCACTTATTTATGTTGAAAACGTTCAAAATCCCTCTATGTTTTTCAAAGTCTGCAGTACATTATTGTTTTCTGAGGTCAACCTTCTGTGCAATAACACACCGGGACTTTTTCCTTCTACCTCCTTGATCAATAGACTGTATGTATTAAAGTTCAGAAATCCTTATAATCAATAATCAATATAAACTCTCAAAAAATTTGAAGTATGAGCCGGGCGCGGTGGCGCACGCCTGTAATCCCAGCACTTTGGGAGGCTGAGGCAGGAGGATCGCGAGTTCAAAGCCAGCCTCAGCAATGGCGAGGCACTTAGCAACTCAGTGAGACCCTGTCTCTAAATAAAATACAAAAAGGGCCAGGGATGTGGCCCAGTGGTCGAGTGCCCCTGAGTTCAATCCCTGGTACCACAAAAAAAAAAAAAAAAAAAAAAAAAAAAAAATTGAAGTGTGATATTTATATTATCTAAAACTTAAAGCCAAGCCGGGCGCCATGGCACACACCTGTAATCCCAGCACTTGGGAGGCTGAGGCAGGAGGATCACAAATTCAAAGCCAGCCTCAGCAATGGCGAGGCACTTAGCAGCTCAGTGAGACCCTGTCTCTAAATAAAATACAAAAAAGGGCTGGGAATGTGGCCCAGTGGTCGAGTGCCCATGAGTTCAATCCCTGGTACCAAAAAATAAAATAAAATAAAACTTAAAGCTATCTATGTTTAACCCCCAAAGAAAACCTTTGGCCTTATTTGGTTTTTGCCTGAGCAATGAGATTACTTGATGGTCAATCAAAATAGCCAAAGTACATTGCAGGTTGAAGCTGGATCTCAACAGCAAAGCTGGGCCACCCACCCTACAGTCACAGAGACAGTTGTGTGAAGGTGCCATGGGGATGAGTTTTGTTCTTTTCTGTTGATTTTTTTTTCATTCTGTTTCATACCATTGAGAGTCAACTGGCCTAACAGAGACCCACCGATGCCCCCAGATAATGACAACAGCAGATGTCCTGGGCAGAGCAAGGTGGCAAAATTCTTGATGCAATACACAAGCTAATCACAAGAGCATCTCAGTTTGCAAAGGGACAGTCTCCCTCTTGCCTATTCACCCCGTATAACCTGCCTCTCAAGCGTTTCCTTCTTGTGGCTGGTGGTATATGATGCTGGGAGGGAAAGGCCGGGAGAGAGGGATGAACGGGTGTGAGGTTCATGTATAAAGGTGCGTCTTTGGCGTGGACGCTGCACCCCGCAAGCCACCGCATCACCAGTAATGTGGAAAATATGCAAACGGCTGTTAGGAGGAAGGAAGGGCGTGTGTGCCGCATACGAAGTGCCTTGAATACGATTAACTTCCCTTCCCACGTAGTGAATAGTAGATAACTCCGATCAGAAAAGGGATTCGTGTGATTTATCAAGCTGAGCGACTGTGCATTTGCAGAGAAGCTGGAGGTCAATCTGGAAATCTAGGGCCAGAGGAGCACGAGAAAATTGCCAGGACTAAGAAGTTAATCACAGCCTGGGACTGCTTCCATCTGTCTCAGGGCGACAGGGCTGCTGCTCGGAGAGCAGGCATGCTTTATAGCAGCAGATCAGGAATTAATATTTTCTGCAAAACCTCAAGCATCATTTGCAGTAACTTGGGTTTTATAAAAATGGAGCATAATTTTGTATGAATAAATCATATCCAGCTAGAAATATGAGAGGCTGGGGAAAAAAAATGTGCTTGCTATGAAATAAAGGTGGTGGGGGTGAGCAGGAAAGCCAACATGAACGTAGTTGTTGAAGCAGTGGCACTCTCGGAGGACACAAATGGCCGCGTGGTTAAATCGTGCATATAATCATCTTCTGAAATGTCCGTCTGCAACTCCGGCAATGGCTGTGTTTTTATAGCCTTGGAGATGCATCGCCAGACTGTACCCTGTCTGCCCATCTGGCAATATCTCAGGTCCAAGATCCATTTATATTGAAATCCAAACAACTGCCATTGATTTATTCATTTATTCCACAAATATTTACTGAGCACATCCGGCATGCTCTGCGGGGTGCTGTGCTGAGCTGGGGATGTGGTGGCTGGGAGGCCCCTGTGCTCCTGGCTCTACCCGCCAGAGGGGCCTTGACCTGGCGAGGAGAGGGGCTTCTTCAGGCTCGTGTATTACACGCTGTTCTCCATTTTGCCCTTCTCCACTCAGTCTCATGCATGGAATCTTGTTTTCCATTAGGGAGAATAGAATAATATTAAGTAAATGGGAAACAGCCGAACGTTAAGGGAATTTCACCTCCACGTAGGTAGAAGAATGTGAAATTGTCTGTGTCTGGGAGCAGGACCAGAGTGGCGCCACGGCCAGTAGGGAAGGCAGGTGGCATGTGTTGGCAGGGCGGGGGCTTTGCAGTCAGCTCACCCTCCTGGTCAAGTGGACCAACGTCAACAGGGCGTGTGGTGGGGAGGCGGCCCCAGCTCAGAAGCGTACCTTGTGGGTACCATTTTGCCCAGTCCCTGCCAGTGAGAGACGGAAGTCAGAGCTGCCAGGTACCTCTGTAGTTGGCTTCATATTTAAGGGCTAAAATGAGAAAGTTTGAAATCCCCAGCCTTGACATTGTTAAGGGGGCAGCCTGTGTCGACCCTGCCCTGGAGGCCCGCCTTCTCCAGACTCTCCAAAGCAAGGGAGTCCTTGTAACCGTTCCTGGTACACCTTGTGAATGCCAAGTTCTCAAAGAGCTTCAGAGTTTAGAAGCACTGTCCCCTGAGCTGTCTTCATTTTATCATCTGCACAGTGACCCTGAGAGACAGTGGAGCCATTCTCTAGGTAAGAACACTGAGCTTCAGACAGCTAGTGAGGCTCATCCAGGGCCATGCCGGAGCAGGTGGCCCAGCTGTGACTAGACCCCAGGTCCTCTGACTCGCGGTCAGTGGCTTCCCTCCTTCTCCTTCATGCAGCAACACAGCAGGTGTGGTGCCGTCAGAGGCAGGTGGCCTGGGCCGTGTTCCGCATCCACACATTGTTTCTGCATTGGTGATCCTTTTTGTCCCCAGCCTCTGTCACCATACCTAGCAGTAAGTCCTTTGATAAATGAAAGAAAGCAACGAACAAATGAACGAACCGACTAAGCCAGTGCTTTGTGGTTAATTGAAGGCACCTTTGGGCTTAAAGTAGAAAATGCTTTTGTGGAGCCGGCCACACGTCACTGCCATGGCTGCCTCAGGAGGAGGGGGAGACTGACAGGCGGCACTTATCACGGAGGGTCCGTAGGTGGGGGTGGGGGGCTCAGCAATTAGAAAAATAATGAGACCAAGAGTAGGCAGGAAAGTCAAAAAAATTTAAAAGATCCCAACTACCCAGGACAATTAAATTAGAGAGGGATTGAATTAGAAACCAGTGACAAAAAGAAGATGGTGCTGGTGCTTCACAGAGGTTCTTGCACCAAGCGGAGGTTGGGTCAGATGGCTTCGCCCTCCACCCCCCACCTCTTGCTCTCTTCATTTCTATTTCCTGCAGCGACAGGACTTAAAGGCTCTCGTGTTATTTCCACCGATTATTCACGCTTCTTTTCCCCCCTTGATTCATTCAGTGAATATTTATAGTCCTGAAGCCATATAACGGGTAAGGCATCCTGCGGGACTTTGTGGAAGACACCAGAATCCATGGCCAGTGATTCCACTCCCGAGGAGTTTACAGTGTGGTGGGGACAAGGCAGGCACAGACAGAAACACGTGCATGCTCGAACAGTAGTCCTGGGTCCTGTCAGAACCGAGCCTCGCAGTCCACCCCACACCACCAAAGAAGGAATCCAACATTAAGGCCTTCAAGAGATGATGTTGTCAATGCCATTCCACGTCCCTCCATGTTCTAATCTACTCTCCCTAAAGCCGATGGGTCTGAGTTTCCATGATGCATGCGGGAGTCAGCACTCCTAGCTGCTTCAGTAACACACACACGCACACGCACACACACGCACACGCACACACATGCGCACGCACACACGCGCGCACACATGCATGTGTCAAGTGTGAGGAAATCACTGTGGCTTGAGGATGCAGGGACAGCAGCACAGTGCTCTCAGAGCACAGGGGACGGAGCCTGGGAAGGGACATTTTAAGTAGCATGTTGTGTCAGTGACCCAGGAGCAGAGAGAGGCAGAGACTCCGGGAGGAGTGGCAGGCCAGGGCAGGGCTGGGCTGCGGGGTGGACAGAGCGTGCAGGTCCTGGCTTCTGCGGTGGGGTGAGCACCTGGAGGGACAGTGGTGGGGGCTGTGGACAGCACCAGGGGGCAGGGCAGGGGGCTTCCTTTGCTCTGGAACTCATCCTTCAAGTGTGGATCAAGCCTCATCTTCCAGGGAAACCATACCTGGCCACTCGACTGGCTCCTGTTCCATCAGCACCTCATGGAATCGTGGCTTCTGTCCCCTGCTGGCTCCGTGTGTTAATGTCCCAGCCACTCCTGAGGATTGTCCTGAACAGTAGGTAGGACTTTATACAAAATCCTCACTTCCTGTATGCCTTGCAAACAAGACAGACCAAGAATGAAAATGATGCCGCTCAACTCTGCTGTCATGATAAAAAAGGGGGGGGGGACCCACAACCTTCTGTTCCTCCTCTCTGCTTTTTTTGCAAGACATCACAGAGCAGTCATGGGACTTCAAATCCTCAAACCTGGGGCTGGAATTGACTTTGCACAAAGTATTTACCCATCTGAGTCTTGACTTCCTCAGTGGCATAAACAGGGTGATGACAAATGCCCTTTCTGCAGGTGTAAGGACATCAAGTGAGGTGACAACTAGAAAAGGTGCTTTGTCCCTCTTCCACATGCTGGTAACTACCCTGTTGCACCTAGGAAACACCCTCATCCGCACACTGGAAGATGCTCTCTGACGTAGTCCTCCCCTAGGCTTAAAATAAAAGAGTGAAAAATAGTAGAATGTTAATTTAATATAAAAAACAACTGTAAATAAGGGTTTCAGCATCTTTTCGTGTGGACATTCTCAGAAAATAAATGTCAACAGATCCCAACAAGCATCCCTTGCTGACTCTCACCCATCACTGCTTTGTAACCTGTTCTAAGCCAGCTTCTTCCCCATGAATGCTGATCCCTGAGTCCAGGAGAGGTTCCCGTGTGCCTCTGCGTGGCTACCACCTGTCTCACCACACCGTCTTCCTACTCTGCGCCCTGGAAGGCTCATCCTGGGTCATTTCCTGACACTCTTCCAGCTGATCTCCAAAGAATCAGTCAAACTTCATTACTTCAAAGCAAATAATACTTATTTCAAAAGCAGACAGCATGCCAGGTGCAGTGGCACACACCTGTAATCCCAGCGTCTTGGGAGGCTGAGGCAGGAGGATCGCAAGTTCAAAACCAGCCTCAGCAAAAGCAAGGCACTAAGCAACTGAGAGAGACCCTGTCTCTACATAAAATACTGGGATGTGACCCAGTGGTCGAGTGCCCCTGGGTTCAATCTCTGGAACCCTGCCCCCCAAAAAGCAAATAAGTAATCCCCAGATAGCAGGGGAAGTGTGGGTGCAGCATTGTTTGGGGAGCATAGAGCTCACCCAGCACTGGCTGAGCTGCTCCGCCTCTCTAACGGGCCCTGTGACATCCATCTGCATTCACAGAGGTAGAGACCCTCAGCCTTACCGCTCCTACAGGGAAGTCACATAAGTGTTCCTCCCAGCCCTTTAGTGACTGTTAGCGCCACAGGCTGCATTAACAGGACATTAACAAGGAGAACAAACCAGGCTGTCAGGTCTAAAACCCAGCTTTTAAAGAGCCCCTATAGTACTAATTTCCACAATAAAACAGAATGGCTCCAGAGAAGCTATTGAGTCCTATCAGGTAAATAATGCACATTTTAAAAGGTCCCAAACATGTATTTTACACAATAGAAGAGGGCAGACCCAAAGAAGTTACAGTCTTTTGAGTAAATAAATAATGAGTTGTATAAAGCTACTAATTGCCCTTTAAAATGGTTTAGTGGGCTTGGGAACACTTGAGGATTAATGTGGACTTGCTGCCTGACATCTGGCCAAGGAGGAGGTGGCAGGAGGGGCCCCTGGGTGAGAGCAAGTGTTAGCCCTTGTAGTTAATGCCACAGTTGCCACGTGCCTGCAAGAGGGGGTGGAGTGATGTGACCTGGGGACTACTTACAAGAGTTTGGCCTCTTTGTAAGAAAACAGTAGTGATGTTAGTTGCATGCCACCATGAATATCCTCAGTGCCACTTACTAGTGCACTTGAAAAATGTTTAAAATGTGTGATGTGTATTTTGCCACAATAAAAAAAGCATAGGGCTGGGGTTGTGGCTCAGCGGTAGAGCACTCGCCTGGCACGTGCTTGGCCCGGGTTCGATCCTCAGCACCACATACAGATAAAGGCATTGTGTACAACTAAAGCAAATAAATATTTTTTTTAAAAAAAAAGCATAAAAATAGCCAAGTGAAATGGCACACACCTGTAATCCTAGGGGATCGGGAGGCTGAGGCAGGAGGATTGTGAGTTCAAAGCCAGCCTCAGCAAAAGTGAGGCCCTAAGCAGCTCAGTGAGACCCTTGTCTCTAAATAAAATATAAAATAGGGCTGGGGATGTGGCTCAGTGGCCGAGTGCCCCTGAGTTCAATCCCTGGTACCAAAAAAAAAAAAAAGTGTGAAAAGAAAATAATCAATGGATAGCTCTGCAGATACAGCTTAAGCATCCCTAATCCAAAACTCAAAATCCAAATTGTTCCAAAATCCAGAACTGTTTGGAGTGCCACTGTCACACCACGAGTGGAAAACTTCACACCATAAAACTCTTGTTTCATGCATAAGGTTGTTAATAATAGTCTATCAAATTACCTTTAGGTTTATGTCTATAAGGCCAGTATGAAACAAAAAATGAATTTTGTATTTAGACTTGGATCCCCTCCCCAAGATAGATCACTATGTATATGCAAATACTGCAAAATTAAAAAAAAAAAAAAAAAAGAATAGAAAAAAAGAAAGAAATCCCACATCTGAAACCGTTCTGCTCTGGAGCACTTTAGATAAGGTGTGGGCAGCCTGTCCCAAGACTCTGGGTTCTTCAAGGTGGCCCTCCCATAGGTCTAGGGTGGGAAGCCAGTGTTCTCGCTTTGGCTCGAGGTGCTGGAGGTCCAGCCTGGACTTTCCTCCCTTCCTCCTCTGCTAGGGGAGGAAGTGACCCTGGTCTTCTGTGGTGGGGACAGCTGGACACCGCCACTCCCCTGCTCCTACAGCCATGTCTGTGACTGTGGAGAAGCAAATCCAGCTGGTGTCCCCAAGGTTGACTGGTGTCACGGTGGTCTGTAAACCCCAGAAACCAGCCAGAGGGAGCCGGTGACACAGAGGTGGGACTGTACTTTAAATTACTAATGGCCACCTGTTTTTGTCCCACTCTATGTTCCCTATCTTCTGAACACATCCTCTCAGAGTAAGTCATAAAGTGACCTGATGTACAATATTATAATCACAGGTCTGCGAATGATTTTTCACTTGAAGACTTTGCACAATGCACGTGCCTCCAAATGCCTGTGTAGCTGTCCCTTCCAGACCAAGGACAGCAGGGCTGTGTGTGTCTCTTTGTGATTCATTGAATTTTTATTTATTCATATCCTAAGGAAACAAATATCTGTACTTAATGCATGTAACATCTCAGGGTCAGAGTTAAGAGGAAAAACCTGCCGGTGTGCGGTGGCACACACCTGTAATCCCAGCAGCTCGGGAAGCTGAGGCAGGAGGATTGAGAGTTCAAAGCCAGCCTCAGCAATTGAGTGAGGCCCTAAGCAACTCAGTGAGACCTTTCTCAAAATAAAAAGGGCTGAGCATGTGGCTCAGTGGTTAAGTGCCCCTGGGTTCAATCCCTGATGCCTGCCCCCCCCAAAAAAGAGAAAAACTATTGCATAATTAGCATGATTTTCCATATTTGTCACTGCTATCTACCCCACACTTTTTTTATGAATATACATTTCTGAAGAAATACACCTGTACCTTCCTGGGAAACTACTTTGATTAAGTTAAAGACTCAACGTCCTGCACAGAATGTATTGTTGACAAGTAATTACCAGTCTTAGAACGTCTGAACTGATCACAAGCGAAGATACGACCTGTGGTCCCCCACCCCTTTTCAATTTTGCAAGTTTGGCTGAACCTAATTGAACTGAATCTAAAGGAAACCCAAGGACAACAAATAAAACATCTGACAAGAGACTAAAAGAAAAAGGTTCAAAAAGGCACATCTCTCAGGGCACGTGTGCATTTCTGAACACTCGGAAGCCCTGTCCTGGGTGACATCTTCCCTGCCCATGCCCTGGTGAGTGGAGGCCCAGCTGGGGAACCATTTGTGGGTGGTTTAAAGCTGTTTGATGGACTTGGCGGGTTTTGTTATTTTGTTTTGTTTGCTTTGTTTTGTTCACACCCAAACCACAAACCACTTAATCGCTTTTGTTGGGACTTTGTTTAAATTGTGATGCCAATCCGTTTGTTTTGTTTGAAGTCGCCCTTTGTTGGAGAGAACCAGCCAAAGCCCATGGAGTCCTGTGTCTCCGGCTTTAAGAACCCTGTAGGACGGAGCCCCTTCCGCTCGTTCTCTCCATTGCAAGCTCCCAACCCCCAGGACGGTCTGCCTGGGCCACTTGGCTCTCTGGACTTGGGCTCCTTGCAGAGCCAGCTGGAGCCTGCCACATGGCCAGCTGCGCACAGTGGGCAGGGCTTGTCCCTGCTCTCCTGCCCTCCCCAGGTGGCCTCCCCTTCCCATGACCTGCTCTTTTAACGGCCCTCGCAGAGGCAGCCTTGGACCTGCGTTGGTCCATCCAGGCTGGCTAGCCTTTGATGACCGCATCCTGGAGCCCATGAGCTCCCCTGCTGCTGTGGGAAGGTCAGTGTGCCCCCGCTAACTGGAGCAGCCTGCCCTTTCCAGCTCTGTCCAGCTCCCTTCCCTGTCCTGGCTCTCAGGCCAGTGACTGGTGTCCATGCCACATCCTCCTGCTGGCCGGCAGGATGCAGTGCCCACCTGTGCCCTCACCAGGCACCATCAACCCCCTGCCCTGTGCTTCCCGGCTGCCTGGAGACAGCCATCTGATTCACAGAACGCCAAGCAAGGCCTCCCAGCCTCTGGGAGAAACCAGCCAGAGGGAGCCGGTGACACAGAGGTGGGACTGCACTTTAAATTACTAATGGCCACCCTGGCAGAGGCCACCATGGCAGAGGCACTTCCATGGCCCTGGCCGTGCACTGTCACCCTGTCTTCGGCCCGTTGCCCCTCCCATCCCAACAGGCAGCGCCCGCCCAGCGTGGCACTGCGCACTGTCTGGCCAATTCGGTTAACATGTTGAAGTAGACCAGCTGTGGTGCAGGGCACAGCCGTGGCCCCTTTCACATTTCACAGCCGAGGTGGTCCACTCCAGGTCCTGATCTGGCACATTGGCTGGGGCTCCAGGAAGCCCGCCCAGGCTGAGTCTAAAGCCCTGGCCGCTCTCCGCCTGGCCTGTGCATGGCCCTGTCCGCCCTGTTCGTAGCCAGTGAGTGAGTCAGGGAGCCACGGGTCTTCATCTCAAAATGGAGACAGCGACCCCATGCAGGCTGCCTGAGCCTGGGGCTGGGAGGAGCCACAGAAACTAACCGTGGACGCTGCCCAAGCACAGCAGAGCACGGCCCGAGTCCTCTGCGGGAACACGGGAGGAAGGTCCAGGTCTTCTCTGAGCCTTTGCCCCAGCCCTGAGCTATTGAATGTGATTCTCAAAGGACAAGGGGCCTTGGGTCTTGTTGAAAGACGACCATAAAGCCAGATGGCGACCAGGCCCTGTCTGACAAAGACACGGTCTTGAGGCCTCTTGCTAGAGCAGGGTCACTACCCCAGGGCCCGTCCGTGCTGGGGGCTCACTGTCGCCATCCCATTTCATCACCAGACAGCCTCTGGGGCAGGCATCTTTACCCCCATCTTACACAAGGGAACAGACGCCAAGGGAGATGGCGTCACCTACCCAAGGTGAACCAACACAGGAAGGGGGAGAGCCATCTGCAGCCCAAGTTTGCCTGGGGCCATGTGGCCTTGGGCAGAGAGAGCCTGCCACACCAGGCTGGTTGCCTCAGGGCCTTAGCCCCTCTCTGCAGGGCTGGAGCCTCTTAAAATAGGAAGGATTCAGTGGGGAACAGCGGCGCCCACCTGTAATCCCTGTGGCCCAGGAGGCTGAGGCAGGAGGATGGCAAGTTCAAAGCCAGCCTCAGCAAAAGTGAGGCGCTAAGCAACTCAGTGAGACTCTGTCTCAAAATCAAATACAAAATAGGGCTGGGGATATGGCTCAGTGGTCAAGTGCCCCTGAGTTCAATCCCCAGTACCCCCCACCCCCCCCCCCCCAATAAAAAAAGAAACAGGACAGGATTCAACTCTGCCTGAGTCACGCTCACAGCACAAGCCTGAGGGCTGCCCACAGGACCTTGGGCTGCTCTGTTCTGCCCATGAAGATGGACTGTGCTTCTTGGTAGAACATGCCTCCCCTAGTTCTCGTGCACCCCAGGTAGTAGTTCTCAGGCTTTCAGCCTTCTACACTTTCCATGGAAGATGACCGAGCTCTTGACAAGTGCTTAAGAGTCAGGTCAGGCAGATTTATGTGTTGACTAGAGAAGAGCCGAGCCAAGGTTACTTCCTAAGACTGGCGTTTCCTGAAGGCCTTTCCCCCTTCCAGCTGGCTGGGGAGCTGGAACCTATTCACTAGCATTTGCAAAGGACCAGTTCTGCTGCCACAGCAATTCCGTGCCCCCGGCATCTTCCAGCGGGAACCCCACCCATATATTGATGGCACCTGCCAGCAGTCACCCTTGCTTCCATGTCTCAGGGAAGCAAAGTGAAGCTCCAGGTAGCGGGAACCATACGTGTCGCCTGGCTATCAGGGACTGTGACATTCAGGCTCAACCAGCATGGCTTCCCAGATCCCCTTCAAGCCCTGGCTGTGTCACAGACCCCTTTGGGGACTCCAGTCACAGAAGGTTTTGTTCTTCCACCCCTGTGCACACACGTGCTATTCCTTCTCCCTGGAACCCTCTCCGTCCCCCACTCCCTCCCCGTCCTCTCCTCCAGCTTACCAGGCCGACTCCTCCCCATTCTTCAGGTCACAGCTCAGATGGCCTGTCCCCCTCACCTCCTGTCCACACAGCAGGCCCCATGCTCCTCTTGGTGGTACTCATCCTGCTGTGCGGAGCTGCCTCTCTTCCTGCCTTCCCAAGGGCACCAAGCTTCATCCTGCCTGTCTGATCCCGGCACCCTGGACAGCGCCGGATACAGCTTGGATACTGATGGCTTGACCTGACTTCTTGAGTCTTCTTTCTCATCCATCCAGAGAGCAGTATCCACTTCTCTTCACCTTGCAGCAATGCTGTCAGGCCTTAGGACACTATGTGGGGGAAAGAAGTATGTAAAACAAAAAGCTAATTACAGGGGCTGGGGTCATTGCTCAGTGGTTGAGCACTCGCCTAGCACGTGCGCAGCCCGGGTTCGATCCTTAGCACCATGTGAAAATAAAGGCATTGTGTACAACTAAGACAAATAATAAATATATTTTTTTAACAAAGCTAATTACAAATAGCACATGTCTCTTAGTAATACAGTTGCTACTTTAAAACAAACAAAAAAAAGGACCCTTTATACCTTTAATTCTTTACCCCCAACCTAGGGACCATTGACATTTTTCTCCAACTGTAACTTATGGAATGAGGTTCACAATAGCAATGGTAGTAAATATTATGATAATAAAGCAATTACAGCAGGGCTGGGGTCATAGCGCAGTGGTAGAGCACTTGCCTAGCATGTGTGAGGTACTGGGTTTGATTCTCAGCACCGCATATAAGTAAATAAAATAAAGGTCCGCTGACAACTTTAAAACTTTTAAAAAGCAATTACAGGAGGGGCTGGGCTGTGGCTCAGCGGTAGCACACTTGCCTGGCATGTGTGAAGCACTGGGTTCAATTCTCAGCACCACGTATAATAAACAAAATAAAGGTCTGTCAACAACTAAAAATTTTTTTTAAAAAAAAGCAATTATAGGAATGGCAATTTCCATTCAAAATTATTTTAATTACATGGGACTCCAACTTATTTGAAATCCCGTCTCCACAGAGACTACCTTGAACTTCCAGCACCCTCACCATCTTGGTTACCTGGAGACACTCCTGGAAATTTTTCTTCTATCTTTACACTGGTGAACAAGGAGCTGAATGGTGGGGTGGTTATAGGCAGGACCTCAACCCCCCTCGGAAGACTGTTCAGCTCTTCCACAAAGCCCAGCCCTCGGGCCTTCTGTCTCCCTGCCCCAGAGGATCTGAAGAGGCCAGAGTAGCAGTAGGCCCCATAGGATTCCCAAACTGATTATAGCTATAGTCACCACATGCCCCAATTTATGCCTGCACCCGAGTGTAACTATGGTCACAACTCCTCCTCCACTGGCTGAAACTACAGTGAGATAGCACACCCATTGGGAAGGTCACTTTAAAAAGTAAAAGCTGTTGGTGAAGTTGTGGAGAAAGTAGAACCCTTGTGTATCGATGGTGGAAATAGAAAATGGTACAGCTGGGTGGAGAACAGTATGGCAGATTCTCAAATAAAAGTAGAACTGCCATATGATCCAACAATCCCACCTCTAGGTACACCCAGAAGAACTGAAAGCAGAGGTGTGATCAGGTGTCTGGCAATCCATGTTCATGGCAGCATTATTCACAAGAGCTAAAAGACAGAAGGAACCCCAGTGTCTCTACAGATAAATGGATGGGAATATCCGTACAATGGAGTGGAGCATTACTGAAGAGGAAGGAAATTCTGATACAATGTGGATGAACCATAAGGACATTATAGTGGGTGAAATGGGACAGTCACAGTAGGATAAGCAGCACTACATGATTCCACTTATTTGAGGGGTCCAGAGTAGACCAGCTCATAGCCACTGGAAGGAGAGTGGGCACTGAGGTGAAGGGCAGTGGGCAGCTCCTGTGTTTCAGTTGAGGAAAGCGGAAAGAGTTCTTGAGATTGCACACAATGACAATGTAAACGTACTTACCGCCTTTGAACTACACTTACAAAATGGTTAAGATGGTAAATTTTATGCTGTCTTTTGCCACAGTTAACCTCTTGGCAGGCAGACTGGGGATGCATTAAAAGGACAGGTTTGGGGGCTGGGGTTGTGGCTCAGTGGTAGAGCACTCGCCTAGCGCAGGTGAGGCACTAGGTTCAGTCCTCAGCACCACATGAAAATAAATAAATAAAAATAAAGGCATTGTGTCCACCTACAACTAAAAAATATTTTTAAAAAAGAAGGATATGGTTTGGATTGGGTGCCATAACAGGTAACAGTTAACACAAGAATCAGGCTACCAATGAAGAGAAAGCCACCTTCATCCTATGTGTCACTGTGAATGCCTGAGATAATCAACTTTATAGGAAGGAAAGCTTTGTTTTGGCCTACAGTTTCACAGGTTTCAGTGGATGGTTGTCCCCATTGCTTTTTTCTTTCTTAATGTTACTCTTCAAAATGTATTTGTTTAATTTGTTCTAATTAGGTATATATGACAGTAGAATGCATTTTGACACATGATACATAAATGGAGAACAACTTCTCATTCTTCTGGTTGTACATGGTGTAGAATCACACCCGTCGTGTAATCATATAGGTACATAGGGTAATGATGTCCGATTTATTCTACTGTCCTTCCTACACCCGTGCCCCCTCCCCTCCCTTCACTCCCCTCTGTCTAATCCAAAGTGCCTCTATTCTTCCCTACCCCCGCTCTTATTATAAGTTAGCATCTGCATATCAGAGAAAACATTCAGCCTTTGGTTTTGGGGGATTGGCTTATTTCACTTGACATGATATTCTCTAGCCCCATCCATTTACTGGCAAATGCCATAATTTTGTTCTTCTTTAAGGCTGAGTAGTATTCAATTGTGTATAAGTACCACATTTTCTTTATCCATTCATCTGTTGAAGGGCATCTAGGTTGGTTCCAGAGTTTACCTATTGTGAATTGACTTGCTATAAACATTGATGTGGCTGTGTCACTGTAGTATGCTGATTTTAAGTCCTTTGGTATATACTGAGGAGTAGAATAGCTGGGTCAAATGGTGGTTCCATTCCAAGTTTTCTGAGGAATCTCCATACTGCTTTTCATAGTGATTGCACCAATTTGCAGACCCTCCAGCAATGTATGAGTATACCTTTTTCCACACATCCTCACCAACACTTATTGCTTGAAGGAGCCCTAATTAGGAAGGGCTGTTGTAGCTAGCTGGAAGCCATAAGTTCCACCTGATATGTATGTGACGCACCTGTAGGCACCCGCAAACCTGAAGGTATATAACCGGGTGAAAGCGGTCCGAGTTAGGAGAACAGAGAATTCAGCCAGTCGGGCAGTCACTCGGTCGGTCAGAAGAATCAGAGCGGCCAGAACATAGGCAGAGCGGTTACAGAAGAGAAACCAGATAGAAGAAGTAATGACTGGTCAGAGTTAGGCCGAGACTCCTGAGGAAGACAGAAGACAGAAGAAAGAAGAAGGAAGAAAGAAGAGAGAAGAAAGAAGCTCTAATCTTTCTCTAAGCTAAGCTCTATCTTTCTTTACTCTAAGCTACTCTACTCTAAGCTACTCTAAGCTAAGAAGAAAAATCTTTCTTTCCCTCTCTAAGAAAAATCTTTCTTTCCCTCTCTAAGCTCTAAGAAAGTAGAAGTAAAAGTAGTAAAAGCTTAACTCTGCATCCGAGAATTTTCCTCCCGTGGCGGCGCCGTGGCTGGCCGTGACAGGCAGCTTACAATTGCTGCTTGTATTCTTGATAGTTGCCATTCTGACTGGAGTGAGATGAGATCTTAGAGTAGTTTTGATTTGCATTTCTCTACTTGCTAGAGATGATGAACATATTTTTTATATATTTGTTGATAGATTGTATATCTTCTTCTGTGAAGTGTCTGTCCAGAGTTTGACCATTTGTTATTTAGGTGTTAAGATTTTTGAGGGGCTGGGGTTGTAGCTCAGTGGTTGAGTACTTGCCTTGCATGTGTGAGGAACTGGGTTTAATCCTCAGCACCACATATATAAAAATAAATAAATATTAAAAATACATACTTGGGGCTACAGTTGTGGTTCAGTGGCAGAGCACTCACCTAGCATGTGTGAGGCCCTGGGTTTGATCCTCAGCACCACATAAAAATAAATGAATAAAATAAAGGTTTAAAAAAATATTTTTGAGTTCTTTATATATCCTGGAATTTAGTGCTCTGAGGTGCATGTGGTAAAGATTTTCTCCCATTCTGTAGGCTCGCTCTTTACATTATTGATTGCTTCCTTTGCCGAGAAGAAGCTTTTTAATTTGATTCCATCCCATTTATTGATTCTTGATTTTACTTCTTGTGTTTTGGCCCTATGATGAGGTAGCAGATCAAGGTAGAGGACATAGGGTGGAGCAAAGCTTCCTATCTCCTGTTGCTGGGAAGTCAAAGAGGGAAGCCCAATAACCTTTCAAGGACACACCTCCAATGACCTAACTTTCTTCCACTAGGCCCCACCTCCTAAAGGTTCCACCACATCCCAGTAGTGCCATGTGCTGGGGTCCAGGCCTTCAATACATGGCCCTTGAGGGCCTTGAAGATCCAGCTATAATGCTGAGCTTTTGAGGCCACATTTCCTAGCACTCCCATGGGTGTGGCCTAACCCAAGCCAGCACAGCTGTGCTGACCCATCTTCCATGTCCCGCTTGGCCAGCTTCCCAGAGGCAGCCTGCAGTACTTCCTGTCTCCAAGCCTTAGCTAGGACAGCTTGAGTATCCCTGATCCAAAATACTTAGAACCAGAAGTGTTTTAGATTTTAATTTTCTTTTAGGGTGGGGGGTACCAGGAATTGAAATCAGGGGCACTCAATCACTGAGCCACATCCCCAGCCCTATTTGGTATTTTATTTAGAGACAGGGTCTCACTGAGTTGCTTAACACCTCGCTGTTGCTGAGGCCAGCTTTGAATTCATGATGCTTCTGCCTCAGCCTCCCACGCCACTGGGATTACAGGTGTGCAGCACCACACCCAGATCAATTTTTTTTTTTTTTTTTTTTTTTTTTTTTTTTTTTGTGGTACCGGGGATTGAACTCAGGGGCACTTGACCACTGGGTCACATCTCCAGCCCTTTTTTGTATTTTATTTAGAGACAGGGTCTTAATGAGTTGCTAAGTGCCTCACCATTGCCAAGGCTGGCCTTGAACTCACAATCCTCCTGCTTCAGCCTCCCAAAATGCTGGGATTATAGGTGTGCGCCACCGCGCCTGGCTCCTTCAAATTTTTTTTAATTTGTAATTATAGATAATGAGATATGTTGGGGATGGGACCCCAGTCTCAAAGCAAAATTCATTTCTGTTTCATACATACCTTGTACCTGAAGGTAATTTTGTAGGTTATTTTTCAATTAATTAATTAATTTTAATTAGACATATATGACAGAACAACTTTACATTTCTGTTTGTACAGGATGTAGCATTGCACCATATCTCACACCACCATCTTTCCTGCCCCCAGGCACCCTCCCTACCCTTTGCCCAAATTTCCTCCATTTTTCCCATAAGTCCCCCCTCCCCATTATGGATCAGCCTCCACTTATCAGAGAGAACATTCAGCCTTTGTTTTTTGGGGATTGGCTTACTTCACTTAGCATGATATTCTCCAACTCCAATCGTTTACCTGCAAATGCCATAATTTTATTCTCTTTTAATGCTGAGTAATATTCCATTGTGTAGATATACCACAGTTTTTTTATCTATTCATCCATCAAAGGACATCTAGGCTGCTTCCACAGTTTAGCTATTGTGAATTGAGCTGCTGTGAACATTGATGTGGCTGCGTTACTATAGTACGCTGATTTTAAGTCCTTTGGGTATAGACCGAGGAGTGGGCGGGTCACCAGCAGGGTCTGGAATTGTAGGTAATTTTTAAGAGATGGAGTTTCATGGTGTGGAATTTCCACTTGTGGCATCATGTGTTGGTTCTTTAAAAGTTTTGGAGTTTGGAGCACTTTACACAGAGAGTGTGCTGATGAGGATCATGTGCTGGAAATCTTCATCCAACCCTGGGAGAGGCAAAGCTCCTAAGAGAGACGGGTCTTTGTGGGCTCTCCCCTCCGTGATGGTCTCCTTTCTGAGGTGCTGGGCCACTTGTCCCCATAAGCAGCTTCCAGGAGGGAGTTAATAGTGAAATTTGCCACTGATAGGCAGCCTTCCCAGGCTCCGCCTCAGTTATGAGCAGAATTCTAGGTGTCTCCTACACAAATTCTACACTGAGAACCCTGACCCGCAGAGCCCTGTATTAGGAAGTGGGGGCTTTGGGAGGTCATTCGATTTAGGTAAGGTCATAAGGAGAGAGCCCCACCAGGCTCTCTCTGGGCATGCACAGAGCAGCCGTGCAGGAACCCAGCAAGACGGCCGCCTGTATGCCAGGAGGAGGGCTCTCGCCGAGAGCCAGGTCGGTTGGCACCTTGATCTTGGACTTCCCATCCTTCACAACAGTGAGGAATGAATATCTGTGGCCTAAGCCACCTGGTCTATGGTATTTTGTCATAGCAACCTGAACAGACTGAGCCACCGTTGCACCTGACCTAAAACAGGCAATTGGCATCGGCTCAATAGGAGAGTCTGCATGCTATGGTGTAAGGGCTGGTTGTGTGGCTGAGTGGTAGAGCACTTGCCCAGCGTGCACAAGGCCCTGGGTTCAATCCCCAGCATCGCAGAAATAAATAAAATAAAGAAGAATGGCTTTCCAAAGGAATTTGCTAGCTTTAATGTAGTATATGAATAAAATTGGCAACCATGACAAACATGCACTTGGAAAATGGAGCTTGAATTAGTGGACCCTGCTTTCTTTCAGTGAAAGACCTCAAAGAGAGCACAACCTTATTAAACACCAACTTCATTAACAAGTATGTTCTGTTGAATAAAATCACATCTTCCATCATCTTATTATCCAGAGGCAACAGAATGCAGCTTTGGGGGGGGCGGGGGGGGGGGTTAGTTCCTGCGCACTGAAGACCCCTTTGTAACTCAGCACCTGCCTGGAACCAACGCACTTGGTACATTTTTTTAGTAGAAATTCTAGTCTCTCCATGTGGCCATTGCAGGATTCAAAATTAGCTGCCGGGTGTCTCAGTCATCAAGACATAAATAGGTTTTATTTCATTGGAAAAGTGGTCATATCCGTCTTGCATTTCATCCCTTTGAACCCATCCAAAAGCTCTAAAGGAAAGTATTTTGACCCTGAATTTTGTGACTTTGAAGTAGACGCAGTGGATGTGCCTCCACCGCTTCCCTTTTATCTTCTGATGCTTTCTCCCATCACAATGTCTGTTGCATTCCATTGCTTTTCAAATGTGGCTCTGCAAATTTGAAATATGAATTCCCAGGTCCCCAAACTTCCCAATCTTTGATTAATTGTAATTAATCCTCTCACCTGTCACTCCATCTAGAATCCTGTCATCCAGCCCAGAAGACATCTTGCAGAAACTCAAGTGGGAAATCTCCCACTCATTACTTAATGGCGAAGCCGTCTCTAGATGTCATTCATCTTCTTAAGTCGCTCATCCACATACACTCTCTGTGCTGGGTGCCATATGTGCTCAATACCATCCATTTTTGCACTGGATGGATAAGAAAGGTCCCAAACCCACGGTTGCCAAATGTAGCAGACAGAAATCCAGGAACAATGAGTGATCCTACAGTATGAGTATATTCCTAACATTGATCCGAAATTCAGATCTCATGCATGCCCTGTATTTTATCTGGCAAGCCTACACAAAGCCCATTAAGAAGAAAATGTTTGCTGGGCACAGTGGCACACACCATAATCCCAGCGGCTCAGGAGACTGAGGCAGGAGGATCACAAGTTCAAAGCCAACCTCAGCAATGGCGAGGTGCTAAGCAACTCAGTGAGACCCTGTCTCTAAATCAAATACAAAATAGGACTGGGCATGTGGCTTAGTAGTCACGTGCCCCTGGGTTCAATCCCTGGTACCCCAAAACAAAAAATAGAAGAAGAAAATGTTCAGTAAAAAATATTTGGTCTTTGGACTGTGGTTGTGGCTCAGCAGTAGAAAGCTCGCCTAGCATGTGCTAAGGTTCGATCCTCAGCACCACATAAAAATAAATAAATAAAATAAAGGTATTGTGTCCAACTACAACTAAAACATAATTTGAAAGAAGTATTTGATCCTTGTTAGAAATTGCATAAGAAAATGTCAAGGTCTTGAAGGACCGTATATATACAACTGATGGATGCAACTCAGATCAAAATTCTGCCTCACCCTTCCAGAGAGCTGCCTTGAAAATTCATTTTCATACAACAAAATTGGGGGATGGGGCTGGAGGTGCTGCTCGGTGGTAGAGTGTGTGCTTAGCACCTGTGAGACCCTGGGTGCACCCCAGCACCAACATACACACACACTAGAATAAGCACCATATTTCCAGTGAAAACATTACACAACCATTCCTCTTGATTTTCCATGCAAGCGTGTATCTCTCTGTGTGTGGAGAGTGTGTTGTATTTTCTTCAGTGCTGGTTGGGCCTGTGTGGAAACCAGGGTGCGGGGGGAGCCAGATGCAGCTGGGAGGCATCTGGCTGAGCTCCTGCTTCCTCCGCTCCCCAGCACACGTGTCCTGATGGGAAACAGCAGATCCCCACTTTCTATGAAGCCCGAGTTGCCGGCCCAGCTCCGCGCTGACCCTTGGATGCTATTTCTAGTTTGTATTTTTGCTGAGTTATTCGTGCAGTCGATAAGGCGAAAGCCACTCAGATCTCCAGGTCTGTTGAAGAGATTTTTCTGTTGACCTCTGCTCACAGCAGGTGACGAGCTGAGGGGCTCACTCCTAGCAGGTGACCCTCGCACTGAGGGGCTCTCATTAACAGGTCTGGGTGGGGGTGACGCTTTCTTTCAAAGTCTTTTTCTTAAGCACTGCTGCTCCCTTGGTTATCTCATCGTATTAATTATTCATGGACTAACTTTCTTCCAGCGGTAATTAATGAGATAAGTTACGCAATGGAAATGGGAGTAAATATTATAATAGAAAAGCAATTACCGAAGTGGTAATTTTCACTCAAAATTATTTTAATTATATAGGACTCCAGCTTATTTAAAATCCTGTCTCGACAGAGCCTCCTTTGAGCTTCCAAAACTGTCAGCACCTGGATTACCTGGAGAGAGTCTGAGAGATTTTCTCCACCTGTACACCAGTGAGCAAGTGGGGAAATGCAGGCGGCTGAGTGGTGGTGGTGGGTAGATCATAGGCAGGACTGGCCTCTGGGAAGACTGCAACCTCAGGAGCCTGGATGGTCACCCACCTGTGCGTGGGGCCTTTACTCTCAGAGGAAGACAAAGTAAAAGAAACGCGTGGCTCCTGGCAGGGCCAGTGCCCTGTGCTGAGAGGGCCCCCACTTGACCTTGAAATTCTTATAATTTCCTCTTTGGGGATGTGTTTTGTAAGTGAGGTCCCACTGTTCAGTGGCGCATGCGCAGGTGCACGGAGCTTCTGTCACATGGGGTGGCTCTCAGCAGCCAGCTCTCTCGCCCTGGCCCGGGCCCCAGCCAGCCTTCCTCTTTCCACGGTGACTAATGCCACCCTGCCGCTCTGACGGGCAGTGGGTGCATGCCAGCTTGGGCAGAGCACCTCTGCCAAGGCATGACATCAGTGTTTTGCCTCAGGCCAGCTGCGCAATGGCACATCCAGGGGGTGGCTGGGTGGGGGTGAACCCCCCGTGTCCTGGTCCAAGAGCCGAGTGCATCCCAGGGCACGGTACCCTTGGAGGCTGCCTTTCCTCCCAGGTTGGTTGGACCTGTGTATAGGGAGAAATGAGGGTCAGGACCCCGAGATCTGGAAACAACACTTTATCACTGGTGCCAAGGCCCACAGGGATAATTCCCAAAGTCTGAGCCCCGAGCACAGCAGGGCTTTTACTTTATACATAAGCAAGTTTCGGGTACATAAGGCAAGGGGTTGGTGCAGTTCTATCAGAGGGTGCATTCTACACACCTTAAGTGGGTACAAGCTTGTCAACAGCCCAGGGACCCTCAGCTTACACAGCTTAGGGACTTTTGCTGCACTGAGCCTGAGGAGGATTGTTCTGTCGCCGTTGCTTTGTTTTCCTGCTTCTGCTGCTGCGGTTGTCACTTACAGGTACCTGTTAGCCACTGCGAGCCTCTGTGATCCAGTGGCAGTATGCAGAGCTGCTGTGTCGGGTGCAGAACCACAGCCCGGCAGCTCTGAACTGCTGACGTCTGCGCTTCCCCCACCACACGTGCGACCCAGCGAGGCCCGACTCGACTTCCCTAGACCTGGCCAGAGCACCCGTGTCTGTCCTGGGCTGGCTGGAAGGGGACCCAGCAGCTGGTAGACACGTTGCAGGGCGAGGCCACCAGGTGCCTGTGAGGGTCTCTGCTTACCCCAAGAGTATCCAGCACCCAGAGAGTGACCAATGAAGAGACCAGGAAGGAAAGGAAGACCTTATATTTTAGGGTGTCACTGACACTTTGGCCTGCTGTTTGAACCAAGGACTCACATCTCCTTTTTGCCTCTGTTCCTGCAAATGGCGCCGCAGGTCCTGGTCCCAGGCTGTGGAAGCTGGTCATTGTGCGTATCTGGCACCAGGAAAGGCCGATCTTTTAAGGTTCTAAAATCTTAAGGAGTGTTTCTTTCAAATCCATCTGTCACTTGGACATTCCAAGGTCCCAAATGCATGCTGCTCCTTGGCATTAACTGAGGCACACTGGCAGGCGTGCCTGCCTCCTGTCCCCTCTCCCTCTAGCCACCAAAAGTCTCCTGGGAGCTCCTTAAAAAGGAGACTACCTTTGTCTGAAGAGGGCCGTTTCAGTCAGAGAGTCGAACCGCACCCCGCCGCGGGGAGCTGCTGGCTCTCCGTTCCTCCGGGTCACCTGCCTCTTCCCCCGTGTCCCCACTGTGTGCGCGTGTGTGCCCCGAGACGGCCAGCGGCACCTCGCAGGCCTGGCTCGTCCCCACCCTCGTGCACTGGGCCCTTCGGACCCCGCTGGGAGGACTCCATCCGGCGAGGCCAGGCTGGGCGGAGAGCTCTGTGGGCCTGCCCCACAGCATGGAGGTGCTTTTCCCTATGGTGGGCAGCTCATGCCTGAGAGCCGGGTTGCTCACATTCTCGGTGATGGCCCAGCTGGGAGTCACAGAACCCACCTTAGTGGCACGAGACGCAGAATAATAAAGCAAATAAAACTGTACTGACCACACTCCACTTCATTTCAGTCCCCCTTCTTTTTCTTACCACCACCTTCCCGCCTCCCTCCCTCTCGGCTGCCATAAACCACCTTTCTGTTTGCAGAACACCTTAAAGAAACCGCCCGGGCTTTACCTACCGACCCTGCCCTTGAAGAAAAGGCCCTCCTTGTAATTTCTGCCTGGCAGGTTGGGCCCACTCCCAGCTTCTGTGTGTGGGTGCCATTTTCAATCAGCAGCACCCCGCCCCCAGCGCCCCCTGGAGGGGACAGTGGTGCAGAGGGAGCTGTGGGGGTTGCAGGAGAGACCCCTGCTGTGTCCTCATTGTCTGTCCACTCCAGCAGCAGCTGTACTCAGGCTGGGCCCTAGGGCCCTTGTCCCACGACGTTTCTCGGAGTCCTACTCAGTGTGGTCTTACCTGAATCCTATATGGGTTCGGTCCTCCGCCTCGGTGGGTTTGGCATGCAGAGTCAACCAGCCTTGGATGGAAATAATCAGAAGAATCAACTCGTATCTGTGCTGAAGTGGTGTGGACCTTCTCCTTGTCCGTGGTCCCTAAGTGATCAGGATAACATAGCATTTACCTTGTCCTGGGGGTCATGATCCATCCAGAGATGATGTAAAGTGTACAAGAAGATGCGCACCTGTTCTATGAAGATACAACAGCATTAAATATGAGGGACTGGGGCAGTAGGCCTTTTGGTTGTCACAGGGTCCCCTAGATACTGAAAATGACTATTATATAATTTCAGCTCCACGTGCTGCTATATGACAGTAGTCACTTTTCATCTATTTTTGTTTTTTCAGTTCCATGCATTACCACCCACATATCCAAATAGAGGGGCTAATTGGTGCTGGGCTTTATAAAATTAAAGGAAGGATAAAGAGTTCCATGCCTTGGTCTGAGGCTGCTTCAGCCTCCCCCTACACACCCAGCACCTGTGAATCCCAGCATCTCAATTCTCCTCTCTCTGCCCCTCTTACCTGGCATTTACCCTCTTCTCAAGGAAGATTTAGAGATAATTCCTACTTGGTATTTAGAGCCCAGTCAGTCCCACTCCTCCAGAGACTCCTTCCTGAACTTTTAGCCTTCCTCCTTCTCTCTTTGGCTTAGAGGACTAAGAATCAGATCACAGAATTTGCTACCTGTTATTCCCTTCTCTCTCTCTCTCTCTCTCTCTCTCTCTCTCTCTCTCTCTCTCTCTCTCCAGGGGGTGCTTAAACACTGAGCCACATCCCCAGCCCTTTGTTACATTTTGTTCAGAGACAGGGTCTCTCTGGGTTGCTAAACACTTTGCTAATTCTGAGGCTGAGGCAGGCTTTGGACTTGCAATCCTCCTGCCTCAGCCTCCAGAGCTGCTGGGATTACAGGCGGGCGCCACCATGCCCTGCGTCCCTATCTTCTTTTGAACATTCCTCGAGGCCCTGCAACCATGAGGACGTGGGTTAACCCTGTGCCTCCTGCCCCCACCCCTCTCAGTGCCAGTAGAGAGTGCGGCCCAGCAGAGTGAGATAGGGAGCTTCAGAAGTCACAAGGAGCAGAAAAGTTCTCACTGACCTACAGCTGAAATCAAAACTGAGACCAGCTGCAGCCTTATGGCTTGAAATCACTTTATACACAGTGAGAGAGGAACCCCCCCGCCACGGGACCCACCCCCTGGGCGCCAGCATCCGTGAAGTCTCTAGTCCTCTGTGTAAAATGGCATCATATTTTCATGGCACCTGTGCCCGTCTTCCCAGGTGCTTTGCGTAACCTCTAGATTGCTTCTAACACCCAACGCTATGTAACTGCTCTCTCAGATGTTGTGACCCATAGTAGGGTGTGATGACAAGGAAAGTGTGTGAGTGTCCAGGACACACCCAGTTGTTTTTTCTGAGTCTTTGTGACCCATGGTTGGTCGAATCCACACATGCAGAACCCACAGGCACAGGGCTGGCTACTTCATGGTGGTGGGGCTGTCTCTTAATTACCTGGACTCCTGGAGGGAGTGAATTCAGAAATGTGGCCTCTGCTCAACTGTTACCCGAATCCACTCTAGGCCAATCTAGGAAGAAAACTCAAGGTAGCATTTTACAGTCAGCTCGGGATGAAGCAGGCACAGTGAACACTCACAACTCTGACCGGTATTCTCTGGGCTTTTCTTGGCCTCCCCAACGTTCATCAGCCTGAATGGGGAAAATGAAAAGAATTTAAAATGTACAACATGATTTCTAGTTAGAGATTCTGATATATTAGTTCTAGAGATAAGTAACTAAAATGAGGATCATTAGATTTTATTAGTTTTTTTTTTAATTATTTACTGTGGATTTATTAAAGGCTCTTGGGAGCCAATTCAAGCTTATCTCTTAACAGATGAGGAGGTGAAATTATTAGCAAAGCCAGGTCTAGAATCCAGGTGTGAAGATACCTGGATTGAATGACTGTTTCCTGGATGGCCTGTCTTGTCAAGCCAACCCTGTTGGTTATTGTCTTAGTCTGTTTCTGTTGCTATAACAAAAATCTTTGAGCCTGGGTAATTTATAAAGAAAAGAGGTTGATCTGGCTCATGATTTTGGTGACTGGAAAGTCCAACAGCATGGCGCCAGCATTGGGTGAGTGCCCCTCCCCAGCTGCATCACAGCTGCTTGGTGGCCAAACAGAGAAGGGAAGTGTGTGCAAGCAAAGAAACAAGAGGCTAGAGAGGGGCCACTCTTGGTCTTCTGTGACAACCCACTTTCACAGTCACTAACCCAGTGCTTCAAGAGTGACATTGGTCCCTCCCAAGCATAGCACCCTCACGACCTAACCACCCTCCACTAAGCCCGACCTCTAATGACCTCTCAGCATCACCACACTGGCGGCCAGCTGTGCACACAGGAACCTGGGGAGACACAGGTATTGGCCATGGCTGTCATGGAGCAGCCATGGCTGTCATGGAGCAGGCCTGTGACGGATCTGGCTGGTCCCATGTGTCTAGCTGGGCTCTTGTTAATGGAGCTGTCTATATGAGAAAGACATCAGTGCTGCCCGTCTGGTGGCGCCTCTCCCTCCCCCGCCCCCCCCGCGCCCCCCCCCCCTGCCCGTCTGGTGGCGCCTCTCCCTCCCTCCCCCGCCCCCCCGCCCCCCCCACCCCCCCCCCCACCCTGCCCGTCTGGTGGCGCCTCTCCCTCCCCCGCCCCCCCCCCCCCCGCCCCCCCCCACCCTGCCTGGAGTGAGCAGGTTCTTCAGGGCAGACCTGGAGGGTTGGTCCCTCTCCAGTTCCAGGGGGTGACCACCCGTTGGTCTGAGCCAGTGTCAGCTCTTATTACCCTTGTCTGGACCTGGTTTGGCCATGGGCACGTGAGACACCCGGAGAGATCTGTAATGACCTCTTGCTGGACACAGCTGCCTCTGTGTGATATTGGTGGCGGCCGTCTTGGGGCAGTGGGGAGGGTCAGCCTGAACACAGGCCCAAGATGGCGGTGGGAAGAGCTGGAATGTTGTCGCCTGAAGCGATGGCCGCTTGGAGCAAAGAAGCCGCGGGAAGAAGTTTAGAAACGAACTGGAAACAAACAGCTCTTTATTCTGATAACTTTTCTCTCTGGCTCTAACTACACCCCGACACGCCGTCCACACTCCACTAACCTCCAAAATGGCGCAGACCTCCTCCGCAATCTCCTCAAGTCCCTCGAGATCTTCGGCCAAGTCTCGCAAGATCCCGGGCCAAGTCCCGTGAAACTAGAAAGGCGCCAATGCCCAAACATGTCCAAAGCCAAAGCCCGTAGTCCACCACAATTTAAGCCATCTCCCCAAACAGGGCTCCTACACTGGAAGGCGCCTGCGTCCTTGGTGAGGCCAGTGGGCCTGTGAACTAGCCAGTCCTGGAAACGTCCCTCCCTGGGCCCCTGATTCTGAGACACACACGTCCCTACTGGGTTTTCGCTGATTTTAGTTGTGGTTCCCCTTCCCGACTCCAGCGTGGTCTATCAGGGCTGCTGTGTCACAGAGCCTTTGAAAAGGTCCGTGAACAGCACTCCCTGCAGAACGCCCTGGGTGACGCTGCACACCCTGTGTGTCCTCACCTGGTTTATGACAGCTAACAAGATCACAGCTTGAGCTGCTGCTGCCGCAGGTCTGCGTCTCAGACGCTGCAGTTTGGTTTCCATAAAACCCCTCCCGCTCAAGTCGGTGCTCCTTGGTGAGATGCAAATTAAACACGGCAGGCTGCTCGTTTTATTTGCTTTAAATGCAGGAGAGAGATGGAATTGGTTTGTTCAGAGCGAGCTGGAGTTAGGAAGAGGGTTTTGCGGAGCCAGACGAGATTTGGGGAGGTGCCCAGTGGGGCCTATAGCTGTGCACTAATGCAACCAAGTTCAGGAAATGAGCGAGATTTCTGAGAGGTCTTGTAAGACTCGTTTGCTGTGTGGTCTGGGAAAGCCACACCATGCTCCTGTCCTGCAGCGATGTCCGCCTTATAGAAGGGACATAGCTTTCCAGGGAAGATGGACTAGCTGGTCTCTCAGATTCCTTCCTGAGTGCACATTTTACAGTCCTTCGAAATGACTAGACAGTGTGAGCTGGGACCACAGGTGAATGGGGGCTGACTCAGCAGCAGAGCCCTGGGTTCCATCCCCAGCACCAACCAAGTGAAAATAAATCAAAAATAAATAAATAAAAAGAATCCAGGTAAACATGAGGAATTCCTACTTGGCTAGGCTATGTTGGAAGAAATAGTACCATTATTTTAAAATAAAGAATGATATTAACTTTCACTGAGCACTGGCTACATGCTAGGCATTGGCTAAGAACATTAAGAACATTTTCTCAATTAGCTCACTGAGCAACACTAAAGTCGGCATTTTTTTTTATTAGCCCTTTAATGCCAAGGAGGCAACCACAGCTCAGAGAGATAAAGTAACTTCCCCAAAGCCACACAGCTAGTCTGCAGAGGAGGTAAAATGTCCATTCAGATCTATCCGATTCTAAAATGTATGCACCATCCTGCCTTACATGGCAAAATTATCTAAATGCGCCTGACTAGGGCCAGAAAAACTGATAATTTACCCCACTTGTTGAAAAGTGTTTTAGTCAGCTGTGACTATAAGACTGACTGACAAGCACAGCTTAGAGGAGGAAGTTTATTCTGGCTCACGGTTTCAGAGGTTCAGTCCATAGCTCTGGGCCGGAGGTGAGACAGAACATGGTGGAGGAAGGGCCTGGCAGAGGAAAGCAGCTCAGGACACGGCAACCAGGAAGCAGAGAGAGCTTTGCTCACCAAGGACAAAATAAAACCCCAAAGGCACACCACCCCCCAGTGGCCACCTGGTGTAGTCCACATCCGTGAGTTAATCTACTGATTGGGTTACAGCTCTCATCTTCTCCCCTTCTCCCCTGTGAACATTCCTGCATTGCCTCACGCACGAGCTCCTGGGGGTCCACCTCCTATCTGAGCCATAACTACAGCATTTCACTCCTCGGAGAAGACAGGTTAGCTGCAGGAGCCCGGGATGTGACGTGCACCCTGAGCAAGCCATGGGACCACTCTGCTCAGCCTCGTAAAGTAGACATGACTGCACCTTCCTCCTTCATAGGTTCACTGTGAAATTAATGGGAGGAGTTTGAAAATGCTTTGGGAAAAAAAAAAAAAACTTAAAGAACCATGTAAATTTAAGCATCCATTGCTCCTAAAAGTCATCAAAGGACAAATGACACAAGAAAACGTCATGGGTGAAGGGTGTGATCTGTGAGTTACATCTCAATGAAGCTGTTTGTAAACTGTAGTCAAGGAGCCAGGGTGAGTTTTTACTACCATATGGATCATAGAATTCCCATGAGAGCTGTAGTTCCTCTCTCAGGGACAGAAAATGCACGTGAATAAATTTGAGAACTCAATAAATAAGTCATGAGTGGCAGCGTATCAAATGGGCCATGGCTTTAAAACACTCCCGTTGCTTCGGGGCACAAGAGGGGGTCCTCCCGGTAGAACCTCTTTCCTTGAGGACCTTTGTGACAAAGCCCGGGACTTGTGGCATGCAGGAGGTCTCGCAGATGTCCCCGTCACGTGATTTCTGCCCTAACACAAGAGCTGGGGCTCTTGGTGCTGAGCAGAGTTTAGAAAGAAGCACGTTACCGGGCCCCGACCCTCAGCCTTTTGTTGTAGACCACACAGCTGAAAAGCAGTCAAGCGGAGACGTTCCCTGCCACATCCAGCAGCTGTGAAGTGAGGGACAGGCACGGGGAGGGAGTCCGAGGCCTGCGTGTCCCGTGGGCAGGTCAGATGACGCAGTGCTGAGGTCGCTCACGGGAGCACCCAGCGCAGTGGGCAGCTGGAGCGGGGGCACGCCGTGGCCCTGGGTGGCCTTCCTGCCTCCCACCCGCCAGCACAGCCTCTGGAGGCTGGGCCTCCATCCCAGCACCCCGGCTGCCCACACTCCAGCGCCACAGCTGTCACCTCCATTCCTGTCCTCAGCTGCCTCTGCCAGGAGAGGTGCTGTCCTAGCAGATCTCTCCAGATTTCTGACAGAGGGCCCAGGACGCTCCACAGCTCCTGTCCCCACTGCCTGATGGGTCTGCCTCTTCGGGGTGTTCTCTGGGCCAAGAAGGGCTTTTCATCTCAATGTCATTTGTGGCACCACCCACCTCAATGCAGGGGAGGCACTTTGTGTCCCCAAAAGGCAGATGCTCAGAAAGTACCAGGGACAAGAGGGAAGCACGGCGGCAGCTTGGTCTTGCCTGCTGTGCCGGGCAGAGGTGACCTGGCCAGACCAACTGAGGGCTTTCCGAGGTGCAGGCTGCAGGAGGACAAGCCCAGCACCTCCAGGGCCCTCGCCCATCACATCTCCCCACTTAAGTCACATCTTTTACACAAACCAGCCGTGGAGCTGCCTCTGCACCCCCAGTAATATGCACAGACCCCCCCAACCCATCCATCCAAGGCAGGACCAGAGGGCGTCACCCCATTCAAAGAGTTCGGTTCTGAGGTGAAGACTGCTCTCTGATCATCCTTGATTATCAACACTATGTCAGAAACAGAAAAAGCACCGACAAGCCCAGAGATGTGTGGGGAACCGATGAATGAACATTATTGTATTTTTCCTTGATTTGTGAAACGACTTTCTGCTTGGTTGGGCCACCTCCCAAAGTGCTTAAATTGTAATGTGGACACAAACTCCTCAGTCCCTGAGAGGACAAGATGAGTGGCCCAGTGGGCTGAGCAGGAGGACCTCAGGACTCTGGTTTGTGACAGAAAGAATTCCAGGTACTGTGATGGCATCACCAGGGCAAAGAGACACCACTGAGGCCCACCTTGACAGACCTCCCATGTTACTGAGTTTCTCTCCTGCCAAACGTGGCGGGTTCTGTCATCGTTTACCTTTCCCTGGGCCAGCAGAAGGTTTCTGGGATATGCACAGCGCTGCATAAGTCTTCTTCACGGCCTGCGTCCCTTCCCCAGGGCCTTCCCTGGTTGAGAGTCCATGAGCTGTGCCACCTGCCGGCCTCCTGGCCTTTTCATGTCACCTTCTAAGAGCGCTGAGGCCCCCCAACGGGATGGATTCCTGAAACTTTCACAGATGCTAAGCCATATCCCATTCTGTTCAGACCTCAATGTAACGTCATCTTCTAGTGAGAAGCCATCTAGATCCCTATTTGGCCAGAGAAGTGTTTGAACATTACAACAACCACCTACTTAGAAAATAAAGGAAATAAAAACTCAGCCTAACAAGGATGATGGCCTGCAGCCATTGGCATATTCAGAGGCAAAATGATAGCCCCAGTGCTTGTCTTAGTAACAACAGTAGCTGAAATAGGTCTTCAACTCAGCAAGTTTGTACAAGTATTATAAGACAATCTGGAAAATGTAAGTTAAAATTGATTTTTAAAATGGACAAATACCAATGAATAAATTGTAAACAGGTTCTAGGATTTGCTGGTTTTACTGGTGATAAATTCTTTTGAACTTTATAGAAATAGTCAATTCTTGTACTAAACTTTCCCACAATACTATAAAAGTTAAAACACTATCCAGTTTGTTCTTTTAAGCTCAAAGCACCATGATACAAAACCTGTCTAAAAGCTCCCTCTGCAGTTGGCACACACCTATAATTCCAGCAGTTTGGGAGGCTGAGGCAGGAGGATCCTGAGTTCAAAGCCATCCTCAGCAACTTAGCAAGGACCTAAGCAACTCAATGAGACTCTCTCTGTAAAGAGAATATTATAAAGGGCTGGGGAAGTGGCTCAGTGGGTAAGTGCCCCTGAGTTCAATCCCTGGTACAAAAAAAAAAAAAAAAACTCTCCAAAAAGTAAAATATGTAAATATATATCAAGACCATCCCAAACTCCTTAAGAAAATACTATCAAGCTAAGTTTGATAATAAGACAGTGGTAGAGTCAGCTTCCAAAATCAAGTGAACTTGGAGAGGGGAAAATGTACCCTATTACTAAAAAAAGCATAAACTTTGAAAATACAGAATCTAAAAACTATTTAATCCTCATAATTCCATCATCCAAAAATATCCACAGTTGACACATGAGGGTATAACATTCCAGTGTCTTTTTATTTTAATATTTATTTTTTAGTTGTAGTTGGACACAATACCTTTTATTTTATTTATTTATTTTTACGTGGTGCTGAGGATTGAACCCAGGGCCGTGCACATGCTAGGTGAGCGCTCTACCACTGAGCACAACCCCAGCCCTCCAGGGTCTTTCTTTCTTCTTGCATATATTTTTACATAATTGCAATCATTCTGCTTTGTAGCCAACAGATTGGCAGGGAAAAACCCCACTCACGCACACCCTGGAAGTTCAGAATAGGTCAACTTACTTAGCAAGGACGTAGAAACACAGCTGAGGCAAAGACAGGTGCACCACCACAGGAGCCTGTTGGGGGCTCTGACCCAATCCCAAGCAAACCCGGAACAAGCGACGTCAAGACTTGGGTATTCCCGATAGATTCCCCTGTTTGCAGCTACGTGGGAGCTGGGAAAGGCTCATTTCCTCCCAAGCATGCTGAGATAATTTTTCACTCTGAACATGACACTTAACCTTCCAACCTTTCCCTCCTTGATACTCTTACAACCTCATTTCCTTTGGGTGGGTTTGCTCACCAAGCTATATGCATCCTTGGTGACATGTCCTTTTCAGCTTTGGTACACATCCTTTTAAAACCTGAGCTTGCTTCCTATCATAAGAAGTTTTTAAATGAATGAATAAATGAATGCTGAATTTGAACCTGTGATAAAATAGGGACCATAGCAGAGACTTGGGTAGTTGTTGCATACAGCAGCTTGTGATACAGTCCACCAGAGCTGGAGGCTGGAATGATTGACAGTTTCTTTCCCCTTGCTAAGTACCAAGTGGGTGGTTCCTGTTCGGGAACAAACCAGTGATATGCTTCTCTCTGTTCCTCTTACGAGGACAGCTAAAATCTGTGGCCATTATGTGTAAAACAAACATGAGAAGACAGAAAAGTGGAGAGGAGGTAGGTCAGCTCAGGACTTCAGGCCTCAGTTTCTAGGTTTTCTGTTTGCCTCACATAGATGCTAGATAAGCCAGCGATCTGGCAACAGGCACAGATGAAAAGAAACCCCAGGAAATCCAGCTTTCTTCAGCCAAAGGACTGGGAAATCAGCATCTTAGCAGGAGGAGAAAAAAAAAGCTTTAATTAATTACACTCTATTCCAAACAAACACCATGATAAAATAGAGTGGCCCCAGCCATCATCAAAGAACAAGTGGGGTCCAGACTCCCACCTTTGCACAGTTATGAAGAGACACCCTACAACCACCACCCGCTGCTGGCATGGTACCAGTGAGAGCCTAATAAAACAGGCAACGTTTCCAGTTTTTTAGTCCAAAGTCTTGTAATTCCCCAAAATGTTCTAAATGCAATAGAAATCACTCCTCCTACCAAGAACCTGGAAAATCTCAATTTGAAAGAGAAAGGACAGTCAACCGATGCCAACACTGAAAAGACACAGATGTTAGAATTAGCTGACATGGAGTTTAAAGCAGTCATCATGGAATGCTCCAGTAAGCCGTTAAGAATGCGCATAAAACAAAAGAAAAATAGTCTTGGTGAAGCAGTAAAGAAGAGCCAAAGGGAAATTTTAGAACTGAAAAATCCGGTCACTGAAATTTTAAAACTTCAGTGGATGAGCTCAACAGCAGAATGAGAAGACAGAGTAAAGAATCAATAGACGTTGTCCAGGATGAACATCAGAGGAAAAATAGACTGGGGAGGTGGGAGGGGCAGAGGACAGAGCCTCAGGGACCTGTAGGATGACAAGATCTGACGTTTGTGTCATTGGAGTCTCAGAAGAAGAGGAGAAAGAGCGTGGGGCCGCAGAAAATCATTCAGAAAGTTTCCAAAGCAACACTGAGTGGAAAATTTGCCAAAGTTTTCAAAACACATGAAGGTATAGATTCACAAAAAGCTAAATGAACCCCAAACAAGAGACATCCAAAGAGACCCACGCCAAGATCTATCATAGATACAGAGTCGTGGGGCTGGGGTTGTAGCCCAGTGCTAGAGCAGTGGCCCACCACATGTGAGGCCCTGGGTTCTGTGCCCTGGAAGTCATGAGAGAGGAACACCACCACACATGTGGGGTCCAGCAACTGGAATGACTCCATATTCAGAAACCGTGGAGGCTGGAAGGAAGGAGCACATCATTTTCCAAATGCTGGGGAAAAAGAATTGTCGACCCCAGATTCTCTCCCCATGAAATCCTGCAGGACTGATGGGCCAGTGAAGACCTTCTGAGATGAAGGAAACCCAACAGCCTTGGTCACCACAGATCCACCCTCAAGGAATGACTAACGGAAGGTCTCGAAACAGAGAGGGAATAATACTGATGGAAACATCAAGAGGAAATATCAAAGAACAACAGAAAGAGCAAATATATGGGTAATTACAATACATGTTCCTTCTTGGGCTGATGGAAGCAACATTTGAAACATCGTTTGCTGTGGTTCTAGATGTATGCAGAAGAAATGCTTAAGATGATTAGGGAATTAAGTCTTCTGTACTCCACCCAAATTAGTAGAATGGAAACCCCACTATATTGTGACAAATTACATATAACGTAACATCTAAAGAAAAGCTAAAAATCTATACAGAAAGATGAATTCGAAAATACTATAAGTAAATTAAAAATAGAATTCTAGGGCTGGGGTTGTGGCTCAGTGGTAGAGGGCTCACCTAGCATGTGCAAGGCCTGGGTTCGACCCTCAGCACCATGTAAAAACAAAGACATTAATTAATATTTTTTAAAAACTTAGAATTCTAAAATATGCTCAAGGAACAGGAAGGAAGAAAAAAACAAAAGAGAATGATCAAGCAGATAAACAAAAAATAAACTGTCAACCAGGGGTTGTGGCACACACCCATAATCCCAGCTATTTGGGAGGCTGAGGCAGGTGGATCACAGGTTTAAGACCAGCATGGGGGAGACAGTGAGACCCAAGTCTCAAAAATAATTAATTAATTAAATGTCAGATTTAAGTTCTGAACATATCAGTAATAACATTAAATGTAAAAGGCCTAAATTCATTAATTAAAAGATATTTTGGCAAAGGAGATTAACAATATGTAATCCAACTATATGTTGTCTATATGATCAATTCAAATATAACAATCCAGGTAGGTTGAAAGTAAATGGATAGAAAAGATATACAATAAGAACATTAATCAAAAGAAAGCATGGGTGTAAATGGAATTTTACTCAGCAATAAAAGAAAATAAAATAATGGCATTCGCAGGTAAATGGATGAAGTTGGAGAATATAATGCTAAGTGAAGTTAGTCAATCTCAAAAATCCAAATTCCAAATGTTTTCTCTGATATAAGGAGGCAGATTCACAGTGGTGTTGGGTGTCGGGGTACATAGGAGGGTTAGAGGAACACTAGAAAGGTCAAAGGGGAGGGAGGGGAAGGGAGGGAGCAAGGGGTGCTGAAGGGGAAAGAAAAAGAAAAGGTGATTATAATAAGATGGATATCATTATCCTAAATGCACGATTGAAGACTTGAATAGTACGAATATACTTTGTATACAAACAGTGTTATGTAAAAAGAGGCTCTATATGTGTATTATGAATTGTAATGTATACTACTATTACAAATACAACAACTTTGAATAAAAAAAAAGAAAGCATGGGTGTAACTGGGAGTTGTTATAGTAAGTGAAATAAGCCAGGTACAGAAAGACAGTGTGTGATCTCAATCATGGAATAATAGAAGTCAATCTCATAGAAGTTCAGAGTATGCTGATTACCAGAAGCTGGGGAGTACTGGGAAGAGGGGGTGGGGAAACCTAAGTTTAGTATAGACCTGAAACCTAAGTTTCTCTGCATCTGATGGCAGGTGGGGTCTGCGTACATTGCAGGCATTTGCAGCCAAGAAACCCTGTTCCAGGGCGAGGCGCCAGTCAAGGCAGGGAATGCTTGCCAGTGTCCGCTCTCAGGGTCACAGCCCACAACACCTGATTCTTCTCCACTGCAGCTCTTAATGGTGGCCATGCCCTCCATTGCTACAGCAGACCCAAGGACAGACACAGAATCCTGCAGGACGAGAGGGTACCCAGTAGCAGGTTGCCTCTTGGTTGTACTCATCTAGGGGTTTATGTAATTATGGGGTCAACACTATTGGTCCAACTTTATGCTAATCAGATCTTGGATAGTATCAATGCTCGAGAAACTTTCCTTCGATCTCCATTCGCGTTTGCCCCGACTTGGGTTTTCTTGTCACTGATCGGGGCTGTGTTTCTCCTGGCTCACCTGGGCCCTAGCTCTGGGTCACAGGCCCGTCCAGCAGGGCAGGATCCACCCAGCTGTGACCCACGTTCACAGTGCATTCCAGCCCACCCAGGCTGCCACTCTGGGACGAAGGCATGGATTCAGAACCAACAGTCCTACCCGTTTTGCTTTATAGAAGATAATCTATCCACAGTGAACCTACCCAAGCCAACTTTTATCATTTTTACCTCTCCTGATGCAGTCATGGTTTCAGATCACCTGATGTCAGTAGCGATGGGACACACTGACCAGGGAACTGATGGTGGTTTGGAAATGGAGCATTGGTTGAGTTCTTACAGTGAGAAGGAGCTGAATCTTACTCTTCAATGACGCCCATGGAACGCGGGTGCTAAGCTGGGTGGCTCGGCCATCCAAACGCTGGCTTAGGCAGAGAGCACCTCTCTAAGCCACTTGTCTGTTAAAAGCTTGTGGATTCATATCCAAACGCCCCACAATACGTTTGGCAGGCAGGAGCACTCTTCCCTGTGGGATCCAGGATTTGTCATTTTGATTCCAGATCTTTTACGGTCTGTAAAAGAAAGCCTCGCCCGGGCCAGATTCTGAAAAGAACATGTCATCGTAGCCAAAGGAAGGCAAATAACAAGCACATGGCGTAGAAGAAAGCTGGACCCATCTCAAAGGTGTATTTCAGCCCTGGCCACTCACAAAACCAGCAGAGAATAGTTCATGAAATAAAAATGCATAAAGTAAACAAACTGTCCGCCATGGAACCACGCTTAAATTATAGCAGATGAAACTTAAGAGTACATTTAAAAAATATATTCTCTGAAAGGAAAAAAAAATGTTCAAACTGAAAGAGTGTAAGAGGTGCCTTTTTGAAAGATGAGGGCTCCTTTTTAAAGACTTATTAGCTCAGTGATAGATTTTTTTTTCCTCTTTGTTTATTCAATCAGTAATCACATGTGACTATTATCACAGGACAAGCACTGTGCTAAGCTTTGGTGACACAAAGTCTTTTATTCCAAGACCTCAGGGACATTCTCCAATATCTTCAGTGGGAGTCAGTGGCACAATGTTCATGCACTTGGTCCAGGAGGTTGGCAGGAAGTATCCTAAAAATCACTCAAAGTAGTGTCCTCATGTCAACCAAACTGTGTCATCATTTCAGGAGTTTTGCTGAGTTAATTTTTTTAAGTATCTCCAGTTTGTAAACATGACAGCCAGTTGGCATGCTAGCATTTTTCAGTTTGCAATTTTCAACATATAAACAAAGCCTTGTATTAATTCTAACCTGCAGGGATGACCATCCTGGCTCCCTCGTCCTTATCCTGCATCACTGCTGCAGCTGCCCCAGCAGAGGCCAAGCAGCTGCGTGGACTCAGGGCAAGAGCAGGCATGATGCTGCAGCCAGAATGACCGGCTGTCCCCAAGGACCCATGCTAGACTAGCTAGCAGAGGTGCCTTTGTGGATGTGGGGGTAGAGGGGTGGATCTCCTGATCTCACGAGTGGCCAGCAGAGTTCTTCCCACATATAGAATCCTACAGCCAGTTTTGAATGAATGTATATTGCTTTTGCACCACAATAAAGTTGAAAAATCTTTTGTCAAGCACTCATCATAAATCAGGGACTGACTCTATTCAATCCTGATCCCAGAGGCATCGTGAGCCTCTCAACCCTTAGAATCAAAGCATGAAGGAAAATCTAAATTCTTGGCTCATTCCGTTGTTTTAAAAACAAATAATAGCTATGCCAGTAAAACTGTCATTTTCAGTCAGTTTCCTAATTTAAGGAAGAAAAACAAGGAGTATAAGGCTTTTCTGCCAATCTAACTCAGATGGGAGATTCTGTCTCCTCGGGCTGGTGTGTCTGATTACTAAGGACAGCAACCATTAGCAGAAGGAAACATGCTAGCTGTTTTTATGGTTTTATGCTTTTCCCTAGACACCCATTCGCCCCATGGTGGGAGCCACAAGGAATGCCCTGCACATGGCCACCTCTGGTGCACACACAAAGGCCAGGTGTACACACCGCCAGCGTCACATGCTTTTTTGTTGTGTGAATTCAAGCAGGTGAACACACAGATTAAGGCCATTGACCATCATTTTATAAAAACCAATCAAAACATTCTTTGTTCCTCTTAATGGCCTTGTCTTCAGCCGATGTCATCCCAGAGTGTGGCAGGGAGACAAATCACTTTCTTCCATATCTGTCCCCACCATCCTTTGCACAAGGAAGTCTTTGGGCCATGTGTTATTTTGCTTTTCTTGAGGGTTTTTTTTTTTTTTTTTTTAATGTTTTCCTCTCCATGTTTTGTAGGCCTCCCAACAAACCATTAATGAGGAGCCCAGATGTTCACGTTTGGCCAGAATCCAGTGTTTTGTTTTGTGTCTAATTCCATTGATAGTAGCCATCTCCATTCATTCAGCCAACAGGAAGATGGAGTTTCATTCATATAAAAAGGAAGAAATGGTGCAGTCTCTTGAGTACTGACTATCCCTTCCCTCCTCTGCCTCAAGATCGTGGATTCCTCCCTCAATACCAGACACAAACAATAGGCTGGTAAAGCCTGCAGATGTGGTCTGGTGAAGAATTTGGGCAGACAGTGGGTATGGTCTGTGACATTGGTGGGAAGAAATGAAAACCTCCAAGGAAGGTTACGTTCAAGGGCCAGTTTCCCCTAACCCTGCAGTGCAAAAAGGTGCTTTTATTATCAGATTTCCTACAAGATCATTTCTTGTCTGGTGGTTTATATAGAAAAGAAAAGGCTCCAGTGAGGACTGCCCTCCTCCCCAACCCCACACCCAGGATTTATGAGAATCTGTCCTTGAGATTTAAGGGATGGGTGAGAAGGGCCCTTTCCCTTCTCCAGGCTGCTTTGCACTTGAGGCCTTAACCCCTCATGAACTGGGCACCCCGCCTTCACTACTGTCCTGTCCTGTTGACGCAGTGGTCACAGTGGGAAGCAGAAGGCCAAAAATTCTTGCTGACTCATCATGAAAAAGTGACCCGCATTTTCTGGGTTTAGAGCTTTAACCTCAAAAAAACACATTCAGGTGTGTTTCCGTTCAGTTCATAATAAAAGAACGTGGAAGATGTTGAATATTATGTAAGTACTGACATTTTCTTAGGTTCGAACTCTCTTCGGGTGGATGGGTGCCATTTGAATTTTTGCGGTTCATTTATTACCATTGGAAAGTGTGGACTGATTTTGTCCTGGTGTCTGTGAGTCTGGAAGGATTTTGTGGCAAATTTCAGCCTAGAGATGTACACGGAGTATCAATTTGAAATGCTGTTTCAATGAGCCACTGTGGGGGTTGAATTTTAAAGTCTGGATAGATACAAGTGTGTGCATGCGGAACCTTCACTTCTTTAGTACCGGGCTCAACTCTGCGGGGTGGGGGAGTGAAGCGAGATGTTTAATTTTGACAGTGGCAAAATCTCTGGAACTTTCCAGCAGCGTGCCAGGAGACCTCGGAGCAGAACGCTGTGCCCTTCCTTACAGTCTGAATTCTTACTGTCTTTCCTCTGGGGAAAAATAAAGCAGTCATTTTTTTCACACTTTGCAAACATATTTCCAGCTTTTTTTTTTTTTTTTTTTTTAAATTTCCAGTAATCCTTGCATGTATAGGTGATTGGATTCAGGGGCGCATTTGGACTGCCATTCCCAAAGCAAGATGTTCTGCCACCTTCCCTTCTGAAGTGGCTGCACTTATAACCAGTGCCCAGCCACGAAGGGGCCCAGCGGTCCCCCTGCTGGCCCGGAGGGCAGGTCCCGGTGGGCGGGCGGCCTCGCTCCTTGGCCGGGTGGCAGCCTGCTGGTGTCTTCCTGTGTGCTCACTTGGCTCTCCTTCTCTTTCCTTCCCCGGGGCCTGCTGGGCTGGCAGCACCGTGGTCCAGCAGACCAACTGCAGAAGCTCCGCGGCTTCCAGCAAGGGCAGCAGCAGCGGAAGCAGCAGCGGAAGCAGCAGCTCCTCCAGCGACTCCGAGAGCAGCTCGGGATCCGACTCGGAGACAGAGAGCAGCTCCAGCGAGGGAGAGGGCAGCAAGCCCCCGCACTTCTCCAGCCCCGAGGTAAGTGCGTGGCCACCGCCACCCCTGCCCCGCCCCCAACCTCGGGCACAACCAGGAGCCCCAAGCCCTGGGGCTCCTCTGTGTCCCCACTCCGCCCCCTCCTCCCAGTCTCCTAATGACACCGCTTCCTTTGAAGTTCAAAGCATCATCTTTCACTGTCCAAGACTCTCTACTTGACTTCCAGAATTTTCCAAGTGTGCTGTAAACATCACCAACAGGAAATAACCTATGGATGGGGTCTCCCTGGGGGTCAGCTGAGGCAATAACCAGACAGGAAAGTTCGCCACCTGGGAAGTGTGACCACCAGTAAATCACAGGGCAGAAGGTTTATGGATTGGGCATGCTCAGAGTCTTACTTTTTTGCAGTTTGTCACGGATCAGAAGAACAAGGGGCTATAAATATTAATAAAGCCTTCTTAACTGTGTTTTCTTTGTGAAAATATAAAAGGAAAAATTAGCATCAACCTACAAATAATAATGAAACCTTTTACAACCATGACCAGTATCTACGGGGAAGATTTAGGTGCCTCGTGTAAAAACATTATAAGGTCCTAATAAAAACCATTGCTGTTTCTACTTTAAAGTGGAAAGGGGGGAATTAAATAGTAATTCAGAGCCCAGAGATTCTTGGGTGAGGGCCCAGAGAAAACTTCTCAAGTCTGGGAGCCATGAGTGTAGGTTTTGTTTTCTAAAGAAGGAATAAAAGACAGTTTCTTCCCGAGTGTATAAACAGGTGACATCACTGTGGATTGCGGGTTTGAATTTTTGCTGACCACCCTCTGTGTCATTGGAGGGGGGCTGGATTTCTAAATAGGCTCTGACGTGAAAGGAAAGCCACTCAGGCAAGCCAGGGCTTTGGGAGGGGAGCGGCCCTCTTGCTGCCTCTGTACCTGTGCCCCAGCGTGATCACACCGGAAGGCACTTCTGTCCTATCTCAAGTTCACAGAGGGACTCTTACATTCCCTCTGGATTTCCTTTTTATCTCTCCAGTCCCCTTTCTTCTTCAGCACATTTCTGCTCTATGACAAAGCTCTCCATTCATCTGGAAATAAGCCACCAGCTTACTTCTCTTAATGTTCCTGTTTCTCCATCTACCCACCTACCCACCCACATAAGGTGAAGGCCTTTAGTGACATGACCCTGTGAGAGCCAAGGAGCTTATTTTAACCCTGGCTTTTTAGTCCAGAGACTAAATTATCATTCCTCCCTCACAGTTTCATTCATTCACTCATTCTGTCTTTGTTCAACCAATATTTAAAGAGCCATAGACTTTAGGCTTGGCTCTGGAATACAGCAGTGATATATGACAGAAAATGCCCCGTCTTCATAGATCTAACAGGGATCTAACATTCTAACAGGGATCATTTGAAACAGAAAAATACAATAGTTCAATAGAATCAAGTAGAGGAATGAAGCAGGCTTTATTAAACCCTGCTTTGTGCTACAATTGCCTGAGAAATTCCAGAATAGCAAATCATAAGATACAACTCACAGGGACAGCGTGAAAGCCTGGCGCGAGGGCCCTGGGGCGGATAATAAGGGCTCTTGTCTGTGAAGACCTCCCTGTCCGGGCTCTTCTTTGTGACTGCAGGTTGACTACATGAGCAAGTGTGGAGTCTTGTTTGCACACTGACATGTGAATCCCAGAGTTACCCAGTTGGCTGAAACCTTGCCAACAGCAGTACATTTGTGAAGTGATTTAAGCAGAGTCTTGCTAAAAGTCACTGAGAGCATTACGCGGCCTTGACCTCTTGGGTCGTGAAAGGGAACTGCTGCCCCTTCTCATGGCAGGTCTCAGAGGCCCTGGCCAAGGAGCGGGAGGGAGGGAGTCCTCTAGAAAGCTGAGCTCTCCAAGGCCGCTGCCTTGCTTCTCCAGGTGCAGGGAATGCAGAAGTGTCAAGTGACATTCCTTCCTGCTGGAAAGGGATGTATTCATTGGAGCCCAAGTAAGGTTCTCTTGTGTCTTTCCCAAGGTTAATGCAGACAGACACCCTGTAGGAGGGAAATGGGTTTTCAGGCTGAAAATCATTGCCATGGGAACTAGCAAGATCCTGCTCCTCCTTCCCAGCCCCCCAGCTTTGCTCTGAGGGAGCTGGCCCCCATCGCTTTGCAAACAGCGAGGCCCGTTTCCTGAACCCCACACATCACTGGGGCTCCTGGTAGCCGCACAGGTCACCTCCCCTCCAGACCATCCTGACTGGGGAGTAGGAACGGGCACTTCTGAGTCTTCAAGCCACCCTGTCCTCCTCTCAACGTGCCAGAGCTAGGAAAGCCTGCTGTGCTCCACTGAATTTCAGGCGGACTGTTCTTTATGGCCGTGGTTGTTGAACAGCACTTCCTTTTACGTGAATCCCCATTGCGTGAGGCCACCTTTGCAGGCTGCCCTGGAAGAGCCACTGTGAACATCTGCACGGCTGCGAAGGCCCTGGGCAGGGCCTGACCTGTGCTCAGCTGTTCTTGGCTTCATTTCTTTCCCATGGGTTTTATCTCAGGAGTTTTCCTGGATCATGTGCCCACTCAGGACAGGAAAAAGCTCACTGGACTGGGGTGGGTCATCAAGCTCAGTCAGGTCATTGTGAGGTCTGGGATAAAGTAAGCCGATCCCATTTCTTTGCACCTGTGCATTTTAGAGCATCACCCTGCCCTAAAAATTGCTCGTGGAAACACAGTTTTCAATGTGGCTTTTCACAAATGGATCTCAGCATGGCAACCTTTCTTCATGGAATATATAAGCTAAAAGGATATTTTGGAAGATGCTGCCCCACATCATTCTTTTTACTTTTTTATGGGGAGGGTACCAGGGATTGAACTCAGGGGGCACTCAACTACTGAGTCACATCCCCAGCCCTATTTTGTATTTGATTTAGAGACAGGGTCTCACTGAGTTGCTTAGGGCCTCACTTTTGCTGAGACTGGCTTTGAACTCAAAGCCTCAGCCTCCCAAGCCACTGGGATCACAGGCGTATAAACCTGGGACAGGCTCCAGATCATTCTTTTTTTTTTTTTTTTTTTTTTTTTTTTTGTACCAAGGATTGAACTCAGGGGCACTCGACCACTGGGCCACATCCCCAGCCCTTTTTTATATTTTATTTAGAGACAGGGTCTCACTGAGTTGCTAAGTGCCTCGCCATTGCTGAGGCTGGCTTTGAACTCACGATCCTCCTGCCTCAGCCTCCCAAAGTGCTGGGATTACAGGAGTGCGCCACCGCGCCTGGCTCCAGATCATTCTTAAGAATCAAATGTGATGGCAGCTTTGTTCAGCAAGGCTCTTGCTAGTCAGACGCCTCTATGGTCCACAGCGGTAGGTGCTAGGAAGGACATGGGCGGAGCAGAGACGTGGTGGGGAGCTCCTGCGTAAGTCAGACAAATAACCAGGGAAGAGAGTTGTGGCTGAACCTATAGAGCACCAAGCCAGACAGCAAATAGAAACGCCAGGCAGAAACCCCTGACGGCGAGCTCAAGAGGTGGGCCACAGCCTGCACACCTGGCACGCTACCCTGAAGTCCTGGGTTTTCCCTCCGTTTTGCCACTTAACTCTCTGTTATTTCACCTTCCTTGGCCACAAACACCTCCTCCCCAGAATGGAGGACATTTCTCTCCTGCCTGATTTGTGAGGTGTTTGTCAGGAACAAATGGTACATTTTGATTGACAGCTCACTCACTGGGAACAGTTATAGCAATCTCTCTTCCTGGCCTTCTGTGGATACTGCAAGGGGCCTTCCCTGGCCAGAGAGAAGTGTTGGACTTTGTTAAAGACATGGAGCAAACATGAGCATCAAAAGCCTGTGCTGTTGAGGGCAGAGGCATTGTTTGGAGAGTTAGTGGTGTTTGCTCCAAAAATCAGATCAAATGCTATTATTTTAGGCTGAGGACTGACATTTCTCAAGGGAATAACCCACACACACACTGGAGAGTCGTGGGAGATTTTAGTGAGGCAACCATGCAGAGAATCTGGTCTTTAAACCTAGGCAAGTACAAGTGGGAGTTGTGCACCTTTGGACATGTCACTTAACCTCTCTGAGCCTCATCTACGAATTAAGGGAGATAGGATTTCTTATCTGTGAAGATTAAATTAGGTAATACATGGAAAGCAGCAGGCATCTTGTAGGTGCTCTGGCAATGAAAGATGATCGCAAGATGATGGGCTCTGGATGACAGCCAGAGGAACTTGGCTTTTGTTCGAGAGGCAATAGGAGGTTGTCATAGATCCTGGAGAAAGGGAGCATGATTTAGTGATGTGTTGGAAATGGTACTTCAGAGGCTTGGGTGGTGGCTCAGTGTGGCAGAGCACTTGCCTAGCACGTGTGAGGCACTGGGTTTGATTCTCAGCACTACATACAAGTAAATAAAATAAAGGTCCATTGACAAGTAAAAAATATTTTTTTTAAAAAAAGAAAGAAAATGGTACTTTAGACTGATTTGTTTGTCTGTGAAGTGCAGAAAAAAATGACCCTCTACACATCATATACATCAGGCAGTGGGGCCCATGCGGAAAATATTAAATTCTGCCCTTCACCGTCCATGCTCCCGCTAGGATGTTTCAGTGTGACTGTCACCCTGTGCAGCTGTGTGTGGACTACAGACTCCTGTGAGCTCTTACGTAAGAGACGTGAGCTGTGGAGGGCTTGCAGTAGAAGAGAACGGTGTTCAACACTGGGAGGGCAGCACAGGTGCCCCGCTCTGCCCCACCCAAAATGCTCCCTCTCCCAGGACATGCACCCTTCTGCAAGGGTGGCCACAGCCCATACACTAGGCCCATTTGTGTGGGGAAGCTGAGGCACGGCTTTAAAAGGCATTTACGCCCCGGTGGTCACATAATGGGAAAAATGGTGACAGGGAGATAAATTTAGACGCCATGAATTTTTGCCACCAAATTAGCTTCTAGGCCTTCTCTGCTAATCCCAGGGAAGGTGAAGGTGCCCCTGGGCAAAGCATGGATTGTGTACCCCCCGTCCTGCTTCCTCTGGCTACAGGAGGGCACCTGCCGTGACAGCCTCCGGTGTGCTCCTTAGGGGTCCTTTCTTCCCTTTCTCTAGAGGAGAAGCCAAAATAAAATGAGAACTTATAAATAACAGCTCAGAGGTGCAAAAAAGGGACAGGTTGGGCCTCTCCAGTCTGAAACCTGAAATGCTCCAAAACCCAAAACGTTTTGTGAACTGACCTGAGGCCACAAGTGGAAAATTCTGATACTTTGTTCCACATACATAATTATTAAAAATGTCATATAAAATCACCTTCAGGTTATGTGCACAAGGTGTTATGAAACATCAGGGAATGTTCCGTTTGGGAATGGCTCCCATCCCGAAACTTATCTCATCATGGATATGCAAATATTCCAAAATCCAAAATCCAAACCGTGTCTGATCCCAAGCATTTTGGATACGGGGGCTCAACCAGTAGATCTTTGTTCTTTTGCCTCTTGCTCGGGAGCCCTGTTTCTTTGGGTGATATGAAAATAAGCAAAGACGCCCATGTTCCACCCTCACAGCCCCTACTCTGGCCTCCACTGGACTTTTTTTGCCCCTGCAAGTCACTGGACACCCCGTGCTCGCTGGTTTTCCCTGAAATGTAATCAGTCTCGTATGTTAGGAGCAAACAGCAGGATATCCACAGTCCCTGCCACAGCTCCGGTTGGCCAATCTCCACACTGTGTGGCCAATTCCGCCCAGTCCTAGGCCCCTCTGGCCTCTCAGAAGCTTTCCATGTTCCTGAGTGGCCCCCCAACTCTTTCAGGCTCAGCTAGGACCCTGTTGTCTAACCCCTCTCAGATCTGTGACCCCCACCCAGAGCCCCAAGTGCTGTTCTTAATACAGACCTCATTGTTGAAAATAACCGATTTTCATATATCAAAGGACGTTTTTAAATCTATCATGTTAAAAGCAAATTTTTCTCCTACGGTGGAGCCTGTCTAACTCTAGACTTTACCTGATGAAATTTAAAATATAAAACTAAAGGGATGAGGGTATATCTCAGTGGTAAAGTGCTAGCCAAGCACGCATGAGGCCCCGAGTTCAATCCCCAGCACTGGGGGCAAGGGGGATATTGAGCAATATCTTCTTGTTCTAGACTGGCATCTCTTTTCACCCTTAAACAACAGATGCAGCAGATTCAGGGGTGAAGAAGCCATATGGAAGGAAAAATACTTCACCTTTACCCTCAAAACATTTTCCCCATTTCCAAATACCTCTAGTCACCAACTGAAAATACTCTGGCAGAAGTTCTACCCAGCTCACTACACCTGTTTTCTACTAATAGTCTTCATGTTGCATAAATGGGCTTTTATTTGGAATCAGCATTTACTCCAAGATCTTGGTTCTTAACCCTTTTTAACACCCCTTTGGAACAGGAGAGTTCTCTACTGCTAAATGAGCCATCTTCCCAAAGTTAATGCTTCTACTGCTAAATAACTATGCCCTCTGCTTGCCTTTTCCAAAAATTATATGCTAACTCTTTGGGATCCTATATAGGTACCTTGATTTTTCCCAAAGGCTTTGGTCTCACCAAAAATGGGTGCTTTAATGCTCATGGTCTCTGAATTATTATTCCCCACTTAAGTTTCATGGAATCTCATATATACGTGTGTGTATTCTTTTTAAATGCCTGGAAGTGGTAGAAGTGGTTTCCATCGAGACACAGTGCTAGCCCCTCATTTTTCCAAGCAGACTCCAATCAGCTGTGCTGATATTTAATTGCTTAGGACCAGCAAGAGCAGCACCACCAGCAGGCGCCCTGAGGGCCAAAGGGCTGCCGCATACCCCTGGCTTGCATCTCCCGTGGGCTTGCAGCGCTCAATTTTTGCATATGCACTCTTGTACGGTCAAGATGAAAACCAGCCAGGCCCTTGCTAAGTGAAGCTGTAATAAACGATGTTTTGTTCGTCGCGGGTTTTCTCTTTCAGGCGGAACCGGCACCCTCTAACAAGTGGCAGCTGGACAAATGGCTCAACAAAGTTAATCCCCACAAGCCTCCTATTCTGATCCAAAATGAAAACCACGGGCCCGAGAGCAACCAGTACTACACCCCGGTGAAAGATGAGGCGCAGGACTGCGGGAAGCTTCCCGAGGCCTGCCAGACCAGCCTTCGGGAGAAGGAACTCAAGGGTGCCTGCAAGGAGGAGCAGAGGCCGAGGACAGCCAACAAGGCCCCGGGCAGCAAGGGGGTGAAGCAGAAGTCCCCGCCCGCGCCCGTGGCCGTGGCCGTGACCGCCGCCCCGCCGCCCGCGGTGCCCGGCGCCCCGGCGGACAGCGCCCCGCCGCCCGCCCGGAGGTCGGCGGGCAAGAAGCCCACCAGGCGCACCGAGAGGACCTCGGCCGGGGACGGCGCCAACTGCCACCGGCCAGAGGAGCCCGCGGCCGCGGACGCGCTGGGGGCCAGCGTGGTGGTGCCCCCGGAGCCCGCCAAAAGCAGGCCCTGCGGCAACGGCAGAACGAGCCACCGCAAGGAGCTGCGCTCCTCGGCGACCTGCGAGAAGCGGCGCACGCGGGGGTCTCAGCAGGATCGTCCCCAAATCCAAGGAATTCATCGAGACAGAGTCGTCCTCGTCGTCCTCCTCCTCGGACTCGGACCTGGAGTCGGAGCAGGAGGAGTACCCTCTGTCCAAAGGCCAGGCCGTGGCCGCCGCCGCCGCTGGGAGTGACCAGAGACTCAAGGAGGCCGGCGGCAGCGGCCCGCGCGCCCCGGTAGGCTCCATCAACGCCAGGACCACCAGCGACATCGCCAAGGAGCTGGAGGAGCAGTTCTACACACTGGTCCCCTTCGGCAGGAACGAACTCCTCTCCCCCTTGAAGGACAGCGATGAGGTCAGGTCTCTCTGGGTCAAAATTGACCTGACCCTCCTGTCCAGGGTCCCAGAACACCTGCCCCAGGAGCCGGGAGTCTTGAGCGCTCCTGCTGCCAAGGACGCGGAAAGCGCTCCGCCCAGCCACGCTTTGGACACGCCCACCGAAAAGGCTTTGCCAAAATCCAAGAGGAAACGCAAGGTAGGCGTGGGAAAAAGGGGTGTCCGGAGGGGAGGGCACCTTCCTTTAATTTGTGGGCAAGGGGTAGAGCACAGGTGGGCTGCTGGCTGGGATTGTAGGTGGCAGCGGGAGTTTTCCGTGTCCTTAACAAACAATCATATAGTACTTTATGCCAAGTACTGTGTTAAGTACTTAACATTTATACTCTCAGTTAAATCCTTAGGACTGCGCGATGAGGCAAGTACTGTTACTGTTCCCATTTTATAGTTGTAGATAATTCAGCCCTGTCCCAACGCATGTAGCAATGGTGATACGCATGTACTAGTGTGTGCAGACAGACACAAGCTGAGCAGGTGTGAAAGGTGAAGGTGTGATGACCCCCATTCTTTGCTGGGAGGGATGGGATGACCTTGGTGGTGGATTGCTCATCTACCTAAGAAGCCAGTAGCCTTGTGAAGTTTAAGCCTGACTGGGGTGTAGGGTGAGTACTGAAGTCCAAGTTCTCATACCAGCCTATGGCATCAATCAGGGAGGGCTTCATGGTGGAGAGGGGCTGGGAGGGCTCTGAGGAGGGAGTTAGAATAAGCAGAGGTGGGGGGATGCGGTGGCACCAGAAGAGATGAACAGGTGGGGCATTGTGGGAGGGAGAAGGGCAGCTCAAGTGCAGGAGGGCTGCAGCTGCCCCCGTGGCAGACACCGAAGGCTCAGGGAATACCTTCATCATAAGTAAAGCCAATTCCCAGGATTTGTTTCCCCTTCCCATTTCTGTATCTTCAAAAGCAATTTAAACCACAGTGGAAAACACAGTTGGTAACAAAGATTGCAAGTACTCATGGACGGTTCCAAATTTGGGACAAAGTTGTTATCAGCGATAATTAACATGCATGCATGTCCCCAAAAGGGATGCTGTTAATGCACTTTGTACCATTTAATCCTTTAGTCCTTTCAAGGATATGAGGCAAATATTATTATTGTGCCCATTTTACAGGTGAGGAAACTGAAGTTCTGAAAGCCTGAAGTGACTTACCTGAGGTTATATAGGTCAAAGGGGCAGAGCCAGGAATGAACCCAGGCAACTGTCTGGCCCCAGAGTCTCAAAATAAGAAGTCAGCCTGAGGTTTGGGTAGTATTTTCATTTCCAAAGGGCAGTCTGGTCTGTCAATAGAAAAAGAAGACTGAACACATGGGCTTTATAGCTGTTTCCAGTCCCTGATTAAGAGGGTCTAGGGAGTAAGGTTATTGCCTTTTCCTGGCCAGGATAAAGGTATTCCTCACTTTCAAAGTTGTATGGAAAAGGGAGTCAGTCTCCTTATTATAATCATTTCCATGACCTGCAAAGGGCACCCATCAGCAGGAAAATCTATCACAAAGTGCTGAAGAATGTGTGTCTTCACATAGCTGCATTAAATAACATCCCTATAAAGCAGAATTGAACCCCTTTCAGCAAAGTTCATGAAAAGAAATATCTTCAAAAGGTATCTACTTACCTACGCTAAAACCAAAGACAATTTTATCAAGAGATCCCAGCGTAGTTTCCCTTCCCCGCTGGCCATTAACCTTCAGAGCCTGCCTGGTGGATCCCCCTTTGCTCTGAGAGTGCTCACGTGTCGTGGGAAGTGTGGATGTGGACAGATCCCGTCTTTGACATGTTCCTCCTCCAGACCCAGCTCCACGGACCCCACAGCAGTAAAGCAACTACACAGGCTCCCAGGCAGTTGAATGCTGTGGCTGCCATCTTGAAATTCTTCATTTTATCTTTGAATTTGGGTCTTGTTAGTGATGGGTCATGTGTAGAGGTCCCTCTTCCTACCTGTCCTTGCAGGAAAAGCTCTGCCTGATCTTCAGCCTCCAAGAACCTCCACCCTGTACTGTCTCCTCCTCCTCCTTCTCCTCCTGGTCTTAGGCAAGGGACCATTCAGCCCCCCTGCCCTAGACAGTGCTCAGTTAGAGTCACAGGTAGGATCAAGATTAGGGTCTCCGTCTTGCTGAGCCTCAATCCAGGCAGTGAGGTGATCCACAAGGAAGGTTGCATCTCCTGGGGTGGCCCACTCACTATGGGTCAGGGTTGGGGGAGGGGGTTGGTGCCTAATTGGGCTTTGCCACCCATGCCAGCACAGTAGATAGGTGCCATAACGGGTGGAAGAGGGAACCCCACGCTGGTTGGCCACATGCGTGTGCCTGTCCCAGGGCAGCCCCAGTCTTTGAAAGGTTTTACTCACCCGTAGGGCCCCCAATATCCCCACATGCAAAGGAGCACTGCATGAAGTCACAAATAAATACCACCATGGCAGGTCAAGGTGGGAGACTGTGAAATGTTTTCTATTTGATACTTGATGAAGTCATGTGTGTGTGTGTGGTACTGGGGACTGAACCCAGGGACCCTTAACCACTGAGCCACATCACCAGCCCTTTTTTATTTTTATTTTGTGACAGGATCTTGCTAAGCTGCTTAGGGTATCACTAAGTTGCTGAGGCTGACTTTGAACTTGCAATCCTCCTGTCTCAACCTTCCCAACTGCTAGGAGTACAAGTGTGCACCACCCAGCATGAAGTCACTCATCCTGCTTTTTGGCCCAGCATTTTCATTTTGCACTAGACCTCAAAAATTCTGTGGTTAGCTTTAGCCTCCTGGGTGACCTTAACCAGCTGACCTTATTTTCTCTGAACTTCATTTTCTTCACATAAAATGATGTCAGGGTCACACAACATATTCAAACAATACAATTTCATTAGCTCATTTCTTCCCTGCTCCTGTTTTTCCCTAGGAACTCTGCCTGCCTTATTGCTTTTTGACAATTTTTTTGTTGAATAAAGCAATCAGTTAATCACCTAGGAATCAGTGTGGATGTTACCTCTGAGCTTGATGGATAAATGGAAAGGCTGATGGAAATAAATATATAAGAAATATGCAGAAGAAGATATTGATAAACCTATGGATCACCCTTAGACATACATAAGCATACGGAGAGAAGTGCAGAAAGATGTACATTTAAAGTCCATAATATTCTGTATTTAAATAGCTGTGGTATTGGTGGCTTTTTTTAATTTTAGTTTGCAAAACTTCATTTACCACTAAGCCTGACACCAACTTCACTCACAAAATCTAATGAGTCTCCAGTAAGCAATGACACAGGAGAAGTGGAAGGACATTTTTTTTTAAATATTTATTTATTTACTTTAGTTGTACACAATGCAATGTATTTATATTTACGTGGTGCTGAGGATCGAACCCGGGCCGCGCACGTGCGAGGCAGGCGCTCTGCCGCTGAGCCACAACCCCAGCCCCTGGAAGGACATTTTTGTAGCATTCTTTACTCAACGTCCTGGGGTGAGAAGATCCCAATACTAGGTGCTGGAGAGGAACCCATAGACCTGTCTGCCAAAGGTGCTGGGTGTCGCCTTGCTGAAGCCCTGGAACTGAGGACCACCGACTCAGAGCTTTGGTTTGGGCACTCCATGGGGCCACTATTACAGTGTGAGGATCTCAGATGCCTGTGGCAAAGGCCGTGCCACATTGTCCCAGCTAGAGAGAAAAGGTCAGGGGCTGGCACTTGTCTCCTAGAAAACACCACAGGCAGCCCTGAAGATCCCACTCCAGCCTGGGCTCTTGCTGTCTCCCCAGAAGTGCTTCTTTTATGGGCTGCCTTGCTATTGCCTCCTGACACACGTCTAAAGTAAACACAGTCATGGCAATAAGAGTCCAGTCCAAGTCCTGTAGCATGAAAAGGTCCTTCTAGATGTCAAGTGCTAGGAATTGTGAACTAGAATCAAGGCATCCCAGCTTGCCGTCCACAGAAGGCATGGCTTTCAAGGTGAAAAGGGGCCGGCTTGCCACCTCCCTTACCCCAGTAAGCCCCAAGAATATGCACTTTTTGCACCTTATCCTGATGCCTTGAAAGGCCGGATGGGTGATGCTGATGCTACAGTGTGGATTCAGATTAGGTTTGCTTGCAGGGGAGGGGGGGTGTTGTAGCTCAGTGGTAGAGCGCTTGCCTCGCACGTGTGAGACACTGGGTTGGAGCCTTAGCACCATGTTAAAAAATTAAATAAATAGCCGGACGCGGTGGCGCACGCCTGTAATCCCAGCACTTTGGGAGGCTGAGGCAGGAGGATCACGAGTTCAAAGCCAGCCTCAGCAATGGCGAGGCACTTAGCAACTCAGTGAGACCCTATCTCTAAATAAAATACAAAATGGGGTTGGGGATGTGGCTCAGTGGTCGAGTGCCCCTGAGTTCAATCCTCGGTACCACAAAAAAAAAAAAAAAAGAATTAAATAAGCTATCATGTCCATCTACAACTAAAAATATTTAAAAAAAAAAAAAAGAATAGGTTTGCTTGGGAAAACTAAATCCTGAGCAACTTGCAACATTAAAAATGTCCCCTCCCAAATTTTGATTGTGACATTATGCCCTTCCTGTCAATAAGCTGCCACTAGTAAACCCATACAGATTTCCTGAGCTGTTCACTGGGCTGGGAACCATGCCCAGCCACTGCTACTCAGGCTCTCTCTGAGTGACCCCGACCCCCAGGAGGCCTTGCTCTTTGGACATCAGTGTCTTGGAGCACATTATGACCCCTTGAAATCCAAAGCTGATTGGCTTTTGCTCATTTCCACACAGTGTGACAACGAGGATGACTACAGAGAGATGAAGAAGGCCCAGGGAGAGAAAGAAGGCTCCACCACTCGACTGGCCACCTCCACCAATAATACTCTGTCTTCAAACCACTGCAGCATGAGCATCAACAGGTGAGCACATTCCCTCAAAGGTGGGCGTGAGCTGGAGAGGCCTCTGGATCTGAAAGGCAGGTGCCCCGTGGAGAGAGAATCCAAGTTTGTTTTTTTTTAAATATATATTTATTTACTTTAGTTGTACACAATGCAATGCATTTATGTTTACGTGGTGCTAAGGATCGAACCCGGGCCGCGCCGCTCTGCCGCTGAGCCACAATCCCAGCCCAGAATCCAAGTTCTGGATGCATACTCCGGCCTGAGTGTTCAGACTTGGTTTAAACTAAGTTTTGTAATTGTGCTCGATCCGACCTCACGCCACACTCCCAATAGCCATGTCAGGCCCTCCTCTGTGCCCAAGACCAGTTACTAGGTGCACACCGCCCTGTGCTCCCCAAACACATTTCGTCCCCCAAAAGTGTAATAACTGAATTTTCAAGCCAGTGTTTTAATGGTAGCTACTAAGGGATTTAAGAAAATTAAGGGAACATTAAGGGTAGCTTAGGAATCAAAGAATATTAAGGCTATTACAAGGATGAGGAAAGGGATCTCCAGTTGCCCCCCGCAAGGCCTTGATGTAGACTAAAACTGTGGGGTTCAAAAGGATCTGTGCTTCCAAGGTCATCTCCTCTGAGGGGGCTCCACATGGCCCCACCATGCCCCAGACCCCTCTGTGATGAATGGCTCTGCAGCAGGGCATGGTCCCCAAGGTTCTCTGTGAGCCAAGAGCTCGTCATTCATCACAGAAGGCCTCTCCATTTAGAAACACCTCCACACGGGAGCAGCTTTTCCTCTGCTCTGATACCCCTCACTCTCCCTGACTGTCCACACAGGGTTTTTAAGGGGAGATTAATGTCTCAGCACAACACATAAAAATGTAAACTGAAAGGTTAGGGAAAGATATAAAGCAACACTAAAACTCAGAGAGGACGTTGGAGAGCAGAGGCACAGACCTGCAGGCCCACTGTGTGCTTGGCTCCCCCTGGGGAGGCAGGCCAGCAGGCGGAAGGTCTGCATGGGAGAGACAGCAGCGACCCTCTGTGCGGAGGGGATGGCATCCCCAAATACTGTGACAATATGAACAGGAGAACTGCAGCCTCAAATCATTTAAGTAGGTGATGTGCACCTCTTTGTTCATGCATCAAATAACCTTCCCAGCTGATCTCGTGGTGACTCTAGTTGCCAAGTGGTGTTGAATGTAAATGATATTTCAGGATGCCTGTGGCCACTGCAGTCTGCCATGAAAAGGTCCATGATGTGTGATTTCTACTGGTGACCCAACGGCAGGTATTGCTAATAGGACTCCGGTGTACCTGTTCCTCTCGTTTCTTTACCTTGCTAGGAATTAAAGGAAATATTTCATTTCAGTGAGAGGTTGGTGAAAATGAAGATGTAACGTTTTGCCACCCAAGTTCATGGACCTCAAGTTAAAAACCCTCGCTGTAGTAACTTTGCCTGGCAGAGCCTCCCAGCTCTGATAGTTTTTACTTGTGTTCAAACTTGTATGCCACAATGTGTGTGAAATTTCTGAGAGGTGGTCTATGTAACTCCGCAACTACTGTCAAGTTTTACCAGTGTGATCAAACAGTCCCAGAGATAAGGTGATCGCCTGTTCCAAAGAAGAGCTCCAGAGAAGGTTTCCTTGGTCAACGAGGAATATATAAATTTGGAATAGTGAAGAAGGAACAATCACATGCCCATGACAGTGTTTAATGTCATAATCTGATTTCCCCATGCACACCAAAAAATCATGAAGTAGGTAAGATAATAGACACTTAGAAATAGGTCCTTTCCCCTCACATTGCAAGAAGCTAGTGCCCTCAGGCTGTCAACCGGTGTCTTCACCATCACTAGATGAGCTATTTTGGAGTCACCTGGGGCGCTTTTCTGGAACACATCTGTTCACTGCTTTCTGAGTTGTGAGACACACAGTACTTCTCGAACCAGAGGTTCTGTCTCCACGCCTGTCTATTTATGTAACATTAAGAAGCTTGGCTTTAGCTGGGTGCGGTGGCGCACGCCTGTGACCCCAGCACTTGGGAGGGTGAGGCAGGAGGTTGGCGAGTTCAAAGCCAGCCTCAGCAATGGCGAGGCACTTAGCAACTCAGTGAGACCCTGTCTCTAATAAAATACAAAAAAGAGCTGGGGATATGGCCCAGTGGTCGAGTGCCACTGAGTTTAATCCCCCATACCAAAAAAAAAAAAAAAAAAAGCTTGGCTTTGTCATTTGTTCTGTAGGCCTGTGTAATTTCTCCATCATGACCACCAGCTAAGAAAATTGCTTTTTGAAGTGACTTTAATGGTTTGTTTGCCATGATAACCAACACATGCAACTAAGAGTTCATGAACCCAGGAATAATGACTTAATCTTCATTAAATGGCATTATCCTTTTTGTAAACTGACTCAAACCATCTTAAATTAACAGTGATTGGTTGAGTTTATTTCTGGCTGATATATCTGCCCCCAAACACACTTTTTTCCCCTCAAAGTATTGGAGAGATTCCTGACAACATAATATTCATTGCAGAGGCTTAAACATAAGTGAATCCCTCTTCTCTGATGATTGATTGTGGAGAACATTATATTCAAGAATAGACAATCATTTTGAAGGTAAAATAAAGAGCTAGGAATCCGAAGTTTTTTAATTTCTAATAACAGTTTTTCTGTTCTGTGTTTACTCTGATCAATGCCTGGGTAACTGGGAAGCTCAACAATAGAGCATTGGCACCCTGCTTTGCAGAATGCCCCGTGATCCTATTATTTTCTATCTAATAATGAGTACAAGCTCCGATGTTGGCAGAAGTCCTTGTAGAAATGGAGAACTCGTTTGTCATTGTTGATTGACTGTCCCATTACTCGCTGCTTAAGTTTATAAGGAAAAAAAATTGGTGATTATTTCGAGATTCTTGGATGAAAAACTTGGAACATGAAATTCCATATTATTACTCTTGGTCACTCCTTTCGATGCTAACTCCAGAATTACTGTTCATCCTGGCAGAGTAAAGAAACAATAAGCCAAGCGTGGTAGTACATGCCTGTAATCCTAACAGCTTGGGAGGCTGAGGCAGGAGGATCACGAGTTCAAAGCCAACCTCAGCAACAGCAAGACGCTAAGCAAGTCAGTGAGACCCTGTCTCTAAATAAAACACAAAAAAGGGCGGGGGATGTGGCTCAGTGGTTGAGTGCCCCTGAGTTCAATCCCCAGTAGCCCCCCAGCAAAAAAAAGCAAGAAACAGTGAGTGAGATCTGCTATTGTTTGTTAGGGTCCTGAGGCCATAAGGTTGCTCCTGGTGTAATTATTACCAATAAATTTCTTCTTACCTGCAGGTCTTAAAGGGGAGGTTTGGTCATGTATAAATTATACTTACCTTTCCCCATGCTGACTGTGACTTTCCATTACTGTAACTTTTTTCAGCTTGGCAATACCAATAAATAAAAATGAAAAAATGCTCCGCTCCCCCATCTCACCTCTCTCTGATGCATCGAAACACAAATATTCCAGCGAGGACTCGACCTCTTCCAGCCGATCTCATGGCAACAGCGTGTTTACTTCCTCCTCATCCAACAAAAAGCCTAAGGCCACCGACAGCCAACTGCAGTCCCATGCTGGAGACCTCACGGTGGGTCGATGCCCCTCCTTTCCCACTTAGAATCAGAGTGCAGTGTCACGCCCCCGCCACACCCTCTGTCCCCACCTCAGCAGTCCCCACTCATTCGGGAGGTTCTTCAGAGAATCCCTGAAGGAAGCTTTTGGGGAGACCTGGCAGAGGAGAGGACCCCCTTAGCCTTCCTCACAGAGGGCGGAAGAAGAATAAATCCATGCAAAGGGAAATTGCAGTACTCTTCTGTTTATGAAGATTTCAAACCCCGAAAGAAATACCATCCTGGGGCAGAGCAGTTTGGGAGTTTTGAACCAACCAACCTATCTATTGCGAAAACTTCCTTATCCCATGACAATTAAATCTGAGATGGAAACCCATATCAAAATCTGCAGGTCTCACACTCCGCCCTTATGGGCCAGTGTCACAGCCACTGGTCACCCAGAATCACCCCTTGTCCAGTAGTCTCAAGGGTGATGCCAGCACTTCCCTGGGGAGGAGCAGTGGCTCATGGATCAATTTGGGTGCGCAGTCCCACCCCCTGACTCAGCTGCAGGAAGATCTGGGTCCTGGTTGTTCCATCTCTCGGAGCCCATTTCTCTGTCTGCAAGATGGCGGTGATAAGACTGAAAAGAGGTGGAGCTGGGCACGGTGGCACATGTGTGTAATCCCAGGAGCTCCGGAAGCTGAGGCAGGAGGATCGTGAGTTGAAAGCCAGCCTCAGCAAAAGCAAGGTGCCAAGCAACTCAGTGAGACCCTGTCTCTAAATAAAATACAAAATAGGGCTGGGGATGTGGCTCAGTGGCCAACTGCCCCTGAGTTCAATCCCCGGCACCCCTGCCCACCCCCAAAAACAGATTGAAAAGAGGGACTTTCTCTTAAGACCCTGGCCCCTCTGGGCCCCTGTGCAGCTAACACCACAGGTGAGCCCTGGACCACTCATCCTCCCAGGATGAGTTCATTTTGAAAAAATAACCTTCAGGGTAGGTATGTAAAGTAGATACGAAACAAATGGATTTTGTGTTTCGAGTTGGGCCCCATCCCCCAGATCTCTCATTATGTATATGCAAATATTCCAAAATCTAGGGGGGAAAAAATCCAAAAATCCCAAACACTTCTGGTCCCCAGCATTTTGAATGAGGGATCCTCAAACCATATTTCTTTTTCTTTATTGAGACAAAATAACCATCCACTCTGAAGCACAAAGGTAGAGCAAAAGATGCTCTTTTAATGGGTCCCTCTCTCAGCCAGACGGCGACTATCTCAAAGACTCCTGTGTTGTCTGTTGTTTAGAAGGCGACTCACAGCAGTGCTGAGCATGGTCTCCTCCACAGCAAGACCCGGCCACAGACAGAGCCCTGGTCTCCAGGCTCCGGCGGCCACAGGGACTGCAAGAGGCAGAAACTGGTCTTCGATGATATGTAAGTTTGGACTTTTTCCAAATATGGTGACTGGCAAGAGAAAGTGGAAGCTGGGCAAGTGGGGGACACGTGTGTCTCACCTACACAGCGCCCTCTCGCGTGGCTTGGTCATTTAAATGTCCCTTTGAAACGGGGCCTGAACTTTGAGTGAAGAGACAGAAAGATCAGTGCTAAGAGGAGGAAGCTGTAAGACCCAGGAGCGGGGCTGCTGTGAGTTTTATGCTACCAGAAAGAAGCGTAGTTTTTATATATATTTTTTTTTAATTTAGAGACAGGGTCTCACTGAGTTACTTAAGGCCTCACTAAGTTGCTGAGACTGAGTTTTGAACTCTCAATCCTCCTGCCTCAGCCTCCTGAACCGCTGGGATTACAGGCGTGCGCCACTGCGCCCAGCTGCCATATTCTTTACAATGATTCTTATACAAGAAGAAATATCCTGTCTTCCTTCGCCTGCTCTGGCAGCTTGCATTCCCAGCATCAGTATAAAAGTAGGAGAAACACCCAGATGTGGGGGTGGCACACACCTGTAATCCCAGTGGCTCAGGAGGCTGAGGCAGGAGGATTGCAAGTTCTAAGCCAGCCTCAGCAATTTAGCAAGGACCTAACCAACGTAGTAAGACCCTGTCTCTAAAAAAAAGGAGGCAGGCGGGGTGGCTGGGGACATGGATATCAGTGGCTAAGCACCCCTGGGTTTGATCCCTAGTACAAAAAATTTAAAAGTAGGAGAAACAAGAGAGGAAGATGGATAAAAATAATATCCTAGAGCCAGGCACAGTGGTGAACGCCTATAATCCCAGCAGCTCGGGAGGCTGAGGCAGGAGGATCACGAGTTCAAAACCAGCCTCAGCAATGGTGAATCACTAAGCAGCTCAGCGATACCTGTCTCTAAATAGAATACAAAATAGGGCTGGGGATGTGGCTTAGTGGTCGAGTGCCCCTGAGTTCACTCCCAAGGTACCAAAAAAAAGGAGGACGTCCCAGAACGCTGGAGACAATGATGAAATGATGCTGGAGGTTATGTAGGCTCTCAGGGGAACGCTGGCTGTCAGGGGCAAGCCTGGAAGGTAGAGGACAGGGTTCAAGACTGACTCCTGGTGTCAGCCGTCCTCGTCAGCTGGAAGCGTGGAATGCAAGTCTGTCTGGGGCAGGAAGTTAGGCCCAGGGTTGCGGCAGCTCCTGCCTTCTGCTCTGCGGTGGCGGCTGAGTCCAGCTGACTGCGCCCACTGGAAGTCAGGAAGCAGGACAGATGCAGACATCTCTGAGTCCCAACTTGCTTAGAAAAAAAAATAATGGCAGTGGCAACTGTCATACCTCCCTCAAGGGGACTCCCAAGATCCAGCTAGAAAACAACTCAGGGGGTGTCACCTGGGGAAGTGCAGCAGGCACAGAGGGAGTCTGTCCACCCTCACCTCTGTCTCCTTCACCATCCCTGGGCTTCACCCAGAGGGCGGACTTCCCTGGGAAAGGTGAACACTGGGTCTTAGCCTTGAAGCATCCCATGGGCTTGGCTAACCTAATTAGGGTACAGAATCACAGGGCTGAACGCCAAATCCACATTTTTTCTGTGTTTCACTTAATGAACACATTCCAAGGTTTCAGAGTTTACGGGCAGCCCAGGAGGCCCAGGTGTCTCTCCTTCCCAGGGCACTGCAGCTGCGCCCCAGTCCCCACGCACGCGGTCCTCAAGCCCTCACCCCCTCCCTTCCTTGTCTCCCCTTGCTAAGCAGCGTGGGAGGTGGTAATGAATCCCCAGGGAGGGCACGGAATGGAAGTACATTCAGTTCGACTCCATTTATCATCTGGGTTTGGTAGTGTAAATCACTCAATTGTTAGAATTCTGTTTAAGGACAACATGGAGATTTGCATTCAGAAGTTAGAACCTGGCAACACGATCAAACATCAGGAAGCATCAGGCAATGACTGAGGGGCTCAAGACGACAAACATTGACAGGCTGAGGCAGGAAGATCGCAAGTTCAAAGCCAACGTCAGCAATTTAGCGCGGCCCCCGAGCAACTTAGCAAGGCCTCGTCTCTAACTAAAATAAAATAAAAGGGCTGGGAATGTGGCTCAGTGGTTGACTGCCCCTGAGGTCAGTCTCTGGCATCAAAATAATAAAAAGACCAAACACTTTCAGCAGGGAGGGTTAAAAAAAAAAACATTTATGGAAAAATAGATGTAAGGAATTTTCCAATGTGTGAACGGGAAAACTAAATCAGAAATTGCAGCGACTAAATGGTTGTACTCCAATCTGCAGTTTCTTGGGCTCTTTAGAAGAAGAAATGTTTCCCAGTTTGCTGATAAAATTCTGTCACTATACCAATGAAGAGATTGTTGTCATTTGCTCTGCATGTTAGCAGTAGGTATGATTTTTCTGGCTGATGACTGCAGTAAAATTGTTTCTTTTTTTGTGGCTAGAGAGAAAATAGAATCAAAAAGTGTTCTCCCATATCCACCATAGGGAGAGAGAGGTGTCTTGCTCCTATTGCAGTGTGTCCCAATGGATTTGAAATCTGTGACAGTGAAAGGCACCTCAAGCAGCCACTCCCAGTCTGAACTCAGAAAGTTGTAGGAAGATTCTTCAAGTTTGAGAAGCAAAAAATAGGCACTGTCTCTTCCTTTGCATGGTGTAAATAAGTGTCCCTCAAGAGACCAAAAGTCACCTAAAATGGTATAAAATGTCTCCCAGTTTCGGTTGGTGGGTACTGAACACCTGCTAAGTGCCAGGGACAGGGGTGGGAGCTGGGACCCAATGACTGATTAACTCCCAGAACTGTGGGGGAAAGGGGCACCTGGGTGGGCTGCCTCCCTTCTTCTCTTGCTCCTTTGTCCTCCCTTCCTCCTCCTCCACTCTTCCCTTTCTTCCTTCCTCTCCCTCCTTCACCTCTGTCTCTCCTCCCTCCCATCTGCCTCCCTCTTCCTCTTCTTCCTCCTCCCTCTCCTCTTCCTGCCTGTCTCTCCCCATTTCTCCTCCACCCTCTCTTCCATCCGTCTTGTTCTTCTTCCCCTTTCTTTTCCTTCCTCCTGCTCCTCCTCCCCCCCGCCTTCCCTCCTTCCCCTCCTCCCCCTCTCTTCATCCCCTTCTTCTTTCCCCTTCTTCCTGCTCTTCCTCCTCTCTTCCCCTCCCTTCTCCTCTCCTCCCCTCCTTCCTTCTCTCCTCCCCCTCCTTCCTTCTCACCTCCTCTCCCTCCTTCTCTCCTCCCCTCCCTCCTCTCCTCCTCTCCCTCCTCCTCTCTTCCCCTCTCTCCTCTCCTCCTCTTCCTCTTCCTCTCTCCTCTCCTCCTCTTCCTCCTCCTCTCCTCCTCTCCCTCCTCCCCTCCCTCCTCCTCTCCTCCTCTTCCTCCCTTCCCTTCCCTCCTCTGCTCCTCCTCTCTCCTCCTCTCCTCCCTCCTCCCCTCCTCCCCTCCCTCCTCCTCCTCTCTCCTCCCTCCTCTCCTCCTCACCTCCTCCTCCTTCTTTCCTCCCCTCCTCCCCTCCCTCCTCCTCTCCTCCTCTCCTCCCCTCCTCCACTCCCTCTTCCTTCTTTCCTCCCCTCCCTCCTCCTCTCCTCCTCTCCTCCTCCTCCCTCCTCCCCCCTCCCTCCTCCTCTCCTCCCCTCCTCTTCTCTCCTCCTCTCTTCCTCTCCCTCCTCCTCTCCTCCCCTCCCTCCTCCCTCCTCCTCTCCCTCCTCCCTCCTCCCTCCTCCTCTCCCCTCCTCCTCTCCCTCTTTTCCCCTCCCTCCTCCCCTCCCTCCTCCTCTCCTCCTCTCCTCCCCTCCTCCACTCCCTCTTCCTTCTTTCCTCCCCTCCCTCCTCCTCTCCTCCTCTCCCTCCTCCCCTCCTCCCCTCCCTCCTCCTCTCCTCCCCTCCTCTTCTCTCCTCCTCTCTTTCTCTCCCTCCTCCTCTCCTCCCCTCCCTCCTCCCTCCTCCTCTCCCTCCTCCCTCCTCCCTCCTCCTCTCCCTCCTCTTCTCCTCCTCTCCCTGCTCCCTTCCTTCCCCTCCTTCCTTTTCCCTTCATCCCCTTCTTCTTTCCCCTCTTCCTCCTGCTCCCCTTCCCTCTTTCCTGCACCAGCTTCCTGCCCCCAAGGAGCCTCATTGACAGGGAGGTTCCCACTTCTGTCACTTTCCTTGGCTTGCCTTCACTGTGTCCATAAGCAGTGAAATGACCAAAGAGAAGCCGCCAGTGGACTAGATGATTAATTCCAGGCTAATTCAGAGCTGATGGAACTTTAGTTATGGTGACCCAAAAAAGTAACAGATGCCACACTGTCGTTTAGTTTTTAAAGCCATGCCATCTAGCTTTTTTTTTTTTTTTTTTTAGTAAACTCTTCTTTTCCTAATATAAATACTTGTTAATGGTTGGATAAACATGCGATTCAGACAACAGCTGAATCTGGTGAGCTGTCAATAACAAGTATTGAATGAACACAGCTGAATTATAAATAACCTTCCTAGAGGGAATGGCTGTATATTTTTTCTTCTTTTTTCCATGAACCTACATGCAGGTAAATTTAAATTCATGGGCTTCCAAGCCCCTTTTCCTATGCTACTTACCAATTAAACAGGCAGCAGTTTGTGCCTTTGGGATGCAGGCAGAACCGAAGGGAATAACACTTGTTTTTAAAACAGGATCCAGGTCAGCATGTTCTGGTAAGTTGCAGCCTGTGGTTGGTGGCAGTGTGACCACACCTCCTCTCCCCGACATTAAATAAATGCATGAGATTCACTACTCCACAGCCACAGTATTAATGTGACACTTATGTGATCACCGAACTTTTGTTTCCAAAAAAAAAAATCTTTAAGAATTTATGTCACTGAGTGACAGTGCTTGATTCTGCATGAGGCCGGGACACTGGCCTTATTAACACAAAGCCATGAGCCATAAATCACTTGGCATCATAATTAGTGACGGGGAACTTCTTGGCTGGGGAAAATTGAGAGAGAACAACTGGGTCATGAAGGCTCCGTACAGAAGTCCTGGATTTGTGGAGCTCGATGATGAGATTCTTGGCTGGGAAATCCAGCGCCTGCACCACGCCAGCCAGGTTGCTGTTAGGAGCCGGCAGACCCAGGGCCAGAGCCGCCTGCTGCTCTACAGGATGTGATCTCTTGCCCATCCTTCACATGGAAGAGTCAGGCACGACAGCACAGTCAGCCAGGCCAACAAACGTCCCAGCTGTCCCCAAGGTGCCAATAACAGGAGCCCAGCTCCCCAACCCCCGCCCCCAACACTGAGCAAAGACTCCCTGGCCACACAGGAGGCTGAAGGCCATGGGCATGTGAAATGCGACTGAGAGGAAGGAATGGGGACTTGACATTTGTGATGTGATTATGCACAGCAGTCTCAGAGCTAAAAGGATCTTAATTTTATAGAGGATGGGAAGATTCCCCAAATGTAAAAGGTCGGATCTCTTGAAGCATGATTTAAACAAAGGAAACCAATTGAAATCCTTGAGTAGGTGATATTACAGCCAGACAAGGTCCCCCACCAAAGGGGACTTACCAGGGCATTGCTGTCCTGAGGGTCTTTCCTTCCCAAGACTTCAAAACTAGACCCCACCTTTTTATTTTCCTGATAAGCCTTAGTTACTAGTCTTTATTGTTCATGGATAATTGTTTCCATTATGAAATCCCTCTTTCAAGGTCAGGTCCTCATTTTGTTCTAACCAAAACAAAAGGAAAGTGAGGGAAATAAAGACATTCAGATCTCTCTTATTGAAATCTGAGCTCTTTGATCACTTTTAAGATATGGTAAAAATTATTTTATTTTTTAAAATATTTTTTAGTTGTCAATGGACCTTTATTTTTTTTTATGCGGTGCTGAGGATCAAACCCAGTGCCTCACGCAGGCTAGGCAAGCATTCTACCACTGAGCCACAACCCCAGACCCAAATTATTTTCTTTTAAAATTCACACCCGGAGAAGAATAAAAATTAGATCAATAATTCTCCATTTCGGCAGAAAGTTCCTTTTCGTTGTATAACAGAAACTCGTCCCTTCTTAGCCTCCTGGAAGGGGCACTCTGCTTCCTGTGCATGGCAGGAGGATGTGGCCTGTAAGAAACAGGACAGATTATGCTCCTGCTTCTGAGAAGCCAGGTCCCAGGGATTCTGAGGGCCCAGCTGACTTCAAGGTTGTAGAAACACCGGCCAGCCTAGAATCCTTGCTGACTAAACATAAGCTACCTGCATCCGTGGGGAAATGCCCGGAAAGCCAACCTGGCTTCCCAGAATCCCTGACTCCAAACTGCCCCATCAGCAGTGATCACTTGGGCCTGGGGGTGTGACGCGGTGGTAGAGTGCCTGCCTAGGAGGCCCTGGAGGCAATCCCAGCACCACAAAAGTAATAATAGAATCATAGTGACCCCTGAGTACATTGAAGACAGCTGCTTCGCTTCTCACACTTTCTCCTTTTGGAGAAAGCATCTCCAAGCTTGGGACGTAGGAACACCTCCTGGGCTTATCCAGTGACAAGCTGAAATGCCAGCTGTCGGATGATAAATTCATTTGGTATGCCACCACCCCTTTGTCTGATTTGGATCTCGGTCTCCCTGAGAAATCCGTCCAGATTTCTGCCACACAGAGAAACCTGTTAGTTCAGGCACACTGAGCTCTCGTCTCTGCCAGTGTGCACAGAGCCGGCTGGCTCCCTGAGCGTGGCGTTTCACAGAGGTAGGAGGGACTGAACCGAGTGTGCCAGCCTCTCCGTGGGAGACCATTCAGCTCGCTCGCTCTCAGCCAGACAGCAGAACAAAAAAAGCAAGGTTGCTTTAATACTCCTGTGTCAGAAGAAATATCAGGGGCGCTCACATCCTGTTGCTGCTGCTGTGTGTTTATAGGTGGGGGTGGAAGGAGGGTGAGGAGAAGAGAAGAAAATGGCCTCTTTGGATCAAGGAGTAAGGTCACTTTTGTCCCAGAGAGCTCTTACAACAAACATGCATGTGGCTCTGCTCTGGCTCTTACCTCACTTGGGCCCCAGGGCTGCAGAGTACAAGATACATGGTTACATTTATGGTGCTTAATTGAACTTTGATTAGATTTGCTGGTGTATCATCATGAGAAACACTGTGAAGAATTTTATTACATAAATTTTCTTAAAAAAAAAAAAAAAAAAAACTAGGTCTTTTGCATTTAAAAAAAAAAAAAGAATTAGACAATGGGCCAGGCGTGGTAGTGCACGCCTGTCATCCCAGCGGCTCAGGAGGCTGAGACAGGAGGATCATGAGTTCAAAGCCAGCCTCAGCAAAAGCAAGGCTCTAAGTAACTCTGTGAGACCCTGTCTCTAAATAAAATACAAAATACAGCTGGGGGATGTGGCTCAGTGGTCGAGTGTCCCTGAGTTCAATCCTTGGTACCCATCCCCAAAAAACAAAACTTAGATTGAATGAAAAATCTGTCTGAACACTGAGAAGATCAGGGTCAGTGCCTGTGCTGTGCCGCCCTCTGTAGCTGCCATGATGGTGGAGTGATCTCACTTTTTCTGTTGCTGTGGGAAGTGACGCCTTCATGGTGCCATGCATCCACTGCCGTGCTGGACAATCCAGGTGACGTCCCATTGGATCCAGTGGCTTTATAATGGTCTGATCTAGGAGCATGGCACTAGAAGTCACCTGGAAGAAGAAAACGGGCCAATCATCAGCCAATCTTCTGTGAGTCAGTATAGTGAGCCCGCCATTAGATACAGAATGAGAATTCTAACAAATGTGTTTGTAAATGGCCCCCAGATGGTATCTTTCCTTTCAGTAAGTCAGGTTACTATTGTAACTGCCCAGATAAAGTCAGAAAATTAGATGTGTTACTTATCTGCACGCGCTCTTGAGAGTTTGTGACTCAGCCTCCATGTCGGGCTTTTTTAGAAATGCGTTCATGTGCTGCAGATAAAAAACAGCATTGATTAAAAAACCCATATTAGCCACTGCCATCTATAAAGGCAACTTAGAAGGCTCAGGAAAACAAGGACACCTTGCTTATTGCCAAGAAAATCTTTTCTGAGAACAAAATGCATTTGAAATGACGATCCATTCGTGACAAGGTCTACAAAACAGGGCAAGAAGAAAATGACCAAACTTATATACTCTAGAGTGTGGAGCAGATAATGATGTGGAGAATTTCCAGTTGCCATGGAGACGCTCTCTGGCTCATTGGCTGCGATGCTGCACCCCATCACAAGGCACCGCTCTTTCCTAAGCTCAGAGAAAAGTCGATGCCGTTCAAGGAGGACTTGTTTACCTTCTGTCATGTGCCTAAAAGCACAGGGTTGGGGGAGACTGAAGAGGCCCACAGCCCAGTCAGTCCCTGCTGAAAGTGTACCAGCCACCAAGTGGTGCACATGCAGTGACCACAGCCCTCTGCAGCTTAGAAGGCAATTAAATACCCAGATGTGTCGTGCACACGCAAAGTGCTATATGAGGCCAGGAAAGGCAGAGATGAGCATGGACCAGTGACCCGGAAGGACTCATGGTAGCAGTAGAATTTGAGGGGCAGTAACTTTTGGTTCATAGTAGGTCCTTGGTGACACCTCAGTTAATGAGTAGGGAACACAGTGTTGTAGGCAGCGGGGAGACTGAGCAAAGCTTCTGAGACAGGGATAGCAAGTTATTAAGACAGTGAGGAAACCAACCTAGACTTTGGCCAAGGCTGTTGGTGAATGAATGATGTGGTTGAGAGAAGGTTATTAGGTAGCTGCACTGAGATTTCACCTTGGAGGCCCTGGAGATTGAGTCAAGGTCTGTGAGCAGGATGGCGATGTCATGAAGACTGTGTTTTACCAACATTGGTCGAGGGGTGAAACTCAAGTTAGCTTGCGGGTGAGTCCCTCTTGAGTCTCAGCAACCCGAGAGGCCAGAAAAGCCTGGACTTGGGTGGAGAGCGTGGCCTTGAGAGAAGAGAAGAGTGCTTACAGGGAAGCAGTCAAGGCATTCGGCAACAAGCGGGAGTGGTGAGAGTACTGGAACTCTTCTCCCGAACAAATAGGCTTTGGGACCCCACATGAAGCTCAGGAGTCAGATCTGGGCTTGGGCTAGAGGAGAGGTCTTCCATGTCAGGAGATGAAGCCAAAGGACAAACAAAAAATAAATTCAGAGGATCCGAGGGCAGTGAAACTGCTCTTTCTGATACTGTAATGGTAGAGGCATGTCATTGTCCAAACCCATAGGATCTACAACACCAAGGCTGAACCCTAAACTAGCAACTCTGGAGGATGATTATCAATATAGGTTCATGGATTATAGCAAATGTGCTGCTCTGGTTTGGGATTCTGATAGTGGAGGAGGCTGTGGGGCAGAGGGCTGTACTTTCTGCTCAATTTTGCTAAAACTGCTCTAAGAAAATACAGTTGAGAAAAACAGAAACAAACCCCCAGTAACAACAACAAACATAAATTGCCAGAGCTGTTTTTGAAGACCAAACAATCCATATGTGAACAAGGGTCAATATGTGACCTAAGAAGGAATAACCACCCTGTTAAAGCAACTCCAAAGCCGTTAGAATGGCAGAAGTATGCGGGTGTAAATGTAATAGAGAAGGAAGAGCTGACCAGAGCAAGGCCTTCCTATGAAGGAACCCTCTGGCCTCACCCACCAATGGGAGACCCACCAAAATGAATGGCAGCTGTCAGACCTGCATGGGGACAAGAGTGGCCACGGACAGGATTAAGGAAATCCGACAACTCTATTGCCACTTCTTGTTTGTGACATGCTAACACGTCTGTCCCAGCTTGTTACCACAATACTGATGATATTTTATGGAGAAATAAGAGATAGAAAACCAGGTCCTTTTCTTGCTTCAGTGATTTTTTTTTTAACCCAAAGCATTATTTGCTATGATTCTTATTTGTCTGTGAGTGCATTGTTTTAATCAATCAGTGTTCATTGTCATAGTATACATTATGTTTCTGAGTGTTTTGACCTCTTTGAATAAAGGGATACTTTGGTTACCTAATATCACAGGAAGGCAAAAGACCCATTAGAATCTGAAACGAGACAATTCAAAATAAGCATAGCACAATAGGTTAAACAGTCCAGGATTAATATCCCTTCTTACATCACACCTCCCATTCAGGGACCCCTGGCTTAGATTGCATATTCATGAACAGGTCAGGTTTATTGATTACATAAAGACCCATAATACAATAAAGTTTATAATGATGGAGACTAAAGGACATAAATTTTATTTTTAAAAATCTGTCAGATAAGCATTTAAAGATACTGCCTGACAAATGCTTTAGTGTAACTGGGGATCATTACACACGCTCCGATCAGCCTCAGGATGAATTACCTTTGTCTCCCAGAAGAATCAGTGCTGACCAGGATTATTGCTTTAATAATGCACATTCTGCTGTTAATGTTTACCAGCTAGCTAATCAGGGCTCAAGAGAATACATGCCATGTTTGCATTATTACAAGGTAGACATCATTTTACAATTAACTTCATTACAACTGGAACATAATCATATAGCATTACATTTTTTTTTCATTTTTCACCGCTAGGCTTTAAAATAATTAAATATATACACATACAACTCCAGGTAGCACTTATGCATATAAATGATCCTTATATTCATAAGGATACATAAATATTCTCCCCCATACATATCCATGCAGTTATTATGAGGTATATTTACAACCTTTAAGTTAAAAGGGATTGTTCTTAACCATACAATAAAAATATCTGAATCCCAAATTGGGCACTGGGGGACCATGCTGAAGCCACCGTAAATGTCGACTCCCTGCACATATTGAGTAGGTTCTGAATTGCTAACTTAAGAGAAAAAATAATCACAGTGTTTTACATACAGGCAGTAATTTGGAAGTGTACAAAAAAAGTACTTGATTCCATATTAAGCAGAGTTTTTAAATTGTGCTTTATGTTCGAGCAAAAGAAAAGAATATTTTCGAAAGATCTCGCACTTAAGCAATAATGACATCTTATATCATTCTCTCCTCGTAGGCCTCGCAGTGCAGATTATTTTATGCAAGAAGCTAAACGGATGAAGCATAAAGCAGATGCAATGGTGAGGCCCTTTTCTTTCCAGATACAGTCCTCCAAATTATGTTTGTACTGCAGCTTCATCATTGGGGCAATATAGCTGGGTAATTATAAAATCTATTACAAGGATGGCTGGGTCTGTTAAATGGAGAAATGTTTATATAATCAAGTGCTCATAGCCCAATAAATTATGACGTCAACCAATAATATCTGACTGGGAGAAAGCCCTGGATAAATGAGTATTTCAATTTAACCCTGAGGTTTGAATAGTAACTAGAGCCAATAGAGTCCGTGGGTGGTAGTATTTTTTTCTTTAAAAAAAAAAAAAAAAAATCCAGATTTGCATTTTCCTCTCTTGTGAGCTTGGCCAACACTTGGCTTGGTCCCAGGATCAAATTTCTTTTCAAAAAGACTCATGTTCTTCCTGTGCATCTGTTACAATGAGTGCTTCCCCTGAACTATACAATGCAGAAACTGTTATGTGCACATAAAACCCTAAAACCACCATGATTCGATGTTTTCAAAGAATAACTTTTCTTGCTTGAATAATCTTCTATTTTGGAAAGCTTAAAGCTTTCAGGCAAGAAATAGAAAACTTTCATTTTTGTTTTTGTTTTAAGAGATCATAGGTTTGTTCCATCTTAAGTGCTCATCCAAAAGGACCCCTTCCTGCCTAGTAATTCCAGTCGTATTCCCCTCCAGTGTTCATAACTGACATCAGCCAGGGTGCTAGAGATGAAAAAGGCATTTTAAATGATTTTTCAGAATATTATTCCAGTGTTGAAGGTATTTGAACTGTAACAGTCCCCTTCTCCCAGGGCTACCAAGGTCACCCACCAAACATTTATTTGTATGAGGACCACTGCCGAGGTACACTGGTGAACAGAGAAAATGTCCACTGAGTGCTGAAAAGTAGAGAAGAGAAATGGAAAGACAGTTCTTGCCCACAGAGTTCCCCTCTGATGGAGAGTTCCGGTCTTCTAAATAAACTGGGAAGACACATCAGACTTTTAAGCAGAATGTTTTAGTCAGCTTTTTCACTGCTGTGACTAAAAGACCTGACAAAAACATTTTAAGGAGGACAAGTTTATTTCAGGGCTCACAGTTTCAGAGATCACAGATCACAGACAGCTGGCTCCGTTCCTTGGGGCTCCATCATGGCGGAAGGGTGTGGCAGAGGGAAGCCGTCACAGGATGACCAGGAAGGGGGGGACGCCACTCACCAGATACAAGCATACACCCCAGGGGACCCACCTCCTCCAGCCACACCCTACCCGCATTTAGTTACCAGTTAATCCTATCAGGGGATTAATTTACTGATTGGGTTAAGGCTCTCATAACACAATCATTTCTCCTCTGAACCTCCTTGTTGTTTAATAATTTAGTCTCCGTTTAATTGAAGCTAGGAAACATATACTCCAAACTTTTTTTTAAAGGTTGCTGGTAAGAAACCTCAACAACCGTACTATGAAACAGTTCTTATCAGGCTTGTTAGCCATAATTTTTTTTAATTTATTCTGATTAGTTACACATGACAGTAGAATTCATCTTGACACATCATTTGTCTGGTTGTACATGATGTAGAGCTACACAGGTCATGTAATCATATATGCACATAGGGTAATAAGTCCTATTACCATTCCTACCCCCACACCCCCCCTCCCCTCCTTTCACTCCCCTCTGTCTAATCCAAAGTACCTCTGCTCTTCCCTAGCCCCCTCCCTTATTGTGAATCAGCATCCGCATATCAGAGAAAACATTCGGCCTTTGGTTTGTGGGGATTGGCTTATTTCGCTTAGCATGATGTTCCCCAGTTCCATCCTCTGAACTTTCTTGCACATGAGCTTTTGGGGGACACCTCACATCCAAACCATAGCAGAGAATGAGATTTCCTGCCTGTATCCATCATCCAGGGTTCACTGGCCTTGCTCGTTCAGTGTCACCTTGCCCGGCTCTACCTTTCCTATTGACTGTTTCTCAAGTGACACTGCCCCAGCCAGGCCTGTCCCCTGCCAGCCTCTGAGCACACCCATTCTTGCCAGCCAATAGGCATGTGCCCCTGCAGAGCTTCACACTCACAAGCTCTCAGGCACCCTCAGCATCTCCATTTCCAGGCAAATCATACCATTCTTCCCAGTCCCATTTTTAGGTCTCCTCCCTGAAATATCCCCAGCCTCTCCACAGCTCCATCACCTACCCACTTCCATCCATCCCATTGGTAAGGGACTCCTCCTTCTGCATTTTGTCAGTTAATCATGAACTGCTTTGCACATTGAACTAGTTTGTGGGTGCACGTTTTCCCTGTCCAGATGCACTGTGTGTTCCTGTATCAAGTGCACAGAGCCCAGAGCTGAGCGGTGTAGACCATGCTCACTGGATGAAATTATTTCCTTACTCTGAAGGCACTGCCAAAAAATGTTGCCCGTTTGGTTTTTTTTAAGCTGTTTAAAATTTTGATTTGCTAATGAGAAGCAGTTTTGCAATATAGTTCTGTTTTCTAAAGGATCATTCTAGGGAGGTTTTGTCTTGTTTTTGTGGCAAGACTTAGAATAATACGTATGTGTCATTCTTTGAATACTGGGAAGATGTTGTGATCCAAAGTAAGAATATCTAATTATCTCCAGAGAGTAGCAATGTATGGAACCAGGAACTTGATGTATAAGTTTAATATGTAAGAATTTAAGAAAATAAAGCTGATTCGTGGCTACCCTTGTTGACATGGGGAAAGATTAACATACATTTAAATGACTTCAGATAATAAAAAAAATTATATTTTGTGTTGATTTTCAACTTCATGTCCCATTTTGGTGAAGCTGAAATGATACCTTGAGTTTTATCTCTTCTCTTTTCCCTTCATCTTGCCCTTACATAAGCTCCTTACCATTCATGGAAAACACTTTAGAAGAGGAAGAGATGTAAATGTCACCAGTAATATAAAATGCCTTGAACTGTCTGAGTTGCAGTGTACAAAAGAAAGTGTGGTTCAAAGCCAGGCATGATGGCTCACACCTGTAAGCCCAGCAACTCTGGAGGCTGAGACAGGAGGATCACAAGTCCGAGACCAGCCTCAGCAAATTAGCAAGGACCTCAGCAAGTTAGTGAGACACTGTCTCAAAATAAAAAAAATAAAAAGGACTGGGGATGTAGCTCAGTAGTCAAGTGCCCTGGATTACATCCCTGGTAGACAGGAAGGAAGGGAGAGAGGGAGATTCAAACCCCAGTACCACTGAAAAAGAAAGAAAGTATGAAAACCCATATGAAACCAGACCATCAATTTTGATGCATAGTCAGCATAGCATGGAGGAATAAGGAATGAAGTTCCAGCCCATTAGAAAGAGAGACCACAGTTGCCCTGACGTCCTCGGCCATGTTAATTGGCAGCTGTCCCAGGCCTTGGGTACCATGACTATCTGTGACCATAGGCTCACTTTCCCCAACCTAGTGGCAATTTGAGAAAACGACTATTGAATAGGGGACACATTCCAAGACCCTCAAGATGCCTGAGACCACAGATAGTACCAACCCTTATGTGTACTTCTTTTTCCTACGCATCCACCCTCTGACAAAGTTTAACTTCTAAATTAGGCACAGTCAGAGATTAACTAATAATAAAGTAGAATAATAGGCTATGATAAAAAAGAATTTGTGAACCTATAGAATGTCCACTTCTGGAATTTTCCATTTACTATTTTGGGGCTGTGATTGACCCAGGAAAACTGAAACCCTGGAAAGCAAAGTCACGGCTAAGAGGGACCTACCGTCTCCCATGTCTTTCTTCTCTCGGCTCCATTCGCGGAATTTTGAAACTCACAAATTGAGTTTCTCAAATAAAGTGTGTAAACTATGGGGCAATGCTGAGTTAAAGGCTGTGGTTAGAGAAGACGCTGTTCTTTCTGTTGATCAGGTGGAGAAGTTTGGAAAGGCTCTGAACTATGCTGAAGCAGCCCTGTCGTTCATCGAGTGTGGAAACGCCATGGAGCAAGGGCCCATGGAATCCAAGTCTCCTTACACCATGTACTCAGAGACGGTGGAGCTCATCAGGTGAGCGGGGTTTTCCTGCTGGGGGAGGGAAGAGGGTGAGGGAAGACTGGGATAGACAGCAAAGAGCATCCGTCTGTCTGCTGCATCTTCAGCCACTGTAACCCCTCCCTGACCGGGAGGAAGCTGAGTCTCAGCCCTGACCCGCCTGCTTCCCCCAGCTAGGAAGGGGCTGGTTCTGAACTTCACCTCTAGGCTGCTTTAAACAAGAGGAATCTGGTTCAGAAAACAAAACAAAAAGGTAACCTGGTTTTAAAATGGGTAATAGACGTACATGGATATTTCTCAAAAGAAGGCCAAAGGTATGTGAAGAAATGCTCAGCGTCACTCGTCATCAGGTAGAAGAAAATCAAAAGCACAGGGAAATATCTGTGCACTCCAGAAAGAAAAGCTGTCATCTGAAACCTGAGAGAGACCAGGGCTAGCAAGGATGTGGAGCAAAGAGAACCCTTGCCTGCCGTTGGTGATGTTGTAGGACAGACGAGGCAGGGCACCGAAGACAGCAGGAAGCAGCTTTATTTGGTGGCAGCCAGGCTCAGAGGGCACAGCTCTCACTGTAATCAATTAATCCCCTGAACCCCGAGTTCAGGTAGTTTCAGAACTTTATACCCAGCATGTGAGGGGAGGGGCTCAGAAGGTCACAGTTCACAGAAGTTCACATAAAAGCAGCTTTTTTCTTTCACTGTTCTGGGCAAGTTCACCCTTCAAGGACAACACCTGAGAAGGGAGAGCTGCTTCTCCCCTTTCTTTCCTCCCCTGCCAGCTGTTACCATGGAGCCCAATTGGTCACTTCTCTTATCTTAGAAATGTAGACATCTCTGTGAAGCTCCAGCTCAAGGCCAGAGGCCTTGTTAAAGGATCTGTCTTTTCATGATCACACTTTGCATTTGCATCTACAAACTACTATACTGGATACATGTTTGAAAAACAAGTAAAGGGGCATCCACCACCTGGAATGCTGATTTCTTCCAGGCCAGTGGCCAAGTCATAGAGCAATAGGAAAATAGGAAGTTTATCTACTTTGAACTCTTCTGTAGAGGCTCTTTTGCTGACAGTCTTAAAATCAGCCATGGTAAAGGTTTCTGGAGAAGCTTACTTAAGATTTTTTGTAGAGGAGGGGGGTGCCACTCCAGGGGGAGTGCAAATGAGTTCAGCTGCGGTGGGAAACAGCCTGGAGGCTCCTCAAAAAACTAAGACTCCACCTACGGAATGATCCCGCAATCCGGCCCCTGGGCATACGTCCAGAAGAAGCGCACACCATAGCACTGTTCACAACAGCCCAGACATGGAAGCCACCTCCGTGGCCGTCCTCTGACAAACGGACGAAGACAGTGTGGTGCGTATACACAATGGGATACGGTTCAGCCATAAAAAGGATGACATCCTGTCATTTGTGACCACCTGGGTGGAATCGGAGGACATTATGTAAAGTGAAATAAGCCAGGCACAGACTGCTGTCACTCATGGGGAAGCTGGAAACAGACGACCTTGTCAAAGGTTAGGGTAGAATGGTGTCTACCAGGGGCTGGGAGAACAGAGGTCAGGGAGGACAGGGAAAGGAGACTATCTGGTCAGGTTGGTATACAGTAGGCCCCCCTATCCTCAGGGGGTACTGCAAGACCCAGCAAGCAGATGCCTGAAACCACCAGTGGAACCAAACCCTACATATACTATGAATTTTTGGTATAATATGTAGCTTCGATAAAGTTTATATATTAGGCATGATAAGAGAATAACAACAATAATAAAATAGAACAACTATTACAATATATCATAATAAAAGTTACATGAATCTGGTGTGTCTAGAAATAGCCAAAACGAATATTAATATTCAGGGACCGTGGTGGACTGTAGACAGCTGACCCCTTGGATAAGGGGGTCATCTAAAACTTCACTCCTTCAGGAAATGATTCAGAAGTATTTACTGCAAGGGAAAAAAATTCTGGGGAATTCTATGGAAGGAGAAGCCATCCGGACTGTCTTGGACAGTGCTCCTGCTGTGCTAGTCTAAATCCTTAACACGAGCCTCATCCCCCAACCTGGGTAAAGACACATGGAAGAGAGAGTTTGATGGTCACCTGAGTGTCCAGGGGGAAACACTTTTCTTCCATGGTAATGACCTGAAAAGGCACATCCTTAACACCTCTCAAACTAACTAGAACATTGAGATTTCATCCATTAACCCTCTGAGAACCTTGATAATAAGGATTATGTGTTTAACCAGTTTAACTGCATGGGTTAATGCATAATGCTCCCTGGGTGGAATAATTCTTCCTAACACTCACCTTAAGAGACTTTTCTGATTTTGAGATTCTGTGCAACCAAAGCAGAGTTATTTTTCGCCACGCCCCACCATTCTGCATGGGAGGTCTCCAGTCACCGTAGGTGGTAGTCTTTCTGGTCTACGTTGGCCCAAAGAGGCTGCGTGGTTTTTCACCACTCTCCATCAGTCAGAACCTCCCAGCCTGATGCCCATTCAGACACACCTGGGGTGCTGGTGTACCCCACCTGATGAGCCCTCTGATGCAGTAGCCTTGAACAGGTGGAGGACACAGTCTGTTTTCTAGGTAGTTCAGGATGGAAAGAAGCCCTTAAAATACCCCCAAAAACTGAGATAAAAGCCATTTTCAACAGATACTGTGGCACACGCCTGTAATCCCAATGGTTCAGGAGGCTGTGGCAGGAGGATCAAGAGTTCAAAACCAGTCTCAGCAACTTAGGAAAGGCACCTAGCAACTCAGCAAGACCCTGTCTCTAATAAAATATATATTTTTTTTTAAGATTTTTTATTATTTGCTTTAGTTGTACACAATGCGTTTTATTCAATACATTTTATTTGTACGTGGTGCTGAGGATCGAACCCGGGTTGCCCACGTGCTAGGCGAGCACTCTACCACTGAGCCACAATCCCAGCCCATAAAATATTTTTAAAAGGGCTGGGGATGTGGCTCAATGGTTAAGCACCCCTGGGTTCCATCCCCAGTACCAAAAAAAATTAAAAAAAAAATAAAGCCATTGTTCTCATCTAAGTTAGAAAATAGTATTAATTACAGTAGGATGACTATAGTTAACGCTAAGGTATCACGTATTTCAAAATAGCTAAAGCAAAGGTTTTTGAATGCTCTCACTTCAAAGAAATGATAAATGCATGAGGTGGTGATACGCTAACTACCCAGATGTGATCAATGCCCAATGTCCCAGTGTCCACATATATCACCCTGTCACACTGTGCCCCCACAAAGATGTAAAAACTGTCAGAAAGAAAATAGAATGATATTGACCAAATTATATTGTTATATTGCATGCATGTACAAATATATAACCAATCCCACAATTATGTATAGTTAATTATAATGCACCAATTAAAAATGGGGGAAAAAGAAAAAAAACCATACATTTGTGGATTAAAAAAAGAAATAGTGCTAACCAGTTTGCCACTTAAACCTGCACCTCGTCCACCCAGACTGACATTCTTCTTCCCCACTGAGACACACTGGGGGCCAAGAGCTCTGGCAGGGGGAAGCCAACCACAAGTGGGAGAATCCCTTCCTTCACCACGCACTGTGGGAAGCAGAGGCAATGACCTTGAAGAGCTGCCTCCACAGGAGTCCATCCTGGGGAACCTTCCCTCCCACCCTCCCCTCCCCTCAGGCACCACCCCCGGGGGCCACCTTGAGCCCCCGTGGCACCAGGTCACCAGGGCAGACCAATATAGTGCCAGCAAGGCTCTGAAAACTCAAGTATAATTGGACCACAGCCCCAAAAGTAGCCCAGGGTTTGCCTGCCAAACCTCACAGGACAACTGTTAAAACAAGAGATTTAAATAGGATCCAGAGTCTCCTAACCTAAGATCCAAATGTCCAGGAAACAACAGAAACTCACCCACCATACCAGGAACCAGGAAAATCACGACAGAAGTGGAAACGGATCAATTGACATCCATACCACAATGAATCGGATGTTGGAATTGTCTGACGAGAATTTCAAAGCAGCCATCGTAGAAATTCTCCAGTAAACAATTACATTTCTCTTGCAACAAACAAAAAGCAGAAAATCTTGTCAAAAGTTTATGTATAGGGGCTAGGGTTGTGGCTCAGCGGTAGAGCGCTCGCCTAGCATGTGCGCGGCCCGGGTTCGATCCTCAGCACCACGTAAACATAAATGCATTGTGTGCAACTAAAGCAAATAAATAAATATTTTTTAAAAAAAGTTTATGTATAAAAACCAAATAGAAATTATAGAACTGAAAAATATAATAATAGAAAAAAGTCACTGGATGGGCTCAATCATAAGGGGGAGATATCAGAAGATACAATCAATGAACTTGAGGACAGAAAGTAGAATTTACCCAGTCTGAACAAGGAAGAATAGACTGGGGGGGGTGGGGGGGATGAATAGGTCCTCAAGCATTGTCTTAGTCTAATTTCTGCTGCTCTAGAAAAATACCCCAGACTGGGTAAATGTTAAACAATAGAAGTTTGTTTGGTTCATGGCTCTAGAGGCTGAGAATCCAGGATCATGGTGCTGCATCCAGTAAGGGCATCTGTGCTGCATTATCACATGGTAGAAGGAAGCACAAGTCAAACAGGAAGGTGGTCGTGTATGTGTATTGTGGCACCAGAGCAACCACTGCAAATGCTCTGCACAGAGACACGCTCAGAAACCTACAAATTTGCACATTGAGGAGATGGTACAATGATAACAGGCTGTTTCAGGACCCACTCCCTCAATAACTAACTCACCCAAGATCGCTCCATCAGTAAGCGAGGCTCTGCCTCCTGAGGCCCCACCTCTGAATACTGTTAACTTGGGGAATCGAATTTCCAACACATGCCTTTTGTGGGCATATTCAAACCACATAAGCACAATAACAGGGGATCCACTGTTTCTATCACTGGGGTCCCAGAGGAGAGGAAAAGAGAGCGGGACTGAGAGAGTGCTTGACGAGGTGATGGCTGAGAGTTGCCACATTTGTCAAAAGACATGAATCTACAGGTACAAGCAGCCAAGGAAAACCCACATAGGAGGAACCTAACAAAATGCAGGCCAGGACACATCGTAATTCTACTCCTGAAAACCAAAGACAAGGAAATCGTGAAACCACCAGACAGAAACAGCACATCAGCTGGTGGAGAGCACGCACTCAAGGGTCAGCCCACTTCTCATCTGAAATCATGGAGGACAAAGGGAAGTGACAGGACATTTTTCAAGTGTGAGATATCAAGCTGTGGATTCACGATTCAGTAGAATATTCTTCAGGCATGGAGGGAAATAAAGATACTATCAGACTCAGGAAAACAAACACGTTTGTCTCTAACACACCCCCTTAGTGATTGACCAGAGGACCTTCCTCAACAGAAAGGAAACTACAAAGAAGGAATCTGGGGGCATCAGAAAGGAAAAGGAAAGAGAACTATAGATAGACGCAATCAACTATCCTCCTTTTATATATCATGTTTGATGATTGAAACAAAAATCACACCACCATCTGATAGGGTAATTATTTAGAAATAGAGCAGATAACAACATGCACACTTCATTCAAGATGGTAAAATGATGGTCCTGAAGAATTCCGTGAAGTCATGTGTGTGTATTGTGATACCCAGAGCAACCTCTGCAAATGCTCTGCACAGAGACACACTCAGAAACCTACAAATCTGCACATTGAGGAGATGGTGTGATGATAATGGGCTGTGTCTTAAGCCAGCCTGCCGTGCCAAGAGCCTCAAAGAACTATCTGGGTTAATCCCCACAACAAGGCTGTGTGATCACAGTGTTAGCTCTGTCTAACAATAGGTAAGGCTTAGGGACATTGATACACCTAAGCTCTCACAACTAAGTAACTGAGCTGGGATTTGAACCTGGGACTCTCTGACCATTGCACATACTACCTCAGTGCTCTCAGAGAGTCTTATAGGCAACCTGGTATGTTACTGGGAGAAAGCAAAGGCCACGGTCCCCCTAGTTCAGAGAAATGAATGGAATTAAGTGCCACCCATAAAAGCTACTAGTTCCTCATGATGCACATAATAGAAGCAAATATAGATTAAAAATGTGCCCGGGGCCATTTACACTGCCATTAAGGTAAGAGTTACATAGTAAAGACAAAGGGGTCAGTGGAGCACTCATCTGAGCACTAGGGGTGCAGATTCTCCTGGAGGTACGCCCTTCTGCATTGAACTTCACCTCCAAATGTCACCACTCAGCCATCAACAGTTGGAATAATGGGCATGTTACCATATGCTTGACTAGTTCTTCAGCTGGTCTCACTCCTGCCCATCTGCAGCATTTGAACTTGTATTGCTAAAAGCAAAGAGTAGTGAGGCATCGTAAGAGAGATTTTGTTCATTATATCACAGCCATGTGATGGTTGGGGGAAAGCAGCAATGTCAGAGGGCTTTTAAGAGAGAATTATGAGCAGCACTGGGAAAATCTAAGTATTGGACAGAGAGAACTAACAGCATAGAAGTTCTGTTATTACTAAAAAGTTCTTTTTGTTTTATTCCTTTGCTTTCCCTCTCCCTACCCCCTTTTGCTTTTATTTTTGTTTTTGATTTATTTGTAGATATGCTATGAGACTAAAAACCCACTCCGGCCCCAATGCCACACCAGAGGACAAACAACTAGCTGCATTATGGTGAGTACCTCATCGCAACCTAGAAGAGTGTCCTCGTCCCCCTAGATCCTCATTAGCAAATCGCGTGCTAAAATGCATGGTGTTCTCCTGGCACCTTGGAACGGACAAAGCCCCATGCCGATCTAACTGCCAGGGAGAATCCAGGCCATTTCTTGCTGCTGTGCTATGCATGAACAGAATTTAGTCATTGAAAATCGACAGGTCGATTACACAAGGGTAATTTTGTTTCTCTGTGTGTCCATGTGTTTTAAAATCAGGTAGGTCCCTGCTTTAGTCATTTGAATGTATGTCATGTCAAATGGAGTTTCTGTTGTGTTTGATGCTTTAGATGCAATCAAAATAATTCATGTGTTGCTTTACGTGGCAGATCAGTCTGACTGAATAAAGACAGTGCTTAAAACTCTCAACGCATTAAACTGAAGAGCGGCTCATTATACTTTGATAATAAAATCATGTCTTTCAAAATGTTAGCCAGCGTATAACAGATTTTTTTCTGTCCGGATAATGATTACAGTGATGACTATTATGTGATTATAATAGCTTTCTCCATGACATCTCCTCAGGACACCTCACCCCACTCCCCAGATCACAGGACAACTCTCTCTGTTGGTTCTTCCTGCCAAAGGATCCGAAATTTTTTCTTCTTCAAAAGCTCATTCCACTCTACAATCTAATCTACACGTTAGAGACTTAAAATGAAATCTCCCAAAACCATGAGAGCAACATAGATATAAGAGAGGGTCTCGGGTTGGTCCACATCATCTCATCGTCTGGAGTTGGGGGTGTTAAGAGACTCTTCAGTCGTGTTTGGTCTATTGTGATTCTAACACATCAACACCAGATAGGAGTCAGCAAATGATTACGAGCAAAAAGCAAGCAAGAAAGAATGCCTCCAGGAAACATTACCTGTGCCTTTTGCTTTCTTGAAGTTCCATGTTGGGATGAATAAATTGATGATAATAATAACATTATTATATTAGATATAATACTGATGTGTGAATAATTATTCAAATATTGTAGAAAAGATCAAATGATGAGAACTCTCAACAAAGTGTTTTCATTGTTCATGATTCACACTTATTATTATATTATCTATTTAAGCTAAATATCATCTATTAAAGTATTAAAAAGCAAAGATAATAAAAAACAGGTAGAAAAACTGACCTGTCCACAAAGCCAGTGTAGCAGTGAAAGCTGTGGCTAGAGCTTCCTCACCTTGCTCGTGGAGAGAGACTGCCCTCTAGTGGTGGAAGAAGAAAGCGCCAGGCCCTGTTCCCAACAAAGTGATAAATCTCATATATTATAAAATAAGCTAAAAGTGAATATATTTATGAAGTACCGCGTTGGAACTTCGAATTATATTCTGGTGACAAAAGGAAGATCAGGTCATATATGTACATTTAGAAACATCTTAGATACACAAGCATGGTATAAATACCGAGTCACTTAGAATGGCATGACTTTTGTAAAGCCTTGTTTCTGAAGGACACGCTGCTGTTCTGAAGGGCTCACTTCTCTCCTTCTGCTGCAGTTACCGATGCCTGGCTCTCCTGTACTGGCGGATGTTTCGGCTTAAAAGGGACCACGCTGTCAAGTATTCCAAAGCACTTATAGACTATTTCAAGGTACTGTCTGGCAGCTGAGTGGCCTACCTGCTTGTGTTCAGGTGCCTCCCTATCAGGGGCACTTCTGCAAACCCTGGTAGAACCCACTGCTCTGGGGCTAGTACAGGTCACCTCTGTCTACAGTAATTCTGTTTATGACGCGCTTGTGGCTGAAAGCTCAGAGAATGAGCCTTGAGAGCCTAGCTGATTTATCCCCTGCCTTCTTGCCCAAGTATTTTTATGGCCTCAAGAAAAAGAATATCCATTTATTCCTTCCAGGGTCCTAGGAAATAGATCTTTATAGCAGACATAAATTCCTCACATCCAAGAGAAGATTCCTTCTCTTAGAAGTAACTACTTCAAGCCATTATCCTTTTGTTATTCTCTAGTAGCTAATTTAACTTTTAATGGAGGTGCTATTTAAAATGGTAAGAGATGGCTCGTTAGAACTCAGAGACACTAGATAGCAATGTGTGACTGTAAGGATTAAATTTGCAACCATGGCAACTTTTACTTACCTCGGGAAATGAAATTATTTTCAGCGGGAGAATTTTTTAGATGGCAAAAAATAACAACAAAAGTCCCTTTGGCTTACTCTTGTAAAGTGAACTTGAACTTCATCATTTGTTTGAGATTCCTGGGGCTGTTCTCTGTTTAGCCACAGAAACTAGAAATCTAGCATCCTGTCCCCAAGCCTCATGTCAGCTACTCAACCTTCCCTTAAGATCTTTTATTCCCAACCTCCACCTCTCAGAGATTTCTGATCGGGTGATTTGGGGTCCCTTGGGCTATGTCCATCATGGTGCCTCCTTCCTAAGTGTGCAATTAGAATAACCAAGTTCAGAGCCGAGGAGATAACTTTCCTGGCCTTTGGTGGGTTGTAATGATGAGAGCTGGCACAGAACCTTCCCTTTACAAGATGGGTCGTTTTCAGAAATTCAGAATCTAAGAGCTAATACCAAAGAAAGTTGTTAAAATCAAGGAAAAAAAATGCGGGCTGGGGTTGTGGCTCAGCGGTAGAGCACTCACCTGGGATCGATCCTCAGCACCACGTAAAAATAAATAAATAAAATAAAGGTATTGTATCCAACTACAACTAAAAGATAAATATTTTTTTTAATGCTTGAAGAAATAAGGAAGTTGGGCTGGGGCTGGGGCTCAGCGGTAGTGCACTTGCCTGGCATGTGTGAGGCACTTGCGGGTTCGATTCGCAGCACCACATGTAAATAAATAAAATAAAGGTCTATCAACAACTAAAAAAAAAAATTAAAAAAAGAAAGAAAGAAGGAAGCTGAATTCTGGAAGCCCAAGGGAGTTACAGTAGAACTTTTAAGGGACAACAGAAGTTAAAAAGTTCTTAATTTACACATGCAGTCCATGGGTACCTACAAAACAGGTAGAGAAAGGAACCTGAGCTTCAGATTTCTCTTTCAGGAGTTATTGGCATTTATCCTTCATCAGATCTATATTTTAAAATATATTAAAAACACATTAAATATTATACATATTAAAAATGAATATATTAGCCAGGTGTGGTGGTGCACACCTGTAATCCCAGCAGCTCAGGAGGCTGATGCAGGAGGATCGCAAGTTCAAAGCCAGCCTCAGAAACTTATGGAGGCCCTGAGCAACTTAGTGAGACCCTGTCTCTAAATAAAAAATAAAAGCCGGGCGCAGTGGCGCACGCCTGTAATCCCAGCACTTTGGGAGGCTGAGGCAGGAGGATCGTGAGTTCAAAGCCAGCCTCAGCAATGGCGAGGCACTTAGCAACTCAGTGAGACCCTGTATCTAATAAAAACACAAAAAAGGGCTGGGGATGTGGCCCAGTGGTGAAGTGCCCCTGAGTTCAATCCCCGGTACCACAAAAAAAAATAAAATAAAATAAAAAAAAAAGAAAGGGCTGGGGATGTAGCTCAGTGGTTAAGCACCCTACGATCTATCCCTAGTACCAAAAAGTGTGTATATATACCCAACAAAGTGTAGGGGAATATATATATATATATATATATATATATATATATATATATATATATATAAAAACAATTGGCCGAGGACTGATCCTGTGTATTTCTGGCGTATGTGATGATGTTTTGATACATGCATACATTGCAGAATGATAAAATCAAGCTAATTAACATATCCATCACTCCACATACTTGTCATTTTTGTGATGGGAACTTCCAAAATCTATTCTTAGTGATTTCCAAGTGTGCTAGACATTATCTTTAATTTTAATTACAGTAAATCTCCAGAATACGCCCCTCCTAACTGAAACTTTGTATCTTTCCCTACCCTTTGTTGGGTACAAAGTTTCAAAGCCTTCAGGTAACAGTGACATTTCAGAACTGTCTCTGAAAGGGGGACTTTGTTCCTGCCCATGTTTTTGGAGGTTGAGCTTCCTGGCTGAACGGGTTCAGCCATTCTTCCTATTTGATACTCCTTTCTGGGCAACTTCTCCTGTCCCCAAACCTCCCTTCCTCTTTCCCATAGTGTTCTTATATCCAGAACATCCAGAACCGTGTGGTGAAGTGAAACATGATTATGGGGCCCTGAGCACCCCACTGAGGAAGGTGCCAATAATATCACAGCAGGAAGGGGGAGATACTCCCTCCCAAGAAAGCAGTGCCTTCTCTGGTTCTCTCCATGAAAATGGAGCCATTCCCTGAGACAAGTAAAAGTGACGTGGTTTGCAATTCTGTCCTATATTTACACCTTGCTGCTGGGCCATTTCTGGCCATTTTGATAACTCCACGCTAACACCAAAGAAACCAGCCACCACCTGCTAAAGTGCCTTCTGACCCAAAGAGATGCATCGTCGTGGGGAGACCAGGCTGAGGCTGTTTTCTTGTCTCTGAAAAGTAAAATTCACACGAGCATCACAAAGATGAGTTTTTTTCTTCCTTAGTAGATTTCTGTCCATGAAAATATTCTTGGGCCCTCAAAGGAAAAAACATGTGCGTTTAGCAACTTTCTTTGCCAAACAGGAAATTTTTCTGTCGTGGTTTGTTTGGATTTGTTTGTTTGGTTGGTTTTTGGTTTTTTGCAATACTGGAAACCAAACTCAGGGCCTCACATATGTGGACAAGTACTCTACCACTGAGCTGTACCCCCAACCTAGAAAAACAATTTTGTTAGTGCATTATAATTATACATACTATTAGGGGTCACTTTGACATAATTATACAAGCATTGATTATAATTTGTTCCAATTTAGTCCTCAGTCCTTCTACCCTCCCCACCTCTCCCCACCATTCCCTTTCCTATACTCTACTGGTCTTCTATTTATGCTTTTTTTTTAATATTTATTTATTTGCTTTAGTTGTACACAGTGCAATGCATTTATGTTTATGTGGTGCTGAGGATCGAACCCAGGCCGCGCACGTGCTAGGCGAGCGCTCTACCACCGAGCCACAACCCCAGCCCTTCTATTTATACTTTTTAAAATTAGTGTCTTATAGGTCTGGGGTTGTGAGTCAGTGGTAGAAGTCTCACCTGGCACGTGTGAGGAACTGGGTTCAATCTTCAGCACCACTAAAAAATAAATTAATAAAATAAAAGTATAAAAAAGTAGTGCTTGGGCTGGGGTTGTGGCTTAGCAGCAGAGCACTCGCCTCGCACGTGTGCGGCCCGGGTTCGATCCTCAGCACCACGTAAACATAAATGCATTGCATTGTGTACAACTAAAGTAAATAAATAAATATTTTTTAAAAAAGTAGTGCTTTATGGATATATACAAAGGTGAAATTCAATATGGTATATTCAAATGTGGATATAGGAAAATTTGGTTAGATTCATTCCGCTGTTCCTCCCTTTTTAAATATCTGATACAAATACCTGGTTCCTGCAGCAGTAACATCCTAAATCAGAATATCAGAATCAATTGGAGCTTTTGAATGTCTTATTTGTTAAGAAACCGTATTTTAATCTATTCTTTTTTGGAATATTCAAGAGTAGATTCCTTCAAGAGAAATACTTTTAAACTTTATAAGCTATGATGCAAAAATTTGATGACATCTAGTTCTTGCAAATAAACCCTAAATTTAAATATAGCGTATTCTCAGGAGGGGGTGGGGAGCTTTCCTGCTCTTTTTATTTCCTTTTCAGAAAAATTAGAGTAATTTATGTTGAGAACAATTAGACCTGTTCAGATCCAAGGACCCCAGGATTGTGATTTAATTTGGTACCTAAAGTTTGTACATAAAAGCCTAGGGGGGGCTGGGGTTGTGGCTCAGTGGTAGGGCGCTCGCCTGGCACGTGCGCGGCCCGGGTTCGATCCTCAGCACCACATACAAATAAGCCCATTGTGTACAGCTAAAGCAAATAAATAAATATTTAAAAAAAAAAAAAAAAAGCCTAGGGGCGAGCCCTTCAGTTACCCCACTGTGGAGCCCCACATTCTGGCAGCTGCCCCTCCCCAGCTCCAGAGAGGGAGCCAGCAGCCTTGTTTCCCAGACCCCATTTCTGAGAATCTGCATCTTTTCTGTGGTGCCTTCTGTGATTTCTCCCCACGGTCACCTGAGAATGTGCTGGTCTGCTGTTTACCCTTGAGCAGGTACAACTCACTGTCCCTGTCTCTGTTTTCCTGCAGAATTCATCGAAAGCTGCCCAAGCCCCGTCTCCATGGGGGGCCAGTGGAAAGTAAGTTCACTTTTCCCAAATGCAGTAAGCCAGGCAGTGAGAGCACGGTGCTTTCTGTGCCCTGAGGGCTGCCCCTCGCCTGCTCCCGACCTCTCCACTCTGGTTTTTCTACCTCTCCCATTCCAGGAGCACTGGAACCCCATCCCCCATGTCTCCCAACCCCTCTCCCACCAGCTCCGTGGGGTCTCAGGGCAGCCTCTCCAGTGCCAACGCCCTGTCCCCATCGACCATCGTCAGCATCCCGCAGCGCATCCACCAGATGGCGGCCAATCACGTCAGCATCACCAACAGCATCCTGCACAGCTACGATTACTGGGAGATGGCGGACAACCTGGCCAAAGAGAACAGAGGTGCGCGCCGCCCTCAGGGCTGGGGAGAGCCAGACCTGGGGACCGCTGCTTGCTTTACAGGGCCTTTCAAAGAAGCAGGAGCTGTCGTCTGCTGTGTGACACCTTTCCTGACCTCTCCTCTCGCTCGGGGCCTTGAGTGCCTTTACTTACCTTTATCCTCACTGTGGAAGATCGTGTTAGATAGATCAGATACAGGTGCAGGTGCAGATAAAGGTATAGGTACAGATAACAGGTGCAGGTACAGATAGAGGTATAGGTATAGGTGCAGGTACAGATACAGGTACAGATACAGGTGTAGATACAGGTATAAGTACAGATATAGATTCAGGTGCAGGTACAGATACAGGTTTAGGAACAGGTACAAGCACAGATATAGGTACAGATACAGGTGTAGAAATAGGTATAAGTACAGATACAGATGCAGAAACAGATACAGGTGTAGACACAGGTATAGTACAGATATAGGTGCAGGTGTAGATACAAGTATAAGTACAGATATAGGTGCAGGTACAGATACAGGTGCAGGAACAGATACCGGTATAGGTACAGATACAGGTGTAGATACAGGTATGAGTAAGATAGAGGGGTAGGTACAGGTATAGATACAGGTATAAGTACTGATATAGGTACAGATGCAGGTGTAAATACACATATGGATATAGATACGAGTATAGATACAGTACAGATGCAGGTAGAGGTACAGATACAGGAGTAGATACAGGTACAGGTATAGACATAGCTAGAAGTACAAACACAAGTATAGGTACAGATATGGGTGTAAAAATATATGCATTTTTCCCTTTGGACAATGGGCAGCTATATGAATAAAAATTAGATTTCATTCAGCCGGGATCAGTTGTACATGCCTGTAATCCCAGCAGCTCAGGAGGCTGAGGCAAGAGGATCACAAATTCAAAGCCAGCCTCAGCAGTTTAGTGAGACCCTAAGCAACAAAAATAAAAAATAAAAAGGGCTGAGGATATGGCTCAAGGGTTAAGGACTCCTGGGTTCAATCTTTGTTACCAAAAAAATAATAATAAAAAAATTAAAAGAAATATAAATATATATATATATATATATATATATATATATATATATTTCATTCAAATTTGGACTCCTAAGACTGGGCCAGTGCCTGACACCCAATTGGAGCTTTGAAACATCCACTGAATGAGTGAATGAATGAATGAAATAGGGTTGGTCCTAGCTCCCTAAGAGCCAGCTGATGACTACTGAAAAGAGAAACCATTTTACAAATAATGGTAAAAGCTGAATTTTTAAATATTTTTTTTTCTGATAATAACAGTCACGGGTGTTTTCTGTGGCTAACTTTGTGAAGCACAGAAAACCATCGAGAAAAAAAAAAGTTCTAAAGTCGTCAGTAGTCTTATGGCCCAGAAATGACTTGCAAGTAAATAACATTCTATCAAGTTTCTTCTAGCCTTTCTTCCCAAATATGCATTATTTTTACTAAAGTAAAATCATAGTGAATATATTTTTAGATCCTTTATTCACTTAACATTATCGCAGGCATTTTCTCATGTCATTGATTTGCCCAAAACTCTCTTTATAATAGTGCTATAATGCTATCATAACATATTGGTTATATGATCACAAAATATGAATTCTCAAGCCATTCCATGGTTGTTAGATATTTAGATTACTTCAGTTTTTTTCCACTGTTGGTAGAAAACACTCCCAATGTTTTTCCATATCATGAAAAATATTCCTATAGACATCATTATCCATATTTCTTTGGAAGAAGAAAATAAAAGTAGAAGTAGAATTTGGGGGTCAACAGGTACAGATTATTTTAAGATATATATTGTCTTATATCTTAGTGTATATTGCTACCTTTTCTCCTGAAAAAGTATATCAAGTTATTATTCTCCCTCCAGCAACAGGTAAGAGTACAACCCTGAGTTCACTTTCAGACCCGTAAATGAAGATTCTGTCTCTTATGACAGCATAAACCTTTGAGGTCAAGAGCAGGATGTCCACAGTGAAATAAGGAATGGATGACAGATGAATCATCGGTGCAGGAAACTGTTAATAAAACCAGACAGTATATAACATGCAGCTGAGCTGGTGCCCCTGGGAGTCCAGTGGGAATGTCCTGGTGGTCAGAGGCCACCAGGAGCCACTCATTAGAGGACTAGAATGGAACAGGGTTTTGAAAAATACATAGTAATTGCATGGTTGAGGTGGGTTGAGGTGGGTGTCCCAGGGAGACAAACAGGAGGGACACATGTATAGAAATATGTATGTCCAGCTGGGCACAATGGGGCACACCTGTAATCCCAGTGGCTCGGGCGGCTGAGACAGGAGGATCGTGTCAGCCTTGGCAAAAGCAAGGTGCTAAGCAACTCAGTGAGATCCTGTCTCGAAATTTAAAAAAAAAAAAAAAAAAAAAAAAAAAAAAAAAAAACATAAAATAGGGCTGGGGATGTGGCTCGAAATATACATGTCCAGTTTGGGAGACCCTGAGTGAGCCAGGCTCCAGATGGCAATACAAACCACCTGCTAGGAGTTTCCTACTAGAGGGCTCAGTGCTCTGAGTCCCATGCAGATCAGCTTCAGCCCCCACCACAACCTGCCCTGCACCTGGATTCTTCCCGCCAGCCACCTGCAAGGTGGAGTCTTCCCTGACCTTCCCTTTCTTTCCCTAGCAGGACTTCATTCAATGTATGTGTCGACACCTTTGAAAAGCTTTTCTGAGACATGTACTTCTAGGAGTGTTATTCAGTGACCCAGCTCTGACAGCAGGGAAGTCACAGGGATTTATTCACCTCTCTGTCACTAAACTGTGATATAGGAAGAGCACAGCCCACACATCACTCATCTTGGTTTCCTCCCCTACATCTACACCCCTGCACCCATAATAAATGTTTAATCAAATTCAAAGAATGTCCAACTGCCAGAAGGTCACTTCAGTAGAGATGTCTCAGGACCCATCTCTGATTTGTCCCCAGTATCCTAGATCCTTATACCTTAGATTCACTCCAGGGACTTAGTGGCCACCATGAGTCACAATAAGGGAGGACACAGCCATGTTGACATCCAGGGTGGGAAGCCTTCCCATGAATGCGGTCTGAGCATATGGACTTTTTTCTGTTTGGCTAAGTAAACAGTATTCATTTGGATTAGAAATAGCAGACATTGTTTATTTGGATATAGGATGAGTCCCCCACCCTTGGATCTTATTTTGTTTGAGGGTATGCGAAAGTTGCAAGATGGAACAGAAGATCTGTGATTTTGTTGGACCATGAATGGTCCTGAGGATGAAGTAGCACACCTAGCATGTGTGGCACCCTTAACCACTCTCTCTGTCCCCTAGAATTCTTCAATGACCTGGATCTGCTCATGGGGCCTGTCACCCTGCACAGCAGCATGGAGCACCTAGTCCAGTACTCACAGCAGGGCTTGCACTGGCTGCGGAACAGCACCCACCTGTCGTAGGGACCCTGCCCTGGAGCCCGGCTGTGCTCTCATCTCCAAGACAGCTCCATATTTCTGGACACTGTGCTACTGAAATTTCCAGCCACAGCATTTATTAAGCTGCATTGAACACTTCCTTTGCATCAAACAATGATCTTTTCCCAGGGCATGTGTGTCTGTACGTGTGGGTGTATAAGACACTGCCTGTGTACGTAAGATACACAGCACTGCAGAACACCTACTCTTTGTCTGGTTTGCATAATCCCAGGCTAGACAATGTGATCAGGAGTTCCCAGTTAGAGGAACTACACACACGAACACACACAATTGCACACACTTCCTTTCCCAAAAGTTCGACCAAAATCTGATGGGTTAGTTCACCAGGTGCAATACAGCACACCAGAAGCTTAACTGCCAGTGAAGATGAACCTGACTCTTACATTATTGATTACTTTCAGTATTCATATGCTATTTCCCAATTATTTTTGATGGGTGTGTGTTAATGGGTGATTGAATAATGGAAACAAGTCAGTTATTTTTGTGCCAGAAGTTTACTAGATTGCATGTTACCAAATCCCCTGCCCTTCCTCTAACACCCTCTTCAACATTATTATGAACCAAACGCAGCGTAAGCAAATGGGTGGATTCACACAAGCCTTCCCTGACCTGCCCCCCAATAGAATGACAGCGGCACTGGGATTCAGTAAAAACTCAGTGTCTTTAAAAATCCACACACACAAGAACCACAGCCACTGTGCTCTGGAGCTGGGCTGGGAATTTAAATGCGCACTGTGACAACAAGCCCTGCAGGCACGTTGCATTTCTTCCTCCTGCCACTGTGACTTGGTGGCTGTAGAGCCAGGTGGCTTTTGTCAGCCAATACATTTCAAGTCTTTTCTTTCCTCGCTAGCTTTCTTGTAAATTTCCTTGGCCACATGAGGACATTGCCTAGAACGTCCCTTCTCTAGGAGTCCTGCTGCTGCTTAGCAGACTGAGAGCTATCTGCTGTCCTAAGGCGGTCTGGTTCTTGCCCTCTGGGCAAATGGGCCACTGCCCGCCTTGCCTGCGCTTTGATTTGGGGGATATTTTTAATCAGGCTTTGGTTAGCAAGCTGCTTCCCGTGTAAGGGAACTCACTCCTGCAACAATTGCCATTCTGTCTGCAGTAGCACTGCCCAGAGCGTCTTGCTTACGTCTTGTGCATCTAGTATGTTTACGTCTTGCCCGTGGCTCTTCTTTTCTTTTTATTTTTCTTTAAGTTTACATTTTAGATTTTTGACATCTTGTTTACAGGGTTGTTTTTTTTTTTTTTTTTTGTCTGAATTTTATTTGTTTTGTAGTGTTTTTGTCATGTCCTAGATTTAGTCTTCTTGTTAGATATATTTGGATATGAAATTCTGGTAAACAGAAAATGACATCTGAAAGTTAGGGTCTATCTTGCCACCCTTTAACCACAAAGATGATGTCCTTGAGGCCTTCTACTTGACAGAATTGCACCAGGACAGTCTGAGAAAGACAGGTGTTGCAATCTGTGAAACATTCACTTGGTCAAGGTGATGGTGGCATCCACATGCTGAGACTGATATTCACTGATATTTTTGCAGGTTTGGTTGCAGTGTTAACATTTTGTTAGTTTGGTCTTATGTCAGTGGGAAATAAGATCTCTACAACTCCTGTGCTCTAAGCCATTGATGCAAAACTGGACAAGAGATGGACCAACTTTGGTGATTTGAATTAATTGACAATGAGCATGTGAAGTTTGCATTTGACTTTGACCTTCAAGCACCTGAAAATGCAAACAGTTCAGGTTAAGCATCCCTCCTCCAAAATGCATGGGACCAGAAGTGTTTTAGCTTCCAGGTTTTTGAATATTCACATACACACAATGTGATATCTTGCAGAGGGGACCCAAGTCTAAACTGAGATTCATTTATGTTTCATATACACCTTAGACATACAGGCTAAAAGGGGATTTTATACACATTACCTGAAGGTGATATTTTTAGTACACCTGTATTTTGACTGAGACCTGTCACAGGAGATCAGTGTGGAATTTTCCATTTATGACATCTTATGGACATTCAAAATGTTTTAGATTTTGGAGTATTTTGAATTTTGGATTTTTTTATGAGGCATTCTCAGCCTGCATTTCCATCATACATTTAATTTACCCAAGTGAGGTTCTTGTATCCCTTTCACTAATTATTGGCAGAGTTCATGATCCCATCTTTGACTAGATTTTTTTTTTTTTTTTTTTTTTTTTTTTTTTTTTTTTTGGTATTAGGGATTGAACCCTAGGGTGCTTTACCACTGAACCACACCCCCAGCCCGTTTTTTTCTTTCCTTCTTTCTTCCTTTCTTTTTTTTTTTCCCCCCCGAGACAGGGTCTCACTAAGTTGCTCAGGGCCTTGCTAAATAGCTGAGGCTGGCTTTGAACTTGCAATCCTCCTGCTTCAGCCTCCTGAGTTGCTGGGATTACAGGCATGCACCACCACTCCCAGCTGGAAATTTTAATCCAAAGAAATATCTAATTTTTTTTTTTTTTTAATTCTACTTACTCTGAATGCGGATGAAAAGTTTAAACCTTCACATAAACGAGTGGCCCTTGGTATCCACCTTGCATCCCCAGAGAGCTTTCCTGCTCCTGCCCGTCTTTATTTAAAGTTGCAGGCTTTATCGTGGCACCTCTGAGATGTGGTTCCCAACAGAGTGATGGCCCACATTTCCCACCAACACTTCTAGAACCTGATCCTTTGGGGCAATGGTCAGAGCATCCAGGTCCTATCCATGTCTCTCTTTCCGTCTACAGAGTGTGTCAGGCAGCTGTTCCTGTTGGGTTTGGCGTAGGTGATTTTGATAAGGACCCCTCTTCTAATTGTTGCTTCTGAAAATCATTCATAACTTGTTCTTTTCCTTAGTTTGGTTCCAAGTTGAAGCATCTTTCTTGTGTTTTCTGATTATAAAGTGGTACCTGTTCATTGTAAAAATTGAGCCAGATGCAGTGGTGCACACTTGCAATCCCAGCGGCTCAGGAGGCTGAGACAGGACAATCTTGAGTTCAAAGCCAGCCTCAGCAACAGAGAGGTGCTCAGCCCTATTAAAAGGTGAGGCCCTATTAAAATACAAAATAGGGCTGGGGATGTGGCTCAATGGTTGAGTGCCCCGAGTTCAATCCTCTGTACCCCAAATTTAAAAACTTGAAAGAATGTGAAAAAAGTAGAAACTAGTGTCAGTCTCTCATTGTCTCAACCCCCTGAGACAACTATGATTCATAGTTTGATGTACATCCTTCCAGAGATTCTTGTGTTTGAACATATGATGTTTTTTACCCTTCTTTCTATTGGAAGACACGTTCTTTCCTCAGAAGTTCAACACAGGTTCAACTGACCTTGTCCACCATGACTTGAATGGATGCTGCCCTTTTATCCCAATGTTAGAACTGTCTTTGAAAGAGATCAGCCCAATTATATTCCTGATCAGACTTTGGCATTAGTTAATACTCCACACAGACCAGACTCACGTGCAGAATTGTGCCTGGAGGGAGAGATTTGGTTAAAAACAGATACTTCTGGAAACTTTCAAATTTTCAAATGGAAACTTGGACCTACTATCTAAAAAAGAATGTACTGGAAAAATAATCTGGAGAGTTGACAAATTGTGTGCTAGATTGAACACATGGAATGCAATGCAATGAGATTTTTCTGCACTGAAACCTGTACAACAATGATGTGTGTATTATATAACAGTGATGTGTACATTTCTGACACCCCATACATAATATGCACAGTGTGTATAAATGCATACATTTAAAAATATATATGTACAATACAGCTAACATAAAACTGTAGTACGCCTGACGAATATTACTAGTGCCTAATATTGAGTATAAGTCACTGCGTGTTCACATCACCTTGAAAGTGCAGTCATTGTTCTAAAATTAATCAGTGAAGCCAACATTATTTATGAATCACATCTTTGAAACTGTGCAGTAGCATATACATATATATTTTTAAATAACATTTTTCACAGTTTTCCAGAGTTACTGTTGAAATCTGTATCACCAAAAAAACAAAAACAAAACAAAAAAAAGCAAGATTTTTTTAATGATGTAGACACTCTTCAGACCCAGTTATCTGCGTGTGATTTCCTGTTTGTAGATACCCAAGAGACTTCAGCGGTCACCAGCCTTAATGCATGTACAGGATATTATTGTGACTTAATTTATCTGCAATTTTTAATCCATGTGAAATTGGAATTTATAAACGGACTTGGATTAAATATGTCTGCCTTTCTAAGGTTGCAAACGTTACATTAAATGATTTATGTTGTAAATGAGAGAAATCGAGTTGTATGAGAAAAATGTCCACCAGTTTCTGTGAATATGTTTACAAAACCTATTGCAAGATGCTCCAATCAGAATTCTGGTTCCCAGCTCATCATCTCTTCAGAAGCAGTCTGTTTCCTGAATGTTTTCAGCGTAGCTCCCATGGATTATCATGGCGAAGTCTGATAGTTTTTTTCATGGGAAAGAGTATTTTTTTTCTTTCCTTATGACTATAGTTTACTACCTGTCTTTCCCATGCCCCAACACGCATGTGTACATGCACGCACACACACGCACCCGCACACGCACAGGTGAACATCCTCCAGTGTCCCAGGTAATGAATGCTAGCTGGGAGGCTGCAGAAGCTGGTCTGTGACTGCTGGGTGCCTGTCCAGGAGCAGCCTGTCTGGGACACTGTGCCACCAACATTTTTTAACATCACCAGCCAATTCCCAACTCATGTGCCAGTCTTCTCCAGCTCAAACCAACATGGCAGAACCATGTGAGAAATACTTGGTCGAGAGAATTAGGAACTAAAGCAGAGGGAAATGGTAGACCCATGGCCTGACATGATACTACCCCTATGTGGGAAGGTTGTTTCTGTTTTTCTTTGTTTTGTTGGGGCATAGTTTGGTATCAGGGACTGAATCCAGAGGCATTTTACCACCTAGTCCTTTTTATTTATTTATTTATTTTTTTTTTTTGAAACAGGGTCTCTCTAAGTTGCCCAGGCTGGCCTCAATCTTTCCATCCTCCTGCCTCAGCTTCCAGAGTAACTGGGATTACAGGCTTGTGACACTGCTCTCAGATAGGAGGGGGTTTTTGTTAGCCAGATTTTCACTCTTACCTCCCTCCCTTTTCCTTCTCCTTCTCCCCAAACTAAAGAAGCAGAAATAGCAATAAAAACAAAATGAAATGTCATCATATCCAACTCATATCCTTAGAATCAAATGCCCCTTTTTCTTTCCCCAACACCCCACCTTGCACAATTCACACATGTCTAACAAAATCCAGAAAGGGTTTGTTTTCAGGTGGACAGTTCACCACCAAGCAGAGGGGTCACCTTGATCTTGGTTGCCAAGGAGACCCCTCATCCCAAAGATGACAAGACAAGGGACTTGGCTTTGCTTGTTCCAGGGACCACTGAGTGTGATAACACTTTCAAAAGTGGGCTAAGAAATACCCAGAAAGCTTCCAAACAAGACTGTCTCTTAAGGCAGCTTTGCCTGGTACACAGCTGAAATCTGTGTATTCACTATCAGAACTGTATTTCTTAAAAATATCACATTCTCTTTATTTAATATTTTTTTAGTTGTTGATGGACCTTTATTTTATTCATTTATTTATATGCGGTGCCGAGGCAAATGCTCTACCACTGAGTCACAGCCCCAGCCCAAAAAGTATCACATTTTCAATGAAACCAAGACCAACTGAAGTTCTGGGAGACGTTTTTTAAGTATAAGAACAAAAACAACCACATAAACTGTATTTCCAACCGTTTAGAACCAAAGTTTATTTCCATTCCCGGGAGAGCACACCTTGGCAAATGGCACAAGAAATGTTCAAATTTGAGATTTGTGTTCTTAGTCCAAATTACCCTGTGTTTATCTCCTCGGAAGGGGTTAACTCGTGAACTTGGCATGAGGACATTTTAAAATTCTGTTCTCAAACTAATTGCATCTGACCACGGTTTGGGGTGTTTTATTATTTAATTGGCACTGTGAGGCAGCAGGGGATAAATTTGGGGTCAGCTCCAGGGGGAGTTAGATTCACAGCTCTTACAGTAATGAGAATCAAGGGACTAAACCCCTATGCAGCACTTAGAAAATCCACCTCTTACAGCCAATTTTAAAGACATCGATCTGAAGAAGGCATGTGGAGCGCTAATTGCAGAGCTCAGCATTTGTCTCTAAGCATAGATGAGGCCTGAAAAGCTGAGTCAAGTCCTTGCTCTTTACTCACTTTTCAAATGGGAAAAATTTGGGCTGGGGATATAGCTCAGTTGATTAGAGTGCTTGCCTCATATACATCAAGGCCCTGGGTTCAATTCCCCTAGTACCACAAAAATAAATAAATAAATCACACATAGTGGGAAAAGCTCATCAAGGAAATACTTATATCCAGACATGAGGTAAAATAGCACCACTGTTTAGGATCTTCTAACAGTGATGTTTGGCTATAAAAATAATTACAAAATTCTATTGCTTTTCAGTGCTTTTTGCCTAGTCTTTTTATTTTTTTTCCTTATTTTTTCCCACTTTTTTTTAAACCTTTATTTTATTTATTTATTTTTATGTGGTGCTGAGGGTCAAACCCAGGGCCTCAGGCATGCCAGGCAAGCACTGTACCACTGAGCTACAACCCCAGTCCCTTTTCCCACATTTTTTTATTGGTGTATTGTGGTTGTATGTAATAGTGGGATTGCTGTTACATATTCGTACGTGCACACAGTAGAACAATATGATTTGGACACTATCCCTCTCCAGCCCTTCCTTTTCAGTTTCTCATAAAACAATTTGATTTTTCCCCCAATATTTTAGCCCTCTTTATTTCTCTTTTTTTTTTTCCAATATTTTTAGTTGTGGATGGACACAATACCTTTATTTTATTTATTTATTTTTATGTGATGCTGAGGATCAAACCCAGGGCCTCATGTATGCTAGGCAAGCTCTCCACCACTGAGTCACAACCCCAGCCACTGACCTCTTTATTTCTAGATACCCAAATAAGTGAAGAAAATAAAATCCTTAACACTGAGGAACATATGTTTTCCAGAACAGCATTTCATCCACAGTAGCCAAAGGTGTTTGACTTTTTTTTTTTTTTTTTTTTTTTTTGGTGGTGGTGGTATTGGGGATTTGAACTCAGGGCCTTGGTACATGCCAGGCAAGTACTCTACCAACTGAGCTATACCCCCAGCCCGAGTGTTTGACTTTTTTTTTTTTTTTTTTTTTTTTTTTTGTGGTACCGGGGATTGAACTCAGGGGCACTCGACCACTGGGTCACATCCTCAGCCCTTTTTTGTATTTTATTTAGAGACAGGGTCTCACTGAGTTGCCAAGTGCCTCGCCATTGCTGAGGCTGGCTTTGAACTCGCGATCCTCCTGCCTCAGCCTCCCAAAGTGCTGGGATTACAGGCGTGCGCCACCGCGCCCGGCGTGTTTGACTTTTTGAAGAACATCTTTGAGTCCCCACTCTTGCCTTCATCTGACGTATGGACGTGTAGTTGAGGTGCCAATGACCCCAAGTGTAGAATCTGATCTATACTTAGCTGCAGACACTTTTAGAGCATCACCAGCCGTGGCTGAGGCCTGTTTCCATGGGTGAAATAGCAATACCGACACTTTTCTTTTGAGTAGTTTGCAAACTGATTATTCATCCCCTGAATTTCCCAGGGCTTCCACCTCAACCCTAAAATGGCCCTTTGGGTGAGCTGGGTTGGGTTTTTTGGTTGTTGTTGTTCCTTTCTAGTTTTTTTTTTTTTTTTTCCCCTTTTGTAAATCGGATTTAGCATTTCAACCCTTTAGTAGGACAGTTCCTGGAGACACAAGGCTTCAGTACAGGAGCACACTGACGTTGGGGACGAGCAGTGGGAACTCTCACAGGGTGCCCCCTCCCCTTCTTGGACCTGCTGCACCTGACCCTGGCAGAGAGCCTCTCACTTTCCTCTGTGAAGTCTAACTCAAAACGACCTCATGGGGCAAGTGTGAGGATCAGCAGATTCAGGCAAGCATTTTAGGAACCCCGTAGCCCCAGTTGGCAGGGCTTGAGTGTTATGTCAGAAGAGAAGCAACGCTGTACACTCTCTCTGCAGGCAGCAACATGCACGGGTGTACAAGGTGGGAAGCGGGACTTTCTCGGAGGCTCTAGATCTGACAGCAAGGTAACAAGAAGGGTGACAGGAACAACCAGGGCAGATGATGGAGAGGGGCCTCCTCCACCTGCATTGTCACTACTTGGAGAACGAACAGAACCAGTAGACCAATGGGGGTGGGGCAGTGGGGTAGCCCTAGTGGGTTCAGTTCCCACTACTCCTTCCTCATCCAGCCCTGGCCTTCAAAAATCAGGAAGCACCAGGTGGAAGAGGTCCAAACATCATCACTGGGTCCAAGACGCTCGAGTCTGCCATCTTCCTTGCAAATGTACCTTGCCCACATGTCAGTCATCACTATAGAGCCAGAGGTCCCTGGCAGTCTCATTCCCTGGGCTCCCGTGGGTTCCTTTGGAAGCCATGAATCCTGTGCTTCTGATGCTAACTTTTTTGCAGGGGGAAGGGAACAGGGGTGGAGGACAGCTGCTCTGGGAGTTTTGTCCCTGAGAAAGGAGATCTGTCCTAAGGGATTTGGGTATGTCACGCATGAGCTTCGAGAAATAGGAAACCTCTATTGGGAACGTGGATGATTTTTTTTTTTTCTCTAGTGGGTTAGGTACTTGCCTCAACATAATCACTTAATTGTAGGCAAAACCCTAGTCAGAGCATCAGGGGAGAGGAACGGCGGAAACCTAAGAACTCATTGATTTTTTTGTGACACCAAACTAGACACTGGATAGTCCAGTCCAGGCAAAGGTTGGAAATCCAGCCAACAATCTGGATGTCTCCTACAGCTAGGGTCAAAGCCATTTAGGTCAATTGATTTTTTCTTATCTAATATGTTTATTAATTAGACACAAGGCCAATGTGTCTTCAATGTGTCTCTACAGCAGTGCTTTGAGCCTAACCAAAATAATTGTGAAGTATGCATTCAAAGGAGCCCTTTCCTTTCATACTCACTGGGAATTCCTCTCCCAGCCTTTCTCTGGGAAAAAAAGAACAAAAGCCAGGAAGTTTGAGAGATCCAGCCCAATTTAAGCCCAAATCAATATTAACACCCTTTCTGCAGGAGCACAAGACCTTGCCTGGTGTGAATTTTGGGTATTAAGGTGGAAAAAAAAGTCATGCTCATTAGCAGAAGAAGTTACACCAACTGGACCCCTGGACATCACCTTTTCTCAAGCAGGACATTCAGAAACAAATTCTCCCACTGAAGCATAAATCACTTCTTTTTTTGGTTCTGTAAAAATTTAGTCACTCCCATGAAGTTTGCTTCAGTCAGTAAAAGAATTTGAAATCCGCCATTTTTCATATGCTATGTCATCTTGGAGGTTTATTGGTGGAGCTGGCAACTCTAATTCAGTGTCCCAGTATCAAAGGTCTTGTGTGTCATATCAAAAGCCACTTCAAATTTTGCACCTCGGTCTTGGGAAAGCTGTCGACAACTTGGGAGACTTATCTCCTAGGGGACTTTGCCAGTGACAGCTTCAGCAGCCCCCGAAACAAATTATAGGGCCTTTACCTTCTCCTATGGCAACAAGCCTTAGGGTGCTTTCAAGAGCTGAAGAGATTCCTAATAGGACAGTTCTGTAGTTATTTCAAATTTGAAAATGTCATAGCATAGATGAAAATGCTGTAATAAGTCCTATACCATGTCCATATTTAGTCTAGTTACTCTTCATTAAAATAGCTCAGGTTCATTTGAGTTATGTGGGCTTTGGGTTACCAGGGGCTTCTTGTTGGAGCATTTGGACATGGTTATGGACAAAGTTGACAGGCACTCTTTTAATCCAAGTAGCAATAGTGGTTCCCATGAAGCATCAATATCACTACTGATGAAGTTGTGTGCCCTTGTCTGTGATTTGAGTATGTGACAAAAATCTTAACCCAAGCAATTAACAAAGACCGGTACCTGGGTTCAATCCTCAATATCAAAAATATAAATATAAATAAAAATTTTTTTTAAAAGACCAGTGGCCTCAATAAGGATCACTTCCTTCCCAAAATTCATGAATGCTTTTACCAAGAAAATAGTGGATTCCTACTAAACAGGCCAGATCTCTTTTTCTAGTACACAGGTCTTATCTCCCAAGCTGCTTCTAAAATGTCCAGAGCCTGGGACACAAAGTCTTCACTTTGGTGGTGGCTCAGATCTGCACGAGAGTGCACATGTTAAATCCTGTTTGTCTTTTCTCCTCTCGTGGAAGAATAAAAGTTGCTCCCACACAGCTGAATTTATCATATTGCAAATAAATAAAACTTCATATTCAATCATTAATAATTCAATAGTGAAATATTCCAGCAAAATATTAGGAAGGAATGGAGATGTCTTCTAATGGTAAGAATTTGTCTAGAGGGATCTTGTGTTTGTCTGAGTCTAAACTCTATAGGTATAATCATGGTGGAATTGATGACCACATGTTTCACCGTTTGGAGATTTTGCTGTTCTTATAATTCACATGAAACTCACTGGGCACAGTTCTGGAATAGGAAGCGAGCCTTAAGGATTTGGAAGAATAGGGGCTTTTGCATTTATTTTTTCCATATTTTTATTGGTGCATTATAGTTGTACATAATGTTACACATTCCTACATGCACACACATGACAATGTCATTTGGCCAATATCGCTCCCCAGTATTTCCCCTTTCCCTCCCCTTGCCCCCTCCCCTTGATCCCTTTCCTCTACTCTACTGATCTCCCTTTCATAAGGTTCCCCCACCACCTTTCTTTTCCTTTTTCTTCTCTAGTTTCCAAATAAGAGAGACAACATCTGACCCTTGACTTTCTGAGTTCAGCTTCTTTTGCATAACATAAAATTTTCAAGTTCCATCCATTTTCTTGGTGATAAAACAATTTCATTCTTCTTTATGGCTGAATAAAACTCCACTGAGTACAGGGGTGCCACATTTTCTTCATCCACTCATCTGTTGATGGACACCTAGACTGGTAACTGCTTTTATATTTAAAGGGGAATATTAATTCATCAGCAAATTATTTTTTAAATGTCTTAGTAAGCCTTGAAGTTAACATCATTTTTGTCTCCAAAACATCCTAGTGTCTCATCCTCAAACTTCTTTGCAAGTAAGACATTGTCCTTTCTCATGTATTACTGCATTTGTTTTAAATGTAGTCAACCAGTCATAAAATATTTCACCTTGCTGGACTTGGTGGTGTACGCCCGTAATCCCAGCAGCTCAGGAGGCTGAGGCAGGAGGATCATGAATTCAAAGCCAGCCTCAGCAACTTAGCAAGGCCCTAAGCAACTCAGTGAGACCCTGTCTCTAAATAAAATCCAAAAAAGGGCTGGGAATGTGGCTCAGCGATTAAGCACCCCTGAGTTCAATTCCTGGTTAAAAAAAAAAAAAAAAAAAAACAAGAGTTCCCATCCAGTTCTACCCAAAAGAGAGCCTTTCTTGTCTATTGGGTTTATCTGTCCATGTTCATTGTATTTGTGAGTGTGTGTGTGTGTGTGTGTGTGTGTGTATTTGAAACTTGCTTATATCATTTAATAGCAAATCTTGGGCATATTTCAATATCAGTACGTGAAGATTTACCTCATTGTTTGGAAACTCTTCACAGTTTCTCCATAGTATTTTCTACCACAGTTCATTTAACATCCTTTATGGGTGAATTTTTAGGTTGATGCATTATATTTTTAAGGTGAGATATAATTTACAACCCATAAAATTCACCTTTTAAAGTGTAGAGTCCAATGGATTTTAGCATATTCACAAGATTGCAAAACCATCACCCCTAACTCCAGAACATTTTTATGCCCCCCCAAAAGTAAATGAGTACCCATCAGCGGTCACTTCCATTTTCCCCTCCCCACCGTCTCTGGTATCTACCAACACACTTCCTGGGTCGGAGTTTGCCTATTCTGGACATTTCATACATATGGAATCAGGCAACACATGGCCCTTTGTGCCTGGCTTCTTCCACTTAACATACTATTTTCAAGCTCCATCTCTGTTATAGCACCTCATTCTTATTCATGGCTGAATGATAGTCTGTTGTATGGACACCACCTGTTGTTTCTCTATTTTTAGCTGATGGACATTGGGTTGTTTCCACTTCTGTCTACTATGCATAATGTCTGTATAAACATTCATGGCACAGGTTTTTGTGAGAGAATATATTTCCAATTCTCCTGGGTGTATACCTAGGTGTAGAGTCGCTGGGTCATGTGGTAACTCTATAGTTAATTTTTTTTTTTTTTTTTTGGAGGGGTTGGGTACCAGGGATTGAACTCAGGGGCACTTGAGCACTGAGCCACATCCCAGGTCCTATTTCATATTTTATTCAGAGACAGGGTCTCACTGAGTTGCTTAGTACCTCACTTTTGCTGAGGCTGGCTTTGAACTCGTGATCCTCCTGCCTCAGCCTCCTGAGCCACTGTATTGTTAACTTTTTGAGGAACTTCCAAACTCTTTTCAACAGGAGCTGCACCACTATATATTGCCACTAGCAAGGAACCCACTATAAGGGTTTCAGTTTCTTTGCCTGCTTGCCAACACTTGTTATTGTCCATCTTTTTTCTAATGATAGCCAACCTAGTGGGTGTTTACTGTTTGTGGCTTCAGTTTGCATTTCCCTAATGACTAGAGATGCTGAGCATTCTTTTATGTGCTTATTGGCCATTTTTATATCCTTCCTTGGGAAAAAAAAATGTCTCTTCACATCCTTTATCCATTTCTAAGTTAGGTTGCCTCTTTATTGTTGAGTTGTTTTTTTTTTTTTTTTTTTTTTTTTTTTTGTGGTGCTAGGGATTGAACTCAGGGGCACTCAACCACTGGGTCACATCCCCAGACCTTTTTTTGTATTTTATTAGAGACAGGGTCTCACTGAGTTGCTAAGTGCCTCGCCATTGCTGAGGCTGGCTTTGAACTCACGATCCTCCTGCCTCAGCCTCCCAAAGTGCTGGGATTACAGGCGTGCGCCACCGCGCCCGGCTGAGTTGTATTTTTTATGTGTTCTGGATACCAGAAGCTTCTCAGATAAATGATTTGCAAATATTTCCTCCTGTTTTTCCTTAATAGTGCCATTTGTGTGTGTGTGTGTGTGTGTGTTGCACAAGTTTTTTATTTTGATGGAATCCAAATTATCTGTTTGAAATTTGTCTCTTGTGCTTTCATGTCATATATAGGAAAGCTTTGCTTATCTCAAAGGTCATGAAAATTTCCTCTTATATTCAAGGAGTTTTAAAGTTTTAGCTCTAGATTTTAAATCTAGAATCCATTTTAAGTTAACTTTTTGCGGATGAGAAAGGAGCCCAACTTTATTCTTTTGCATCTGGAGACCCAGTTTCTCAACACCATTCATTAAAATGTCCATCAGCTAAAAATTCCCCTTGGAATTGTCCTGGTGCCCTGTCAAAAGCTAATTTGGAATTACTTTCGAGGGTTTACTTCTGGATTCTCAATTTTGTCCCAATGGCCTCTCTGTCCAACTTTTTTTTTTTTAAGTTGGAGATGGACAGAATACCTTTGTTTTATTTATTTATTTTTATGTGGTGCTGAGGCTCGAACCCAGTGCCTCACATGTGCTAGGCAAGTGCTCTACCACTGAGCCACAACCCCAGCCCTCTCTGTCCATCTTTATGGCAGTACCACACTATCTTGATCACTGTAACTTTGTAGCCGTACTTGAAATTGGGAAATACAAGTCCTTCCATGTTGTTCTTCATTTGCTAGATTGGGACAAGAAAAATGCTTCCTTTTAATTAAATGTACTTATATTCTAAATTTCCTATAAGTGAACTTATTTTTAAAGCAGGTGACCCTCTATCCCAGTTTAAAACAAATACTATGTGCCCCAGATGCCTGGAGACCATGTCCACTTTGGAGACTGTCTCCAGTCCTTGAAACAACCAACCAAGTCCCTCCTGGTTCTCAGCTCCTGTTCTCCCAAAGATAAGGTTCACACCAAGGTTACTGGGCTGATGGTCGCCTACTCTCATCAACCTGGAGCATGCTATATACGTAACGTGTATTTCCCCAGCCTCCAGGTAAGCAGAAACACAAAGTTCTTCCAGTAACTCTAGGGCTCAGCAGCTTCCCTGAACCCCCCCCAGCCATGGCCCAAGCTCCCTACTCAGGTACCACCACAGCCAGCGTGCACCGGGTGGTCACCCTGCCCCGTGTCTGACTGAGGTCACCGGTGTTTTATGGGCAGGCTGGACCCCATACGTCCTTGGGACTTTTGCCTCTTCTATATCTTTCTGGCCACTCTTCAATATATTTCTGGAGTCCAGTGGGTCCTCCTGGGATGGTCAAGGATGCAGGTTGACTTCATTGCTAGCATATGGACACAGTGAACAGGCAGAATGGGTTAATCCACAAGGAACAGGCAGAAGACTGCTTTCTACTTCCTGCCACTGCACACTCAAAGCTTCTGTCCAGGCCAGTTCTCACACCCTTGGGTGAAATCTAGGGTGATTTCATAACTTTTCCAGGGACCTCAGACATAAAATCTTCTGATCCTCCAGTCACAAAGGCGATCTAATCTTAGCCATTAAAGAACCGGTCAGACTCTGGGCTCCAGGTAAAGGTCATGATTTTCCCAACCCTGTGGGCATTGGCAGGGGACAAAGGAATGTGCTGCTTCCCTGCCTGCGGTCCTCCAGTGATTCCCAGCTCCTGCAGCCAAGGGAGTGGGGAGGACTCGTCCTTCACTGCCGGGATGTGCCTGGGGTCAATTCCTTGCCTGGTACTGACTTGGCTCAGGGCTGTCCCTGAGGGGTCTTTAGAGGAAAACCCCTCTCCTCCTTCCTCTTCTTCCACTCCCATAAGGGATCTCACAGGTGGGGACTCTGACCTGTGAGTGTCCTGACAGAAAAGGGGTAAGTGTGCCAACTTGTACAGGCTGAACCGTGTCCCCTCCAAAATACAGAGACGTGCATGTCTTAACCCCTAGTTCCCAGAACGTGCCTGTGTTCAGAGACAGGGCCTTTAAAGAGCTAACTAACTTAAATGAGATCATCAAGGTGGACCCTAATCCAATCCAACTGATTTCCCTTTTTATTTCTTTATTTATAAAGAAAAGACATTGGGGCTAGGGTTGTGGCTCAGTGGTAGAGTGCTTGCCTAGCATGTGTGAGGCACTGGGTTTGATTCTCAGCACCACATACAAATAAATAAAAAATAAAGGTACATCAACAACTAAAATACATATATATATATATATATATATATATATATATATATAAAGACACTTATTTTTTATAGCAGTGGAGGCTGGCTCGTGGGGCCTGTGTCTGGTGAGGGTTTCTTCCCGTGTTAACATGGCTGGATGCATCACGTGACCTGGTATTCTAATGAGAGAAAATTTGGAATCACGGAGAGACAACCATGTGGAGAGACAGCAAGGGGGCAGCCATCTGCAAGCCCTGAGAGGCCTGGAGCAGATCTTTCTCACAGCCCTCAGAAGGATTCAACCCTGTCGGCACCTTGGTCTCGGACTTTTGATCTCTGGAACAGTGAGAGAATAAACGCGTGAGGTTTAAGCCATCACACTAGATTTTGTTATGGCAGCCCTGGTAAAAATATCTACAGCCCTTCCTTAGCACCTGGGCACCTGACAAGATCCCCCATCCTCCTTCTGCATCCTTCTGCAGGGGCCTCCTCGTCTCCCCAGGAGATATCTCAGGCAGAACTGGAAACCAGGCTGTAAGATAAGCCCAGACCCTTTGGTTAGCATTAGCCCCTCTCTGATCCACAAAACCCAACTTGGGCCAAAGCATGACAAGACAATGGTTACCATCCAAACACGGCCCTTCTCTGCTGCCACCTTTAACCTCCACACCTGCAAGTGCAAGAACTCATTGTGTCCCCCCCACCAACTGCAGAAGAACAGGTCATGCTTTCTATGTGGCTCCTCTCGTTATATTTGAGGTGATACAGACTCTCTTTGCAGTGGGGATGCTACTCACAGTCCTCTAACTCTTCCTCTTCTCAATTTCAGCCTTCTTGTGGCCTCTACTGCTTCCTTTACAGGTCTGGGGAGGGTAGTCCACTCAGAATCTGAACCACAGTTCCCTGACATCTCTGTTGCAATCCCTGTTTAGTGAGTCTCATCTCACTTTAGAATATGGGAGTCCTTGGCACTTACTGTCTCAGGACTACTCAGAAAAGAGAAAGAGTCCTATTTCAAAGGACCTGGGTGGTTTTGAGCAAGGCCTAATTTGAACAATGCTCAGTAAGGCAGCCACCTTTCAGGCAGAGAGTAGGGGGATTGTAAAGTGTAACTTCTATGGAAAACAATTTGACAGTTCCTCAAAAAGCTAAACATAGAGTTACCATATGAACCAGCAATTCCACACCTAGGAATAAACCCAAGAGAACTGGAAATATGCATGCACACGAAAATGTGTACAAGAATTTTCACAGCAGTGTCATGCCTCATAGCCCAAATATCCATCAACTGATGGACAGACAAACAAGATTCCCATGGAATATTGATAGATGCTGTGACACACAAGAACCTAGGCTCAGTGCAAGAAGCCAAATGCAGAAGGTCATGTGTCATGTGATTCCATTTATGTGAAATGTCCAGAACAGGCAAACCTGGAGAGGCGGGAAATGCACGGTGCTGCTGGACAGAGGGGACGGGGAAGAGCCAGTGCTGATAGGGATGGGGGTGATGGAATGTTCTGGAATGAGATAGCAATGGCGGTGGCACAACCTTGTGAATATACTAAAATCCACTCAACTCTATACACCAGAAGGGTGAATTTATGGGATGTGTATCCTATCTCAATTTAAAAATCAGTCACCATGTGACTAGACTAGACCCTCCAGGTTTTCTTTTGCTTGTCGTATCCTATTGTATGGATTCATTCCTCTTTCAAATCAGATCTGAAGATGTAAAATTTTTGAATCTTTGTGTGTGGGGAAATATCTCACTTGTATGCCTGCAGATTGCCAGTGCTCTCATTCCTGGACCAATGTCACCTGTTATGGATTTTTTTTTTTTTTTTTTTTTTTTTTTGAGCAGGGTTCTCACTATTTTGCCTCAAACTCCTGGGCACAAATGACTATCCTGCCTCAGCCTCCCAAGTAGCTAGTATTACAGACAGGCACCATCATGCCTGTCTTGGAATTCTAATTCAGGATTATTTTCCTCTGAAGTTGGAAGATATGGATCCAGCTTCTTCGTGCGTTCTGTTTTCTTTGTAGTAATATGGTCCTTCACCACCACACACCCCTCCTCTAGAGGCATTTGGGAGTTTCTCTGTATCTTTCATGTCTGAAATGTCGCCATGACATGGCTTGCTAATATGGCGTTGTTAGCCAGGCACGGTGGCATGCATCTGTAGTCCCAGGTCTCAGGAGGCTGAGGCATGATGATAACTCGAGCACCGAAGTTTGAAACCAGCCTGGGCAACACAGTGAGACCCCACCTCATGACAAACATAAAAAGAGTGTTCTGTTTGGGTCTGTTTGTCCTTGATTCCACTCAGCCATCTGTGACAGGGCACTTTGACTCTGGGTCTCGGCAGAGACCTCACTTTGGCATCTATCTGTCTTCTCTTCTCCATTCTCTCTGTCCTTGTCTCCCAAAGCTGTTGGATGGATTTTGGAAACTTTGGGGTTTCTTCCAATTCTCTTAACTACTTTGCATACTTTCTGTCTGCCTGTCCACTTGTGCTGTTCTAAGAGAATTCCTTTGCTTGGCCTTTTGATGTATTCTTGTATCAGCTCTGATGCTTCTGCCCATTTATAGAAATTTTATTTTGATCATCAAATTTTTCATTTGCAAGATTTCTAAAATATTCCTTTTTATGGGTACAGCATCATTTTATTTCTCCCTGAGTCTAATTATATATGTACCAAATTCTTGTTCCATTTGCTCTATTAACTCTGCTTCTTTGGCATAAGCTTTTCCATTTCTTGGGGTTGGTGCTTCTCTTTTATGACTTCTTTCACATATTTACGGGTTATTGGATTTGTGCTCCACTCCGCATTTGGGTTTTCAGCCTGTCCACAGATGCTCTTTCTATTCCCTCTATCTAGCCTCCCGTGTAGAGGGCACCCTGACCCTCGCGGAGTTGCCAGGACCTCACAAGTCCTGATCTTCTGAACCCACACTCCATATTTGAGAACTCTCACCTCTGTGCCTGCCCCCAACCTGAGGATGGGGAAGTGCTGCTCCTGTGTGGTAGCCCCCCCAGTCACTGCCCCACCCCAGGATCCTCCAACCTCCTCACTCCTGTGGACAGCCCTGTCTTTGTCTCTTTTGAGTTGAATAACACAGAGTGGGTGTTATGGCTTGGATCTGAAATGTCCCCCAAAGTCTCAGGTGATGAAGACTTGGTCCCCAGTGAAGCAATATTCAGAGGTGGGGCTTTTTAAGAAGTGATTGAATCATGAGGGCTCTGACCTTACCAGTGGATTAGTCCATCGAGGGATTCATAGCTGATTGGACTACTGGGAGGTAGTGGAAACTGTAGGAAGGGGGACCTAGTTGAAGGGAATGGATCGTTGGGATCATGCCCTTGGGGACTTCATCTTGTTCCTCTCTTTTTCTCTCTCTCTGTTTCCTGATTGCCATGAGATCTGCTCTCATGAGATCTGCTCTGCTCCATGATACCCTCTCCAACCATATTCCTCTGCCTCACTACCGATCACAGCAATGAGGATGACCAACCATGGACTGAAGCCATGAACCAAAATAAATCTTTGCTCCTTTAAGTTGGTTTTCTCAAGTACTTTGTCACAGCAACTAAAAGCTGACTAACACCCACACTGGGTAGACAGAAGTTTATTTGGCTCATGGTTCTGGATGCTGGGAAGTTCAAGACTTATAAAAACCACCACTGGGTAGGGCTTTTTATTCATGATAGCTTGAAGGAAGGCACCACGAGGTGATAGCACAGGAGTGAGAGAGCAAGAGGAGCTGGATTTATCCTCTTATCGGGAACAAAATGACAACATCAATGCCCTCCTGAGGGCAGAGCCTTCATGACCTAGTCACTTCGTAAAGGTCCCACCTCTCAACTTTGTTGCTTGGAGATTGTTTCCAACACATGAACTTCAGGAGAGGAGATAACTAAAACTACAGCAAGCCCCATCTTTTTACTCCTGTTCAACCTCTGGACTATGACTTCCTTCTTCATAATATCCCAGGTTTCTTCCATCTTTTAGAGATGCCTCAACATTCCTGTACCTTTCCAGGGAAGGCACTCTTATTTTCTAAGTGCAGTCATGAATGTTTTATATATATATATATATATATATATATATATATATATATATATATATATATATATATGACAAAATTTTTGAGACGGGGTTCTCACTATTTTTCCCAGGCTGGTCTCAGACTTGTGAACCCCTGTGATCCTCCCACCTCAGCCTCCCAAGTAGCTAGGATCACAGGAGTGGACCGCCATACCCAGCTCATTCCCTCTCACTCACCCTCTCTGTCTCTCTCCTTTAATAACATCAAGTCCTAGTTTTTGCCACTAGTGGGGAATTGCCATGTAGGGCTCAGGCAGAAGGTAGCTTGGGCTTCCTCCCAGGGTGGTCTGCATGTTGGTGGTCTGCTTGTTAGGGTCTGCACCACTCCTCATTCCATGTAACCTGCTTTCTGAGATTGTCTCGGACGTGTTGCTAGCTGTCTCGCTGAGACTGCCTCCCGCTGGCTGTCACCTTTCTTGGATAACTAACTGGCTCTGGCCACCCTGGCCTTCCTGGTTCCCTCTGCTGTTCATCCTGAGGCCTGCTCAGAATATCCGGCAGGACCCCAGTGAGATCTCTTCTCCCTGCTAGTAGTTCTTGGCCTTTGTTGTCTCAGCCACACCCATGAGTAGACTATAAGATGGGCTGGGGGCATTCGCCTCTAGTTTAGCCTTTAAAATACTCCCTGGAGGTAGAATCGTCGTCTCCAGCACAGACCAGGTTGAGGCCATTTCTACTCTGGCTTTGAAATAGCCACATGAAGAAGCAAGTCAGGCCATTCCAACACGATCCATCCTGTCGAGCGTATAAATCAGGGACCTACCCCAGGAACAAGGACACATTCTCCCTCGGCACAGGGTGTCGTCAACAGGTCCCCAGCTCCCTCTCACTTTCTCTTCCTCCTGAAGAGCTATGCCACGCTGGGTCATGAGGGAAGGCCAGAGGCCTGTGGTGGAAAGAAGGAGAAGGGCCCAGCAGAGCAGCGCAGCCTGCAGTTGAATCTGAACACTGCTCCAACGCTGATCCTTAAACAAGTCATTTACCTGAGGTCATCTGCCTTTGACATGGGACCTTGACTCCAGACACGGCTGACTTCCTGTGAACACTTTCTGTCCATCCTGCGCACACAGGCAGTGCGGGAATCCAGGCGGAAACTCCCCAATGGGCGAGCTCAGCATGTTTATCGGGGCTTGAAATTGTAATTATGATTGAGTAGAATGCGACTTGCTAACGTCTTTTTCTTTGTTTCATGTAAATTAAGCTCCTGGTGGCGTGTGGAAACGCACGTGTCTCTAGTCCTATGGGGAGCTGGAGAATTCATTAGTTATTGTCCGGGAAGTGCTTCATAGATAAAAAAAGCTCTCCAGAAATGCACAGAATTATTATTAGGTACTTTCGATTTGTAAATCATCTTGAATGGGTGGTTTTGTTTTATTCTGTTTTGTTTGGGTATGACAGCTTCAAACCCCACACTCGGCAATGGCCACACATGTGCCAAAGAAAATGTGTAAGACACAAATGCGGGTGTTTTAGTGGTTTTGATTTTTTTTTTTTTTTTTTTTACTCCTAGGACTGGGAGGTGCTGAGAATTCCAGCTGAGATAACTTGACACTCAGGGGATGGTGCCACTAAATAAACCTGTGACCTTGAAAAAGTGCCTTAACTTCTCTGGGCTGTGGTCTCTGCACCTGGAGGGTTGGTCAGCTGGGCCAGATGACCCCTGGGGTCTGGTGTTCTGTTTCACACATCCCTGCACACATGCCTGCCGCCGATGACCACCACAACACGCGGCCCTTGGATGAGGACTCCTGTCCTACCTGAGGTGGTCTTACACATAGGGAAAGCAGAGGTGTGCCGCTTCTCCCTGGTCACACGGCTAAGGGGCTGCAGTGGCCGTGGTCTCAACCACTCTCCTCCTCTCCGCTCCTGGTGCTTCCAAATGACTCCAGAACACCAAGAAGAACAATGTAAGTAAATGGGTTATGGAGTCTCCTTATTCTCTTGCTCCACATAACCCAACCTCAGAACCGGCCAGGAAAGACAAGGACTGTTAGAAGTTCTCGTCAGTTCCGCTCCCATTTCCCCCTCCACATAGTTCTAGCCTCTTTCCCTACAACTCAGGTGACAGGAGAGCCCTGTGGACTGTCTCTCGTGCACACCTGGTCACCTGAAGGAGGAGTGGGGAGGGAGGAAGAAGCAAGAGGAGGAAAGAGAGAGAGGGGTAAAGAAGAAAGGAAACAGTTGAACAGACTTCAGATCTGCCTATGGGTTTGTTAAAATTGGAGATCAGCAGCAAGGTTAAGATAAATATCTGTTGGAGGCCAGAAAAGTCATTTCCTGTTTGCAGGGATACTCCTGTCATCTGGTTGTACTATCCTGACTCTCTGGCAGCATTCCACAGCAGGTATTCTGAACCAACCTCCATCCTTTTCCACTAGATTCACCCTCTAGCTATTTTCCTGTGACAGCCTCATTCTGAAAAGGTACAAGTTTGGTCTGTTGTGGCTTGAAAATTCTGCCTCTGGGGTTGACAACTGGGTAGTAGAAGAGGTAAGAGCTATATACCCAGAGCATGCATAAAGATAAGATGCAGGGTGGGGGGCTCTGACCAGGAAGAGGATTGGACAGGAAAACAAACTGGGTGTGGGCTTTTGCATGAGGAGTGCTGGTCCATGGTCCTCCCAGACTTTGGGAAGTTCCACAAACTTTCCCAACCTCCAAAACCAATGTGAAGAGCTGCACGCAGCACACTGCGTGGACAGTCTGCAAAGCACACAGTCTCCACCTCTTTGTCAAGTGAGTGAATAAATGAATGAACAAAATAATTGGTAGATGAGTCCTACCCTCCTCATCCTTAATGTCTAGAAAAATAGGACATTTTCCCTGTGTATGGTGAGCTATTCTAGGTTTGTGGATTTACAGAACTAGCACTGAAAAGAAAGACTCCATTTGCTCTGAACAACAAAAAGGGGTAATGTACATGAGACAAAAAGAGACACAATAATCGGGTCATGGTCCACTCGTGACGTGACCGAAGTGAACCCCGATGAGTGTGCATTAGGTCAAATGTTGTCTTCTTCAGCTTCTTGAGATAATCATTTTTTTTCCTGTTCAAAGGTGTTATTCTTTAAGAGAACTTTTAGGTTCACAGCAAAACAACGAGGGAAGTATGAGATTTCTCATATACTTCCCTCCCCTATGCTGGCATGGCCTTGCCTATCTTCAGAAACCCTACAAGTACATTTGTTGCAAATGATGAACATAACATTGACACAGTTTAAAAACACTGTAAATCCTCAGAGCTCAATATTGGTGTTGTACATTTTATGAGTTTGGACAAATGTATGATGACATGCACACATCATTACAGTATATCATAGAGTAGAGTGAGTACCCTTATCTTTGGTGGTGCTTTCTACAGTTTCAGTTACCCAAGGTCAGCTGGCCTCATCATTGCTCAATGATCCTCTCTCTGACATATCATCAGAAAGTCAATATTACGGGTTACAAAATCAACATACAAAACTCCTATATGCCAAATAATGAATCTACTGAGAAAAAAAGTCAGGAAAGTAATCCCATTTACAATAGCCTAAGGGAGAAAAAAAACTAGGAATAAACCAAACCAAGGAGGTGAAAGACCTCTACAATGAAAACCATATAATGTTGAAGAAAAAAATTGAAGAAGACCTCAGAAGATGGAAAGACCTCCCATGTTCATGGATAAGCAGAATTAATATTGTTAAAATGGCCATACTACCAAAAACATTATATAGATTCCGTACAATGCTCATCAAATACCAATAACATTCTTCATAGAACTAGAAAAAAATAGTCCTAAAATTCATTTGGAAGAATAAAACACCCAAAATGGGCAAAGCAATTCTAAACCAAAATTCAATACTGGAGTGCAGGAGCCCTGATTGGGGAGATGGCTGAGATTGCGGTTGGCTGCGGGCCATGGAGATGTTCAGGCATTGCCGCCTTCCGTGGTCTCGCGGGACTTGGCCCGGGATCTCGTGAGACTTGAGCCGGGACTTGGTGGATCGGGTCGGCACCATTGGTTGTTGGTTGGTTGGACGAGTGTGGTTTTGGTGTGCGGGAGTTGTTGTTGGAGCCGGAGAGAGAAGCTACCAGAATAAAGAGCCTGTTCGTTTCCAGTCTGCCTCTGAACTTATTCCTGCGGCTTTGTTGCTCCAAGCGGCAATCGCTTCAGGCAGCAACACTGGAGGCATACTACAAAGGTATAGCAATAAAAACTGCGTAGTACTGGCATAAAAACATACACATAGATTAATAGTTCAGAGTGGAAGACAGAGAGACAAACCCACACAGATACAGTCATCTGATCCTCAACAAAGGTGCCAAAAACATAAACTGAAGAAAAGACAGCCTGTTATATAAAAAAAAAAAAAATGGTGCTGAGAAAACTGGTTACCCATAGGTAGAAGAATGAAACTAGGGCTGGGGTTGTGGCTCAGCGGTAGAGAACTCACCTAGCACGTGTTCGGCCCGGGTTCAATCCTCAGCACCACATAAAAATAAAGGCATTGTGTACAACTAAAGCAAATAAATAAATATTTAAAAAAAAAAATGAAACTAGACCCTTACCTCTCACCTGTACAAAAAATCAAATCAAAATTGATCAAAGACCTAAGAATTCGGCCAGAAACTAGGAAAGTCCTAGGTCAACACCCTAGCATATAGGCACAGGCAATGACTTTCTCAATAGGACCCCTAAGGCTCAGGTCACAATGTCAAGAGTTAATAAATAGGATGGAATTGAATTTAAAAAGCTTCTGCTCAGCAAAGAAAAGAATTAAGAATGCGAAGAGAGAACCCACAGAATGGTAGAAAAATCTTTGCTAACTACTCTTCTGACAGAGCACCAAAAAAAATTCAATTAATAAATGCACAAATTTATTAAACAGACACTTCTCAAAAAAAAAGACAAGTAGCTAACAAATATGTGAAAAAAATGTTCAATATCATTAGCAATGAGGGAAATGTGAATCAAAACTACACTAAGATTTCATGTCACACCAGTCAGAATACTAGTCATAAAGCATACAAACAATAATAAATGCTGGAGAGGCTGTGGAGAAAAACGAACAATTTTACACTGTTGGTGGGACTATAAATTAGTACAACCACTATGGAAATCAGTTTGGAAGTCCCTCAAAAGACTAGGCATAGAACCACCATATGACCCAGCTATACCACTCCTTGGTATAGCTCCTTGTTGTTGTTGTTTTTTTTTTTTTAATATTTATTCATTTACTTTAGTTGTACACAATGCAATCCATTTATGTTTATGTGGTGCTGAGGATCGAACCTGGGCCACGCACGTGCGAGGCGAGCGCTCTGCTGCTGAGCCACAACCCCAGCCCCAGCTCCTTGGTTTTTATCCAAGAATTAAAGTCATCATACTACAGGGATACATGCATACCCATGCTTATAGCAATTGACACTAGCCAAACTATATAGCCAGCCCAGGTGTCCATCAACTGATGAATGAATAAAGAAAATGTGAGATATATATAAAACTGAAGAAAAGACATATATATATATATATATATATATATATATATATATGTTTTTATTCAGCCATAAAGAAAAATGAAATTATGTTATTTGCAGGAAAATGGGTGGAACTTGAGAAAATTTTGTTAAGCAAAATAAGCCAAACTCAGAAGGTCAAGGGTGGTATGTTTTCTGCCGTATGTGGAAGCTAGAGAGGAAAAAGGAAAAGAAAGGAAAATTGAAGGGACATCAGTAGAGTAGAGGAAATGGGATCGGGGGAAAGGAGGGAAGGGAAAGGGGAAATACTGGGTAATGATATTGGCCAAATTATATTGTAATATTGTGTACATGTACGAATATGTAAAAACAAATCCCACCATACACAGACACCATAAACAGACACACAGACCAGTAGCACAGAATAGAAGACACAGAGACAAACCCACATTGGTGCATTATATACAACCATAATGCACCAATAAAAAAGTGGGAAAAAAAGAAAGTTAATACTAGCCTAAAGCTGTGTCATGTGGCCTGAGTCATCCCCTTCCCTTCTGGACATCTATCATCTCACAGCATCACAATAAAGGTGAGCACAGCATAATGGGATATTTTGAGAGAGAGGTGGGGGGGAGAGGGAGAGAGAGAAAGAGAGTCCACATTTACATACTTGCATTACCATATATTGTTACTCTTGTTCTATTTTATTATTAGTTATTATCATGAATCTCTTCTTAGTTAAACTGTGTCACAGGTATACAGTATATGTATGTACTTAGAGAGAAAATCATGGTATATATAAGATTTGGTGCTGTCCATAATTTGGGGCATCTGATGGGGGTTCCTGGAACATATCCCCCAGGAATGAGGAGATACTGTCATATCTTTTTTTTTTTTTTTTTTTTTTTTTTTTTTTTTTTTTTTTGGTACCGGGGATTGAACTCAGGGGCACTCGACCACTGGGCCGCATCCCCAGCCCTTTTTTGTATTTTATTAGAGACAGGGTCTCACTGAGTTACTAAGTGCCTCACCATTGCTGAGGCTGGCTTTGAACTCGTGATCCTCCTGCCTCAGCCTCCCAAAGTGCTGAGCGCCACCACGCCCGGCTCTGTCATATCTTTGCTGCCATAAAAATCCTCTGTGCTCTCTGTTCATCCTTCCTCCCAACCTAATGATATTTTGCACATTCTGTTGGGTGATCAATTAAGATGACAAGTGGCCACATGCGTTTGTTTTGGGCGCAATGCTGGACAAGAGAAGAGTTCAGTGCCTCCCTCTGGAACACACGTGCTCAGGTAAAGAGGATCCCATCCCTAGCAGGCAGAGTCTGGTTCTACAACCTTCTGCCTCTTTCTTTTTATTCATACAAATCTAAAAGGCATTTCTTGAAATATACATTTTGGATTTAAGTTATTCAGCTTCTAATGCAGTGTGTTGCTTCTAAGAGAGTCATTGGATAGTTCAGGACAATTTTAAAAAAATATTTATTTATTTGCTTTAGTTGTACACAAAGCGTTTATTTTTACATGGTGCTGAGGATCGAACCCAGGCTACACATGTGCTAGGTGAGCACTCTACCACTGAGCCACAACCCCAGCCCCAAATTTTTCATGGTATCTTCTCCCATCCCCTATATTAGACCACTTTGCATATCAGGGTTACATGTGCCTGTTCTCAAAGCAAGTTGTAATTGCTTTGCACAATTTGTGACTTTTCTTATATAGCTCATTGAAAGTAGTGAGTTTCCAGAGCTGTGAATACAACAAAGATGATCTTTGCAGGAGCCCTGTTTGGGGAGATGGCTAAGATTGAGGTTGACTACGGGCCATGGAGATGTTTGGGCATTGCCGCCTTCCGTAGTCTTGTGGGACTTGGCCCGGGATCTCGAAAGACTTGAGCCAAGATTGCTGATTGGGTCGGCGCCATTTGGTGTGTGGGTTTTTTGGTGGTGTGTGGTGCGTGTTAAAGTTGTTGTTAGAAGCCGGGCGCGGTGGCGCACACCTGTAATCCCAGCACTTTGGGAGGCTGAGGCAGGAGGATCGTGAGTTCAAAGCCAGCCATCAGCAATGGCAAGGCACTTAGCAACTCAGTGAGACCCTGTCTCTAAATAAAATACAAAAAAGGTCTGGGGATGTGACCCAGTGGTCGAGTGCCCCTGAGTTCAATAACCAGTACCACAAAAAAAAAAAAAAAAAAAAAAAAAAAAAAAAAAAAAGTTGTTGTTAGAGCCAGAGAGAGAAGTTATCAGAATAAAAAGCCTGTTTGTTTCCAGTTCGCCTCTGAACTTCTTCCTGCGGCTTCGTTGCTCCAAGCGGCAATCGCTTCGGACAACAACAATCTTTAAGAATCTTTAAGAATTATCAGAAGGGTTGGGGTTGTAGCTCAGTGGTAGAATCCTTGCCTCACATGCATGAGGCACTGGGTTCAATCTTCAGCACCACATAAAAATAAATAAAAATAGGGCTGGGATTGTGGCTCAGCAGTCAAGCACTTGCCTAACACATGCGTGGTACGGGTTTGATCCTCAGCACCATGTAAAAAATAAATGCATTGTGTACAACTACAGCAAAATAAAAAAATATTTTTAAAAAATAAATAAATAAAAATAAAGATATTGTGTCCATCTACAGCTAAAAAAAATTTTTTTAAATTATCTGAAGCCAAACGAATTTTTAAGCGTGTCTCACTGTGCTTATCTGTGCAGGAGGTATGTGATCTCTCCCACACCCCTGGTCTCAGCCTTATAAAGAAAGGAGAAAGGGATACTAGACCCAAAATATCTTCCTATTCCACCAAATGTCTACACTGTGAAGGCTCACCTCTTGGCTTGTTTGACTTTTCTGCCTCCACAGTTCCTACTTTAAAAACACTTGGGAAATCACTAGCTGACACCTTAATGGGGTGTATTAGTTTGCTGTTGCTGGGTAATGAATTACTACAAATCTAAGGGTTAAAACAACATCCTGGTATTGTCTCAGAGTTCTGTGGGTCACAATCCAGGCAGATGACTGGGCTCTCTGCAGAGGGGTTGAAACCAAGGTAAACTGGGCTATGCTCCTACCTGTGCCTTCCAGGGAAGAACCCACACCCCATCGTTCTGGACTGCTGGCAGCACTCCATTTCATGCAGCTCTAGGGCAGAAGTCCCATTCCCTTGCTGGCCATTTGTCAGAGGTCTCTCATCAAGGAGAGGCCTCTCTCTGGTCCTTGCTTACGGCCCCCTTCTGTCTTCAAAGCCAGCAACAGCCCTTCAAATCCTTTTTATGCACTAAATATCCCTCCATCTGCCACAAACCATGGAAAATGCTCTGCTTTTAAAAGGATGCCATGAGGTCAGGCCACCTGCATAATCTCCCTTTTGATTACCTCAAAGTCAGGTCATTATTAATCTTAGTTACATCTTCAACATCTCTTTTGTCAGTAACATAACATGAGCATGGGCAGATAATCTTTTTTTTTTTTTTTTTTTTTTTTTTTTGTGTGTGTGTGTGTGTGTGTGGTACCAGGGATTGAACTCAGGGGCACTCGACCACTGGGCCACATCCCTGGCCCTTTTTGTATTTTATTTAGAGACAGGGTCTCACTGAGTTGCTAAGTGCCTCGCCATTGCTGAGGCTGGCTTTGAACTCGCGATCCTCCTGCCTCAGCCTCCCAAAGTGCTGGGATTACAGGCGTGCGCCACCACGCCCGGCTGGCAGATAATCTTATCAAAATCCCCATCCCCAGGATTTAGATAGGAAATCTCAGGGCACCATTTTAGAATTCTGCCTGCCACGTGGGAATTGGTTAGTACCTGGCTACACACAAAAAAGAAATCAGAAGAGCAAAGAACGTAAAGAGGATGGAGGAGTTCTCACTATTCAAGTTGGACTTCACACTGGATGTGCAGTAACTCGTTATGCACAATTTTCTGGTTCAAATGCATCCTAAGCATTGCTACCCTAACTTCTCCATGGGACCCAAGGATAATTGAATCTCCAGACGTCTTCTGTACATAGGGACAGAGTCACCTTCTATAACTTCAATTTGGCATGATTGCGGGTAAGTCATACCCCCACAAAACAGGTATACTAATGACAATACAGCCCTGAAGGGAGATGCTCTAGTGAGGATGAAATCAACTGAGGGGGCTGGGGTTGTGGCTCAGCGGTAGAGCACTCGCCTAGCACGGCACAGCCCTGGGTTCGATCCTCAGCACCACATAAAAATAAATAAATAAAATAAAGGTATTTTGTCCAACTACAACTAAAAAATAAATATTTTAAAAATAAAGAAATCAACTGAGAATACAAAACAGTCCCCTCTCTAATAGTGCATTCTCTCTGTTCCTTATCAAGATGGTACAACTTTCATTTTTTATGTGCTATAGTCATTTACCACCCAGGATACTTTCAGTTGAGAATATCATGGGCTGGGGTTGTGGCTCAGCGGTAGAGCACTCGCCTAGCACGTGCATGGCCCTGAGTTTGATCCTCAGCACCACATAAAAGTGAATAAATAAAATAAAGGTATCATATCCAACTACAACTAAAAAAATTTTTTTTTTTTTTTTTTTTTGTACCAGGGATTGAACTCGGGCACTTGACCACTGGGCCGCATCCCCAGACCTTTTTTTTTTTTTTTAATATTTGTTTATTTACTTTAGTTGTACACAATACAATGCATTTATGTTTACATGGTGCTGAGGATTGAACCCGGGCCGCGCAGGAGCAAGGCAAGCGCTCTACCGCTGAGCCACAACCCCAGCCCCCCAGCCCTTTTTTGTATTTTGTTAGAGACAGGGTCTCACTGAGTTGCTAAGTGCCTCGCCATTGCTGAGGCTGGCTTTGGACTCACGATCCTCCTGCCTCAGCCTCCCAAGTGCTGGGATCGCAGGCGTGCGCCACCGCGCCCGGCGCATAAATATTTTTTTGAAAAATAAGAGAGAATGTCAGAAAACTCCTCTTCTGGTTACTTTCAACAGGAGGAAACTATAAAGGGGATCGTAACTAAAAAGCTTAAGAGCCTGACAGGGGAGCATGATTTTGCCAACAATGCAATTCCATTTATCTGCAGTTCTCAAAGCTCTTCTTTTCTTCTTGTGTTGGCTTTACCCCTGTGTGGCTTCCTTCGTGGTGACAATATGGCTGCCAACAGCCACAGCAACAGAGGCTCCCTGTTTACACCAAGGAGGAAGCAAGAAGATCCAGAACATTGAGTTTCAGTTGCACGTCAGTTGGGTACTCCTTTCCTGTGGCCTTGAGAATACCATGGCTAAGGCCTCAGTTACACAGACAATCACTGTGGCTAGAGCTATCCTAGGTAACTTACATAAGTAAGGACTCACCCCTAGAGCTGGGATTGGGGTCAATTCCCCCCTGCAACATGGCTTCTCTACGATGGAGGGAAGAGATACAGGAGGTTGGAACAGCAATCTAACTCCACCCACCAGTACTCCAGTGACCCAGTGAACCACCACCCTGGAGTGAGCTTTCTACAGAGATGAGGCCTGTACTTCTCTCAGTCAGTCTCAGTGCCTGCGGGCCCCTCCTGGTTGACATTTCACCATAGTGAGTGCTGTTCCAGTGTTGAAACATTTCCCACACAACACAGATGGTAAGCACAAGCTACCAGCTTCATCGCCCACCATCTCAACTATAGGCAGAACATTCTGCATCCAAGCTAGAGGGAATCTGGTAGGTCCAACACATGGAAAGCAGAAGCAACTATGCCACTCGGCCCCATCTTAAGGGTCACTATGCAATAATTTTTATCCACACCAATTTTTTAAATATTCACCCTGCAGAAAGAACTGCACTACCCCTATGTGAACCAAAATGATATATATCTACCAGAAAGATTCTTTTGAAGCATGATCTGCTCTTTGCACCTCTTCCCAACTTCAGTATTACCTGACTGTACAAAATCCTTAGTGGCTCCTTATTTCCTTCAGAATACAGCAAAGATTATCTTATTGCTATTGTGAGACAGATGCAGGGCTGGGTTCCTGGGTGTGCGACCTGTGCGGTCCCATAGGGCCTCCCACTCAGAAAGGCCCTTCTCTTGGTTTTATTTTCTGCTGTAGCAACATTGAAATTCTCAATAATCTTATCTTTAAAATTGTGGGGCTGGAGTTGTGGCTCAGTGGTAAGAGCACTTGCCTAGCATGTGTGAGGCTCTGGGTTCGATTCTCAGCACCACATATAAATAAATGAATAAAATAAAGGTCCATCAACATCCAAAATGATATTTTTTAAAAATTGTGTTTCACAAGTGAAATCCAGTAGGACAATACAGCCTGCCCTAAAACAGAGAAGATACACACAAAGTTCATGTCCAGGGTCCTTGCTATCCTATCTGCAAAACACAGTTCTGATGCATCAGAATCCTGATGGAGGGAAGTTCAATGAGAATCAAAACAAGTACAAAATATGCATGTTACATTTATGATTGAGTAAACAGGGGCCTTAAGAGTTCCCAGGTGCTCTCTAACCAGAAACTAGTTTTGAATGCTGAAAGCAAGCCCTCGTCCCTGAGGAACGCAAATGACCAAGAACTCCAATGTACCCTCTCTGACTCATGTTACCTCCCTGAACAAGCCAACCACTTACACTGAAATGATGACATAGAACTTAGGTTATATTTAGCAAATAAAAATGTAGGATACATGTTACATTTGAGCCGGGCACGGTGGCGCACGCCTGTAATCCCAGCACTTTGGGAGGCTGAGGCAGGAGGATCGCGAGTTCAAAGCCAGCCTCAGCAATGGCGAGGCACTTAGTGACTCAGTGAGACCCTGCTTCTAATAAAATACAAAAAAAGGGTCTGGGGATGTGGCCCAGTGGTCAAGTGCCCCTGAGTTCAATCCCTGGTACCAAAAAAAAAAAAAAAAAAAAAAAAACATGTTACATTTGAATCTCAGATAAGGAATAATTTTTTAGTAAGTATGCCAAAATATTGTGTGGGACATATGTATACTGAAAAATTATTTGTTGTTTGTCTGAAATTCAAACTGAACAAGTTTCCTGTGTTTTATCCCTATATAGAAGGAAAGGGAACAATTAGAACAACTCATGGTTGCTTTTTTTCTTTCAGTCCTTCTTTGCTCATTACTAAGCCAAAGATCAGAGTATTGGTTGAAGGTGTCAACATGAAGAAGTAAAATAATAACAGGTGGATGGGGCTGGGTTTGTGGTTCAGTGGTAGAGCGCTTGCCTAGCACGTGTGAGGCACTGGGTTTGATCCTCAGCACCACATAAATATAAACAAATAAAATAAAAGTATTGTGTCTACCTACAACTAAAAAAAAATAAAAAATAAAAAAAAATAGGTGAACCACTCTTGTGCATCATTTTAGTGTTCTGCTGAGAACTAAGTACACATGCATATATAAACTATAAAATATGAATAGTATGATTTGAAGGTTTGACAGATGAATAAAATTTTCTCATATTGTCAGTTTAAATCTGGCATTGCAGGGGCTGGAGATATAGCTCAGTTGGTAGAGGGCTCGCCTTGCATGCACAAGGCCTACCTAGGTTCAATCCTCAGCACCACAAAAAAAAAAAAAAAAAAGTTTCTTCTTCTGGTCTGAGTTGTGGTTCAGTGGTACAGCACTTGCCTAGCATATGTGAGGCACTGGGTTCAATTCTCAGCACCCATATAAATAAATAAATAAATAAAAAGATCCATCAACACTAAAAAGTATTAAAAATTTAAAAACTGGCATTGCACAATACAAGAGCAAATGATAAACTTTAGACTGGCAATTTAAATATTTTAATTTTATTTAGAATGACATCAAGTTGGGTGTAGTGGTACACACCTGTAATCCCAGTGACTCAGGAGGCTGAGGCAGGAGGAGCACAAATTTGTGGCCAGTCTCAGAGACATAGACCCTGTCTCAAAATAAAAAAAAAATAAAGAGGGGGCTGGGACTGTAGCTCAGTGGCAGGGCGCTTGCTTAGCATATGAGAGGCACTGGGCTTGATCCTTAGCACCACATAAAAATAAACAAATAAAATAAAGACATGCTATCCACCTACAACTAAAAGTGTTGTAGATGGACAGCATGCCTTTATTTTATTTTTTATTTATTATTATTATTTTTTTTGTATGTGGTGCTAACGGTCGAACCCAGTGCCTCACGTGTGCTAGGGAGGCGCTCTGCCACTGAGCCACTGCTGCAGCCCCCTAAAAACTTTTAAAAAAATAAAATAAAATAATAGAGCTGGGGATGCAGTTTGGTGGTAAAGCACCTCTGAATTCAATCCCCAATACCACCACCAAAAATAAATAAATAAACAAAAAAGATATTAAGTAGCAAATTTAAAACACTGTGACAAATCACAAAAGAGAACATGGAAGAAAGAAAAAAATCTATATTCTAAAATATATATGTCACTTTCAGTGACATCTTTTCTCTGCTTCTTAAAACAAGGGTTCCTCCTATTTTCATCTTTCACTGGACCTTGCAAGTTAGGTAGCCAGCCCTGGGAGCAGGAAGGGAGGAGATCCTGCTCCATCCATTGCAGGATATTGAGTGGTGACCTTGAGCTTTGCCCACTTGAAGCCAGTAGCACCCTCACCTTGTGACAATGAATATTGTCTCCAGACATTGCCAAACGCCTCCTGAGGGGCAAAGTCATCCCACATGAAGAAACACTGCTTTAGAAGAAATTCTAACCTCCTTGACATATAGGACCCTTAATGGTCTGGCCCTTGCTTCTCTTTTCTCAGCCCACCTCTCCCCACAGAGTGCTCTGCATTAGTCAGATTTCCACTGCTGTAACAAATACCTAAGATAAATCACCTTAAAAGGATAAAAGGTTTATTTGGTTCTCAGTCTTGAAGGTTTTAGTTCCTCATTGTTTGGTTCCATTTTCTTTGGGCCTGTGGCAGCATAGTATGTTATGACAGGAGCACAGGGTGGAGGAGCCTGTTCATCTCATGGCAGCTGAGAAGCAAAGGGGGGGGGTGTCCAATATCCCATCACAGGCACACTCCCAATGACCTAAGTTCCTCCCATTAGGCCCCACCTCCTAAGGATTCTACCACCTCCCAACAGTGTCACAGCCTAGCAACCAAGCCTTTAACACAGGGCCTTTGGAGGACATTTCATATCCAAAGTATAACAAGCTCCAACCACGCTGAGCCTACATGGGTTTCCTTGAAGTAGCCACACTTTAATTCTTCCATGCCTTGGGACACCCATTTCCCATTCCCTAGACTGCCTTTCATCAACTTCACTCAACCAATTCCTTACTAGCTTTCAAAACTCACTCTGGCATCACCCAGTCACCCACCCCCAAATCCAGCCTTCTTAGCTCTTTTCCTTCCTACCACCTGGGTGAGGCACCTGCCCTTTGGATTCCCAAACTCCTTCCTTGCTCAGAGTTCCACCTGGCTCCCTCCTGCACCTGTGTGTAAAATTTAATGGCACCAGTCTGTGAGTGAGACTGTGAGGACAGGACAGGACTCCTCTTTTGTCTCTTTATTTGGAATACCTAGCACAACACCTAATACATAGTAGGTGTTCAATAAATGAATATGGGCAGAAAGAAGGGAAGAGAAGGATGGAGAAAAAATAAAAGGGAGAGAAAGAAGAAGGAAAAGAAAAACGGAGGAGATAGGCTGTTAGAGATTTTTCTGATGTTATGTGAGTAGTAAATGTTGCTCTATATATTCAACTTTTATTTCTAGAAGTCCATTAACTAAGCCATAAAAATAAATGCTGGCCCTCATAAAAACAATATATGTCAATAAAGTGAGGTCTTTAGTACTTAAATCAGTTGCTGAGGGTTTTATTTATTTATTTTTTTAAGTCCCGGCAGAGTACTTTACCCTTTCTCTGGTGGTTATTGCTTGTTCCAGATGGTCCTGTTCAAACACTGGCTTTTCTCAAATGTCCCTTCTGGCCTAATGTGCTCCCTGCCATCACTGGCCTTATGGCTACCCATGAATGTGCAGGGAGGAACCCGTTAGTGATCAGCCACAAACGCTGAGCCCTCAGACCTGTTTCTGCTGCCACACCTGCTCTCTGCTCCTAGGCTAGTCCACTTTCTCACTGGCCACCTGAGCTGCACCTGCCACCTGGTGACTCTATCATTAAGTGATCGGAGCCTTGAAATCCCCTTAGATGCTACCAGAGTTCCTCTGCCTGTCCCCATGAACCAACCCTGGGAGGGGAACTCCCTGGGTCACTCCCTGAAACAGCTGAACTGAATAGAAAATAGGTGTGTGATCCCCTGGCTCCCTGGAAGCGGGGGGTCATCTCCCATTGGAATCAAAGTAGTACGAGGCACCAGGAAGGTGAATCCAGGCCTTGAACTTAGGGTGGAAAAGTCATTATGAATGAGAAAACGATTAAAAAAAAAAAAAAAAAAAGGAATGGTTGGGGGTGTGATTCCAGGGGTAAAACAAGCCTAGCACCAATAATAATAATAATAATATAGAAAATCAGCAGAGAGCTAACTGTAGTCCTCCCTCCGTGTCCAAGGGTCCTACATCTGTGTATGCAACCAAGCATGGATCAAAAATATTAAAAAAAAAAAAAAGAAGAAGAAGAAGGGGGTCCTACTGGGGACTGATATGGAGAAAAATAGGCTATAAGCAATTTATGAATATGTGAAAATGAGCCTCACTATTATGTATAACACTAAAAAAGAAAAAAAGCATAAAAAGCAAACAAAAATTTTTCAAAAAAATTGCATCTGTACTGAACAAGCACAGACATTTTTCTTGTCATTATTGCCTTAACAACTCACTGTAACAACAACTGACATTAGCATTTGCATTGTATCAGGTGTTATAAGTCATCCAGAGATGATATAAAGTATACAGGAGGACCTTCATGGCTTATATGGAAATTCTATGCCATTTTATATAAGGGACTTGAGCATCTGCTGGTTTGAGTGTTTTCCAGGATCCTGGATACAATCCCCATGGATACCAATATTCTCTTTTGCTGGAATAATCCTTTTTGAGGCATTTGCCAGTTTTTCCATTTTTTTTAAGCCTACCACCTGCCCCCACCTTAGAATCCAAGCACTCTTGCTCTTCTGGGCTCATTGTCTCCAAAGGAAGACTTTATCAGGCAAGAAAGAGAACTGCTGGGTGGGGTGCAAAAAGCTGAAAACCTCAGGGGAGTGGAGAAGACTTTAGAATAGGGCCCTAAAATTAGCAAAGGTAAAAGCAGGGGACAGGGTAGGGATGGTTAGGGACAGTGGTTGTTTGCATGGAAGACTGAAAATTCATCCCAGGCTGACTGGGAAAAACATTGACTAATGGGTTCCAGAGGGAGGGCCCTGCATCTACCTCCTGATTGAAGTCATACAAACAATGAAACCCCCAGACAGGTGTGGGAGCCAGGAGCCGGCGGTAACTGTGCCCTCCTCCCAAGAAGAGCCCAGATACAGCAAACCAGAGAGAAAAAGCATGGGAGTGTCCAGGCTCAGGACAACATGGAGACGGACAGAGCCAGGATGGACCCTGATGAACCAGCCCGTGGAGACCAAGGTTGTCAGGCGCCTGGGCCCCATGGAGACCCCAAAACATATACAAAACTGAGCAAAAGAAGTCAAACAAGATGGAACGTCTGTCACTCCGGGGGAAAAACATGGCTCACTGCAAAAACCAGTAGGAGATTGTTTTGGCTGCTGGAACAGAGACTCAAAATTACCAATGGCTGCATCAGGAAAGAAGTTGATTGCTCGCATGAAAATGTCAAAAGGTAGGTGGTATCTGGCTATCCCTGACCAGATGCCAGCTGTCTTGTGACCTGTCTTGTTCTTTTGCAAGCAGCTGTATAGACAGCATGAGCTCTTTTCTAGTTCTCACTCTTGTTCCTTCCTCACTGGCCAGACGGTCTGGCAGCCTAGCTGCAAGGGAGGCTGGGAGATGTAGCCCGTGAGCTACCCTGCTGGGTGGAGCCTAGCCCATTGTCTCCTTTGTTTGTTCTGCTGGGCAACAGATAAGAAACTGGTATTGTTTTTATTGTGGATGTGGTTTGTCTCCCAGAGTTGTATGTACTGCAAGTTTGGCCCCCACTGTAATGGTATTGGAAGTAGTGGATCTTTAAGAGGTGGGGCCCAGAGGAGGCAATTAGGTCACAGAGGCCCCATGCTCAACAGAGGATTAAGACCTTCTGGCCCAGTGAGTCAGGTCTTGTGAGATTGGAATGGTTCCAGTTGTCATAAAATGAGCTCAGCTGTCTTAACTGGCTTCCAGGTTCCCTCTTTTATTATGTGATCTCTCCTGTATTTGCCACTCTCCACTTTTGCATGCATTTCTGCTATGATGCACCAGATATGGTCCCTTGCTCTTGGCCTATCAGTCTCCAAGCTAAATAAACCTCATTTCTTTATAAGTTATTCAGCCTCAGGGATTTTGTTATAGCACACAAAGAGAATGAAGAAGTTTACCAGTAACATAAAGGTGTCAGGGTGCTTGTTTTTCACAAATCACAACCTGTTCATCCAATGTCAGAGCAGGCCACAGATCAGGCATGGAACAGACAGTGACAGTAATCCAGGGACTTCAGGAATACAGCCAAGGATTACAGACTCTTCCATTATGAATGTCTTGGAGTCTGGTGCAACCCTGTGAGGGGAAAGGAGCTCTGCTAATGACTAGGGATGAATTTCCTATAAGCCCCACAAGTGGGAATTGGAGATGAAAGTAATTTCGTTTAGAGGCAATAAAGACGGTGATGATTTTTGCTTGTCCAGTTGTAACTGATTCCCTCTCCAGTGGCATCACTGCTAGAAATTCTCTACTTCTGCTGAGCCTTTTCCTTTCTATTACACTCAGCTGGGGTCTGGCATGTAGAGCTGGAGAGAGACTCAGAACGCCCAGGTGGGGGTTCTCAGCTGGTATGTCATGGCCCCAGGAGGACCATGAACCAGATATGCCCTCAAGTCTTGATTCATGGCCAACATTTCGTTTTCTCCCTCCAACTGTACACAGTCAGTTGTTTTGCCCTGTTGGAGGGAGCATTGAGCCCAGCGGATCCTGCCACTCTGTTTAAAACTGTCATCTGACAGCAGACTTTCAAGCTAATTCTGGAACAGAAGAGGCCCAAGTTCTCTGTCGACACTTTATTTGCCATTTCATACAAATTATGTGACTATTTAGGTCATCATTTTTCTCAGTTGTCTTGCAGGTTGTGGTTAGGAAGTTGGTAGCAAGATTGGCTGTGTTTAATTGCATTAAATTTGGCCTATGTAATGCTGCCTGCGTGCATATTTGAAGTGTAGCCTATGCATAGTGAACTGTAATCTAACCTGATGTATAAACAGACTTAATCTAGTCTTGTAACAAGTAGAAGAGACTCAGCCGATCAGCGCAACAGAGTCAATCACATAGAAGTGGAATCAACTCTTCAGCCCATGTTCAAATAAGGCAAAAGCCAACCTGTGACTCATTGAGCCATCTCTGGACCTCACTTCCACTTTCTGTATGCCTCTTTACTTCCTTTCCTCTGGCTATAAATATAACCTGTATGTGTGGTACAGTGGACCATTCTGAGCTATTTGTGGTCTAGATGGCTGCCTGACTCTAGAATCACAAAGCCAATTAAGATCTGCAAAACTCGTTTAGTTGTAACTTTGCCTCTCAACTGACGGAAGAGAACAAAGTCACGTGCCATTCCAAAGTGAAGATCTGAAGAGAAGCAGGCAAAGGCCCTGCAGTCCTGCTTGACCCAGGAGCTACACTGTGTCCACACAGGAGCCCCAGCCCCTCAAGGCTACCATGCACTTGAAATGGAGCTAGTCTGGACTGAAATGTGCTACTAACTATAACATGCCCTCAAGACTTTGAAGACTTGGTATGAAGACAAAACAAAACAGGAAACTCATTGGCAATGCTTTTATAGATCTCAATTTGGAGGATAATATATTGGATACATTGGGTTAAATATTATTTAAGGGCTGGGGCTGGAGCTCAGCGGTAGAGCACTTGCCTTGCACATGTAAGGCATGGGTTCAATCCTCAGCACCACATAAAAATAAATTAAGATATTGTGTCCATCTACAACTAAAAAAAATTTAGATATTATTTAAAATAAATTCACCTGCTTTTTACTTTTTTAATGTGACTTCTAGAAAATATCAAATTATGCAAGTGGTCTGCACTGTATTTCCATGGGACAATGCTATTCTAGAGAAAAGAATAGAGGAAATGATCTTCAGCCAGAAGCAACACCTTCCTTGAAGTGCATATCATGTAACCCACCAGTGTTGTTCAGAGCTTGAACCAACATTTTTAATGTATGAATGATCACGCAAAGTCTTTTATGATTTCTTCATTATTTATGTATTGCATTTAAAGTTTCATTTCATGCAGTTGGAAATAGCATAAATGGGTATAATGTTGGATGGTGGGAGTTGGGAAATGTATCTAGTTGTTTTGCATTAATTCTTAATGGAAATGCAATTATGTTTTTCCATTCTTTTGACTGAATTAGTTGCATCACCTTGTAATGCACTATGTGTGTTGTAGACACTTTAATTTTGTTAAAATTTGGTTAGAACAACTTTTTCCATTTAGACAAGGTGTTGTCAAGCCATCTTCCTCTGCTTCTCCAGCTAACTACAATTATAATTCCTAGAAACAACATAAAAGGCAACTGAAGCAGATACATGGAAGGTGGGAAGAATAAGGACTGGAGGACCAACCTCGCAAGAGGTGTCTCCACTGATCACCCTCAAAAAGAGGGGAATCCAGCCGGGCGCGGTGGCGCACGCCTGTAATCCCAGCACTTTGGGAGGCTGAGGCAGGAGGATCGCGAGTTCAAAGCCAGCCTCAGCAATGGCGAGGCACTTAGTAACTCAGTGAGACCCTGTCTCTAATAAAATACAAAAAAGGTCTGGGGATGTGGCCCAGTGGTCGAGTGCCCCTGAGTTCAATCCCCGGTACCAAAAAAAAAAAAAAAAAAAAAAAGGGGAATCCAGGCCTGACCTCTCCCAACCCCAACCTAGCAACAGAAAGTGACCAAGTAGGCTCATTCCTCACTTGATGGCATGGCGGTCCCTTTGACAACAGCAAATAAGCCAAACAACACTGGCAAGAGGGATCCTGCCACAATGAGTATCCAGCCTAGAAGGTTCTCTTTCCCTGATGGTCCTGAGACTACCTCCCCCTAACACCAAGAGGTACCACCACATGTGGGGCTGCACAACTAAAATAAATTCTACCACAGGAAGTACCCACTCTGGGGAATCTCTTTGTCTTCCCAGGTCTGAGGTCTACCCAGAGACACTGGGTGGCCCAGGAGGCACCAGGAGGGAGAATCCCATCATGGTGAGTTTCTTGGGCAATTCAAATATATGGGCAGGTCAACCATGTTCATGGATTGTGAGGACTCAAACTAGTTAAGATGCCAATTTTCCTCTACATTGATCTAAAGAGGTATGATGTAATTTCAAATAAAATCCCAGCAAGGATTTTTGCATGCATAGACAAGTCATTCTAAAATTACATGAAATGATGCAAGCTAGTCTATCCTGACAAGGGAGAATCTAAAGGAAGGATTCACTCTTCTGAGGTTATCTTACTAAAAAGCTATAGAAATCAACACAGTGTGCTGCTATCAAGAAAAGAGACATTATAGAAAACCCAAAAGTAGACCCAGACAAAGGTGCTCAACTGATTTTTTTACAAAGGTGCAAAAACAATTCAATAGAAGGAAGACAGCCTTTTCAACAAATGGTGCTAGAGTAAATGGACATCTGTTGGCAAAAAAGTGAACTCAATTGAAACCTTGTTTTTTATGCAAGAATGAACTCAAAGTAAAGCACTTGCCTAGCACGTCTGAGGTCCTGCATTCAACCCCTGGTACCACCAAGAAAATAATAATAATAAACTCAAAATGGATCATAGACTTAAGTGTAAAATGAAAAACTATAATCTTTCAGAATCAAACACTGGAAAAAAGTCTTTGGCATATAGCTCTTTGTAAAGAGTTCTTAGATTTGACACCAAAAGCACAATCCATAAAATTGATGTCATCAAAATTAAAAAGGTTTGTCTTGCAAAAGATGCTGTTAAGAAAACAAAAAGATAAATTACAGACTGGAGAAAAAACATTTGTAAACTATATATCTGACAAAGAACTAGTACCCAAAATACACAAAGAACTAAAACTCATCAATTAAAAAACACCAATCATCCAATTTTTAAAATAGCAGAAGATGGGAACAGAGGCATTTCACTGAAATGTAATGCATGGCAAGTAAGAATTTGAAAAGAAGTTCAGCTTCATTGGCCATCAGTTATGCAAATTGAGATCACAATGAGGGGCTGAGGCACAGCTCAGTGGTAGAGCACACTCTTTTCTCCTTTTTTTTTGATACTGGGGATTGAACTCAGGGGCACTCGACCACTGGGCCACATCCAAATACATTTTTGTATTTTTTTATTAGAGACAGGGTCTCACTGAGTTGCTAAGGGCCTCGCCATTGCTGAGGCTGAATTTGAACTCGCGATCCTCCTGCCTCAGCCTCCCAAGTGCTGGGATTACAGGCGTGCGCCACCACGAGAGCACATTCTTAACATGCCTGAGGTTCTGGGTTCAATGCCCAGCACCCTGAAAAATAAACATTTGGAGAAACTAAATCACTCATGCATTGCAGATGGTAATATACAGTGCCACTGCCACTCTGGAAAACATTCTGACAGCCTGTAATCCCAGAGGCTCAGGAGGCCGAGACAGGAAGATTGTGAGTTCAAAGCCAGCTTCAGCAATTCAGTGAGCCCCTAAGCTACTTAGCAAGACCTGTCTCAAAATAAAATATATTTTTAAAAGGGAGGAGGGACAGTAGCGCCTGGGGATGTAGCTCAGTGTTTAAGTGCCCCTGGTTCAATATCCAGTACTAAAAACCAAACAAGAAAAACAAACCAAAAAATGGCTAAGCACACAGCTGTCAAATATCCCAGCAATTGCACTCTTGAACACTTATTCCAGATAAATGTAAACTTTTGCATACACAGAATGCTTATACCATTTTTTAAAAAATAATAGTCGAAAAAACTGGAAAAAGCCTAGCTATCCTTCAATGAAGAATGGGTAAAAATGGAATACTACTCAATGATAAGAAGGAATGAAGTATTAATACTTGCTACAACTGGATAAATCTCCAGAGAATTATGCAGAGTGAAAAAAAGCCAATCTCAAAAGTTTATACCCTGACTCCATTTGTCATTTCTGAAATAACACAAGTTTAGAAATGAAGAACGAATTATTATTTGCCAGAGGTTAGGAGGAAGGGGGCAGGGAGGGAGATTGGTGTGACAGGGGACAACAAGAAGGCCCCTGGCAAAGGTGGAACAGTTCTGCATCTTGATTGTGAGAGCGAAACAACCCAGAATGGACTTCTTCAATTAGGACACCTTAAAGAGCAGCAAGGAGTGAGAATCTTTTGAAACAGCAACCTGATATTTTCCTGCTAATATTCAATCTTGATCCAATCTTGCAAATAGCAAAAGAATGAAACAAAAAAGAGACCAGTGACAAACTAATGCACACATTTAGGCAATATTCTGGATTAGCACCTAATGTTGGCATTTTTTCTGCTCTTTCCTTTTTTTTCTTTTTCTTTTTGGAGGTTCTGAGGATTGAACCCATGGGTGCTCTACCACTCAGCTACATTCCCAGCTCTTTTTCCATCCCAATTTTAATTTTGAGACAGGGTCTCACTATGTTGCTAAGGGTCTTGCTAAGTTGCTGAGGCTGGCCTTGAACTTGTGATCCTTCTGCCTCAGCCTCCCAAATCTCTGGGATCACAGCATGTGCCACTGTGCCTGGCAGCTACCACTTTTCTTCCTTCCTTTCTTTCTTTTTCGGTGATGATTTAAAACAAAAATCATGATGTGGTACATAAACAAAAAATCAGTTGACAAATTACCCCATTGTATGAACTTCAACATTTGGCTGAACATTTAGAAAAGGCCCAAAATGAAAACAAAAGATGTAAACAAAGCACATCATGTTACAATTTAATTAATCCATCCTTCCCTCCTTCAGGAGATGTTAAAAACTTTCCCCTTGACAAAGATACTTGCTAGTATTTTAAAGAAAAAAAAAAAAAAAAAAAAAAAGAAGAAGCAGTGGGGCACTAGAAAAATAACCCATCTTAACTGAAATGAAACAGAAATAGTGCTTCCTCCTAGTTATTCCAAACAAATAAAGAAGGGGCTCTGAAGGCTATTTTAGTGCTTGATTTTCAGTGATTCTTTTTTAAAAATATTTATTTATTTGCTTTAGTTGTATACAATGCGTCTATTTTTACATAGTGCTGAGGATGGAACCTGGGCCGCGCACATGCTAGGCGAGCGCTCTACCGCTGAGCCACAACCCCAGCCCTCAGTGATTCTTTTAAATCAACAAGGAGAACTATCTTTTTTTGGGGGGGGGTGAGGGGGATGGGTACCAGGAATTGGACTCAGGAGCCCTGGACCACTGAGCCATATCCCCAGCCCTATTTTGTATTTTATTTAGAGACAGGGTCTCACTGAGTTGTTTAAAGCCTCACTGTTGCTGAGGCTGGCTTGAGATCCTCCTGCCTCAGCCTCCTGAGCCGCTGTGAGAGAATTATCTTTAATAACAGAAAGACAAGAACAAACCTTTCTGATAAGTACAAGTGTTTCTCTGTCAATTGTCAATCGCACCATAAATTCTACCCATCTTCCTCTGAGGGGTTAAGCTTTCAGGAATTTCAAACAGCGCTCAGAACAATCCCACAATCATCATGACTGTATTTCTCCACCCCCTGCCAGTCAACGTGGATTTCTTTTCTGTGACACCACACTAGCATATTCAGTCAGGAGGGAGCCTTTATGTACATAGAATTGCCAACTCCAATGTTCCACAGATAGACTAGATCTATCAAAAACACGGGAGGACTCTCCCCTGAATGATCCTTTCATAGCGCCATTTATTTATTGCTTATTTATTTGTTTGTGGTGCTAAAGATTGAACTCAAGGCCTCACACATGCTGGGCAAGGACTCTACCGCTAAGCTGAACTCCCAGACCAACTGGGCAATTTTGATAGCACTTTGTTGATTTCAATAAATTTAACACAATTTCAATTTGAGGAATGATATCAGGTCCCTGATTTTTCCAGGAAAGTAGTTGTACCGATAAGAGAAGAATTCTAAGGACTAAATACCTCAAAGAAGATGTTGACTTTCCTAAACTCTTACATGTTCTTGCCCAATACCCTTTAAAGCCTGAAGCTAAGAAAGGGTTGAAGGCTACCATGGAAGATTTTATAAGCTAGGGACTCATTATTCCTTGCAGCAGCCCTGCTGCTGTGTTTACTATGTTCCAGTAAAAAGCCTCTTGGGCATAGACACTGATTTACACAAGACCATAGGACCATAAATAAGATTGTGATTTCTTTTTTCCCAATGGTCCTTAATCCAAATTCTATTTTGTCTTCAGTTCCACCTGAAGCCACTCACCACTGTGATGGGCTAGGGTTCTTCTGACATCCCATTAGAGCCTGGTAGTCAATATTTATTTCCCCTCTCACGGGGAAAATCAACAATCTACCTGGACTGTTTTGCTTCAGGATTTGACTGAGTCTCTTCTTATTTCTCTCACATTCTTTTCTTTCAAATGTTTTTATTAGTGCATTATAGTTGTCCATAATAGCGGGTTTCATTTTGACATAATCATACACACATGGAATATCATTTGCTTCATTTCAGTCCCCAGTATGTCCTCTTCTCTCACCTTCTTAATTGAGAATTTGAGGATTTGAGATTTCCTTCTGAGTCTGTTCTAATATAATATGTAGATGGTCTTTTACGATGTTAAAAAAAATGATGAGCAGGGCTTTAAGACTGAGTGTGTGTATTTATTAGAGACCTTAGTCCAGGAGAGGTTTAAAGTCTTCGAAGAGAAATTAAAATTCTGCTGTAACAACAACAAAAACAACAATGATAGCCTCATGATTTAGGGCATACCATATCTCAAGAAGAGAACCTCTCACAATGCAAAAATTATAAACTATTCAAAATTTTCCCATACACACTCTTACAAAACAACTCTAGGGTCACTTGGGTTGCTGTGTGCTACGTATGATGAGGGTCAGTCCCTTCTGCCATACATACTCTTTGCGTGAATTGGGCCCCTGAACCTCTGCCCCAGGAAAATACCACAGCACCCAAAGGTGGGGGGGGGGTGCCTAATTATCATAAGCCCTTTTCCCTGTTGTCCCAGCAGGATCTAAACACTAGGAATACTGACTCAATCACCTGAGAACACTCAGAGGCCTGTTGCTTTTTTCTTCTTTTTTAGTTTTAGTTTGTTTTTAATTGACACATAATTGTACATATGAATGAAGTACTGTGTGATACTTCCATATAGGTACACATTATAGAATGATCAACATAGAATTTATAAGGCATACATAATGATTTAGCATATCTAGCACCTTAAGCATTTAACATTTCTTGGTGGTGAGAATATTCAAACTCCTCTCCCCTAGTTATTCTGAAATACAGAAATATAATATTGTTAACAAGAGTCATGTTAGTGTGCAAGAGAACTTTGGAACTTAGTCCTCCTATCTGATGACAATTTTATACCTGTCAACCATTCTCTCCCCATCCCTTCCTCCACTATCCTCTCTAGCTTCTGGATACCATTCCTCAACTTTCTACTTTGAGATCACATTTTTTTAGAGACCCGTTACCATTTCACTATTTCATTAGATCCAGCAGCTAAGACATAGTTACCTGGTCTAAGTGGAAGCCTCACCTGGCTGAGTGCTGGGTTCTCCACTCAATATAACAGTGTCCCACCTGCACACTCTTTTCCAGATGGAAAGTGCTCAGAATCTCTCAGCTAGTTGCCTGACATCCTATGTCCAAATGTCACTCTCCCTGCAATACCCAAAACCCAGCCATTCCCCTCCCTTGACTGAAAAAGAGAACTTCATGATTGTTAAGTCTGTCTCACAGACTCACCTATGTCCTACACAGACTTATTACTGATTCCCTAGATAACCCTGACCTGATTTTATTTGAAAAGGGTTTCTTTTTTAAAATAAAAAATTTAAGTGATTAGGCATATCCTACTAGCCCAAACCTGAATTCAACTTTGGAATATAAACTATTCCCAGAAACCTAATCAGCTCAGAAGGCTGAATTAATTGCCCTTGCCCAGATATGCCAACAAGGAAAGAATAAATGAGCAAATACACAATATTGATAGTAGATGGGACTTTGGAATTCTTTGGAAACAAAGAGACTTTCTTAGGTTGACAGGATCCTCTATAAAACCTGGGTGAAAAATTAAAGAACTTTTAATGCTTTGCTTTTATTTAAGGAAATAGCTACAATAAAAGTGGAAGGTCATTCAAAATGCAAAGACCCTGAATCTCATGGAAATGCTTGAGCTGACCACTATGCCAAAAAGGCAACATTAAACAAGATAATTGTTCCAGTAATACCACAGTGCCACAGAAAAGAGAATTCAAAGAGGCTGCTATTAGCTGTCAGAGACAAGCTCCTGATTCAGAAAAAAGCAAATGGGAAAAATTAGGATGCTTACTGCATGCAAATTACATTTGACTCTTTCAGGGTAGTTGGCTGGTAATGCCAAAAAAAAAAAAAAAAAAAAAAAAAAAAAAAGCCTGAGAAGGGAGTTTAGCAAAACTGTTTTCGTGATATTATACATGATAGAAGAAATAAATTGGCAACAGTGTTAGACTAACACAAGTGGGCTGCTAATTTTAGAGGTATTGGAGAGAATGTTTCCAAAATGTGTTCTACCTGCCAGTTACACAATTCTGGCAAAATCATATAGATCAGACAGGGACAGGAATCAAACCTTAAGAACCCTTTGTGCACTACAGATGGACTTTATATAAAGGCCTCCTGCACTAGGTCATGAACACATTCTGGTTATTGTCCATTCACTCTCGGAGTAGGTTAAATTTTCTCTTTGCCAAAGAGCTGCCAGGCTAACTATGCAAAAAAAAAAAATCTTACTTTTGTTTTTCCAACTTGGGAAGTTTCCACTTATCTCTCTAGTGACAAGGACATCCATCTTAATGTACTATTAATAAAGAATTTATAGTTTTGTCTTTCACTCCAAAATTTGTCATCTATAATCCTCAGGAAAAAAAAAATAGAACTAGCAGAATTCTAAAAATTAGCAAAGACCTTGGAAATCCGTGGCCTGAAGTACACCTGTAGTGTCTTTAACATTGGCTCTTTCAAAACCCACAGATTACCCTTTATGAATTAATAACAGATTGTCCCATGTGCTTGGGAACTCTACCACCAATCTTACATTCTTTCTGCTGTGAGTTGAACTGTCTCCCTTCAAAAGACACTTTCAAGTCTCAACATCAATACCTGTGAATATGACCTTATTTGGAAATAGGATCTTTGCAGATACGATTGTTAAGGCTCTCCTCCAATAAACAGGTGTCCTTACGAGAGGAAATTTTAGATACAAAGACACACATCCAGGATGAAGAGATTGCAGAGATTGGAATGATGTTTCTATAAACCAAGGAACCTCAAGGATTGGCAGCAACCATCTGAAGTTAGAGAGAGGGAAGAAAGGATTGCTCCCTGGAGTCTTCAAAGAGTGAGAGGAGGCCCTGCAACATCTTGATGCTATGCTTTCTGCCTCAGGAACTGTAAGAAAATAAACATCAGTTGTTTTAAACTACCCGATTTTTGGCACTTTGCGATGGTAGCGCTAAGAGGCAAATAGACTACCTTCTTTACAATCACCTGTGATTAATGACAACAAGGGACTTCATGATACTTCCAGCTATAACATCAACAGGCAAAAACTACTCTTCCAAAACACTCCCTTGAATATGCCCTTGAAACTCAACAGAAAGGACCTTACTGGGCACAATTAATGAATTCCACAGCAATAAACCTTCAAGGTAATGGTCCTTGGATACATGTTTTCCAGCTCAAAAGATACAATAGTTTCCATTCCATCTGAGACCTTAAACATGGTGCTTAGGAGTCCTCCAGAAGCTTCCAGCTTCAGAGGTGGAGGAACAAAGAGTGTATCTCAGAGAAGACAGCTTCCACTCATAGTGATGGAAAGAGGTAAATTTTCAGATTCTTCAACAATTTTACAATTTCCTTTTTACATTGTTTTCTATTGCATCATGTTAACACCTAGAACACTCATGTAATCCCTCACCTTCCTCCTTTTATTTCTGACCCCTGTGGTCTCTTATCCCTGTGTTAGGGTACTGGGGTGGGTGGGTAAGGGGAGTAACTGTGAAATGAAATTGACCAAATTGCGCATGTGTGAATACATCACAATAAATTCTACTTTTATGTATAACTACAATATACCAATCAAAAATAAATAAACAGCTGAGCGTGTGGTGCAATCTCAGCCTGTAATCTCAGTGGCTCTGGAGACACAGGCAGGAGGATTGCAAGTTCAAAGCCAGCCTCATTAACTTAGCGAGACCCTGTCTCAATATAAAAAATATAAAGAGCTGGGGATGTGGCTCAGTGGTTAGTGTCCCTGAGTTCAATCCCTGGTACCAAACAACAACACCAACAGTAAAAAAAACAAAACAAAACAAACCCACAATAAATAAATAAAAGAAAGACCAACAGTAGAGTAGAGAAAGGGAGAAAGGCAATGGGAGAACAGGGAGAGAAGGAAAAAGGGAAGTGCTGGAGATTGAGAGGGAGAAAACCATTTATGAATAAGTCAAAATGAACCCCCATTATCATGTATAAGCATAATGCATTAATATAAACACCTTAAAAATCACTTGACAATACCAGAAAATAATACGTATGTTACTCTGAAATTATTTGGATTTTTGGAATAAATCGGAATTCCAGAATTAATTCTACGCTTTCTATTCCATAGTAATAGCTTATTTTCTAACATCTATTGACAAATGAATGGTTATATCAATGATCTCCTATCCATAATTCTAAAAAAATAACTTTTTCCCCTCAAATTCAGCTCTAGCAGATGGATTATCAGCTTAGGTCTCTCCCACCTTAGTCTCCCTTCTAGTCTTTCTTTGCTTATGAAACTCATTTGCATTATTTCTTTGCTGGTTGATTGACTTCTTATGAATGTCCTATTTCCTTATAGACCAGGACTCCCCTTTTGACTTCCACACACCCTTGAGTGACAATCAGAGGCATCTATAAGTGAACGTGTGAATGAAGACATACATTTTCAGGTGATAAGCTAACTAAGATGAACCTTAAATAGCCATTTCACATCACACTTAGTTATGAAAAATTTTACTTCAGTGTCACTGGCTGCTATTTGTTGCAACTTGTAGAAAAAAAAAGAAAAGAAAACTTCTCTCTTTTCTTTCTTTCTTCTCTCTCTCTTTATTTTTTTTTTTTGGGGGGGGTGTACTGGGGATTGAGCCCAGCTCTACCATTGAGCTGCATCACCAGCTCTTTTAATTGTTTTTTTTTTTTTTAATTTTGAGTCAGGGTCTTGCTAAATTGCCCAGCCTGACCCTGAACTTGTGATCCTCCTGCCTCAGTCCTCTGAATTGCAGGGATTATGGGTGCACACCACTGTGCCTGGCTCACTTTCTTCTTTCTTCTTTCTTTTTTCAATTTGGTGCTGGGGATCAACTCCAGGGCTTCCTGCATGCTAAGCACACCACCTTCTCTCTGTGCTCTTCTCTTCTCTCCACTGTGGAAGGTTAAAAATAAAATCAACTTTTAAAGATAGTTAAAAGGGAAGTTATAACAAAATTTGAATTCTTGCCCTCTTGTACTCTGCCTTTGACACAACAGACCTCCAAATAGTGTCTGAAAAATGATAGATAATTGCTATTCCTCCTATGAAGATAAGATCAAGACAGTAACCAATGAACCTGGAATAAAAACCATTTCCCTATCTCTTTTATCTCATTCTATATCCTATACTGTTGCTCAACCACCAATTTTGCATTTTATGCCAAACTAGAGAATTTGTCTGTTTTAGAAACACAAAGTGTAAAAACAAACCCCAATCAAGGATACAAAACTATTGGATATTTCAGTCAACCCTGCTACCATTTCCCTAACTTTCATAGCTAAGTGGGATAAAAATAATAATAATAAGACATTGAAAAAAATATGTAGTATGTTTATATAACCTTGCATTGTCAAAAACAAAAACAAATTAAAAAATAAAACATGTTTTCCACAGGCCAAAGTACTGCTCTGAAGCCACAGGCTGAATCTGTAATTCCTTAACTGACATTTCTGACAAAAATATAACTCTTGTTCCTTAAATAATTCAGGAGGACAACTTCTTTATTTGCACTCCTGTTATTTAGTTACCCCCAAATTATCAATCCCAACCTCTAATCTTGTAAAAATTGGATCTTGACTTAAATCAACAAATACTTCTGCTGAGATCCATAATGTCCTGACAGCCAATTCTAATCAATCTGGCACTAATATTGGGATCATCCTAACCAAGACAGTTTGTTCTTTTCTGAGATACCTCAGTCTGCTTTGCAGGACAGTTTAATTCCACTCAAGGGGTTTATCCATCTTCAGGGAATTCACTCTGTGCTCCATTAAGAATACTGCTTCTTATTTTTTTAAATATATATTTTAAGTTGTAGATGGACAGAATACCTTTATTTCATTTATTTATTTTTATGGGGTGCTGAGGATCGAACCCATGTTCTAGGCAAGTGCTCTACCACTGAGCTACAGCCCCGGCCTCAAGTATACTGCTTCTAATATAGACCCCAAGCTTCTACCTATCCACCACATTAGAGACTGTCAGATATTTAAACTACTGTCCTTCCGTGGATTTTTGTTTCCTCAAGGATACCCAGAAGCCTCCCAAATGAGGCAAGCGCTAATTATTTGGGAGAACTTCCAGGAGATAGTTCTACCCCTCATTCCATCTTCACGTGGACTCTGAGAGCTGCAATTCCCACCATGAGAATAATGGAATCGGGGAAACCGGTTTGAACCTTGTCTCTGACTTTAGCAGAAGTCATAAATGACAATCCTGCTCTGGAAACCCAGAGAACTAGGCCGAACTCCTTAGCCGGAGTTGTCAGGGACAATCGCATAGCCCTTGATTTTCTCTGAGCCAACCCAGGAGGAGATAGTGCCACAGCAAACAGTCCTGTGGCACCTATATAAATACTAATGGGGACATAGTACAGTCTCTGACTGAGCTACAAGAAAAGGCCATCTGGCTCCTCCAGGAGGATTATGGGACATGTTTTCATCGCCTGGGTTTCATAATCGAAGTCTATGACTTCAAGCCCCTGCCATTCAGAAGCAGGCCTGGCTTTTACAGCTAGACTAATAGTCTTTTTGCCTCTGATAATTGCCCGTGTTGCAGTTCACTGATGGATCCCGTCCAGGGTCTTACCTGCTCCTGTGCTGTCGTTGTCACATCAGAGATTCAACGAGTCAGCCTGCAACAGAAGAAGAAGGGACGACTGATCCTGTGTCTATCATAGACTGCATTCAAAGGATGCTCTTCTCATCCTACTCAGTGGTTTCTTGGCAATGGCAAGAATCTGGATGTTGAGATTAATAGCCTGACTTTGTCTGTCCCTGACCAAAAGGAAAAAATTAAAAAAAAAAAAAAAAGAGGATTTTTAAAAAATAAAAATTAAGAGGCTGGGGACATAGCTCAATTGGTAGAATGCTGCCTCACGTGCACAAGGCCCTGGGTTCAATCCCTAGCACCACCAAAAAAAAAGAAAAAAAAAAAGAAAAATTAAAAAAGGAGCAGCCCCTGCCATTCAGAAGCAGGCCTGGCTTTTACAGGTATACATATTAGGTATCGACCACATCACAAAACCCACTCTCAGCTGAGGCCACTCTGAGACTGTGCCAAAATGACCAAAAATAAAAAGAGGGGGGGAGGCCACTTCACCATGTTGTCTAAGTACCAGCTGAAATGAAGTCACTCTGCCACTCACAAAATGCACAAATATCCCCCTTTCTCAGCCAAATGAATGACTACTGCTTCTTTACCAAAGACAACTCTGTTCTGGGTCTGCCCTCCTCTCCCTGTGGATCAGATGTACTGAGACATGCAGTCACAGAGTCACCCCTGTTTTCTGACAATATTCAATCTAGACCGTGACCTACTTTCCTAGGCCCATCCGCTAAATCACTCAATCAAAGCCAAACCACATTATAGGTTTTTTCCTCCCTTTGGCTGAGACATACCCCATGATTCCCAGGGTGTGTATTTCCCTCACCCCAATGAATGATCAACCCAACTTGTTCAACTACGGGTGTGTCTTTGACCAACAGGCAAGAGGGAGACACCATCGAGAGATTTATAAAAAAGATTGTGTATTAGGAAGAATCATCTGGAAAAAATGTGTGGAAAGGGCCAGAGAAAGGGGCAGGGTAATTATTTAGGAAACAATTGTACTGATCTAGGAGAGAGGCGATGAGAGACTGTGGGAAGTCTGTGGTTATTGGAAGAAAGATAGAGGGAAATCCCACGAGCAATTTTGGGAGAAATGGTAGGAACTGGCAAGCTATCATGATGTTATTCATGCAACCAGTGCATGCCAGGGCTGGTAAGATAATAAGAGCTCATGTTCCAAAGAGGGAGAACAATGACCATACCACATAGGCATGTCATTGGAGAGAGAGGCAATGGGATGGGGTGGGATGGAAGTGAACAAAAGGTGGGTGGTGGCAATGTTAGAAGGCTGGTCAGGGAAGGTCACCCTGCATGATGAGGGGCAAGCTGAGACCCAAATGAGAAGCAAGAGCTGGCCAGCAAAAGGGACATGGCTGTTATGTAGGAAATAATTGGCTGTTATGTAGGAAACAAAACCCCCTCTATTGTCTATCTTTCTATCAGTTTTTAAACCTTTAAGATTAAGGTTTTCATATAATTGTCAAATAAATATAGAGAGAGGCAGACAACTCGTTGAACTCTGGTGCAAAGTCAAGGAGAGGCACGAAGCTTTGTTGCAGAGCAAAGAGCCAGGGGAGAGCTTAACAGAGGGACATTGGAGAGGACGCAGGGTCAGATACCACAGGGGCTTGGATGCCGAGGGAAGAATTTTACTAAGGAAGGGGAACCTGATCATCCTGCAGATTCACACAGTTCATCACAGAAGCCTCTTTCCTTGCCCTTGGCTCCTTCTTTTCTTCTTTGTGTTGCCCTTCCCAAGTGCCCCCCATGGTGTTTAAGAGGCTTTCTGAGCAGTGATGTCCTGGTCCCAGGGCCATTGATGGGCCAATTTCCTAGCTTCTGACGCAGCCTTTGAAATTAATTTCCCATGAGGTGATTTGCAAACAATCCTTACAAAAAAAAAAAAAAAAAATCAATGTGTATGGAATGGCTCCGCCACTGGCTTGCCTTCATAATTACAGGGATGACCTCCAGAACGGCCCAAGGTTTGGTTAAGAGTGACCATTCCATGTCTAAAAATGAGACCAAATATTGCTTTTTAAAAATTCCAGTTGAGGGCTGGGGTTGCAGCTCAGTGGTAGAGCACTTGCCTCACATGTGTGAGGCACTTGGTTAGATCCTCAGCACCACATAAAAATAAACAAATAAAGATTTTTTAAAAAAAAATCCAGTTGATCAGGGCTGGGATTGTGGCTCAGCGGTAGAGCGCTCACCTAGCATGTATGCGGCCCGGGTTCGATCCTCAGCACCACGTACAAATAAACGCATTGTGTATAACTAAAGCAAATAAATATTAAAAAAAAATCCAGTTGATCACAGTGGGCCATGCCTGTAATCCCAGTGGCTCAGGAGGCTGAGGCAGGAGAATAGAGGGTTCAAAGCCAGCCTCATCAACTTAGAGAGGCCCTAAGCAACTCAGTGAGACCCTGTATAAATAAAACAAAAAAAATGGGCTGGGGATGTAGCTCAGTGGTTAAGCACCCCCAGGTTCAATCGACAGTACTTAAAACAAAACAAAACAAACAAACAAACAAAATCCCAGTGACCTTCCTTCCCATAGCTTTGCTGCTACCATTTTCCCCACAATAGATTTTTTTTTTTCATTTGCCTGCATTGTTCTAGAGTCTGAGTTATTCTTTTGGTGTTTTCTTTTTCTGGTTTGTTTGTTTTCCCCTCTTCAATATAGAGTGCTTTTTCCTATGTTTGAATCTTTCTTTACATTGTCTTTCTTCTATTGCTTTTTCCCCTTAATTTTTTCCCCAAGTTTCACCTATATTGCTGCTTATGCACCCAACCACTCTTGAGACAATAATATCTGAGATTGGTACTTTGCTTCACTGAAATGCATTCTGCCTGCTAATTATCATTTCTACTATCACTACCCTTTAACTCAGTCCCCTGAATGTCAGTTGTTGTTCCCAGACATAAGATCTTCATTTGGCAATTCTCCACTCTCTCCCTTGGTGAGTAATGAAATCGTCTTTTCAAAACCTATCTTTCTTTATACCTTTTGTACTCCAAACCCTTTTTTCCTCTGTGATGATATTTGATGTCTTGTGTATATGGTTAAAAAGCCCATGATTATGAATGCTGCTTGCAATATTGAGCCTCTTGATTTTTTTAATCTTTCCCTGATTAAACTCATATAATGATTAATTCTGCTTGTCTTTTGTAATTCCCTTATCTTTATTCTGGCTTCCTTAGATCTTAGAAAAAAATGGACAGAAACAAAACCCCCTCTATTGTCTATCTTTCTTTAATTGAATATATTTCTGGGGCCATGTTAGCTTTTAAAATTATATTAAATGAGTTGCATTATTTTGAAATTATCAGTGCTATGTGATATAACTGTCACTTCAATTTATTCAGTTTTTTAAACCTTTAAGATTAAGGTTTTCATAGAATTTGGGAGCTGGGAAAGACAGGTTAGTAAGACTTTCATTTACAGACCAAGACTTTGGAGGTCCAGAGAAGTTAAACAATGTATCCAAAATTAAGTAGCTCCTTCAGAGTTGGAAGTGGAAACTTGGTGCCTGATTTCCTGCCTGCTGTTCTTCCTGTAACACAACTGCATCTCCTTTTAAGGGTCATTTATATTCAAATGCCATCAGCATTTCACCATTTTTACATCATGTTCATTCGTGTTCTCTCTCTCTCTCTCTCTCTCTCTCTCTCTCTCTCTCTCTCTCTCTCTCTCCTGTATTTGTACTTGGGACACCCACAAAAGAAAAAAATCTTCCAATAAAATCTAGAAACATGCTCTACCCTTCAATGTCCCTGGAGGTCCCTTGAGTTTTTACAGATGGAGTGGGCAGTAAAAGTCCCTGGGTTTTATTTTCAGTTCTCCTGCTGATTTGGTAAACAACTTTGGGGATATTTGCCCCTTGGGCCTTCCTAATATGTTGGATTCCAGTAAGAGACAGACTCTGAGAAAGACCTTATCTAAGATAATCAAAATGAGATGAGCAGCATCATTAGAACATCTGATTTGAGGAAATACACTTATTTTTAATCCAGAAATTTGATTCTCATGCCTCTCATAGTAGTTAGGAGTGCATTTCTAAACCTCTCATAATAAGCCCTAAACCCAGGACTTAGGGCACTTTAGACTTTTTTTTTTTTTTTAATCTCTTTTGGTGAAATTGGAAAAGGAAGTGCTGATAAAAGAGGCCTACATCTTTTATGCAGCTTTTCTCTACGTGGTGGGACATGGCCATGGCCAGTCTCTGAAATCAAGTCCTGCTAAAGCCTCATGAATGGTCCAAGGTCATGGGAATTTGCTTGCCTCCAGGAAAACTGAGTTGAGAGCTATGGTCCTCAGCCATCTTTAGGATGTCAGTAGAGGGGTGCACTGCTTCAACTTTCCAGAGAAAGTTTGAGTAGCCTTCCTGATCAGTGAAACATACATCTTTGATCTTAGTAAGTACCCGTTGGCTGCAAGGACCTGAAACCAAATAGATTCAGCTCAAACAAGAAAAAGAAATCTACGCTAGGTGAAGTCCCTTTTCTCTGTTTTGATTCCAAATTCCCTGGGAAGTGAGTCCTGTGTAAGTCAGGTACCCATCTACTAAGGCTTACAATACACAGAGGGGGAGTACAGTTAAATGCACACGAGTTTTTTTTTTTTTTTTGTTTTTTACTCTATTCTCATCAAAGAATAAATGTGCATAAGGGCATAGCTTTGAATTCAGACACATAGACCCACACCCTCACATATTCTCCTATGGTCTAAGCCACACTCCCTATGGTTTTAAATGATTCTGGAATACTTTGTTTTCAGGGTGATGCTCAATGATAGGATTCTCAGGAAACTCATAAACAAAATTCACTGCTTCATGCAAGGGAAGAAGAAATAGGAGGAAAGCAGGAAGAAAATCTATCACTTAAATGAATTATTCCTTAAACTCAGTCAGAAAGCACAGGCTCTGGAATATCTGATATAAGCCTCATGAAGGACCAAGTGACCTGCTCAAACCATGAAAATGATCATTCGCTAATTAGAAAATAAATAAATAAAACAAGGAGCCTTCCCACTGAACTCTGGGTTGAATACTCATTATATTACTTTCTAAACATCACAGAAATGACTGTAAGTGGTTTTTGTTTTCAATTCAAGGGACTTAAATACACAGGGAAAGAGAATGGGGAAGGAGAGGAGAAGCAAGCAATGTTTGGAAGCTGGAAAGCAAAAGGCTGCATAGCCACACACCTGGCTGAGAGGAGAAGCTCAAAGCCAAGTGCCCCTGGTGGGCCAGAGGCAGGAGCAACCTGTAGACCCTTGAGAATGGGAATCAGTCGCCTCTCTGAAGGTAGGGGTGAGGGTAAGAGTGGGACCAGGTTTCTACATATGGCAACCTCATTCTTCTGGTCATTCAAGCCAAAACCCAGCAATTCTTCATCCACCCCAAACCTGACACACAGTCCAACAGCAATCTCCATTGACTCAATTTCCAAACCATCTTCCAAGTCTGCCTATTTCTATTGCCTCCCTTATGACCAACCTAGATCCAAACTGCCCTTACCTCTCACCTGGATCTGCCCACTTCCTCTCATTTTCTATTGTGGCAATCAAGCTTTTGTTCCCACTTCCCTGCAGGACTTACCCACTAGTGACCTCCACATTGTCAAGTCCAGTAGTCATTCTCAGTCCCTACTTTATTTGAACCCCTCCCATCTTCTGGTTTTCAGAGTTCTGCAGTCTTTTCCTTTTCGTTCTTTCTCTCTCTTTCTTCCTCTCCTTCTCCTCCTCCTCCTTCTTCCTTTTTTTCTTCTTTTGGTACTGGGGATTGAACCCAGGGGTGCTTAACCACTGAGCTACATCCCCAGATCTTTTAAAAATATTTTATCTAGAGAAAGTGTCTCACTGCATTGCTCAGTACCTAGCTAAGTTGCTAAGGCTGACTTTGAACTACTGATCCTCCTGCCTCAGACTCCTGACCTCCCAGGATTACTGACAAGCACCACTGTGCTCAGCTCCCCCCCCCTTTTTTTCCCATTGACATCACACCATTCTAAGCTATTTTTGCTGCTTCCCCACTTTCTTGACAGCATGTATGTATCAGAGTGCTCCGCATCTCAGTCATCACTTGTCTTCTCTACTTAGTTTCTAATTGATTATATCTAAACAGTTTTAAGCATCATGCATAAACTAAGAACTTTAAAATAAATATCCCCAACCTGGACATCTCCCCAGACTCTACAAGTAAACATCTAACTGCTTATTGAATATCTCCACTTGCATATCTCATGGATCTCAAACTTAATATGACTAAAGCAGAATTCCTGATTTCCATCCCATTCCTAACACAGTCTTCCCTAATTACTCCCCACATGGCTGCTTCAGGGATTCCTTTTTAAAAGTAAACCATATTAGACATCACCCCTCTGTTCAAAACCCTTTGATGGCTCTATCATACTTGGCATAAAAGAGCCAATGAATGATATGAATGGCTTTCTGCCAGTCTGCACCCCCACCCACCCATCTCCAGTCATTCTGGTCCTTGTCACTCTTTTGCAGATTCATTGTCCTTAAATATTCAGGCATATTTCAAGCTTAGGGTCTTTGACCTCACAGTCTCTTGTGCCTGGATGGTGCTTCTTTAAGAGAACTGCAAGGCATCTTCCCAACTTCAAGGGACTCCCACTGGCCAAATCTGGGACAGTTTGTAGACCAAGAAGGAAAAAAATCATAATTGATTACAGAATTGTAATGAATAAATAAATAATCTATGAATCCATTAGGACTTTCAAGAAAATGAGGAAAGAATAAAGACAGAAAGAAAAAGCTTATTTACTACCATTGGAGGTTACTATTAGACAACCCTTTTCTATATAAAATAGTAATTAAATAGGAAGCTTTAAACATTTGCCCTGATTTCTCAGGAGGAATTATAATAAATACACCCCTGTGCATAAGGGAAAGTTCTTTAAAGAAGAATGCTAGCCAATAAACAGAAGGGATGATGGAGTGAGAAAAACTCCCTTTGCAACCCAATAAAATGGTTGACTGGGGCCAGGATCATCAATAGAGGCTGAAAATTAAAGAGAATATTGACTTGGTAAAAAAATTTCCACCCCACAGCTCACACAGGGGGAAATGTAGTTTTACACCCAATAGATTTGGCTGCCACTACCCAGCCAAGTGATCCAACTTAGCTATCACTAGAGGCAGGAAAATCTGTATTTCCCAGTATGATGAAATTCGAAGTACACAGCAATATTATGAAACATTCTTGCCAATGTGGAATAGGAAACAAGAGAGTGACAGTGTCAACCTGATTTCAAAATCTGAGAAGTGATGCATTGCCCAAAGGACACACATGCCCCATTTTCAATGATGGTTAAGAATGAAATTAAAATATTATATATGCTTTCAATTTATGTGTTGTAATGTTTTTCAATTAGTTACAAAGTTGTTAGGTCAAAAATATTTGTTTGACCCTACCTATAAAATGTTAGTTATTTCTTTTGGCCTAGGGATGATGGGGGAAAAAAGACAGTAAGGATTCCATGAATAAAGAAAGCTTGGGAATCTCTGCCATAGGGCCATTATTGTTTTAGAATTAAACATATTAGATGATATTCACCCTTTTGACTTAAAGTCATCAAAATGGTGCTCTGACTCACTGTCCCTTTCTCTGGTTTTTATTCCTGATGATTTGACATGCACAGTAATGATCATTTTATACTCTGGCCCTTCATAGCCTTGAACTTCTCCCTGTCAGTGTCTTGTCCTCCATCCTATCACAGCCACTAATTTCCTCTGCAATCTTGTTATTCCCCTGTTCTCTACTTCTTGGCTCCAAAAATCTTTTGAGATGTCCCCCACTATCCACTGACACCATCTTTTTACCAATCCCCACCCACCCTTGGCATGTCCTCTTCCCTCCTCTGTTTAGGTTCCATGATCAATCATTATAATCTCTCCCTTGCCCCGTGTCCTGAACTTCCTTTCCCTTTTTTCTTTTCATAAAGTTGCTTTGCAAACCCCTACCTTAGTCAGATCTACTTCCCTGCCACTTCTGGGTTACATCTGAGCACCTGGACTACTACTGTAAGACCCCCATATTGCTTCTCAGACCTATTCTCCCTGCAGCAGCCAGAGTGACTTTCTAACATCACCTTACTGCTTAAACCCTTCATTAGTTCCTTGCCCTTAGGAAAGCTAAAACATGTGAATCCTCATGCTCTGACCCCAACTTACCTCTCCAACATCCCCACAGCCCATGTCATACTGTGTGATTCCTGGAATCTTCCCTGTCTTCTCTCCCTTCTCTGCCTTTCCCTAACTGAACTAGTCTCTCAGTCCTTACTGTGATCTTACTTTATTGGAAGTTCTTTTGAGGAGAGGAAATGTGTATTTCCATGGCACAAAAGGTCTGGCACAGTGGATGGCATATGGAATGTGCACATAGCTAGTTGTGAAATCATGCTGAAATTTGTGAATGGTGTCCTTTAAATACATATACTTGTGCATGTCTGAAAGAACTCAGTCTTGGCAAACCAATTCTGGTTCCAACTTCCTAAGTGTCCATGGGCTTGAGCTCCTTTTCCCTTTTTATTTCATCTTTCAGCAAAATGTACAGTACGCCTTGCAAAAATCAGCATTATGACGTGAGTTACTGTGACCAAATCTCCCCCAGGGACTTGAGTACAAACCTTTTTATTTTTTTAAATAGTTTTATGCTTTTATTCTGTTTTGATATTTTAGATACTAGCTGTGGATGTTTCCAAGGAAAGTTAACTGCCAGATACTGAGATGAAAGAGTAGCAGAAGTCAAGTCCTTATCCAGGGCTGTCCCATAAGGATCCCATAGGCTCCTTGAGATGTCAGTAATGAATTTTAATCAGGTTCAGAAAAGACGGAAAAGTTGAAGTTTTCTAAAGCACTCCCTTAAGTGGGGGTCCAGGTTGGCCATCTCATTTCCTTTCTTCAAAATTAGGCTTTCTTGCCTTATATGGGAAAGATAGTCCTTTTGAGAATAAATAGAAATAGATACATGAATGAATAAATGAATGTAGGTGACTGACAAAGTTGAAATAAAAGGTTCTTCAGACATCATGAGATGGCATAAGACAAAATATTCTGGAGCGGACAAAAATAAAACCTCAGCAAAATTGTTCATACCAAGGATTCTAGTGTTTGTATACATCTTATTTCTGTATTCTTCATTTTAGATATAGGTGGACACAATATCTTTATTTTCTATTTATGTGATGCTGCTGAGGATCAAACCCAGTTCCTCATGCATGCTAGGCAAGCGCTGTACCTCTGAGCCACAACCCCAGCCCTTCATTTTTTAATCTAGAGAGCAAGGTGGTTTCTTTCCTCTTTACTAGTAAAACCTGCCTACTAATTTGCTCTGAAGCGCAGTTTATACCCTTCTATATTCTACAAAGGTACTACCAGGGTGAGTTAGTTCAATGTTTATTTCTTTCTCAAGAAAATTCAGGGGAAAAAAATCTTTGACACAAATAATAATAGGTAACAAAATTGAAATTGAAGTAACAACTATGCAGTTCCAATAGAGTTCACAGGTTACTTTTCAATTTCAAAATCAAGTCTTGCCATTCCTTACTGCTGGAAATAATTCCATTTAGACAGAGAGAGAGAGAGAGAGAGAGAGAGAGAGAGAGAGAGAGAGAGAGAGAGAGAGAGAGAGAGAGAGAGAGAGAGAGAGAGAGAGAGAGAGAGAGAGATTTTTAAGCCTCATAATGAAGAAGGTATTGTCACTGTTTTTCTGTGGCATCTCAGCACATGATTTCCTGGTATTGCAGTTGCCAAGCGGTTGTGAGCCTGCTAAAATTACACCATTTGTTTTAAATTGTGGAGTCTCAGAAAAGCATGCAATCTGCATTTGCTAGGTTAGGAAGAGAGTACGGAAATTGAAGGTTTATAGAATGGCAAAGAAAAAAGGGAAAAAGTAACAAGCCATATTTGAATATCCTTTCTTACCAGTAATCAAGTCCCCGGCTTGCAAATTAGTTTTCAAAAGAATACTGAGTGTTTCTGAAGTACTCCCAAACTCTTTTCAAGTATTTTTAGGTGAAGTAATGAAGGGGGGCGGGAATATTAAGCCTTTGGAAGGAATGTTGACTTCATTTTTGGGCATTAAGACAGTAAAGACTATTGTAACAACGTAGCGTCTCCTGCTGAAAGGACACTGCAGCAAGGTGGGGTGGAGGTTGGGGAGAATGGTCCTTGTAGGACTCTTGTTTTCTGCTGGAAGACCCTAGTTAAATTGTATATAAGTATACATGACCTAGGATATTAATTTCTTTTTATTTTTTCAGGAAGCAGGGCTTTATTCTGCAATATGGAGGAAACATACTTTGCCCACTTGCCCCAGACATAAATAGTCATCACTCAGGAACCGGACCCCTTGCAGGGTTCTGATGACAAACCAGAGCCCGAAAGTTCTTTCTTTCTTTAAACACACCCATATCATTATTTACAGAATTCACTTTTATACTGGTATCAAAAATTATACTAAAAATTTATCACTAAGCTAACTTAATTATATTTTTTCCCTCTGAAATCTCTTTGCTAAAGATCTTCATTGTCCTGGCGACTTCTGCTTCTTATTTTTTGGTGTATACTGTGTCCTTATCCTTCTTTATGTTTTCTGTGCATCTCCAGTGTAATCCTGGTGCTGCATGTGGGAAGGGGTACCTGCTGGAGGCTTACATATATACAAGTGCAATGCAAGACCGCACTTAAAAGACCAGGAATGGTCACTGGACCCTCCTGGAGCTGGCACAATCCCTCAACCCCAGTGGCGCAGTGTGCATTCCTTCTGACACATGGAGGGCCAGGATTCTAGGCGCTCCCAGATATGGGAAAGTGTCAGTTCATATGTGGCCCTTTCTCCACTAGATGTCACTGCAAATCAAACGCTAGTGCCGGACCCTCTTCAGACAGTACCAGGGTTTTAAGCGCGGTCAGTCTCTGCACTTGTGTCCTCCGCGACTGGAGAGCCCAGGGCGGGCGTGGCGGCGTGGCGGCGTGGCGGCGTGGCGCGGAACGTCGCTGCAGCGGGAGCAGCACGCCGACTCCGGCACCGTGACCCTAGAGGGCTGCCCACCAGCAGCGGGGTGATGCCAAGGCCGGTCCGCTCGGTGCGTTCCCCGCCCCCGCGCGCGAGACGGTCACGTGCAGCCGAGGCGCTGCCCCCCGCGGGCGGCGGCGGAAGAGGAGGGCGGGGCCGCAGCGCCTCGCCGCGCCCGTCGCGCAGGGTCGTTTTGGGCCGGGCGCGCGCTGAGCGCGTGCGCCACGCGAGAGTGAGTGCGAGCCTCGCGCGCGGGCCGGGCGCCGCAGCCGGGGCGGGTGGGGGCGGAGCTAGCGCGCGCGCGCCCTCCTGAGGGGGAGGGGCGGAGCCGTCGCGGCGCGCGCGAGACCGGCCGCCGCGACTGTGGGGGAGCCTGGACCGCGGCGCGTAGAGCGACTGCCTTTCCCTCGAGCTCCTCCCCGGCCCGGCCGAGGGCACTCTGCAGCGGCGGCGGCGCTGGGGCCCGCGAGGCCGGAACAGGCAGCCGGGCTCGGGCATGGTGGTCTGGGGCAACGCGGAAGGTGAGCGACCCCGGGCGGGCGGCGGGTGGGGGAGGGGTGGCGCCGGACACGCGTCGTCCGGAGACGCCGCAGACCCGCGCGGCGGCGGCCGGCCTGAGGTGCGGGTGGCGGCGGGCGCGCCGGCGCGGGCGCCACGGGCCGTGCTTTCGCGGCCTGGGCTGCCCGCAGCGCCCGCCCCTCGGCCGGCGGCCGCCGGGTTATGTAACGCGTGACCTCCCCTTCCCCCTCCGCCATGGCGCGCCGGTCCCGCCGCCGCCGCTCGCGGCCGCCCCGACCCCTGCCCGCGGCCCTTCCCTCCGCGACCCGCCGCGGACGCCGCCCGCCTCCCCGCGCCGCAAACTCCTTCCTCCTGCGCCGGCGCCTCGGCCGGCCATTGAGTCCCGCGCCATTCATTCATGCGCGCGTTCGGGCGTCCGCTCCGCTGGCGCTGGCAGAATGTCGGCGGGCGCCGGGGCTCTGCGCCCGGCCTCCCGTCACTGCTCGACCCCCGCGCCCGGACCCCGGCTTCCCTGTCGCAGTATCCGAAGGCAGTTTTTATCACTCGCGTTTCCTTGTTACTTATCTGGCACCTTAATATGCAGCGCACCTTTCCCCAACTGTCCTTACAAGTGTCCCTTTCACACTTGCACACACTGTTGAAATGACTCAGCCCCGGTGTGGACGGAAAGTGGCATTTCTGTGTGTTTCACTGCTCTTCCTATCTATTCCCAGTTTGAAAAAGCAGTAATGTTAACTTAGCATAGCTCCTTAGTTGAGCCCCCCCCCCCCAAGTTTAATTAAAAAATGACAGATGATCTAGGTCGAACTCTGTCTTTAGCTCCATATCTTCTCAGGTCATGCACTAGTAGAAATGGTACGTAGGTGAAAATAAATACTGTAGACTGGCATGCTATAAAAAGCGCTTGTAACTATTAGCACTTTATGTAACAAGTCTTAAATCTGTGTATCTGCCTGGCCTCTCTGTCTCCTCTTGTCTCCAAGAATAAGCCGTTTGCTCCTTAGGTTGAGTAATACATACCATGGTCTTGGTTCTTGCTGTGGAGTACTCAGTAACTCATCCTTTGGTTTTTACAGTCTACCTGCTTTCCAAACGTACGCTTGTGATTTCTTATAGCCTTGGCTTTGCGCTTGTAAATTCTGCTAGCAGGATGTTACCTCATGTCTTAGACTTACGTGCTGGACACTAGGATGCTCACTTAAAGTCCCTCTTCCAAAGATCCAGTCTAGAAGGCTATTTTCCCTCCATGGATAGGCTGTTTGCCATTTTTCATGAGTTATGATGATTATCTTTTACCCCTATCCTGTTTTTTTCTATTTTGTAGGTCCTTTAAAGCCAAACTGTACCAAACTCATTGAACTTTACTAATTTTATAGTAAACAATACGTATCTGTTAAGTTTTTTTTAAGAGATGGAAATTGCTCTTTAGGTATTAATTTCCATGCAGTCTCAAGCATAAAATATATATTTTTCAAAAAATGTAAAATCACTCCATTTCCCCAATCCCCAACTCACAACTCAAATTAAGAAACCATATTCTCATCAGCAACAATTAGTCATTGTTAATAAGAAGTTATAAAAACTACATATTTATACTTGATAGCTTCTGTGGTGGAAAGATAAGAACTTAGGAGTAGATTTGGGTTTGAAATCTCTGTTGTGACCTTGGGCAAGTTAAATTAGTAATATCATTGTTTTTTTTTTTTCCCCTCTTTCATAGAATGAAGACATCATTTTCCACCATGGGTAGCTGAGGATTAAATGGTGAGACCTGGGTACACATTGGTTACTCACTAAGTACTCCTTTGGTATATATCCCTTTACTATCTAGAATGAGCCTGAATGTGCTAGAGAGAAAGCATGAGAGGAAAACTAATCAAAGGAGACATTAGATACCTCTTATCTCCAAATAAAAGGAGTTTTAGACTAAGAAACATTATGATTCTTTCTGCTTCTCAGTGTATGAGTATCTGTGGCGTTTTATAAATCACAGGGTAGATTTAGCATAGCTTTTAAAAAATGAAGAAAAGGCCTGCTTTTTATTTTTCCCCTTCCTCTGAACCATTAACATGGATATTGAAAAAATCTGATTCCCCCCCCCCCCAATACAACTTGAGAAAGGGGGTGTGAGGACATAGGGATATTACTTTTTTTTTTTTTTTTTTTTAAAGAGAATGAAGTTGCAGTCTCCTTTAGTATCTCATCTACTTATAAACCATGCATGAATTCTAGTCTAAGTTCTGTTATCTTTTGCTTGAACTGTTTAAATAGTGCCTTCACTGGTGTCCCTATTTCTCTTGCTTCGTGACTATTCCCTACATAACAATCAGAGTGATGTGTTTTTATTTTTTTGATACTGGGGAAGGAACCCAGGGGTGCTTTACTACTGAGCTACATCCCCAGCCCTTACTTTTTTTTAATTTTGAGATAGTCTTGCTAAGTTGCTTAGGACCTTGCTAAGTTGCTAAGGCTGGCCTCAAACTTGTGTTTTTCCTGCCTTAGCCTCCAGAGTTGCTGGGATTACAGGTGTGTGCCACCATGACTGGTCAGAGTGACTTTTTAAAAAAACAAATTAGATTGTCATTTTCTTGCTCAAAATCCTCCAAAAGCTTCCTGTTGCATATAGAATTGAATTCAAAACTCTTACCCCAGTCTATCAAGGCATTGCCTGATTTGGCGACTGCCAGCTTCTAACATTGTCTTCCTCTTAGACTATTCATTACCTTGCTTCACTGGGTACCAAAATTGTTTGTATCTTGAATGTTATCCTTGCTACTTTTTTTAGCTGGATTACCCCTTCTTCTAAATGGTTGTGGCTCTTATCTGCACTCTTCTGTTTGATGTAAAAAGTCATCACTTGAAAGGTCTCTAACACAGAACCTGGCTTCTTCCTCTGTCACTTGATTTCATGGTATTTCTCCCTAGCATTTATTACTAGGTGAAGATAACATTGTTCACTTATTTATTGATTTCTCCCATTAGACTTGTTGGCTCCCTCTTCCCAACTAGAGGGCAGTGATCTTTTCTGTTGCATATTCCTTACTTAGAATTGTGTCTGGTATATAATAGCCCCTTACTCAAACTTGGTAAATGAATGAATGGTATAGTTGATTTGAACATTGGTTCTGGAATCAACCTGGGTCAAAATCCTGGCTTCTACCATTTATTGATTGTGCGGCCATGGGCAGGCTTTGGGTGCCTTTGTATGCTCATCTGTAAGATGACTAAAGAGGACTACAGTGAGTAATAATTGAATTAATACACGTAAAGTGCTTCTGTGAGGGTTTATACTTTTTAAAAAACTATTTGAGGACTGGGGATGTGGCTTAGTTGTAGAGCAGTAAGGCCTGGGTTCAGTCCCTAGCACTGCAAAAAAAAAAAAAGAATTAGTGTAAAAACTTAAGATTTGGCCTGAGATAAAATGTGAAGTAATTGATTTTTATATTTATTACTTTTTTTGGCTGAATTTTTGTGGGCTACCAAATTATGTTTATGGATTTGTGGAACTTGTTTAGTTTTTAATAAGTAGATTTTGTATAGGTCTAGAACAAATTAAAAAATAAACTGCTGCGAATGATGACCTGTATTTGGTCTTAATGTGTAAGTCAGGTTTTTTATTCTTCGGATCTGTGGAAGATGCTAAGAGTGATTATCTCAACAGCCACCCACTGGAGTGGCTTTTATATATTTCTCTTTGAAGTTCTGCTGGAGATATGATTGTGGTGATGAAAGGACTTGCTGGAGGCTTCCTGTCTTTAGATAGGGAAGCCCTTGAAGATCCAGTTAAGGTATGAGTCTTGTAGTATTTGGGAAGGAAAAGATGTTTTATCATCTTTAGTGTGTTGAATTTCTGCCTTTCATTTTGAATTTTTCCCCTCAAATTGTGTTTGGTTCTTAATTGGAGCTTAACACAGTCTAGCTATACTGTATATCTTTCTTTATCCTTCTGTTCTTTTCATAGTGTGTTTGCTTTTTTTTTTTTTTCTTTTTTAAGCATTTCCAGAAATAGTAAAGAATTTCTAGAGACAGTGACTTTGTAATAATAAATACTTTGAGCTAAGACAACTTGAGTTATTTTTGTAAACTAAGATTCTTCTGTGGCAATTATATTTGCATAATATCAGTTATTTTTACTTGGTCCGCTTCTCCTTAGTAAAATGCCTCTTTATAGTAGCATGTTTTATTTCTCAGTCTGAACTTATAAGAATAGGATCCTAAACTTTGGGCTTTAACAATTGCTAAATTATTACATTATTAAATAATTGCTAGGCTCTTTGCTAAGTGCATTTTCTTATTTAATATTCATAATCACCATATAAGGTAGGCCCAGTTATAAAGACACAGATTTACAGGGATGATGCTACTGGCTCGGTCACACAGGTAGATAGGAATATAGCCAGGATTTCTACCTAGTTCCACATGATTCTGTAATTCAAGATCATAACCACTCTTCTGTGAGCCACATTAAAAATAACAAGGTTTCTGTTTGGAAACTTGCCATTTTATTTTATCACATTATTTGTGAGAATGTAGTCCTCTTAAACTACTGGCAGTTTCACCATTTTTTATGACTTAAGTTTCTTTGGATTTAACTATTACTATACTTCAGTGCCTACATGTTCTTTATGTGTGAGACACTTTATTAAGTTGGTAATATGCAAAATCATTTGCATTTTTTTCTCATTATAGAAAGCCATTAAAAATAAGTCAAAGCATCGTATATCTAATGGTACATCAGCTTTGTAAATAGTTTGGAAATATTTTGAATGTAATGGATGTGATACATTTGGTTTAAGAAAACAAATGTCTTTAGATTTGCTGAAAGTTAGTTTCAGGTAACATAATAAAATTAATAAAAATATTAATGTTTTTCTGCTGATTACAGAGCAAATCTTTGTTATCTTTTTTAATAAGAAAACATTTGTGGAATATTTCAACATAAGTTTTAATGATTCTTGACGTCTATTTGTAAGACTTTCTTATTTGTAAGAACATCTAAAGGAGCCAGGCGCTGTGGCACACACCTGTAATCCCAGCACTTGGGAGGCTGCGGCAGGAGGATCCCTAGTTCAAAACCAGCCACAGCAATGGCGAGGCACTTAGCAACTCAGTGAGACCCTGTCTCTAATAAAATACAAAAAAGGGCTGGGATGTGGCCCAGTGGTCGAGTGCCCCTGAGTTCAATCCCCGGTACCAAAAAAAAAGAACATCTAAAGTATAAATTGTTGACTTAATAATTAAGTAGATTCAGAATGCTGGTGCTAGAAAGAATCTTAGATTGTATCCTTGGTCTTTTGGAGGAAAATGAGATCCAGAGAATTGTTCAACTGTGAATGAGGAGAAATTTAGGACCAAAACCTAGAGCTTTTTTTTTTTTAACCCTAAAAGTGATGTTTTTTTTTTTTTCCTATTACATTCTGCTCTGTGCATCTGTCATCCATGGAAAAATCAACATTTTGAAATCTCATATTTAAGAGGGCAGAATATTGAACAATATATTTTTGTAAAATTGTTATTTAAAGTCTTGAATTTTTTTTTTAGTCATTGGAAGCAAGTAGAAAAAAAATTTGTCCTCTATAATGTAGTTAGAAAGTATGCTCTCTTGTGTAGACAGGTAGTTGCTTTATTCACATAGGATGGTTTGAGACTCTTTTAAAGGGCACATTTGTCTCATGACTTAGGCTTAAACAAAGAGTGAGAATAGGGAAAAAAATATGGCTGTGAAGTGAACCCAGTATGTGAATAACCAACATGTTGCTTACTAGCTTCTGTCATTCCTGATCAGACCCAAGACTTAAGAGAAACTTCTTAGAAGCTTAGTCACAAAATAATGAGTGCACATTACATTTTCTAAACACCATCATTCCTACATTTGGGATTACTCAAAATTGACTTAATGCATTTTTATCTTTTAGACACTAGTCTGAATTATGTAGTTGAAATTATAGTTTAGATTCTTTGCCCTTTCAGATGCTTTTCACCAAGTTAGGAGTCTTATTCTTGTAATAACAGGCTCTAGTTCTTGATGACTTGTTGGTTTTTTATTTTAAGCCTTATTATTATTATTATTTTTTAAAGCTTGGACAGTCAATTTTATTTTAAACCTCCTCCTTTTTTGGGGGGGGGGTGTAGTGTACTGGGGATTGAACTCAGGGACACTCATCCACTGAGCACTGGGCCACATCCCCAACCCTGTTTTTTGTATTTTTATTTAGAGATAGGGTCTCACTGAGTTTTTAGCTATTGCTGAGGCTGGCTTTGAACCCTCCTGTCTCAGCCTCCCGAGCTGCTGGGATTACAGGTATGCGTCATTACGCCGGCACATGGATGATTTAAAGTGGATAATCTTTAATTTTAAAAACATTCTAACAATTCTTTAATATATTAAAGAGCATAGCTTTTGAACAAAGAAACTTTGATGTTTTATACCTTACGGAATGCTTTCACTCAGCTCTCCTCCTTTAAGTTCAGAGTCCTGGGAAGAGAAGTAGGGCAATATATATATATATATATATATATATATATTTTTTTTTTTTTTTTTTTCCCTTTTTTTTTTTTTAAGCTCCTAAGTAGTTCTGGTACCAACTTCCCAGAGTTAGGTTAGGCATCAACACTAAGGGCATGGCCTGCCAGAATCCCCTCGCTTTAGTTATCAGTCATAAGCTCTAGGATTTCCAGGCCACTCACAATTCTGATCAAGGGACTATAACTTTTAGTTAAAGTTCCCACTGCCCACTAAGCTTTGCTAATTTGCTAGAATGACTCACAGGATTCAAGAAAGCTGTTCTTGGAAGCACAGGATCAGTTAAATGAGATGTGTAGGGGGAGGATTCCAAACTTAAAGCTTTCATGCCCTTAGGACGTGTTATCCTTCCAGTACATCAGCAGTTAGTTACCAGCCAGAGAAGCTCACCCAAACTTATGTGTCCAGAGTTTTTATTGACATTTTATTACATAGGTAAGACTGAACTACAACTTTAGCTTTCTTTTCCTTGGAGGTCAGGAAGTCAGGCTAGTATCACCTATCTCAAAGTTCCAGTTCTCTAATAACATGGGTTGACCTTTCTAGCATGACCAGCCCCTGTCTTAAAACTAGGGGTCCACTGGGAATCACTCTGTTGATGTGAATTTCATATGTCAGATATGGTTTGAGGAGCCCACTGTGGGTTACGAAGACACCATACCATTTGGGAAATTTGAAGCATTCAGTCTTTCAGGAACCAGGGACAAAGGCTAGCCAAGTTCTTTATTATACAACATTAGCTGAAAAAGTGAGAACACAGCCAGGCGTGGTGGCGCACGCCTGTAATCCTAGCACTTGGGAGGCTGAGGCAGGAGGATCACGAGTTCAAAGCCAGCCTCAGCAATGGAGAGGCACTTAGCAACTCAGTGAGACCCTGTCTCTAATAAAAATACACAAAAGGACTGGAGATGTGGCCCAGTGGTCGAGTGCCCCTGAGTTCAATCCCCGGTACAAAAAAAAAAAAAAAAAAAAAAAAAGTGAGAACACATACTTGCCAAATTTGTGACAGGTAAAACTAGTAGTAATGGTAGAAGCCTAAATTCTAATCATTATATATATTCTGACATATTTATATTAACTATTGATGCAGGTTGTATCAGTATATTTATATAAAAAGATTACCTTTTGTTGAGGATTATAACTTTTTTCATTAATACAGTAGAATTTAAAGACTAGGTTGATACTCATTTAAGTCATATGTCTTATTTATGTAAATTTTGCTGCAGGTTGGGTTATAAGCTAAATATTTCTTGGTATTTTAAAAGCTCACTAATTTTGTTTCTGAAAAGTTTAATTTTGTATTTCTTTGTGAATTGTGTTTTTAGACTTACTGCTAAGTGAAAAGAAAATAAACCTATGTGAGATTTTTGTGAGTGAGGTAGAGAGGTTGATAATCTATTTGTTTTTAGAGTTGCAGAATGTTTTAGTAACTTATTTGCTGTTTTGAATTTTAGTACTTGAGAGACTGTTTAAGTTTATGCTTTTGCAGTAGTATTCTTTTGCATGTTGTTTATGCTCAGTTGAAAATCTTCTAATTGTCATTTACAGATTGTTTTGGAGCTCTCACTGTTACATGGAGCTAGAGTCTATTAGTCAAGAATAGAATGCTGAATAAATTGTTATATCAAATTAGACTTTTAGTGTCTTGAAGAATGTAGTATGGAGCTGGGGCTGTAGCTCAGTAGTAGAGTGCTTGCCCAGCACATGTGAGGCCCTGGGTTCCATCTTCAGCACTGCATTTTTTTTTAAAAAAAAAAAAAAAGGGAATGTAATATCTTTATGTTATATCTATAAAACTACTGACTTTTTTGTTTTAAAATATATAATAGGGAGTTCTTGGCATGAAGGCAAGGAAAGTCCAGAAGCAGTGGCAACTTTTTAAACATTCTATACTTTTTATATTCACTTGTGGTTATACTTAATGTAAGGATATGTGAGAAAAGAGATTGGTGAAAGATGGAACTGATAACAGATCCAGAAAAGAGTGTTTGACCATATTTTTTTAGTTGTAGTTGCTCCAAGTGATTTGTTATATGTCATTATTTATGCCAGTTTCCTTTGTGAGTTTAGAGATCTAATGAATTATATGGGTGGAATGCGCAAGATAAGGACATCCTCTAAGACAGGTTTGTAAATCTTCATGTAGATTGAACTCATGAGGCAGAAACTCTCCATATGTATCCAACTCATTGTCTATTGTTTATATATACAATGTTATACGTTCCTAAAACTTAAAAAGTAAGGTTCAACATGCTTGGTTTGACAATCAAGGCCTCAGTTACCTTGATTCATTATTACATCTGGCCATGTATTTTACAAACCAGTCAGTTCCAGAATGTTTTCTGCATTTTTTGTGGGTTTGATGATGAATTTTCTTCTGACATTGCTGCTCTCCCCTTTTTAGTCCCCTTTTGCCCCTTCAGATTGTTCTAATCATTCTCAGCTCAAATCTACCTCTGAGGAGGTCTCACCAGAGCCAGAAGAGACCCCCTTACTCTGACCTTCCAGGCTCTTCACCCTATCACATAGAAGAATTTAAGGACAGTCATGTTTTAGCAAACAGAGGAAGGAGCTTTATTAGAGAAATGTGAAGGTGTACATTTTCAGAGCAGAATGTGGGCTATCTTGAGAGTGAGAAGTGCTTTGTTTTAGTTTTATTATTAGGGTGCATAATTAGGTAGAATGTGTATGTTTTAAATGGGCCAGACTTCCATCTAGGTTGGGAAATATTAAACAAGATTGTGTTTCCTTTTTGGGTGGTCTGGACTATTAGGTAGGTATATTAGCTTTTTGTTATGATCAAAATACCTGACAAGAATGACTTAGTTAGAGGGGGGAAAGTTTATTCTGGCTCATGGTTTCAGTGGTCCCAGTTCATGCCTATTGACTCTATTGCTCTGGATCTTGGATGAGGCATAACATCATGGTGGAGGAAGACTGCTCAGCTCATGGCAGCCAGGAAACAGAGCAGGAAAGTGTATCATGTGCCAGGGACAAAATATAATCTTCCTCCAGTCACTCCACCTGCCTACAGTTACCACCTTGTAATCTATTCAAAGTATTAATCTGTCAAATGGATTAATCCACTGATTAGAATACAACTCTCAAGATCTAATCATTTCTCTTCTGAATAATCCTTCATTAACGTGAACTTTTGGGGGCACACTCATACCAAGCCGTAACAGTAGGTTTCAGCTTATATCATTGTCTTTGGATTTTGAGTGGTAGATTTGGATGATGATCAGGTAGGTAATTGGGCTTTAGAGTTACAGTCCAATCAGATGGCAGCCCCTAGCTTCAAGGAGGTTAATGTCTTTTAATATTGAGGTCTTCTTGCTGCTTTGCTACATACCAGAAAACTTACAGAGAGCTGGAAAGTTATAAAGTAATTTATGGGTTGTTCAGTGTGCATATGCATGTTGGTTCCTTTTTACCCCTTAGGCTCCTTTGTCCCACTCAGGAGTTGTTCACAAGCCACCCATTCCCCATTCAACAGGGACGTTTTTCCTTTAGAGACTCAGTTTTCTCTGTATCCCTAAATTTCTATGCTACTGCCTTTTTGGGTCTCTCCTCTAATAGGAGATTTATTTTTGTTTTTTTCTGCATTTATTGCAACTGTCAATGCCATTAATGTAGGGTCCTCTATTGTAGTTTTACTTTTTTTTCCTCTAATAGCCTAGAATTGTGGTTTATACTTACCTTAAAAAACTGCAAATTATAGTAAATACTCGGTGAATATGAAGTGAACTGTGAATTCAGACCTGGAATTTTATGGGAGGAGAAGTGGGGTGCAGGACTGGAGAGATTTTGTTACTGAACCAATTTAAAACATTCACTGGGTGAGTTGTATTTAATCCTGTTGTGAAATTCTTTCTACTTGGAGCACATAGTAGTAGCATTCTCTCCACTAAGTATATACTACTCTGGATACACTTTAGGTATAGGCAAGATCAATCTAAGACTGGCTGCATCTGAATTACCTGGGAACTTCTTAGGAATGCAAATTACGAGTCCTACCCAAGCACCCAAAGTTTCTGAATCAAAGTTGGGGCCCAGAGGTCTATGTTTTAATAGGCCTTTGTAAGTAATTCTTTTTTTTTTTTTGTACCGGGGATTGAACTCAGGGGCACTCTACCACTAGGCATCCCCAGCCCTTTTTGAATTTTATTAGAGACAGGGTCTTACTGAGTTGCTAAGTGCCTTGCCATTGCTGAGGCTGGCTTTGAACTAGGGATCCTCCTGCCTCATCCTCCCAAGTGCTGGGATTACCGGTGTGCGCAACTGTGCCCGGCTGTAAGTAATTCTGATGCATGTTCAAGCATAAGAACTACTGTTCCAGAGAAAACTCCCCTCTTCTTTGATATTACATCTTTCATTCTCTAGCTAGGTTGTCTATTACCAATCCTTCTCCTGTGGCCTTTGAAATCCCAGATTTAATGTGACCTGAACGTTCTTCCAGATAATCATTTGCCACTTCTCCTTAGTGAAGATCAGTGACTTTACTCCTTCCTGTAGACTTTTTTGAAAAATCATGTTATCTCCAGAACATTTTTGCTTTCCTTTGTCACTGATCCTCCTTACAGACATGCTGACTTTGAGGTGCACCTGAGACATCCTAATGGAGATGTTTAAGAAAAACTTTTGGGCCATGTGATTTGGCACAGAGGAAACAGAAAACTGAGGGAGGGTTTTTGGAAACTGGGTGAAGAATTCTTTCCAGCTCTGGAGAGCCAGAAAAGGAAGTCCTCCTTGGCAATTCATTAAAATAGTATCTACTTTTTCTTTCCCTTTGGGACTCTGTGATTCCAGGAAAGAAAATGATAATTTTTTTCAGAATGCACCCTTCAGTTTGTATCACATGGTCTTGTTAAATCAAGCATCATTTTGTATTTTTTGTAGTTATATACCAAATTGTGAGAGAGAGAAAGCTCTTTTATTTTGAATGGTTTGGGATGGAAATTTTTCTTTTAATAAGATCAGCCTAAGCTGGTGATGTGGTGCACACCTGTAATCCCAGCAGCTCAGGTGAGTGAGGCATGAGTCTCACAAGTTCCAAACCATCCTCAGCAACTTAGTGAGGCTCTGTCTCAAAAAGTAAAAAGGGTTGGGATGTGGCTCAGTGGTTAAGTGCCCCTGGGTTTAATCCCTGGCACCCTCCCCCCCCCAAAAAAAAGAGATGTATCTCAAACTGGGGCATTTTAACAAGTGTTTGTTATGAATTTTCAATTTCAGTTTTTTTTAATACATGTCTTTTTATCTGTGTTTCCTTCTGTCTTTTTAATCTATTTGGTTTATTTGAATAGGGAATCAAAATCATAATAAAATGCTTAAATGTTTTTACATTTTAGGGTACAGGCTGAGCCTCTATAACAGAGACTTCTGCATACAGTGAAATCAATATTGAAGTTTTCTTCTTGCCAGTAATAGTCTAAAAGTAGGCAGGGAGTACATAGCAGGTGAGCAACTCTGCATTTTCAGGTCATTCAGGGTCCCAGGTTCTTTCTGTTTTTTAGCTATTCCCTAGGTTATTTTATTTCATTTTATTTGGTACTGGGGAGTCAACCTAAAGGTGCTTTACACTGAACCATCTCCCTAACCCTTTTTATTTTTTTATTTTCTAGTTTGAGGCAGGGTCTCATTAAGTTGCTGAGGCTGGCCTTAAACTTGTGATCCTGTAGCCTCACCACCTGAGTTGCTGTGATTACAGGTCTGCACCATTGCAACTGGCTATTCCATTGGTTATTGTATTCTTTTCCCATAGTTGAAACTGGGTTACTGCACAACTGTATTCCTGAAAAAGAAGTAAACAACTTCCATTAAGAATATGACAGTCAGCCGTGTGCGGTGACGCATGCCTGTAATCCCAGCACTTGGGAGGCTGAGGCAGGAGGATCCCTAGTTCAAAGTCAGCCTCAGCAATGGCAAGGCACTTAGCAACTCAGTGAGATCCTGTCTCTAATAAAATATAAAAAAGGGCTGGGGATGTGACTCAGTGGTTGAGTGTCCCTGAGTTCAATCCCTTGTACCCCCCCCCCCCCCCAAAAAAAAATGACAGTCTTCAGCATGGGGAAGGGGAAGAAGAATATAGCATAGTTTTTTTTGTTTTGTTTTGTTTGTTTGTTTTGTAGGCATTATTGTGTTCATATCTTACTGGCCAGAACTTAGTTACTGCTTATTTGATGGATTTTTGGTACTGGGAATTGAGCCCAGGGACACTTTCCTACAGAGCTGCATCTCCAGGTCTTATCTTAATTTTGAGATAGGGTCTCACTAGCTGAGGCTGGCCTTGAATTTGTCATACTCTTGCCTCAGCTTCCCAAATTGCTAGGATCACAAGAGTGTGCCCTGTGCCTCTCTTGATTTTAAAGGAGGCTGGGAAGTGTAGTTTCTAGTTGTCACCCATTTCCCATTAAGAGGGATGGGAATGGTTCCATTCTGAAAGAAAGAGAGGGAGGGAAAAAGACGGAGGGGAGGAAAAATGAATATTGGAGGAAAGTGCCATTCTGTCAGCTGATCATCCTCACTTTTGACACCCAACTGCAAGTTTGGGGATCCTCATGGTTCAGTAATTCTCTGAATTCTCTGAGATCACATAACTTCTGAAAGTTCTTGTACTTATGATTGGATTACTTATGATTGGATTTATTATAGTGAAAAAGTACAGATTAAAATAGCCCAGGGAAGAAATACATGGGGCATCAAGAGTTCCCACATGTGGAATTTCTGGTTATTCTCCTAGTGGGGCCATGGACAGTGCTAACTTCTGGCACTTAATATGTGACAGTACTCACTGAATATATTGCCAAAAGGGAAATTCCAGGTCTTGGTGTCCAGATTTTGTGTTGGGGCTCCAACGCTTGATTGCTGGCATCGTTGACCTTTATAAAGTCTCCAGTTTTTCAGGAGGTTGATAATAAAAGCTCCCACCTTAAATCACATTGTTAAGACTATTTGGAGTGTGTTGCCACCTACAGCAACGATACCGCGGGAAAGACTGGGAATGACTGGTTCCTTTATTCTTGATGCTTCTTCTCTGTTCTCTCTCTGTATTCTCCATCCCCCTGTGTTTCCTCCCCAGTCTCTTTAAATACTCTTTACCTTAACAAGTATACATGTGTCACAAGCTCAACTTACAGGTGCGTCACACAGTGTTCAGGGCACTGAAAGATTCTTAGTTAATTACATTAAGGTCAGGTGTAAACAATTAAACGCCTCCTCTTTGGCTCTCAGCCAGCGGCCTTCTTAGCTACTTCCTCATACTAGGCTCTTACAGGAGTGGTTCACAGCCCCTGGTAAACAAAGACTTTGAATATGCAGGACATTCCAAGGGTTTAGAGGTTACTTCCCAAGAACCAAGGGCAAAGGCCAGGCTTCTTTAGGTAAGGTTAATTCTTTACTCCTCAGCTGTACCTGTGAATAGCCATCTTTTTTTTTTTTTTTTTGAAAGTATAGGAAAAATTGCATACTATATATGCATTTGTCTTTAAAAGCTGTGTGGTTTTTGTTGTTGTTGATGTTTTTGGTACTGAAGATTGAACTCGGGGGCACTTGACCACTGGGTCTCATCCCCAGCCCTTTTTTGTATTTTATTAGAGACAGGGTCTCACTGAGTTGCTAAGTGCCTTGCCTTTGCTGAGGCTGGCTTTGAACCAGGGATCCTTCTGCCTCAGCCTCCCAAGTGTTGGAATTACAGGCATGCACCACCATGCCCCACTAGCTGTGTGTTTTAATGGCTGTATTGTGTAGAGTAACACACATTTTTTTTTTTAATATTTATTTATTTGCTTTAGTTGTACACAGTTCGTTTATTTGTACGTGGTGCTGAGGATCGAACCCGGGCCGCGCACGTTCTAGGCGAGCGCTCTACCGCTGAGCCACAATCCCAGCCCAGTAACACACATTTTTAAAAATGCAAGAGACTAGATTTGTCGTGTCCTACTCTGTCCACATAGGAAAGATCTAAAGTCTGGTTGATGAATGACTTGCTTGTGGTCAGTGAACCAGTTAGGAACAAAGTTGGTGGTATCTCTGGGTCTCTGTTTATCATAAATATGGACTAGTTGGAGATAATCTAGATGGAGCTTATTTGTAGCACCTGTTTTTATTCCATACTCCTTCTGATGGAAATATGGCTGCTACACTATATCTGACTCAGACTGGGGCTAGATTCCAGACTGGTGAATAAGCATCTGTTTTGTTGAGCTGTATTAGGTGAGTTCAATTCAATAGAAGTGTTTTTTTACTTATATATTTATTTTTTTTTTTTAGCAGTTCATGGTGATAGCATTGTGATTTTCTCCATTGAAGATTTGGAAACCTTACTGATTTTAAGATGTATCATTTTGTAACACAAACTGCTACTTTGGCATTATCAATTTAGCTTCTCTACCCTAGAAGGCAACTGTGTGCAAAATAGTATTTGGCTTCCCTGTTGTATAGAATGCTGTATGAACTATAGGGCTGGGGATGTGGCTTTAGTGGTTGAGTGCTCCTGAGTTCAATCCCTGGTACCAAAAATACAAAACAAAACAAAAATTGTAGATATAGCTTTTTGGAAAAAAGTGTTATGGGAATGTAAGATATTTCTAGTGGTGGGTTTAAATGTAAAGAATTTTAAATTTAAATGTTAAAAATTTGAAAACCACTGAAAGGAAGGAAATATAGTCAACAGGTAAATTTTTTAGATGGTGGATTATGGGTAATTCTTCCTCCTCCTTACTGTTTTTTTGCTTATTCTAATCTACACTAAACATATATTGAGTTTATAAATAGAACAGGGACAAACTATTTTGAAAAGGAACACCCAGCAAGACTTAGCATTAAAAAAAAAAATCAATGTATAAAACACAAATCAGTGATCAAATAAAAAAAAAATCAATGTACAAAACACAAATCAGTGATCAAATAGTAGCGAAGGTCCCCAGAAAAGAGAAAGATCAGACTCACTTGAAGAAAATGCCTATGTACCAAAGGCTTTTAAAAAAATTTTTGGATAATGTTTTATGTCACCGTTATTTGATAGACTAAAGTTTTTTGAGTTCTGTGTTTATTTGGTGTTGATCAAAATGGATCTCAGCTGTGTATGGTGACCCATGCCTATAATCCCAGCTATTCCAGAGGTTGAGGCATGAGGATCGCTTAAACCCAGGAGTTGTAGGCCAGCCTGGGCAACACCCTGGCTCAAAACAAAGCAAACAGAGAGATAGGATATCTCATCTAGTTCAGGAGTTGTTTTATTACAGCAGAAAAATTGGAAATAGGAAAATGAAAATGTTTCTGTATACTGAAGGTGAAACACTAAGTTGTAAAAGAGAGTTGGTTCTATTAGATTTGAAATAAAATCAAATGTAAATATCTTTGACTTCTATTTTTGTGTTTCTAAAAAGTATCTTAAATACATGAAATACTACTTGGATGCAACACTGTTCTTAGAAACTATAAACTGTTACCTTGGATTAGAACCCCTAAAAATCAAGTGTAAAGGCTAAAGTTACTATGGAAATTGTTACAAGGGCATAGTGCCCTATACCCAGGTGTCTTTTTTTTTTTTTTTTTTTAAATAAGTAGCTTGGTAAGAGTCCCTTCAGAGAGAAAACCTGACTATAGTGTGTAGGATGGATCTGAAAGAGTGCTGTACTTTCCTGGTTATGAAATTCAGGATTTTCTGTAGTGCTCTTCTAATAGCAGCCTGAAAACTGTAGCTTTAGACAATGATGATCTCTATGGTTGAGTAAAAACAAAATCTCCAAACAGCTGTTTTACATCTGAATGTTACATAAAAAGCTGCTTATCTGGTATCAAAGCCTTTACCATTTAAGGACCAAATAAGAGCATTGGAGCAGGCATTGTCAGGGTTTTTTAGGCCTGTGGGCTAGCACTCTATTTACTTAATTTCTCATCAGGACAGTACATAGTCCTTTTGCAGTTGGCCTCCCACTGTCCACAGTTCCAAGAATGGATCCCAGGTTCTGCAGTACAGATTGCTTGGAAAGGTAGCCTCTTTCTCAGCTTTGCATTCCATCTTGACATGGTAGTTACACCCCACCTCCTTTTCATGTATTTTGCCAGTTTCTGTGATCCTAGTCATGGAGTGCATCTAGCTTCAGAAGTCCTATTTTTTTTTTTTTTTAACTTCCTTTGCTTCTTTAAATATTATTTAAAAAAATTTTATGTCTATGTAAGTAGATATGACATAAAACTTACCATTTTGACTGTTTTTGAGTGTACAGTTTAGTGGATTAATAACATTTGTATTATTCTACAACAATCACCACCATTCATCTTCAGAGCTCTTACACCTTGCCTAAAATTTAACCCATTAAACAATAACTCTTCTCTACAACCACCATTATACTTCCTGTCTCTATGAATTTAGCTACTTAAAGTAACTCATGAGTAGAGTCATATGATATTTGTCGTTTTACAAATGGCTTGTTTCACTTAGCCTTACGTCTTTGAGGTTCATTCATGTTGTAGCATGTGTTGGAATTTCCTTCCTTTTTTTTTTAAATATTTATTTATTTGCTTTAGTTGTACACAATGTAACGCATCCATGTTCACATGGTGCTGAGGATCTGGGCCGCTAGGCGAGCGCTCCACTGCTGAGCCACAACCCCAGCCTGGAATTTCCTTCCTTTTTAAGTCCAAATATTTCATTTTAGGTATATACCACATTTTGCTTATCCATTCCTCCATCAATGGACACTTGGGTTTTCCCCACCTTTTGGCTCTTGTTAATAATTATGGTGTGAATGTGGGCATACAAATAAATAAATAGGTGCTTGTGTCCATGCTTTGTTTTAGGGCCTTTACTCGGAAGTAAAATTTCGTAATCATGATAAGTCTATTCCTAATTTTTCAACAACTGCTATACTATTTCATTTCCTTTATTCCTTCCTGGGATTGAACTCCCAGGTGCTCTGTCACTGAGCTGCATCCCTAGTCCTTTTTTTTTTTTTTTTTTTAATTATTATTTTGAGACAAACTTGCTGAGTTGTTCAGGCTGGCCTTGAGCTTTGATTTTCCTGTCTCAGCTTCCTGAGTTACTGGGGTGATAGACATGTGCCGCCATACCATGCTGCCATACTATTTTCTGTAGAAGCTGCACTGTTTTTTTTTTTTTTTTTTTTTTTTTTTTTACCAGTAGTGCACAAGGGGTCCCAGTGTCTTTCCATCCTTGGCAATACTTTTTTTTTTTTTTTTTTTTTTTTTTTTAAATAGTAGCTATCCTGGGGCTGGGGTTGTGGCTCAGCGGTGGAGCGTTCGCCTGGCACGTGCTCGGCCCAGGTTCTATCCTCAGCACCATGTAAACATAAATGCATTGCATTGTGTACAATTAAAGCAAATAAATAAATATTAAAAAAATAGCTATCCTATTCATTGTGGTTTCAGTTTGCATAATGGTTATGCTGAGCATCCTTTCATGTGCTTATTGGCTATTTGTATATCTTTTTCAGAGAAATGTTTATTCAAATCCTTTACCTATTTTTAAACTGGTTGTGGTTTTAATGTTAAGTTGTAGAGGTTTTAAAAATATATATGTAACCCCTTATCAGAAATATAATTTGCATATATTTTCCCCCATTCTATAGCATTTCCTTTTACTGTCCTCTCCCCTGCCCCCCTTTTTTTGATGCCAGAAATTGAACCCAGAGCCTTGCCAGTGCTCACTATCACTGAGCACATTCAGATCCCCTGTTGGGTCTTCTGATGCAAAGAGAAGTTTTAAATTTTTAATGGAGTCCAATTTATCTACTTTTTCTTTTGTTGTCTGTACTTTTTAGTGTCATACCCAAGAAATCTTGCTAAATCCAGTGTCATGAAGCTTTTGTCAATGCTTTCTTCTGAGTTTTATAGTTTTAGCCCTTATGTTAAGGTTTTTGATCCATTCTGAATTAATTTTGTATATGGTATAAGGTAAGGGTTCAGCTTTCTTTGCATTTGATACCCAGTTTTCCTACCACATTGATTGAAAAGATTGTTCTTTAAATGGTCATGCCAAAGTCCTTTTAAACACAGATGTCCTTGGGACATCATACCTTAAGTGAATTCAGTAAATACATTAGCAGAGAACTGACAGCTAACCAATTAAGATAAACCTTGAGGAAAAAAGAAAGATGTTGACTAGAGAGATGGAAGAGAGCCAAAGACAAGCTTATTTTATTTCAACTTTGCTCAAAGTTAGGGTATTAACCACAGGCTGCTGTCCTTGTCACATTCATGAATTGTGGTACACTACTTGAAATGTACACATTTCATTCATTCATTGCATATTAATTTCATAGAGCAAATATTTCTTATGTAACTATTAAATGAAGGTAAGATAACACCATACATTTATAGATGATTATAGTAATGACACTGATTAAAAACAATTTAAAGGCAGTTTCATTTCTTAATACTCAATAGACTTTAGAGATATGTAACCAACAAATTAATACTGGTGAATATTTGAGCATTTTCTCTATAGGGTGAGTTTTACTGGTGTCTGATGAACTGTTTATACTTACAGTGTTAATAATTCTTGAAAATAGGTAAAACACCATTTTTGCATGAAAGTGATTGCTCCTCATGATGAACTTCATTTCCTTGGTAGATGTTAAAATCCACTAATAGCCATAGTAAAGAAGGCAGAATTACAGTCTTTTTAGTGGGATTTGACCAGCCTCTTAAAATGCACAGAATGTGCTACAGCAAAAGATGAACTAAAGTTGGGGAAAATACAAGCATAAATAATCTTGTTATATTTTAAACTTTTTATACTTTGGACATCCCTGTTAAAAGAATAGAAGTTAGGAAGTCTTGCATTTTAAGCATTTCACATCCTTGGCTCTTATAGACACAGCTGCTCTACCATTTGCCTTAAACTTGCCTTACCTGGGCAAGTTTTGGAACCCAAGTCCAAAACTTAAAAAAAAAAAAAAAAAAAAAAGAGGTCTGCTTAAATTAGGAGGGTTTAGGGAGTAGAACCTTACTTGCTTTTTGTTTCTTTCCGCCACATCTACCTTACATCCATATATGTCCACCTAAGGGATTCTTCTGAGTGCTGCTCTGTTATACTTGTTTTGTAGTGAAGAGATGTCTCGCCAAGTGCTTTAGACTTACCTTGTATCTTAGCTAGGTAATCGTTTGAACTGGGATTTGAGCCCAGATCTTGTGTCAGTAAATCTGTGCTTTCCATTATGTTGTAAATCATGGATGTTCATTTAAATAAACTGTTATATACTTCATAGTTTTGAAAGGTTTTCACATATGTAATCTCATTTGATCTTCACTCTAAACTAGCAAGATATATTCCTAATGTTTATTGAGAACATACTCTATATGCTAGGGATAAGGATACTCTTACATATATGAATTCACTCATTATCCACTTTTGAACTAATTTTTGGAGATCCTTAACTATTTTATCTGTTAACATTGCTGGATCAGGAGAAGTTGGTAGATTATTTAGGTTGCACAATATAGGTTTAGAAACCTTTATCACTTGCCTCAGGGTCATCAAGCAGTGTGAAATTAGCTTGGGAACCCAGTCTGCAAGAGTTGGCTCAGAAAACAAGAATGGGATACTTATTTACACGTCTACCTTGATAATTGGTTAGTTGTTAATACTAGGAGGTCCCTTCTTAATGAGTAGGTTTAGTAAAGATGACATAATTCAAAACATTGCTTGGAACAGAGAATAAAAACAGGGAGCACATTATTTCTGAGGCATATTTCTGTCAAGTAGTATGCTGATTGATTGCCTTACTCCCTTTTAGGGAAAAGTCTAATTTGAAGAATCAAATCAGTCACCTAGAGGGAAGAACATTTCTCTGGATATGTCTATAGGGACATTGGCAGAGTCACTTTCTTTTTTTGATGGTCCTTAAAGGCTTGCAGAAACTTAGGCCTTTGCATCTTTACACATTATAGTTTCTAAGAATAGGCTTTTTTTGTTTGTTTGTTTGTCTGGTACTGGTAATTAAAACCAGGGGCTCTCTACTAGTGAGCCAAAATCCTCAACCTTTTTATTTATTTATATTTTGAAACTAAATTGCTGAGACTGGCCTCAAACTTGGAATTCTCCTGTCTCAGCCTACCAAGTCACTGAGATTACAGGTGTGCACCACTATGCCCGGTTAAGACAGGGTTTTATATTTGCTCCTTCCTGATTTTACACTATATAAGCAGCTCTCTAGATAACTTGTCATTAATTCCTTCTGTTGTGTGGTTCTCCTTAGCATCTAAGGTGTGTCACCTGCTGTTTTACCTGTGTTACCATATTTCGGGGGAGAGGTATCTGTGATTGTGCTGTTGAACAGCAGAGTTTGAGTGTGAATATTTGGGAAAATGTTATTAAGAGAAAGAAAAGATAAGATTAAATGCTCAAGATATCTTTTCAAATATTGATGTATTGGGCAAACATATATTGGGGATACATTTCTGTTGTTACTGTGCTTTATAGCTTACCTGTAAGTTTACTTTCTTTACTCAAGAAGTATTTATTGACTGACTACCTATCATATACAGGATTAGTGACAATTTCATACATAGTCTATTTTAAATGTTTTCAACATAGTGCCTCATGTGTGATGCAAACACTCCATCACCGAGTATCTGAAAGGAGATGCCTGTGGGTCTCAGTGAAGTATGAATTGTATATTAACAGGAGTGTTGATAAACATAGTGTTGTTTGTTTCCTGTTGCAAAATATTGCTTTTATTTGGCCTTGAGGTGGTCAGGTGGTGGCTTTGCTGCATGCTAAAATTCGTCCTCTGAGTAGCTGTTTCCCAGCATTGTGGAGCTGAATCATGTAGTTTGCTTTATGCTCCAGAGTGCCCCATCCTGTCCTGCTGAAAATCTTTGGTTTGAGTTCATTTGTAGGACTTTTATTTCCTTGCCTTGTGCTCATTTATTTTTATGTTGGAAAAATTTATAACTCTTTTGTTTTTTATCTCCTTTAACATAGTAAGTATGGTGATTAAAGTTTGTGTTAAATTCAGTATTTGTACATCTGTGATTTTTTTTTTTTTTTTTTTTTTTGGTACCGGAGATTGAACTCAGGGGCACTCTACCACTGGGCACACACCCCCAGCCCTTTTTTGTATTTTATTTAGAGACAGGGTCTCACTGAGTTGCTAAGTGCCTCGCCATTGCTGAGGCTGGCTTTGAACTCGCGATTCTCCTGTCTCAGCCTCCCAAAGTGCTGGGATTACAGGCGTGCGCCACCGTGCCCGGCCATCTGTGATTTTGTTGTTCTGTTTTTACTTGTACTTTGTGTCACAGACATTATGTTTTATTTGCAAAATTGATTGTAGAAATATGTGAAGTTTAGGATGTTGCTAACTTTCCTGTTCGTTTTACATTTGCTTCTTCTGGTTGTCTTGAAGCTTTAGCAATCCAGGAACACCTTAACTACTTTCAGAGATACAAATAATGTAAGATAGGATTCATTTTCTACAAAGTTGTAGTCTGTTTACTTCCAGTTTGTTCTTCCACCTAGGGGCCTAATCCCAAGATATGTTTGTATCTTTGGAAGATACATGCCCCTGTGTATAGCAAGCCCCTGAATATAACAAACTTAAAGGCCTTCTATACCTGGAGGTGGACTTTTAAAAAACAATTTATATATAAAGTCCTGCATTCAACTTTGTTTTATGCTTGTCTATTCTCAAACCAACAGTAAGGATTTTCTTATTGGCTTTAAAAAAATGTATATTTTTGTTGTAAATGGACTCAATACCTTTGTTTTTTTTTTTTTTTTATATTTATGTAGTGCTGAGGATCAGACCTAGTGCCATCACAGAACTAAAACCCAGCCCTCTTATTAGCCTTTTGCAGTGGGACTGTAGTAGATCTTAATAAATGGGACACTTAAATGATTGAGCAAATAAATTAAGCTTTTAAAATATATTTTGTTCTTTGATTTACTTTTAAATTTAGTAGTTTAATAGTTTTATTATTGTGAGTTTGCATCCTTGGCCAGAACTCCCAAACTCTTGACTTGTAAGAGCAGGCATATGGATTCAGAGTTTATGTGAAGTCAAGAACAGTGTTAAAACATTTCTTAAACTCCCATAAAATAAGGGGTGAAGTCTTGGGGCGGGGGGACTAGGCAAAGTGAATTGCTTGAAAAGAAGAAATATTTACCAAAAAATATCGGGCTGGGGTTGTGGCTCAGCGGCAGAGCGCTCGCCTCGTACGTGCGCGGCTGGGGTTCGATCCTCAACACCACGTAAACATAAATGCATTGCATTGTGTACAACTAAAGTAAATAAATAAATATTTTTTAAAAATATGGCACTTCTGGGACTTGATATTGAACACATCAGTTATCTATGCCCCTGCATATATAGCAAACTTAAAGTTCTCTCCACAGAGTTAATCAGTTTACCTTCTATTCTCAGAGCATTTTGCACATGCCCCTAAAACGTTTATATTATCTGTCTCTCTGCTGAGACCTAACTCTTTGAGAATTATTTCTGCATATCTTTCAAGTACAGACAGAACAAATTCATCATTCATATATGTACCAGTAAAGAGAAACTAAATCTTACGGTATACCAAGAACAAGAGTATTTGAAAGAAAATGCTTTGTCTTTCTCATCATGTTTTAAGGTGTTAAGTAAAAGATTCTCATTAATCATAACACAGCTCATTAGATGACTTTGATATATTTTTAAAGCAATTTTTAAAAATCCTCCATATTAATTGATATGCTTTTTGTGGTGCTGGGGAGTGAACCCAGGCCTCTGTACATGCTAAGCTCTTGTGTTCTACCAACTGAACCTCATTCTCAGCCCACTTTGGTAATGTTTAAGGCTTCATATAGTAACCCATTGATACAAACCTATGCAGTGACCAGAAGAAAATCCTAAATAGGGGTTATATTAAATTTGTGAAGGTTAATGCAATTATGTTCCACTATGTGGCCACTTCAGTTAAAAGATTTGACCTTACATGGAGTTTCATTTAGTGCCATTTTGACGTAAATAATTTTATGTCTTGTAAGCCATCAAGCCTGCTGACACTTGTGATGAGCCATCATTTGGTCATCCTGGTGGGTTTTACAGTATAGTTGTCTGGCTAAGTGTTGCCTTAAGGAGAATGCCAGATGTACTTGATTATCATAAGTGATAATCTTTCTACACCATGTCCTCTTTGATGTATTGTTTTAATTGACTTCTTTTAGGTCTTTTTGCAGATTGGTGAATTACACTGTGAGCACACTTGTGAGTGTCCACTGTGTAACAATAAAGACAGGAATTGAAGAGCCCTGTTACAGGATGGTTAATGAAAGGAAATGTTTTTATTAATTAATGGTAACAAGTTAAATAAGTGTGGCCATGTTAGTTGCATATGATGATTTTTTTTTTTTTTTTTTGGTACTGGGGATTGAACTCAGGGGCACTCGACCACTGGGCCACATCCCCAGCCCTTTTTTGTATTTTTATTAGAGACAGGGTCTCACTGAGTTGCTAAGTGCCTCGCCATTGCTGAGGCTGGCTTGAAATCGCGATCCTCCTGCCTCAGCCTCCCAAGTGCTGGGATTATAGGCGTGTGCCACCGCGCCCTGCATGATGATGTTTTTATATGAGTGAATGTTAACATAGCTATTCAGGAATGCATACAAATTTACCTATTAAATTGACAGTAGTCAAACTCTAGATGGGTGTTTTAGGGACAAATTTCACTTATAAAGCAGTCTGAGAATAATATATTTTGGAAAAAATTTAATGGGTATTGGATTGAGTATGTGAATTTATTTTAATTTCTTATTTTTCTTAATACTGAAATAAAATGACAACTAGGAGTACATTGTATTATAAAATTGACACTTTTTTTCCCCCCAATACAGAAGCTCCACCATGAGGCGAGGTGGATGGAGGAAGCGAGCTGAAAATGATGGCTGGGAAAAATGGGTGTGTTTTAAAGAATAAAAATAACTATATTTAAATGTCTGTATTTTTCATTCTTTTAGCTTATAATGTGGCTTAAAGCATAAATTTTAAATCACTGTGTTTTAAGTGATAGCTTTTGATATTTTTCTGAGGTTGAAGTTACCTAGTGGAAATTAGTGCTACTGTCGAATAGATTGATTAGATACAGAATTTAGCCATGGAATCATTCATTGTATTCTTAATTTCCATGTGTAGAGGGCTGCTGGTTTGTTGAATTGACTCATTTTATGCTTCTTGTATAGAATAGTAGAAGATACTCTAAAAATTTGCCCTTAGACCACTTGTTAAATATCTGATTGTTTTAAACTTTGGTGTAACTCAATCAATTGTATATGTAAATAAGAACAGTATTTTGTGACAGTAAATTTATTATGGTTGACTTTTCCCTTTTTAAAAGGTAATATCATAAAAGTGTAATAAGGTTATTAGAATTGAGTTGACAGAGGGAAGAGTTTTACTTGATCTACCTGTTTATTTGCCTTGCCATGTGGTTCAGGTTTAGGAGGTCATCATTTTATCCTAGTCACTAGCACAGAATAAGGTTGTCTTATTATTTTTAAAATGTAAGTTTCTTGAGGGGGGAGTGGAGGGAGAAAATACATCTTTTGTAATTGGTTTACTTTTCTTTATTTCTAGGGGGGTATATGGCTGCCAAGGTCCAAAAATTGGAGGAACAGTTTCGAACAGATGCTGCTTTGCAGAAGGATGGGACATCATCTACTATTTTTAGTGGAGTTGCCATCTATGTTAATGGATATACAGGTTGAGTACTTTTTTACTTTTTAGGTACCTATTTTGGCATGTACTTTTTTAGGCTTGAGAATATATTTTGTTTCAAATTTTCTGCTTTTAATTATTTGTCATGTATATGAAAATGATTTTAAAATAAAAGAAAATCCTTGTTTAGCTATTACTCCTTTCCATACCACCTTTAATTTTTATCAAAGTACATAATTAAACGAGGTTTGAAGTGAAAAACAGTAGGTGTCTTGCTTAACAGCAGACTAGGAGCTCATTGCATGTGGGTGGGCTTGACAACTGCAAGGTGCATATAAGGGAGTGTCCGATAGGACCATTTCCTTGGGAAATCTCCAACTGTAGTTATTCATTGACCCTTTTTGAGTCTGATTTCCCAGAGAAGAATCTTTTGTTCTCTTGCCAGGAGAAGTATATAAACCTACCTGCCAACATTTTCGTTGTCAAGAGCGGGGAGGAAAGAACCAGAATTCTTAGGGTTTAGGAAGTAAAATTTCACTTAATTGGGCTGGGGAGGTGGCTCAGTGGTAGAGCGCTTGCCTAGCATGTGCGCTGCTCGGGTTCGATCCCCAGCACCACGTAAAAAAATAAGGGCATTGTGTACAACTAAAGCAAATAAATGTTTAAAAAAAAAATTTTTTTTTTCACTTAATCTTTCTATTCTTTTTTCATCTCATTTCCTATCACCTGTTTCCATTGTTATTGAGACTGGTATCTGGAGGCGTTTGGTAGTCTTTGTGAGTGGGATAAGAAATCTGGAAGTTCTAATTTGCCTCTTAAAACAGTTTCAACCATCAGCTTCCTGTTTTAAAACTTATCCACACACACACACTTTTGGAGGTGCCCAGTGCCCATATTTCATGAATTTCTGTTGATTTTACTGGCACCAAGCAGCCTCTCTTTGGGCTTCCATATAGCCAATTTAGATTTATCTTTTTCCAATCTGTGAAGTCAGGTAGCACTTGTCTATTGATTATCAGATTTTACTCCTCAGATTTTTTCTTCATTTTCTTAGGGAATTGTCATCTTATGGTCATTGTAGTGTGTGTGTGTGTGTGTGTGTGTGTGTGTGTGTGTATGTGTGTATTTATTTTTAAGTGAATGGCTGTAAATAGTTAATGTGTTTTATTTTCCCCTCTCTGCTTTTCAGTTGGCTGATACTTGCATCTTTTTCCCTTGGTTGTCTGATTGTCTTCATATGGTTTAAGTGATTTTACAGTTTCTTCTGGAGCTATGGCTCCTTGTGTATCTGTAACTTACTTAGCACTCTTCTTACTCTAGTTGTCTGTTTACTAGACAAGAGCTATATTTTCATCCCTATTGTATCCTTGATGCCTCTGCAGTGACTGGATCTAACCTAAACTTGCTAAATTAAAGTATCAGTGAATTGATGCATTTGCTTCATTCAGTGAGGGTAGAGTGTATTGGTTGTAATCAGGAGTTTTGTTAGGCTTCGTTGACAATGCGTTCATCTAAGACTGTTATGCTGGTGCAACTTTGGGGAAATTCACATTCAGGAAGTTTCTTTTTTTCTTAAAAATCTTGGCAAATTTGAGGTTCATAAACTTTTATTATATGCACCATAAAATACTTAAAATGATAATAAAAGTAGTGAGCATGGTGGCATGTGCCTGTAATCCCAGTTGTCTAGGAGATTGAGGTGAGAGGATTGCAAGTTTGAGGCCAGCTTAGGCAATTTAGTGAGACCCTGTTTCAAAAAGGATTGGGGATGTAGACCAGTAATTGCCTAGTATGTGTGAGGCCCCAGCTTCAACTCCAGTTCCAAAAATAATAAATGAGTAAACAGAACATTACCTGTTACATTAGCCAGTTATGGAAGTCCTTAGTTTATGAGGGTACCCTTAATTCACCTAAGAGGAAGGAAGGGAAGGAGATGCTTTGTGGAAGGGAGGAAAATATTGCAGTCATCACTTTCTTGGTTGAAAAACTGGAATTCTGATTCTACTTTATGACTAATTTTTGTGTAACTTGTTAAGACATTTTATATTTGGATCCATCATTATTCTCCCTTTATCCCTTTTAAAAATATTATGTTATAATTCAATAGGTAAACTGTGCTGAATTTTACAGTGCCATCCAAGTTGTGATTTAAAATAACTTTGCTTTTTAGAAGAAATTTCCGTTTTAGTGAATACTTCACAACTTTAAACAGAATTAACAATTTATAAGAATTCTGTTTATTAAGAATTAATTTATGAAATAATTAACAACTTACATGTAATGAATTAGCAAGTAAAAAGAGTAATGTATCAGATGCGGTAAGATAAGGCATTCTGTTTTTGTTGATTCTTAGCCATTTCTTCACAGACCTTAACTAATATTCTAAATTTTCTTGATTCCATTATAGCTCATAATTCTGCATCAATGCCTTTTTCATAGGCCCTTTCACTCCCAGCCCAATTAGCATTGAACTTGAACTTAGAAGATCCCTCTGCTTCTGCTTCTTCAAGCCCATTGTCTCTATTTTCTTCAAAGTATTTGTTACTTGTTAAGGTTAACTTCTTTGTCATAGGATTATTTTTAAAACTTTTTTTAAATATTGCAGATTTATATGCTTCTTTGGTATAGGATTATTTATTAATTAGACTTTAAGAAACATGATAGATTTATAGGCAAATGTGAGAAATAAATACAGAAAGATAATGTGTACCCTTCACCCGGTTTCCCCAATGGTAATAGGCTGGAGTACAGTGTCACAACCAGGAAATTGACATTGAGAAGAGTCAGTATTTCCATCAGGAATACTTTGTGTGTCTCTGGGGCTGAGGCTTAGTGGCAGAATGCTTGCCTAGCACATGTGAGGCGCTAGGTTCAATCCTTAGCACCACATTAAAAAAAAATAATAAATAAAATAATGCTGTCCATCTACAACTATAAAAATTTTTAAAATAATATGTTATGTTGCCCTTTTATAGCCACACCCACTTCCCTTTCTGTGCTTGTTGTCATCTTAACTTCTTGCAATCATTAATCTGGTCTCCAGGGCTGGGGTTGTGGCTTAGCGATAGAGCGCTTGCCTAGCACGTGCGCAGCCTGGGTTCATTCCTCAGCACTATGTAAAAATAAAGGCATTGTATACAACTAAAACAAATAAATCTTTTTAAAAAAAAAAATCTGGTCTCCATTTCTATATTTTATACCACATAAAAATGATGTTGTATAAATAGAAACTACTGTATGTAAACTTTTGGGATTGGCTTTTTTTTTTTTTTTTTTTTTTTAACTCAGCATTTGTCTCTGGAGATTCATAAGAAAGGTTAGGTGTATAACTATAGTTTTTTCCTTCCTATTGCTGTGTTGAATTCCATAGTATGACTATATGGCAGTGTGTTAACCGTTTGCTCATTAAAGGACATCTGGGTTATTTCCTGTTTTGTTTTGTTTTGCTCTAAATGTTTGTGTACAAGGGTTTGTGTAAAACTTGCATCTTTAGTTTTCGTAAGAATAAACTTTTCTAAAGTGTTTGCTATTTTATATTCCCACTAGCAGTGTATGAGTGATGTATTTTCTTTGCATCCTTGCCAGCATTGTTTTTTATTTTATCCATTTTAGTAGGTGTGTAGTGATATCTCATGGTTTTAATTTATATTTATATAATTTACATAATTTATATTTCTTTGTCATATATGTGGTATGTAAATTCTTCTCCCCACTCTATAGCTTGTTTCTTCATCTTTTTGTGGGGGGTGGTTACTGGGGATTGAACTCGGGGCCACTCGACCACTGAGCCACATCCCCACCCCTATTTTGTGTTTTATTTTCAGACAGGGTCTCACTGAGTTGGTTAGCGCCTTGCTTTTGCTGAGGCTGGCTTTGTACTCAAGATCCTCCAGCCTCAGCCTCCCAAGCCGCTGGGATTATAGGCATGTGCCACCACTCCCAGCTCTTTCATCATCTTGACATGTTTTTTTGTCGAGCGTGAATTTTTTTTATTTTACAAGGTGTAATTTATCCATTTTAAATACAGACTGTGCTTTCAGATCTAAAAACTTATAGCTTAGTGCAAGATCCTAAAGATTTTTCTCTGTGTGCATGCGCATGCACACACATTTATTTTTGTTTTTGTTTTTGTTTTTGTTTTTGGTAGAAACATTTAAAAGTTTTACGTTTATTTTGAGTTTTGGGTTAGTATTTTTTCCCCCTCTATGAGTGTCCACTTGCCTAAAAACCCTTTGTTAAAATGGCTGTCCTTCCTCCCTTGAATTACTTTATTTTTTTTATTTTTTTAAATTGTCAACGTACCTTTATTTTATTTATATGTGGTGCTGAGAATCAAACCCAGGGCCTCACACATGCTAGGCAAGCTCGGTACCACTTGAATTACTTTTGTACCTTTGTTAAAAAATCATTTGGGTCTATCTGGGTGGAACCCTTTTCTGAGTTTCCTACTCTTTTCCACTGTTTCCATTGTTCCACTTTATCAGTACCACACTGCTCACCTAAGCTTTATGGTGGGGTAGAACAATGTCTCTCAGTTTACTACTTCTTTGTCAAGATTTTTTTTGCTATTATAAGGCTCATACCTTTCCATATATATTTTAGAATAAATGATAAAATTCTATTGTGTACCTTGCTACGGCTTTGATAGTAATGAAATTAAACCTGTAGTTCATTTTGGGGAGAATTAGCATCTTTACTATGTTGAATTTCCCAATTAATAAACCTTCCATCACATTTTATTCTACTTTAATTGACTAAGCAAACATATTTTGGATGCTGCTTGTTTGGAAAGATGTGTGAAAAGAGGTAGTTGATAGAGAACATGGATTTTGTGATGCATAAATAATCTCTATAAATTAGAATAGAGATGAACAGAGGAAAACTAAAGCAGTTGCTTGTGGGAGTTGTAGTGAATCTCCCCTTCAATAAAGGACTGAATTTCTAAGCTGGGTCTTGGATAAATGGGTGGAGACATTCTAGTCCTAGTCCTATCTGCATTTTTACTTGCAAATTCTCTTAACTTTGGCCAACAGGTTTACTCTGATTTCCTAGATTTGTTTGTACTTTGCAAGTTTTATGTTTCTGTTCAGTCTTTTGCTTTGATGAAAATGTTCTTCTCTTCTGATTTCTGTAAATTAGTAATGTAGTGCATCCATGAAGACCCAGATCAAATCAGATTTTGCCTCCTTCCCTAAGTCAGTCCATAAATGTGTTAATAACATTACTGCTAGAAACATTTATTTTAAAGCCTGAGTTTTCAAGGGAGAATGTGGGCCATCTTGAGCAGCTTCCCCTTGGTCTGGTGTGTTAATATTTATGGAAGGACAGTAACTAGGGCCTGAACTAGAGATGGAGTCAGGGTGGAGATACAGTTTCACAGCAGTTTTCCCGTGCATGCTCATTGCCCTCTCATCATGTTACTTTTTGCGTGCAAGCACTTGGGCCAAGGATATGGTCTGGATTGCTTACCATTTGCTTGCATTCTGGTGGTTCATGTGTGTTTCCTGCATTTTAGTGCTTTATGGCCACTTTTTGGTGGGATTCAGTATATCTTTATCTGTATCCCCAAATTCCTGTCTTAGCTAATCTTAGAACTTTAAATTTTCTTTTCTTTTCTCTTCTTTTTTTCCCCCCCCCCCCCTTAAACTAGGGGGTTGAACCTAGTAAGATTTGAAGATTTTTGAATACTGGGTTACATCCTCAGCCCTTTTTATTTCTTTAAATTTTGAGACAGGGCCTTGTCAAATTGCTTAGGGTTTTGCTAAGTTGCTGAGGCTGCTTCAAACTTGGGATCCTACTGCCTCAGTCTCCTGAATCACTGGGATTACAGATGGGCCATTACACATGGTTTGCTGTTCCCTTTGTTTCTTCAGATCTTCATCATGCAGACTGTGCTAAATAGACCTCTTTAAAGAGACCTTTTTAGACTGCCTTTATCCAAAACTGGTGTACATTGCTGTCTAGTTGCTCTGTAACCTATAATCCAACTTTATTTCTCTTCATTACATTATTTCTATAGCAGAAATGATATTATTTTTCTAATCTGTTTTTTTGGCCAGTGAAAACCAAATACCATGGAGCACAGACTTGCATCTTGTTGATTGCTGTGTCCTGTGCCTGGAACTTTACCTAATTCACTGTAGATACTCAATAAATATTAGTTAGGCAAATAAGTACAGTGTTTTTGTATTTGTACATAAGAATGTTAAAATATTTTCAGTCACATGCTAATTTAAGCAGTCCTTTTAAATATTTACTTTTTAATACTAAATGGGCCACAATCTAGGCCTCTCTGGAAGATAGGCGGGGGTCTGTTTATTTTTGTGAAAGCTCAAGTGAGACAATGCTTTATATAAAGTGGACAGTAATTGCGCCACTCTATTATTGGTGGGATTGGGACAGTTAGGGAAAAGAGGTGTTCTGGTTATCTTCTGTTTTTATTTTTCAATATGTGGATAAAATCCAGGTCTTAACGACTTTGGCACTGTTGAAGTTTGTTAAAAAAAAAAAAAAAAAAGCAGGTGGGTGGGCAAATACTTTGGTACAATTTGCAAAAGGAAGCGAGAATATGAATATGTAACAGATGTACAATTCAAGTGAAAGGATTTGTTTGAAAACTTGCAATGTTTTCTGAACACATGAATGTGGTTGTCACCAGAACAAATCTTCAAATTTTATGTGCTGGAGATAATGATTTTAGTGTGTGGAATCATATAATAGTTTTATAAGAGACCTTCATTATTGTCTAGTTTAGTCTCTCATTTTGCAAACAAGGAAATGAGGCTAGGTGAGGTGAGTGAGTTGCCCAAGATGACATGACTTTTCAGTGTTCACCTGCACCTGGAAACCAGTCTCTCATTCTAGGATTGACACCTGTTAAAGTTGATCAAGGGCTGGGGAGTGGTGCAGTGGTGGAGCACTTGCCTACCACGCACGAGACTTTGGTTTTGATTGGAGTCCCAGCACTGTAACCCCCCTCACCCCCCCAACCCCCGCCCCAGCCAAAAAAAAAAAAGTTGCTTGAGTATGACTTTCACAAGACTGGACCTGAATCTGAATTGTGGTAATTTTCCTAGCTGTATGTGACTTTGGAAAGTTAACTTCATTTCTCCAATCTTTGATTTGTTTTTCTGTGAAATGAGGATTATATTACATGATAGGATTGTCAGGAGTAAACTAGTATAGAATTCAGTGTTGAAGACATTCAGATATTTCCAGCTTTTCTTTTTCGTTTGTGTATTTCTGATCTTTACACTATGTATAGACTATAACAATGAACACTGATTTTGAAAGGGTTTCACTACTCAAAATTATCTGCCTAAAATTAATGCTATTTATAAAAACGTACCATCAGGCACATTCAGTAAATAATAATTTGCTATTTAAAAACTTAGTAGAACTTTAAGGAAATAGTTTTTTGGCACATGTTCCTTAAAATTTCATTAGAACCAATGCTTTTTTTTTTTTTTTTTTTTTTTTTTTTTTTCCTATTGGTAAAGTCACCTATGGAGCTGTTGAGCCTCAGAGACACTGTTTTATTTATTTAAAGGGTCCTCACTAAAAGATCTGTGGGCAATAATTTTTGTTGCCTGGAATATTGTCATTTTCATACTCTTATTAATTTAAAAGTAATATGTTCAAAAAGGATGTATAATGAGGGTTTAGGGATGTTAATTTTATCAGCTAACTATTTGAATTGGTCCAATCTGTTTACTTTCATTAGGTTGTATGTACTGCTATGGGAAATGAAATGGCCCATTAGACTTCTGAAAAGCTCTTTTAGTTCTGACACTCCTGGAGTGTGACATTGTAAAGATGGAGGGTAGAATTTCTCTTAATCTATTTTTGTTTTTTTTTTCCGTTTTCTATTCTTATTTCTGGTCAATACATCAAGGACATTCTTAAATGAAAACTTACTGAAGGGTGGACAAGAGAGAAAGATTTTTTTAGGAGGAATTGTGAATTAGAAAAATTTTATGGGTGCGGAGCAGCCTCACTTGATGCTGCTTCCTTCATGCTTTGGGATATGAGATGGCAATGTTAATACTGGTAACACTGATAATAGCTGACATAATTTTTTTCTGTTCAAGGTACTTTTCTCAGTCATTTATAAATTTTAGTTCATTCAGTCTCCACAACAGCCCTCTGAGGTACTGTTGTTATACATATGAAGAAACTGAGGCTCTGTGAAAAAAAGAAACTTTCTTGGGGTCCACATAACTAACTAGTGACAGAGCTAGGATTTGAACCCACTCCATCTTGCTTTGGTGTCTATCCTCTTAGTAAATGAGTGAGAAGTGTTTCAAGAGAAGTATTGCTACCACGTGCACTCCATGTTTGCTAGATAGGTGAACTTCAGAAAGGAGCCTGTGATGCATTGAGGTTGTTAGTTAATTCAACAAATATTTACTGAGCATCTGCTTTGTGTAAGGAATATGAAAATAAGACAGGCAAGATTGCTGTCCTCAAGAAGCATATGTTACGGGGGGAATTAACAATAAAATAAACAAATAGAGAAGGTAATTTCAAATTACCAGTGCTGTGAAAAATTTTATCTGCTGCAGGCAGTATGTCACACAGTGTATATAGATTTAGTGATTTTGGATACTATCTCCCAAATTTTTTTTTTATAATCAACCCCATATTTGTTGAATTAAAGGAGCATTTTACATATAAAAATGAATTTATTATGTAAACCTGCAAAGCTATTTTTTATATTGTTTTGAATGTGTAAAATGGGATCATACTTTACTACTTGAGGAAATAGAACCAGAAAGAAATACTGTTTTTTTGAGTGTGTGTGTATGTGTGTGTGCTTTGTTGGGGATTAAACCCAGGGTCATGTGCATGCTAGGTAGATGCTGTACTGTTGAGTTATATCTCCAGCCCCTATTTCAAAAAATTAAAAAAATTCACACTTAAGAGTAGCCACCAACTACTATGCATACTGGAAGTTACCATGCCAGGATATGTCTTGATAGAGTGATCCCTAGCCACTGTCCTTAGTATACTGTTGGCAGTTTTTCTTGAAAGTTAGGGCCACCACGTGGTAGCCTATATATCTTGTCTTTTCTCACCGTTTTTCTTAAGGTCCAGGGCAGAGCCCTCAAATTATATACATTACTTGAAAGGAGTTCTAATGTCATCATAGTGTATAATAGCAGCTTTCATATTGAGGGCTTCCTATGTGCCAGACTTATATCATTGTTACATTTTCATTTGTTATGTGGAAGAAAGGAAAAAGCCTAAACAGCTAAAGGGTGTGAAAGCCAAAGTCAAGATTAAAGTTGGGTCAGTCTGACGACATAGTTTATGTGATTTCACCTTTTAACTAGATTGGTTTTTATGGTTCACTTCATGCTGAAGAATTTGGAAGAGCTTTCAAACTTGAACTTCAGATAGCCCATGTGTCTTCATCCAGGGCAAGAACAATGAACTCTTCAGGTTTTCTAGTTCCAAATTTCTAGAGTAATTAGTTTTCAAAGATTGTATTTCAACTGGTAGAGGGAACAGTGATTTAAGAGTATGTGTGTGCAAAGTTATTGGGTTCCTGACATATCTTTTGAATAACTAAATAGAGGATAGGTAGCTATTTTTTTAAGTAACTTAAATCCTGTTAAGCCCCAAGTTTTCATTTCCGTGAATATTTCAACAGAGTTGACACAGGTGCATTAAAATACATTGGAAATAATAATTGAGAGCTTATTTATTGTCATTAGTATCTAATTATAATTATGAAGTTATAAAATTATATATATTCTATTAAGTTTTCATAGGAGTTCCACATCTAGGACAGTGGAACAAAATTGGTTAATAGAATTGGAATTAGTTTAGGAAAGTCATAGATTAACTTGCAAAATAATTTTTTAGATTTTTGTGCTTCTCATTGGATTTGGTGTTCCTATTATACTGTACTCTAGCCTTTAATTTTGTATTTTTCACTTGTTATTTTATAAGGTCAGCTAAGTTCTTGAATCTTTGCTTTACTTTAGAGAAAGTAAGGAAATGGTAGATTCCTGTCTGTCTAGCTGTTACATTTCCACCATTTTATATAGATTATTGTGATAACTATAATTTAGCTTTGGGGATCTCTAAAAAAAAATCTTCCATTATGAATTTTGATCTCATTTTATTCAGAAGTATATTTTTAATTCTCTACATGTGTTGAGCACTGGAGAAGTGGTTAGCCTAAAGTAAGGGATGTTTTAAATATAAAATTTCTATTGTAGGGGCTGGCTCAGTGGTAGAGCGCTCGCCTAGCACATGCGCGGCCCGGGTTCGATCCTCAGCACCACGTAAAAACACATTGTGTACAACTAAAAGCAAATAAATAAATATATAAAAAAATTCTATTGTATTCTGGAGATTTAATATAAAAAAAAGAATGTAAATCTCAATTGTATATTGATTATGTCCAAAATAGTAGTTTGGATCTAATGGGTTAAATAAAATTACTAAAATTAATTTCACTTTTTTTTTTTTTTTTTTTTTTTTTTAAATCCAGCAGTGCTCTACCACTGATCTACATCCCTGGTTCCTTTTTATTTTTTGAGACAGGGTCTTGCTGAGTTTCCCAGACTGGCTTCAGACTTGTAATACTCCTGCCTCAGTCTCCTGAGTTGTTGGAATTATAGGCATGCACCACCATGCCCGGCTTTTTTAATGTTTTTAATGAGGCTCAAGAAATTTTTAAATTATGTATTGTGCATTGTGAATTTCATTTCTGTTGGACATTTCCAGTATGTCTAATAAGCATAAAATGAATACTGTGCTTCAAGAATTTATCAATAATTAGATAAACCTGGCATATGTATAGGTGCTATTAGTTTGTTCCCCATGCCCCTCTCTTCTCCTGAAGGGTGAAACCTATTTAGAGAATTGTCATAATAACAACATTTAAACACTTGGACATACATTGCTTGGGCTTAAGGAAAAGTTGTTGTTGAATAACAAGGCAGATACAAGGCTTCTTTGGAAACTTCCCCTGGGTATAGTTGCTAGGGGAGGTGTGATGGAGAATATTTATTAGGATGATAGGTGAAAGAATCAGGAAAGTGAAAATGGTTTAACATGATAGTGGCAATGTAGGTTACAACATCATTTTAGTTAATCACACTTCTTTTTTATGGGAAAACATACATCACATTGGTTTTGCTATTTCTTAAAATGTTTCAGATGTTTAAGATGTTTTCTATAGTTTTACTCAGAATAAAATAATTTGAAGCAGTTTTTTAAATGGTGTTTCTTAGTTTTTGTTTTTTTTGTATTGATGAACTTTATTTTTTGGCCTTGATGAGGTTTTATACTAGGGAACTGAAGGAGATTAACTATTTAATTGACTTTTAAAAAAATTTATTTTTAGATTTATTTTAATTAGGTATATATGACAGCGGAATGCATTTTGATTCATTGTACACAATTGCAGCACAACTTTACATTTCTATGGTTGTGCATGATGTAACATCACACCATATGTGTAGTCATACATGTTTAATTGACTTTTTAAATGTTTTCTTAAGTAAAAACTAAAATTGTTAAGCTTCATAAGAGCCAAGTCTGTTATAAACCCTGCAGTAAGTCTACTTATAGTAAGTATGAGTAATTTATATGATTACTCTTGTATTGTTCTGAAGGAGTCAAAAGATTATAGTTGTTACTTTTTAAAAAAATGATGTACCAGTATTAAGGACATATTAAATATGATAAAATATTTAAAAAGTTGTTATTTGTAATTGATATGTGACTTGAGATCCTTGTTTGCTCTGCTAGGCATCTCTTAGCAGTAGATGTTTTTGTATTGGTTGACTGTTTCTGGTATCCAGAGGAAGAGGATGTGCTAAGGTCAAGTAGCTTTATCACTTTGCGATTTTCCTCATGTCTTTGTTTAACGGCAACAAAGCCAAGGAGAAGGTGAACCAGTGATCTTTAAGTTGGTGTATTTAAGGTATTACTCAACTTAGTGTTCTTCTTTCTTGTACATGAAACTCTTAATGTATTTTAATATTAACTTTACAGATCCTTCTGCTGAGGAATTAAGAAAGCTAATGATGTTACATGGAGGCCAATACCATGTGTATTATTCCCGATCCAAAACGACACATATTATTGCCACAAATCTTCCTAATGCCAAAATTAAAGAATTAAAGGGAGAAAAAGTAATTCGGCCAGAATGGATTGTAGAAAGGTAAGTTTAACTTTTGACTAAATTTAACTAAATAAATGTTTTTAAAAATATGGAATATTTATTTTATTTTAAATAAAATATATTTTTAAAATTTTTTATAAATAAAATATTTTATTTTAAATTAAAAATATGGAATATTTAATTTATTTTATTATAAATATTTAACTTAATTGCCTTGTAATTGACAGAGTGGAAAGTAATAATGTCTTAATACTACTGTAGTCTTAAACCTCACATTAATTAAAAGTAGTGTGTTAGCCATCACTGTGACAAAATACCTGAGATAATTAATGAGAGGGAGGTAAACAAGCAAACATTTTGTTCAAATATTTATGCATCTGTTATGGGCTAGGCTGTTTTGTGTATGTGGGAAATATCAGCGAATGAAACAAAAATCTCTCCACTACTTCATGGAACTCACATTCTGTTGAGAAAGACAATCAATGAGCTTAATATATGAGCAAATTACATCTTTTTTTTTTATTACATATTATGTATTTTTTTTTAAACCTTCACTCATTTATGTCAAGATAACATGGACCTGGAATGCTGGAAGTAGGGGCAGTGGAAGGAGAGCAGTTTGCAGTATTATTGTTAGTTTTTTTTTGCAGTGCTAGGGATCAAACTCAGGGTATTGCATGCTGGACATGCACCTTACCACTGAGCCACATCTCAGCCCTCTTTTTCTTTTCTTTTTTCAATAAACTTTTAAAAAATTATTATATGATGATTTCTTTGCTCTTGGTGTGCAAGTGATACAGTGTAAGTTGGTGGCCATTCATATTAACTTTCTAAGTTTAAATATTGTCTGGAACCTTGGTGATGAGCTAAAACTTAAGTGATTTATATTTTGAAATGATACATAATACACACACATACACACAGATGAGTGATTACTAGATCTTTAAAAGAGAAGTAAAAATGCTAAAATCATAATTTTAGGTATGGATAGACTGTATTTGTATGTATTTGTGTGGATCAATGTTTGCGAGCAGGTCAGATTGTGTAGTGGGATGCTAATGAAACAAACTTGGAAATTTAAATAAAGTCAGTTGCCCAAAATTTTTTCTAATTTTAGCTTTCCTCAATTTTAACACCTTCTATGAACTTATTCCACAGATTTAGTATTGGCCAGTTCCTTTGTATAGTGCATATAGCTGCATAAATTCAGCAATAAGCAGTGTGGTACTGAGAAAGACTATGGGCTCTGGAGACATACTTTGGTTCACATCCCTAAATATCTACCTACTATGGTTATGTGAGAGAAATAATTTGTGTCAATTATTTAGCATAATTCTTAGAACATTGTAGAGGCATAATACACAAGAAGCTAATATTATGTTCATTCTGTAAACTAAAATAAATTCTAAAAGTTAAAAAGTGCTTTTACTGCTTTTAGAAAACTAAATGTATCATACAGACTAAGGGATTTTTAAACCTTGGGGAATTAAAATCAAAGGCTTGTCTTAAGAGCATCCCACCGATCTTCTTTTGTGTTATGTTCTCATGACCCAGCTACTGTCTGTCCATTACGTAGGATTAACATGGCTTTTAGTTCTGTGTCTCCTTATGAAAGAGCTTATGAAGTTCTCAGTGTAAGAAGTTAGCATCACTACAAAGTTGAACTGTGTTGTCAAGAGAGGATCCTGTTATTGTGCTAGAGCTAGAATTTTGTTCCTGAGGGTGTTAGTTTGGTTTGGACAGGATGGGGGAAACCAGTGGGTGGTAGGGAAGTCAGGGAGAAAGGGCTCTTGCTAGGTGGGATCAGATTTGCTTAGAAAACAGTGATTTTTTTTTTTCTTTTTTGTTTATTTGATTTTTTTTCATTACAGCTGTTTTCTTTACACCTATTCTTACTGAATGTGGCTAGGGAGATAATGCAGCTGAGATAATTAAAAGTTTAAAAATAGGACTTTATTTTAGTCTGGAGTTCTGCTTAGATATCGTTTTAAAAACGGAAAGTAACTTTTTGAATATTATGATTATATGGCCTATTGACCTCATTTTGTATATGAGAAGGTAGGGCCAGTAAGTTTGATTTGCCCAAGAACAGAGCAGAATTAAGAGTCCACATTTTCTGACTCCTATTTGGATTAACTCTTTACCATTAATTTTGTCATAGATGAGTAGGCCCATGTAGAAATGGAACAGTTTGGGCATATATCTTAATATATAAAATAAATTACAAATGTCTTTATAGCATGGGATCCTTTTGGTTAAATCATAGTACTGTTTTCTTTTTTAAAATATTTTTTAGTTGTAGATGGACACAATACCTGTATTTTGTTTATATGTGGTGCTGAGGAGTGAACCCAGTGCCTCACATGTGCAAAGCAGGCACTCCATCACTGAGGTACAACTCCAGCCCAGTACTGTTTTCTTTAACACTCTAATTCCTGTCTTGTTGATCTTGTCTCAGCAGGGTTTTAATGAGATTTTGTTATACTTTTAAATTTTAAATACATGTGTTATGTATGATAAATACTATTCTTTTTATAATTAGTTTTTCTCTTTTCATTTGAGTGCTTATAAAAGGAACTACAACTTAAGTATGTGAGGTGTTGCTTTCATTAGAATTCCCTGATGCCAGTGTGTGTGTGTGTGCCATTAAACTTGAGTTAATACAGGTGTGATCTTAGGGCCCTAATATCCAAGAGGCAGGGGAATCCTTTAATGAGAAGTCTGTGTACATTAGTTTAAGTATGAGATCATTTTACTAAAATTTATGCCTTGCAAGTCTTCTACTCATATGTAGCATAAATTAATGGTTTTCAAAATTTTTGTCATAATTCTTTTCTTGAGACAACTTTACATTGAAATTTGAAATGTAATCAAGAAGCTGCTGTGAATTACCCTACAGGCCTGCCAAACCTGGGGTGTTCATGGGAGCACAGTTTAACACCATAGTTACTATAGGTTGGTTTTGTTTTTGTTAACTATCAGTTTTTGTCTTGGATTGTGGGAACTTGCCTCCTATGGTTAGATTCCAAAGTAGATTGTGAGTTGAGAGATGCTGGGGTGATTTATTGTTCCAACTCATGCCAGTTCACTTGGTGTCTGCTAATAGTACTGATTCCCCATCAGAGTTTTTCTTTACAAACTCCCAAACTGATGTTAGCATTTTTGTCCTGCGCTTAATGGTCTCATACTCGATATGGGCTAAAACTCTGATTTCTAATTAGAGTGATTCAACTCATTTAAATGAAAGTTGATTATAGTTTTCTCTTTCTCTCTTTTTTTTTTTTCTCATTTCCTTGTACTTTTGTATTCTTTTCTACTTTGCTCTTTAGAGAATATCTGCAGGATTCTAGTTTCTCGTATAAATTTGGCTTTAAAAAAATTAATCATGATGTCATTTTACGTTTTCTCATGAACTAGAAAATTCTAAAGTTATTTTTACTAATGTAAACAGTGCAAACATTTCAGGACATCTCTTAATGATTTGTCAGTAATATCTTCATAAAAATATATTCTCAGTTTTAGCTTAACTCTAGTGTCTGTAGTGAAAACACATAATCTTGATTCTGAAGGAAGGAGGTCAAGAAGTCATAGACTGTTTTCATACTTACTTTTCTAAATACATGGTGTCTTGGTGAGTGGCTGAAACATTTAGGAAATTCAGGGTGGGCCAAAAGGAGTTTCACTTTTGAATGCATAAAGATGATTTTTTGCTTAATGGAGAAAAAATGGGCAAAGAACATCTTATTTTTTCTTGGCACATAATTAGATCATTTCTTGCCTTAAATCCACTTTTGAAGAAGGTGGATACCTGAATGATTGTGTAGGTGGGTATATAGGTGTTAGATGCTGTTTTTCTAATAGATAAGGACTGAGGCATTGACTGGAACTATAAAACTTTTGATTTTCAGAATTATTCCTGAAACACTAAAAAAAAAACACAATTATTTTAGACTATAATAGAACCCAACACAGTGGATTTCTTCCTTTGTTCTCCACCCCCCCAAACCCCCTTCTTTTTGTTGTTGTTCTGTGGTGCTGTGGATTGGACTCAGGGCTTTGTGCATACTCTCCCACTGAGCTATATTCCAGCCCCTGTATCTTAAGTTTTGAAAAATTTTCTAGACTCTCTTTATAACTACCAGTTTAAAGTCATTCATTGGCAGTTGACAGAAATAAAATATGATTCAGAAAACTGTTAGATACAAAGTTTTGTTTTAGAGAGAACTTTACCTTTGCTATAGGACAAAGCAAGAATTGAGATTCCCCCAAGCAGATGAATATTTCACTTGCAGTGAATGTGTGTCTGATCCATTGTATAGAATGTAAAACACTTTCATATATTTCAGAACATATTTGCAGTGAACAGGAAAAGCTATATACATAAAAAACAGTGTTCTGTTATCTTTTGGTAAAGTGAAAGATTTCTTTATAATAGCTCCTTTGGGTTTTTATCTTATTTCTTTTTGGAAGGAAAGTGGTAGAAAATGTAGATACATTTTCTTTGTTTTTAGGATAAGCAGGGAAATTAGTAAATGTTAGAAATTAATTCCTGAGAAAAAATTTTAAAGTTTTTTTCAAAATATTCTTCCAGATAATGTTTCTAGAGTGCATGCGTTGGGCTTTATTTCTTTCTACTAAAGTAGCTCAGAGGATATCTGACTTGAGACCTGTGGTATTTACGTTTGTCTAATTTTATAATAATCTCCATGGGCTTACATAAGCCTAAGAATTCTTCTGGGCCACATGGCTCTCGTTGGGAGTTGGGCAAGGTGTTATCCCTTTGAGTGTGATCAGTGTTGACCATAGGGAGCACCTGTAGAGTCTGCATCACCCTCTGTACTGTTAATAGTGTGAAGAATTTTGGTATTTTGCCTGGTTTCTGTCTTTTGATTTTACCTCAAATGTGCACTAATCCCTTGGTTACAACTATCCATGATGAAAAGGGTATTAAGTTAAGATGGGCTTCTATTTTAAGTTATTAAGTATCTCCACTTCTTGGGAGTAGAGACAGGAGGTGAGTTGAGATAGACAGTACTGTAAGAACACAAAGAGACTTGTAGTTTGGCAATTGAAACCAACTTTTAAGGGGGAAGAGTTGATTCAGTAAAGAACAAAGATAAACTAATAAATGGTCAAATTTTAGAATTTTGATTCTAGTGTTTGAATATAATATAATTTTGATTTAGCCTAATAAATCCATTTGAGTAAAATTGAAATGTCTTGTGACTTGTATATTCTTTACTGCCATGATTTACTAGTTTTAGTATTTGGGTATATTTTAAGGCACTATGGGTAGAATTATTAAATAATTGATGTATTTGATAATGTAATTGTGTATGTAATTGACATAGTTAGAGGACCTAGGCTGTACCATTATATGGCTCCATCTTTAGAATATGTATATATAATCGGTGTATTTTTCTGGATTTGAAGTTGTTGACTCAGTTTTTTATGTTGACTCAGTTTTATAAATTAATTTTCTGTAAGACAATTCTGTCATTTCTTCCAGGGTTGTTTCTGCTTCTGCTGCTTTTTTTTTTTTTTTTTTTTAAGTCCATTTAAGAAAATAAAAGTGTCAAAAATCTTGGATTTATGAGACAAAAAAGTATTTTAGTCTGTTATTAATATATTCTTTTCCTAAATAATTGAGGGATGACTTCCTTAGTATGTATTTTAGGTTTCAGAATCAAACAGATTAAAAAAATATTTCCAAATATTTAAGGACATTCCTGTTTTAAAATTTGTATGTTAACATATTTGTTGGGTGTTTTAAAAAGTTGAAGGGGAAATGACATTTTAAAAGATACAGTAGCCCCAAATCAATTTAAGACAATCTAATCCAGTTAGCTTTGGTTAGGAAGTATGACAGGAGTGCCAGTACCACCTAGTATCGTGACGCTGGTGTTCCTCTGGGTGCAGTGGTGATGACTGCTGTAAAGTGAACATTTGGGATTAGATATGTGTGATGACATCTGCCTTCTTAAGGTTCATATTAAGTAGTTTTAATATTGAGATTCTTTATTTTGTCCTAAGTTTTTAGTTTTAGTTTTCCACATTTAGTAGACTAACATGAATGTAATATAGAATTTAGGGAAGTCTTTTTAAAAATACTTTTTAGAGGGTCTCCCTAAGTCGCTGAGGCTGGCCTTGAATTTGTGATCCTCATGCTTCAGCTTCCTGAGTTTTTGCTGGGATTATAGGCATGTGCTACTGTGCTTGGCAAGAAAGTCTTAATGATAGTCTGTGGCTTAATAGGGGAATACTGGTAAATATTAAAGTCATGAAGATTAAAAATACCAGCTAGTGCAACTAGTGCTTGGAGTTTTTCTGATCTACCTCTGTGATTTTATAAGATTGTTAGTCACTAATTTATAACTAGACCTGTTTGTTTTCATGGGCAGAATTTCTTATCCTTAAGTGCTTAAGTAAGATGGTAGTGTATTGGGGCCATTAAAATGGAGAAGGAATAAACTAGGAAGGCAGGTGGCCTGTTGCTAGTGAAGTACTTCTATGTTTAAGAACACTAATTTTTCTTGAAGATCATTTTCATCAAGTACACAAAACTAAACTTGGCATTGCTTTCTCGTTTTAGCATCAAGGCTGGACGACTCCTATCCTGTATTCCATATCAGCTGTACACCAAGCAGTCCAGCATGCAGAAAGGCCTCAGCTTTAATCCTGTTTGCAAGCCTGAGGATCCTGTGCCAGGTCCAAGCAATATAGCCAGACAGCTCAACAACAGGGTGTAAGTTTGTCTAGTTTGAGAAAACAACAAAGCTGGTTTTTAGCAGTGAGGATGACTCCTTGCCCTGATGAAGATAGAAACAAATATAAAACCTTGCTGTTGACCACTAATAAACATGTGGAAATGTGTCTATATAGATATATCTGACCCCCAAATTAACTGTTTTTATGATGAATGTTTCATAAGTAAAATGTGAACAAGTTTTTCTGATTGTACTAGATTCTGTGTTAAACTAACGTATCTTAACTCCTTAGTAAGTTTTTCTTGAATTTACATAAAAATAATTATTTCCCCAAAGGGAATATTACTTTCTCAAAAATGGAACTAACTTTACCAGCTGTATTTTGTTATGTGCCATGCACAGAAAGAATGTTTAAATTTCTAATTATTATTGAAAAATTCAAAATTTATAAATATAATTCTTAAATATATAAATATTTTATACCATTGGAAGTTTGATCAGTGATCTTCAGTTATAGAATTGGGAGTGAATTTAGACTTTATTGTGTGTGACTGATTTTTAGAAATATATTGATTTAAACTTTTATTGCAATAATCCTGGGTAAATTGGTCTCACAATTAATTGGTGTGTTGCCTTAACTTGTATATGAATTAGCCTTCTCCTATTTATTAAATTGCTTGCTTTGGGAGTTGGATATATTTTTTTCCCCCAAAGATCAAGAGTCTAATTAACCTGGGAGGATCTGATATCACAACCTTCTGTAACTTTGTTTTTGTCATTTTTTATTTAACGTGTTCACTCATTAGTTTGTTCAAATGTTTTTCATGTTACTAAAAGTTTTAATTTTTGAAATACTATCAATGAGTAAACCAAGTAATACTAGTGAATTTTTGCACAAGTACACAGTTTATTTCTTAACCTACACTAATAAAATTAGAAAATAGGTAGGTTTTTCATATTTTTCTTTGTTGACAATTTTAGGAAGACATCATGTTTTACTTCTTACTATATTTATGCTGTTGTTTAATAAATGTATATACACCAATGATATGTCAGTACAGCTACTTTGCAAATGTATATTTTTCTAGTCTGGGAAGCTAGTACAAAAGGTGTGTATATTGATGTATTTTCTCGCCAATATATTGTTTCATTTGTTGGTAATTTCATGTAAACAGTCTTCATGGTTTGGGCACAGAAAACTAGATGTTAAGACTTCTCTGACTTATCCCTTTTGTTCCTTGATTTTTGTTGGGGGTGGGACATCCAGTATATTTTATAAATTTCTTTGAAGTGCTCTTATGTGACTTTTTGCTTCCTTGCTTTCTCTTTATCTTAAGGGGCAGCCTTTCTTGGACATGTGAGAAATAAGATTTCTTTCCTTCTTTTAACTGTTTCCAGTTTTTCTTCTTATTTTCCTTTCACTGGACTGATTATCTGTGAGGATTGGATCTACTCAAAATTGGCTGTCATATTCCATGAGATGGTTAGCCAGAGCCTGAGTCAAACCCAGAAATGGGTGGTAATGTTTTGCATCAGACTTACATGACCTTTCTATATTGTCACACCATCATTACTAATAAATCATATTGATAATAGGATGAAGGAGTTTAGGCCTGGTAATGTTACCTGTGTTAGGGTACTATGTATGGCACCCCTTCATCTGGAGCCTGAAGTAGGATGAATTACTGCTTTTTTTTTTTTTTTTTTTTTTGGTACCGGGGATTGAACTCAGGGGCACTCGACCACTGGGCCACATCCCCAGCCCATTTTTGTATTTTATTAGAGACAGGGTCTCACTGAGTTGCTAAGTGCCTCGCCATGGCTGAGGCTGGCTTTGAACTCGCGATCCTCCTGCCTCAGCCTCCCAAGTACTGGGATTACAGGCGTGCGCCACCGCGCCCGGCTTGAATTACTGCTTTTTAATCCAGGTTTTTGTATTTGTTTCTTAGATTATTTTATAAGTGCAGATGAGTTTTGCATTACTAAGCAAACATCTAGAAAACCCAGGATGTGAATTTTTAACTTTTGTCATAGGTTCTACAGTTATAAATCTGTCATTGGATTGCCTTTGGACTATATCTTTCCTAATCCCATTGCCCCTCCCTTCCCTTCATTCCCCTTTGTCTAATCCAAAGTACTACTTTTCTTCCCTAACACCACTCCCCCAGCTTTTTCTTGGTGTAAATTTTACTGAATTATCCCTGTACATTTGTCTGGTTATTACTTTTTATCTATTTGTTCAGTAGTTAGCCCCATTTAATAGTTTGGCAGCTTTTCTGTCTGAATTTTAACTGACCTCAAAACTTTAGTCCCATATGTAGTGGGTATTGGATTTAATGTGTGGAACAATGGCCTACATAAAAACTAAATGTAAAACTAGGAATGAGAATTGTACTTTTTTGCCATGGGGTTGGGTTACTGGGTGTTGAACCTAGGGGCACTTTACCACTGAGTTTCATCTGCGGTCCTTTTAATTTTTTTGAGACAATGTCTTACCAAGTTGCTTAGGGACTTACTAAGTTGCTATGGCTGTATTGAACTTGTGATCCTCATGCCTCAGCCTGCTGAGTTGCTGGGGTTATAGGCATGTGCAACATACCCAGAAGGAATAAGAATTCATACGAAGTTTTTTGCCCATTTTTGTGGAAGTTATTTATATTCTATTAATTTAGCAAATATTTATTTGACTGTTGTAAATAAATGCCAAGCACTATGTTTCATAATTAGATATTTGTAGTTTACAGAGTCTAAATTAATTTTTTGTGGGAAAGGTAATTGAAAAAAGTCATCCTGCTATAAGGGTTTGGCCAATAATTATCTTTTGTTGGAATAAAAAGAATATAAAGTTTATTATTAAGAGGGAAATATTGAAATGTTAAGTTATTGCCCAGAAAATTTTAAATGAAAAAAAAAATTTTAACCTTAAACTTAGACATTACTAACTTAAATAAATTTGTTCTCCTACTTTAGAAATCACATAATTAAGAAGATTGAGACAGATAATGAAGTCAAAGTCAATGGAATGAACAGTTGGAATGATGAAGAGGCAAATAATGATTTTAATTTTGTGGATCTGGAGCAGACTCTTCCAGGAAGGAAACAAAATGGAATTCCGCATCCCAGAGGCAGCACTGCCATTTTTAATGGACACACTCATAGCTCTAATGGTGCCTTAAAGACACAGGATTGCTTGGTGTCCGTGGACAACAATATTGCCAGTAGGCTTTCTCCAGACTCTGCCCAAGAGGAGAGGGCTGAGAAGAGCAACACTAACTTCAGAGACTGCACTTTGCAGCAGTTGCAGCAGAGCACCAGAAATGCAGATGCTTTGCGGAATCCACACAGAACTAATTCTCTTTCACCATCTTTGCACAGTAACACTAAAATCAATGGTGCTCACCACTCCACTGTTCAGGGGCCTTCAAGCACAAAAAGCACTTCTTCAGTACCTACTCTTAGCAAGGCAGCACCTTCAGTGCCATCCAAACCTTCAGACTGCAGTTTTATTTCAGACTTCTATTCTCATTCAAGACTGCATCACATATCAACATGGAAGTGTGAATTGACTGAGTTTGTCAATACCCTACAAAGACAAAGTAGTGGTATCTTTCCAGGAAGGGAAAAGTTAAAAAAAATGAAAACAGGCAGGTCTGACACAGGTAGATACTTACTAAAATTGTTTTCTTGAGAAATAGTTATGCTTCATCATTTTATTCTTGTGCTGTCATTGGTATTCTGATCAATACTGATTTATCTATAGATGTCTCTAGGAGTGTCAGGTTATGTAAGTTACAGTAAGTATTAATAGATTATGGAAAGCTTTCTTATTAAGATATGTTTTTAAAAATTGAGATTTAATTGTCACTAACTAAAAATTGTCAGGGCATTTAAACAGTAACAGTCTTGGGATTCTGAACATTTCAGTCCTCGTGTAGACCTTACTAGTTGTCAAAAGTTTGGAACTGTAAATATAATGTGCTTTATATTCAGTGCTTAATCTCTTGTAAGAGTGAAGTTGATTTGGTAGGAGTAATTGTTAATTTCTAGACACTTGCATCATAATGATTTTTTTAAATATTTATTTATTTGCTTTAGTTGTACACAATGCAATGCATTTATGGTTACGTGGTGCTGAGGATTGAACCCGGGTCGTGCACGTGCTAGGTGAACGCTCTACTGCTGAGCCACAACCCCATTAAATTTATTTAATTTAAATAATTAAATAACTTTCATATATAACTAATTATGCATAGTGAGATTAAGTGTTTTTATTTCTAATTAGATTGCTTGATTGTATTTTGTTTAAGAATGCTTTCTTTGTCATCAAAACCAAACAAACCCAATAATAGCAGGTTATTGTGTAGCAGTCATTATAAAGTATTTATGGTTTTTGATATTAGTTGCTTTTGACAAATTATAGGTTTTTGTTTTTAAATCTTTAGGGTAAGAGATCGCAGATTTATAGCTTTATAGCTGTGGTAACTGAGGCACAGAGAGATGCTTACTGTCCTAGAAAGTTACAGAATCTCTCCATGTGATTTTTTTTTCCTGTTATATTTTACTGTATGATTTTAGTCAAAAAATGCTTTTTAAACTTATGAATATTTCAGAATAATGTTATAGGTATTCAGTTATCCTTACTTTGTATCTTGACCTTGTAAACTGCTGAAGGTCATTTAATTTTGAAAGCTTCGAAGAAACCTTATGAATTAGTTCCACAGATGAGAATAAAATGAGAAGTTTTTTACATTATATAATAGCATTTGATATTTGGTTTATGCATTCTGTACTCACTGGATGTTTAGAACCATTATTTTACATTGTACATTATGTTCATCTAATGCTTTTATAAAGCAGAATTGTGATTGTTAAAATTTACTTTATAAATTATTTCTCCAGGTGACATAAGTATGTGGCTTTGGAGTTAGATAGCTTAGCCTGAATCCAAACTCTGGTTCTGCCGTTTTTTTATGCTGTAGGACCATGGACTAGGCAACTTGCCTCTCTGAGTCTCAGTTTCATCTCTGCAGAGGAATGATAGAATTTGATGTTGTTTGATTCACAGGATTGTGAGCTTAATAAACATAACGTGAGCAGTTTCTGTACTTTGCACATAGAACTAGGTAAATGCTGTTAAAATCACACTTTGGTAGATGGACTGGCTGAACTCTTTCAAGGGATAAATGTTAAGTTTTTAGGAACCTGTTATTGAGATCAAAAGTTTTATAAGCTCAGGGTTCTCATTTCCAGGACCTGTATTATCTTGGGAGGGCCAGGGTAAATAACCCTAATATTATTTGTAATCCAAATAGTAGGGTTAAAATAACTCTTAATGAATTATCTGTGTAGCTCGTTGTTACTGGATGCCATTGTCCATAGGAGAGGACATTGATTTTTATCTCCTTAAATGTTATATATGTAATGCAGAACTAAATTTGTAGTCATGTCTAATGGCACAAGGAAAAGAATTCCATTTGTAGACAGATCTTTGTTTTATATAGACTATTTTTGAAGTATGTTTATTTAAAACAAGAGGTTGGTAGTTTGAATAAAATAATTAGCACACAAATAATTTTAAGATAAACTTTTTGACAAACTGTTGTAATTATTGACTTTATTAGGATATAGATTAGGAAAGATACCATGGCATCATGAAAACTGATTTAATATTGTTCAAGAAAGCAATTTGTATCTGTACTTTAGAACTAAAGAAACAGATTTCACTCCTATTAAGATGGTAGAAATAGTCTGTAATATATTTTATATTTTTTAAAGACTATTTTCCTTTTAAGCATCTTTTAAATACAACTTCTAAAGTCAACTAGATCTAATTTTTTAATATGAAAAATTAGTTTGTGGTTTGAATGTTCTCTTTTTCCTTCTAGGAAATATGTCAGTATTGAGTTCACCCAGACATCAGAGCTGTATAATGCATGTTGATATGGATTGCTTCTTTGTTTCTGTGGGTATAAGAAACAGACCAGATCTCAAAGGTCTGTATTCTTGTTTATGTTTTATTAAGAAAATATTATTACGAATGTGAATATGTGTGTATGTATGTAGGTGTGCGCTCGCATGCGTGTGTGCGTGTGTATGTGTGTGTGTGTGTTCAATCTAAGGGATAACAAAGGGTTCTTTGAAAAATATTTGTTCTGATCTTCCTTGGCAAAATCAGATCCTGCTTCCAATCTTTCTGAACTGTATTGTGTAGAAGTAAGGTGAAAAGAAATTAGAAAACTTTTCTCCATGTAGAGATAAACTTTTCATGAAAGAGAATTCATCTTCAGCTGAGGGGTATGTCCTCTAAGACTGACAGAGGCAGGGCCCTGCCATGGGCATTTTTTTTTTCTTTTTTCTTTTTTTTAAACTACTTGTTAATGAAATTTTATGGTAACCTGTATCTTTGGCATGGGGATCAGCATACTTTCTTGTGTGCAAATACTTTCTTGTGCATGTGAACACGCCAGTGTTCTGATTGTAGAATAATTTTGTGTTCTTGAGTATTGCTAAAATATACTAAGTTACTTGGGCAGGGTTTGTACTAATGAAATTTCAAATGTTTGTGAACTAATCATTAATTCTTAGAACATGTATTTTGGATTTTTTCAGTAGTTATCTCTATCTAAAAGAGATAGCTATATTAGCATTTTCTTCTGAGAGCCAGTTCTTCCCTTCTGTAAGAATCACTAATTATGGCACAGAAGCTTCTGGGTTAATACCAAAGCTTTATCTTTTTTGTTTGTTTGTTTTAATATTTATTTATTTGCTTTAGTTGTACACAGTGCAATGCATTTATGTTTACGTGGTGCTGAGGATCAAACCCGGGCTGCGCATGCACTAGGCGAGCGCTCTACCGCTGAGCCACAACCCCAGCCCCCAAAGCTTTATCTTTGTCATGGGTAGATGCTGCTTCAGTTCTGAAGGAGTTTTGAACATGTTAAGATTTTGATTTTAGCTTATGAATAATTTCTTAATGTATTTTCTTGTGCATGCTAATCAGAGGCTCTACAACTAAGTTATCTCCCTAGTGCCCCTCCTTTTTTTTACCCTTCACAACAACTATATTTAATAAATATATAAAAATCATCTGTGCTAAAGCTTTACAACATTATGGTTACTCATGGAAAAGGAAATGATAAGTGAAAGTAATTTTCTAACTAAAGCAAAACCTGAGAGACTATATTTATGCTTGGCGAGGTAGGTCAGATTGCGAGTCCTATGCATATGAATCAAATTTGTTTCTCTTGCTATAAAATTGAATAGATGAGTGTAGATGTTGAACCTGTTCTTTGGATACCAGAAAAATGAAAAGTATATGTGTGTGTGTATATATATATGGATATATACATACATACCCATATACTTAGGTTTTCTTTCTCTCCCCCCCCTTTAATCTGAATATCTGATCTGAGTTGTCTGTTTTCTACCGAAAGAAACTTTAGAAAGCTAAGTGATATTGCCTTTAGTTAGGTTAAGTAAATATATCAAAGTTAGTTAGGTTAAGTAAATATATCAAAGTTGTTTCCAGTAGTTTACTTTTGGGGGAGAGCTGAGGAACTTAGATGACATTTTCATAGTGATTAATAGTGATATTCATTTCTTAAGGGATTAATGCCTAAAGGAGATGGTATATATTAAAAATATATGAAAGATTTTCCTTTACATGTTCTTAACATTCCTATGTACTTAGATATAAAACAATTTAATCTTTCACCACAGGAAAACCAGTGGCTGTTACTAGCAACAGAGGCACAGGAAGGGCACCGTTACGTCCAGGAGCTAATCCCCAGCTGGAATGGCAATATTACCAGAATAAAATCCTGAAAGGCAAAGCAGGTACAGATGAGCTCTTTGAAGTCATAGTGCTCCTGTGGACGACTTCTGGATTTTGCTGTTGGTATCATTGTAGAAATGAAAGCAGAGTTACAGTAACTAACTTTTTCATTCAAGTGTTTTGAGAATGGTCACTGACATCATAAATCTGAATATAACATGACTGGCTTGTAGTTAGGCTTTGTTGAATTGGATGGTTATATTTTCCTGGAACAGAGGGAAGAATGTTTTTAAAATGTTATTTATTTGCTTTTATAAATTAAGATGGGGATGAAAATTATGGACTTTCTGTAGAAACTTTTTATCATTTTATAGAACCTTTTATCTGACTTGAGACTGAATTACTAAGGACACTGAAGTTTATGTTAAGATTCAAACGAGGAAGAGGAATAAGAAACAGTAGAACTTATATTGGAATAAGAATGTAAATACCAATAATCATTCCTTATGTCTTTTATCGAACCTGTTTCATATGAGAAACATTTTCTTGCCTCTCTTGGCTTTTAAATTTTAGATATCAATAAACAAAAATCATAAATTTTACTACTCAAAATACTAAGATTTTTATGTATCTTTTATTCCTCCCCCCTTCCCCCATGTGTAAATTCCCTGAGAAAAAGTCTAGAAATTTCTTCAACATTGATCAGTTTCCCCCGTATGTCTTGCAAAGCTCCCAGTTTTTAAAAATTAGTCTTTCAGGAAAATATTGATCAGAAAGTAGATATACAACTGATATGGAAGGCATGCAGTTTGATTTTATCCCAATTTTTTCATTTCCCTAGTTTGTCAGTTATTAAACTTTGGGCTTATTTTAGAAAAGACTCCTATTAAGGCAAAAGGAAAGTGAGTGGGCATCTCTAAGGAGTTTTATTGGGATTACAGTCTTTGTTGGTTTGGTCATCTGTTTACATGGTATAAATGTGAAATAATTGTAGATACACATTTATGCTTGGTGTGTGCATATATTTTCCAAGTTTTCTTAGATTTTTCTTGATCTAAGTCTTTGCAGAGATTTTTGAGATTTTAGGCTTTTGTGTGTCATGAGTAAATCTTGGGGTAGCTATTATTGAACTTGTATTGTGGTATGGTTAGTTTCTTAAGTATTGTTACAGTGGTTTTGTAGTAGATTTTGTTGTTGCTGTTGTTGTTTTTTCCTATATTTTCTATGTGGAATTGTTACAAAGATGAAATCTTAAGTTCTGGAAAATAAGTATGTAGCCTAATGAAGTGTACCATACTTGTCACATATTGGGCACTTAGTAAGTGCTTTCTGAATGAGTGTCAAAAGAAGGAAACAATTCCAGGTGTATATGTTCGGGAGCATCACTTGGTTATTCAGTGCTCAGAGTCTCTGGTTGGTGGAGTCTGAGTTTGCTACACATGTCCTTATTCCAGCTCTCTACATCTAGATTTTGACCTTGGCAGGTATGTGTTCCTTAGGAGTAGCTGGTAGCTGGCCCTCCTTTGTCTTTCCTTCCATCACTGTCTGACCATAAATTGTTTATGAATAGAATATTGTCATTGGTTACTTAATTATCTTCATCAGTTTAGCCACTGGATTTTCATAATGTTTGAATGACCTTTATAATTCACATCCCCTTTACCTCTATATGTGGGTGACATATCAGAAGGCAAAAAAAATAGGACAAATACTTAAATTTCACTTGCTATTAAACACTGTCAAAAATAGATTTTTTTCTTACTAGAAGAGATGAATATGATACTTTGATGTTATATTCTCGCTTTAACTTGATGTCATTCACTTTTATATCCTAAGCCTTTTAACCTATTAGGAGCTTACCAAAATATTTATTACATGATGAAAGGATTAGATTGTCCTTTATTATAATAAAGTAAGTTTGCAACTAAGCTTGCACTCCGAACTTGTTTTTCCAATACCTCTGTTCCTCTTTTCCTTGTTATTCTCTGGTCTGTCTTTCTTTGGGTCATTATTAGACATGGCACCAAAAATTTAAAAAATTTTGAAGATCAATTTAGGAATTAGAATCTTTGGCTTCTTTTTTGGAAAAATAAAACCGTTCTAATGTTTTGGCTTGTATGTCTATGCAGAGTTCTAGGACAAATAAGCATCTTTAGTCCTTTTTAGAAACTTTGGTTTCTTTATTGTCATATTCAGCAACATGAATTAGACCAGTGTAACCAGGGGATCTTATCCATCTATGACTTCCTTTGGAAGCTGCTTCCTGAATAGCACTCAGTAGTGACACGTCTCATTGATGATCTCATTATTTGGAACCTTTTAGACACTAGATTTCATGATTGGGGCCTTTTACCCCCCTCCTGGATTCCTAGGATGGAGATGTTTTCTATCCCTTCAACAGCTTCAGTTTTCATTCTAAAGAACAACAGTTTTTAAAGTCGTATTAGTCATAGATTTATTCTCAGCGATTTCTTTTTCACAGACTTGGGTCCTGGCCTCTGATTTCTCCAACCGTTCCTCCACATTCTCCATGTGCCCGTCTAGTTTGTCAAGTTTTGATGAGCAGTTCTCTACTTTGCCCTCCAGTGAGGACAGTGTGTCCCTGCATTTCCCTGAATCTCACATGAAGCAACTCACTCCGCTGGTGGAGGGACCCACGCACTCTGCTGCACTGTGGAACAGGTCAGCCAGCCCAGTGAAGAGGAACATGATGGTGCTGCCTCTCAGGCCAGGGCATTGGGGGCGCATGGACCACACTCTGTTCTTGCCTCAAGCATGAGCTTTCTGTAACTTCCAAATAAATATTTTAGGTTAACTAGCCCCAGTAAAGTAGTCACAATTCCCCAACTTTTAAGACATAACTCATGGTTACATTACTGTGGCTGTTCAAGCTTCCATACTCCTTGTTTTGGTCTAGTAGCACCCTCTGTTGGACTGTCTTACTGACAGTCCTGAAATTCTTACAGATTAGAATAATGGACTGTTATAGAAACACTGGATAATCTGCTCTGCATTCTGTCTTGAATTTGTAACTGTGACATATGTTACTCACTTTTTATCAGAAAACCTAGATTACATACTCTGCTGTTTTTATTTTTTGATGCAAATAGGATTTGACCCTACTGAGATGTCAGTCATGAGTGTGATTTGCATTTGTGCTGTGCGTGTATGGATGCTCCAATCCAGAAGTGCCTCGGATGGGTTGCATAGTTAGGTAAAAGATGTTAATGATTACCAGTTAAACAAGGAAGAGTTATTTTAGCCCATGAAACCAAATACTTTGTTGTGTTTTTCTGGTGGTACATTAACTTGTTTGAGTTTTTATGGAACATTGAGTCTCTTAAATAAACAGGAGAAACGTAGGATTTGTTAGCTATGTATTGTTATGGGATACTCAAAATAGGCTTTATAGAACTAGAGAAAGTGGTGTAGTTTGGACTTACTTTACTAACCATTTTTTGTTGTTGTTTATAGAGCAGAGATATGGCCGAGATTGTGTTTGTAGAATGTGGTATATTTTTACAGCATATTCTTCTTGTAACCTAATAGTATTATCTGGAGAACCATGACTGGAGTTGTATTTTAGTCTGTTAATTACTAGGGAATGTGGTAAAGGAACTAAGTGGCATGCAACCAGTAGACTTTCTAGAATGTGCTTTTATATTCTTGTGTAAAGTAGTAACTTTGGTTTGGATATTAAGAGATGTTGGTGAGCTATATTAGGCTGGAGTTGTGTTCTGTAAAAGCAGTAGAAACTCTGATCACACTTGAATGGTTTTTACTTGAATGTACATTGTTAAACCAAAAGTAGAATTGCCTGAAAGGGGAAATAATGCTGTGAAGCTCTTTTACCTGATGTGTATATAGAATGAAAAGCTTAAATTTAGGATGAAACCTCTTTATGGTTTTGGCCTACTCAATTATTGTTTGATCAAATGGCTGGTAGGAATTTCATGATTGTTGATCGTATTAATTTGCCTTAAGTTCTGCAGATAGTTTTTTTAAGAAACAGTCAAGAACATTCTGAGAAATATGTGTTTTCCTTTAACTTTTTCCCTACTACAAAGAGCTGTGAAGTCTCTCTAAGGCTATAGTTGGGGAGTTTGTTTCCCTGATCACTTTTCATCCTTGTCCACATCAAGGGATTGCGTGTTACAGGATATTTATATTTATCTTGGTGTATTTTTTAAAATTTTTTATTATTAAGACAGGACACATTAAGTTTATTATAAGTTTTTATCTGACTGCTGTTGAAGAATATAATGGAAGCAAATAATTTTAGAGTTACAGAATTTTATTTTATTAAGGAGGTAAAAACAAGTGGATATAACCATATTAGGACTTCCTAAACATTTGTATTTAAAATAATGAAAAACAAATTTCTTGAATAAAAGTTAAGGAAAATCAATTTTTAACATATAGTCATTAAACTTTATTATTTTAAAGCAGATATACCAGATTCATCAATGTGGGAGAATCAAGATTCTGCACAAACAAATGGAATTGATTCTGTTTTGTCAAAGGCTGAAATTGCTTCTTGTAGTTATGAAGCCAGGTATGTAGAAGTTAAATGTGTTGTCTTTCTGAACAAATAGTTGATTTAATTATTTTTACATAATTTTTTGAGACCGATTTGGACATCAGTCAGGCCTCTCATTTAAATGTCACAAATCATTTAACCTTAATCCCTTCAGTTGCTCATCTCCCCCTATCTTCTGTCCTAGATAACTTTAAACAATTTAACAATCCCTTATAAATCTTGCAGTGAGTGGAAACCAAAAGAAATTGGGCACTGTCATTTTTATTCTCTTTTGAAACATGGAATTAAAAAATTTAAAAAAATTTTAAATGGGAGAGGGCCTTAATATTTATCTATTAAAATCTTTCCTTTTTATAGAGAAGGAAAACCCCTTGTAATACAAAGCTGATAATTGGTTTTTCATTGTTAAAACTCTAATGCCAAGCTGCGCACGGTGGTACACACCTGTGATCCCAGCAGCTTGGGAGACTCAGGCAGGAGGATCACCAGTTCAAAGCCAGACTCAGCAAAAGCAAGGCACTAAGCAACTCAGTGAGACCCTGTCTCTAAATAAAGTACAAAATAGGGCTGAGGATGTGGCTCAGTGGTTGAGTGCTCCTGAGTTCAATCCCTGGTATCCAAAAGAACAAAACAAAACTCTGTTGCCTTTTACAGTATAAGTAAATGATTTCATGTACTTATACCTGGTAATCATTTCACTTCAAATTGGTAAAAGTGGGGCTGGGATTGTAGCTCAGTGGTAGAGCACTTGCCTAGCATGTGTAAGGCACTGTGTTCAATTCTCAGCACCACATAAAATAAATTTAAAGAAAGGTATTGTGGGGCTGGGGTTGTAGGGAGGAAGTAGAGCACTTGCCTAGCATGCATGAGTCACTGGATTCAATCCTCAGCCCACATAAAAATAAAATAAATGTATTATGTCCACCTACAACTAAAAAATAAATGTTAAAAAAAAAAAAAGAGAGAGGTGTCCATCTAAAACTTAAAAAAATTTTTTTTAAATGGTAAGGGTGTCGACAACATATTAGCACCAACTTTGTATGTCGGTCTTTATCTTGTAGTAACCTTATACCCTAATTATAATCAACTGATTAAATACAAAGAGAAACACACACACATATATTCCTTAAACATTAAAAAAAAAAAACACACAATAACCAATTACCATAGTTGTGGAAGTAGAGGGAGTAATAAATTAATTAACTGAAAGAGGAATCTATTTTTTCTGATAACTAAACCCAGACATTTTTACTTTCATAACACAGCAAACATTTATTATTGTTGATAACTGTAAGTATTCAATAATTAAAAGAACAGTCTTAAATCAGTTATATTTTTTTCAGTTTTCATTCAAAGTTGGGGCTATTCAAGCCAATCTGAACAAAAAATGTTTGAGCTGAACATTATCTAATCAGAATAGTGTGTTTAAAAGGTTGCTGATAGTTTTATTCAAATGATAGTTAAATAAAAAAGCAGTAGGTTCAAACATGCATAATGTAAAATATGTTCAGTTCTTTTTCATTATGACTGTCAACCTCTTACTTCCAGACTAACTTTGCCTTTCTCATTAATAGAACCCTTTTTTCTTTTTTTTTTTAATGTTTTCATTGCCAGTTGATAATGTGGCCAGAGACTTAAACTTATTTTAACAAATAATAATTATGTGAAATACAAAATCATGTAGGATTGTTAGTAGTGCTCAACAGGTTGATCTTTCTTCACCCACTTGGTTTTAGAAGGGTGACCTGTGCTTTTGGTGGGTAGACAGCTGTGTCGAGTATCTATGGGATCAGTGACACCCAGAAATAATATGTCCTTGGGTTTTGCTGGTTGGTGAAGTGAGAGCTTGTCCTTTTCCATGCTGCCTCTGCAAGAACTCAACAGCAGCACTCCTAGATGCATGCTAGTTGCATGCTGGACAGGGAGTACAAGGCTGCCTGGAGGCAGAAGCCTTCTCAGTTTCTGATGGCCTTGGATTTCACCAGCTAGGTTAATTGTATCTAAGTGCTAGGCTTCTGGTGTTTGGAGTTTCATTTGTATTGACCCACATAGCAGCAGTGGGGTGACAATATATGAGGCCCAGATACTATGCTGCAAGCCATTTAAGTGCCAATTAGATGCAAAAAATGTTTATTATTTATTTTTAAATAAATAAATGTAAAATAAATGTATTATGTCCACCTACAACTAAAAAATAAATGTTAAAAAAAAAAAAAGAGAAAGGTGTCCATCTAAAACTTATAAATTTTTTTTTTTTTAAAATGGTAAGGGTGTCATCAACATATTAGCACCAACTTTGTATGTAGGTCTTTATCTTGTAGTAACCTTATACCCTAATTATAATCAACTGATTAAATACAAAGAGAAACACACACACACATATATTCCTTAAACATTAAAAAAAACCCACAGTAACCAATTACCATAATTGTGGAAGTAGAGGGAGTAGTAAATTAATTAACTGAAAGAGGAATCTATTTTTTTAAAATATTTATTTATTTGCTTTTAGTTGTACACAATGCATTTATCTTTACGTGGTGCTGAGGATCGAACCCGGGCCGTGCACGCGCTAGGCGAGCGCTCTACCGCTGAGCCACATCCCCAGCCCAGAATCTATTTTTTCTGATAACTAAACCCAGACATTTTTAGGTTTTTGTAGGTTTATTTTATTTATTCATTTTTATGTGGTGCTAAGGATCAAACCCAGGGCCCCGAACTTGCTGGGTGAGTGCTCTGCCCCTGAGCCCCAGCCCCAGCAAGTGTTTATTTTAAAGACATGCATAAAGGGGCTGGGATTGTGGCTCAGTGGTAGAGCGCTCACCTAGCACGTGTGTGGCCCTGGGTTCGATCCTCAGCACCATGTAAAAATAAATAAAATAAAGGTATAAAAAATAGTTTCTTAAAAAAAAAAAAAAGACATGCATAAAGAGATAAAAATGGATTTGAGTGTAAGTCGCAAAATAAACCCGTAGCTATGGGATTTTTGTCCTTTGATTCTAATTTCCCTTTTCTAGAAGGCTATTCCTAATGTTATAATAATCAGTAGAAATTATTTTCTAAATACCTTTTTATTTGTGACTGTCCAACAGGTGTATTTCTTTTTGTGAAAAGATTTCTTAAAAAACAAGTATAATTAATAATTGCATCAGAGAAATGCTTCTGAGATTGGAGAGGGGATTAGATTGTGGGGGATGATCGTCACAGTTCTGTGCTTTGATGAGTTTTTGAGAGACATGATACTGAAGTCAGTCAAGAAAGGAATGTGAATAAGAGATGAGAAAAATCATTGAAAGGTAGACTGTGTCATAGTTTGCATTACTTTTAGTTCTGCCTGTAATTAACCATAAAGAATAAGTATACATAGTAAGTGAGAAGGTAGATATCTGGATATGTGGATGAATATAGGTATGATAGACTAATGCTCTATAATTCTAGAGCATTAGTCTATCATATAGATTATAGGTTTTTTAAATAAAACAAATTAAACCTGTTCTTTCAGTTTGTGGAATGGACAGTAACAGTGAATTGATGGTTGATTTGTTTTTTCCCCTTAAACATTGTCTGATTCAACACGAAATACCATTGTCTGAGCAAAGCCTATTGCAAGAAAGGGTATGCTGTCTGCACATTAAGCCTGGGAATAAACTAGCATACACTTAGGAAGTGCAGGGCTGGTAATTTATCCAATGAAGGATAAATCATTTTGTTGAAGGGTCACTTCAAAAGTTTTTGTAATTGTATGTATTCATTTATTTTCTGTGCAACAAATCTTAATTTCCTAGGCATCAACCCAAAGTATTTTGCTTCCCTTACTTATGGGAAACCTTTTTGGTTTCGGTTTTGTTTGTAACTCCTTTGTAGTGTTTAGTGATTGTTAACCTTTTCTTTTTGCAAAATGTGCACGAGTACCTTAAAAGGTACTATATTTTTCTAAGTAATGTATCTGAAAATTGTTTTATAAATGGCAATTTGGATAGTGAAATTATAAGAACATGATTTATAGGAACTGTAACATTTCTTTTAAAATGAACAGTTTCCTTTAATTTGTAAGTTTAGATTTTACCTGCTGAACCTTTACATCTCACATAATTATTACTTCAAGTTTACCCTTTTTAATGCTAGACTTTTTTTTTTGCTTTAATCATTTCTGATTAACTTTTCTAAATTATGTTTCCATATAGACATCTAAACTATTACATACACACTTCCCTACATTAATAAGCAAGATCTATTTATTGTAATTCTTCTTTTGCTGGGGGAATGCAGAGTCATCCTTATGACTTTACCTAATAATTGGAGTGACTGTATATGAGCACTAAGTATATCTTATACCTAGCAACTTACAGAATGCCTGAGACAAGAGTATTGAGAGAATGAAGAGTACTTTCCTTTGCCATTTTTCTTTGTCAGTCATTACTTCCTTTACTATCATTTTTTTTCTTATCAGATATTTTTTATTTACTAGGGACTTAACAGATATATTGTTATTGTTTTTGTATACATTAAAAAATGCGTGTGATTGGAGGATTCTTCCTTCTTGGTTTTCAGTGGGAGCCAAGTGGGAGCAAGTGGCTGTCCCATCTGAATGATGGGAGAGCGCTAGAGGCCTTTGAGTAATTGAAGACTGTTTAGATCTGTTTCTCTAATGGGGGGCATACCTCCATATTAAGTAAGCTGTTAGTAAATAATTTGAATGAATATATAGGATAACCATGACCGTACTAAAATATTATGTAATCTGGTGAAACATTGCTCTTATTACTTTGCTTGTGTTTTTACTATAATATTTTTTTCTTGATTCATTTGCAGAGTGATAAAGTGGAATTTTACTAATTATATATAATTCCATAATTATAGTTTTGTGCTGAATGCTCCAAATATCAAAGGTAATGTGGGGCATTGAGACACACAGTAGATTTAAAATTTACCATTTTCAATTAGGTCCCTCAAAGTTCTGGAACCCTGGCTCCTGCCCAGAGTGATGTCCTACCATATACAATGCTGTTGGCATCTCAACCACTGTGGAGCCACTTCAGGAGCATGGAATTGGTCAATTGGGAATTGGGTGGTAATAGGATGAGTACATTTTGTCTGTTTGTCACATAGCACTGTTTTGTGTAGTTCTTGCGTTTATATTCTTTGTCTTTGGGGGAATGAACCCTGGCCAAACCGTGCCATGTATTAGGGGAAGAAAACTTTTTTGACGGCATATTCCTGCTCTGTGGTGGTTGTGATATCACCAGCACCAGCATATGGCATGCTGGCATCTCTGCAAAGGGGCCAGAGGTTGAGTCTTAGGAGAAGTCTTCAGATTCAGACAAGAGTTATATAAACTACACTAGACAGACAATTGTGTCATTTTCCTTTGGGGGGAAAACAAACCTGTAAGCTTTCTTAATGCCTATTGTTAACCCTTAATAAGAAGGGAGTTAAATGGAAATTTTGTATTAGTGGCATGGGGAGAATTCAACGTATTTGATTTTGGTTTTTAGTTTCAGGCTTTCTAGTATAACCACCATTATGTTTTGTTTTCTCTCTAGACAAGTTGGCATTAAGAATGGAATGTTTTTTGGGCACGCCAAACAACTTTGTCCCAATCTTCAAGCTGTTCCATATGATTTTCATGCTTACAAAGAAGTTGCACGAATAATGTATGAAACATTGGCAAGGTACAGTGTATAATTAATATAATCATTTTCATGTGTGTTATCCCCTTCTTCTTTTTCTGTTATTAAAGACAGTCCAGTGTTTTGTTTATTTTTGTTTTGGGGGGATGTTTTTGTTCTTAGCATTGTCAGGGTCACTTTTGCTAGATTTTCTCTTAGGAGCCCTTTCTTCAGCATCCCAGTTTGACAACTTTCTTTAAAAGGAAAAACTCATTCTCAAGGGACATTCATTTTTGCATTGCTAAAATAGTTCAAGTGCTTCTGATGGCGTCAGACTTGTGACCCCTCTCGCTTTAGCCTCCCAGTTAGCTGGGATTATAGGCATGCACCACTGTGCATGGCATTGTGGAGATATGCTTATTGTCTTCATCTTCACCTGTGCTGCTTCTGTCTTAGGCTTTATTTTGAGCACCTGTATCCATTTAATACAAATGGCTGCTAAATACTGATCTCACTGAGAAAAATAATGTCTAATCCTTGCCTTTGTGGGAGCTTACTTTAGTAGGGGAAAGAAAATATAAAAGGACAGATTAGGTTATCTGGCATCAATATGTAGGGGTTCTGTACTGAATGGTAAATGAGTTGTAATCACAGTTGTCCTTAAGATCCCAAATAAAGAAATGTTGGTGTTATCAAGTAGAAAGCACTTTTAAGTGCTGTTCCAAAGCTGATCAGTGGTTTGTATACTTTATTTTGCAACATTTTTGTCTACGAGATGGTGCCCTGGCTGTGATTCATTGCCTTTGCTTTTTGTTGATAGCTACACTCACAATATCGAAGCTGTCAGTTGTGATGAAGCACTGGTAGACATCACTGAAATCCTTGCAGAGACCAAACTTACTCCTGATGAATTTGCAAATGCCATCCGTATGGAAATCAAAGATAAAACGAAATGTGCTGCTTCTGTTGGAATTGGTTAGTATCTGGCTTATCTTGTATTTTTAATTGTACTCAAAATAGTTGGTTTGGGATCCTTGAGTAACACTTAACTTCTAAAGAGTTTTTATTAGCTTGCTTGCTATATTCTATGTAGGTGGACCCATGGTTTTTAGCATTGCTTGCAGCTGTAGGTGAAAGGGTTGGGAATGCAAGTAAATGGTTGATGATAGAATATCTTTGCAGTGAACAAGATATAATAATACTTGTTCTTCAAAAGTGGGAAAAGTCTAATTGTATTTGTGGACTTCTTTTTCTTTAAAAAAAAAAAAAAACTGAACAGAAGCAATATTTAAAGCAGGGTGGTGATGTGGAATTTGGGGTTAGGTATGAGTCTTGTTACTCTCTGTTCTTCAGTTTTCTGAAACATGTAATTCCTGGCTGTGTCAGTACTGAGAGTCACCCCAAATGATAGTGTTCTTATTAATTCCAGTTTCTTCCTGACTCTTCTCCATCTATTTTTGAGCCTTGCATTTTGTTTCTTCAGCTGCTCCTTCCACCTGTCCTTTTTATTTTTATTTATTTATTTTTAATTAAAAATTTTTTTGATACTAGGGATTCCACCCAGGGAACTTCACCACTGAGCTATATCCTCGGCCCTTTTTATTATTTATTTTGAGACAGGTTCTCACTAAGTTGCTGAGGCTGACCTTAAATTTGTGATCCTGTGTTCCCAGCCTCCCAAATTACTGGGGTTACTGTGTGCCACTACACCTGTAACACCTGCACTTCTTTTGTCGACACTTCAGCTGGGCTCTCTGGAATCCTTTGTCCAATCTGTGCTTCCGTGCATCACCTCTTCCTTTATCAGACTACTCAGTAGCTACTTTCGAGATAGCCCTGTTGCCCTGATTTCAAGTGGAGCCTGTCCATCCCTGCTCTCCTGTATATATGCCACAGGCTTGGAAGTAGAGATGATAGTCTCTTAAGTTTGCCATTGTCTCTTTCAACTATAATGTCTCCATCCTCATGCTGAAACTCTGAAGTTCCTGTGTCCTTACTATCCCTGGGATTTACACAGGTGATTGAGTGACAAGGAGAGGCTAAATCCCATTGAAAGAATTGGATACTTCCATTTCTCCAGTGCCAGGCCACCACCATACAGTGGGCCACTGGGGAAGCACCAGAATGATCAAGAGACAGAAGTAGGAAAAGCAGCAGGTATGAGGTTTCTGCAGGAAAAGCAACGCAGGTATGAGGAAACAGCTTAGCATTAGCTGGTTTGTCTAACTTGGCAGTTTTTCTCTATAGGGGTGGTCTCTAATTGCCTGATAGCTGGCACCAGTGTGATGCAAGGGAACAGACAGAAGCTTTTAGCTTGCTCTGTGAGAGTTCGATAAGGAAGCGGGTAGGGATGGCTGGCCTACATGTGAAAGGTGTGTTTTCAGGTTAGTGGCTTACCATTTTGGGAGTTAGCTAGCCCCTGGGAGGGAGGTCTCTCCCAGGGCATAAAAGAGATTCAGCCAGCAAGATTTTTAAGATGTCAGAATATCCCAGGATATTAAGAATTATAAAATGATTAGCCAGGTGTGGTAGTGCAGGCCTGTAATTCCAGTAGTTGAGGCAGGAGGATCACAAATACAAAGCCAGCGTCAGCAACTTAGAAAAACCTTGTTACAAAAATAAAAAGGGCTGGGGGTGTGGTTCAGTGGTTAAGTGCCCTGGTACAATCAACCCCTAGTACAAAAAAAAAAAGATTAATACATTGGCAATGTATTAATATTGGCTAGTTTATCAAGTTTGTTTGCCCAAAGATCCTTTTCAGCATTTCCTTTAAGTCTTGCCATCTGTATTCAGTGTCAAACACAGTTTTTAGTTATTTTGTTTTTAATTGTACTTATTTTTAAAGTATAAATAACATTCTTTTAAGTTTAAACATATAATTAAAACTAAATCTCACTTGATAGTTCCACTCCTACTTCCTTTCCCTTCCCTAAAACACACTACTTTTTATTATTTTGGTGTGACTTTCCAGACCTTTATCTCCTTGTGAATTTCTGTATTTTCCCTAGGAAAATATATAGTGTTACAGAAGTCTTCCATATGTCCTTGGTGCAGGTCTTTCTCATGTGTGGAGATGCCAGGCACAGAGAAGTTTACTTAGCAGCCAAGCTCCATAGCTCCCTGCCCCTTCTCAGTAGCCCTTCCCTCCGCCACCTTCTTGGCCCTCACCTGTGTCCACACCACACATCAGGTTGCACTGCCCATTTCTAGCTGTGTTTTGAGGACTCTCCTGTCCTCAGTGCCATGACACATGTCCTGGTTGTTTGGGTTTTCTCTTTGCCCTGTCCAGAGGCCTCATTTTACTACCTATGCTGGGTCTTGTGGTTGGAAAAGTGAACTACTTTTTTATCGTTGCCCTAGATTCCTATTAAACCCTCAACTCTTAGGGTTGCTTTCTCTATCCTACATCTGAATAGATGTTGGAATGGTACTTGTTTTAGAAGAGAGAAATAAAACCTGCGTCCTCCAGCCATCTTAGCCATAATCAGAATATTTACCAAAACTGCAAGGTGTATACTTGTTCAAAATTATTTGTATTTACTTTTATTATTTTTAGAAATGTGATAGTTAATCTTAGGTGTCTTTGTCAAGAAATTTTAAAAATAATTGTGGCTCTTTCTTGAACAACACTTTTTCTCTCTTTAATTTTGTAGGTTCTAATATTCTCCTGGCTAGAATGGCAACTAGAAAAGCAAAACCAGATGGGCAGTACCACCTAAAACCAGAAGAAGTAGATGATTTTATCAGAGGACAGCTAGTTATTAATCTACCAGGTAAACACATTTTTTCTTTAAACTTTTATCTATTCTAAAGGTATTCATCAGTGCTTTTCATAGTTCTATAACTTTTTCAAAATATAATATTGTGCAATGAAAAGAAAATTGAAATTCTACATTGAATATCTTCTTGGTTTATCAAGACTTTTTTTTTTTTTTTTTTTTTTTTTTGTGCTGTCTTCCAACTAACTTCCATTGGGGAGTGAATCATTTTGTTTTAATCTGTCTGTCCCACTTCTATGCCAGAGGTCTTTTGTAAAAAGTTGCTAACCTCCCACCTGTGTCATAATGATTGCTTCAGAGGTTCTGGCAGAACCTGGCCTGACTAGTTGTTATACCACTGAAGACCACACTGGGCATAGGAGCCAAAATTATCACAATCATGTTGAGCATGATAGTATGCTTCACTGAGTTCTTTTTAAAATAATATCCTACAGCAAAATAGAAACACACATGGTATTTTCTTTATTGATGGGAGAATACTTATTTAATGATGTGGGGTTTTTTGTTTTGTTCTTTGGTGGTAGTAGAAATTGGGATCCAAAGACATACAATTAATTATACTCCCAGCACTATTTAAAAGAAAAAAAAAAAATCCTATTTTGGCTCACTGAACCTGAGCAGAGAGTCGCTCGAGGTGAGATGCGCAGAAAACCTAAAGAAGGATAAGAACACAGTATGCACCAAGAAAATAAGAAGCAGAAGTCACTGGGACAGTGAAGATCTTTAGCAAGAAATTTAAGAGGGAAAAAATATAATAAAGTTAGTTTAGTGATAAATGTTCAGTATAATTTTTGATACCAGTATAAAAGTGAATTCTTAAAATAATGATATGGGCGTGTCTAAGGGAAGAACGAATTTTCGGGCTCTGGTTTGTCTTTAGAACTCTGCAAGGGGTCCACAAGGGGCATTGCTGGCCAGTCCTGAGTGGTGGGGCAGGTGGGCAAAGCATGTTTCCTCCATATTGCAGAATAAAGCCCTGCTTCCTGATGTCAAAAAAAAAAAGTCCTGTTTTATTGAGGCAAAACTCACCTAACATTAATCATCTGTAGGTGTACATTTCCATGGTTTTCAGTATATTCAATTGCAGAAGAAAGCCCCGGAACCATTAAGCAGCGACTTCTCAAGCCCCTTCCCGTTTTCAGCTAGCATTTTGTGTACCGTATAGACTTAATATTGCTGAAATTTAGAAACTTGTTTTTAGCTGTATTTTAGTTTTTCCTGTGGCTACTTGTTTTCTCTTTCACCATACACAGAAAGGCAGACAGGCACAAAAGGAAATGGGGAAATGAGAAGAGAGGAAAAAGAGGTAGAAAGGAGAGGGTAGGGAGAAAGGAGATAGGGTAAAAGAAGTGGGGGAAGGTGTCATGGACAGAAACAGGAGGAAGAGAAGAGAGAATTAAGAGACCCCTGGGGGTCTTTCCTTCCAGTTGACCCATAACACCCTTTTTATTACTTATTTTGAGCCAGGGTCTTACTAAGTTGTAGAAGCTAGCCTTCAACTTAGATCCTCCTCCCTCAGCCTCCCAGATTGATGGGATTATTGGCTTCCACCACCATGCCTAGTGTGTTGAATCATTTTAATAAGAAACACAATTTAGGTGTCCTAGGAAAGGCATTCCTAGATGTACATGCTAGGCAAATGGAGGAAAACCAAGACCACAACTTAGAGCCGCAGAACTCATCAGCATCTTTTGGGTGAGATATAGCCTTGTATCTTGTATCTTACAGAGGAGAACATAAGGATGCTGTATCCTGGCCCACTCTAGGAAGGTTGATACTACTTCTTTAGGGATATCATTCTTTTGATAAAATGTAGGAGGTCTGTCCTTCCCCCACCACCAATATGTTGCTTAGAAACCCTTCAAGCCCAGGTCACTGGTGCTACTTTTGTTCAGTATGATAGCAATAAACAGTTTTGGATTTTGGCCTATATTAAAAATTTTTGTTCTGTTACCCATTAAAGAAAACATGGCTGAAAACATCATGAAATTTTTAAACTACCAGTATTATAGTAGTACAGTCCCTAACACTGTGGATATCTGAAAGTGTGTTAAGTTATACTGTAGCTTCATTTTAAACAGGAGTCTTTCTTAATTAGTTGATTTTGTGGATTTGGTAGCAATCTTGCTAGTCACAAATAAATAAAAATCACATCCTTTTGATGACACTTAAATTTTAAATTGTTTTGACGTGTTGGCTATTTCCCATTAATAAAATTATTTTAATAGTTTGACCTACATAATTGAAGAACTACATATATGTTCCCTTTTCTAGGAGTTGGACGTTCAATGGAATCTAAGTTGACTGCTTTGGGAATTAAAACTTGTGGAGACTTACAGTATATGACCATGGCAAAACTCCAAAGAGAGTTTGGTCCCAAAACAGGTCAGATGCTTTACAGGTTTTGCCGTGGTTTGGATGATAGACCAGTTCGAACTGAAAAGGAAAGAAAATCTATTTCAGCTGAGATCAACTATGGAATAAGATTTACTCAGGTACTGATCATGTAACATTTTACTTTATGTTATTAATATTTTCACATAGTCCTTTCCTTCCAGTTGACCCATAACACTCTGGTTGCTTGAAATTATATCTTAAACTCAAAGTTTTGTGAGATAGTACATGAATTAGAACCCCAGCCAGATAAGACTAAGGAAATCCTGATCTTAGGAAAGGATATTTAAAAAATTATACTTTGGGGGGGGGGTCAAAAAAGATTTGTGATTATACTTATTTCAATTTCCAGTGAAGGAAAAAGACTGGAAAAATATTTTTAGTGTTAAAATATTTTAAATTTTAATTAAAAGTAGGTTTCATCTGACTTACTCATGCATCTAGAAAGTAGTGCTACAGGTGATTGATGAGTTTTTACTTTTAGTAGAATACATGTTTGGGTTGGATATATTTCTTGAATGTAGATGAGGAACTCTCTCTTCCCTCCAAACACCTTGTAAAGATTTGGAATTTGATGAGTGCCTGCCCTTTGGAATTCAGTGGGTTCTCATTTCCTTAAGAATGGAGATGGAGCCCGTGTGGTGGCCCACGCCTGTCATCCCAGCACTTGGGAGGCTGAGGCAGGAGGATCCCTAGTTCAAAGCCAGCCTCAGCAATGGCGAGGCACTTAGCAACTCAGTGAGACCTTGTCTCTAATAAAATACAAAAAAAAAAAAAAAAGGGCTGGGGATGTGGCCCAGTGGTCGAGTGCCCCTGAGTTCAATCCCTGGTACCCAAAAAAAAAGAATGGAGATGGTGCTGGGTTGGGGGACACATGCCTGTAATCCCAGCTTCTTGGGAGGCTGAGGCAGGAGGACCTGGGCAACTTGAGGCCAATAAAATTCTGTCTCATTCAGAATAAGTGAATAAAAAGGGCTGGGTATGTAGCTCAGTGGTAGTGTACTTGCATAGCATGCGTGAGGCCCTGGGTTTGGTCCTCGGCGTTGAAGGGGAGGGGGCAGAAATCCATTAATTTTGCTTGTTGGGAAGGTGAGTATTTTTATCCAGCATATAACCCAAGGTAATGAAAATGTTATTTATTTTTTATTTATTTATTTATTTATTTATTTATTTATTGGTACTGGGGATTGACTTCAGGAGCACTCGACCACTGGGCCACATCTCTAGCCCTTTTTTGTATTTTCATCAGAGACAGGGTCTCAACTGAGTTGCTAAGTGCCTCACCATTGCTGAGGCTGGCTTTGAATTCGCGATCCTCCTGCCTCCGCCTCCCAAGTGCTGGCATTATAGGCGTGCACCACTGCGCCCGGCTGGAAAATGTTTATTTTTAATATACGCTTAGGATAGGAAATAGCATTCTAAATAATAGAGTTAAAATACTTGGAAAGAATTACTAGGCATATATGAAAATGACATGGAAGTTTTTCCACGTTTGTCTTTCTGTAGCCAAAAGAGGCAGAGGCTTTCCTTCTGAATCTTTCAGAAGAAATTCAAAGGCGACTTGAAGCTGCTGGCATGAAGGGCAAACGTTTGACTCTCAAAATCATGGTACGAAAGCCAGGTGCACCGGTAGAAACTGCAAAATTTGGAGGCCATGGAATTTGTGATAATATTGCCAGGTAAGCTCATCTTAAAAGGAATGTTGGTATTCACATTTTTAGTGCAGGTTATGGTAAATCATAGGAAATGATGAAAATCAAGAGTTCGAGTAAAAACCTAAACGTGGAGTTATTTGACTTTCAATAGCGCCAGGCCTCAGCCTAAGGCCATTCAAACTTATGTTAATATACTTATATCTGTGCATTTTCAAATATAACAAAATGCCTAAAATTGGGTAGTTTGTAAAGAAGAGGATTCTTTAGCTTGTAGTTCTGAAGTCCAAGATCATGGCACTGGCATTTGCTTGGCTCTGGTGAGTCTTATCAATCCCTCAGCAGATGGTAGATGGTATTGCAAGGATAGGAACATGTGACAGATCACAAGGCAAGGCAGGAAGCCAAAGGGGAGGACTGGTCTTGCTCTTTTATAACAACCCTCTCTTGAGAACTAACTAGGGTCCCATGAAAAGTATATTAGTTCCTTCCAATTACTAGTTCCTAACCCACTTCCCACCAGGCCCCTCTGAAGAAGGTCTCATCACCTCTCATCATCAACATCAGCCATTGAGTGCTGAGCTTCCAGCATATGAACCCCTCGGGTACAGACCACATGCACACCACAGCAGCTAGTTCAGCGAGGTACATGCAGACTGGCCTGTTGGCTTCCTGATACTTGGCAGCCTTTCCTTGGGTCTCCAGGTTCTCTTTTTAGTGTGTGATCTGAAAGAAAGGGCGAGGCTGCCAGTCTGCAGGCCACTGGGGACTCTTGTAAAAGAGTGTGTAAAAGACTTACTGCTGCTTTTCCAGCAGATTGTGATGTAGTACTTGAAAAAATGGTTTGAAAAAGACTATTTATGTAGGTATAATTTCTCTTCATGAAAAGAGTAATCATTATTAACTCTGAAATGGGTAGAAAGCATTTTTTTAAAAACCCTGGTTTTTGTTGTATAGGCCATTTAACATTAAATTTCATGTAAGATTTGTGACCAATATGAAAATGCTTGATTTTGCATACTATCTTATGAAGTGTACTACATTTTGGCTGCAAGACCACAGTTTTAAGACTTGACAATGAAAGCCACATAAAAGAGATTTATATCATTTTAGTAAAAATTAGTTCCTTATGCCAATCATATACATTCCATTTATGAATGTGGTGATACTGTTAAGTTATAAGATAAGTCAAACAGAAGCTCCCAAGTTTCTCATTAATGGCATTTGTTCACTGTGAAAATAGGAAGTACAAATTATGCAATTTATAAAATTTTTCTGCTTTTGGTTATCTCAAACAATTATGTTACCTACTTTAATAAGTGTGATGATGCACACATCTTTCAAATAATAGTTAAGTGTAGTTTTACTAGACATCCTTATATTGAACTGCTTAATTAGATCTTTACTCAAGAATATGATTATCTTCTTAAACTGTTTCTGTAGGAAAAATCAGATCCAATTTAAAATACATTTTCTGGGAAAGAGGTCTTAATCTATTATTGAATTGGCAGTTTTTTGTTTTTGCAGTGGAGCACATTGTTCATACCAGCAAAGCCCAAAAGGCCCTATAGGAAGTGGTAGGTAAGCTCTGTGTGTTTTGGGCACCTGAAAGTGCTGGCAGGTTTTCTGTTTTTCTTTCATGTGTTCCTAAAAATCCAAGAATCTGGTCTTTTAACCTGTGACCTTTAGACCCATATTTTTCCTTGTCATAGTGTCCGCACAGTTTTTGATCCACTTATAGAATCTTTTAAGAGAAAATAGTACTGGATAAGCATATTTCAAATGTTGAAATTATTCAATGATTTGACTTTAAACATGAGTCAAGAACAGAAATCATCTTTCCATTCTGAATATTGACTGTATCTCAACATAGAAATCTTATGAATTAAAAATTCTCTTAGAATATAAAACATTGTGATTACCTTGTATTCACGCTTTAATTGCAACATATGTATTGTATATGCATTAACTAAAATTTGTCTATTTCTAAATCTCTTGTTTTATTTTTAATGGATCACTGGGTCTTCATTAGAGAATTAACCTTAAAGTAACAGGGTTCTATGTAATTTTCCTTTTCCCTCTTTGCTGCCAGTGTAATTAATTTGGTAATTAGCTTTTTATAAGGGAGACTTTCATTCATTTTGTAAACTTTTACATAACTGATGTTGTGTAACTCTTTAAACAATTGCATTCTACTGAGGTACTAGTGAATACATAGGAACTGTAGCCTTTGTTTCTTTTAAAGTTATTCTACCACTTGACTACTTTTTTTTTGATGCTTTAAATTGTACATAATGAAGAGACTTCTTGTTATAAATTAATACATGCACATAGTATGATATAATTTGGCCAATATCACGTCCCAGTGTTTATCCTCCCCTCCCCGTTTCTACCCTGATCCCTTTCTTCCTTTACTGATCTTCCTTTGATTTTGATGAGATCACCAACCCCCCCACACACATATACACGCACCTTTCTTTTCTATTTTCCTCTCTAGCTTCCACATATGAGAGAAAATATAATGACTCTTGACTTTCTGAGTTAGACTTATTTCACTTGACATAATGGTCTCCAGTTCCGTCCATTTTCCTGTAAATGACATAATTTTTTTTTAATTGCTGAATAAATTCCATTGTGTGAATATGTACCACATTTTCTTTATTCATTGATGGATGCTGAGGCTGGTTTCATAGTTTAGCTATTGTGAATTGTGCTGCTATAAACATGGGTATGCATGTATCACTATAGTATGAACACTTGAATTCTTTAGGATAAATACAGAGGAGTGGTATAGCTAGGTCTGTGATGGTTCCATGCCTACTCTTTCAAAGAACTGCCATACTGATTTCCATAGTGGTTGTACTAATTTACAATCCCATTATCAGTGTAAAAGTATTCCTTTTTCTCCACATCCTCTCCAGCATTTATTATTCTTTGTATTCTTTTTTTCCCCCCCTTTGGTATCAGGGATTGAACCCAAAGACACTTAATCACTGAGCCTCACCCCTATCCCTTTATTAAAATTTTGAGACAGGGTCTCACTGAGTTACTCAGGCTGGCTTTGAACTCATAATTGTCTTGCCTCAGCCTCCCGAGACACTGGGATTACAGGTGTGTGCCGCTGTGCCTGGCCTATTATTTGTACTCTTGATGGTTGCCATTCTCACTGGTGTGAGATGAAATGTCTATAGTTTTGATTTCACTTCCCTGATTGCTAATGATGTGGAGCATCTTTTTTTTTCATTTTTGGCCTTTTTGCATTTCTTCCTTGTAGAAGTATCTGTTTAATTCTTGTGCTCGGTTATTGAGTTATTTGCTTTTTGATGTTAAGTTTGAGTTCTTTATATATTTTAGATATTAATTCTGTCAGAGGAGTAACTAGCAAAGATTTTCTTCCATTCTGTAGGATCTCTTTTCACATTCCTAATTGTCTCCTTTGCTGTGCTGAAGCTTTTTAATTTGATGCCATTCCATTTATTAACTTGTGGTACTAATTCCTGAGCGTTTGGGGTTCTGTTGAGAAAGTCATTGCCTGTGCCTCTGTGCTGGAGTGTTAACCTTACATTTTCTTCTAGGGGTTGCATAGTTTCTACTCTAATTCCTAGGTTCTTGATCCATTTTCAGTTGATTGTTTTGGGGTGGGGGCAGATAGGGGTCTAGTTTCAGTCTTCTACATATGGATAACCAATTTTTCCAGCACTGTTGTTAAAAAGGGGTGTCAAGGATCCCATGACTGTAGATATGTGGGTTTGTCTCTGTGTCTTCCATTCTATTCCATTGGTCTATGTGTCTGTTTCTTGTCAGTACCATGCAGTTTTTGTTACTAGTGCCCTGTAGTATAATTTGAAGTCAGGTATTGTGATTCCCTTTAGCATTGGTTTTTTACTTAAAATTGCTTTGGCTATTTTGGGTCTGTTATTTTTCCAAATGAATTTTAGGACTGTCCCCCCCACCCCATTCTGAGAAAACTCTTATAGGTATTTTGGTGGGGATTGTATTTAATCTATATATTGCTTTTGGTAGTATGGCCATTTAACAATGTTAATTCTGCCAGTACATGAACATGGGAGGTCTTTCCCTCTTCTGAAGTCTTCTTCAATGTCTTTGTCTGTGTTCTGTAGTTTTCATTGTAGAGGTCTCTTACCTCCCTTTGTTAGTTTTTTCCCCATTTTGTTTGTGTATGTGAGGGGGGCTATTGTGAATGAGATTGTTTTCCTGTGTACATTCTCAGATTTGTTGTTGATATATAAGAAAGCTATTTTTTCAATATTTATTTATTTGTTTTAGTTGTACACAATGCCTTTATTTTTATGTGGTGCTGAGGATCGAACCTGGGCTGTGCACATGCTAGGCGTTTGCTCTACCACGGAGCCACAACTGCAGCCCCAAGCTGTTGGTTTTTGTATGTTGATTTTATAACCTGCTACTTTGCTAAATTTTGTAGTAGTCTTTTGGAAGATTATCTGAATTATAGGATCATATCATCTGCAAACAATTATAATTTGACTTCTTCTTTTCTTTTCTTTCTTTTTTTTTTTTTTTTTTTTTTTTTTTTTTGTACCAGGGACTTAACTCAGGGGCACTCGACCACTGGGCCACACCCCCAGCCCTTTTTTTGTATTTTATTAGAGACAGGGTCTCACTGAGTTGCTAAGTGCCTCGCCATTGCTGAGGCTGGCTTTGAACTCTCAATCCTTCTGCCTCAGGCTCCCAAGTGCTAGGATTACAGGCATGCGCCACCACGCCCGGCTTTTCCTACTTTTATCCCTTTAATTTCTTTCTCTTGCCTAATTGCTCTGGCTAGAATATCTAGCACTATATTAAATAGGAATGGTGAGAGTAGATATCCGCATCTTTTTCCAGATTTTAAAAGTAATGCTTTCAGTCTTTCCCCGTTCACTATGAGGTTGGCTTTGGAGTTTTCACATATAGCCTTTGTTGAGGTAGTTTCCTTTTATCCCTAGCTAGTTCTGTGTTTTTATCATGATTGTGTGCTGAATTTTGTTTAGACCTTTTCTGTGTATATTGAAATTAAGTATTTTTGCATCTAAGTTCATTAGTGTATTGGTCTATTTCTTGATGTGTTCTTATCTGGTTTTGGTATGAGTATGATATTGGCTTCATAAAATGAATTTGGAAGTGTTCCATCCTTTTCTATTTCATGAACTAATTTGAGAAGTATTGACATTAGTACTTGTTTAAAGGTCTGGTAGAATTCAGCTGAGACTCCATCTGGTCCTGGACTTTTCTTTGTTGGAACACTTATATACTGCTTCTGTCTCATTATAGGTTATTAGTCTGTTTAGGTTTTCTGTGTCTTCAATATTCAGGTTTGGCAGATCATGTTTCTCTAGAAATGTATCTGTTTCATCTAGATTTTCCAGTTTAATGGAATGTAAATTTTCAAAATAGTCCCTAGTAATCTGCTGTAATTCCGTGATGTCTGTGGTGATTTCTCCTTTTTCATCTCTAATTTTATTAGAGATGAAAATTTTATTTATTTATTTATTTTATTCATTAATTCTATTTGTTATTTATGTATTTATTAATACAGGACTGTAACTCTTGACCATGCAACAGATAGTGCAAAAATAATTGGAAAGGCTACGTTGAACATGTTTCATACAATGAAACTAAATATATCGGATATGAGAGGGGTAAGTGTGTGACATTTAAAAACTCTTTTCTGTAATGTTGTAAGCTTCATTTGTGGCTTGGTCTCTTCATGGTGGGGTATAGGAGGTTGATATTGCAGATATTCAGCTCCTTGGAGTTAATCCAAAGTAAATTTGACTTTCTCATCAGATCTGAGCTCTTCAGACTTGAGAGAATAGTTTTGTTTGCTGTGAAAATTATTTTCTGCTTAGATCAACAATTCTATATCATAGGGTTTAATTTTGGTACTGGGGATTGAACCCAGTGGTGCTCTACCAGAGTTACACCCCCAGCCCTTTATTTTTACTTTTTGAGACAAGGTCTTATTTAGCCCAGGCTGGTCTTGAATTTGAGATTCTCCTGCTTTGGACTCCTAAGTCAATGGGATTAAAAGGCATATGCTACTGTGCCTGGCAGAGACCTTATATTTTTGTAGTACCAAAAGTTAACCAAAGGTTAATTTTTAGATGCATTTTATTGTTTTTCCTGTTCTTGTTTCCTTGGAAGTAGATGACACTGAGGAGTCTGAATCTGTAAATCCTGTAACTTTGAGGTCTTTTAAAAATTTATTCTGATATCTGCAGTTTGATGATCAGGAGAGAAACCACAGGCCTAAAGCAGATAGCTTTAGACGGGCAGAAGGCCTCCCAACTACCCCCCAAATCAAACCTCACATTTCTGTTCTTGAGATGAACTTTATAGGTTTATTTCTGTGTACCCACATGAATAAAAAAGTTTTTTGGTTCAATGTAGAAGGATTAAAGTCAGTACACCAGCCATAACTGAAACTCTTTCCTGAATATTTTTAATAGTGTATGGTGGCGGAGGTAGTAGTAACCTGCAGTGTACCTATCGCTCATCTCTTCCCCTCATTTTTTACTTGAAAAGTATTTCATTTAAAAAAAAAAAAAAATGATTAGTGAAGGAAAGTTGCCACAACATTCCGTATTTGGGGTGGTGGGGGATTGAATCCCAGGCCTAGCACATGCCCAACGTGCTTCACCACTGAGCTGCATCCCTAACCCTAAGTTACTTAATTTCTTTTTTTTTTTTTTTATGTATATTTATTTTTTTAGTTGTAGTTTAATACAACATGTTTATTTTATTTATTTTTATGTGGTGCTGAGGATTGAACCCAGGGTTGCACACTTGCTAGGCAAGCGCTCTACCACTGAGCCACAACCCCAGCCCTAATTAATTTCTTACATTTAAATCCTACTTTTAAAAACCTTACTTAGTTGATTAGCATATCAGTGGAATATAACATTGTACTTGTTTGGTTTTTCTGATTTTAAAGATATTTTAGCATGTTTGAGGTGAGTTTGATACTCAAGGTTGAGAACAACTGGTTAATTGCTTGCCTAAAAGTCAATTTTTAATGAATCATGTAGAAGGCTATGTATTTGAATATTTCATTTAACCCTTTATTCTAAAAAGCAGGATCTGGAAGATAATAAAAAAGTATTACATGAGAATTTTGCTGAGCAGAATTCATACTTCTGTTTTCCTGGAAACATACTCTTTATTCTGGATCTAGGTTGGGATTCAAATGAATCAGCTGGTTCCTGCTAATCCGAACCCTTCCACATGTTCCAGTCGCCCATCAGTTCAGCCAAGCCACTTTCCTGGTGGGTCACACTCTGTCCGTGACCTCTTCCAAGTTCAGAAAGCTAAGAAGTCCACAGAAGAGGAGCACAGGGAAGGTTGGTGGTTGTCAGCATGGGTCTTATCTGGTTCTGCTTATGTCTTTGGGAAAGCAGTTAATTTCAAATTGTCCTGACTCTGTAAATTTTGTTCTTAAGAACAGAGTCTCGTTTTAAATAAGTATTTGCTGCGGACAAAGGGATGTCGGAGATTCAAATTCCCTAACGAGGCTATACGTGTATTTTTCTATACTTGTAGTGTTTCTGACAGCTGTGGATCTGGAAATGTCACCTGCCTCTCGAAGTTGCACTTTCTTACCATCCTTTAATACACATCTGCCAGCTAGTGTGAGTCCTGACACTAACAAGGGAGAGTCTTCAAGGAAATGGAATGGTCTGCATGCTCCCGTCAGTGTGCAGTCAAGACTTAACCTGAGTATAGAGGTCCCGTCACCCTCCCAGGTATGTTTTTATACTCCTAAGTACAAAAGTAGCTTACAAATGACATTTTTTATTCCATCAGTATAACCAAAGGGAGAAAAGGCTACTGCTTAGAGTAAATTATGTTTGCAGAATTTTATAGGACAGTAATTTGTTTAGGTGAAAGTGCTTTGGCAAATATTTGCAACTTTTGCAAGTTGTAGAGTGGCTTAAAAGGCAGTCCTCCTATGAGCTGGCACTTTGTCATTGGTAATCATGCAGACTTGCTCTATTCAACAGAGCAACTCTGGTCATCTCTAGTGAACTAGGACCTTATGTGAAAGGGGTTTGCAAATGCTGCAAATAGAACCAGAATAAAGAGTATGTTTCCAGGAAAAAGAATTATGAATTCTGCTCAGCAAAATTCTCATCTAATCCTTTTTTACTATCTTCTAGATCCTGCTTTTAGAGTAAAGGGTTAAATGAAAATATTCAAATATACTCTTTTATAGAGTGAGTGGTATTTTAGAATCTAACTTTAAATTCAGTTTGTGTAGGTTCTAAGTGTGGTACGGTAGGCATCCTTTGCCCCTGGGAAATGAGAGCACTTTTAAGCTCTAGAGAAGAAGTTTCATTTGTGACCTCCCTCTGTCCCCTACTGGAAAAGATATCAATGCTGGCTGTAGGACTAGGGAGGGGGAGGGTCAATTCTGATATCCTTGCATTGGCTCCCAGTTGCTGGTGACACCCAATAGTTGTTCCTGGCAAGGTAAGATGAGCCTATCCAGGTTATGGGATGGCCATGTTTCCAAAGTACTGGATGTGCATGGACAGGCAGAGGGAGGTCCTAGGCAAAGGAGCAGCAGGGTTATGGTATGTGGGGAGAAAAGAAACCCCCTTTTCCAGCCTGCTTTCAGACTAGAATTATTTGTATTTTTGGGCAGTCTCATACAGGAAGGTAAATTCTGACACAGTACTCATTAGCTGTCCCAGAAATTTAATGTATCTTGGGCTCTGGCCTCTCCCATGGGTGAGCTCCTCCTGCAGGACAGTCCATGAGTGTGTGTGGATTTGCCTGGTCTGTGATACTGGCTGGGTGTACACTTACCTCCAGACTCCTAAAGTCACTTCAAGTGTCCATGGCAAAAGGTGGAGACATTCCAAACATGTGCTTGGTGGTGGAGGGAGGGAGCTGGAGGGACAGTAGCTTTTCTAGCCCAGTGATTTGCACTTTATGCTCATTATCTAGGACGTTCCCTCCCCCAAACACCTCATGTTTAAGCACACTTTAACCTCAAATTCATGTTTGGTATTTTATAGCTTGATCAGTCTGTTCTAGAAGCACTTCCGCCTGATATCCGGGAACAGATAGAACAAGTTTGTGCAGTTCAGCAGGGGGAGCCACGTGGTGACAAAAAGAAAGAACCAGTAAATGGCTGTAATTCAGGAGTTTTAGCACAACCAGTTGGGACAGTGTTGTTGCAAATACCAGAGCCTCAAGAATCTAATAGTGACACAGGAATAAATGTTATAGCTCTTCCAGCATTTTCACAGGTAAGTTAACACCTTCTACCATATTTTTAAGCATTCTCACCCATCCTACTCCTCTAGTCTCTCATTTCCCTTTCCACTTTGCACTCTAACTCAGTAGCTGATGGTGTGTCCAATGGGGAGTGGGATTCTTGGTTCCACCTCATCAGGAGGCCATAGACTTAACCAAGAATGAAGTTACGAAGTAGGGAAGAGAAGCAGGAGGGGGTAGTGAATGGTGTATGGGCACCTGCCTAGAATAGTGAACACATTCTGCTTCTGTCACACTGGCTAAAGCTGATCACTGGGCCACAGGAATGCAGCAGGTGGAAATAGAGTCAGATATGGGGGACAGTAACTCAGCCTGTATTCCTGTTTTCTGTTAGTGTGCCTTGTCTCGACTGTTCCCCTGTAGTGGTGGTTTTATTTTTAAGTGCCAGTTAGTACTCAAATTTAATTTCTATTCGTATCCTAAACTCTTTCAAGATTTAATAAGGTTTGATATTTAGGACCTAAAGAATTAGTACAGGTCAGCAAAGATTGACCTGAAAACAAAACCTTTGTGAAAAAATCGAAACCAGCTGCCATCTAAAATTAACTCAAATTTTGACTCTGGGCTTTGCTTTCCCACTAGGTGGACCCTGAGGTGTTTGCTGCCCTTCCTGCTGAGCTTCAAAAGGAGTTGAAAGCAGCATATGAGCAAAGACAAAGGCAGGGGGAGGACACTAGTCACCAGCAGCCAGCTAGTGTACCTGGTAAGCCTGGGTCACATGTCACAAAAGTAAGAGTAATGACGTTGTTGTGTTCATTCCATTAAGAGATCTTCATTACTGGAGAATATCTGAACAGGACTACAATAGGGGTGGGAGTTGGCATAGTCTTAATTGGATTAGTATGTGTGCTTTCTTATTCAGACTTTGTTTTAAAGAATGAGGTGACACATGGGGCTGGGGTTGTGGCTCAGTGGTAGAGTGTTCGCCTAGCGCATTCGCGACCCGGGTTCAATCCTCAGCACCACGTAAACATAAATGCATTGCATTGTGTATAACTAAAGCAAATAAATATATAAAAAAAAAAAAAAAAAAAAAGAATGAGGTGACACAGATCTTTTGAATACTTACTCACACATTACATGAATTAAAGTGGGTTCAAAACAACATCTCAGGGCTTGTGGATGTGCATCACAAACACCTGAACCCAGGTTTACTCTGAGATTAACAGTTATATGAGTTTATGAGTCTCCCATCTGTTGAATTTTCTTCCAGTCTTGTAACCACCCCATTATAGATAAGCATGCCAAAGGTTGACTTAGTGGCAGAGCCGAGACAGAGGAACTGTAGAGCTTGTTGGCACTGCCATTCATGGCCTCCGCTCCTGGCAGGAGGTGTTTTAGGGTGGACGTGCTGTGAGGTGGGGGAGTTGCATTTGGAAGGGGGAAGGAGAGCCCATGGCACTATCCAGACTCATTATCTATCTCTTCTTTTAGTGCCAAAGAATCCTTTACTTCAGCTAAAGCCAGCAACAGTGAAAGATAAGAAAAAAAACAAGAAAAAACCCCCCGTCAGTCCCAAGAAAAAGATTCAGAGCCCTCTGAAAAACAAACTGCTTAACAGTCCTGCAAAATCCCTGCCAGGGGCCTGTGGGAGTCCCCAGAAGTTAATTGATGGGTTCCTAAAACATGAAGAACCTGCTGCTGAGAAACCCCTGGTAAATTTTTTGAAAAATATTTTAAAACTCTGTGAGTTTTATCAGGTTAAGACCTGATACTTCTAAAGATAGTACTTTTATCTTTTGTTTTCTCAACAGGAAGAAATCTCTTCTTCTTCCTCAGGAGTGCCAGGCCTTTCCAGTTCACAGCCTGATCTGGCTAGCCTTGTTAGACCTGCAGCACCCAATCTAGCTGGAGCTGTTGAGTTCAGTGATGTAAAGACCTTGCTCAAAGAATGGATAACTACCATTTCAGGTTGGCTTGACCTGTGTGTGGCCCTGTGATTTGAGAATGTGAACTGTACAGATTAAATACCAATTTCTTACTTTTGGACTTGCTCTGAAAAAAGTCCAATTCTGCAGCCCATTCTTTAAGTAGCTGTAAATCAGTGGTACAATTGTAGAAATGCAGTTTTCCTTTGTCCCCATTGATCTTTCTTCTTTAAACATCATGGTCCTTATCTGAGGTTTTTCTCCTTCATAGATCCAATGGAAGAAGACATACTGCAAGTTGTGAAATACTGTACTGATCTTATAGAGGAAAAAGATTTGGAAAAACTGGACTTAGTCATAAAATACATGAAAAGGTAAGTTATGAGGGTTTTTATGGAAGGGAATTCCCAGTGACATTGCATAACAAAACTGGAGACATGAAGATTTTAAACTTCGTCCTGTTAACTTGTTCCTGGAAAAATATGTTCTTCAGGATTAATGAAAAGATGCCATGTTTGACAAGAGTAGAAAGTTTAAACTGAGGTTGTTGCCCTTGAGGTTTTGTCTAATAAACGATTTAAAACCATGGGAATATATTTCCTTTGCAGTGTTCTACTATCAAGACTTGAAAAAGGAATTAAGTCTTAGAATCCTTTCCTAATGATGGTTTTTTTCTTTCCCTACTTTCAGGTTGATGCAGCAATCGGTGGAATCGGTTTGGAATATGGCATTTGACTTTATTCTTGACAATGTTCAGGTGGTTTTACAACAAACTTATGGAAGCACATTAAAAGTTACATAAATATTACCAGAGAGCCTGGTGCTCTCCGCTAGCTGTGCCATAAGTGCTTGTGAGGTATTTGCAAAGTGCATGATAGTAATGCTCTGAGTTTTTACAATTTCAGATTTCTTTTTAAGCAAGTGTTTTGTACATTTCTTTTCAAAAAGTGCCAAATTTGTCAGTATTGCATGTAAATAATTGTGTTAATTCTTTTACTGTAGCATAGATTCTATTTACAAAATGTTTGTTTATAAAGTTTTATGGATTTTTACAGTGAAGTGTTTACAGTTGTTTAATAAAGAACTGTATGTATATTTTGTACAGGCTCCTTTTTGTGAATCCTTAAATAGGAAGCAACTATTTATTATACTTAAGAGGCTGAAAAACCTCCAGACCGTTTCTGGCTGGATCCATGCTAAGCTTTGAAATTCCTGAGAGTTCCCAGACCAGGATTCTACTTGTTCCAAGAAAGGGTAAAGCTTCTAAATCATCTTAATTCTTGTCTCCAAGCATGAACATATTAAGTAAATCTTTTCTTCTTCAGTGTGGGGAAGCTTACATAATCTAGTTTTTTTTCTGGGAAAATTAAGTCCCACAGATAGTTTTGAGGTTATTGTCTATGCCACTACTGGCCCTAAAGAAATATTGATAATGAAGAACAGTACAGATTGTCAAACACCCATAAAAAGTTTTCTATGCTGTCAGCTCTCACACTTGAAAGATAGTTTGAGTCCATGCTAGTTAATACTTCTTTTTCTTCAACTATGCCACAATGACTTCAACTCTGCTCTAAGTGCGACATTTTTAAAACAGCTCTAACATGCAACCGGTTAATTTGGATGGGGAAAGGAGTGTCTGCTTGCTTAGATCCATATTCCTCTAGAACTAGCAAGTTGGATTACTACCATGAATAAATCACTATGACGTATATCTCCAGTGACTCAAGAAGCACCAAACCCAGATAAATTGCCCATTGTTGCCAGCTGTCTTATCAGAAAGTATGTGCATGATAAAATGTTCTAGGATAAAACAGAACAAATGAATGAATGAAAATCCCTCCTATTGCCTTAAGCTAGGATTCAAGGTATGATGGTTTGATAAAAATCATATTAATCCTGGGAAGAATGTGTTGTGCTGAGGATGAGAAGCTACACTGACATGGAAGCCTAACAGAGCTTACCAGTACTGCAATGTCTGTTTATTATTATTAGTTTTTGAAACTGTGATGATTACAAGACTCTCATGACTATACAAGCAGTAAAAAGCAGCCAGCTATGCTTTACATCATGGTTTCACACAAAGCAGATAAATATCAGAATGCTTAATTTTTCTATTTTAAAAAATCCCTAAGTGCGTATGGCGGAAGAATATGCATAAAGAAAGATGTGTATCTTACATCAAAAAAGTCCCAAGAATCACAAAATCTGCAGAAGCATGGTTAATCAAATACTGTAGGACTGATTTAATCAGTATAAAATTGAAAGATCTTTAGATTTATAATAAAAATCCAAATTTAGGGAAGGGCAAACTTTAAAACAGCAGCCAAGTAGGGAAGGGTGGGATGAGGAGGGTGTGAACGAACAGGCACGCTGGAACTGTGGGGATGTGTAACTGACCACTGTCAAACCAGTGTAAGTAAGTTTCTTGGTTTCTCATGGAAAACGTTTTATACACCTAAGTCCATCAGTGTCCAGATACATCTGTTCCATTTTTTGTCTTGTTTTGTTGGTGGTATTACAACATAATATTGCATTTACTCCAATTCCTGTCCCATGTGAAAAATTTAGATGATTTCAAATACTTTCTTCAGTTCCACAATAAGCTGCCAGTCACTTTTCTGCATTTCATCTCTGAACCAGTCTTTGAGTGCATCGATGGACTGCCGGCTGATCTGCAATGTATGAGGCAAAAACAGTGTGAACAGAATGTAACAAAGAAGTGCCCAGATGTTGCTCATTAAAAAGAAAGCTTCAGCACAAGCATGAGAAGCAATGTGAGCCTGCCTAAGGGAGTAGAATCCCCCACTACATCTGTAAGGCACAGAGCAGAGGCCCTGGCATTCTGTCAGTGCTGCTTTTACTCAAGGGTACTGTCCTTAACCAAGACAAGGCCCTACCAGAGCACACCCTAGTGAAGGATCCAGACAGACTTCAGAGCTACTGATGCAGGTAATCAAAAAGTGACACACCACCCCCCCCCCCCCCCAATTTCTGAAAACATGCCACTGAAATACTTACTTTACTGACAAGAATGTCTGTAGCTTCAAAATGTCTCCCGAACATTTTGGGAGATTCACCAGGGATGGGCTCTATTTTGACACAGACTTCTTGTCCCTTTTTTGCAACATCCACTTGTTTGTGGTTTATTTCAATACTTGTTACTATTCCAATGTCAACAAACTGTAAGATAATAGAAAGTACAATGTACAGAGGGATTTGTACCCTCCACAGCACCCTGACAGCTGATATACTACACAAAGATCCCATTCTAAAAACCTAGTCACGTTATCCTGCGCTTACCACAGCATCAATGAAGAATTTTCTACCCCATGTCCTTTATAAGATGGCTGTAAGGATGGAGAGAGACCACTGACATACTGTGTAAACCCTTACACGTGCTCTGCTGATCCAGGGTGACCTTCTGTTACTGCTCCATCCCCCCACAGGACAGGGAGAGCATCAGGAATGAGCTCAAAGCAGTCAGTGGAGATGAAGTCAGAAAGGAAGCCAGGGACACGTTAGCAGATTGGAAATGACAAGTCACAGTGACACTGGTTTACAGTAGGTACAAGAGAACAAGTGGAAGGGGTTAGGTGTTCGAAGCCAGTTGGCAATCTAGCCCGTCTCAAAAAAAGAGGGAGAGTGGCTAAAAACCAAGCTTGGCTTGGTTTAGGAGGTCAAAGTCACATGGAAAATGATTTTTACTGCAAGTAGTGTCCTAGGGAACATTGAAATGGTGTAGAAGCACAAACTTTCAAGGGCCATGCACTGGGGCTGGGGCAGGGAAAGTACTGGATGAGTCTGGACCAGGAGTCAGCACAGTAGGATCTCACTGACCAAATTGCAGTTTAAAAACTGCAAAACTGAAGTCTATAAAAATGTTCTCCAAGCTGGGCGCGGTGGCACACGCCTGTAATCCCAGCACTTGGGAGGCGGAGGCAGGAGGATTGCGAGTTCAAAGCCAGCCTCAGCAATGGTGAGGCACTTAGCAACTCAGCAAGACCCTGTCTCTAAGCCCCTGAGTTCAATCCTTGGTACCAAAAAAAAAAAAAAAAAAAAAAATTTCTCCATAGGAGCAAGTCACAATTATGGTATCACTTGGGTACTGACTGACTGCAGTGGGTACTAAAGCCATTGGGAGAAAGAAGGTTGTTGAGAAATAGGGCATTTACAGGACTCCCAAGAACCACGGAGACTGTTTTCTCTTTCAGCAGTTTCCTCAGGAAACCAAGCAGACAGCAGCAGTTTGTGTGACACAGGAGTCACAGAACCCCCTTTGTAGGTTCCTTTCCAATAATTCTAACGAGCTACCAGACAATCCAAGTGTACGAGTGATTATTTGCAAAACTAATAGATAGTGGGCAGCCAAAGCATACCTGGAAGGGAACCAGCTGGTGAGTGGAGTCACCAGAGAAATTAGGGACAAGTGGTGATGTGTGGATGGGGACTGCAAACAACAGTGTACTACTCAAACCATATTTATTTTTCTTAGGTATATTGATCTAGGGGAAAGGTAAGTCCTGAGATCTTATTTGAAGACATTTACCCATACTGAGGTGCAATTATAGCAGGTTAAAAGCTCTGGTTGTTTTTTTTTTAAGTTTTGAAAACAAAACGTTTTTCCCCCTCCCACAGAGATAAGACCAATTTATAAGTACAGCTGAAACTTACGTTTTTGCTTGGGACACACATAGGTGTCCCTTGCTTCACCTGACCTGCTTCCACAGTCACCCCCATCACTATTGGATCTCGAGAATTGAAAATATACTGAGGGAGGATTTTCATCTTGCAGGGAAATACTGCTATGTGCCTAAAAGGAAAATGAAAGCAAGAATTTTTAATCTTATAAAATCATTTCAACAAACATACATGGTAGATGAACATCAAGATTCTTCCATTACATGAAAGCAGGTTTCTCAGGCTGGGTGAGAGAAGCAGGGCGACCCTTGTTTCTGTGGCACTTCATCTTCCCTCTTCCCATTCCACTGCTTCCCAAGCCTTCACGCACTCAACCCAGCTGGTAAGGAGCCAGTAAGCCCTTCACTGCTTTATTCCCACCTTGGAGTTTCCAAACTAAAAGGTAGAACCCAACCCCCAAAGATGTCACTCTACAGCCATATCCTGGGACTTAGAACCTGGATAGCACCTGCTGAGAGGTCTGTCACTTAAGGTATCATCCATCCATCCATCCACATACTCCTCTTCACCATGCTCCTAAATTTTTGATCCAAAAAGCTGCTGCAAGGTTAATTTCCCTGCTTATTAAGCATATGTTGCAAGTGCTTTAATAGTTTCTAGTAGTCTTCCCAAGCAAGTAGTTTTTCTTGCTTTAGATTTCATGGTTAAAAGTGACCATATACCAATTTAAATCCTAATGTTTACCAGCTGGCTCTACTTCAAGTGTATCTGAAATTAAACCACCATCCTCTGCTGCTCTGGTCTGAACTACCTCATCAATCATCTCTTGCATGGACTACAAAAACCTCCTGACAGATGCATACTCAACACATAACACTAGCAACCAGTCTGATCATGACCAGGCAACCTTGGCAACCAATAGCTACTAACAACTCAAAGGAAAAGCTCCGTCCTTCCTGCTGCCCACAGGGACCTTCTTACATCATATGGATCCTGCCAACTTCTGACCTGGTTTTCTACCACAGTCCCTGCAATGTAATCTGCCTCAGTCCATTTTTGGACCCAGTTCTGCTTCATGAGAGATTGTGCCTGGATGCACCAGTGAGAGGTCTAAAGAGATGAGACCTTCCAACTACACTATTAATCACAGCCCCTTCTCACCTTTTCAAGGCCCCTCCTTGCTTTATTTTGACTTTCAGCATCTGTCTCCACCTTAAGCATTAACTACCTGCTATGTCTCCCAATGAAAGTGAGCACCTGAGCTCTGAAAGGAAGGCACCTGGCCTCGGTGTGACTGACCACTCCAGTGCCCACAGCACTTGGGGTACATGGGTGTTCAAAATGTGTGTGCAAGAATGGACTTCTCCCTCACTTCCTAATTCTCACACTTGGATTTTGTTAATCACATTCCATGCAATTTCAGATAAAAGCAATTCCAGCAAGATAAAGCCCTCAAACTTAACCCACATCTGCCATATTGAAAATGAATAAACTAAAAGACCACAAAGAAAATTTGTTTGCACACTGCTGGAACATCCCCTGGGTGAGTTTCTGGTATAATAGACCATTGCAGGACATAACCATAGGTAGATATGCAAATGCCATGCTTAATTCTCAACAAACTTCATTACCAAAGACCCAAAGTAAATAAAAAACGCCAACTTACTTAAATTCTTCTTGTTTCTGTTTCTTGTAGTCTTGTCTATATTTCGTAAAGGCATCAAATAAATGATAAATAATTTCTGCACTAAAAATTCTAACTCCTAAACTATCGGCCATTTCTTGTGCATCCCGTTCAATTCTCACATCGAAGGCCAAGATTACTGCATATCTGAAAGATATGAAAGATAGAAAGATTAAAATACATCAAAGATCATTCAGTGAAAAACAGCAAATCACAACAGACACTATGAAGGCCATAGGTAGCAGAAACGTAATGACTTACTGAGGATCATGTTCCAACATCACAGAAGCCTTCATAACATCTTTTTTTATGGACAGGGCCAATGTTAATTCCTGCATACTGTGAAAAGGAAGGTTCCAGTTTTATCTGCATGTGTCGGGTAATGGCAGTGGCACCACAGACCACAACTACCACTGACTTGTGAGGAGGTGGGCATGATTACTTACGGGCACTTCTGATGTTTTCAGAAATTCAAGTAGAGCTTCCAAGGAGCCTAGTGTAGATGCCTGGACATAAACTCCCTTTTCTTCTAATTTGATAGCATTTAGTGTCTGCTTTAGCTCATGGATCAATTCATCCTTGAAAAAAAAAAAATCAGATTTGACAAGGATGTCAGTGTACCTCTATCCCCAAGTGCCTAGAATGAAACTGCTCCTCTTTTTGGTTCAGTATTCATCCTGAAAATAAGAAACCAAAGCATGATAATTTGTGCCAGAAGAGATTTGGCAACTATATCCTAGTCCTACCCCACTTCACCTTTGTCTGTTTTAGGTTGACCAACTTTAAGGAAAAACAGTAGGGGCAGAATGAAATAATAGGTAAGAATGAGTGTTTAAAAGAACCTCAAATGTTACAGTAGCCCAAAAGTTCTGCTTGACTGTTTAAAAAATGAAATACCCTAAACTTTATTATCTTAACAGCTCTTCATTTTTGACCAGAAGAAAAATGTGCTGACACCATTAAAAAAAGATGCAGAAACCCACTCGGTATTTGGCACTGCCCTGATACATTGCCCTATTCCCACTGGCCCAGAAGTGACATCCTGATGGCAGGACCCACCATTACATAAAGGTGGCCCTGGCACACAAGAGGTCAGTGCTAGTAACACCTATATTTGTTCTCTGGTATGCAAACAAATATATAGCTAAAAGGTTTGCTTTTGTGAAACTCTGCTGGATATGGGCCAACTGCTACCACAAATGGGCAAATGGGCTTTGAAATGACTAAGTTTCTAGGAAGATTTTCTTCAGCTCTGTCTACAAATTAGGTTATCCATAATAAAACATGAATGAGCACCCCCTACACTTTTGTCTTATCTAGATTCTAGTGCATACAAAAATATTTATGTCAATTCACAGTGATTGTATAAACTGAAATAATTTCAAAATATCAAGTTTGCTGAGAGACCAAGAGACTTCACAAAGACAAAGGTGCCCATTTTAGTCATATCCCCAGCATGTGCCCTAAGGACATACTAAGAATGAACTTACTTTAAGAACAGGGACTTCGTCTTCTTTATAAGCCACCAGGAGAGGTAAACCAGCCAGTGTTTTCTCCAGGTCTTTTCCAAGAATCTTTACCCCCTGAGCTGCTTCTACTTCTTTATGCTTTTCATACTGGTTCTATAGAGATAAAACATTTTCCATTGCACTTACTTGAAAAGTGGTAGCACTGGATGATATGAGAGATATTTTCATGACCTGAGGGTCAGGAAACATTTCTTAGACTACACAAACTACAAAATAATAAAAAAGTAATGATAGACCAGTGTCTTGAATAAATGAACTCCAATAAATCTTAGTAAATGGGAGAAAAATGACAAAGAGCTGATGAAGATATGAAAGAGCAGGAGTCTAACTTGTTATGCCTATTCTACTAAAATGAGCTACACATGAGCAGTGTCACAGCAATCTGCTCCATGGGGTGCACCCTGGAGACACTGGCACGACTCCACAAGAAGACAGGAAGAATTGATAGCAGTAACACTACTAGTAATAACAAAGCCAATATTTTCAACAGAACAGATAATTCATGGCATATCCACACAAAGGAATACCAATCTTTTTTTTTTTTTTTTTTAATTTTTTTTAACAGAATGCCTTTATTTGTTTATTTTTTTGCAGTGCTGAGAATTGAACCCAGTGCCTCACACATGCTGGGCAAGCGCTCTACTACTGAGCTGCTACAGCCTTAGCCCTGGAATATCAATCTTAAAAATTATTTTTTAGCTGGAGAGTCAAAGATACAAAAGTGCACACTAAGAAGAACTCCACTGATACAGAGCCTAGACACTTTCAGGGCTGCATGCTCAGTTTCTAAAACTAAGGATGTTAAATAAGGATGTCAGCTGTTCTCATTCAGCCCTGGCTAAGTCTCAGGAATCGGGGAGCAGGGAGGAACCTCAGATCAGGAAGAAGCACGTAGGAGGTTTCTGGGTGTCAACAAACAACATTTGATCTGTGGCAAGGCTGTTTCCTAAAACTTTATTAAACAACATAAAAAATGGTTAATAATAATAATACAAAAATCAATTATCAGTGTGGAACCAAAACAATGTAGTTTATCTTTTAGGAAAGCCCTAGTCTGGTAAATCTGTACATTTAGAAATCTCTGCTGAGGGACAGCCTTCTGTATGAAGACATCTAAAATAAAACTGTTCTCAAAGTGAGGAAGCAACCTCAGAACTTCTCAGTCCATACAAGTCCCGTGTATCGACACTTACCTTCACTCGTAATTCCTTCATAGGAGGGGGTAATAGGAGTCCTCGAATCTGAGTGACAATAGGCCCTTCTACTCCAGGAACAATGATTGTATCTCCTTCCTTCAGACGCCCATTGATCAATATGACATCTATAGTGGTGCCCATTCCTGGGAGAGCTTTAACCTAACAGAAATTATTGCAAAGGAAAGAAAACACATGCTGCATCATGTTCATTACATCTAAAAGTCATAAATATCCTCTACCCAAGGAACTCGATACAGGAGTGGGGAACCAGCAGGAAGCCTGAAGATTATTACCTCCATCACCTGTGCTCTCAGCTCTTCACAGTGTGCCAGTCTTTTACTCAACATGGTCTGAGTTAACTCCACAAGAAGGTAGATCAGACTTCCCATGCCATCACCAGTATGTGCAGAGGTAGGTACCAAGGACACAAAAGTGCGGGGATCTTTATTCTCATAAAACAAAGCAGCATTCAAACCCTGGAAGCAAAAGTCATTCCAAAACACCAAGCTGTGAAAGGAGGTATCCAGAGACAAATGACTAAAGAGAAACTAGATGAGCAAAGGGCTAATCATTCTGCAACACTTGAGGGTGGGGGTGATAGCACTGGTCCAGCATATGAAGGGCTCTGGGTTCACTCCTGAGCACTGTCCAAACCAAAAAAAATTTTTTTAAAAGTACAGAAGTGATCATGGAGGTACTATATTAAAGGAAAGTGGTTTCCTTCTAAGGCAACTTAGATTTTTAAAACGTTTGGACTGCAAAGAGTTCTGTGAGGTACTGGCTTTCTGATAGTAAAAGAAGGAAGTCAGGCGAGGTGGTATGCTTGTGCAACCCCATGTATTGGGGAGGCTCAGGCAGGAAGATCCCCTAAGTCCAGGAATCTGGGGCAAGCCTGGGCAACACAGCAAGACTCCATCTCAACAAAACATAGAAACAAAAACCAAAGAAGGAATAAAGGGAAAATTCTATCTAGTTAGTAGGAGAACAGAGTCTGTAATAAAAATGCTGAGGTTATTATAAAAATAAGGTAACGAAAGAAATATTCTGAGAAATGGCTTTTCATAAAGAAGGGAAGGCTTTCTTACCTGCTGTGCAAATTCTACAATAATGGCCTTTGCTCGCTCCTCAAACTCATCTTTTGTATTCTTTTTCTGCTTCTTTAAAGTAGCAGCCACATCAGAGTCAGGACTCTTTTTCCAATCATATAACCTATCAATCTGGAAAAGTCTTTTTGTAAGAAAAATCTTAAAAAATTCAGAACATTCAAGAATTTAAGATTAATAGATCCAAAAATTCTTGGTGTATATTATGTGTGTGTGTATATATATATGTAAAGAGGAGTACAAATTACTCAGATATTTTATTGTGCCAAAAAACCCCTTACAGACTGTAATAGAGTGCCCCTTTCAAGTGAGAAATTGCTGAGGTACCAATCTGCCCTGCCAGCCTCCAAAAAGTTCAGGAGAGGCAGCCATCTGACTGCAAAATACAAGACCCTATTATCCTATCACTATACATGTATGTTGTCAAGTTCCCAGAAAGTTTTGTAGACAGGAGCAAGGATTAATTACTGCAATACCATCACCAGGAAAAGTTAATACACCAAAACCTAGAAATTAAAAAACAAGTATTTCCTATCCCAGATCAGCTCCTTTTAGTTATACTGCTCAAATCAGGATTAAGTCTGTTTAGCTAACAACAGAATAAACTTTCCCTCGTGTTTCAACAAGTTATGAGTGATAATAAATGTCCGAGGTGATGAATATTACTAATCATCTGATTTGGTCATAATACATTGTATACACACACTGAAAATAACATGAGGAATATGATAAATATGTACAAGTATGTGTCAAAAACAAATTTTTTTTCTCAAAAAAAAGAGGGGGGATGGACATGGAATTTGTACCCCCTCAAAAAATTACTTAATAGCCAAAACAAAACAATGCAAAATCTCAGTCTAAGTGATAATTTAAGGGCGGTCAATTTGAATTTTATGACTCAGAGAAAAAAAATCTAAAATTTGTAGAGTTGAAATGAAAAATTCACAGGTAGTTTAACAGTAAATTATATTTGTAAAAGTAAAGATTAGTAGCCTTGAAAATATAATAAAAACTATTATCCAAACTGAAGCATATAGGAAAGACAGGATGGAAGAAAAAACCTCCAGCTGGCTATGAGATAAAATTAAGAAACATGGCTAGAATCCTAGCAAAGTCCTAGAATTCTGTTATGTAGTTAAAGAAATGAAGGCAGAAATAACAACCAAGAATTTAAAAAATTTGATGAAGACTATAAACACATAAATCTAAGAAATTCAGTAAAATCCAAGCACAATAAAAATTAAAGACAACTATTATAAAATCACATTGATAAAGTCCTTTAAAAAGTCTTAAAAGCAGCCAAAGTAGAAAAGCACAAAGAACAGGAAGAAGGAAATTGTACATCATTGCAATATTCTTGCAATATACAATATACATGCAGGGTATAATAATATTTGAAGGCAGAGTGTTAAGTTAAAAGGACACATTATAAACCCTAGTGCAGTGAGAAAGAGAAACAATTAAAATTCCAGTGACGGCAATAAAATAGGATTAATAAAAAAATCCATTAGTTGCCCAAAAAAAGGGGCAGGAAAATGAGTAAGAGAAAGGAACAAAGCTTACTGGAAATAAGGGGAAAAAAAGCAAGATGGCATAATTAAATTTAAGTATGCTGCAGCTGGGGCTGTGGCTCTCACCTCGCATGTGCGAGGCACTGGGTTTGATCCTCAGCACCACATAGAAATAAAGATATTGTACCCACCTACAACTAAAAAATATATATTTTTAAGTATGCTGGGCCTGGGGTTGTAGCTCAATGGTAGAGTGCTTGTCTAGCACGTGGGAGGCCTTGGGTTCAATCCTCAGCACCACATAAAGATAAATAAAATAAAGGTATTGTGTCCATGTATACCTACCAAAAAAATTTTTTTTAATTTTAAGTGTGCTGATACTATAATATAGTAGGAATTATTGACCTACACAAAAAAGAGCAAAATGTGCTGTCTACAAGAAAGACATTCTAAATATTATGAAATATTCTAAATATTATGAAATAAAGACAAGAGGTAAGAAAGTAATAGGATACCATGTGAATGAGAATCACAAGAAAGGAAGACCTGCTACTTCAATGTTAAAGGAGACCTGAGGACAAGTTATATTAACAGAGAAAATGGGGCAGTTAGTAATGACAAAAGAGGGCAATTCATTAAGAGGAAGTAACAGAAATAGAAAAAATAACAACCTTAACTGTGTATGCACCTAATTAGAGATCTTCAGAAAAGATGAAGCAAAAATGTACAGAATAATTGAGAGTAGAAACAAATCTACAGCCTCATCTGCTCTGAACATTCCTAACAGCAACTCAATCAGTAGAGCAAGAAGACAGAAGAAAACAGTACCACCACCATCACCGTGACTGACTCATATAGGACACTGAACCCAAAAGAAGCAGAATACATTTTCTTTTCAAGTGAATCAGGAACATACATCAAGATGAATCATTTGTTAGTGAATAAGACAAATATCAGTAAATTAGAAAAAAATGAGATCATACTGAGTATGTTCTCTAACCACAATGAAATTAAATTAGAAATGAACAATAATGTGGAAAAAAATTCTAGATACTTTTAAACAACATTCTTCTAAATAATGAATGGATTGAAGAAAATCACAAGATAAATCAGAAGTATTTAACCTACATGATAATAATAACATGACATGTCTAAGCAATAATTAAAGGAGAAAATAATACCTTAGTAAATACTCATCAGAAAATAAAAACTGTCATAATATTTAAAAACCTAAAAAGCCCTGCTAGTCCTTAAGAAATGCCACACTGGTGTGGCTTTGCTGGTGAATTCCAATGGAAACTTAACACCATCTGGCCACATGAATTTCCAGAAAATGGAGGAAACATTTTTTAACTCATTTTATGAGGCCAATATTATAGCTCTGATATCAAAGCCAGACAAACAACTTCTAAGAAAACTCAATACCAATATCACTTGTGAACACAAAAAATCATTGACAGAATATTAGCAAATCAAAAATATTGATGACCCAGTGGGGTTTACTCAGTAAAGGAAGATTGATTTTTAACATCTTAAAAGTTATTCATGTTGTTGTAACTCATGTTCACAGAATGAAGGAGAAAAGTCACATGAACAGCTCAATATAAGCAGAAAGAGAATGTGACAAAATCAACAACTATTCATGATCAAGCAAATCACAACACCTTTAACAAGCTAGGAACAGAATAAATTTCCCCAACTTAAAGTGTATTTACAAAATAATCTATAGAAAACATCACACCTCATGGCAAAGGACTGAGCACTTTCCTCTTAAGACTGGAAATAAGCATGTCTAATGTCGTTACTTCTATTCTACATTATTCTAGGTCTAGTTAAGGCAACAAGGAAGAAAAGATTCAGGAAGTATACAGATAAGGAAAAAATACAACAGCATTTATAAGAATATAACAATTCTGTAGAAAGAAAATCCCACATTATCTACTAAAGAAGCTACTAGGGGAGTTGGGGTTGTGGCTCAGTGGTAGAGCGCTTGCCTAGCATGTGTGAGGCATTGGGTTCAATTCTCAGCCCTGCATATAAGTAAATAACTTAAAGGTCCATTGACAACCAAGCAATATTTAAAAAATAAAAAAAGAAGCAGCAGCAGCTACTAGGACTATCATGATGTCACAAGATACAAAGTGAACATACAAAAACTAACTATTTCTACATAAAAGTGATATCAACAGTTGGAAATTCAAATTGTTAAAATGCTAGTTACAATAGTATTTAAAACATGAAATACTTAGGGATAAATTTAGAAAAATAGGTCCAAGATATGGACACTAAGTGGTAAGACATTGCCAAGAGAAAATAAAGGGAACCTAGGTTAATAGAGTGATATGATGTTCATTATCAGAAGACTTGATGTTGTTAAAATGTCAATTCTCTCAAAATTTATCTACAGAGGAAGAGTAATTCTAATCAAAATACTGAAAAGCTTTTTTGCAGAAACAAGCTGATTCTAAACTTTATACTGAAATTCAAAGACCTAAAATAGCCAAAACAGTTTTGAGAAACAAAAATGAAGTTGAGGAACTTACTTTGGCTTTCAAGACTTGACTGTGAAGCTACAATAGTGTAGGAGTGGTATTAGGATGGATAAAACCAACAGAACAGAAGATAAATTCTAGGTACAAATATGGCAATTAACTTTTGACAAAGATGCCCAAATAATTCCATGGGGAAAGTATAATACTGTCAACAAAAAAAAGTCTCTATGTAAGTACCTAGAACCTTTGAAAAAAATCTCAAAGAACTTTGGGGGATAGGAAAAGATTTCTAATATAGAACAAAAGAAAGAAAACTCATTAAAAAAAAGTTGGATTTTGCCAAACTTGGAAATTTCTTCTCTTCAATATACACCATTAAGGGCTGGGGTTGTGGCTCAGTGGCAGAGCGCTCGCCTCGCACGTACACGGCCCGGGTTCGATCCACAGCACCACATAAACATAAATGCATTGCATTGTGTACAATTAAATAAATAAATATTTTTTTAAAATAAATATACACCATTAAGAAAATGAAAAATCCAGTCCTGTACTATAGGAATATGTCTGGGATACATTTAACTGACAAAAGACTTATACTGAAAATATATAAGGAACCCTTAAAATTCAACAATGAGACAACTAACCATCTAATTAAGAGCAAAACATTTTAAACAGATTCTTCAAAGAGAGACGTTGCCATCTCTAATAAGTGCAAAGTGCATGAAAAGATGCTTAAGCCACTAGTAATCTTGGAAAAGCAAATTAAACTTAATAATTTACCATCACATACCTATTAGAATACTAAAGGTGAAGCAACTGTTAACAAGGAGGTGCAGAAACCGAAACTCTTACATAATGTTGGTGAAAATGTAAATTGGTATAATCTCTGAAAAAAATCTGTCAGAACAAAGTTTAACATACTGTATGACAAACAATTCTATTCCTAAGTATTTACTCAAAGGAAGTGATAATAAAATCTACACAAAGAATTGTATAGAAATGTTCATAGCCATTTCTTATTAATAACCTAAAACTAGAATCAATCCAACTGTCCTTCAATAGGTGAAGGGATAAAGTGTGGCATTATCCAGATAGAATATTACTCGGCAACAGAAAAATTTATGATACATGCAACAAAATGAATAATGCTGTAGTAACAGGAGTAACAAAATGCCAAATTCAAAAGATTACATATTGTATTATTCCATTTGTATGAAATTTAATAGGCAAAATTAGTCTAGAGTGACAGAAAGACCAGTGTTTGCATAGTTAGAGAATGGCTATAAAAAAGCATGAAGGAACTTTCTGGGAATATGAAGATCATCTATATTCTGAATGGTGTAGTTATGTGTATGAATGAATTGGTCAAAACACATTCAGTGGTATACTTATCCTGGAGTGCATGTTCTTATATGTTGTAGTATAATTTTTTAATCAGAAATTAAGAAGCATTTTCCCCAATTAAGTTTTTCAGAAGGAAGACTTACCTTATTAAGTGCAACAATGAAGGGACATTTTTTAGATTTGAGAAGGTTGATAGATTCAATTGTCTGAGGCTCCAAACCATGCATAATATCAACAACTAAAATGGCAATATCACAAAGAGAGCTTCCTCTGTTTCTCAGATTACTGTTTTAAAGGGAAAAAGATGCACGAATAGAAAATTCCAGTATCAATATACTTTTTAAAACTGTAATTTTTTTGTAAAACCTAAACAAAAAGGACAAAATGAGAATAGTTGTGGGGGTTAGACGTGGTGGTGTACACCTGTAATCCAAGCTATGTGGGATGGGGAGGCAGGACAAACACAAGTTCAAGGCCAGTCTGGGCAACTACCTTAGCAAGATCCTGTCTCAACAATAAAAACATAAAAAGGGATGGAGATGTACAGTCTTTGCCTTGCATGCACCCTGGGTACAACCCCCAATACCACACACAAACAAAAATGCGGATTGGGTCCAGGACCTTTCACAGGCACCATAATCTATGGATGCTCAAGTCCCTTATATAAAATGGCATGGCACTTCTCAATTACTTATACAGGTTAAGAATTCCCAATACAAAATTCCAAAATCAAAAACTTCAAGTACCAACCTGATGCTCAAAGTTTTTCCTATTTGGGAATATTGTGGATTTCAGATTTTTGGATTAGAGATACTCAACCATAAAAAGTCTATTCAAGGGCTGGGGTTGTAGCTCAGTAGTAGAGTATTTGTCTAGCATGAATGAGGCACTGGGTTCAATTCTCAGCACCACATATAAATAAATTAATAAAATAAAAGTCTATTCAAATACTCTGATCTTCAAACACTTGGGACACTTCTGGTCCCAAACATTTTAGAAAAGGGGTATTTAAACCTGTAATACCTAATATGAACACTTATCATACTGTATTGTTTAGTGAATAAAGACAAAGAAACAAGTCTATACACATTCAATACAGATCCAAGATGTTTTTATTATTTTCACCTATAACTGTTTGAATACACAAATGCAAAACCAGTGGATAAGGAGGGAAAACTATATGCATTAAACTGTTCAAGTATTTAACCCTTAACTTGCCAAATACTCATCTGACACACAGAATTGACATCTGTTAGAAAGAGCTCCAAAAGTTTCTCTAATATTTCTGCTGATTTTGACTCAGTTTTTCATGATAATGAATATGAACAACACAATATAATCTTCCCTTTGTAAAGATTTCCTTTTCTAGGAAATGAGGATAAAAATAAAACACAACTAGGGTGGGGGTTGCGGCTCAGTGGTAGAGCGCTTGCCTAGCATGTGTGAGGGCACTGGGTTCAATCCCCGACACCACATAAAAATATAAATAAATAAAATAAAGATATTGTGTCCATCTACAACTAAAAAAATACTTAAAAAAAAAAAAAAAACACAACTAAATCGATGAGGATTGTTATAGGGACCAGATTTCAAATGATTACCCAAAGTTTAATGACTCTATTAAAATTTTAGAGTAAGTTTTAAGAAATTTCCTTGATGACAAAAGATTTGTTCTTACCTGAAAGACTCATGCCCAGGGGTATCAATAATCAGCATTCCTGGAATCCGAACATTCTCTCTGTCAAACTAGAACCAATGGGGAATTCAGCAAGTCAAAACAATGAAAGCCTCTTTACAAAACAATTTATCTGCATTGAAAACTTAAAAATATCCTACTTCCTTTTATAAATGAATGGTTTTAAAAGAGAATCAACAAGCAAAGCACAATGGTTAATATTTTTCAATAATATTAAAAGAACTTTTTAGAAACAATGAAAAAATAGCACCTTTGTTGAAGTCATAAAACTATGTTATAAACAACATTTGATAAGATTATTAAGGGTGATACAAACAGCAAAGCAGTCATCTGAGGTTATCTAAAAAAAAGCTGACACAAAAGAGATGGTTCTCAGTATTTGCAAAATTCATCTGGTCCAATTTTAAAGTTCTACTAAATTACTAAAAAAAAAAAATCCGGGGGCTGGGATTGTGGCTCAGTGGTAGAGCTCTCGCCTAGCATGTGTGTGGCCTGGATTCGATCCTCAGCACCAAGTTTAAAAAAAAAAACAAAAAAATGCATTGTGTACAACTAAAGCAAATAGACTAGGACTACCAGAATTGTATTAAAAAGATCTAGTAGCCAAACACTGGCAGAGATGAGACTATCTCAGCACAATAATAACTGAAACAGACTGAAACACAGTAAATAAGTTTAAATCCAGGAATTCACAAGAGAAAACAAAACCAAACCGGTCACTATTTTAAAAGCTGGCATATAAAAGGTGAAGGATTGGATGCTAACCCTGCCCTTCCTATGCATGCCATCACTGGAGCAATCAAACAGTAAATTAGAGAAAGTTTTTCTAAAAGTACAGAAAGATGGGTGATGGGATTGGAATTATCAACATATTGCAACCCCTAGAACATTAAAAGGGTGCTTGCATTCGATCCATCAAACTTTACATTTATTTTACTGTGCTATGTTCAACATTTAAAATTTGGATACCTTCAAACAAGTAGAGAATGAGAGCTAATGAAAAACAGAAGGAAAAAAAAAAAAAACATCAGTGGGAAAGGAAAGAACTCTTAAACATGGAGATCAGTGTTAACGATGTTAAAACATGGAGAAAAATGACCAAATCTGACTTTAGAACAATGGTTTCTTCTGGGAGGGAGAGGGAAGGAAATGGAACGTGACAGCTCCAACAATATGTTATGTTGTATTTCTTGGAAAGATCTAAAGCAAGATAAAGCAAAATAGCACAGATGTTAATTCTGAATGGTAAGCATTATGGGTCTGATATACTAGACTCTATACTTTTTACTATTTGAAATAGTTTATAGTTATCATTTTAACTATATATAATTAGTTATAATTTTTTTTTGTTTGTTTTTTTTGTGGTACCGGGGATTGAACTCAGGGGCACTCGACCACTGGGTCACATCTCCAGACCTTTTTTTGTATTTTATTTAGAGACAGGGTCTCACTGAGTTGCTAAGTGCCTCGCCATTGCTGAGGCTGGCTTTGAACTTGCGATCCTCCTGCCTCAGCCTCCCAAAGTGCTGGGATTACAGGCGTGCGCCACCGCGCCCGGCTAATTAGTTATAATTTTAATTTATAATTATAATTTTTGTTAGAGATGAAAATACATGATATACAATGTTAACTTACATTTTTAATCATCTTTGTCTGTTCGTTAATAGCTTCTAGGGGAACATTGGTGGCCCCGATTTGCTGTGTGATACCGCCTGCTTCACCATCTTGGACATGTGTGTGGCGGAGCTATGAGAAGACAGCAAATTTTGATTGGTATTTTGACATGGAAAAAGACAAAAGCTATAAGAAATTAGCAAATTATTCACTGTGAACAAAATTGCCTATGCATGCTATGAGTTTTTAAAGCTTTATCAATGCTTTTAAATTTAAAAAGATTTATCAGTGCTTTTAAGTTAATGTTTTTGAAGTTATTTCAACGCATACAGTGTTTTCTTACCTTATCGAGAATTTTTGTCTTTCCTGTGTCCACATGTCCAAGAACACAGATAATAGGGGCTCTTAGCTTTTTCTGTATTTACATTTTTACTATGTTCAAGTCGCCGTTTCTACAAATGAAAAAACACACACACACACAAAATTAAATATTATTTCAAATCCTCACTATCCTTATTTTTTTTTCCCTATGTTTTGTCTTGCATGAGAATGCCACAACCTGTACCCAAGTTCTTTGCTTATTTCATTAAACAGAACTAAATTTTCACAGCATTAACATTACACTCTAGTTCCCATCACAGCTATGCTGGACACAGAGAAACCTGCTTAGAATAGATTTCAAAGCAGCACTGGTAACTATGAAAAGGAATGGTATAAAGGATCACCTCCAACTTTTTGATCATTTTTATGTACAGTTAACATAACAGAATATGATAAATAGAAAAGGAATTTATCTTTCCATGATTCAACTATACAGTACAACCTCTAATTTATGTGTAGGTTTACAAAAAAGAGGTGAAAAGAATTATAAAGATTTGTTTAAAGTAATTTATTTCACACTTTAGGGAAGGGGCAGTACTGAGTAATGAACCCAGAGCCTTATGCATGCCAATCAAGCACTCTGCCATTGAGCTACACCCCCAGTTCTTTTTTATTTATTATCTTAGACAAGGTCTTGCTAAGTTGCCAAGATTGGCCTTAAACTTGCAATTCTCCTGCCTCAGCTTCCTAAGTAGTTGGGATCACAGGTGTGCGCCACTGTACCCAGATGATTCCACACTTTTACCCAAAGTATTGAGGTTAAAAAGTCCTCCCCCAGAAATATTTAAGTCTTGGCTTAAATAAATCCAAAGAATATCTCCTACCTTCCCAAGGCACAACAGCTTAATGTGCCTCTTTGCAACACTTAGCAAATTACCTCAACTTTCTGATAAAAAAAAATCATAAGCCAGCCCATTCTTCAAAATGACAATCTTTCCAGTATAGCAAAGCTGGCATTCAAATGAAATAGACTTTCATCAAAAGCTATGAAGTAACATCATTTACAAATCTATTTCCTATCCAAATACCAAATCTGTCCTTTCTTTTCTTATACTAGATACTATATTTTCCATGGAAACTGGAATGATAAAACTTTCTGAAATGTCAAAAGCAAGTTGCAGTGGTTAAGTACAAAGTAGGACTTACTTACTAGTGAAGATATGGACACAACAGTCCTACAGTATGCACAACTCAAATTTGAACATCATGACTGCAGTTAATATTTGATGTGGTTGACCAATACACCATTCTCTCCTACATTTGACCAAGTGTTAAAAATTTTTGGAGGCAATGAGGTACAGATTTTGACTCAGAATTTTTACCTCTAAGTATTTATACTGGACCAAGACAGGACAAGTGTACAAACGTATGTGTACAACAGTGATTATTCACTACAGTACTGTTCATTAGGGCAAATTAAGTATGTATAACTACTTAATGTTCTGTAGTTGGAGATTTCTTAATGAGAAATCTCTGAGGTTTTCCAAGCCCCAGAGTTAACACCAATCTGGTACATAAGAATCATCTTGAGAGACCCCTATCTGTAGTGGAGACTCGAACCAAGGACTTCAGGGTGAATTTCAGAAAATAATATAAAGTAGCAAGGTTTTGGATCCACAAGGTTGTTATGGACTTAAGTGCATTTCCCCAAAATTCACCCTAACCCTCAAAGTGACTGCTTAAGGGATGGGGCCATGAAGGAGACAATCAAGATTAAATGAGGTCCTAAGGGTAGATCCTTAATCTAACTGGACTGGTATCACAGAAGAACAGACACCAGTAATCTCTCTCTCTCCACATACACACAGAGGAAAGGCCATGTGAGAATTTGGAGGGCAGGTGGATATCTGCGAGTCAGGAAGAGAGCTCTCCCTGATAGCATTTTAATCTTGAACATCTAGCTTCCAAGAACCATGAGAAAATAAATTTTAGTTATTTAGGACACCAATTTGTGGTATTTTGCTGACATCACAAGCAGAATAATACAAAATTAAGATCTTTCAATAAAACTGAACGGAAGGGCTGGAGTTGTGGCTCAAGTGGCAGAGCGCTTGCCTCGCACATGTGAGGCACTGGGTTCAGTCCTCAGCACCACATAAAAATAAATAAACAAAATAAAGATATTGTGTCCATGTATAACTAAAAAAATTAAAAAAAAAAAAAAAAACCTGAACAGAAAATGTAGCTGTGGATGTGTTGAGGTAGAAGCTCAGCAATCCTCTCCCTAAAGTGAAACAAAACAGTCTAAACAACCAGTTAAACTCTAAAGTGGCAAAAGACATACACCAAATGGAAGTGTTTAATTCAAGAAAACCTCCTGGGCCTCAGTAAGAGCACTGGCATCCCATGGCATTTTAGTCTGGGCTGCTCCATTCCTCTTTTCCCACTCCTACAGCTCCACAGGGAGTCCTGGTACAAGGCAGAGGGATGTGGAGTTCCATACCCTAGGGCATGGCCACAAATAGCAATGATCTCAACAATAAAGAAGAAAAGATAAATCACAACCAGACTAAGATCTCCATACCATTAGCGTAAGTGACAACCTGGAACTTCAGCTAGAAATTTAAAAGGGAGGTCTGTGGAACAAGATGGCCAAGGTAGGCACTGGCAAGATAATGTTGTGAGAGATGAGGGAAAAATTTATATCCTCAGGAAGATATAAAGAAGAACAAACATGTATGAAAAAACTGACAAGACTGAGGAAAAAAAAAAAGGACTCCACAAAAAAATCGGAGAACTTCAATAGTAGATAGAAAAACAATAGAAAATGAGCAAGCACACAAACAATCTGATTGTGTGACTAACAACCAATGTGACCTAACTAAGTGTTGGGTCCAGAGACGGAATATAAATTCTTCCTCAAGTACACAAATAATTAAAAAGTGGCTAAAACAAGTTTTCATTATGTTAAACTGACAGAGGACTAGAGATGTATAACAGTGGTAGACCACTTGCATGTGAGAAGGCCCTGGGTTCAATCCCCAGCATGGAAGCGGGGGGGGGGGGGGGGGGGCAGCCACTTGCATGTGAGAAGGCCCTGGGTTCAATTCCCAGCACTGAAGGGGGGGGGGGGGCTATAGGTATCAAAATTCAGAATTAACAGAAAGAAATTGGGCAAATCCATAAATATTTGAAATTAAAATCCTTCTAACTAACACACAGGTCAAACAAGAAATTATAAGAAAAATTAGAAAATGTTTTGAAAATAACACAACTTATCAAATTTTATGGGATACAGATAAAGCAATACTTAGAGGGAAATTAATTAATAATATAATCAATAATATAAGCTGTCACCATGAAAATTTAGCAAAAGAAGAAGAAAATAAACCCGAACTCAACCAAAAGGAGAAAAGAAATAAAATAAAAATCAATTAAAGAGAAAATAAAGAAAACTATTGAATAAAATCTTAAGCTTGGTCTTGAGAAAATCTTTAGCTAGACATACAAAGAAAAAAGAGTAGAGCAACAAAAGCAGAAGCAAAAGAAAAGGCACACTCACTGATACCACAGAAACTTGAAGAATTGTAAAAGAATACTATCAACAAGTCTATGCTCACAGATTAAGACAATTTAGATGAAATACACAATTAGAAATTACAGATGACTCCAGATGAAATAGAAAATCTGAATAACCCTACATAACAAAAACCTAGAAATTTAAAAATATTCCCATTGGAAAAAAAAAAATCAGTAAATTCTACCAAACATTTTAAAAAGGAAATAATACAATCCCTCATAAACTTGCAGTAAGTAGAAGCAGGGAAACTTACCAACCAATTTCTATGATGCTAATATCACCAAAGCTAAACACATCATAAGAAAGCTATTGATAAATATTCCTCATAGACACAGATCCCCAAATACTCAACAAAATATTACCAAACTAAATCCAAAACATACAAAAAGATTACATGCCATGATCAAGTGGGATTTATCCCAAGAATGCAACAATGGCTTAAGATTTGAATATCAATAGGTGCTATCACCATGTCCTAATACAATAAAGAAGAGGGAAAAATATCATCCAGGGGGATAAAAACTAGGAACAGAAGGGAATTTTCTCAAACTATGTTTAAAAAAACCTACAGCTAACATCATAATTAATGATGAAACTTTGAATGCTTCTCTCCCCGCCCCATCAAAATTGGGAGCAAGGTAAGGATGTATGCTCTTACAGTGTCTAATAAACCCTGTAGTGCTCTATCCAGGAAAATCAGGCAGTAAAGAGAAATAAGAGGCAATAAGAGTAGAAAGAAAGAAATAAAAACTGTTTTTGACAGATGCCCTGATCTGATTATAGGAATTTCTAAGGAATCCATGAAGAGCTATTAGAATAATAAACGTTTTTCAGCACAACGAATACAAAATCAATCTACTATAATCATTTATTTGTACTATTAATGGGAATTTAAAATTTATTTATTTTTTTTTAGTTGTAGATGGACACAATGTCTTTATTTTGTTTATTTTTATGTGGTGCTGAGGATCAAACCCAATGCCTCACACATGCTAGGCAAGTGCTTTACCACTGAGCCACAACCCCAGCTTTAAAGGGAAATTTTTTGACATTCACAATAGAATTAAAAGGAATAAAATGCTAACTAATAAATTCAACAAAAAATTACAAATCTTGTACTTTCAAAACTAAAATACACAGCTGGAGGGCTGGGTTGTGGCTTAGCGGTAGAGCACTTGCCTAGCACATGTGAGGCCCTGGGGTTCGATCCTCAGCACTACATAAAAGTAAATAAATAAAATAAAGGTACTGTGTCCAACTACAACTAAAAAATAAATATTAAAAAAACACAGCTGGAAGAGTTTAAAGATCTAAATAATGCAGAAGCAAACTATGTGCAAGGAAGATTAAATATTAAAATAAAAATTCATTTATGTTTCATATATATCTTATCTCCATAGCCTGAAGGTAATTTAATACAATATTGTTAGCGCGTCTGTACTTTGATTATGACCTGCCTGTTGTTTGAGGTCAGATGTGGAATTTTCCACTTTGGCAACATGTCAGTGCTCAAAAAGTTTTAGATTTTGTAGCATCTTGGATTTTCAGATTAGGAATGCTCAACCTATATATTTATATGATAAAACACTACTTGGCAACAAAGAGAACAAAATAATGGCAAATGATATAAGTGAACCATAAAAACAAGCTAAGCAAAAGAAGCCACACAGAAGACCACATGGCTTGGGATACTGCTCAATATCCTCCAATAAAGAGTCTCCAAAGAATTATCTAGACCAAAACATTAATATTGCTGAGGTACAAATTCTAATTTGGAACAACAGACCCACTCAGTCCTTTAGAAATTCAGACAATTTTTCCTTTCTAGAATTTAGAGAAGGAAAAAACAAATGATGATATATAGGCATGTGTAGGCATGAAAATGAAAACATTATAAGTTATACATGAAAAGATAAGGAAAATCAAAATAGTTTTGGCTTTATAACAGTTCAGTCTCTTCAAGCCAACTAAAGTCATGTTTAATGTATTATTTATACTACATTGACAGAATTAAAGCAAACAAAAAGTAAGTTAGGTGTATGGATTTTACTAAACAGACGTTCCATCTACTAGATTTAAACAACTAAAGTGCTGATATCAGATGCCTCCTACTGACTAATCTAAATAAGTGAGGCAAACACATAACTGATGTTCATAACTAGGCAGCATATGCTCAGAATACTTTCACATACCTATAAACCACCAAAGGGGACACTGAAATTTGGAGAAAACAACAAAAAAATAATGAAGCAGCCATGGTTCTGACACAGGTAAGGGAGGGAGATAGACCAAGGTTGCAGACCAGGATGTCTCAACATTACATAAATTGGAGAAGAATGTATTTTACAGGCGAATGTATTTTTACAAGTGGTGCTGTTCAAGGCCTTTAGTTAGAGAGTACAATCCTAATGATCATGCAAAAGTGGGAAGAAAAGGAATGAAGAGGGAAAAATAAATACCTCAATTCTCCGTTTTGCTTTGTCATAAGCCCTTTCTTCTTTCGTTCGATCATCATCAGAGTCATATTCGGAGTCTGAGCTCATTTCTTTACTTGGCTTTTTATCTAATGTTTTCCCTGAATCTTTCTCATCTGACATCTTTTCCTCTTCCTCATCACCTTCACTGCCTTCGCTTTCTCCTTCCTCCTCCTCTTCTTCTTCACTCTCTTCTTCTTCTTCATCCTCTTCTTCTTCCTCCTCCTCTTCAGGGTTTTCTTTTACTTCTATATGAACCGTGTTTTCTTCTTTCAGAAAAGCAAATAATTTTTAAAAGAAATGAAAGTTGACATTATAGATTTGTATCAAGACAATGGAAATCTTAAAAGTAAGGGAAAATCATATTGAAATGCATTGATTAAGACACTAACATTGTGTTTTCATGCCTCACAAAGGCAAGTACATACATATTACAATGAAGAGAGTTCATTTAACAGTAAAAATTTAAGGTGGAAACCCTTACTGAAGTTAATAAAAAAGCTCTACTAAGTCCAAGGGAAAACAAACATAGGAGATGAGCAACATGTATTGCTTACCCATGGGGTCATTAGCTGCCTCAGTGCTACAGGGCCAGCCACAGGGAGTCCAGACCTACCCAGGACTGGTGGGGGAAAGGGGATGGTCAATGGAGTGACAGACATTGGGTTTTACCCTTATTGTGGGGTGACATTCTGAAGAGTTACACCCTAAGGATGAGTAAGAAATAAAGTAGGACCTTTTCATTATTGGCAGACCACATTTGATTGTTTGAATTCTAAATTTAGAACAATACGATTCCATATTGTTAGTTTATTCTTACTCCCAGTGAAGAACAGGTTGAATATTCCTAATCTGAAAATCTGGAGTCTATAATGTTCCAAAATCCAAAACTTTTTGAACACAACATGACACAATTGACAGAGAATTCCATATCAGTAAACCTTATTTCATGCATAAAAGTATTTGAAATATTGTATAAAATAACTCTCAGGCTATGTACAGCAGGCATATATAAAATACAAATACATTTCACATAGACTTGGGTCCCATTCTCAAAATATCGCATTTCATACATATGCAAATATTCCAAAATTTAAACATCCAAAATCCAAAAGACTTCTGATCTCAAGTATTTCAGGTAAAGAATTGTCAACCTGTACATAAACAACTGGCTCTAAAGAACAGAGATCATTCTTGACTTCAAATTATTTCTACAGTTTTATAAGTAAAATATAAAAGTATCAAGCCACACGAGGAAACAATTTACATAAGAAAAATCATCATATAAGATACCCAAAGGGTATACATTAAGTTATAAAAGGAAAAATTTTTAAATGATTATGCTTCTAACATTCAGGGAGCAAGAAACAAGGTTAAAATTTTTAGAAGGTAAATAAATAGACACTATACAAATAGCAAAATGTAAATTCTGAAACTGGAATATGCAAGAGATAAAATTCAGAACTCAAAGAGAAATGAGCTTAACAACGGGGTAGAAACAGCTAAGGAAAATTAATCACCTTGAAGACAGAAAAAACAATCCAGAATGAATTATGAGAGTCAACAGGTAGAAGCTACAGAAAATAGGAAAGGAAACGGCAATATAGGAAGATCTATCACAGACATACTTGCAACCCTATGGGAGATGATGTCTTACACCATAACAACACTAACAAAAACAAAACCACACATTCATAAAGCCCTATAAGTAGGATAAATAAAAACTTAGGTTGATGTCTGATTTCTCACAGAAACAATGAAAGGTCAAATAAGGAATGATAACTTCAAAGTATTAAAGTTTCAACCAAGAATTACCGCTCAGTAAATTTTTCAAGAATGATGATAAATAGCTGGGCGCGGTGGCGCACGCCTGTAATCCCAGCACTTTGGGAGGCTGAGACAGGAGGATCGCGAGTTCAAAGCCAGCCTCAGCAATGGCGAGGCACTTAGCAACTCAGTGAGACCCTGTCTCTAAATAAAATACAAAAAAGGGCTGGGGAAGTGGCCCAGTGGTCGAGTGCCCCTGACTTCAATCCCCAGTACCACACACACACACACACACACAAAAACGAATGATGATAAATAGATATTTTTAGAAAAGCAAAACTGGAATGCCTGACTAGCAGATCTATATAAAAGGGAATTCTGAAAAGTGTTCTTCAGAAAGGAAGAAATGATCTCAAATTGAAGGTCAAAGATGCACGAAGAAATGAAACACAAAAAAATGCTAAGAATGTGGGTAAACTTAAATACTGACAGTGTAAATAAGCGAATACAAACTTCAAAAATACAGAACAAAAAGAAATGAGAGCAATGATATATAAACTGGGAGTTAGGTAAATGTTTATGTACTCTAACATCCTTCATTGTTAGGAAAACCAGGTAACATTAGCCATGGTTATTTGAAAAATGCAAGTTAAAAACCTTTTAGAGCAACCACCTAAAAAAAAAAATTAGTATATAACTTCCAAGCTCATGAAAAAAAGAATAAAATGGAATTTTAAAAAATACGATAACCTAAATGATGGCTAGAAAAGGAGGCTGGAGTGGAACAGAATGAAGGACTAAGTAAAATTAAAAACTTAAAACCAATATGCTTCATTAGTACATCAAATGTTAATATACTCTAGGTAAAATATAATTATTGACAAAACTAAGCTTGCTATTGTTTGAATGTGATGTCCTTTCCAAGATTTATGTTGAAACACAATCTTCATTGTGGCGGTATTAAAGAGGTGGCACCTTTTGAGAATTAGGTCATAATGAATGGATCAATGTTCTTCTAAGAGGCTTCAGAAAGAGTTCAATCATCATGTCCTTTAACCCTTCTACCATGTAAGAACAGTTTTCCTCCCCTCTGAAGGACACAGCAACAACAATTTCAAAACTTTAATCACCCCATCTGTGGTATTTTGTTACAGCAGCATAATCTAAGACAATGCTTTTTAAGAATACAGAAAGGGTAATAAAGATAGAAAATGATCCTACACATCAAAGCTGGTGTAGCTATGAACAGACTTCTAAGGCAAAGGCACTACCTGAAAAAGGAAATATATATTTTTCAATATTATAGAAAAGTCTCAGTGCATCAGAAAGATCTAAGATTGTATTCACCAAATAACTTAGCATCAAAATATATGAAGCACAAAATTGACACAACTCAGGGAGAAACAGAAAATCCACAATCACAGTGGGAGTTCCTTTTTGTTTTTTAAACATGATAATCTCAGTAAGGAGTAAAAACACACTGGCGGGGAGGGGGGGTGGAAACAACCTGAAAAACTGAAAAGACTTGAACAAAAAGATCAGCAAACTTGAACTAATAATAGAAAGCAAGGCATCCAACTACTGCAGAATAAAGTGGTTTCCAATCACATATAAAACATAATAAATGATCATATGCTGGGCTCTAAATCAAGACAACATTATTTTGAAAGACAATTATCTTCTCTGATCACTCACTTTTATAAATTAAGAAATTCACTAAATACATCATAGGTAAAAATGTATCAAATGGAAATTAGAAAATAACAGAACTTGGGCACTTTGATGAAAGCCATGTTTAAAGAAAAATTATGGCTTTAAAACAAGGATTGGGTCGGGGAAAGGAGGCTGGGAAAATTTTTTAAAAATCTAAGAGCCAAACATATTCTCAGGAAGACAGGAAAATATTAATAAATTAAACCCGAAGAAAGTGGAGATTTTTAGTGAAAGAGGAAAGTACTGGTAAAAACAAAAACAAAAAAACCCTTTCTTATTCATAGTGATTAGGAGCTATACTTATCCGACTTCTCACCGCATTTTAGGGCTCTTTGTAGGCTAAATTAATAACAACCCTATTTATGACATCATCATTAATGAAAAAAAAAAAGAATGTACTCTAAACCCTAAAGAGCCATCTTAACACATGACTTTCTGAAAACCCATTCACACTTGGATTTAGGAACCAGAGCAATGGAGAACAAGACTGGTCTCCATCCACAGGAATGTTCACCTGTCTTCCATAAACAGGAGACAGACTTTTTACTTAAATATACAGATCTCTAATAAATATGGGATTTATCAATGTGTGCTTATGAGTTATTCACCTTTTTCTCTCTCCCTCATCACTGGCCATAGCTTCCCAATCATCCAATCCACCATCCTCAGTTTCCTCCTCTTCTTCTGTAAATAAAAGTTTTCATTTTAGACATAATCATTTAGAAATATAAGACTACCTATAGAAAAAAGTGGAAAATTATGCTGACATAAAAAATAAATGCTTTACACAAAAAATATATATGCAACTTTGTTACAATCTTTGGAACAATCTTTACAATATAATTAGGATGTTATAATCCACTATTAATAAATGCCCTACTATTTCCTTCTATACTTTAACATGCCATGTTACACTTAATCAAGATTTCATATTTGAAGTGATTAAAATATTTGAAATCCATATACTGAAATGTTTCTTTAAATCTTGGAAGGAGTATGTGAATACACTCAGTTCTTCAGGATAAAATTTCACATGTTTACTTTTTGTACTTTCAACTCATACATTATTTATTTATTTATTTATTTATTTATTTATTTATTTTATTTGGAGACAGGGTCTCACTAAGTTGCTAAGTGTCTCACCATTGCTGAGGCTGGCTTTGAACTCGCGATCCTCCTGACTCAGCCTCCCAGAGTGCTGGGATTACAGGCGTGCACCACCACGCCTGACTATTTACTTATTTTTATTCATAGAATTTACTTATTTTTCTTTAACCTTTACAGAAACATGAAGAAACTACTTAAATATCAAAATTGAAGCTATAAAATTACCACTGCCATGCCAGCTCAAAATAAGAAAACTTTGTATGCAAGAGTATTTCCAAAGTTTGAAGACAGAATAAGAAGTGGGAAACTAGAGAAAATATAAAGCCTGAAACACGATGGTAAATGATGAAATTGCTTATAACCCCCAAATCGGGAGAAAACTAAAATTATGATTATGTGAATATTGAAGAATTTAATACTTTAACAATCATGACTCTCTTTTCACTGAAATTCTAACCAGGCAAAAACTATTATTAAATGAAAAGAAAAGGGGCAGGACTATATCTCAGTGATAGAGCACTTGCCTAGCATGCACAAGGTCCTGGATTCAATCCCCAGCATGGAGAAAATAAAAATACAAAAAAAGGGAAATAATTAAAAAAAAAAAAAAAAAAAAAAAAAAAAAAAAAGATGAGGGTGGGGCATATGCTTCCCTATAGTAATTATTATTCATAAACAAGTCTGGATAAGTCACCTTTAGGAGAAAATAAGACTCAGAAACAAGTACCCAAAACAGTCCTCTAAATTAGCAGTTTTTTTCTGGGCTACAATAGGTCATATGAACTTATTTTCTCTAATTTCACCATATTAATGCTAAGCTGAGGTTGATCCAGGCAAAATGACCATATTTACTTAGGGGAAAGGGAAGGAAAGGATTTTACCAATTTCATCATTTACCATCATGTTTCAGGCTTTATATTCTCTCTAGTTTTCCAACTTCTTATCCTATCTTTAAACTTCGGAAATTCTCTTGCGTACAAAACTTTCTTTTGGCTAGCTCCTGGTGCCCTCATTAATCTCATGAGCTGGAACAATGATTCATTTAAAAAGGGTTAAAAAAAAAAAAAAAAAAAAAGGGCCAGAGATTTTCCCGAACCCCTCAACACAAGTGAAAAAGAAAACTTAAAATGCTTTTATTAATGTAGTAAATAGAAATGACCTCTGAAAAGGTTTTTAAATGCCAATTTTATGGTTTTTAAAACATTCTAATTAAAAATGCTTACAATCTGCTTTGGGAAGCATTAAGAAAAGAACTTCAGGGTCTTGAGATATCAGACCCAAGAATTAAAAACAGAAAATCCAAATCCTTCTAGCATCTCCCCAAAATATCTTACTGATACTACTGAAAAGAAAAAATGAAAAATGGTTTACAGAAAAAAACTATTAAAAAAAAAGTCACCTAGCCAGGTTTTTATGTGGCCCAAAACAACTTAATAACAAACTTATGACACATAGCATTATTTAAAAGGAACTAATTAATTAACAGGCTGATGTTACTGGCCTGGTTCAATAGGAGGTGCTGTCTCTTCTTTTTCTGGTATTTCTTGTTCTAAAACTTCTACAGCAGCACTTAATTCCATTGGTTCTGAAACTGAAAAGGGGGCAAAAATCAAGTCAATATTTTTATACCATATAATTTCTGTTAAGACAGCTACTGAATAAAACTGAGTAGTGAGAATCTGTTTCTTCAGTAAAGTTAGAAAACATTTATCAAGCAAATATCATAAAGGAAAATACTTTTTCTGTTCATGGAATAAAATATAAAGTGTTAGAAGACTAAGACGGAAAAAAATGTAATATTTTTGCTTTTTAGGTAACAATACTCTTACAGTAAGTGTCATATTTTTCAAACTAAAGAACTTTTTCCATTAGCCTATCATTTGAATCAGCTAATAAGAAGAAACAATGTACAGGAAAGAAGTTTCAAAATGCATTTCTGAGGTCTGGGGATGTGGTTCCGTGGTAGAGCACATGCTTAGCATGTGTGAAGTCCTAGATTCAATTCCTGGCACCATCCTTGCCAAAAAACTATCTGATTTCTTGATTTCCTTTAAGACGGCATTTTATTTTAAAAGTTATAGGAAAAAGGCAAAATAAGATAGTTTCTAAATCAGCTGCTATTTCATATACAAACCTTCTTTATTTTCTAGTTGCTGTGGTGTTTTTTTCTTCTTTTTATCTTCATAAATCGGCCTTTTCTTTGGCAAAGAGTCTTTTGATGGCACTTCCACACCTAAAGGATAAAACTGGAAAACTTCAGGTTTGTATCATTTGTATGTCATCTGAGAATCAGTATTTAAAAAGGTGATATTTCTTTCACTTCACAGATACATACCATCAAATATAAAAGGGCATTCAAGGAAAAACATTTTCAAAATATCATGTATCTTAAATTTATGAATAAGACTCCACACAATCAAATCTTCCTCATATCATTAGTCCCTGGAAAAACACTGATAACACTGATCTATTCTCTACTCCTGAAGATTTGCTTTTCCCAAATGTCACAAAAATGAAATCTTTTAGTCTGGCTTCTGACATCATACTGTCATGCACTTGGTTGTATTTATCAGTATCATTTCTTTGTACTGCTGAGTAGCATTCCATTGTATGAACATACCAGTTTATCTATTCACTAGCTGAAGGATATCTGAATTGCTTTCAGTTTCAGGCAATTATGAATAAAACATGTCTAAACATTTTCATACAAGTTTCTACACTAACATTTCTTTTGAGGAAACATTTCAGAGTAGGAATGATGTAAGGTAAATACTACTCAATGTTGTTTACTTACTTGAGGTGCTAAGGATCAAACTCAATGCTATGCAAGCATTCAACCACTAAGCTAAAACCCCACCACAACACATATTTAATTTTTATCAAAAAACTGTAGTTGATATTCAGAGTGGCCTTACAATTCTGCATTCCCACCAGAAATGCTGTTCTGCATGCTTGCCAGCATTTGATAAAGACAGGTTTTTATTTTTTCAGATGTATGTTATTCTAACAGATGTATAGTGCTTCTTCATTGGGGTCTTATAGTTCCCTGGTGACTAATCATGTTGAGCATTTTATTCACATGTCTATAGCTTCCTGGTGAACATGGCTGCTCAAATCTTTCCCCTACTTTAACACCTGAAAGTTTTCTTCTTGTTGAATATGAAGAGATCCTTATATTTTCTGGATATTAATCCTTTATCAAGTATATACTCTTTGCTTTAGTTTTTGGTATGGTGAATTGAACCCAGGGGCACTTAACCACTGAGTCACATCTGCAGCCCTTTTTATTTTTTATTTTGAGACAAGGTCTTGCTAAATTGCTGAGGCTGGCTTTGAACTTGTGATCCTCCTGCCTTGGCCTCTGGAATAGCTGGGTTTATAGGCGTGTGCCACCCCATCCAGCAGAGGTAGTCTTGGAATTCTCTTAATGGTGTCTTCTGCAAAGAAAGTCACCAGACTTCCTCAAAACATATCATTTCTCCCTTTTATGAGTTATATTTTTGTACCTAAATCGCTCTTTTTTTTTTTGCCTTATACAAAACAGCAAGATTTTTTCTTGTGTTTTCCTCTAAAACTTTTATAATTGTGTATTTAGTTAGGTCTAAGGTTCATTCTTCAGTAATCTGTCTATAATGAGTAGGGATTAAGATTTTTGTTGTCTTTTGCATACAGATATCTGATTGTTCCAGTACAACTTATGCAAATACTAAACTTAGTTTATCCATTAAAATACCCTTCCCCTCCAGCAGGAAGAAAAAAAAAAAAACAGACAACACATCAACTAACCAATATGGATTCTCTCTTCTCCAGTGTATTTGTTTACCATTTTGCTAATATCACACTGTACTGATGATTTCCTGTGGTTTTAGAGTCTTGAAATCAGGTACTAAGTCTTCCAAACTTGTTCTTTTGGACATTCTAACTCCTCAGTCTTTTCAAACATTTTAAAAGTAATTTATAGGTATCCACAAAACATGCTGAGTTTATTTCTTTTGTGGACTAATTTATTTAGCCTACCAGCAGTTAGGACATTCTAGTGCAGTGCTGAATCAATGCAGTGAGAGTGGACAACCTTGGCTTAATGTCATCTTGCCAAGTTAAGGTTTAGCATTCCGTCTTTCACCATTAAGTATAATAGTTGTACATTTTTGTAGTTGTTGTATGGACTACTTTTATTTTATATGGGAGAATAAGTTTGACCAAATAAATTTTCTGCATTTATTGAGATGGCCATGGATTTTCCTTCTTTGGATTGTTAATATAGCAAAATACATTTATTGATTTCCAAATATTAGTCAGCTCTGCATTCCCAGGACAGCCCCACTTTATCATGACAGATTTCTCCTTACAATGTAAATACATATAAATATACACATAAATATGCACATACATTGCTAGAATCAAAATGTTAAAATTTAGTCGAGAATTTCTATATTTTTTTGGTATGGTGAATTGAACCCAGGGGCACTTAACCACTGAGTCACATCTGCAGCCCTTTTTTTTTTTTATTTTGAGACAAGGTCTTGCTAAATTGCTGAGGCTGGCTTTGAACTTGTGATCCTCCTGCCTTGGCCTCTGGAATAGCTGGGTTTATAGGCGTGTGCCACCCCATCCAGCAGAGGTAGTCTTGGAATTCTCTTAATGGTGTCTTCTGCAAAGAAAGTCACCAGACTTCCTCAAAACATATCATTTCTCCCTTTTATGAGTTATATTTTTGTACCTAAATCGCTCTTTTTTTTTTGCCTTATACAAAACAGCAAGATTTTTTTCTTGTGTTTTCCTCTAAAACTTTTATAATTGTGTATTTAGTTAGGTCTAAGGTTCATTCTTCAGTAATCTGTCTATAATGAGTAGGGATTAAGATTTTTGTTGTCTTTTGCATACAGATATCTGATTGTTCCAGTACAACTTATGCAAATACTAAACTTAGTTTATCCATTAAAATACCCTTCCCCTCCAGCAGGAAGAAAAAAAAAAAAAAAACAGACAACACATCAACTAACCAATATGGATTCTCTCTTCTCCAGTGTATTTGTTTACCATTTTGCTAATATCACACTGTACTGATGATTTCCTGTGGTTTTAGAGTCTTGAAATCAGGTACTAAGTCTTCCAAACTTGTTCTTTTGGACATTCTAACTCCTCAGTCTTTTCAAACATTTTAAAAGTAATTTATAGGTATCCACAAAACATGCTGAGTTTATTTCTTTTGTGGACTAATTTATTTAGCCTACCAGCAGTTAGGACATTCTAGTGCAGTGCTGAATCAATGCAGTGAGAGTGGACAACCTTGGCTTAATGTCATCTTGCCAAGTTAAGGTTTAGCATTCCGTCTTTCACCATTAAGTATAATAGTTGTACATTTTTGTAGTTGTTGTATGGACTACTTTTATTTTATATGGGAGAATAAGTTTGACCAAATAAATTTTCTGCATTTATTGAGATGGCCATGGATTTTCCTTCTTTGGATTGTTAATATAGCAAAATACATTTATTGATTTCCAAATATTAGTCAGCTCTGCATTCCCAGGACAGCCCCACTTTATCATGACAGATTTCTCCTTACAATGTAAATACATATAAATATACACATAAATATGCACATACATTGCTAGAATCAAAATGTTAAAATTTAGTCGAGAATTTCTATATTTAAGCTCACAAGGAACACCAGTTTGTATATTTCCTCTCTTGAAGTATCTTTCTCTCAGTTGGTAACAAGGGTAATGCTGTCCTCATAAAATGTGTTGGGCATTTCCTAATATTCACAACAGGTCCAATTTCTTCTCAAATATTTGTTAGAATTTTCTGGTGAAATCATAGGGGGGTTGGGAGTGTTCCTTGAGGTTGTAATGAACTCAGATGAAATTTAAGTAGCACATGTAGTCCTATATTTTAAAAACGGTTATATGACTATTCAGGTTGTGTATTTCTTGGTGAGTTTTGGTAGTTTGTGTCTTTTAAAAATGGCTCTATTTCATCTAAGTTTCTAAACTTCTGGGTATAAAACTGTTCATAGTGATTCCTTATTATTATAATACTTGCAAAGATTCCATGCTCCATTCCTAATATTAGTTTTATTTGGTTCGCATTCTGGGGATCAAACCCAGGGCCTCGTGCATGCTTTTTTTTTTTTTTTTTTGTGGTACTGGGAATTGAAACTCAGGGGCACTCAACCACTGGGCCACATCCCCAGCCCTTTTTTTATATTTTATTAGAGACAGGGTCTCACTGAGTTGCTAAGTGCCTCGCCATTGCTGAGGCTGGCTTTGAACCCACGATCCTCCTGCCTCAGCCTCCCAAAGTGCTGGGATTACAGGCGTGAGCCACTGCGTCATGCATGCTTTTTTTTTTTTTTAAAGACAGGGTATTGAGAAGTTGCCCAGGCTGGACTTGAACTTGTGACCCTCCTATCTCACTTTCCCAAGTAGCTGGGATTACAAGTAGTAAGGTGTGTGATACCTGTGCCCCACTCTAATACTAGTTTTAAGTTCAACTTTTTCTTAGTATAGCTAGTGGTTTATCAATTTTACAGATCATTTCAAAGTTTTACTGATTCTTTATTAGTTTTCCATTTTCTATTTCATTATTTTTTATACTTCTTTTCTTCTACTTATTTTGTTCCTTCAGTTTAAGATGTACTCTTAACATGATGTGAGACCTTTTTTTTTTCTTCAAAGCAGCATCTAAGGCTGTGTTTCCCTCTATAAACTGTGTCAGTTGTATCTCACAAACTTGGATGTGCTACATACCTTTACCTGCATTCCATCCAAGGCTGTACCTTCATTTCATTTGACCCAAGACAGAGATTTTTCTCTTTGACTTATGGATTAATTAGAAGTATGCTCTTCAATTTCCCCACATTTATGGGTATTTACAAGATATTTCTATTATTCCTTCTTAGTTTAATTCTGTTTTGGTATAAGAAACACTATACCTGATTTTAATTCTTTTAAATACTTTAAAATTTGTTTTATGACTCAAAAAATGAGCCGGGCACAATGTCACACGCTTGTAATCCCAGCACTTGGGAGGCTGAGGCAGGAGGATCGTGAGTTCAAAGCCAGCCTCAGCAATGGCGAGGCACTTAGCAACTCAGTGAAACTCAGTCTCTAATAAAATACAAAAAAAAAGGGCTGGGGATGTGACCCAGTGGTCGAGTGCCCCTGAGTTCAATCCCCAGTACCAAAAAAAAGAAAAAAAAGAAAAAAAAATCTACCTCAGTGAATGTTTGATATGAATTTTAGGTTAGACACATACATATAGCATTGTTACAACTTTTTTGGAAGAAGAACTTTTTATTGTTATATAACTTCCTCTTTATCAGAAATTTACATTTTCTGATGCATACTTCAGATTAATAACAACTCCAGTTTTCTTTTGATTAATATTAGCACTGTATCTTTTTTTAACCTTTTAATCTGTACTGCTATAATTTAAAATGGACTTCTTATAGATGGCACATAGTTAGCTCTTGTTGTCAAACAACCTGCCTTTTAATTGGTATGATCAGATTATTCATATTCAACATAATTAGTATTATGATTGACTTTAGGCCTATTACTTAGATTTCTTCTTGTTCCCTCTGTGTTCTGTTCTAATCTCCCCCTTTTCTATTTTCTTTAGTATTATCTAGATATTTGGTACTTCACTTTGCCTTATCGTCTAGCTTAATCAATTTTAGTGGCTCCTGCAGGGATTAGAATATTCATACCTAATTTTCCACAGTATATTTAGAATCAATATTTTACCTGGCACATGAGCCACTCAGAGGTAAGTCTAGGTCTTGTTCATTGGTTTATGTCATAGTTCAGTTCTGGAAGCTTTGGCTATGCTTCTTTGGGTCTGTTCCAAGCATACACAGCTTCCTAGTGAGCCTGGGAGTAATGTCAGTTCACAAACAGAGTTATAAGAACCTCTTTCTGGGGGCTGGGGTTGTGGCTCAAGTGGTAGAGCACTCGCCCAGTATGTGCGTAGCCCGGGTTCAATCCTCAGCATCCATTGTAAAAATAAATACATTGTGTACAACTAAAGCAAATAAATAAATACATTAAAAAAAAAAAAAAAAAAGAACCTCTTTCTCTGTCTCTCTTCTCTCCAGTTTCCCCTACATACTGTGGCTCCCAGGAGCCCTTCTTTCTGATTCCTTGGGCCAAAAAGATGAGTCTCTCCAGGTTTTGTGTTCCAAAGTTGTTGGGAAGTTTGACATAATTGGGGCTGCCATTTGGCCCAAGCAGCAAAACAGAAAGAGTAAAAACAAAAATAATGGCAAGTCCCCTCGGCTCTTCAGAATAGTAATTCAGAAAATAATTATAATTTATCAGTTGTGTTTGCCTGACACATAGATTCAAGGAATAAAGTGAACAAAGCATTTTGCCTTATAGACAAATAAATAGCATTAAGTAATGTGCTACACATTTCTCACGTTTCTGGGTAGGGCTAATGATCTCTATTTAAACGAGAGATTTTGGTCTCTGAAAGATGGTAAAATAAGACAAGAAAAAATGTTTAATTTCTAATGAATCACAAATATGTTTTAAGTGTGTGCTGGGCAGAATAAAGCACACCCCCAAAGAACATTACAGATGTGCCTTGGGTTAAGGACTTTGAAATGCAGAAACTATCCCAGGTTAATCAGGTAAGCCCGAATTAATCACGTGATTCTCTAAAAGTCAACAGCTTTTCCCTGAGTGGAGTCTAGTATTAAGAGTAAATGCGGGGCGGGCGCGGTGGCGCACGCCTGTAATCCCAGCACTTTGGGAGGCTGAGGCAGGAGGATCGCGAGTTCAAAGCCAGCCTCAGCAATGGCAAGGCGCTTAGCAACTCAGTGAGACCCTGTCTCTAATAAAATACAAAAAAGGGCTGGGGATGTGGCCCAGTGGTCGAGTGCCGCTGAGTTCAATCCCCGGTACCAAAAAAAAAAAAAGAGTAAATGCGGGGTTGGGGTTGTGGCTCAGCGGCAGAGCGCTCACCTAGCACGTGCGCGGCCCGGGTTCGATCCTCAGCACCATGTAAAAACAAACGCATTGTGTACAACTAAAGCAAATAAATAAATATTAAAAAAAAAAAAGAGTAAATGTGACTATGAAAGATGGGAAAGAGTGATGCAATGGTACTGGCTTTGAAGATGAAGGAAGAAAGTCATCAGCCATGGAATGTGGGTAGCCTCCAAAAGCCAGATAAGACAAGGAAATACATTCTCCCCTACAGCCTTCAGAAAAAAATATGCAGTCCTGCCAGTACCTTACCTAGTTGAGACCTGGGTCAGACTTCTGAACTATAGAAATTGTAAGATCTTAAAAAATGTGCTGTTTTAAATTACTAAATTTTGTGGAAATTTACAACAGCAACATTAGAAAACTAGGGCAAAGTAAAACAGACATTTTCATTATCATTACAAAAATAACACTTTTGGTCACTTTGGCCAGCTTAATAACCAGATAAAAGCAGATGCAAGGAAAATTCAATAAAGTGGGCTAGCCCAAGTGAAATTTTTTCATGTCAAGTCAGTAATCTGTTCTTGTTTGAATTCATGGTTCTTATCCAGCTTTGAATATTTGTTTTACTATTTTCCCTTAAATAAAGAAAATAAATAAATATTGTTAAATCAAGACATGGCAGAACAAATCAGGGTCGAATCTTATTAGCAAGTACTGTTACTAAGTCTGAGGAAATACATCTTTAACAGTTGACCACTAATGGTAAATCCCAGCAGATTATGGAGAACCAATAAGATGACAAACACTGAGCAAGATTATGAAGAAGAAGAAGAAAGATCAGGTTCACAGATACCTCTCAAGAAAATGTCTCTTACAAGCATATCCTAAAGACCAATGCTAAGTTCATTTTAAGTTAAGCTTTCCATCTAATTACCATAACTACATGTCTAACCACTCCTTAAAGTAGCATTTCTGAGACTGGTGAATTATTCCCATCCGAATTGCTTCATGAGTGGTTTCAGCCTTTCAAACAGTCATCAGTCACATCTGATGTTTGTGCGCTAAGGATACCCAAATTTATTCTCTAATTTTATTTTTTCCCCAAAAAGTATATACCCAAATCAGAATAAAATTTTCTGAAATCTAAGAACTGTGTTTCTCTACATCTATTGCCCCTAGCAGACATATAATAAAGAGGTAGTCACACAGTTTTAGATCTGGGTCACTGAGTCAGTTGTTTTAAGCTCTATGACTCACCATATCCTCATCTATATGTTGGGATTTAATACACACACACACACACACACACACACACACACACACATATATATGTAAGATTTTACAAGGGGAAAAATGAGCAATTTCAAACTTTATTAAAGCATCAGTTACAAACTAAATACACAATAAAGTATAGATACTACTATAATTATAGCCTAAGTCCCAAAAGGACTATAATATAAAAATCTACAAATATTGGGACAGTAAATTAAGGGAAGACCCAATACAGTCTTCTTGATGGAGCAAACATACTATTTTAAACCATCTTATCTGTCAAAAACACAATTATATGCCAAATTTGTCATCTCTAATCACCATTAACTACTGAACAAAAGCAAGACTTCCTGAGTTAAGAGCTGATTCCAGATCTAGGGTAGAATATGTACAATATAAACCTGGGATATCTTGTATGAGAAAGCAAAAAAAACAACCAAAGATCAAATAAAGGTGATTTATTTATTTGGTCAACCTGAATGGACTGCCACTGGTCAAAAATGGTACGATAGGAGTATCAAACTATAACAACTTTAAGAGATGAAAACACATAAATTATATAAAATTCCATTAAGCTGGCACCTATACAACCAAAACACAAAATTAATCTCATGGGCCTCCTATGGAGGCTGCCAGGATACCAACTTCTTATTTTGAAAACTAATAAAAAGAAGTAAAAAAAATTAAGCACTTATTCTGGATTTCCTGTGTGAACAGTATTTCAGGAAGTTTTTCTTTAGAGTCTAGCTAATTCGATGCAGAAGAAATGACAAAATTAGATTACCTAAAAATTAGATTCCTAAGGAATACAGGATGTAAGATCACCAATTGGACATTAAAAATCTTAGGTAAAAAGTCAATGAGGGCTGGGCACAGTGGTACACACCTGTAATTCTAGCTACTCCAGAGGCTGAGACAGGAGGATTATAAATTTGAGTCCAGCCTCCATAATTTAGCAAGATCCTATCTCAAATAAAAAAATAAAAGGGACTGGGAGGGAGCTAATGATAGAGTGCCCTTGGTTCAATCCCCAGTATCAGACAAAAAAAGAGTCAATGCCTCAATGCACTAATCAATCTTGACATCACTATAAGGGAGATAGCCAGATTATTTTTCCCCTAACAAAGGCAAGAGAAATACACAGCATCAGTAGGAAGCAGCCAAGTCACTGGATTTAAGAAATTACAAGAGACAGAGAAGTATATTCACCAATATCAGAACACAATTAGACAAGTCCAGAGTATGAGAAATTCCAAAGAATTATCTAGTATTGTCCACAAATAAATGGCAAACAAAAACTGGAAATGGGGGTGATGTGAGATAAATATATCAATCAAATACAATCTATAGATCTTATTTGGATCCAGATGTGAACTATTTGTAAAAGATAAGTGGGAAATATTAAAATATGGAGAGAAAAATCAGATGTAAAAAATTCATTTTGCTAAATGTGACAATATATACTCTATTTATGATAAAATATAGTATGTCCTTGTCTATTACATACAGAAACTAAAACATCTATGAGTTAAGGGAAAAAAAAAAAAAAAAAAACCTACATGGGATTCCCTTTTAAATACATCAGGGAAAAAAAGGAGGCAGAGGGGTATTAAAACAAGAATGGGGGATGGGGTTGTGGCTCAGGGTAGAGCGCTTGCCTAGCATGTTCGCGGCCTGGGTTCGATCACCAGCACCATGTAAAAATACAGGCATTGTGTACAACTAAAACAAATAAATAAATATTAAAAAAAAAAAGAATGGAAAATATTGATAATTACTGAAACTTGTTGTCAGGTACTCATTTTATTATCATTTCTATTTTTATCTGGGAGGGTTATTTATAGAAATGCCGTCATTTACACATAAATTTTTGTCCTAATAAAGAAGCCACCTTCCCAAGGAATGAAAATACATCACGTATTCCTCATGTTTTTACTTTTTCCACAATATTTCACAGGAATGCTCCTTCTGATTCAATTCCATTCTCCTTAACGTTATAAGGACATAACTGCATGAGAGAAGCTGCCAGACTATTCAGTTGATTAAAAGTACGACTTACCCTGAGCTTGTAGAAGTTTAAGGGTAGCTTCGGCTCTGGCTCTGGCTTCTCTCTGGGATTTAGTTAAAAGCTTCCCTTCTTTCTTTAAACGTTCTTTTCTTTCTTTTTCTTTTTGTTTCTTCCTTTCTCTTTTTTCTTGTTCCAATCGCTCCTGTGAAAGGATACATGTCACATAAAAATTGTATTAGTTAAAAGAACTATAAAATTTTAAGTAAATATAACTCAATCTTTAAACAAAGTTCTTTAGATAAATGCAAAGTACTACTGACTACTGGGAGATTTCAAATGAAAATGTTGTACACTATTATTAGTTCACATCAGAAGAGCTTATTGTCAATAAACATTAGCAAACTTTTGTCTCTACATCAGAAAATAAAGTTAGGATTTTTTTCTATCTCTTCATAACATTATCTATATCAAAACAATAGTATAACTAAATTGCTATACAAATAACAATCTTAGAAACTGGAGATATTGCATAGAGAGATTTTAAGTAAAACATAACACTGATGTTGCAAATTTCATGAAAAATATACCTCTTCTTTACGCTTCGCTTCTAATTCTTCCAGTCGTTTTATGCGTTCCTCCTCTTCCCTCTTCTGTCTTTCTTCTTCTTCTTTAAGCTTAGCCAGAGCTTCTTGCATAGCTTTTACAGTTGCTTTGCTAGGTCCTTTTTTCTTCTCTTTCTCTTCCTTTTCTGCTTTCTTTTTCTTCTTATCTTTTTTCTTTTTGTCTCCTTCATTGTCATCTACCAAAAAGAACAAAGACAAAGTGTTATTTTTAAAAAATAAATAAATAAATAAGTTCTTTCCTTTGGAGATAATGAACAAACCCTAGCTAGATTTCAAGGACAATAATGGGCCAAGACTGATGCCATCAGTGGGCTAGATGTGTATGATCAAAACATCCTGAGGGGGCTGGGGATATAGCTATTGGTAGAGTGCTTGCCTTGAACGCACAAGGCCCTGGGTTCAATCCCCAACACCACTAAATAAATAAATACATATCCTGAGCACCTGAATATTTGGAACAGCTCAACATAACCCACAGTTGGTTTGCCGATGTGCCTACATTGCTGGTGTTAGTCTGATCTAAGTTGTCCTGGTAAATATGAGAGACAGAAGGATTTTGGTGGCAGCAGCAGGAGGGCAATATTGTATCTCAGGTTTCTTTCATACCATGGTACCTGGGCCAAGTAGCTGGCACATGTAAGATGCTTGTCTGAAATTCTAAGGAATAGAATGAACTAAATACCATTTAAGTTCTTTAGCTAGTTTCACTTTTACAAGATGGGGATGATGATAATTATATTTATTTTAAGGGAATATTAAAAGAATAAAATACAAGCCGGGCACGGTGGCGCACGCCTGTAATCCCAGTACTTGGGAGGCTGAGGCAGGAGGATCGCGAGTTCAAAGCCAGCCTCAGCAATGGCGAGGCACTTAGCAACTCAGTGAGACCCTGTCTCTAATAAAATACAAAAAAGGGCTGGGGATATGGCCCAGTGGTCAAGTGCCCCTGAGTTCAATCCCCAGTACCAAAAAAAAAAAAAAAAAAAAAAAAAAAAATACAAAAATATACATAATTATACTCCAAAAAAAATCTAATGAATTTTAAAAGTTCTCAAGCTACTTTCATGGTATTTCTCCTAAAAAAAAAAATTAAAGCAATAAAAATTTCAGGGCCAGGTGTGGTGGCGCACACCTGTAATCCCAGCACTTGGGAAGCTGAGGCAGGAGGATAGGGAGTTCAAATCCAGCCTCAGCAATGGCGAGGCACTTAGCAACTCAGTGAGACCCTGTCTTAAATAAAATACAAAAAAGGGGCTGGGGATGTGGCCCAGTGGTCAAGTGCCCCTGCGTTCAATACCTGGTAAAAAAAAAAAAAAAAAAAAAAAAAAAAAATTTCAGCAGTTAAAAATTTTTCCACTACAGGGGCTGGGGTTGCAGCTCAGTGGCACAGCGCTTGCCTAGCATGTATGAGGCACTGGGTTCCATCCTCAGCATCACATATAAATAAATTTTTAAAATTTTAAAAAATAAAGGTACATCAACAACTAAAAAACATTAAAAAAATTTTTTTCCCACTACATGTTTTCTAATCTAAAGAAAAACTATTCTAAGTTTTAAGAATAAAGTGCTTCTGTATAAATCATTTGATCTTTAGCTATTTTTCCTCTAGGTAAAGAGAGAAAATTAACTAGAATGTTTTTCTTAACTGGTTCTAGTATAAGAATGTGGTTTGTTATTGCTTACATGATGTTAACTAATTTTACTATTTTAATTTTACCTTTCTATTTCACAGACCGTACTGCTTTTACAGATAGGAAAGGATTTAAAGATATCTGACACTGAGTTTTCAGAATAAAGTTTTCTTTAGCAATTTAAAGAGCAAAAAATTATTTTACAACGAAATTCTATAAAACCACCATTTGTGCAAATAAACCATTTGAAAGATATTTTATGCTAAATATGTAAATGCATAACAATGAAAATCAAGCAAAAAAGTACTTAATGTTTTTTGTTTCTTTGTTTTTTGAGGTGCTGGGGATTGAACCCAGGATCTCTGCACTCTACGCAAGTGTTCTATTACTGAGCTATACTCGCAGCCCAACCTGTCCCCCTTAAATACATCTTGCTATGTTGCCCAGGCTGGCTTTGAACTCCAAGGTTCAAGCTATCCTCCTGCCTCACCCTCCTAAGTAGCTAGAATTTTTAGTGTAGTAGCAGCTAGCTCCTTAGATGTAATTTTTGAAAGGCTTCTTATATTTAAGTTCCTTTATAACCAAGGACAAATAACAAAATGACTCTAGGGAATACTGATCACAACTTGGACTAGGTACAAATTAAAACATTTTTGTGCTTTCCTCTACTGTCCATATTACCAACCTTCAGCAGCTATGGGAATCTCTCCTTTCTCCTCAGAGGTGGGGGTAACTCCAGTGTCAAGAGACGCTTTGGATTTTCCAGTATCCTCTTCAGATTTCTTTTGAAATTCTCTTTGTTTACTCTGATCCTTTTTACCTGTTTCTAACTCTTCTTTTTCTTTCAGCTTCCTCAGTTTTGCTTTTTCTTCATCTCGCTTTTTTCTCTCTCGCTCTTTCTTTTCTGCTTTTTTTTGGGCCACTGTCTTAATCTTGAAGGAGGAGTCATCATCTTCATTCCCGCTCTCTACATTAGGACCTGGCTTATTTTTTTGGTTTTTTTTCTGTCCTTTTCTAGACTGCAAAAATTCATCTGATTCATTGCCACTTTCACCAGAAGAATTTACTCTGGAACGCTCTTTAATTCTTTTACCATTATCCTCATCCTCCTCTGACCCATCCCATTTTTTATTTGATTTTTGAGCTTTTCCTTTAGCTTTTTTAGAGAGTTTATTACAGTTATCATCATCATCACTCCCAGAGTTCACTTCCACTTTTGGTTTTGCAGTCCTTTTTGATTTTGAATCTTTTTCCTCTGATTCTTCACTATCATTATCATCAAAACTGTGTTTTTTGCCCTTTTGTCCTTTCTTCTTTTTATCTTGTTTTGAGGCAGATTCTTCTTCATTGTTTTCTGTTGGCTAAAATATTTCCATTGTTAGAAACACTGACAAAATTATTTTCATTTTTTAAAAATAACTGAGACCCCTCAGTCATATGCTTCACTAAGTACACATTTCTTTAAAATCTCCCAAAAAAATTCAAAGTAAGATTTCTTATTGTTTGTTTTCAACAAAACAACAATAAAGCTCAACAAAGCACCAGAGGCTTGTCTAGGCCTGAGACATCTCACTACATTTCAAAATCTAGGTGCTCTGAAACAAGCACTAATCACCAGCCTACATTTATAAAATGGCATAGAAAACCTAAGGGAAAATCTTAAAAAAGAAAATTAGGGGCTGGGGCTGTAGCTCAGTGGCAGAGCGCTTGCCTTGCACATGTGAGACACTAGGTTCGATCCTCAGCACCACATAAAAATAAACAAAATAAAGGTATTGTGTCCATCTACAACTAAAAAAAAGAAGGAAGAAAATTATGTATTGGTTTCCCATTACTTTGGAGTCTTAAATGAATTCAAAGGATGAAAAAGAAAATGCAGAAAATTAAAGGTGGAGATGGAAGATGACATCCTATGTCCAAAAATGTGCCAAAGTTATTAGTAGGCAACATTTCACAAATACCTTTAGATTCACAAGTAACACATTTTTGTATCTGTGAAAGGTTTTTTTTAAAAATTGTTTTTTCCTTTGGCATCAGATTTTATAAACCTTTAAACTAATGTATCTATACATTTATACATTTCCAAATGCAGCTCCCCAAACCAGCACTGGAAGCACTAATGGAACATGAAACACAAATGGGTTAAAAACAATGTTTCACCTTCACAGCAGCAGTTTCTCGGTCAGCTTTGATGCCTTGAGCTTCCAAAGACAATTCTTCCAGTTCTTTCAGTATATCATCTTCACTAAAAAGGAATACAACACATTTTGAAGCATTCGAACAGCTTATTAAGTGAATCCAGTACCTAAACCAACAAAAATCAAATATATTCAAACATACTCACTCAAAGTCCTGCTTCTTTTTCTCTTTTTTCTTTTTCCCCTTTGATTTTTGAGGTTCCTGCTCCTTGGCAGCACCAGCTCCTTCTATTTCTGCAGCCAAGGCATCAAGATCAATGTCATCCTTGGCACTTAAATGAAAACAAAGAAGACCTAAATATTACTCAAGAGCAAATAATCTACCACAGTCACTTACACAGAAAATTTTATTATTTTAACCTTTTTCGTGCATTGGCAGCAAAATGAGAAAACATTCAGGAAGTCCTTTTCACAACAACACAAGTTACATATACTTATCAGCCTCTTCACATTTGCTTCAATAAAGTGGCTGGATTATATGGAACTCATAAAGGGTTATGATGAAGAGCTCAAAAATAAAAATCTAAGTAACCAGGCATGGTATTGCATGCTCATGATCCCAGTGACTCTTGAGGCTAAGGTAGGAGTATTAAAAGTTTGGGACTAGCCTTGGCAAGACCCTGTGTCAACATAAAAAAGGGCTGGGGGTGTAGCACAGTGGTAGAGTATACCTTGGGCTCAACCCCCACTACCACAAAAAATAAATAAAAAATCTAATAATTTAAAAAAAAAAAAAAAACTTCTACAGATATTAAAGTTTTGTGTGTCTGAATGGAGTAATTTATAAAACGGAAAATTTAAGGATACCATAGGTATCCTTGACTATCATTAACACCTAAATACCTGGACTTTGTACATTTTTATTTAGGACAGCAGAAACTAAAGAGCTGGAAGAAACTTTAGAGATCATCTAGTCTATTATCTCATTTTACCAACAGAAATGCTCAAAAATTTAATGCCTTGAGGAAAATGACTACACTTTTAAATCTACACTGAATTAGTAATGGTTCACAAAATAAAACAATCCAAAATCCAGATCCAAACCCACTCTCAAACTTTCACATTCCTGGTTTCATTTCTCGCTCCATTCCATAATATCTTTACCTACTAATATTACTTGGAGTATCCAAACTACATTCTAGTTAAAACCTAAAGAAAATCGAGGAAGTCAGTCTGAGATATTCAAGCAGAAAAGGTAGAAAAATTCCAAAGAATGATACATTAAGAAACCAAAGAACTCATAAAACAGATGAATGTCTTGCATAAAGTTGCTTTGTTCTGATAAAGAGAATTTCCTAAAGAGAAATATGTATCTTCTAACTACATAAGATTATATAAAGCCGGGCGCGGTGGCGCACACCTGTAATCCCAGCACTTGGGAGACTGAGGCAGGAGTTATCGAAAGTTCAAAGCCAGCCTCAGCAATGGCGAGGCACTTAGCATCTCAATGAGACCCTGTCTCTAATAAAATACAAAAAAAGGGCTGGGGATGTGGCCCAGTGGTCAAGTGCCCCTGAGTTCAATCCCTGGTACCCCCCCCCCAAAAAAAAAGATTATATAATAAGACATGGAAGATAAAAGATTCAGCTTCAAGGAGCTCAGTAGAGCAGACAGTCAAGTAGTAAGCCAGGAATTGTGAAATGCTAAGTGCCATGAAATAAAGAAATCTGATGCTTTTATAAACAGCCCCAAATTAAATATGTTCCCTATAAATTATCCTATAATTTACAGTTTGACACTGAACTTCTATACTGGTGGTCACATCCTATAGCACCAAATCCAGAATGGGAAAGTCAGAGGTTTCTTAACAAAGAAGCTTGAAGTATCCAAGGAGAAGAGAACAAGCAAAGGGGATGCATGTATCAGGCAAAGTATAAAAACCTAAAACAACAAAGAGTACTGTGCCTCCAAAGGGCTTCCAAAGGGTCTCTGAACCACCTGACAAGTTTTTGTGTTATACATTTCTTGACACCTTCCTCCCAAGAAACAAGCCAACCAGAAACTGAGGTTAGGAGGTAGGCAGTGTATTTTTAGCAATATTTCCAGGTAACTGTGGGTCAGATTTGAACACTGTCATACTTTTTTAAGTAGATGAATTAACTAAGGCACAGAGAATTTGCCCAGAATCATAAAAAATAGATAAGGGATTTGAACTCAGAAAGTCTAGTTCCAGTCAGTGGATAGGCTTGATGAGTGCAGAAAGCAGGAAAATCATCTTCTATAGTAACTGTGATGAGAAATAACGAGTACCTGATTTGCCACTAGTGGCAGTTCAGGATGTCAGAGTCAGTGAGCTCAGTATCAAGAGGATCAAATCAGCAACACTTAGGACTAAATGTTTAGAGAAAGGTATAAGGAAAAATCAAGGCATTAGGTAACAGGGACCTAAGTCCAGTCCAGTATCTCCCAGGTGTATCTCCAAAGGAATCTCTGTTCACACTATCTAGCAGGTTCTGAGAACCTCAATTCCAAAAATTTGACAGCCCTCACTCAAACTATGTTCACCTCAACAAAATAACTTAAAGGCTCTTCTTTTGTGGGCTATATTTCTGGAGTATTTATCAACAAACATCTCTAGAAAAATAGAACAAAGAGTTACATTTGTATGTTCCTAAGTTTGAAAGGTAGAATTCCTCTAGCTAATAAAAAATTAAGTTTTTTTGAGTGCATACCATCTATCAGGCATTATGCTGACCAACTGCTAAACATACTATAGTCGCTTAATACATGTTAACAATTGAGATTTAGCTTAAAATCATAAAATTATTTGTAAAAGGCCACAAAGTTAGAAAGCAGCATACCAGGAACTCAAGCACAATTCTAACTATATTTCTTCCACAGAAAACAGGAAATAATCTAATTTCTGAATTATCTGTTTAAAAAAATCAGTTACAAAACTTGGAATATAATATGATATACTCTTAACTCTAATAGCTTCTGAAGTAGTCTTTCAGTGTGCACTAAACTTCCTGTGGTTCACATGACAAAGCAAAAGACTTAGTCAACTGAAGGACAAAGTTGGAAAACTCATTACCCAATACTAAGATGTACAATAAAGCTATTACCAAGACAGCATAGTGAGAGAAAACACACATGGGTGAATGGTATGAAACAGTCCCAAATAGACCCACACAAATGCTATCTGATCTCTGACAAAGGAGAAAATTAAACAGAGAAAGGATAGTCCTTTTGCCATATGGTGCTTGTACAACTGGTTGTCCATGTGTCAAAAACCACCACCACCATGAACAACAAAAACTCCACAAAATTTGTTTGTTGATTTTGCATTTGGCAACAAGGTTTTAAATAAAACACAAAAAGCAAGAATCATTAAAGATAAAAAGGATAACTTAAACTCATTAAAATTAAAAATGTCTTCTCTGAGAAGGATACTGGTAAGAAAATGAAAAGACAAACTACAGACTGGGAGAAACATATGCAAAATACTATGCTTATATGTACTAAGACTTGTAAATACTAAGACTTATATCCAAAATATACATAAGAACTCTTAAAGCTCAACAAGAACCCAATTAAAATATGGGTATAATATCTGAATAACTACCTTGTCAAAATGATACATATATGACAAAAGTGAATGAAAAAAAGTTCAATATCATCTGTCATTAGGGTAGTGCAAATTAAATCAAGGAAAAGGGGCTGGGGTTGTGGCTTAGCAGTAGGGTGCTCACCTAGCACGTGTGCGGCCCAGGTTCGATCCTCAGCACCACGTAAAAATAAAGGCATTGTGTACAACTAAAGCAAATAAATAAATAAATATTAAAAAAGAAATTTAAAAAAAAAATCAAGGAACAAGCATTACATACCTATTGGAATGGCTAAAATCCAAGAAACCGACAATACCAACTGCTGGTAAGAATGCAAAAGAAACTGATTACAGGACACAGACAAGGTAAGACTGAAATATCTTGTAGTGCCAGAAAGTAAGAAAATAATTAAACAAAACCAAGAAAAGTCATGTGCCCACGCACATGTGTGCGCATATATACATGGTGTTGAATATATGACAAAGGGACATATAAGCCAATTGAAAGAGCTTCCAAGACAAAGGAAGTAATAAATTTGTTAGTTAAATTAACTGGAGCAACAAATTTAAAATGCAGTATTAAATTATAAGTAAAAAAATATCTATAATTACAGAGTGATATCCATAAATCCATACTGATAAATGGCTGAATAAATTGGGAAGGGACAATCTGTGCAGAGGCTAAATAAATTGTGCAGATCTCCATCCTTAAAGAGGTATAACATAATTTCACACTCCTAAACTTTGAACTATGCACCATGACTTCCTACCAAAGAGTACAATATGGAAAGAAAAATGAAATTTTACACTGTAGAAACCTGACAAACACCACTTCAGCCAAATAATCAACATCAATATCAGTAATATGTTGAAATCTGAGAGAAACTATCACATACAAGATGAGTCTAAGGAAAAATGACTACTCTAAATGTAATGTGATACTCTATATGGGAATCCTTGAACAGATATAGGACAGTAGGTTAAAAACTAAAGAAAGCTATATAAAGTATTCATTTCAGTTAATACAGTAATTTTTCTTAGTTGTAACAAGTATACCAAGCTAATATGTTAATAGACAGGAAAGTGGATATGAGGTATGTGGGACTCAGTACTACTGCCACAACTTTTCTGTAATTCTAAGAATGAGTATTTTTTTAAAAAGTGAAGGGGAGAAATCCATCATTTATATTCAGTCCTAATGAAAAAAAATTCAAGTTTAACAAAATATGTATAGGACATGTATGCTGAAACTTACAAAATACTGATGTAAGAAACCCAAGGAGATAGAAATAAATGAAAAGAAACACCATGTTCATGGACTAGACAACAACACCGTAAAGATAACACCCCCCCCCCCCCATGACATATAGGTTTAATAACAATTCCAGTAAAAACCCCAGCAAGATATTTAGGACATAACAGAAAAGATTACTCTAAAATTTATACAGAAAAGCAAAGGAACCAAAATAGCTAAAAACAATTTGGGGGTGGCAGGGAATGAAATGAGAGGAATTACTTTACCAGATTTCAAGGCTAAATACATAACTACAGTAGCAAACTGTGGTACTGGCACAGGGATATATACAAATCAACAGAAAAGAGAAACTAAAATTAGCCCTAGAAAAGTGCAGCCAAATGATTTAAAAAAAAAAATTTTTTTAGTTGTAGACGGACACAATACCTTTATTTTATTTGTCTTTCTGTGGTGCTGAGGATCGAACCCAGGGCCTCACACATGCAAGACAAGCACTCTACCACTAAGCCACAAATCCAGCCCACCAACTGATATTTTATGGGTACAAAATAAAAAAGCAGTTTAATGTAAAAAGAATAGCCTTTCCAACAAGCATGCTGGTGCAAATTGGACCTTTCCTACATTGTAGCTTAGTGGTAGAGGGTTTGCCTCGCATGCATGAGGTACTGGGTTCAATCCTCAGCACCACATAAAAATAAATAAAGGTCCATTAACAACTAAAAAAAAATTTTTTTAAAAACCCTCAATCTCACTCCTCATACAAGAGTGAAAATTTAAGTGAAAAGCATAAAAACATAAAACTTTTGGAAAAAATACAATATGTTTGGGATCTACAAATAGGCAAAAGAGTTAAGACTTGAAACTAAAGCACAATTTAAAAAATGATCCCCATCAAAATTAAAAACTGTTGCTATTGGAAAGACCACATGAAGGGAATGGAAAAACAAGCTTCAGAGTAGGAGAAAATATTTGAAAACCACATCTCTGAAAAAGACTAATATCTACAACGTATTTTTAAAACCTTCAAAACTCGACAGTAACAATTCAAACAACCTAACAGAAAATAGACAAAAGGCAAGAAAAGGCATTCCACTGAAAATGATATAAAGATGCCAAACAAAAGACATCATTAGCCATTTGGGAAATGCAAATCAAAACCACAATGGGATAACACTACACAATCAGAATGCCACCCTTCCAAATAGAGGTAATAATTGATGCTGGTAAGGATATAGAGGAACTGGATCACTCATATATTACTGATAGAAATGTAAAAAGGAACTGCCACTCTGGAACAATCCATCCTTTTTATTAATAAAATTAAAAATGTACTAAACACACAACCCAGCAACTGCAGTCTTGCACATTTATCCCTAAATAACAAAAATTGATGTTTACGGAGACACTCGTAGAAAAACTTTTGTGGCAGTTTAATATACAACATTTAAAAAACAGAACACAACCCAGGTGTCCCATAATAGGCAAATGGTTAAATAAGCTGTGGTTCATTCCCATTTTATGGAATAGCATTCAGCAATAAAATGGAATTATAAACTATGGATACATGCAAGAATAGGCAAATGGTTAAATAAGCTGTGGTTCATTCCCATTTTATGGAATAGCATTCAGCAATAAAATGGAATTATAAACTATGGATACATGCAAGAATTTGACTGGAAATCAAGAGAATTAGGCTGCACAGGAAAACCTCCAAAAGGTTACACACATAACAGAATTCCACTTACACGACACTTTTGAAAGTACAAAATTTTACAAATGTAGGACAGATTTGTAGTTACCAAGGATTTAGGACAGGCAGGGGAGGGATATGCAGCAGGGAGATGGGAGTAGTAACCAATGAACAACATAACACATCCTTGCAGTGATGTTCTGCATCTTTACTATGGCAATACAATTCTATACATGTGATGATAATGTATAGAACAGACACACAGACACACAAACACAACAGCATAAATGAAACCAAGCAAATCTAAAGGTAACCAGTGGATTTCATCAATATCAATGTCTAGGTTATGATACTGGAATCCAATTTTGCAAGATGTTACCATTGGGGGAAACCATTATTTCTTAAAATTGCATGCAACTTCCAATGATCTCCAAATAAAAGATAATATTTTTAAAAAAGACACTGCTAACAAAATGAAAAGGCATGTTGCAGACCAAGAGAAAACATATGCAATACATGGATGATATGATGAATTTGTTTTTAATATATAAAGAACTCCTAGCAGCCTATATCAAAAAGTAACACATACTTAAACAAATGAGATGCAAGAATGGCAAATAAACATATAATAAGATGATCAGTGCAACTATTAAGAAAATGTAAATGTAAATTAAAACCACAATGAAATGTCACTACGCAGAAACAAGAATGCCTTGAATTAAGGATTGATAATACCAAGTGCTGAGAGAGAATGTGGAACAACTGGGATTCTCGCACATCCCTGGAGGGAAAGGTATAGCCACTTTGGAAGACACCACCACTTCCTTAAGTTAAACATACACTTACCATATGACCCAGCAATCCCACTCCTAGACACTTACCTAAGAGAAATTAAAACGTGTCCACACACAGACTCATACTCAAATGTTCACTATATTCATAACCACAAAAAGATGGAAACAACCCAAATATTCACCTACCAGATAATTTATAAATAAATGTTGCTGCCTGAAGCGACTACCGCTTGGAGCAACAACACCACGGGAATAAGTTCAGAAGCGGACTGGAAACAAACAGGCTCTTTATTCTGCTATCTTTTCTCTCCGGCTCCAACAACAACTCCCACACGCTATCCACACTCTGCCAACCACCACCACACACCAAAAAATGGCACCAACCCGATCCACCATCACCCAGGCCAAGTCTCACGAGACCATGGAAGTTGGTAATGCTTATGGCTCACAACTAACCCCAATTTTAGCTATCTCCTTAATTAGGGCTCCTGCATTTCCCCCCTTTTTGTTTTAAAAGAGGGGATGCTCTAGGACGTCCACGTGCAACCAACATTCTTACCCGTCATCGGATAATCAAGGCTGTGCCCTTCACTCCTGTCTTAGGTTGATATGTCGGCCACATGAGACTGTCCCGTGTGACTGTGCCTGTCTTAGGTTGTCCCCCTCTGGGGATCTTACCCGTCATTGGCTACCAGCCATCCAATGGAGCCCTTCAGGATTGACTGTGTATGATGACTAACAGCAGTCCAATTGTGGGGAGATGCTGCAGCTTTAAGGCGATAAGCCTTCTGCTAACGAGCCAAGTTTCATAACATCAAATTTTTTAAACAAATCAGCTGCCCTGAGTTCTATCAAGTAACACACTGAGTTCTCTAGACAAATACCCGCAAGGCATTGTCCCATAAAGTCCCAAACAATGAAAGATCAAAATGTCCACTTGTTATAACACGTTGATCTAGGAGGCCCCATGCATGCAGAGCAGAGGCCACACTGCTGGTGAGGTTGTTTGATGCTTGAGCAGCAGGGATGTTTGCAGCGACCACGATCCTTGCAGCTGCAGCAGTCTTTTTTATGTCTAGACAATGCCACCGGCAAATCTTCAGGGCCCGCTACCTAGAAACTCAAGCATCAATGATTAAAGGAAAGGCAGTGCTATTCTGGCACTGAGTCAAGAGGCGAGTTGTCAAACTAAAAAATAGAATTATTAGATTAGAAAATTAAAGTTGATTTCTGCTCACACACATTGCTGCTTGAGCTCCCACAAACATAAGCTGGCAAAATATCATATTCAGAACAAAACAAAGAAAGACTGAGGGTATTTACTGCATTAAAGATAGAGTAAAGAAAAGCTAAAGGCACTTTGGAAAATTAATTTGTTAGCTGGAACCCTCGAGTCTCTGTAACCTTCCATGAGATTATCTGTTGAAATAACTCAAATTAATCAGCTATAAAACAAATAAAGTTAATTACAAATAAACATTCCTATGTCAAAACACCAAAATATCAGGTTATACAGCACTAGTCATATTCTTCGCTAAAGAGAAATCCCTGAGACACCTATAAATCAAATTGAAGGTACCTTCACTTATTAAATTATTTACCCAAATTGAATACTCTTAAACATAAATGAATTAAAGTTACTTGAATAAATGTATATATGTATATATATATATATATATATATTTTCATAAGCGCTTTATTTGTGACGTCACACTGGACACACAAACCTACAAACATATATTTGTGACATCACAATTACATGAAATTTAGACAAATGCACAGACATAAAGATATATATAAAAAAAGAAAAAATACAATTGTGTGCACACTAAAGAGAGATCTCCTCGTCCCAGCCAGGAGGAATGACACTTAAGTTGTGAAATATTTTGAAGGACTCTTTTAAGGGAATCATTCCATGCCTTCATCTTGGTCCTCTTGATTTTGTACCTTTTTTATTAATCTTGATTCTTCAACAACTTCATTTTGATCCTTTTGATTTGGTACCTGCTTTATTAATCTAGATGGTATCCATATTGGAGAGAATTCGTGCTTTGGAAAAACACAAACAGATCCTCTCCCCCAAATTAATACTGGATCTGGACCCTTCCATGTACCTGAAAGAACATCCTTCCAGTAAACCAAAGGTTTATATTGTTGGTGTGGGTTCCAATGTCTGTCTCCAGCAGAATAATCATTAGAGTCTAAAGTTAAAAAATTTAAGGTAAACAGGGCAACTGCAAATCTGTCCCTAGGACTTTTCCAATTTCGTTCTTTTTGTTTTAATAACATAACTTTCAGTGCGCGGTTTGCTCTTTCAATAATGCCCTGACCCTGAGGATTGTATGGGATGCCTGTTTTATGGGATATATTGAATTTTGCGCAAAACTGTTTGAAAGATGAGGACGTATATACAGGGCCATGATCTGTTTTAAGCATTTTGGGGATGCCCAATGCAGCAAAAGCTTGCAAACAATGAGATGTAACATCTTTAACTTTTTCTCCAGAATGTAAGGAAGCAAAAATCATGCCTGAGCATGTATCTATGGTCACATGAATAAATCGCAATTTTCCAAAACTTGGCTCATGAGTAACATCCATCTGCCACAAATGATTGGGCATTAATCCTCTAGGGTTAACACCATAATGAGGATTGGGCAAATGTGTCATACAAGATTTACAATCTTTTACAATTGTTCTAGCTTGCTCCTTTGTGATTTTAAACCTACGCTGCAAGGTGGTGCTATTGACGTGAAACTGGGAGTGAAATAAAGTAGCTTGCTGGAGCGCTGAAAGTATAAAGATTGTTTGGGTAAGGGCATCAGCCTTTTGATTACCTTCTTGGAGGGGACCAGGCAAGTTGGTATGTGCTCTAACATGCTCTACGAATAGAGGTTCTTTTCTTGCCTACAAAAGTTTTTGTATTTGATAAAACAATTTAAAGGCTGGAGTATGAGGTGCTATTGGTCCTGCTAGCTCTAACTTTGGGACGGCATGTACAATATAGTGGCTATCTGAAAAAATGTTCATGGGCTGCTCTCTAAAAATTTCCAGAGCTCTTACCACAGCTTCCAGTTCCACTAGTTGAGCTGATTTGTGTGCAGTTATGTAAGTTATATTTTCTTTTTTAGTGACTACTGCAGCAGTACCATTTGAGGACCCATCTGTAAATACATTTAATGCCTTAGGAATAGGTTGATTTTTTATTACCTGTGGAAATATAATAAGATGATTGATACAAAAAGATAATATAGGAGACTTAGGAAGATGATTATCAAAATTTGCAGAAGTAGAGCATCTAGCTATAGCCCAATCATTATCATTGAAGCATAAATATTCAATCTGTGACGATGAATAGGGAGTAATAATAGTAGCAGGGTGAATGCCAAATATTTTGGTAGAAGTCTTAAGTCCTTGAAGAATAAGTTTAGCCACCATGGAGGTATAAGACTCAATTATACTTTTAGGAGAGACGGGCAAATGTATCCATAATAAAGGTCCTTGTTGCCAAAATACTCCTGTGGGTGTACATTGTGAAGAAATAATAATCAATATCAGCGGTTGAGTTAAATCAAATCTATCACTATGAGCTCCTTCGATGGCTTTTTCTACTAACTTTAAAGCTTTCCTAGCATCAGGAGTCAACGTTCACGGTGAAGATGGATCAGGGTCCCCGCAAAGGATGTCAAATAAAGGTTTTATTTGGCCAGTAGTGAGGTTTAGTATAGGGCGAAGCCAATTAATATCTCTTAGCAATTTTTGAAAGTCATTGAGAGTGGCCAAGTGCTCCTTATTAATTAATATTTTTTTGAGGCCTAATAAAAGTGTCCATAATTTGGAATCCTAGATATAATATTGGAGATCTAATTTGAATCTTTTCCTTAGCAATGTTTAGTCCATATCGTTTCAAGTTTTCTGATATATCACTAAATATGGTGAATAAGACTTCTTGATTAGGATGAGCAAGCAAAACATCATCCATTTAATGGAGGCACATAAGCTCTGGGTATTTATTTTTGATAGGCTGAATAACTTTATCTACATAGATTTGGCACATAGTGGGGCTATTAGCCATTCCCTGCGGCAAAACTTTCCATTGATATCTCTGATCAGGGCCATTTTTGTTAATAGAAGGGAACTGAAAATGCAAACCTGGGGGTATCCAGAGGGTGTAGAGGAATAGAAAAGAAACAATCCTTTATATCAAGAGTAATAAGATGGGCTGGGATTGTGGCTCAGCGGCAGAGCGCTCGCCTCGCACGTGTGAGGCCCAGGTTCGATCCTCAGCACCACGTAAACATAAATGCATTGCATTGTGTACAACTAAAGCAAATAAATAAATATTTAAAAAAAAGAGTAATAAGATGGAAATTTTTAGGAATAGCTACAGGATTAGGAAGTCCAGGTTGAGTAGGGCCCATGATTTGCATGGTTTTATTAATTCCTCTAAGATCATGTAACAATCACCATTTTCCTGATTTTTTCTTGATCACAAATATGGGGGAATTCCAGAGAGAGGTGGAAGGTTCTATATGTCCTGCTTCTAGTTGTTCCTGAACTAGTAGGTGGGCCGCTTGTAATTTCTTTTTAGATAGGGGCCACTGAGGGACCCACACTGGCTTATCAGAAAGCCATGGTATTTTCAAAATTATTTTCTCAGTGGCCCCCCCAAAAAAAAACTTTTTTCCTTTATGATAATGATTTCTTTTAGGGTTAAGATTACCCTGTACCTTTTGATAATGATTTCTTTTAGGGTTAAGATTACCCTGTACTTTTTGATAATGATTTCTTTTAGGGTTAAGATTACCCTGTAGATTTTCACATTTAACACCTGCAGGCTTGGTTGCAAGGTGTACTCCCATTTGTTGCAAAATATCTCTTCCCCATAAAGTAACCGGTAGATTAGGTAAAACATAAGGCTGAAATGTTCCTTTATGCCCTTCATCATCCTCCCATTTTAAAATTACTGCACTTTTCTCTGGGAGGTTATTATATCCCAAGCCTCTTAAACTGGTTGAAGCTTTTTGCAGAGGCCAGTGCTTGGGCCATTGCCGTAGATTAATGATGGAAGAGTCAGCTCCAGTATCTATCAGTCCCTCCATCTCTATTCCTTGGATTTTTATTTTACACATAGGCCTCCTTGACCAATCTCGAACCCAGCAAGCCATGGGTCTCGCGTCAGTGGAACAAAATCCTCTATTGTTCCTTTTTTGAGGCATACTCATTTTAAATGAATTATGTAAATCTGGAAGAGAAGCAGCAGCTGAGCAATTCTATCTCCTTGATTAACAGAACTTATACTTCGGAGTGAGCTAAGCATTATTTTATTTCCCCTTTGTAGTCTGAGTTTATTACACCTGGGGTAACTTGCAAACCTAATAAGCTTTTAGGACTTCGCCCAGAATAAGTCCTATAGTCCTTGAGGGAAGAGGTCCCCTGACTCCTGTGGGAATCAGTTGAACCCCCATTTCAGGTATTAACTGTTGGATTCTAGGCAGAGGCTGCACCTCCCAGGCAGAAGGCCACACCTCCCCAGGTGCCTTGTGAAAAACTACAGCTCCCAGGATCCTCAGCGTGACCAAAAACCTGACCAGCAAGTCCCCTGTCCACTACCCCCCTTGACCTCTGCTGGCCTATAGGACAAGGACTCACTCCAAGGGGGTTTTATGGCCCCTACTCTATTTAAGCCAGCCCCGGACTGAACTCTGCCCTTGTTCCTGCCGCCTTTTGTTCCTGCTCTCCGTTCCTGCCTGTCCCTATTCCCCTCCATCCCTTCCCTAACCCCCCCCTTCCCTTCCCTTCCTTTCCCTACCCTTGCCCATGTGGCACCCCAATAAACCCTTTTATTTCACTAACACGGTGTTCCCAGCTAAGTTAACTATGTTTCAGCAGTTTTCTAACATTAACACTATTCAGGTGGTGGAACAGAGGTCTAATCCTGCATTTCCTCCTGTTCCTCTGGCGAGTGAGTGGATGGGTATACCATGTAGTTAAAATAATGTTACTATACAAAGGAAACTTTTTAAAAATATGCAGGTTATAGTTAACTTTGATGTTTGGCTTTTGGAAAAAAATTAAATAAAAATCATATGTAAGTGAAAAATAATGGGATGGGCGTAACTCACTGGTACAACACTTTTTTTTAAGACAGTGTTTAAGGTCCCTGGGTTCAATCCCCAACACCAAAAAAGTAGAACAATAACAACAATGATCTTGAGAACAATATAGCATAAAGTCTTTTAGAAAATCATGTTTAAAAAATGTTCACTGGGACAGAAAAAGAAAAAAAAAAAAAAGAAAGAAAATCAACCTCATGTACAAATCATGGAATTTCAAATGGAAAATTTCATTAAATGACAGGCATTTTCTGTTGAAAACCATCTAATGAATGTGAATTTAGAAATTTAGAAATTTAATTCCTTTCCAAATTATTTCACAATTCAAAACCACTAAGTTTTTAAGACTCTCTCTTTTTTTTGGTGGTGGGGGGGTGGGTACCAGTGATTGAACTCAGGGGCACTGGACCACTGAGCTACACCCCCAACCTTATTTTGTATATTATTTGCAAACAGGGTCTCACTTGAGTTGCTGAAGCTAGCTTTAAACTTGAAATCCTCCTGCCTCAACCTCCCAAACTGCTAGGATTACAGGCATGCACCACCACACCCAGCTCTAAGACTCTCTCTTAGCAGCTTCTCTAGTGCCTTTTAAACAGCTATAGAGATTTTAAAACCTGGCTCAAATGTCTATGACACTGAGAATTGAGTGTCTCTGTCTCCTCCCCTTTAATGTGGGGGCTCTGTGATTGCTGGATCAATAGTACAGTACAGGAATGATGTTCCTTCTGGGCCTATGCCTTGAACCAGCAGCTCTACTGTCTCTTGGGATGCTCACTGCCCATCTGATAAGGATGTCCAGGCCACATGGAGAGGTCAAATACAGGCTCCAACAGAGGTACCAATGATCAGAAGTGAAGAACAGAGTGAGAAAACCCTTAAGATGATCCCATTACAACTACGACCTGACTGAAACCAATGAGACCCCAAGCAAGATCTACCTAATTATAATTAAGCTCAGTCAACATCAGAGCCACGAAAGAAAGTGACTTTTACTGTTTTAAGCCATTAAGATTGGGATGTCTTGTATGACACAATAATAACTGGAGGATCCCCATATTTCTTCCTTTTCCTAAACATACCAGGGCCTGTAGAAAGAGGACATATTGGTATAAGATGGTAAAATCCAAGCTACACCACTCCTTCCCTCTCTCCCCACCACCAAACTGATAATCAGAAATTGTCCAGTTTCCCAGGTCTAAAGAACAAAGAGCGTGCATAACCCTGTTGATTCCCCTCTTCCCTTTACTTTGTTACTCCATCCAACCAAAAGTTCTCACTCCCCATTTCCTCAACAGTTGTCCCAAGTTCTTTAATCCAGTAATAAACTGAGAACAACTTGTATCTCCAAAATGAGCCTTCCCAACTCACAACTTCTTTATGAAGTATTGATTCCTTTAAAAGGAATATGAAGGGGCTGGGGTTGTGGCTCAGCGGTAGAGCGCTCGCCTAGAATGTGCGCGGCCCGGGTTCGATCCTCAGCACCACGTACAAATAAACTAATTGTGTACAACTAAAGCAAATAAATAAATATTTTTTTAAAAAAAGAAATATGAGGCTATACTGCTATTACATTATAATACAATGCAAAGGAAATGTATCATCTTATTACTTTTTGTAAAACTCAAACTAATCTTTTTTATTTTCTAAATATCTTGACAAGTTACAAGAACATAGACACAAGTACAAGCAACATCTTGTAGACCCCTCATGTACATAATCTAAGTTCCTATATTATCCTAGATTTTATATATTCCAATGCATTTAACTATAAAGTCAATCTAGCACAGCTTTCATAAACAGAAGTGAGTATGCCCATGAGGTTAGAAGGGGAGGACTGCAGGGCTGTTGGGTGATTTCAGAATAATCCCAGATATTCTGTAATCCCAGCTACTAGGTAAGCCAAGGCAGCTCAAGACAGGATCACAAGTGCAAGGTCAGCCTGGACAGTATAGTGAGACCCTTTCTCAAAATAAAAATGGTTAGGGATGTAGCTCAGTAGTGAAGCGCCCAGGTTTAATTCCCAGTTCCACAAAGGAGGGGGGCCTCAAAATCAAGTTTTAAAAAAGGTATCAGAAAAATTAATTGAGCTCTTGCCAATACAGGAATGCTTAACTCAAAATCCATATGGGTGTAGTGGCATACACCTACAGTCCCAGTCACTCAGTAGGCTGAGGCAGGAGGACTGCTGGAGCCCTGGAGTTTGAGTCCAGTCTGGGCAACATAGTGAGACTCCCTCTCAAAAAAAAAAAAAAAAAAAAAAAAAAAAAAAAAAAAAAATCCATTACAGGGGACATTACATTCCCAGTGGAAATGGTTACTATGTCCTGCTATTCAAAGTATAGTTTCAGAAGTGTAGACTTGTAAAAAATGCAACATCTCAGCCTCCATCCCAGATCTACTGACTCAAAATGTCCATTTTACAGGATTTCCAGGTGAACATAAAGTTTGAGTTGCAACTGATTTAGATTCAATGTAGCAATAAAGGTAATACTGATAAAAATTTAGGCCAACATTCTCAGTAAATACTTGAAAGATACCACTTATATCCTGCAATAACTAATCACAAGGTAAGCACTAACTTAAACTCATAATCTTTGTATTCCACATAAGTGAATCTGGTCCTTGATCACTGTTAAAAGGATGACTTCAACCTAAATTACTTTGTACCATACCTAGCGTAACCAAATAAATATTAATAAAGACCTTCATATAAACAACAACTCTCATGAGAGGATAGTTTTGAATAACCAACTTGCTGAACACCACCATAATTAAATGGTATACTTGTACAAAATTACTGGCAATAGAGTAGCAATTGAAGTTCTTAGATGCTCTTTACTTCACCCCTTGCTACTCAAGACCTAGAAATACAAATCATACTCCTGTTCCTTCCAATCTAACATGCTGTCCTGATATCAAATTTAATTACAAAGGAATCTTTAAAAAAAAATTTTTGTAGTTGTAGATGGACAGAATGCCTTTATTTTATTTATTTTCATGTGGGGCTAAGGATCAAACCCAGTGCCTCACACATGCTAGGCAAGTGCTCTACCACTGAGCTACGGCCCCAGCCCTTAAAAAGGAATCTTAAAGACATGTATGCAATAACTTTAAGTGGTAATTTTGAAATTGAGGATAGTACTCCCATACTTAACCTCAAGTCCATGTTATCTGTGCATACACCTATTTACTACATTAAAATGTAAGGTCCCTTGTTTCTAGCATGGGAGCAAGGCCTGGGGAAGGGAAAGCAGGCTTCACATCTGGCAGAAGCAGACCAAGGAGACGGATAACAGACAAGGCTTTCAAGCAGAAGGAGAAAAACAAAAACAAAAGTCTGAGAAACTAAAAAACAAAAGTTGCTGCTGGAAAGTGAACACTAGCCATAACTGGAATTAAGATATCTGACAGAATGTAAACCATTCCTTATGCTTGATGAGGGTGACCCTTGATTCCATTCCTACTAAATTCCCTGCCATAACATTTTTTGCCACCCACAACTAGAATAAAGTGTCATTGAAGAGCCTCATTTTGCTTAAAAAAAAAAAAAAAAAAAAAAAAGACAAGTCTTTTGAGAACAAAGAACTTTTTGTATGACCAATTTACCTCTCTCTACCTTCTATAACTAGCAACCAGCAAGCTATGTTATGCATTCCTAAAAGACACTACTAAATAAAGAAAAAGCCCTGTTTTGGAATGGCGATCACAATTTTAATACACTAGGCAAGGCTTACCAGTGTCAACACAGCAGTTTGATAAAAACCATGTCTCCTCTTATAATGATTACTATACTTTTGAACATTGTAAAATTTCCAAATTGAGTTTTCTTAAGCAATAAATTCAAGTACCAGCATGAAAATCTTACTGAGAGTAAAAGTACAAGACATTTACTCTACTGACAACATAGCCAAGGATTCTGGCATATCTAGATTTTTAAAACAAATGAAAATGAACTGCTTTTAAAAATTTATAGTTTCTTAAGGTGTAAATGTTTCCTTTACATGATTAATAACTTCCTGAAGTATTTACAAATGTCTGAGTTGTACCAAAATAATGAAAAGAGTAAAGGAGGAAGTAGAATATAGATTAAACAAGGTCATCTAAGACTTGATGTTTGAAACTGGGTGAGGGATACATATACATTCATTAGATTATTCTACTTTTGTATGTGCTTGAAATTTTTTTAAATTATGACTTGTATAAACAAACAAAAAAAACCAACTTTGGTCTGAATCCAGTACCTGCTTCTTTTGACCCAATTTCTACAGCCTGAGAAGGTAGTGACTTTCCAATATTTCATTTCTTTCAGATGTTTGTTGGCTGTTAAGAATTCTATAAATGAGGTAATCGCTTTACATAATTAGTTTGACACACGAGCAAATTTAAAGTTCTGAGAGAATAACAGAACATCCACTAAGTACATGTCTATTTTTTCCAGGCTCACTACTGACAAGTAATCCCTTCTGAGAAGGTAACATCCATCCTTAACTAAAAAGTCATTGATCTGGAGTGGGGGATTATAAAATGCAACTAAAATATTGTATAGTAGCCCTACAGTCCTCATACTAACTTACAGAGCATTAAATATTGGTTTCACATAAGTAAAATAAAAAAAATAAAAAACAGAAATAGGATGTATAATTTTTAACCCACTGTAAGACAAGAAAAAGGCAAGAAAGAGAAAGCAGGGCAGAAATAAACAAAACAGGATTATCAGAACAAGTGCAAATACAGTCATGTGTTGCTCAAGGATGGAGACATGTTCTGAGAACTGTGTCACTGGTCAATTTGGTCAATTTTAACATTATAGAGTTACTCACACAAACCATATAGCACATAGGCTGTATTGTCTGTTGCTCCTAGGGCCATGATGAACAAAACAACATGAAATTTAAATCAAGCACAAGAGGAGCTGGAGCTCAGTGGTAGGGCCCTTGCCCAGCATTCCAGAGGTACTTACTGGGTTCCATTCCCAGAACCACACACAGAAAAAAAGAAATTAAATTTAATTAAAAAAAAATCAAGCAAGCACAAGAGAAAACAATGTAATCAAGTAATGATGGGACCACAAGGTATATTAGGCTGCTGCCAGCATAGCACAGCATATTGTTTTATGGTAACTTTATAAGATGACATTTTCAAATAATTAAAATACATAAAGGAGTAAGTCATTTATTATCACTATCCTTTATTATGTACTACATATAATTATATGTGCTATACTTTTATACAACTGGAGCACAAACGTGGAAGTAACACATTACACTACGATGTTATGAGAAGACTACAATACCATGAGGTGATAACAATTTTTGGCTCCATTATAACCTTAGGGACCACCAAGATCTATGTGGTACTTCACTGATGGAAATGTAATCATGTGACACATGACTGTCTTTGGTTGATCACAAGCAATGTGACTTTAAACTCTCTAAAGATACATACTGCCAAAAGACAGATGTAAACCAACTATATAAAGGTTAAAAGTTTTAAAAAAAATGCAATCCTCAACAAAATACCATTTAACCAAATCCCACCAACCACGACCAATGGGGATCTATCCCAGAGTTGATTCAACAAAGAAAAATCAAAGTAATTCACCACAAACACAGGATAAAAGACAATCTTTATCAACAGATAAAGAAAGAGCATTTGAACAAATCCAGCATTCTTTGATGGTAAAAACACACAACAAACTAGGAATAGAAAGGAAACTACTCAAAACCTGATAAAGGGCATCTATAGAAAACATGACTAACATCTTAATGGTAACAATCTGAAAACGTCCTCTCACTCCCCCAAATTAGGAAAACAAGAATGTCACTCTCACATCTATTCACCACTGCATGCAGGTTCCAGCCAGTGCCATGAGCAAAGATGAAGAGAAAAAAAAGATATCCAGTTTGGAAAGAGGAGATCTGAACTGGACATGGTTGTGTACATAGAAAATCCTAAGGCATCCACAAACACAAAAAGTCATTAGTGCTAATAATTGAGTTCAGAAAGATTGCAGAATAGAAGATCATTACACAGAAATCAATTGTTTGTATGCTCTAGAAATGAAATTAAGGAAAAAAAAACTATAATACCAACAAAAATAAACACTAAGAAACAATCTTTAAAAAGAACCACAAGTCTTGCTTGTATTCTGAAAACTTTAAGGAAGAAAGGAAACCGAAGACCTAAATAAGTAGAAAGACATCTCACATTCACAGATTGTAAACCATAACATTGGCAATAATCCTCCCCAAAGTGATCTACAAATGGATTACAATCCAAACCAAAATCTGTGCTGACTTATTTCCCCCAGAAATTGAGAAGATGATCCTAAAATCTTCATGGAAATGTGAGGGCATCAGAACTGCCAAAACAATGTTAAAAAGAACAACAAAGTTGGAGAACTCACACTTCCCATTTTCAAAATTAACGATGCTATTCAAGATAGTGTAATATTCCCTAAAGGATATATAGAGAGAGATCAAAGGAATAGAATTGAGAGTTCAGAAATAAATTCTAAAACATATGATCTAGAGAAAAAATAGTTTTTAAACAAATGGTGCTAGGACAACCAGAAATCCACATGTGAAGTTGGACCCCTAACACAACATAAAAAATTAACTCTAAATGGTTCAAAGATCTAAATTTAAGAGCTAAAAACCACAAAACTCTTAGAAGAAGAAAACAGATTTGTAAATCTTCATGACCTTGGTTTTGATAAGGTTTCTTAAATCTAAACTAAAACCATAAGCAACCAAAGGAAAAATATTATCTGGACTTCATCAAAATTAGAAATTTTTGTGCTACAAAGGGTATCATCAAGGAAATGAAAAGACAACTCACAAAATGGGAGTAAATATTTGCAAATCACATATGATAAGGGATGGGTTTCTAGAATCTGTAAAAAATTCTTATTTCTCAGTAAGATAGTTGATTTTAAAGTGGGCAAATGATCTGAATAGAAGGTTCTTCAAACAAAATAAATAAATGGCCAACAAACATATGAAAAGATCCACAATATCTTAAGCTATGATGAAATGCAAATTAAAACCATGAGATGCCACCTCATATCCACTAGCAAGTCAAAAAGTCAGATAATAACAAGTGTTGATGAGGTTATAGAGAAATTGGAACCCTATAAATTGTTGGTGGTATAGGTAATCAACAGATTTGGCAGTTACTGAAAAAATTTAACAGCTACCCTATGCCACAGTTTCACTCCTGGGTATAAGTATGCTCAATGGAATTGAAAAGTATGTCCACACAAAAATTTTAACAGTGTTTATTGGCAATACTATTCATAATCACCAAAAAAGTATTAAACACCATAATATCCATCAACTGATGAAAGCGTATGTAAAATGTGATTTACTTATATAATGAAATCTACCTTAAGAGCATGCAATTCTAGACGTGGTAGAAATTCTACCATGGCATCATCAGTCATATCCATTAGCTTCAGCGGTGCTCAGTACTGGAAATCTAATGACTTAAATTCAATAGAGTTAATAGAGTGACCAACAGTATTATTTAGGGACTGTTACAGAGTTTCTGTCTTATGTGAAGTTCAGAAATAGAAAAAACTAAAACAAACATTTCATATCACAGTACAAGAGATATTGTTTCTTATTACTTGGGAGTACTGAGGACTGAGCTTTGTGCACGGTAGGCAAGCACTCTACCACTGAGGTACATTACCAGTCCAAGAGAGATTCTTATTGCTAAAGGTCTGAAAATTATTCTAAAAAATGACTGCCACCTGGGTTAAAAGGGCCCACCCCCCACCCACCCCCGCCAAATGTAGCTGATGCTTCATTTCCATGTATGAAAAAAAAAAAAAAAAAAAAACACAGTAAGTTATCATTGCTTTTACTTTAAATTGCCCATAAGATAGGCAATTATTCAATTAACTAAGAGAGGAAAAAAATTAAAGAAATTTTGCCACTGATAGATCTATAGACATTGGTTGCCACTTTTCTTTGTAAAGCATTTAGCAATCTTTGACACTTAACTTTACCAGTGAAGATCCCTCTGTAGATACTTTTTCTTTGTAAAGTCTGTATTTTGGAATATCAGGATTTCTTAAATCAGCAGATATTCCTTCCAAATTCTCAAACCAGTCACAGCATTGGTTCTATATTCAGTATTTCCATTACTAAAATTGCATAAAGATTGTTGTCACTTCTAGGGCAAGAATGTTGTACTGTGATGATTTCAATAAATACTGCTTAATAAGACATCTATATATTTTGTACTATAATTTACCAACAGTACATATTTGCCACAAGGCATAAGTCAGGAATGGAAGGAAAAGAAGTCATCTGGGTGTCACTAAGTAAAACATTTGAATTCTGCTGTAATGTCTTCAAATTGTTCCCAGTTTGTGTAACTAAGTTACACAAAACTAATGAACTAATCAGAACTTAGTTCTCACACTTTAGATGCTACTTTTAATAGTAACAGAGTTCATGAGTTGGTTAGACACAAATAACAATCTTGGAAAAGAGCTATTTACCAGGAAAGAAGGAAAGAAATTACATTAACAGCCACCAAAACTCTTGATAACCTAGGAATATGTGAAACAAGAAATATTCCCACACTCAAATGAAGAAAATAAAAATATTACTGGTATACTATTAAGTTAATGAAATAAACAGAGAAGCATATCACAGAATTCATTTGTTCACTATGTTTCAAGCACCTACAACAATTACCTGGAACTTAAGTGCTTTAAACAGACACACAATATATTTCTTCAGTGCAATGACCAATAGAATAAACATGCCAAGTGTCCCAAATAATCAAAAACTTAGTGGACTCCTAAATAAAACCAATTAAAAACATTTTAATAGAATATGGTAAGTTCACCTATTACATTAAGAACAAGAACATCGGGCTGGGATTGTGGCTCAGCGGCAGAGCGCTCGCCCCGCACGTGCGCGGCCCGGGTTCGATCCTCAGCACCACGTAAACATAAATGCATTACATTGTGTACAACTAAAGTAAATAAATAAAAAAAAAAAAAAAGAACAAGAACATCCTAAGTGGGAAAACATCAGAGCATTAACATGCCCATAGATATCTTAAATTGTCTTTACGTGACTCTCAAACGTTCTAAGCACTTATAAGACAAACATTAATGATGGCCAAACAGCTTGGAAAATATTTCACAATTGTCTAGTATCTAGTTTAGAAATCCCTAAATAGCAATTCTCAAATTAGTACCCAAAACCTGGTTCAGAAATCTAAAACTTGGGAGATCAAAATTATTTGCAAAATAATAATTTTTGAAGGGCACTGGTCTTTTTCATTCTCATCTTCTCACAACAGTACAATGAAGTGTTTCTTCAAAGGCCACATAATGTGTAATAATATTACAGATCAAATGCACAAACAGAATCTAGCTATCTTCTTTCAAGCCAGACAGTAAACAGATTTGCAAAAATGTTTAACAATGTCACTCTTTTCAGGACGTTGTTGAAAATAAGATTTGGTATTAATTATATTAATATGTAATTGTATTTTATTTTCATTTTTAAATAAGCATGTTGGAAACTTCAGTTTTAATTTGCACTGTGGTAAGGATCAAGAGATAACCATACGAACAAAAGCCCCTTCCATTCCTTAGTCATTGAAGAATGTAAAGGCCAAAATGTTTGAAAATTAGTATTCTAACCTAACCACTGACAGTTCCTTGGTAAAACAATGCTCTGTCCAACTTAGAGATCAACTGCAAAGACTGCAATAAATTGACAAGGATAAAGCACTGCTGAAGGGCAAGTAACATTAAAAGTGCCTGAATGGGCTTCCCACAGAGATCCCCAGCCAACCAGTGGATAAGCTGCTTTCTTCTTTATTTATGGCAAAGTAAGACTTCTTTCCCCTGTTAAATTTCTGAAGTGTCAGTAACAGAAAAAAAAACTGAACCAAATGAATTCTCAGATTATACATTTTTAACCTTAAAAAGGTCCAAAAATATGCAATATGAGTTTTTAAAATATCGGCAAGTGAAAAATGAATTCCTTTGTTTAATCTAGACTATCTGAACTACACGTTGAATATCCTTTATCCAAAATGCTTGGGACCAAAAGTGGTTTTGGATTTCAGATTTTTCTAGGTTTGGGAATATTTGCATATACATAATGAGACATCTTAGGGATGGGACTCAAGTCTAAACACAAAATTAATTTGCTTCATATATACCTTATACACGAGGCATGAAGGAAAATTTTATACAATATTTTTGGCACACCTGCACGTTAACATGAAGTCAGGTGTGGAACGTTCCACAGTGGCACCACATTTGTGCTTAAAATTTCAGACTTTCAGCACTTCAGATTTCAGATTTTTCAGATTAGGAAACTTCAGCGTGTACTTTCAATTTCCAGAGACTGTTCCCTCTCCAGAAACATTTATAGTGCCTGCTATAGTCCCAGATCTTTTCAGAAGCAAGGTTCCTTAAGCAGATCACCATGTTTTCTATCACAGGGTCCCTGCTATACTGATCATACCTGACTAGGATAAAATGTGTGACATTAAGGCAATTATTTAAAGGTTAGGCAGTTGTCTCAGATAAGGAGAACTCCCGCTAAAAGGTAATTCACCAGTAGTTACAAGAGTATTATTTGTAGTGTAAAAAACCACAGCAACAAATAATCTGATACTAAAAGTACACAGAACTTTAGTAAATCCCAACGACTCTCTAGGTCCTAAGTGATATCCATATCTCCAAGACAAATGACTATGGGATAAATGAAATAATTATCTTCCTTCACTCTATTTTTAGGAGGGGAATACATCTGGGAGACTTGGCAGGGAAAGACTGTATCCAGCCTATTAATTAAGTTACCTTAATAATAATAATTTGAAAAATCTATCCCACTTACTTATCATTAAATAGATCATTAAAAAAAAAAAGACTAGAATGAAGAACTGGTGAATAGGAAAAAAAAAGATAATACAAATCTTTTTTTCTCTGCACCCATCATCTAGAGACCACCCACTATACTGTGTAAAAGAGAACAGTAGGACATCACTAGTGCATACAAGATTCCATAAGGTCTTCTCATGCAAACTGATGACTAAGAAGGATATAAGAACAAATGGAAATTCTACCTTATATTGTTTCATCTGTACATACTGAATCCTATCCTTTGTCTCATCAAAATCTTCCCTAGAAGCCGGGCGCGGTGGCACACACCTGTAATCCCAGCACTTGGGAGGCTGAGACAGGAGGATCGAGAGTTCAAAGCCAGCCTCAGCAAGGGCAATGCACATAGCAACTCAGTGAGAGCCTGTCTCAAATAAAACACAATATAGGGCTGGGGATGTGGCTCAGTGGTTGAGTTCAATCCTGGGTAAAAAAAAACAAAAAAAACAAACAAAAAACAACAACAACAACAAAAAAAAAAACTTCCCTAGTAAACTGAAAAAAAGGCCTCATTCTCAAAGTTACACAAGATGAACTAGAATTCTAGAACTTTTTCTTTTTTTTTTTTTTGGCACCAGGGATTAAACCCAGAGGTGCTTAACCATGGAGTCACATCCCCAGCACTTTTTATTTTTAGACAGGGTCTCACTAAGTTATTTAGGGCCTCACTAAATCACTGAGGCTGACTTTGAACTTGCTGATCTTCTTGCCTCAGCCTTCAAAAACTGCTGGGACTACAGTCATGTACCACTGTGCCCAACTAGAATAGAATTGAATCCATTGATTCTGCCACCTTGGTCTTTAAACAAAGTTCCTGAATTCAAAAAATACTATAAATATCTCAGTCACTGATAAACATAAGCTATTCAAATAAAATTGGATAAATTTGGGGGTCATAGCTCAGTGGTAGAACACTTGCCTAGCATATGTGAGACCTTGTGTTCAATCCCCATGTACCATACACACAAAGAAATTTAATTGGAAATCAACACTGAGCCGCTAAGAAGTTAAAATAATCATTAAACATAGAATTAAGCAGCTGCTCATTTTTGTACCCAGTTCTACCTCTCTAGAAACATGTTTGGTTTAGCACAGCCCAAGAGAGGCGGGGAGGTGGAATACAGCGGAATACAGCAAAATCTTTAAACTGGGGATCTTCATACAAGTTTGATCAGGTATATCTCATATCACATAAAGAACAGTAACCTGAAATGGTATTTTCTCCTCCCAGACCTTCTTCCCAGTCTGCATTCCTTTTCCTTTTTTTTTTTTTTTTAAATATTTATTTACTTTAGTTGTACACAATGCAACTGCATTTATGTTTACGTGGTACTGAGGATCAAACCCTGGCTGCGCACATGCGAGGCAAGCGCTCTACCGCTGAGCCACAACCCCAGCCTTCCTTTTCCTTTTATGAATATTCAAAATATTCTTAAAGGCAATGGCACACACTTTGTAATCCTAGCTGCTCAGGAGGCTGAGGTAGGAGGATTGCAAGTTCAAGGCCAGCCTTGGGAACTTAGTGAGACTCTGTTTCAAAATAAAGAATTAAAGGGCTGGGATTGTGGCTCAGTGGTAGAGTGCTCATCTCATGTATGAGGCACTGGGTTTGATCCTCAGCACCACATAAAAATAAATAATCAAAGGTATCATGTCCATCTACAAGTAAAAAAATTAATAATTAAAAAAAGGGCTAGGGATATACGTCGGTAGTTGCGTGCCCCTGGTTCAATCCCCACTATCACAAGAAAAACAAAACAAAATATCCTCAAAAAAAAAGTACTGTTGGAATATACAAAGGGAAAAGACAAACTCACAAAGTTGTAGAACTCACTTTCCCCCCACCCTTTAATATCTCATATAGAATACCAAAGTAAAAAAACAAGCCATTCTGGTCAAAAGGGTCCTTCCACAAAACTTCAGGATTTCTTAGGACAATTTGAAAGATACTCAAGCCAAAGAGTTCATGAAACAATAAAACACACAAACTCCCAGAGGGAACCCAGTGCCACTCTTTCTATACTACCAAACCATTTAACAACAGGCTGTAGTGTTTTTGTATTCTCAACTTACACCATCCATGAAAATCTTTTATAAATCAACGAGACATCCACTTTTCCCCTTAAAAAAAAAAAAAAAAAAACCCCACAGCAGACAAGAATACATATCTCCCCTGCAAAATACATATCTTTCCCATTGAAAAGAGCCTAGAAAGTAAAACCTGGAAACAGAATAACATAAAGATGTATTTTTAAAATCTAAACCGGTGTTGTAATCCTGAGCCAAACAAATGAACTGAAAAAAAATTATACTGAGAAAATCGTGGAAATCATAAAACTGACTGGATATTGTATAATATTTAAGAAATCACTGTTAACATTCCTTAGGCTTGATGATGGCACTGTTATGGTAGACTAGGTAGTTTCTGTGGTGTTCCCCACACACTCAAGGGTTCTTTCAGATATACCTGATGGATTTATAGACCAAAGGCCCAAAATTTGCTTTAGAATATCCAACAGGTGAATGAAACAAGATTGATCATGTGCTACTAAACAGCTCAAAACAGGTAACTAATATGTAAGTTTTTATCATATTCATTTCTCTATTTTTTACACATTGCTGAAACTTGTTTTCAGCAAGGAAAAAAAATGTATTCTATGCACCAAAAAAAAATCTTGTCAAACATACAGAAATTTATTTCGTTAAACCACCCAGAATGCTGCTTATTTCTTCTTATTTGATTAAGTTCTACTCTTTGTCGTCTTTTAATTCTACTCATGAGCTAGACAAGTGCTAAGGGAAGAAACAATCCAACTTAAAATAATCTTAACTTCAAGACCCCAATTTGAGTCAGAATGATGAACTAGTACAAGTTTGTTTTGTTTTTAATTTGCCTTACTCTCCCCCTAGTATTTAAACTAATTTTGGAGGCTAGTGCACAAAGGTGTAAAGTAACAGATGGTTGTTCACTCCCAGGAAGCAAACTCTCACTGAAAGGATAAAAGAACTCAATCGGATGTGACACACAGAAATGTTCCAAAAATCTTCGGGTAAGTAACTCCGAAACACCCTAACACGCTCGCACCCCAAAAAGCCTTTTAAGTGGTTAGAAAGCAGCGACCCTGGTTGGTTTGTTTCACCTCCTCCTCCTCCTCCTCTCTTAGGGGTGGTGCTAGAGAGCACAGAAATGACCAAAAGACAGGCCGGAAGAAGGAAAACGAAAAGCATGGAGTCTGGACAATCAACATTTAAAATAATATGAGAAATGTGTTCGAATTGAAAGAGAGTGAACTGGCAGACCCCTCCCCGCAACTCCAACGTTCCTAAGCGGCTCAAAGAGCAGAAAAAGCTGGCGACACGTACCCGATTCAGACTCCCTCCTCCCTAAGTTTCACAGGTACAAAGGCATAAAGAGAAACTTCCCGACCCTCAACAGGAGAAGCGCCGGCACATCAGCTCCACCTGGGCCACGCAGGCCCGACTGCCCCCAGCCCGGGAGAGCTGCCCGACCCCTCCGCGCGCGGCCAGGAACCCGCAAACGACTGCCCGGCTCCTCAGGCCGGGAACCTCTCTTTCCAGACCCGGTGAACGGCAGCCGTGGGACCGAGGCTCGGGCGGGGAGGACCTGCCCGCCGCCGAGGCCCTCGCGCCCGCCCGGCCCTGGGGTCTTGAACCCGCGCCGCCCACTCGGCCCAGGCCCAGCGTCCCGCGAGCTCGTCGCGAGCCTAGACCGGGGTCCAAGCCCGCGCCCGGCGGGACCCGCGCGCCCCACAGAGCCGCGGCGGCGCTGCCGTACGGACCCAGGCACTGCCTACCTGTCTTCGTTCTTGTTTTTCTGTTTCTTCCCCATCGCTTGTCAGCGGCGCTCGTGGCCACAGCCCCTTTCTTCGGTTAATCACAGACCCACAGTCTTCCGTTCGACTTCGGTCTCGGCCCGGCTCCGTCCCCCACCGCGCTGCCGCCTCTCGCACCCGGCTCTCCACAGACCCGCGCACTGGGACAGGGCACATATGGTGTAAGCTCTCAGTGCGCAAGCGCATCGCCCCGCCGCCTCGGCGTGGGGACGCAGGGCGCGGCTCATCGAGAGCTGCGCTTCGGGTAGAGCGTCGCCGGGGGACCCTTCGGCCAGGCAGGAGCACGAGCGCCCTCTGCCCCAAGGATCGGACGCGCACCGGCACCCTCAGGAGTTTCCAGGTTCTAGAATCCTTTGGTAGACAATGAGGCTGTTCACTCCTTTTCAGCCAGGGAAAGCGGGCTTGGAGGATTGGTATTCGGTTCACAAGGGGGCCACAGACTTACTTCCCTTACTACCTTTATATTCTTAGCCGCATGAAGTTCAGTAAAGAACCACAGGAACCAAAGATGAGGTCTGGGGTTCTGGAGGACAAAATTGGGAACTCTCGGTAACATCCACAGATTACGAACCATGTACAGTCACTAAAGGAAACACATAACAAGGACACATCCATCAATTCCCTACTATAGGTCTTAATCTTTATATTCAAAGCGAGGCCATGTTCTAAAAATTCGTGTGTCCAAACACGAAAGTCAGGAGGGAAGCTACTGGGGTGTTTCACATCTGGATCTGGGCGATGGTATTATAGGGGTTAATTAGAAATTTATCTTGTTGTATGGCATACTTCAACGGGAAAAAATGAAAACGTGTTCAATAAACATAAGTGAAACGAAATTCGAGTGTCAGTTCTGGACATGATCTCATTTCTAATGTAACATTAATGAGTAGAAAGTCAGACAACTCCAGCGTGTGCACTAAGAAACTACAACTTCCAGAATACTTTGCTCCCTTTCCCTCCCAGCAATTTACCCGGAGGGAAGAAAAGGATCGGAAACACAGGTTCCGAGCGGCTGAGGAAAAGCGCACGCACGGAAGCCTTGGTCGCACGCCAGTCCGCCTCCTCGTCAGGCGTCTCAGATTGTATCGCGAGAGGACCGGAGCCAATGAGAAGGCGGAAGTGAAGGCCGATTCCTAGTCGCCGGCAGCTGCTGCAAGGCTGAAGCCAAAGTGCAGTGCTGTCCTGGACCTGCTGGTCTGTCGCTTCTTCGATATCACCGAGCTCTCAGGTGAGGCAACTGACGGTGTGATAAATCCGGCCACCACGTCCCAGTGCTGATGGGTACAGAGCCACTCGATATCCGGCTGGGTCGGGGGAGGGGCGCGGCCCGGACGCCGGTGTCTGTGCAGTGGCCGAGGCTCCGGCGCATGCGCCACAAGAGGCGTTACGGTGGGGGCTGGGGGGTTGGCCGCCTCTGTCCACCGGGCTTCAGGGAGTGGCGAGGATACTACTGGAAAGATCCCTGGGGACCAGTTAAGGACGAGGCCCGTTGGGTGTATTGGTGGGTGTCTTTAAGGGAATCAAGGAATGGTTAGGAAGTTTGAACACACTCGGTGTCCTTTCCCCATCCTTTAGAAATGAAAAGTTGTCGGGACCCCTGCACCATGTCCTTAACCCCTTTCTGAATGCAGTGCCCACCGCCTTCTGAACCCAGGACTGCTCTGCTTCATCTTTTCTGGTCCCAGTTATCCCAGAATTAAATTTTGGGTTCATCCTATAAAACTCCAGGATAAGCATCAGCTATGCCCCTACATTCTCTTTCATCTGATCCCACCCTGAGGGTCACATTCTGACATTTGTGGCTAGGGGGAAGATAGGGAGTTGAAAATCTTTATTTACTATATTTGAAGTACATTTCTTTTTAATTGCATAGCATTTGTGAGATGCTTATAGTTTGGTTTTTAAAACTGAAACCTTCGACAAAAACTAGGCTTATGTTGTTTTTAACATTAAACACATTTATTAACTACCTGCTGTGTAGTAAGTATTGCTGGACCTGAGGATACAAAGATAAAATCAGCTTTTCATCTGCTTTTCCTGTGAAGAAAAAGGAACTTTAATAGAGGGTCTCTGTGGGCAAGGTCCAGTGTCAGAAGCTGACTGAATGAATTCACAGTTTATTCAGATTTTTAAAGTGTCCAGTATTATTTATAAATGTGTTGTAGTTTATTGAGATGCAACAGCTTCTTGCTTTGATTGGCAGATTATATTTCTGTGATAATAACTGAGGCATACACATAAAATTGCCCTCTGTTACTGGTAGAAAATACTCTGTAAATATGTAATTAAGATCCTTTCTAATCTGAGTTCTGATTTAATACTTTCATAAAGAGTGATAGGGAGAAAACATCTAAGAAAATATATGAAGTGTAAATATAAATAAATAAATGTAAATATAAATTTTGCATTCAAGTAAAAATTTATTTTTTACATTCAAGTAAAATTTCAACAAGCTGAAAACAGTATCACTTTTTGCGATCTCATAGATTTTGTCAGGTAACAGAAAAGGAATGGATATCAATGCTTATGGAACACAAGGCAATGTTCTTTACAGAAATTGTAATGAGACTTCTTATAAGTTAAAGAAGTTGAAACTCACAGGGTAATGACCATGAAAAAGCTGTCTCTGCACAACTCAGTGTTGAAGCAAATTTTGGCATGTGTGCAGACACATAAAACCTCAGTAGTTAAGTCTTATCATTATTCATTTTTTGCTTTTCTTCCCCTTTCCTTTGGTAAAGAACATGATTATCAGTACACAGCCTACGTATAACTGCACAACTCATTTCTCTGTAGTCTGGTGGTTGTCTTAAAGATCTTTTTTTTTAGTGTAATAAAACATAAACTAAATAGAAGCACCTAAAAATTTGCTCTGTCAGTGCATTTAAGTCTTCAATTGAATTTCAAGTTAAAATTGTTTCCGTGGTTTAATTTGTATAGAAATACATTATCACCAACTCTAGTTCTTCTTTAGTTGGCTGTGACAAAAACATAAACTTTTAACTTCTGAAGTTTTGATGTGGCTGTAATATATTGAAAGTGAAATTTTAAAACATAAAAATCAAGAGCTTGGGTATTGGCAGAATACTCTGTAGAGTACACCTTGCTAGAATTTTTGCAAATGAGAGAGAAAATTTTGCTTAATGTTTGCTTTATCTTTATTTCTTAAGTTTGTCAACCTTCTTTCCAGTACCAGAACTGAACTATACCATTTAGAAAAATGGAAGCTGACGCTTCTGTCGACATGTTTTCAAAAGTCTTGGAGAACCAGATGCTTCAGTCAGCCAAGCTAGTAGAGGAACATTTGGATTCTGAAATTCAGAAACTGGATCAGATGGACGAGGATGAATTGGAACACCTCAAAGAAAAGAGACTTGAGGCACTAAGGAAAGCTCAACAGCAGAAACAAGTAACCTCTCTGCCCTGCTTTCTGAAATTGCTATAACAGTATGCTCCTAACAACTTATATATACGTGGGCTAGATATTTCAGTCCTCATTTTTAGAATTTTCTGAGTTTAATATCCATCACTGTTAAAAATTTGTTAGGAAGCTGGGAGTATGGCTCAGTGATAGGTGCTTGCCTACCCTTTGAGCAAGACCCTGGGATCAACCCCTAGCACCACCAAAAAAATCTACATATGCATATTGTATATGTATATATGCACACACATACGTGTATGTGTATGTATGAATGGATATATATGTACATACGTATGATAATTTAAAAATTTACCCAGGGAAAAGAACATTAGGGAAGGCTTAGGCCACATGTAATACTTGAAGTGCTGACATATGGAAGAAATGTAAACTTTTCTCTCTAATCTTAGTCTAAGCTAGGATCCACACATTAAAAGTTATTGCCATTCAGTGTGAGAAGACCTTTGTAAAACTATGTTACAGGTCCAGGTGCTTCTTAAGCATGTGTCAAATACTGTTAGACATGTTTACGTAGATTGTCTTCTTTTCATTTTCACAGCAACCCAATGAGATAGTTGCTTTATTGTGTCCACTCTACAAATGAGGGGATTGAGTCAGAAAAGTCATTAGAATTCTAGCCCAGTAAGTGGTGGAACATGTATTGAAACCTGTGCCTTCTGCCTGCAACTAGTGTTCCTTTTTATTAAAACTAGATGCCTTAAAGGGGGGAATGATCTTCCAGTAGAGGTGATATGTTTCCTGCTGCACAAATGGTTCAAAAGCTGCAAAATCTGTCAGGCTTGGTTGATAATGGGTTCTGATATTGGTCTGAGAAGTTGGGTTAGATGTGAGATCTTTGTTGGTTCTAGACAGTGTGAGAGTAAGACTACTCTTTCTTCTTAGTGTCCATTTGTGGCCAGTATAGAAGAGGTACCTGTCTCTTGTGAGGTAGTTATCAGAAGCACACAGGGTTCCCAAGCTTCCAAAATGCAGTAACCTCCCTGACCCCAAGAATGACTGGTTTTTTGTTTGGTTGGGTTTTGCTGTGAATGCAACTTCATTTTAAAAAGCTTTGCAGGGTTAGATGGGTAGCTCAGGGTTGGAGCACTTGCCTAGCATGCATGAGGTCCTGGACTCTATCCCCAGCACTACCAAAGATGATAAAGCTTTGTATAACTTGGATCAAATGCTTTATTAGCTTAAGAGCATTAAAAAAGCCGAACGCAGTGGCGCACGCCTGTAATCCCAGCACTTTGGGAGGCTGAGACGGGAGGATCGCGAGTTCAAAGCCAGCCTCAGCAATGGCGAGGCACTTAGCAACTCAGTGAGACTCTGTCTCTAAATAAAATACAAAAAAGGCTGGGGATGTGGCCCAGTGGTCAAGTGCCCCTGAGTTCAATCCCCGGTACCACACACAAAAAAAAAAACATAAAAAAATTAAATATAAGCTGGGCGCGGTGGCGCACGCCTGTAATCCCAGCACTTTGGGAGGCTGAGGCAGGAGGATCGCGAGTTCAAAGCCAGCCTCAGCAATGGCGAGGCCCTTAGCAACTCAGGGAGACCCTGTCTCTAATAAAAACACAAAAAAAGGGCTGGGGATGTGGCCCAGTGGTCAAGTGCCCTTGAGTTCAATCCCCGGTACCACAAAAAAAAAAAAAAAAAAAAAAAAAAAAAAAAAAAAATTAAATATACATTTATATTCTAAGTCTCTTTAGTCTAAATTTGTATTTTGAAAATTCTGAGAAAACAGATGTTTTAAATTACCCAGAGAGGTAATTGTCATAAATCTGAGCCATGCTATGGAGACAGTCACTGCCCACAGACTAGTTTTGCATTGACACTAGAAACATAGGAAAGTAAACTGCTAAAAGGAATTTGTTTCCCAATAAGATAAAATTGACTTCATTACAAAATAATATAGTGATTAAGACACTTAAAATATCAAATGGTACTGAAAGGGAAATTTCACATGTATAATCTTCATTTTCTCCAAATTAGGAGTGGCTTTCTAAAGGACATGGGGAATACAGAGAAATCCCTAGTGAGAGAGAGTTTTTTCAAGAAGTCAAGGAGAGTAAAAAAGTGGTTTGCCATTTCTACAGAGACTCCACAGTCAGGTAACTTTGTTTCCTTCTTTGACTCAATTTTTAAAATATGATGAGATGTTTGGATGGAGATATATTGGCTTGATAGAAAAATTAAGAAAGCTAAAAGGAACAACTTGTTTTATAATATTTAGTATGTTTTTTAATATTCTAGTCAGCATGTTAAAGTTGTGATTTTAGTGATTAAGTTAAAGTAACATGCAAACAAATGAATATTATTGAAAGGCAATAATATTCCCTTTTAAATGGCTTGTATCTCCTCAATTATGTTTTTATGACTCTAAAAACATCTTGGAAATGTACACTTAAGCCAGGTATAGTGGAGCACAGCTATTATACCATCTTCTTGGAGGTGAAGCAGGAGGATCACAAGTTTGAAGCCAGCCTGGGTAACTCAGTGTCACCCTATGTCAAAATAAAGATCTTTTTAAAAGGCTGGAGTGTAGTTCAGTGCTAGAGCACTTGCCTAGCATGCATAAAGCCCTGGGTTCAATGTCCAGTGTAGCAAAAAAAGGAAGAAATGTACTCTTAAGATTCTTAGTAGAGGGCTGGGGTTGTGGCTCAGTGGTAGAGCGCTTACCTAGCATGAGAGAGGCACTGGGTTTGATCCTCAGCACTACATAAAAAAATAAAATAAAAAGTATCGTGTCCCCCTACAACTAAAAAAGAAAAAAGAAAAAAAAAGATTCTTACCAGAACAAAATTATTTCTTCTTTTTCCCTTATTCATGTGTGTGTGTTTTTTATATGGCTGTGCAGGTGTATATATGTGTATATATTATGTATATACATATATGTGTATATGTGTGTATATATATGTATATATATTGCCTCAATATTGGGGTAGTGGGGCACAGCTTTCATAATTGGGGTTCATCTAGTCATTCCCTCATTTCTCTATTCTTCAGAACTAAAATGGCCATATTGATTGATGTATTATTTGTAACCCTTAACCTCATGTGCTTCTCGATGACAGTTGTACTGTCAGAAGAGTTTCAGTGAGACTCTCCAATCTTTCCTGACTTTCCAAGTATGACACTATGTGCATTTGTAAGTGTTAAAGGTCTCTTCTGAATTCTCTCAAGTTCAGCTTTGTCGCTCTTCAGACTATCCTCTATGAGATTATCACTAGGGAAAATCTGACTTTCTAGGATGGTAGGGTGTCTTTATGCATCTCATCAGGCAGTTAACCCATGACTAAGAAATGAGGTCATCTGACACAAGCTTTGGTTGGCTGCCAGATTTTGACACTCAAACAGAAAAACTTTACAATCAGATGCACACTGATAACTTATCTTTTAAAAAGAAAAGCAATAGCTTTAACTTTTGACTTGGTATGTGTTGTTTCTTACAGGTGTAAAATACTAGACAGACATTTGGGGATACTCTCCAAGAAACACCTCGAGACCAAGTTTTTGAAGCTGAATGTGGAAAAAGCACCTTTCCTTTGTGAGAGATTGCGTATCAAAGTCATCCCCACACTAGCACTCTTGAAAGACGGGAAAACACAAGATTATGTTGTTGGATTTACTGACCTAGGAAATACAGATGACTTCACCACAGAAACATTAGAGTGGCGACTTGGTTGTTCTGATATTCTTAATTACAGGTAACCTTAAGCAAAAGAATAGGTTTATTTTAATTACTGTCTAGTTGTTAATATTTAGAGAGGGTTTTTTTGTCTTACTATTTATTTTTATGAAATTAAGACTTTTAGGCCAAGATGGGAATAGTTCCTCAAAGGAAAAGCTTCTTTTTCCTCTTTTTTTTTTTTTCTTCAGCACTGAAAATTGAACCCAGTGCCTTTAGCATGCTAGGCAAACTCTGTACCACTTGAGCTGCATCCCTAGCCCTTTGTATTTTATTTTGAAATGGGGTCTCACTAAGTTGCCCAGGCTTCCTTTGAAGCCTCCTTCTTCAGCCTCCCAAGTAGCTGGAATTACAGGCATGTGCCATTACATCCAGCCAAAGTATATTTCTATTTATCTTGATAGTTTTGTGTGTGTGTGTGAGGGGCAGTACTGGGGATTGAACCCATAGGTGCTGTACCACTGAGCTCCATTCCCAGCCCTTTTTATTTTTTGAGATAGGGTCTTGCTGAGTTGCTGAGTCTGACCTCAAACTTGTGATCCTCCTGCCTTAGCCTCCGAAGTATCTGGGATTACAGGCGTGTGCCACTATGCCTGGCATGAGAACATCTTTGAAGCACACATTGGCATGATCTTAGAGCAGAATGAGTTTTACAGATAGAGTCTTGGAGTACATCTGACTAAAAAAGTTTTCAACTTAATATTGAAACTAATTCTGTATTAATCTGAAAAAACAAAATTATATTTCACAGTAGACTCTTCCCAATGTTTTCTTCCTTTCTTTTTCCTTTTGGCAGTGCTGGAAACCAGAGCCTTGTGCATGCCAAGCAAGCACTCTATCACTGTGCTAGCCCCATTTCCCCAATTTCACACTGACTTAAGTGCTTCCCTTTGATGAAATTAAAAATGCTGCTACAAGGAAGATTATATTGGGGGGTTTGTTTGTCTATCTGTTTTTATTTTTCAGTGCTGAGGAAAAAACCCAGGGCCTTGCTAGGCAGGTGCTGTACCCTGAGGTTATATTTTAAAACATTAGATTTTTAATGCAGATACTCCTCTTGCAGAATCTGAAAAGTAAAAATGTTTTTTGTACTTAGCTTACATTGCTTACTATGGAGAATAGTCTCAGTAAGCAATGTAAAATCCAACTTGCCTTCCTCAGATATTCATCTCTTTTTCCACCTTTAGATAAATAATATATCTAGTTCCACAAATCCTAACCTACCTGTTCCTATTCCTGATTTGAAAAAATAACAGGTAAAATTACATAGTTAGCTAGCATCCCAGAGTCATAGTGCCTTTCAAAATAAGTGGAAAAGTCTCTCATCTTTTCTCTCTTCCATTTTCTCTGAATCTCTCCTAGACATGCTGATGTTATTCCTATGTTGTAGAAATAGGTAAAACTTTATATTTTGAAACGAGTTCAAGCTTTAAATAAGTTGCAAACTAGGATAAGGAAATCTCATGTGTCCTTTACCTGTAATTCCCAATTTTAAACTTAATTTTTTAGTGTATATTCTCTTTGCACATACATAAAAAATTTTTTCAGAACCATTTGTGCGGAAGTTATAAATGCCATATCCCTTTACTTCTGAATACTTCCATATGTGTATTCTAAGAATAAAGACATTTTCTTACATAGCAATAGTTATAATTATTTAAACAATTAGTAATTTGTAAACCTTATTCAAATTTTACCATCATCCCATTAATGTCCTTCATACCAATAATGTCCTTCACACCCCAGAAACATCTCCTTTAGTCATTAAGGGGCTTTAGTTTCCATTAACCTGCAACAATTGAATACTTTTTCATTTTTTTGAGACATTGACATTTTTGAAGTGTACAGACTAGTTATTTTGTAAAACACCCCCCAGGTTGGGGTTATGCTATGTTTCAAGATTAGATTCAGATCATATATTACTACTAGCCATATTACAAAAGTGACATTATATCCTTCCTCCTTGGTGCATGATATTAGCAGGCATGTGATGGTTTGACTCATTTCTGGTGGTGATTGAGTTTTTTTTGTTTGTTTTGTTTTTACCAAATGGTAATTTAATGAGGAACCTTTCTGCCTTTTACATTTATTTATTTATTTAGAGATGTTGGCATGAACAGGGAATAATTTTTATTCAATGAGTTATAGTATCTTTTAAAAAAAAATATTTATTTGCTTTAGTTGTACACAATTGTGCACAATGCAATGCATTTATGTTTACGTGGTGCTGAGGAACGAACCCGGGCTGTGCATGTGCTAGGTGAGCGCTGTACCGTTGAACCACGACCCCAGCCCGAGTTATAGTATCTTACTTTTAGCAGTTACTTGGAAGCTCACATTGCCTCAAATTTGGCCAGTGAGAGCCTATGTCATACTGACCTCTGTGTCCTTTTAACATGTCCATAGTTCTTTTTTTTTTTTCTTGGTACTAGCTATTGAACTCGGGCACTCAACCACTGAGCTGCCCTTTTTTGTATTTTATTAGAGACAGGGTCTCACTGAGTTGCTAAGTGCCTCGCCATTGCTGAGGCTGTCTTTGAATTCGCAGTCCTCCTGCCTCAACCTCCCAAGTGCTGCGATTATAGGCGTGAGCCACCACGCCTGGCTTAACATGTCCATAGTTCGTGAGTCCTTTTCTGCTCCAGTGATAGGGAGGCTATCGTTGTATTTTCCCTGGAATTAGCCATTTCTCCCAGGAACCATTCTTCTTTTCAATGCCAAATGATTTTCAAAACCAAGATCTGGGTGCTAGGAATACTCCCCAGACACTTGAAAGAAGAAATTACCTCATTTTGTCTGTTTCTCAAGCATCATTAAAGAGAGTTTAAAAAGAAAAAAGTTCTATACCAATTTCAGGTTAATGATAATGAATTATATAGATTTTGCTAACGTCAGTGTACATCTAAACATATAGAAGTGTTAGGACCGGACCAATCATGCATTCCTCAGAATACGGCAGCATTGTCTGTCATTTCCTAGTAGAATATCTAACACGGGGTAAGCATCTCCAGAACCAGTGGAACCAAAACACTTGCCTTCTTTCTGAATTTTTCAGTCAGAAATTATATCAGCACAGCCTGTAAAATGATGATTAATAATTAGTGATAAAAGAAACGTATCAAAAACATTGGGCAGTACAAAATAAGGTATAAAACTATTATTCATTAATATAAATATTCTACTTCTTGGGAGAAAACCTGCTATTGGGTCCCCTCTTGCACTTCAATGAGTCCTGTTCCTGTTGTTCAATAAAACCTACTCTTATGTTCGCTAAAAAAAAATACAAACACACACACATACATATGTACATACATATATGTATTCTACTCCCCTGACACTGGCTTTTTTTAAAAAAAAAATTCCACTATTCCAAATGTTTTATGTTACAGTGAGGAAGAAAGATTTTTTAATTTTTTTGTAATTAAGTATACCCAAATGTATCAACACCATAAAGAATAAAATGCTTTTCAAATTTCTTTTATTTTTAGTGGGAATTTAATGGAGCCACCATTTCAGAGCCAAAAGAAATTTGGGACAAACTTCACAAAGCTGGAAAAGAAAACTATCCGAGGAAAGAAATATGATTCAGACTCTGATGATGATTAGAGTTCAATTATAATTCTTTATAAATCATCTATTTATTTCTGTCTTCTTCACATTTCTGTGTGTTTTCTAAATTCTATTGATTTTAATAAATTGGTCTTCTAACACTCATATTCTGTAGTTTTGTACAGTTCTGAGACTTTAAAAGACTGTTTTCTCTGTGGCCATCATGTTTAAGATGAGGAAAACTTTGGAGTTCTTAAATTACCTAGGAAGGGCCTGATTCTCTATTTTTGAGATTGATTTTATCACAATATCGTTCTGATATCTTTGATTTTATCACACTTTGATTCTTAACGTCTTTCTACCATTTATAGTTGTGTGTGTGTTTTTTTTAATAATATCTATTTATTTGCTTTTAGTTGTACACAATGCTTTTTACGTGGTGCTGAGGATCGAACCCGGGCCGCACATGTGCCAGGCGAGCGCTCTACCACTGAGCCACAACCCCAGCCCTATAGTTGTGTTTTTAATCTACCGAGATGGAAATAAAAATTCAACAAACTATTCCAGGACTGATCACCCCCGCCCCCAGGGCCACGTTACTACTGAGCTACATCCCCAGCCCTTTTTATTTTTCATTTTGAGACAGGATTTCACTAAGTTGCCAAGGCTGGCCAGGAACTTGCTATCCTCCTGCCTCAGCCTCCCAAATAGCTGGGAATGGGCAGCTATTCGGGAGGCACCACTGTGCCCAGCTCCAGGACTAATTATTGATCGGCATCCTTGCACAACAGGTCAACATTTACTGGTGCCATTATAAATAAATTGTAAACTCTCACTTATGGGATATATTCAAACAGCTGTTAAAGAACTGATTATTTTTGATGCTGCATGTCAATGTTGAGTCAACTGAAGACCACAAAAAGCTCTCAGGCTGTTAACATATTTATTTAAAGGATCCTCATGGCTTAGGTTTTAAAACATTAAAGAACAATCAGGAAACACTTGGAATGGCAGCATGAGGAACTTCACTGACACTTAACAACAAAAACCATAACCGGCAAAATTTTTAAAAACAAATCTGGAAATGGTCATAAGATCGTACAGTAAACAAAAGCATTTATTCAAGAAAATCTAAATCTTGGTGAGAAGAGTGAGAGTGCCATCTGAGCCATGACCCCACTCCTCTCCCCTCCAGTTCCCAGTCTCGGGCTTCAAGATTTTCATTTCCCATGCTCTCAGTTATAGGAGATCTTTCCCAGTAGGAATGGCTGCTGCCCACTCAGTCCCCACTGTGACAGAAGCACTAACCCAGGAACAGCACACACAATTCTGGGACTCAATTGTTTATTCATAAGGTGAAGGTTCCATGGAACAAAAGGCAACTGGAGAAAACCAGGGGCCACCGCTCCACTTATAGACATGGGGGCCGGGAGGATCAGTCCTAGGAAAGCAGACCATTCCCATCCGTGTCTCTGAAGTAATAGCCCTTAGGTTCTGTCCAGTGGAAATGACACTATCAAAACAGCTCCAGGGGGGCTGGGGATGTGGCTCAGCAGTAGAGCGCTCCATTAGCATGTGCACAGCCCGGGTGAGATCCTCAGCACCACGTGGGAATAAATGCATTGTGTACAACTAAAGCAAATAAATATTTTTTAAAAGCTCCATGTAAACAATAAAAGTTCCATAGAACTTGAAGGGACTGACTGACCAACTTTAAGACAGTGACAGAAGGTCAAGTGGAAGGGTACTGCCAGATATGAGGGATATTGATGTGAGGGAACAGTTAAGAGGAAACAGGTAGCTCTGTGATGGTAACAAGCAACAAGGAAGAACAATGAAAACCATCCAAGGAGAGAGGCTGCCAAGAGTCCTGGGGTTAGAACAAGCCTCAAAGGTACTGGATGGGGTCTGAATTTAACTGGATCAGACTGCAACTGGGGCTGAAAATATAGCCCAGTGGTAGCGTCCTTAGCACTAGTGAGGCCAGCACCACATCCGTTTCATTCGTTTTTTACAGAATAATTTATGCCCAAGAGCACTGTCAAAAAACAATAGGTTCACTAGCAATGTGAATGCTGATAGGATGTGATAGCAATAGAGGCAGACCGAGTCAAACTTCCAGTGAGACAAGGAAAGAAAGAGTGTCATTTGTCCCTGAGGAGGAAAGGGAAAAAGTACCTGCAAGTGCCCAGGCTGTACTGGAGAGGAACATCAGAGGAAGCCACTCCATGTGGTTAACTGAAATGGTCTGGCTAAAGAACTAGAGCAAACAAGTGGTGGCCTGCGGCGGGTGGGGGGGACCTTTGAGAGGACCTGGGTGTTGGGAGCAATGTTAGTACAAATTTGTTTAGAGTAATTGAAGGGAAACTATGCTGGAGGTAAAAGATGGTATGGTGAAAATGTTCTACCAAATAGAAAATATCAATAAAGAAGGGAATTACTTGAAAAGGACCAAGTGGAAATTCTGTACATCAAAAAGACAACTGCAATGAAGAATTCATGAGAGGAGCTCAGCAGGTTTACAGTAGAAAGAATCAACAAATGTAGAAATCTATCCATGTAATGCTATCCAAACAACAAGAAAGATTAAAAATCAACATTCAAAGAGAAATATGGAACATCAATAATACATAATAGCAGTGTCAGGAGGAAAAAAAAATCATCAGGGCTCAGGGTGCAGCTCAATGGTTGAGTGCTTGCCTAGTGTGCCCAAGGTCCTGGGTTCAAAGGAAAAAATTAGAAGAAATGTCTGAAAATCAAAAATTTGATTTTAAAAAATTAATGCAAGAAGATCAGCAAATTACATAAAGATAACACAGAAAGACCCATACCTAGAATATATCATAGTAAAAAAACAAAATCTTCAGAAATGTAAGAGAAGGAAAGCTACTCTCACAGTATACAAGAAAACTCCACTAAAATAACCCTCTAACTTTTCAGAAACAATGGAGGCCTGAAGGCAGAGGGATGACATGCCAAGTTCTGAAAGAAAAACCAAAACCTGTCAACCAAGAATTGTGTATCAAAACTATCTTTCAGAAATCAAGGCCAAATGAGGAGGAATAGGGTTGGATAGGAGTAACAATTCCATGTTTCACTGGAATTAAATTACTACAAAGCTGAAGTAGATTCTAATAAGATATATATGTAAAGGACTAAAGTGAGCATTAAGGAAATAATTTAAAAATATATACTGAAAAAAATCATTAAAGGAATTAAAATATTGCAAGTTGGGCATGGAGGCACACGCCTGTAATCCCAGCACTTGGGAGGCTGAGGCAGGAGTATCGCAAGTTCAAAGCCAGCCTCAGCAATGGTGAGGCACTCAGCAACTCAGTGAGACCCTGTCTCTAATAAAATACAAAAAAGGGCTGGGGATGTGGCCCAGTGGTCGAGTGCCCCTGAGTTCAATCCCCAGTTCCAAAAAGGGGGGAAAAAAGTAGTTAAAATATTGCACAAGAAGGCTGGGGTCATGGCTCAGCCATAGAGCACTTGCCTAACGTGTGCAGCCCAGGTTCGATCCTCAGCACCATGTAAAAATAAAGGCATTGTGTACAACTAAAACAAATAAATATTTTTTTAAAATTGTACAAGAAAATGTTTCCTTAATACAAAAGAAACTAAAAAAGAGGAGCAAAGATAAATGAGATGTGGAAAGCAAAAAGATATATAACATATACATTATATATAAGCATATATATGTATACGTATATACATATATAACAATAGTACCATTAAATGTGAATGGATTAAACAATCATGAGGCAAAAAATTGCCAGACTAGTTTTAAAACACAAGATCCGACTATTCGCCATCCACAGGAAACTACTTTAGATTCAAAAATAAAAGTATAAATGATGGACTCCACAGCTGCTGCCACGGGCAGGCCCAGGAACAGGCCCCAGGCTCAGTTGCTAGTGAGACCCCTGCTCTGTCTGTTCACTCCGCAGCTGCTGGTCGGTCCAGGAGCAGCCTACAGGTCCAAAAGCAGGCCCGGGGCAGAGGAAGGCTACTGCTGCTGGCCAGGACAACCCCTGTTTCACCTGGCCACTCTGCAGCCACCAGCAGGCCCAGGAGCAGGACCTGGGCCCAGGAACAGGGAGTATTACATAGGGAGGCTTATCTCTTATTTCTCCTACTAACACCCAAATTCTATGATTACCCTCTCACTAGTCAAATAATCTAATACCTCTACTTTCCCACATCCTACCTCACAAACGTCTTAGCCTACCCGTAAGTCCCCCTTCTATCATTAGAAACTGTAAATCACCACATAAACATACTGACTAAATAGCAGAAGATAACTGATCCCATCATTTCTGTTTGAAGTGACAAAACCATAAATATAAAAATAGAAGCTAACTGATGTATAGCAACACGTTGGGTACGTTGGATGCTGTAATATTGATCTTTCCCTTAAAGGTGAGGTATTGGGTAACCTGTAGGGACACTATAAGACAATAGGGCAGAAGCCGTAATACCTCAGACTTACACTGCAAGAGAGAAAAACACATAGACATCATGAAAAAACAAGGGAGGAAAATGCCCAAAACAAACCAAGATATGACATCAATAGAATCCACAGAAAGCATAGTAGGTGAAATGTCAGAGAAGGAGTCCTGAATACACATAATTAAAATGATTTGGGATTTTAAAAATGACCTAAGTGAGAAGATACAGGCAAAAATTGATCTTTCAACAAAGAGATAAGAGATCAAATACAGGCAGCAAAAGATTACTTCAAGAAATAGAGTCTGAGAAAAAAAAACAAACAGAAATACTTGAAATGAAAGAAACAATAAGCCATTTAAAAAACACAATAAATAGCATCACCAACAGATTGGATCACTTGGAAGACAGGACCTCAGACAATGAGGACAAAATATATAATATTGAACATAAAGTTGACCTCACAGTGAAGATGGTAAGAAACCATGAACAGAATGTCCAAGAATTATGGAATACCATCAAAAGACCGAATATATGATTTATTGGAATAGAGGAAGGTGCAGAAATCAAACCAAAGGAATGCAAAATCTCTTCAATGAAATAATATTAGAAAATTCCCCAAGCAAGAAGAATGAATTTGAAAACCAAATATAAGAGGCCTATAGGGCGCCAAATGTACAAAATTACAACAGATCTACACCAAGGCATATTATAATGAAAATGCTTAGTATACAAAATAAGGATAGAATTTTAAAGGCTGCAAGAGAGAAAAATCAGATTACCTATGAGGAAAAACCAATTCACATCTCAGCAGATTTTTCAACCCAGACCCTCAAAGCCAGGAGATCCTAAAACAACATATACCAGGCTCTAAAAGATAAGGAATGCCAACCAAGAATCTTATATCCAGCAAAATTAAGCTTTAGATTTGATGATGAAATAAAAACCTTCCATGATAAACAAAAGCTAAAAGAATTTACAAAAAAGCCTGCACTACAGAACATTCTTGGCAAAATATTCCACAAGGAGGAAATGAAAAATAACAATGAAAATCTGCAAAGGGAAGAACTACAATAAAGGAAAAACCAACCAAAGGAGAAACCAAGACAAGCTAAATACCAAAAATTTTAAAAAAAGACAAATCATGTCTCAATAATAACCCTGAAAGATAATGGCCTAAACTCACCAATTAAAAGACATAGGCTGACAGATTGAATTAAAAAAAAAAAAAAAAAAAGCCAGGCGTGGTGGCGCACGCCTGTAATCCCAGCATTTGGGAGGCTGAGGCAGGAGGATTGCGAGTTCAAAGCCAGCCTCAGTGATGGCGAGGCACTTAGCAACTCAGTGAGACCCTGTCTCTAATAAAATACAAAAAGAAAAAAAAGGGGGGGGGCTGGGGATGTGGCTCAGTGGTTGAGTGCCCCTGAGTTCAATCCCCAGTACCAAAAAAAAAAAGACCCAACAATATGCTGCCTTCAAGAGATGCATCTCATAGGAAAAGACACCCACAGACTGAAGGTGAAAGGATGGGATAAAATATACCATTCACATGGTCTACGTAAGCAAGCAGGGGTTTCCATCCTCATATCAAATAAAGTAGACTTTAAGCCAAAGTTAATCAAAAGAGATAAAGATGGACATTTCATACTGCTAAAGGGAATCAACAAGAAATAACTGTTGTAAATATATTTGCCCCAAATAATGGAGCATCTATGTTCATCAATCAAACACTTCTAATTTCAAGAGTCAAATAGACCACAACACAATAATTCTGGGTGACTTTAACACACCTCTTTCACCACTGGATAGATCTTCCAAACAAAAGCTAAACAGAGAAACTATAGAACTCAATGATACAATCAATGACTTAGACTTAACTGACGTATGTAGAGAGTATATTATCCGTCAATGAGCCAATACACTTTCTTCTCAGCAGCACATGGATCATTCTAAAATAGACCATATATTATGCCATAAAGCAACTCTAAGCAAATATAAAAAAGTAGAGATACTACCCTTCATTCTATCAGATCATAATGGGATAAAATTAGAAATCAAGGGGCTGGGGTTGTGGCTCAGCAGTAGAGCGCTCGCCTAGCACATGCGTGGCCTGGGTTCGATCCTCAGCACCATGTAAAAATAAAGACATTGTGTACAACTAAAACAAATAAATAAAAATATTTTTTAAAAAAATTAGAAATCAAGCCAGGCGTCATGGCGCACGCCTGTAATCCCAGCACTTGGGAGGCTAAGGCAGGAGGATCATGAGTTCAAAGCCAGCCTCAGCAATGGTGAGGCACTTAGCAACTCAGTGAGACCCTGTTTCTAATAAAATACCAAAAAAAAGGGGGGGCTGGGGATGTGACCCAGGGGTTGAGTGCCCCTGAGCTCAATCCCCAGTACCAAAAAAAAAAAAAAAAAAAAAATTAGAAATCAATGATAAAATAAGAAACAAAAGCTACTCCAACACCTGGATACTAAATAACATGCTACTGAATGAACAGTGGGTTGCAGAAGACATTAAGGAGATTTAAAAATTCTTAGAGGTAAATGAGAACACCAATACAACATATCGAAATCTCTGGGACACTATGAAGGCAGTATTAAGAGGAAAGTTCATTGCATGGAGTTCATTTCTTCAAAGAAGAAAAAGTCAATAAATGAACTAACATTTTACCTCAAAGCCCTAGAAAAAGGAAGAACAAATCAACCCCAAAAGCAGTAGAAGACAGGAAATAAATTAAAATTAGACCTGAAATCAATGAAATTCAAACAAACAAACAAACAAAAACAATTTAAAAAATTGACAGAACAAAAAGTTGATTCTTTGAAAAAATAAATAAAATTGATAAACCATTAGCTATGCTAACTAAGAAAGGGAGAGAAAAAACTCAAATTACCAATATCTGTGATGAAAAAGGAAATATCACAATGGACACTACAGAAATACAGAAGATAATTAGAAATTATTTTGAAAATTTATACTCCCAATAAAATAGAAAATAACAAAGGCATCGACAAATTTCTAGAAACGTACAATATGTCCAAACTAAATCAGGATTATATACACAATCAATTTCAAGCAAAGAAATAGAGGATGCCATCAAAAACCTACCAATCAAGAAGAGCCCAGGACCGGATGGATACACAGCCAAGTTCAACAAGAACTTTAAAGAAGAACTAACACCAATACTTCTCAAACTATTTCATGAAATAGAAAAAGAGGGAACACTTCCAGTCTCATTCTATGAGGCCAATATCACCCTGATTCCAACCAGGCAGATACAAATCAAAGAAAGAAAACTTTAGACCAATATCTCTAATGAATATAGATGCAAAAATTCTCAATAAAATTCTGGCAAATTAAATACAGAACATATAAAAAAGATAGTGCATCATGATCAAGTGGGGTTCATTCCAGGGATGCAAGGTTGGTTCAGCATAAGAAAATCAACAAATGTAATTCATCACATCAATAGACTCAAAGATAAAAATCATACGATCATCTCAATAGATGCAGAGAAAGCATTTGACAAACTACAGCACCCCTTCATGTTCAAAACGCTAGAAAAAATAGGGATAACAGGAACATACCTCAACGTCATAAAGGCCATCTATGCTAAGCCCCAGGCCAATATCATCCTAAATGGAGAAAATTTGAAAGCATTCCCTCTAAAAACTGGAACAAGACAGGGATGCTCTATTTTACCACTCCTATTTAACATAGTTCTTGAAACCCTAGCCAGAGCAACTAACAGATGAAAGAAATTAAAAGGATATGGATAGGAAAAGAAGAACTCAAATTATCACTATTTGCAGATGATATGATTCTATACATAGAAGATCAAAGAAACTCCACCAGAAATCTTCTAGAACTAATAAATGAATTCAGCAAAGTAGCTGGATATAAAATCAAGACACAAAAATCAAAGGCATTTCTGTACATCAGTGACAAATCCACAGAAAGAGAAACTAGGAAAACCACCCCTTTACTATATAGCCTCAAAAAAAAAAAAAAAAAAAAAAAAAAAAACTTGGGAATCAACTTAATAAAAGAAGTGAAAGACCTCTACAATGAAAACTACAGCTCGCTAAAGAAAGAAATTAAAGAAGATCTTAGAATATGGAAAGTTCTACCTTGCTCATGGATAGGTAGAATTAATATTGTCAAAATGACCATTCTTCCAAAAGCACTATACAGTTTCAATGCAATCCCAATCAAAATCCCAATATCATTCCTCATAGAAATAGAAAAGCAATCATGAAATTCATCTGGAAAAATAAGACACCCAGAGTAGCCAAAGCAATTCTTAGCAAGAAAAGTGAAGTTGGTGGCATTACTATTCCAGACCTTAAATTGTACTACAAAGCAATAGCCACTAAAACAGCATGGTATTGGCACCAAAATAGACCAGTAGACCAATGGTACAGAATAGAAGACACAGAGACTAACCCACACATCTACAATTATCTTATCTTAGACAAAGGTGCCAAAAACATACATTGGAGAAAAGACAGCCTCTTCAACAAATGGTGTTGGGAAAATTAGAAATCCTCATGTAATAAAATGAAATTAAACCTTATCTCTCTCCATGCACAAAACTCAACTCAAAGTGGATCAAGGACCTAGGAATTAAACCAGAGACCTTGCACCTAATAGAAGAAAAAGTAGGCCCAAATCTCCATCATGTTAGATTAGGCCCCAACTTCCTCAATAAGATCCCTGTAGCACAAGAATTAAAAACAAGAATTAGTAAATGGGATAGATTCAAACTAAAAAGCTTCTTCTCAGCAAAAGAAACAATCAGGGAGGTGAATAGAGAACCTACAGAATGGGAGCAAAGCCCGGCACGGTGGCGCACGCCTGTAATCCCAGCTCGTGAACCAGAGGAAGGAAGGAATCTAGACTTTGGGACTGGCACTAGAGGGTTTGAGAAACGGCTCCCTCAAGGTTACAAATGAATTATGACTCTTTTGACAGGGCACTGCTGGAGTATAGCCTTTGTATCCTTCTTAAAGAACACAGTTACCCTGGCAGTGAGGATCGCAGCCTCAGGGACAGGAATCCACAGTGTATTCTCCTTTGCTAGCAAAGCAATAAAACTTCTCTTTTTCTTTTTCTCAAAACATTGTCCTATGTGTTGGATAGGCACTGGAGACAAGGACAGAGCTTTCAGTAACAGACATACCTAAGACTGTACCTAAGACTGGGCGTGTAGCTCAGTGGTAGAACATAGTATGCATAAATCCCTGGATTCAATCCCCAGCATTAGAAAAAACGACTAAGAATATGAAAGATTGGGAATATTTTAATAAGTAATTTACTAAACAACAAGCTTCAGATAATCGGAAAATAATTGGAGAAATTCTAGTCAAACGTTTTTGGAAGTATTAATATATTTTGGAAGTATTAATATCCCCTGGGCTGGGGATATAGCTCAGTTGGTAGAGTGTAGAGTGATTGCCTCACATGCACAAGGCCCTGGGTTCAATCCCCAGGACTACCACCAAAAAAAAAAAAAAAAAAAAAAAATATATATATATATATATATATATATATATATATATATATGTAAAAGTAAGTAAGTCAACAAAGATAGAAGAGTAGGCAGGTGCAATGGCCAATCCCTCAGCCCTCTGAAATATTGAAAAATCAAGCAAAAGTTCCCAGAAGCAACAGATGTTGCAACCCTGGAAAACAGTCAAAGGTTTACAGCAACAAAGCAAAGGCTGACTCAAGAAAGGCAATGTCAAAACAGTAGGGCAGCTTTACACCATTTTAACTTGCCCTTGCCTCACATCTTCCCCAGCTCAGTAGTGTCCTTAAAGACAATCAGTGTGTTTCCCAGTGGGGAACTGCAGTCCTTGGTGCTGGAAGGAGCTGGGCAGACCTTATTTATAAGAAACCATCAGTTCTAATGTGTCTGGTGGCTACCTGAAGGGCTGAGGCAAGGAGCTTGTCTTTGTTTTGCAAAACTCTCTCATGGCAGATACTGTAATTGGATCTTAGATGTCCACAGCTCGGCCAAGCACCCAAGCACAGAACAAGTGCCCCAGCGCAGAGCCAGTCTGCAAAGACTGACAAAGGCATTTATCTTCCGCCACCTCTGTGCTTTCTCCCTCCCTCCCCCGCCCCTCTTAATGCTAGCTGTATTCAAGCTAGAGACATAATCAAGGTGACACTTCATATGACAGAGAATACAGCCTTCACAGAAACAGATCAGAAACATCAATAAACAAGCTAAATGGCAATGGCATACACACCAAGCAACAAAACATGAAACCTGATTTTCAATATGGGTATCTTTTAATATTAAAAATGTCCAACTTTCAACAAAAAAATTATAAAACATGAAAAGAAGCAATGACTTATTCACAGAAGAAACTGTCTGTAAGGGAGTCCAGTCATTGGACTTGCTAAACAAAACTTTAAGTCAATGTTCTCAATATGCTAAAAGACTTCAAATAAGACATGGCCAAAAAAACTAAAGGAGTCCTGGAATCCAAACCAGGGCCTTCTGCCTGCTGAGCACATACCACACCCCAGCCCAGCCCGTTGACTGTTGACAAAGGTGTCAAGGGTGTTAAATTGGTTTGGTTTAAAGCTGCTTCCATACATGTTTTAAATTTGGACTAAGTGTGTCTCCATACACAGCAAAATGCAACCTAACTTTATGTGCAAACAGACTATAACCTACTCTTATAACAAGTAGCTAAGTCTCAGTCAATAACAGGCAGCAGACTGTTCAAACCATTTTCAGATGAGATGGATGTCAGTTGTAACCAGTTGTGCTATCTCTGCACCTCACTTCCATTTACTGTACATCTCTTCCTTTACTCTGGTTATAAATGTGTTGTGGGACTAAACATTTCAAGCCATCTTTGGCTCAGCATGCTGCCTGATTGTTTCTTTTTTAATATTTATTTATTTGCTTTAGTTGTACACAATGCCGTTATTTTTACGTGGTGCTGAGAATGGAACCTGGGCCATGCATTTGCTAGGCGAGCGCTCTACTGCTGAGCCCACAACCCCAGCCCTGCTGCCTGATTATTGAATCACAAATAAAGTCAATTTAGATCTGCAAAACCAGATTTGTTGTCATTTTCTCTTTTAACAAATTTTAACATTCAGCTGAGCACAGTGGTGCAGGCCTATAATCCCAGCAATTGGGGAGGCTGAGGCAGGGAATCACAAGTTTGAAGTTGGCCTGGGCAACTTAGTGAGACCCTGTCTCAAAATAAAAAACAAAAAGGACTGTGGACATACTTCACTGTTAGGGCACATCTGTATTCAATTCCCACTAATACATATGGAGAGAGATAGAGATAGAGAGACAGAGACATAGAAACAGAGAGACAGAGAGAAGGAGAGAGATAAATCCCAAAAACCAAAGTATTCAATTGGGCAAAGAATAGTCTTCAACAAATGGCTCTGGGATAACTAGATATCGACATACAAAAGAATGAACTTGGACACTTACTTCACACACTGCATAAAAAGTAATTCAAAATGAACAAACTACCTAAATATAGGAGCTAAAATATAAAACTCTTAAAAGAAAAAAAAAGCTGAATCTTCATGATCTTGGATTTGGCAATGACATCAAATACATGAGCAACAAAAGAAAAAATGGTACATCGAATTTCATCAAATTAAAAACTGTTGTGCATCAGCATAACAGGAATTAGAAGCTGTGTTTGGTAAAAGCACTGACTCTTCACTTGGGCCTGCAGATGCCCAACGGGCAGCTGAAAGCAGGATAAAGCTTGACATCTCTGCCTTCATTTTGCAGCTGCCTATTGCTCTGAGTCATTTCCCCCTGCATCACCCTAGATTCCAAGAACAAAAGGTCTGATGGGTAAACATTTGTGATGCAATGAAACTCCCCAGCCGCCAGGTAACAGCTATTTTCTTATTGCAGACAAGGCCTTGCCTGACCAATCTTGAGATAATGATCAGCAAGACCAGTTTCACTCTGCATAAACTATCCAGTGAGCTGTGTACTTCTGACTATCCAAAACTGCTTGACTATGCATACTTCTGCCTGCCCTGGTCTATTTACTCTGGGAGAACATGTCAGTCCTCCTGAAGACAGGGGTGAGGAGGCTGGTCCCTTGTCTTCCTGGTGTAACTACACTCATTCAAGTTCCTTTCCTGCCATCACCATTCCTTGTCTCTTGGACTAGCATCTTGAGATGGATGACACCCTGGGAGCTGGGACTTTCACCCTAAAACTCTGGTTAAGAAAAAAAAAAGGACATAATCAAGAAAGTGAAAAGAGAGTCTATCCAATGATAAAAGTGTTTCCAAGTCATATATCTGACAAGTGTCTAATATCCAGAATATATAAGTACACTTACAACATAGGAACAAAAAACAAAGACAACTTTAGAATGGGAAAAAGATTTGAATACAGATTTCCCCAAAGAAAGTATACAAATGGACAACAGGTATGTGAAAAGGCTCAACATCAATCAGGTACAGTGGCACATGCCTGTAATCCCAGCAATTTGGAAGGCTGAGGCAGGAGGATCACAACTTTGAGGCCAGTGTGGGCAATTTAGTGAGATGCTGTCTCAAAATAAGAAATAAAAAGGGTTGGGGATATAGTTCAGTGATAGAACACCCCTGGGTTAAGTCCCCAGTATTGCAAAAAAAAAAATTTTTTTTTTTCATTACTATTAGCCATTAGAGAAATGTGAAATAAAGCGTATACAGCTTCATACCTACTAGGTTGGTGGTTATGATTTTATAAAATGAAAAATAATTACTGTTAGATGTAAGAGCCTTAATGAGGAGGTAGCTAAGATGGTGGCTGGCTGAGATCAAAAGAGGAGGCATTTAACTGTTTTCTCCTGACCTTATTGTAATCAACTAAGAATCTTTCTGTGCCCGTGAACACTGTGTGACGTACCTGTAAGTTGAGCTTGTGACACGTGTATACTTGTTAAGGTGAAGAGTATTTAACCAGGTAGAGTTGGAGATGGTTGTTGTTGGAGTTGGAGTTGGAGAGAGAAGTCAGCAGAGAAGCAAGAATAAAGAACCTACTCATTTCCAGTCTGCCTCCGAATTCTTTCCTGTGGTATCGTTGCTGCAGGCGGCAAACAAGTGGTGGCCCGTATGGGGAGTTTGAAATCGGCACAGTAAGAAAACAATTTTGAAAATGGGCTCAAAAGTGACAAAAATCCAAGCTGATAAAGCTATTCAAGATTTATTAGAGATAGCTGAAGGATACATGCTCTCAATTGAACCTGGGACTCAGGATGTTACTACCAGTGAGAGTAGTAGTAATGAGGATTCAAGTAAAAGTGATTATGAAAGCATAGCCTCCACTGAGTCATTTAGGACCAGTAAGGATAGTAGCAAAAGGAAATTAAGGAGGACCAAGATAAGGGACCGTCAAGTGGAGGAACCACTTGTGCCCTCTGCTCCCCCATGGGTTGAATCAATTACAGAAACTATGAACGGTCTTTCTGAGTGCTTGCTTGCCCTCGAGTGTCAAAACTCGCAGGGACATTGGGATCTGCCAATATTTGAAAATGAAAATGAGCAAAGGTATCATCAACCTTTAGATTTTAAAACTATAAAAAATTTTAAAGAAGCAACAATGACATATGGACCCCAAGCTCCTTTTACCATAAGTATGCTTGAAGCCCTTAATACCTTGAATTTAACTCCTTCAGATTGGAAAGGCTTATGAAAGGCAGTATTGAGCGGGGGACAATACTTGCTTTGGAGGTCTCAATTCCAAGAGTTCTGTATTGATACAGCTAGAAGAAACGCAACTGCAGAATTTCCAGACCGTAACGTAGTCATGTTAACTGGAGAAGGGCAATTTGCTGATTTACAGGTTCAGATTCAGTATGATCCTGGAGTTTACGCTCAAATATACGCCGCAGCTGTTAGGGCATGGAAAACTTTACAAGGAACTGGTGACTTACAGGGTAGCTTGTCTAAAGTAATTCAGGGACCTAATGAGCCATATGCTGACTTTGCTGATCGATTTTTGAGAACTGCAGGTAGAGTGTTTGGAGACGTTGATCAAGCCAGGCCATTAGTCGTTCAGCTGGCATATGAAAATGCCGACAAATATTGTCAAGACGCTATCAGACCTTGGAAATCTAAAAGGGACCTTTCTGTATATATAAGGCTATGCAAGGACATAAATGATGCCTTTGTTACAGGAAATGTAATCGCAGCAGCCATGAGATGTGCTTCTCCTCAAAATTTTACAAGAAGGGCTCAACCTAAAAATTATTATAGTCAATCAGGTTATTTTAGAAAACAATATCCCCAAAGAAGGCAAGAGACAATAGAAATAAGACCAAGCTCATATCATGCTCCAGGCCACTGCCCCAGGTGTAAAAAAGAACATCATTGGGCTAATAAATGCAGATCCAAAACTGATGTTTATGGTAACATTTTGTCTGGCAATTCAAAAAATGGGGCACAGGGCCCAATGCCCCGGGGCCCACAAATATACAAGGCATTAGAGGAGGAGTATCCTCAAACATCCATCCAGATGATTCCTCGACACAATCCCTCCTACCCATTTACTCCCTTGTCAGAGGGACAAGAGGAAGTGCAGGACTAGACCACTGTTCCACTGCCCAAATAGTGCTAACACCTGAAATGGGGGTTCAACTGATTCCCACGGGAGTCAGGGGACCTCTTCCCTTAGGGACTGTAGGACTTACTCTCGGGAGAAGTTCTAAAAGCTTATCAGGTTTTCAAGTGACTCCAGGTATAATAGACTCAGACTACAAAGGAGAAATTAAGATTATGCTTAGTTTACCTCGAGGCATTTGCTCTGTTAACCAAGGTGATAGAATTGCTCAGCTGCTTCTCCTTCCCAGTTTACATGACTCATTTAAGAGTATGCCTCAAAATAGGAACAATAGGGGATTTCGTTCCACTGGCTCAGGACCTATGGCTTGCTGGGTTCAGGATTGTTCACAGAGGCCTATGTGCAAAATAAAAATTCAAGAAATAGAGATGGAGGGGTTGATTGACACTGGGGCTGACTCTTCCATCATCAACCTACGACAATAGCCCAAGCATTGGCCTCTGCAGAAGGCTTCAAATAGTTTGAGAGGCTTGGGATATTCTAATAGCCCAGAACAAAGTGCAACAGTTTTAAAATGGGAGGATGATGAAGGGCATCAAGGAACATTTCAGCCTTATGTTTTGTCCAGCTTGCCAGTTACCTTATGGGGAAGAGATGTTTTACAACAAATGGGAATACGTCTCACAACCAAGCCTGCAGGTGTTACAAAAGGAAATCATCACTGAAAAGGTAAAGGATATTTTTTTAGGGGCCACTGAGAAAACAATTTTGAAAATACCATGGCTTTCTGATAAGCCAGTTTGGGTCCCTCAGCGGCCCCTATCTAGACAGAAATTACAAGCAGCCCACCTACTAATCCAAGAACAACTAGAAGCAGGACATATCGAACCTTCCACCTCTCCCTGGAATTCCCCCATATTTGTGATTAGGAAAAAATCAGGAAAATGACGATTGTTACATGATCTTAGAAAAATCAATAAAACCATGCAAATTATGGGCCCTACTCAACCTGGACTTCCTAATCCTGTAGCTATTCCTAAAAATTTCCATCTTACAACTCTTGATATAAAGGATTGTTTTTTTTCTATTCCTTTACATCCTCTGGATGCCCCCAGGTTTGCTTTTTCAGTTCCTTCTATTAACAATAATGGACCTGATCAAAGATTTCAGTGGAAAGTTTTACCCCAGGGTATGGCTAATAGCCCCACTATGTGTCAAATCTCTGTAGATAAAGTTATTCAGCCTATCAAGAACAAATACCCAGAGCTTATGTGCCTCCATTATATGGATGACGTTTTGCTTGCTCATCCTAATCAAGAAGTCTTATTCACCATAGTTAGCAATATATCAGAAAACTTGAAATGATATGGACTAAACATTGCTGAAGAAAAGGTTCAAACTAGATCTCCAATATTATATCTAGGATTCCAAATTATGGATACTTTTATTAGGCCTCAAAAAATCTTATTAAATAAGGAACATCTAGCTACTCTTAATGATTTTCAAAAATTGCTGGGAGACATTAATTGGCTTCTCCCTACACTAGGCCTCACTACTGGCCAATTAAAACCCTTATTTGATATCCTTCGTGGGAACCCTGATCCATCTTCACCACGAACATTGACTCCTGATGCTAGGAAAGCTTTAAAGTTGGTAGAAAAGGCCATTGAAGGATCCCATTGTGATAAAATTGATTTTACTCGACTGCTGATATTGATCATTATTTCTTCACAATATAAACCCACAGGAGTATTTTGGCAACAAGGGCCTTTATTATGGATACATTTGCCTGTCTCTCCTAAAAGTAAAATTGAGTCTTATACCTCCATGGTGGCTAAACTTATTCTTCGAGGACTTAAGACTTCTACTAAAATATTTGGCATTCACCCTGCTACTATTATTACTCCCTATTCATCATCACAGGTTGAATATTTATGCTTCAATGATAATGATTGGGCTATAGCAAGATGCTCTACTTCTGCAAATTTTGATAACCATCTTCCTAAGTCTCCTATACTATCTTTTTCTATCAATCATCCCATTATATTTCCACAGGTAATAAAAAATCAACCTATTCCTAAGGCATTAAATGTATTTACAGATGGGTCCTCTAACAGCACTGCTGCAGTAGTCACTCAAAAAGAAAATATGATTCATATTACTGCCCATAAATCAGCTCAATTGGTAGAGCTAGACACTGTTATTATAGCTCTTGAAAGTTTTAGAAAACAGCCCATTAATATTTTTTCAGACAGCCACTATATTGTACATGCTGTCCCTAAATTAGAGTTAGCAGGTCCAATAGCACCTCATACTCCAGCCTTTAAATTGTTTTTTCAAATTCAAAACCTTCTATGGGAACGTAAAGAACCTTTGTTTATTGGACATATCAGAGCTCATACGAATTTGCCTGGTCCTCTCCATGAAGGCAATCAAAAGGCCAATGCCCTCACTCAAACAATCTTTATATTTTCAGCAGTCCAACAAGCTACCTTGTTCCATTCTCAATTTCATGTTAATAGTACTACTTTACAACATAGTTTCAAAATAACTAAAGATCAAGCTCGAACAATTGTGAAGGCTTGTCAATCTTGTGTGACACATTTGCCCAATCCACATTATGGGGTTAACCCAAGAGGATTAATGCCCAATCATTTGTGGCAGATGGATGTCCTCATGAGCCAAGTTTTGGAAAATTGCGATTTATTCATCTGACCATAGATACATGCTCAGGCATGATTTTTGCTTCCTTACATGCTGGAGAAAAGTTAAAGATGTTACATCTCATTGTTTACAAGCTTTTGCTGCATTGGGCATTCCCAAAATGCTTAAAACAGACAATGGCCCTACATATATGTCCTCATCTTTCAGTTTTGCGTAAAATTCGGTATACTTCATAAGACTGGTATTCCGTATAATCCTCAAGGCCAAGGCATAATTGAACGAGCTAATCGCACACTCAAACTTATGCTTTTGAAACAAAAAGAAGGAAATTAGACAAATCCTAAAGATAGATTAGCCATTTCCCTTTTTACTTTAAATTTTTTAACTTTGGATTCCAAAGGATATTCTGCTGGAGACAGACACTGGGATCCACATCAACAACATAAACCTTTGGTTTACTGGAAGGATGTACTTTCAGGCACATGGAAGGGCCCAGACCCAGTATTAATTTGGGGGAGAGGATCTGTTTGTGTTTTTCCACGAGTCCTCGCCGGTATGGATACCATCAAGATTAATAAAACAAGTGCCGAATCAAAAGGGCCAAGATGAAGTTGTTGTGGAATGATTTCCTTAAAAGAGGTATCAATCTGCGCACCTGCGTGAGTTTGTCTCTTTTCTGACAAGGGAACCTCATCTTTGCCTTTTCAGCTAAGAAACTTTAAAGCTGCGTGCTTTTTTCCTTCAATAAATTCACAACTTAAGTCTCATTCCTCCCAGCCGGGATGAGAGGATCTCTCTTTAGTGTGCGCACAATTGTGTTTTTCTTTTTTATATATGTCTTTATGTCTGTGCGTTTGTCCAGATTTCATGTAAATGTGACGTCACAAATAACAAAAACCAAGCGCTCATGAAAATTAATATAAAAATAATGGATCCTGGGGCTGGGGTTGGGCTCAGCGGTAGAGCACGCACCTCGCACGTGCGCGGCCCGGGTTCGATCCTCAGCACCACGTAAACATAAATGCATTGCATTGTGTACAACTAAAGCAAATAAATAAATATTTTAAAAAATGGATCCAAATAACCTTAATTCATTTAAGTTAAAAATATTCAAATTGAGTAAACAAATAAAAAATGAAGGTACTTTCAAACTTAATTTATAAGTATCTCTAGGACTTCTCTTCAGCAAGGAATATGACTAATACTGTTCAACCTAATATTTTGGTATTTGACATGGGATTGTTTATCTGTAATTAACTTTATTTGTTAAACAGCTGATTAATTTAAATTGTTTCAATAGGTATATTCATAAAAGGTTGCTGTATATGCAGAGGCTCAAAAGTTCCAGCTAACAAAATATTTTTCTAAAATGCTCTTAGCCTTTCTTTAATCTATCTTAAATGTAATATTTTGTCAGCTAAATACTCTGTCTTTCTTTAATCCGTTCTGAATGTGATAGTTTTGCCAGCTAATGTTTGTGGGAGCTCAAGCAGCAATGTATGTGAGCAGAGATCAACTTCAGATACCTGACCTAAGATCTAATAATTCTATTTTTTAGTTTGAATTGCTCTCCTACAACTCGCTTCTTGACTCAGTGCTGGAATGGCACTGCCTTTCCTCTAATGATTGTTGTTTGAGTTTCTAGGTACATTCCTATGCCAGTCTTAGCGGGCCCTGAAGACTTGCCGGTGGCATTGTCTAGACGGCTGCTGCTGCTACAGCTACAGGGATCGCAATCGCTACAAGCATTCCTACTGCTCAAGCATTAAACAACCTCACCAGCAGCCTGGCCTCTGCTCTGCATGCACGGGGCCTCCTAGAATAACGTGTTACATTACACAGGACTATGTCTTGCGGGTATCCCTTTTCTTAAACTTGATAGGGCAGCTGATTTGTCTAGAGAACTCAGTATGTTACTTAATGGAACTTAGGGCACCTGATTTATCTAAAGAACTTAGTATGCCATTTAATGGAACTTGGCTCGTCAGCACAAAGCTTACCGCCTTAGAACTGGAGCAACTCCTCATGATTGGTTGGCTTGATTGGACGGCTGGTAGTCAATGACGGGAAAGTCTCATGTGGCTGACATATCAACCTAAGGCAGGAGTCAAGGGCACAGCCTTGATTATCCGATGACGGGTAAGAATGTTGGTTGCACATGTAGACACCTAAGACAGGCACAGTTGATCCTTTTGGTGAGGGTCATCACCCATCTATTTATTCCTCTTTTAAAACAAAAGGGGGGAAATGTAAGAGCCTTGATGAGGAGGTAGCTAAGATGGTGGCTGGCTGAGAGCCAAAGAGGAGGTGTTTAATTGTTTTCTCCTGACCTTAATGTGATCAACTAAGAATCTTTTTGTGCCCGTGAACACTGTGTGACGCACCTGTAAGTTGAGCTTGTGACATGTGTATACTTGTTAAGGTGAAGAGTATTTAACCAGGTAGGGCTGATGAGAGGGGTGGTTGGAGTTGGAGAGAGAATACAGAAGAGAAAGCAGAGAAGAAGCAAGAATAAAGAACCTACTCATTCCCAGTCTGCCTCTGATTTCTTTCCTGTGGTATCGTTGCTGCAGGCGGCAACAGCTGCAGGTGGCAACAGCTGCAGGCGGCAACAGGAGTAGTTACTCTCATATGGAACAAAGCCGACTTCAAACCAAAATTAATTAGAAAAGACAAAGAATGTCACTTCATACTGGTAAGGGCAACAATCCAAAGAGAAAATATAATGATAGTAAATATCTATGCCCCAGGCTGGGGTTGTGGCTCAGTGGTAGTGTACTCGTCTGGCATGTGTGAGGCTCTGGGTTCACTCCTCAGCACCACATAAAAATAAATAAATGAAATAAAGGTATTGTGTCCATCTACAACTAAAACATATTTTTAAAAAATCTATGCCCCAAATGTTGGTGCCCCAAATTGCAAATTAAAGCCTCAGATAGACCTCAGTACAGAATCACTGGCTGATTTCAACACACTTCTCTCACCAATATATAGATTGTCCAGACATAAACTGAGTAAATACTCATTGGATTTGAAAAATATCATAAACCAAATAGACTTAACAGGCATTTATAGAATATTTCATCCAACAACAGCTGAATAAGCTTTTTTCTCAGCCTCTTGTGGAATTTTCTCCAAAATGGATCATATTTTAGGCCACAAAGCAACACAGCAAATACAAAATAATTGATATAATTCCTTTCATCTTATAGATCATAACAGAATGAAATTAGCAGATAACACCAAAACACCCCACAGAAACTATATAAACTCCTGGAGATTAATAATATACCTTTGAATGCTAAATGGGTAATAGAATAAATCAGGGAAGAAATTTTTAAATTCTTTGAAACAAATGAGAATATTGATACAACATACCAGAACCCCTATGACACTGTAAAGAGAGTTCTAAGAGACAAGATCATAACTCTGAATGCCTACCTAGAAAATCATTAAAATTCCAAATAAAACAATGTAAAGATACATCACAAAGCCCTTGAAAAAGAGGAGTAAACCAATTCCAAAGTCAGTGAAAGGAAGGAAATGACTAAGATCAGAGCCAAAAGCAATGAAAATGAGAATAAAAAAAAATACAAAAGATCAATGCAATGAATTGGTTCTTTGAAAAGATAAACAAGATTGATAAGCTCTTAGCCGCACTGACCAAAAGAAAAAAGGAAAAGACCCAATTTAATAAAATTAGAAATGGAAAAGGAAAAATCACCACAGAAATCCAGAGGATCATTAGGGACTATTTTGGAAACTTATACTCCAAAAAATTGGAAAACCTAGATGAAATGAATACACTTTTTATACACATACCACCTGCCAGATTTAATCAATAGGATAAACCTAAACAGACCAATAACTCCCAATGAGATAGAAGCAGTAATAAAAAGTATTTAAAAAAAAAAAAAAAAAAAAGACCAGGACTAGATGAATTCTCAGCTGAATTCTACCAGAACTGCAAGGAAAAACTAATGACAATACTCCTCAAATTATTTCATGAACTAGAAAGCACTTACAAATTCATTCTATGAGGCCAGTATCACCCTCATACCAGAAACAGAAAAGAACACATCAGGAAAACAACAGACCAATATCCCCAATGAACTTAGATGTGAAGTCCTCAATAAAATATTACAAGAAGATTTTACATCAAGACCAAGTTGATTTTATCCCAGGAATACGAAAAAATGGTTTACTATATGGAAATCAATAGATGTAATTCATCACATAAATATAATTAAGGATGAAAATCACTTAGTTATCTCAATAGATGCAAAGAAAGCCTTCACCAAAATTTAGCACACATTCATGATAAAAACATTGAAGAAACTAGAGATAGAAAGAACCTACCTCAACATCATAAAGGCTATATGTGAAAAATCCAAAGCCAACTTCAGAGTCAATGTAAAAACTGAAAGAATTTTCTTTAAAATCTAGAGACAAGGATGTATCCTTGGACCACTCCTACTTAATATAGTACTAGAAAGTCTAGCCAGGGCAATTAGGCAAGAGAAGGAAATAAAAGGAATAAAAATAGGAAAGGAAGAAATCAAATTATCACTGTTTGTGGATGATGTGATCCTATACTTAGAAGATCCACCAAAAATACTACTAGAGCTAATAAACAAATTCAGCAAATTAGCAGGTTAAAAAAATCAACATAAAAAACTCAATAGCTTTTCAAAATACCAATTGTGAATCCGCTGAGAAAGAAATCAGGAAAACAATCCCATTTGTAATAGACTCAAAAAGAATCCTTAGCAATAAATATAACCAAGGAAGTGAAAGACTTCTACGCTTAAAAACTATACAACATTAAGAAAGAAATCGAAGAAGACCTCAGAAGATGGAAAGACCTCATATGTTCATGGATAAGTGTAAGATACCTGGTACTGAAACCCGGGAGGAAAACTCGGAGGCAGAGTAAAGATACTACTACTTTTACTTCTACTTTCTTAGAGAGAGCTTAGAGAGAGAAAGAAAGATTTTTAGCTTAGAGAGAGAAAGAAAGATAGAGAGAGCTTAGCTTAGAGAAAGATTATTTTTTAGAGCTTCTTTCTTCTTTCTTCCTCGGGAGCCTCGGCCTAACTCTGACCAGCAATTACTTCTACTTTCTTAGAGAGAGCTTAGAGAGAGAAAGAAAGATTTTTAGAGAGAAAGATTAGAGAGAGCTTTCTTCTTTCTTCTTTTCTTCTTAGCTTAGAGAGAGAGAAAGAAAGATAGAGAGAGCTTAGCTTACAGAAAGATTTTTTAGAGCTTCTTTCTTCTTTCTTCTTTCTTCCTCGGGAGCCTCGGCCTAACTCTGACCAGCAATTACTTCTTCTATCTGGTTTCTCTTCTGTAACCGCTCTGCCTACGTTCTGGCCGCTCTGATTCTTTTCTTCTCCGACCCGAACTCTTCTTCTGACCAACCGAGCGACTGCACGACTGACTGAATGAATTCTCCTTCTCCTAACTCCGACCACTTTCACCCGGTTATATACCTTTAGCTTTGCGGGTGCCTCACGTGCATTTACAGGTGCGTCACATACATATCAGGTGGAACTTATGGCTTCCAGCTAGCTGCAATAGCCCTTCCTAATTGGGGCTCCTTCATATTCCTCCCCTTTAGTTTAAAAGGTGCTTTAATTCTATTTTCTATATTTTATTTTCTCTATTTTCTTATATTTTCTTGTCCCTACCTAGCTTTTCACCTTTTGTTTTAAAAGGGTGGATATTTGAGCCCTTTTTGAGGAGGTGCTGCGGCTTTAAGGAAGCCTACTGCTGAGGAGCAGCTAACGCACTTTGTTAAGCACAACTGCATAAGCGGCTTTGACTCGCTAAGCTGCAGTTTGATGGGTTTTGCAGCTTCTCTGTGGCTTTTTTCTTTATGGCTTTTTTGCCAAAGCTCAATGGCTTTTTCTCTGCATGGTTTTCACTGTGCTTTTTAATTCTCTATTTTAAGCTCATGGCTTTTTTCTTTATGGCTTTCTTGCCAAAGCTCAATGGCTTTTTTACTTCTTTATGGCTTTTGGCCGGCTCACTTCGGCTTTTCGCTGGCTACTCTGCTTCGGCTTTTCACTGGCTACTCTGCTACGGCTTAATTCTTAACTGGCCTCAACTGAGTCAGAGGCTATGCTAACCGCAATAGCCCTTCCTAATTGGGGCTCCTTCAGATAAGCAGAATTAATATTGTTAAAATGGCCATACTCTGTTGGCTCTGATAGTGTTGAAAAACTAGTAAAGAGGGCTGGGGCTATGGCTCAGCAGTAGAGCACTTGTCTCGCATGTGTGAGGCCCTGGGTTCAATCCTCAGCACCACATAAGTAAAAATAAAAAGGTATTTTGTGTCCACCTACAACTAAAAAAATATTAAAAAAAAAAAAAAAAAAGAAAAGAAAACTAGTAAAGAGTAGCATGGTGGTTACCAGGAGCTGGTAGGAGGTGGGGAAGGGTTCTAAAGATGTTGGTCAAAGGATACAAAATTTCATTTAGACAGGAAGAATAAGATCAAGATATTCACACAATCTGGTGATTATAGTTAATAACAATGCATTGTATACTTTTTTGGGGGGAATAACAGAGTTCAATACCCAGGGGTGCTTGACCACTGAGTCACATTCCCAGCCCTTTTTGTTTTGAGACAGGGGCCATCTGGGTTGCTTGGGGCCTCACTAAATTGCTGAGGCTGACCTTGAACTGAACTTGTGATCCTCCTGCCTCAGCCTCTGGAGTTGTTGGGATTGCAGGTATGTGCTACCATGCCTGGATGCATTGTTTTCTTGAAAATTTCTAGGAGTAGATTTTAAGTGTTCTCACCACAAAAAATAAGCATGTGAGTAAGGCATATGTTAATTAGGTCAATTTAGCCACTCCACAATGTATACATATTTTAAAGCTTCATGTTGTACATGATAAATATGTGATTTTTATCAATTAAAATGTTAACTTAAAAAAAATGGCCATACTACTAAAAGCAATAAACAGATTCATTGCAATCTCCATCAAAATACCAATGACACTCTTCACAGAACTAGGGGGGAAAAGTCTTAAAATTCATTTGGAAGAATTAAAAAACAACAATATGCAAAGAAATTCTAAGCCAAAAAAAAAAAAAAAAAAAAAAAAAAAACAATGCTGGAGGCATTACAATACTTGACTTCAAATTATACTACAGAGCTATAGTAACAAAAACTGCATGGAAATATATGAAAAAATGTTCAACATCATTAGCAATTAGGGAAATACAAATCAAAACATATCACTCTAGTCAGAATGGCAGTCATCAAGAAGACAAACAATAAACTGCTGGAAAGGATGTGAAAAAAATGGAGCACTTTTATACTGTTGGTGGGATTGTAAATTAGTACAACCACTATGGAAATCAATATGTGAAGGAGCCCTAATCAAGGAGATAGCTAAAATTGCGGTTAGCTGAGAGCTATAAAAGATGTTCTAGTTTCCACCTGATATTCATACATTATTCAAAGAAACTTTGTATGCTCGTGAACACTGTGTGATGCACCTGTAAGCTCGAGCTGTTAAGCACTTGTCCTTGTTAAAGCTAAATGTATATAACCGGGTGAGGTTGGTTAGAGGGTGTGGGAAGAAGAAGGTTGCTGGTTGAAAGGAGTCAGAGCGGTTAGAGTTCGAGAGGTTGCTGAAGCCGGAGAGAGAAGAAGAATAAAAGACCTTTTTCATTTTCATCCTGCCTCCGAGTTTTCTCCCGCGGTGTCATAGCTGCAAGCAACAGCATCAGGCAGCGACAAATATGGAGGTTCCTCAAAAGATTGGGTGTGGGACCACCATATGACCCAGCTATAACATTCCTCAGTACTTATCCTGAAAAATTCAAGTCATCATCTATAGTGATACATGCATACCCATGTTTATAGCAGCACAATTCACAATAGCCAAACTACAGATTTATAGCCTACATGTCCATCAATGGCTGAATGGATAAAGAAAATGTAGTGTACATACATAATGGAGTCTTATTTGGCCATGAAGGAAAATGAAATTATGTCATTTGCAGAGAAATGGATAGAACTTGAGACCATTATGTTAAGCAAAATAAGCTAAAGCCAGAAGATCAAGGGTGATATGTTTTCTCTCATTTGTGAAAGCTAGAAAGGAAAAAGGAAAAGAAAGATGTGGGGAGAGGAATCTCATGAAAATCAGAAAGAGATCAGTAAAGGAAAGGGATCAGGGCGAAGAAAGAGAGGAGGGAAAGGGAAATACTGGGGAATGATATTGACCAAATTATATTGTTATATCATGAGCATATACAAATACATAAGAAATTCTACCATTATGTACAACTATAAAGCACCAATTTAAAAAATGGGAAAGAAGCTGGGCGCGGTGGCGCACACCTGTAATCCCAGCACTTGGGAGGCTGAGGCAGGAGGATCGTGAGTCCAAAGCCAGCCTCAGCAATGGCCAGGCACTTAGCAACTCAGTGAGACCCTGTCTCTAGTAAAATATAAAAAAGGGCTGGGGATGTGGCCCAGTAGTCCAGTGCCCCTGTGAAGGAGCCCTAATTAGGAAGGGCTGTTGTAGCTAGCTGGAAGCCATAAGTTCCACCTGATATGTATGTGACGCACCTGTAGGCACCCGCAAACCTGAAGGTATATAACCGGGTGAAAGCGGTCCAAGTTAGGAGAACGGAGAATTCAGTCAGTCGGGTAGTCACTCGGTCGGTCAGAAGAATCAGAGCGGCCAGAACGTAGGCAGAGCGGTTACAGAAGAGAAACCAGATAGAAGAAGTAATGACTGGTCAGAGTTAGGCCGAGGCTCCCAAGGAAGACAGAAGACAGAAGAAAGAAGAAGGAAGAAAGAAGAGAGAAGAAAGAAGCTCTAATCTTTCTCTAAGCTAAGCTCTATCTTAAGAAGACAAGAAGAAAAGCTCGCTCTAATCTTTCTCTCTAAAAATCTTTCTTTCCCTCTCTAAGCTCTAAGAAAGTAGAAGTAAAAGTAGTAAAAGCTTAACTCTGCCTCCGAGAGTTTTTCCTCCCGGTTTTCGGTACCAGGCAGCTTACACCCCTGAGTTCAATCCCTGCCACCAAAAAAAAAAAAAAAAAGGGGGGGGAAAAAAAAAAAGCCTGTTTCACTAGGTTGGCCTAGTGGGGTACTTCCAGAAACAATCATTTGTGACTTGAGGTGTTTTCTTCCCATGGCCTCTCAGCTTTCTTTTTTCTTTCTTTCTTTTCTTTCTTCCTTTCTTCCTTTCCTTCTTTCTTTCTTCATTGATATAGGGATGAACTCAGGGGAGCTTAACCACTGAGTCACATCCCCAACCTTTTTAGCATTTTTTATTTTGAGACACAGTCTCACTAAGTTGCTCAGAGCCTCAGTAAGTTTCCAAGGCTGACTTTGGACTTGCGATCCTCTTGCCTCAGCCTCCTGAGCCACTGGGACTACAGGCATGCATCACTGGGCCAGGCTTTAGCTCAATTTTAAATGAGCATTACAAGAATGTTTTTACTTGTATGTTCAATTTCCAAAGAACACTTGTATACTGCTGCTCAGAATATGAAGTATGCAGCTGCTGTGGAAACCAGTTGTGTGGGTGCTCAAAGAGCTAACCACTGTGCAGAAGGACAGTGTGCCCACACAAATGAATCCACAGGTGTGCGAGACAGCTTTCTGTCACTGTGACAAGATACCACACAACGTCAACTTAGAGGAGGGAAGCTTTAATTTGAACCACAGTTTCGAGGTTCCAGTGCATGGTCAGCTGACTCCACGTTGTTCTAGGCTGTGGTGAGTTGGAGCATCATGGTGGGAATGTGTGGTGGAGCAAAGATGCTCACCTCATGGCAACCAGGAAGGAGAGAGAGGTTGAGAGAGAGAGAGAGAGAGAGAGAGAGAGAGAGAGAGAGAGAGAGAGACTGTGTGTGTCCAGAGACAAGATATGCCCTTCAAAGTCATGCCTCCAGGGACACACTTTTTCCAGCCATGCCCCAACCTCCCAATAGTGCCACCAGCTGGGGACCAAGCCTTCAACACACGAGCCTTTAGGAAACATTCCAGACCCAAACGGTAACTCCAGATATGTACCCAAAGTAACGGAAGATGCACACCCTCCAAAAATACACGTACCCGCATGTTCACAGCAACACTATCAGTAACCGTAGAAACAACCCATGTATTCATCAACGGGTAAATGGGCAAATGAGTCGTGATGTAGACATAAAGCATATTTTTCAGTCACAAAATAAGTACAAATACATGCAACAGCATGATGAATCTCAAAAGCGTAATTCTAAGTGAAACTGATACAAAAGTCGCATGATTCCATTATGAAGTATCCAGGATAGGCAAATGCAGAGGAACATAAAGCAAGACTGGTGGTCACAAAGGGCTGGGGGAGAGGAGATTGGGGAAGTAACTACTAAATGTATGCGGGATTTCCTTTGGGAGTGATGAAAATGTCATAGAACTAAATGGAGATTCTGGTTGCACAACATTGTGAATTTGCTCACTGCCAGTAAACTTTAAAATGATCAGTTTTTATGATGTGTGAATTTCACCTCAGTTAAACAACAACTGCAGGAGCCCTGTTTGGGGATTGACTTGAATTGCAGTTGACTATGAGCCATGGAGATTTGGCCATTGTCGCCACCCGTAGTCTCACGGGATTTGTTGCGGGATCTCGAGTGACTTGGCCAAAATTGCTGATGGGGTCAGCGCCATTTTTAGTGGTGTGTTTGGCGTGTGTTAGTCGTTGTTAGAACCAGAGAGAAAAGTTATCAGAATAAAAAGCTGTTTGTCTCCAGTTTGCTTCTGAAGTTCTTCCCGCGGCTCCATTGCTCCAAGCGCTTCAGGCGGCTACAGGTGGCGGCCCGTACAGGGAACTTCGGAGCGGACAGGTAAGAACTGAAAGGTCTCTAAAGATGGGTTCGAATATAACTGAATCCCAAGTGATAGAGGCTATGCAAAGACTCCTTGATATACCTGACTCTGTTCTCAGTGAGGAGTATATAGACAAAAGTGAAAGTGATCAAAAAAGTGTAGATTCCACTGGGCCAACTGAGACCAGTAAAGAGAGTATTAGAAGAGACCCAAAAATGACAAAAATCCAAGCTATTAAAGCTATTCGGGAGTTATTGGCGAAAGCTGAAGGATACTTGCTCTCACTGGAACCTGGGCCTCAGGATATTGCTGTCAGTGAAATTAGCAGTGGTGAGGAAGCTAGTAAAAGTGATCCTGAGAAAATGAGGAAAAAGAAATTTAAAAAGACCGAGAAAAAGGTCCGTCAGGCAGAGGAGTCACTTGTGTCCTCTACTCCCCCATGGGTGGAATCCATTACAGAAAATATGAAGGGTATTACTAGGCATTTGCATACCCTAGAAACAAAAATAAAAAGTCTTTCTGATCGCTTATGCGCTCTCGAGGACAACTCACAGATACATTGGGAACCGCCAGCATTTGAAAAGAAAAATGGACAGAGTGTCCATCAGTCAGTAGATTTCAAAACAATAAAAAATCTCAAAGAGGCAGTAATGACTTATGGGCCCCAAGCTTCTTTCACGTTGAGTATGCTGGAGTCCCTTAACACCTTTAGCTTAACCCCCTCAGACTGGAAAAGTCTATGTAAAGCAACATTAAGCGGGGGGCAATTCTTGGTTTGGCGATCGCAATTCCAAGAACTTTGTATAGAAACGGCTAAAAGAAACGCGGCTGCAGGGTTTGAAGACTATAATATAGACATGCTCACAGGAGAAGGGCAATTCGCAGACTTACAGGCTCAAACAGATTATGACCCAGATATATATGCTCAGATAAATGCAGCTGCCTTAGAGGCATGGAAAACTGTACAAGGACCTGGGGATCTACAAGGTAGCTTGTCAAAAGTGATTCAAGGACCTAATGAGCCGTATGCCGACTTTGCTGATCGACTTTTGAGAACTGCAGGTAGTGTGTTTGCAGATGTTGACCAAGCTATGCCATTAGTTGTTCAATTAGCTTATGAAAATGCAAATAAATGGTGCCAAGCAGCCATCAGGCCATGGAGAACTAAAAAGGATCTTTCCGTATATATACAACTATGTAAAGATATAAATGACGCCTTTGTCACAGGAAATGTGATTGCAGCCTCAATGAGAGGTGCTTCCTCTCGAAATTTCACAAAGGCTAAACGTAGATATTATAATCAATCAGGATATTCCAGGCAAAATTATCATAATCAATCAGGCAATTCTAGGCAAAATCCCAAAAGAGAAATAAGACCAAGCTCATATCGTGCCCCAGGCCGCTGCCCCAGGTGTAAAAAGGGAAATCATTGGGCCAATAAATGCCATTCAAAATTTGACATCCATGGAAATCCTTTGTTCAGGAATTCAAAAAACGGGGCACGGGGCCCAATACCTCGGGGCCCACAAATGTACGGGGCATTGCAGAAGGAGTATCCTCAAGCATCCACTCAGATGCTTCCCCGACACAATCCCTACTACCCATCCACTCCCTCGCCAGAGGAACAAGAGGAAATGCAGGATTAGACCTCTGTTCCACCGCCCGAATAGTGTTAACACCTGAAATGGGGGTTCAACTGATTCCCACAGGAGTCAGGGGACCTCTTCCCTCAGGGACTGTAGGACTTATTATCGGGCGTAGTCCTAAAAGCTTATTAGGTTTGCAAGTGACCCCAGGTGTAATAAACTCAGACTACAAAGGGGAAATAAAAATAATGCTTAGCTCACCCCAAAGTATAACTTCTGTTAATCAAGGAGATAGAATTGCTCAGTTGCTTCTCCTTCCCAATTTACATAATTCATTTAAAATGGGTATGCCTCAAGAAGGGAACAATAGAGGATTTTGTTCCACTGACTCAAGTCCCATGGCTTGCTGGGTTCGAGACTGTTCAAGGAGGCCTATGTGTAAAATAAAAATCCAAGGAATAGAAATGGAGGGATTAATAGATACTGGAGCTGACTCTTCCATTATTAATTTACGCCAATGGCCCAAGCACTGGCCTCTGCAAAAAGCTTCAACCAGTTTAAGAGGCTTGGCATATAATAACCTCCCAGATAAAAGTGCAGTAATTTTAAAATGGGAGGATGATGAAGGCCATAAAGGAACATTTCAGCCTTATGTTTTACCTAATCTACCGGTTACTTTATGGGGAAGAGATATTTTGCAACAAATGGGAGTACACCTTGCAACCAAGCCTGCAAATGTTAAATGTGAAAACCTACAGGGTAATCTTAACCATAAAAGAACTCATTATCAAAAAGTACAGAGTAATCTTAACCCTAAAAGTAATCATTGTCATAAAGGAAAAAGATATTTTTTTTCGGGGCCACTGAGAAAATAATTTTGAAAATACCATGGCTTTCTGATAAGCCAGTGTGGGTCCCTCAGTGGACCCTATCTAAAGAGAAATTACAAGCGGCCCACCAATTAGTTCAGGAACAATTAGAAGCAGGTCATATAGAACCTTCCACCTCTCCCTGGAATTCCCCCATATTTGTGATCAAGAAAAAGTCAGGAAAATGGCGATTGTTACATGATCTTAGACAAATCAATAAAACCATGCAAGTTATGGGGCCTACTCAACCTAGACTTCCTAGTCCCGTAGCTATTCCAAAAAATTTCCATCTTATTACTCTTGATATAAAGGATTGCTTCTTTTCTATTCCCCTACATCCTCTGGATGCCCCCAGGTTTGCTTTTTCCGTTCCTTCTATGAACAATAATGGCCCTGATCAGAGATATCAATGGAAGGTTTTTCCACAGGGAATGGCTAATAGCCCCACCATATGCCAAATATATGTGGACAAGGCTATCCAACCCATTAAAAATAAATATCCAAACCTCATGTGTCTACATTACATGGATGATATTTTATTGGCCCACCCTAATCAAAAAATCTTATTTAATATATTCAGTGATGTGGTAGAAAATTTAAAAAAATATGGATTATATATAGCAGAAGAAAAAGTTCAAACCAGATCTCCCATATTATATTTAGGATTTAAAATCATGGATACTTTTGTTAGACCCCCAAAAATTTTAATAAATAAAGAACATTTGACCACCCTCAATGATTTCCAAAAACTACTGGGAGACATTAATTGGCTTCGCCCTACACTAAATCTCACTACTGGCCAACTAAAACCTTTATTTGACATCCTTCGTGGAGATCCTGATCCATCTTCACCACGAACATTGACTCCTGATGCTAGGAAAGCTTTAAAGTTAGTAGAAAAAGCCATCGAAGGAGCTCATTGTGATAGATTTGATTTAACTCAACCGCTGATGTTGATTATTATTTCTTCACAATATACACCCACAGGAGTATTTTGGCAACAAGGGCCTTTATTATGGATACATTTGCCCGTCTCTCCTAAAAGTATAATTGAATCTTATACCTCCATGGTGGCTAAACTTATTCTTCAAGGACTTAAGACTTCTACTAAAATATTTGGCATTCACCCTGCTACTATTATTACTCCCTATTCATCATCACAGATTGAATATTTATGCTTCAATGATAATGATTGGGCTATAGTTAAATGTTCTACTTCTGCAAATTTTGATAATCATCTTCCTAAGTCCCCTATATTATCTTTTTGTGAAGGAGCCTATAATCAAGGAGATAGCTAAAGATTGCGGTTAGCTGAGAGCCATAAAAGATGTTCTAGTTTCCACCTGATGTTGATACATTATTCAAAGAATCTTTGTATGCCCGTGAACACTGCGTGACGCACCTGTAAGCTCGAGCTGTAAGCACGTGTCCTTGTTAAAGCTATATGTATATAACTGGGTGAGGTTCGTTAGTGTGTGTGGGGAAGAAGAAGGTGGTGGTTGGAGTTAGAGCATTTGGAGTGATTGCTGGAGCTGGAGAGAGGAGAAGAATAAAAGACCTTTTTTCATTTTCATCCTGCCTCCGAATTTTCCTGTGGCGTTCGCTGCTCCAAGCGACTTCCGCTTCAGGCAGCGGCAGGTGGCGGCCTGTACGGGGAATTCGGCGGCAAGGTAAGAAAAAAGAAAATTTAAAAAGATGGGAGCAAATATAACAAAAAGTCGGTTTATAAAAGCCATGAATGAAATTTTTGATATTGAGAACTCAGAGGATAGTGAGAAAAGTGAACAAGAAAGCATATCCTCTGACTCAGTGGAGACCAGCAAGGAGAGTAGGAATGTAAATTCAAAAGTAAGATCTGCAAAAGCCATCAGAAGCTTAATAAAATTAGCTGAGGAGTATGTACTCTCCTTAGAAACTGAAACTCAGGATACTAGTGAAAGTAATAATAGTAACAAGGAGCCAAACCATGAAAGTACAGTCTCCTCTACTGAGCCGGTTAGGAATTATGAAGCTAGTAGTGAAGAGGAATCAAAAAGCGATTCGGAGAGCACAGTCTCCAATAAAAAGAACAAAAAGAAATTAAAAAAGAGAAAAGACCGTCAAATAGAGGAACCACTAGCGCCCTCTGCTCCTTCATGGATAGAATCCCTAACAGAAACAATAAAGAGTATGGATCAGAGTATACGTGCCCTTGAGGTAGAAATTGGCGGCCTTTCAGAGCGCTTATACGCTCTCGAACAACATAGACCGCAGGAGCACCTAGAACTGCCAGTATTTCAAAATGAACAGGGACAAAGATATCATGAGTTCCTAGACTTTAAAACAATAAAGAATTTTAAAGAGGCGGTAATGACCTATGGGCCTCAAGCTCCGTTCACATTAAGTATGATAGAGTCACTTAACACCCTAACCTTAGCCCCCTCAGATTGGAAAAGTCTATGCAGAGCGGTACTAAGTGGGGGACAATACCTAATCTGGAAAACTCAATTCCAGGAACTTTGTTCAGAAATAGCAAAGAGAAATGCTGCAGCAGGTTTCCCTCAACGCAATATAGATATGCTCACAGGGGAGGGTGAGTTCGCCAAACTACAAAATCAGCTACAATACGATCCAGGTGTGTATGCCCAGGTACACACTGCAGCTGTGAAAGCCTGGAAGACAATCTCAGGCACAGGGGATCTGCAAGGCAGCCTATCAAAAGTTATACAAGGGCCTAACGAACCTTACGCTGATTTTGTAGATAGGCTCTTAAAAACAACATCTAGAGTTTTTGGAGAAGTCGAGCAAGCTATGCCCCTAGTTATCCAATTAGCATACGAGAACGCTAATAAATATTGCCAGGATGCAATAAGGCCATGGAGAAGTAAAAAAGACTTATCAATTTATATCAGACTGTGCAAAGACATTAACGAGGCTGTTATCACAGGCAACGTAATTGCTGCAGTGATGAAAAATTCCTCCCCTCAAAATTCCCAAAGGTTTCAACCTAGAACAGGATATTCCAGACAAAATTATTATAATCAACCAAGATATGCTAAGCAATATCCCCCAAGGGTAATAAAATCAAATTCATACCGTGCTCCAGGCCGATGCCCCAGATGCAAAAAAGGTATACATTGGGCCAATCAATGCCATTCTAGATATGATATATATGGAAATGATTTATCAAGGATTTCAAAAAACGGGGCACGGGGCCCAATGCCCCGGGGCCCACAAATGTACGAGGCACTAGAGGAGGAAGGCCCTCAGATTCAAATGATTCCTCGTCACAGTCCCTCCTACCCATTAACTCCCTTATCAGAGGGACAAGAGGAAGTGCAGGATTAGATCTCTGTTCTACTGCCCGGATGGTCCTGACACCTGAAATGGGGGTTCAGCTGATTCCTACGGGAATCAGGGGACCTCTCCCTTCAGGAACTGTGGGACTAATCCTTGGGCGTAGTTCCAAAAGTTTATTAGGCTTTAATGTTATACCAGGGGTTATTGATTCAGATTATAATGGAGAGATTAAAATAATGCTAAGTACACACAGGGGCATCATCTCCGTAAATCAAGGAGACAGAATCGCACAGCTGCTCCTCATTCCCAGTCTCCATAATTCTTTTAAAAGCATGCCACAAAATAGAAATAGCAGAGCATTCGGTTCCACTGGTTCAGGACCTATGGCTTTCTGGGTCCAGGACTGTTCACGGAGGCCTATGTGCAAATTAAAAATTCAAGGTATAGAGATGGAGGGGCTGATTGATACAGGAGCTGACTCTTCCATCATAAATCTACAACAATGGCCTAAGCACTGGCCTCTACAGAAAGCCTCAACCAGTTTAAGAGGCTTGGGATACAGTAATACCCCAGCTCAAAGTGCTGTAATCTTAAATTGGCAAGACAATGAAGGCCATACAGGAACATTCAAACCCTATGTTTTAAACAGCTTGCCAGTTACCCTATGGGGAAGAGATATCTTACATCAAATGGGGTTACACCTAGCGACCAAGCCTGCAGGTGTTAAGAATAAAAATCCTACTCATAATAAAAAAGGCAAAGGACATTTTTTCTAGGGGCCACTGAGAAAACAATTTTAAAAATACCATGGCTCTCTAATAAGCCAGTTTGGGTCCCTCAGTGGCCCCTATCCAAAGAAAAATTGCAAGCGGCCCACCAATTAATTAAAGAACAATTAGAAGCAGGACACATAGAGCCTTCCACCTCTCCCTGGAATTCTCCCATATTTGTAATTAAGAAAAAATCAGGAAAATGGAGACTATTACAAGATCTAAGACAAATTAACAAAACAATGCAAATTATGGGCCCTACTCAACCTGGACTTCCTAATCCTGTAGCTATTCCAAAAAACTATTACCTTATAACCCTTGATATAAAGGACTGTTTCTTTTCCATTCCCCTACATCCTCTGGATGCCCCCAGGTTTGCTTTTTCAATTCCTTCTATTAATAATAATGGCCCTGATAAAAGATATCAATGGAAAGTATTGCCGCAGGGAATGGCAAATAGCCCTACACTGTGCCAACTATATGTGGACAGAGCTATACAGCCCATTAAAAACAAATATCAAGACCTTATGTGTCTACACTACATGGACGATGTTTTATTAGCTCACCCTAATCAAAAAATCTTATTTAATATATTTAGTGAAATAACAAAAAAATTAAAAAAATATGGATTATATATAGCAGAAGAAAAAGTTCAAAGCAGATCACCTATACTATATTTAGGCTTTAAAATCATGGATACTTTTGTTAAACCCCCCAAAATTCTAATAAGTAAAGAACATTTGACCACCCTCAATGATTTCCAAAAATTATTGGGAGACATTAATTGGCTTCGCCCTACACTAAGCCTCACTACTGGACAATTAAAACCTTTATTTGACATCCTTCACGGGAACCCTGATCCATCCTCACCGCGAACATTAACTCCTGAGGCCAGGAGAGCTCTAAAATTAGTAGAACAGGCCATTGAAAGATCCCATTGCGATAGATTTGATTTTGCACAACCACTAATATTGATTATTATTCCTTCACAATATACACCAACAGGAGTATTTTGGCAACAGGGACCTATATTATGGATACATTTGCCTGTCTCTCCTAAAAGTACAATTGAGTCTTATACCTCCATGGTGGCTAAACTTATTCTTCAAGGACTTAAAACCTCTACGAAAATATTTGGAATTCATCCTGCTACTATTATTACTCCTTATTCATCGTCACAGGTTGAATATTTGTGCTTCAATGATAATGATTGGGCTATAGCTAGATGCTCTACTTCTGCAAATTTTGACAATCATATTCCTAAATCTCCTATATTGTCCTTTTGTATCAATCATCCTATCATATTCCCACCGGTAATAAAAACTCAACCCATTCCTAAAGCATTTAATGTATTTACAGATGGATCCTCTAACGGTACTGCTGCAGTAGTCACTCAAAATGAAAAAATGATTCATATCACTAATCAAAAATCAGCTCAATTAGTGGAACTCGAAGCTATAATAATAGCTCTGGAAAATTTTAAAGAACAGCCTATGAATATTTTTTCAGACAGCCACTATATTGTACATGCTGTCCCTAAATTGGAGCTAGCAGGTCCAATAGCACCACATACTCCAGCTTTTAAATTGTTTTCTCAAATCCAAAATCTCCTATGGCAACGAAAAGAACCTTTATTTATAGGTCACATAAGAGCTCACACTAATCTGCCTGGTCCTCTCCATGAAGGTAATCAAAAAGCTGATGCCCTCACTAAAACAATATTTATATTTACTACAGTACAACAAGCTACTTTATTTCATTCCCAGTTCCACGTTAACAGCACTACCTTAAGACAAAAATTTAAAATCACAAAAGAACAAGCTCGTAGAATTGTAAAAGAATGTCCATCTTGTGTAACACTTTTGCCCAATCCACATTATGGGGTTAACCCACGAGGTTTGATGCCCAATCATTTGTGGCAGATGGATGTCACACATGAGCCAAGTTTTGGAAAATTACGATTTATTCATGTCACCATAGATACATGCTCAGGCATGATTTTTGCTTCTTTACATTCTGGAGAAAAAGTTAAAGATACTATATCTCATTGTCTGCAAGCTTTTGCTGCATTGGGCATCCCCAAAATGCTTAAAACAGATAATGGCCCTGCATATACATCCACATCCTTCAAACAATTTTGTACAAAGTTCAATATTATCCACAAAACAGGTATCGCTTATAATCCTCAGGGACAAGGAATAATTGAAAGAGCAAATCGGACACTTAAAAATATGTTACTAAAGCAAAAAGATGGAAACTGGAAAAATCCTAAGGACAGATTGGCAGTTGCCCTGTTTACCCTAAATTTCTTAACTTTAGATTCTAATGGACATTTGGCTGGAGATAGACACTGGAACCCACACCAACAACATAAACCTTTGGTTTACTGGAAGGATGTTCTCTCAGGTACATGGAAGGGTCCAGACCCAGTATTAATTTGGGGGAGAGGATCTGTTTGTGTTTTTCCAAAGCACGAATCCTCTCCAATATGGATACCATCTAGATTGATAAAGCAGGTACAAAGTCAAAAGGATCAAGATGAAGTTATTGAGGAGTCTAGATTGAATAAACAAGTACAAAATCAAGAGGACCAAAATGAAGGTATGGAGTGATTCCCTTAAGAGTCCTCCATTAAATTTACAACTTAAATTTCATCTTCCCGGCCGGGACAAGAAGATCTCTCTTCAGTGTATACACAATTGTATTTTTTTCTTTTATATATGTCTTTATGTCTGTGCATTTGTCTAAATTTCATGTTAACGTGATGTCACAAATATATGTTTATATGTGCGTCTGTCTAGTGTGACGTCACAAATAATTAAGCGCTTAAAAAAAAATAGGTAGATATAGATCCAAATAACGTTAATTCATTTAAGCTTAGAATATTCTAATTAGATAATCAATAGATAGATAGATAGATAAATAGATATTCATATAAGTTCAGAATATTTTAATTATATAATCTATTATAATGATAATCAATTTTGATTTATAGTTGTCTCCGGGACTTCTCTTCAGCTGTGAATATGTTTAATGTTGTATAACCTGATATTTTGGTGTTCCGACAGAGGATCGTTTATTTGTTATTAATTTCATTTGTTTAATAGCTGATTAATTTGAATTATTTCAACAGGTATATGATTGCTGTGTATATAGAGACTTGAGGATTCCAGCTAACAAATTATTTTTCCAAAGTGCCTTTAGCTTTTCTTTATCTTTAATGCAGTAAACACCCTCAGTTTCTCTTTGATTATTTCTGAATGTGATATTTTGCCAGCTTATGTTTGTGGGAGCTTAAGCAGCAATGTGTGTGAGCAGAGATCAACTTTTATTTTCTACTCTAATAATTCTTTTTTTAGTTTGACAGCTCACCTTTTGATCTCAGTGCTGGAATAGCACTGCCTTTCCCTTAATAATGGATGCTTGAGTTTTTAGGTAGCGGGCCCTGAAGATTTGCCGGTGGAAATGTCTAGACATAAAAAAGACGGCTGATGCTACAACTGCAGGGACCATGGTCGCTGCAAGCATCCCTGCTGCTCAAGCATCAAACAACCTAACCAGCAGTGTGGCCTCTGCTCTGCATGCATGGGGTCTCTTGAATCTATGTGTTATAACTTATGGACATTTTGATTTGCCATTATTTTGGGACATTACGGGACAATGCCTTGCGGGTATTTGTCTAAGAGAACTCAGTGCGTTACTTGATGAAACTAAGGGCAGCTGATTCGCTTAAAGAACTTGATACGCTATGGAAACTTGGCTCGTCAGCAGTAGGCTTGCCGCCTTAAAGCCGCAGCATCTCCTAAAAATTGGACGGCTGTTAGTCAACACACAGTCGATCCTGAAGGGCTCTATTGGATGGCTGGTTAGCCTATGACGGGTAAGATCCCCAGAAGGGGACAACCTAAGACACGGCACAGTCGCACGGGACAGTCTAATGTGGCCGGCATGTCAACCTAAGCCAGGAGTCAGGACAGCCTAGACTCCCATGACGGGTAAGAATGTCGGTTGCACATGGACGTCCTAGAACATCCCCTCTTTTAAAACTAAAAGGGGGAAATGAAGGAGCCTATATTCAAGGAGATAGCTAAAGATTGCGGTTAGCTGAGAGCCATAAAAGATGTTCTAGTTTCCACCTGATAGTAATACATTATCCAAAGAATCTTTGTATGCCCGTGAACACTGCGTGACGCACCTGTAAGCTCGAGCTGTAAGCACGTGTCCTTGTTAAAGCGATATGTATATAACTGGGTGAGGTTCGTTAGTGTGTGTGGGAAGAAGAAGAAGGTGGTGGTTGGAGTTAGAGCGTTTGGAGTGATTGCTGGAGCCGGAGAGAGAAGAAGAATAAAAGACCTTTTTTCATTTTCATCCTGCCTCCGAATTTTCCTGCGGCGTTCGTTGCTCCAAGGCGGTTTCCGCTTCAGGCAGCAACACTCAGTGTAGTTTTGATCTGCATTTCCCTGATGGCTAAAGATGTTGAACATTTTTTTCATGTATTTGGTGGCCATTCATACCTCTTCTCTTAAAAAATGCCTGTTTAGTTCATTTGCCCATTTAGTGATAGTGATATTATTTTAAGATTTTTAAGTTCTTTACATATTCTGAATATTAATCCTCTATCAGAAGAGTAGTTGGCAAAGATTTTCACCCATTATATAAGCTTTTCATACTATTGTTTCCTTTGTTGTGTAGAAGCTTTTCAATTTATGCCATCCCATCTTTTAATTCTTGGTATTATTTCCTGAGCTTTGGGGGGTCCTATTGAGGAAGTCATTTCCTGCACTTGTATAATGGAATCTGTCTTATGTTTTCTTACGCAGTTGCAGCTTCTGGTCTAACTCCCAGGTTTGTGATCTTTTTTTTTTTTTTTTTTTTTTGTGGTGGGGTACCAGGGACTGAACTCAGAGGCATTCAACCACTGAGCCACATCCCCAGCCCTTTTTTTTTTTTTTTTTTTTTGCATTTTATTTAGAGAAAGTGTTTTGCTAAGTTGCTTAGTGCCTTGGGTTGCTGAGGCTGGCTTTGAACTGGCGATCCTCCTGCCTCAACCTCCTGACTGCTGTTTTGGGCACCTTTGTCAAGAATCTGATGGTTGTAGTTACATGGGGTTTTCTCTGTGTCCTCTGTTATATTTCTTTGGTCTACATGTCTATTTTCATGCCAGTTCCATGCTGTTTTAGTTACTATTGCTCTGTAGTATATTTTGAACTCAGGTGTTGTGATGCCTCCAGTCTTGCTCTTATTGCTTTGGCTATTCTGGATTTTTTGTTCTTCCATATGAATTTTAGAACTTTTTTTTCCCTAGTTCTGTGAAGAATGTCATTCGCATTTTGATGAGGATTGCATTGAATTTGTATATTGCTTTTGGTAATGTGGCCATTTTAACAGTATTAATTCTGTCTAATCCATGAACATGGGAGGTCTTTCTGTCTTCTAGTGTCTTCTTTGATTTCTTTCTTTAGTGTTTTTTAATTTTCATCATAGAGGTCTTTCACTTCTTTGGTTAGGCTTATTCCTGGGTATTTTTTTAAGATATTGTGGATTGAATTGTTTTCCTATTTTTTCTCAGTGGGTTTATTATTGGTATATAAAGAAGCTACTGATTTTTGTACATTGATTTTGTATTCTGGTCCTTTGCTGAATTTATCAGCTCTAAAACTCTGCTGGAACTTTTGAGATCTTCTTAGTATAAGATCATATCATCTAAAAATAATGATAATTTGACTTCTTCTTTTCCTATTTATATACCTTTTATTTCCATCTCTTGCCTAATTGCTCTGGCTAAATTTTGAGTGCCATCTTTTATAGGAGTGGTAAGAGTGAATACGTTTGTCTTTTTCTTGATTTTAGAGGAAATGCTCTCAGGTTTTTCCACTTCAGTATGGCGTTGGCTTTGGGCTTGTCATATATAGCCTTTATAAGGTCAAGGTAAGTTCCATCTATTCAGAGTTTCTTCAGTGTTTTTATCATGAATGGGTGCTGAATTTTGTTGAAGGCTTTCTCTGCATCTATTGAGATTATCATGTGATTTTTGTCCTTGATTCCACTTATGTGGTGAATGACACATTTTTTTCACAATGCCTTTATTTTATTTATTTATTTTTATGTGGTGCTGAGGATTGAACCCAGTGCCTCACACGTGCCAAGCAAGCACTCTACCACTGAGCTACAGCCCCAACCCAAATGACACTTATTGATTTGTGTGTTTAAACCATTTGCATCCCTGGAATGAAGTCAACTTTCTCTTTCTCTTTCTTTCTTTCTTTTTTTTTTTTTTTTTTTTTTTTTTTTTTTTTGTGGTACCAGGGATTGAACTCAGTGGCACTCGACAACTGGGCCACATCCCCAGCCCCTTTTTTTGTATTTTATTTAGAGACAGGGTCTCACTGAGTTGCTAAGTGCCTCGCCCTTGCTGAGGCTGGCTTTGAACTCGTGATCCTCCTGCCTCAGCCTCCCAAGTGCTGGGATCACAGGCGTGCGCCACCGCTCCTGGCTCAACTTGCTCTTGATGTAAAATCTTCCCAGTGTGTTGTTCAATATAATTTGCTAGTATTGATCAAGAATTTTTTTATCTATATACATCAAGGATATTGGTCCAGAATTTTATTTTCTTGATGTGTCTTTATTTGGTCTTGGTATCAAGCTGATACCAGCTTCATAGAATGAATTTGGAAGTGTCCCTATTTATTTCATGGAATCATTTCAGAAGCATTGGCTTTAGTTCTTCTTTAAAGTTCTGATAGAATTCAGCTGAGAATCCATCTGATCCTGGATATTGTTGGAAGAATTTTTATTACTTCTTCAATATCATTGTTTAGTATTGGTCTGTTTATGTTTTGGTTCAATTTTGGTAGGTTGTATGTGTCCCGAAATTTGTCCATTTCTTCTAGGTCTTCCAACTTATTGGAGTTAAGTTTTCAAGTTAGTTCCTAACGAATTCAGGTATGTGTGCTAAAATACCTCCCTTTTCACCTTTAATTTTATTAATTTGGGTATTCTCTCTTTCTTTTTTTTCTTTCTTTTTTTTTTTTTTTTTTTTTGTGTGTGTGTGTGTGTGTGTGGTTACCGGAGATTGAACTCAGGGGCACTCGACCACTGGGTCACATCCCCAGCCCTTTTTTGTATTTTTAATTTAGAGACAGGGTCTCACTGAGTTGCTAAGTGCCTCGCCATTGCTGAGGCTGGCTTTGAACTCGCGATCCTCCTGCCTCAGCCTCCCAAAGTGCTGGGATTACAGGCGTGCGCCACCGTGCCCGGCCTCTTTCTTTTGGTTAGTTTGGCTAGTTTTTCAAAGAACCATGTTTGTTATTATTTGTATTTTTTGTTTTCTATTTTATTGATTTCAGCTTTGATCAGAATTATTTCCTTCTTTTTACTGATTTTGAAATTGGTTTGTTTCTCTTTTATTAGGACCTTGAGATGCATCATTATTTATTTGGGATCTTTCTGATTTTTTTAAAATGTAGGCACTTTTAGGCATAAACTTTCCTCTTAGAATTGTCTTCATAGTGTCCCAGAGATTCTGGTATGTTCTATACCTATTCTTTTGTGAGTCTAATAATTTTAAAATTTCTCTCCTGATTTCTTCTATGACACATTCATCATTCAAAAGTATATTGTTCAGGGCTGGGGTTGTGGCTCAGTGGTTGAGCACTTGCCTAGCATGTGTGAGACACTGAGTTTGATTCTCAGCACCACATATAAATAAATAAAGTCCACTGACAACTAAGAAAATATTTTTTAAAAGTGTATTGTTCAATTTATAGGGTATTTTGCTTTTGATTTCATTTTTCTTTTTAATTTTTTTGTATTTGTAGGTGGACAGCATGATTTTATTTTATATTTAGTTGTAGATGAACACAATAACTTTATTTTATTTATTTATTTTTATGTGGTGCTGAGGACTGAACCCAGTGCCTCACACGTGCTAGGCAAGCACTTTACCGCTGAGCTACAGCCCCAGCCCCTTTGCTGTTGATCTCTAATTTTAATCAATTATTATCTGATAAGATGCAAGGAATCTCTGGGCCCCCAGGTGGCGATAGCACCAGAGGGCCCTGGCTTTGTCATCTATGGGCAGCCTCTCTCCCAGGACCATGGGCAGTTCATCACCGGCGTGCTCGGGGGTGCTGTTCTTGGTGGCAGGATGCCACATGCCAGTTTTGGAGATCTGCACCAGGCCCAGCCAGAGAGTCAACCTGTGTTTTCAGAAGAGGATGCCAGTGCTGTTGGCACTCCATCCCCAGGGAACTTTGGCCCTGATCTCAAATTTGAAGATCACTGTACCCTACCAATGTGCTGTCACCCCTAACCTGTGGCTTCAGTCACTGGCAGAATGTTACCTCAGTGTGTCCTCTAACACCCTGGGGTCTCCATCACCTCCCACTCCTGGGGTCTCTGGCCCCCTACTGAGGAGTCCCTGGAGTCGGCTGTTGGGCAGTGGGGCTTGTAATGGAAGAATACATGGGTAAGCTCTCCCCATTTTCTGACTGAGGTCCAGGGAGTACATGGGGCTTATCCACATCTTAGTGGATTGATCTGGACCCTGACTCACATGCTACCCTCAGCCATCATGCTGTGGTGGGCTGCGGGGCTGGACTGCTTACTTCCTGTGTTGAGCCTTCCAGACATCCTCAGGAAGGTCCTCATGCATAAGCTGGTAGCCTATCCCCTGGTGGGCATCTGGTTCTTCATGGGTAAGGAGCCCATGAACTTGGGCTTTGCCCCATAGATCAGGGCAGGTGGAGCCAGCTTTGTGTTAAGAAGGATGCTGAGGTGCATTTCTGATGTACCTCCTGTATTTAGGCCCTGGACTGTGGAGCAGATCATAGTGGTGACAGGATAGACCAGCCTGACCATCAGGGAGCCCGTCAGTTCTGTGTCACTGTGACCAAAATACCTGACACGAACAACTATAGGAGGAAAAGTTTATTTTGGTTCATGTTTTCTGAAGTTCAGTCAATGATCAGCTGACTCCAGGGCTCCAGGCCCGAGGTGAGGCAGCCCATTATGGTAGAAGGGTGTGGCAGAGGAAAGAGTTCAACATAAAGAGCTGTGCTCACCAGGGACAAAATATAAACCCAATAGCATGTGAACAGTCACCGACTTATTTGAGCTACACCCTACCTGCCAAAGTTACCACCCAGTTAATCCCTATCAGTAGGCTGACCCACTGATTAGGTTACAACTCTCATAATCAAGACATTGCACCTTTGAACATTCTTTGGTTGCCTCACACATGAACTTTTGGGGAACACCTCATATGCAAACTATAACAATGTGGACTATGGTAAGTGTAGGAGAGATGAGGATAGTGTCTAGGGGTTCCCTGGGTGGAAGGTTGGACACCACTGGGACTTGAAGGAGGAGCTGACAGACAGCAGTCAGCCCATGCAAAGTCCCTGGGGCCTTAAGGAAGAGGAGTGGAGTTGAGGTTGATGGGGTACCATTACCCCAACCCTAGGCTTTGCAGATTGAGTCTCAGCAGAGTTGCTCACTCCCCACCCTCCAGGCTCAGTTTTCTTATCTGTAGAGGAGAACTGATAAAAACGGCTTCCACCTCTAGGGGTGTCTCCTTCTTTGGGACGTGTGTTTTTATATATATTTATAAGTGACTTGAAAGAAATGCAAGGAATTACATCAGCTTTTTGTATTTGCTACAACTTTTGTGGTCTAAAATATAATATGTTTTGGAAAGACTTTCATGGGTCTCTGGGAGGAAAGTGTATTCACCTGTTGTTGGATAGAATATTCTGTAGGTGTCTGTTAAGTCCATTTGATTTCTTTTCCATTTTATGTTTGAAGTGTCCTTGCTGATTTTATGTCCAGATGACCTACCTATCGATGAGAAAAGTGTGTTGAAATCACCCAGTATTATTGTACGGGGGTCTATCTGAGCTTCTTTTTCTTTCTTTGTTTTTGCTTAAAGAGAAAATAAAAAGTAGATAAACTATGCTTTATTTATAGACTATCAATTTTCATGAACTTGAGCAAATTCTAAGATAAAATTGTTTTTTTTTTTAATTTTTAATACGTTTTTAGATGTTGATGGACCTTTATTTTATTCATTTATTTATATGTACTGCTGAGAATTGAACCTAGGGCCTCACACATGCTAGGCAAGTGCTTTTACCACTGAGCCACATCTCCAGCCCCTAAAATTGGTTTTACAAAGGAGGAGGACAGGGAAGCTTTGAGCTTAAAAGCCTTGCCAGAATGGCAGCAGTTAATAAAGACATCTACCTGAAATCCTACCTAGGCTACAGCTTCCTGCCTGTGCACAATATGTGTGTCTGTGCATGCCTGAAGTTATGAAAATACGATGGCCCAGCCATGCCAAGCAACACCTGTGGCTGAACAGCTGGATGCAATGGGCTTTCATGTTATGTAGCATTTATGTAATTAGGTGCACTAACATTGGGGGTATAAATATTGGGTATTGTTATAGCTTCTTGTTGTCTTGTTCCTTTTACCATTCATACCACTTTTGGAGATCAGGAACAGGTTCTTATTCCCCAGAGTTGAAGATTAAACACCCCAAACACGGAGGCAAGGGTAGAAAGCAAGTTTTATTTAAGAAAGTGACAGAGACAGACTTCTCCACAAAGAAGTGGAGCCTCAGAGCTGAGAGCCCATGAGAGGGGTGCCACATTTTATTTTAGAGATCTGAGAGCCCCCCTTTATAATCATTGCCTTTTCTTTCTTCTCCATGTTCGTGCCTGGGAGCAGGGATACAGAGGTTAATTGTTAGCAACCCAGGGTGCCCAGGAGCATTATCACAGAGGTTAACAACCCGTTGTCCTTTCTTTGATAACCAGTCCTCATCCTCTCTCAACCTCCATTATTCATTACCTACAGTGACTGCCTGACCTTTGTACCAGCCTCAGTTTGCCGAGGAATGTGACATATCCTGTCCACTTAGGCCAGATGGGGCTGTAGGCAGATTGCTTTTTGGCAAAGAAAGCATGTTGGGGGTCAGCATAGAGGGCCCATTTTATAGAATTGTTCTCTTTACCTCGTGTTCCCACCATCCTCATCTATCTGTCCCCTTACACCAGTGTGCAGTGACCTCCTTTGTTTCTTCTGATTGATTTTGGCTTGAAGTCTGCTTGTCAGATGTGAGAGCTACTCATACTTGCTTTTGGATTCCGTTTGCATGGAATATCATTTTTAATCCTTTCACTTTCAACCTGTGGATGTTTGTGAGGTGTCTCTTGCAGGCAACATATAGCTGGGTCTTGTTTTTCTTTCTTTCTTTCTTTTTTTAATCCCCTAGTGAAACCTAGTTTATTATATCCCCTCATCTTAGGGAACAAATAAATACCCAGCCTTTTGGCAAATTCAGAGATCAGAGCTGTTCTTCTTGTCATCAAGTTCTTTCCCTGGGAACTTTAAATCATCTCTTCCAGCAATAAACTTGATGACAATAAGTCTCAGTGGCTGGGAGAAAGGGCTTCAAGTCAGCATCATTGAAGAACCTAAAGTCATTGCACCTTTGAACATTCTTTCGTTGTCTCACACATGAACTTTTGGGGACACCTCATATCCAAACTATCACAATGTGAATGACGGTAAGTGTCAGAGGGATCCCTTCTGGATCGGAATATGATTCATCACCACCTCTGCCAGCCACAAGCTTACGTTCTTAGATAGTAAACTTATTTTTCTTAGATTAATAATGACAACAATAATGAAGAGAAGTAAAATATACGTTTTGCTGCTTACTGAAGCCAAGTGTGCTTTCCCAAGGTAGAAATATGGGTGACATTGGGAAGGATCGATTTTTTAAAGAAATTATTTATCTTCTTGTTTTTATCTTTATCTACATGTAGAATTTCTTTAAGTATCTTCTGCAATTCTTCATTAGTGGTCATGAATTATTTTATGCTTATCCTTGAAGATTTTTATTTCTTCCTCAATTCTGAAGGATAACAGCTATAGTACTCTTAGTTGGCGTTTATATTCTATCAGGGTGTGAAATACATTGCTTCAAGCCCTCCTGAATGCTAGGGTTTCTTCTGAGAAATGAAACATTATTCTAATTGGTTTATTTTAAAATGTGACCACACATTTCTCTCTTGAGGTTTTAAAATTCTAGCCTTATTTTTTTTTCTTTTCTTTTTGGTACCAGGGATTGAACTCAGGGGCCACATCCCCAGCCCTTTTTTGTATTTTATTGGAGACAGGGTCTCACTGAGTTGCTAAGTGCCTCACCATTGCTGAGGCTGGCTTTGAACTCATGATCCTCCTGCCTCAGCCTCCCAAGTGCTGGGATTACAGGTGTGCACCACTGAGCCTGGCTCTATCCTTATTCTTTTTTTTTTTTTTTTCTTTTTTTTTTGTGGTTCCAGGGATTGAACTCAGGGGCACTCGACCACTGGGTCACATCCCCAGTCCTTTTTTGTATTTTATTTAGAGACAGGGTCTCACTAAGTTGCTAAGTGCCTTGCCACTGCTGAGACTGGTTTTGAACTCACAATCCTCCTGCCTCAGCCTCCCAAAGTGCTGGGATGACAGGCATGAGCCATGGCGCCAGGCTTAGAAGAGCTGTCTTAATTTTAAATTTTTATGATGAAAATTCATTACTGGATACATATCCCATGCTGAGTAGAATTCAAGGCAGGAAATTTCTCCAGTGTTTCCAGTTTTAAAGTGCCATGTTCCAAGATAATTGGAAGAGTGACCCACCGAGTAAGGAAGGTGGGCTTACTTCGGGTGGGGAGGGAGTTAGCGAGGTGGGAGGGAGGAGGGGATCTCTCTGCTGTTTCTTCACTATTGCAACCTTCTTCAGGGGCTTCCCTCCCCTTGAGATTACAGCCAGGCCCTTCCATCCCTACTGCCTGTGCCTTCTTGGAGGGACCGGACTTAGTCTGCTCCTCTTCCTCCGAGGTCCACCAAAGCAAGCAACTGACGCCACATCCCTTCACAGAGTTGTCTTGTTTTTCTAGTCTCTCTACCATTAGATGTGTGTTGTTGGAGGCTGCATTTTATTATATGTGATATAAATTATTTTATTTATCTATTTTTTTGCAGTGCTAGGGATCAAACCCATAGCCTTCCACATGCTGGGCAAGCACTGTACCACTGAGCTACACCCCCAGCCTGTGACATACATTCTTAACTCATTTCATGCATCTTCTTTTTCATTTAAAATGTTTCTGTGCTGCTGGGATTGAATTCAGAGCCTCGTGGATGTCAGGCAGGTGAGCTACACCCCCAACTTTCATTTCATGTATTTTTAAAAATATTTATTTATTTGTTCTAGTTGTACACAATGCCTTTATTTTTACGTGGTGCTGAGGATCAAACCTGGGCCGCACACATGCTAGGCAAGTACTGTACCGCTGAGCCACAACCCCAGCCCCATTTAATGTATTTTTTAACCAGATGACTTACATTTTTAATTTTGTGCTTTGAAAGAGATCTATTTTACTACTTACAACTATATTCTAAGTTTTATTTCTCTGTCTATTTATGTGGGTGCTGGGGATCAAGCCCAGGGGCACTCTACCAGTGAGGTACATCCCTAGCCTTATTTCATTTACTGATTTACTTTTTATAAGTTTTGAGACAAGGCCTCACTAAATTTCTGAGCTGGTCTTGAACTTGCAATCCTCCTTTCTCAGCCTCCATAATTGCTAGGATTACAGACCTGTACCATGAATGCCTGGATCTTCTACATTTTCAATGACCTATGAAAGATAAAGATTTGATCCTTTATATAGCGAGAAAAACAAAACCCACAAAACTAAGCTAAAGCAAGCTGAATCTCACAAAGGAAAAAATTCCAACTGAGAAAACTGGAACAATTCCCTGCCTCTCAGGTAAACCACTCCTACAAAGAGCCAAGAAACACTTTGGACAGATGATAGACAAGAGCCAACAGAAACTCTGCAGAGATGGATTTCAGTCTTGGTTGTACTTCCTACTGTTACTGTGAAAATCACTACCCACTTGGTGATTTTCAATGGCACATGTTTGATGAGCATTGTGATGTGCGCCTGTAATCCTAGCAACTAGGGAGGCTGAGGTAGGAGGATTGCAAGTTCCAGGTCAGCCTCAGCAACTTAGTGAGACCCTGCCTCAAAATAAAAAAAATACAAAAGGCTGGGGGTCTGGCTCAGGGGCAGGATACCGTGGGTTCAATCCCCAGTACAAAAACAAAACAAACAAACAAACACCAATAAAAGCACGTTTGTGGTGAGGTTGTAGCCGAGGGGTAGAACACTTGCCTAGCAGGCACCAGGCCCTGGGTTGGGTCCCCAGCACCACAAAAGAAAACAACAACAAAAATGGCATACGTTTATTACCTACAGTTCTGGAGGCCAAAAGTCCACAGTGGAGCTCCGTGAGCTAGAACTGACGGTGTCGGGGGGGCCACCCTCCCTCGGAAAGTCTAAAGAGATCCCTTTCCTGACCTTTGCAGCTTCTAGAACGGCCCCACTGTGTGGCCATGGTCCCTGCCTCTGTAGCTCTTCCACCTCCCTCTTCCACATTTAAGAAGCTTTAACTTCTTTGCAAGAAATCGATTTTATCACTTAATGCTACGTTCTTCTAAGTTTTAGACCACATAGGAAGAACAAGGATCTGATCTTTTATGGAGACAGACAGAAACAACAAGAACAACACAACTAAGCTAACGCAGGTTGAATCTCACGAATAAGGCACAATTTTCAATTGAGAAGACAGGAACGGTCCCCTCGTGGTTACACTGGACCCACCCTGACAACCCTATCTATTTAAAGGCCAGTTGGTTAGCAGCCTTAATTCCATACTTTTTGTGTTTTGTTTGATTTGGGGTCTCACGTGTCATCCAGGCAGGTCCTGAACTCTCTAGCCTCCTGCCTCTGGCTCCCGGGCCGCTGGGATGATAGGCATGTACCACCACACCCCTGTTTGGTAACCTTAATTACATCTGCTACCTTGGTTCCTCTCTGTCAACTACTTGAGGTCCCAGGGTCTAGGGTGCGGAATTCTTTGGGAGGATATCATTTTGTCTACCACAGCTTCAGCAAGTACAGATGCCTGGCCTGACCCTGAGATTCTGCTGTGATTGACCTTGAGAGTGGCCTGGGCATCAAGATGCTGGGAAAACTCCCCAGGGGATTCTAATGACCCACCTTCAAAAACCACCTCTCTAAAGCAAGTGTCTAAACACGTGCCTGGCACAGTCCTATATGCTTTTGTTTTGTATTAGCTGTTAGAAAATGCTGAACAAAGTTAACTTAGCCAGGAACACCGTGTTAGTGAAATAAAAGGGTTTATTGGGGTGCCACGTGGTGAAGGGTAGGGAAAGGAAGGGAAGAGAAGGGGGGTAGGGAAGGGGGGAAAAGGGACAAACAGGAACAGGGACAGGCGCGAACAGAGAGAGGTTTCAGTCTGGGGCTGGCTTAAATAGCAGAGTAGTGGTCAGGGAGACCCCTGGGGGCAAGTGTCTCCATAGGCTGCCCAAGGGCACCTGCTGGCCAGGCTAAGGTTCCCTGGGAAATGTAGTCTTTTACCTGGGGAGGTGTGGCCTTCTACCTCCCTGCCTGGAATCCAACATTAGCTATTTGTTTTTCTTTCATTTATTTATTTTTTCTTTCATGACAGGGTCTTGTTGTGTTGCCCAGGTTGGCCTCAAACTCCTGGGCTCAAGCGATCCCCTGCCTCAGCCTCCCCATTAGCTGTGACTACAGAGGCACCACTGTGACCTGCTGTTGCTGATTTTGTTATTTATGTATCAGTTAGCCTTCCAGTAACCATGTTTAGTTAACAACTCACAACACACCAGCTATTTGATGTTTACTGTGCTAATATTGTGACAATATTGTACAAATATCTGATTGCAAGTAATCCTTGTGACACCCTAAGAAACGGGTACTGTTCGTCTTTCCATTTTATAGAGGGACTCAGAAATTTTAACAGACTCAGATATTTGCCCCAAGTCATGTGACAATAAATTGTGGCCAAGGATTGGATCCCAGTTCTACCTGACTCCTAACTTCTGCATTACTAGGCCTCTGGAGGATAGAGGCTAAGGGCATCTGGACTTTAGATTAAGAAGCAAAAAGGTGTTAATTAGGTATTTACCATCTCAATTCATGACGTGGCCTGAGGAGTCCTGATACAGGAGTCCTCAAGAAGTAGCTCATGAGTTCAAAGCCAGGTACTTTAAAATGATCTTTAGTATCAATGGGACAAGTTATATTTCATGATTTATAAGCCAATACAGAGGTGAATTAACTTTTTGTGCATTCAAAAGAAAATACAGGTGCTGAGGTTGTGGCTCAGTGATAGAGCACTTGCCTGGCATGTGTGAGGCACTGGGTTTGATTCTCAGCACCACATGAAAGAAACAAAGAAGGAAGGAAAAAGGAAGAGAGAGAGAGAGGAGAGAGAGAGAGAGGGGGGAGAGAGAGAGAGAGAGAGAGAGAGAGAGAGGGAGGGAGAGAGACTATGTCCAACTACAACTAAAAATATTTTTTTAAAAGATACAAAATTTCTTATTTATTTTTACTCCTTTAAAGGGACATCCCTGATTTTTGTTGGGGATTCAGGTCATAAAATCAGCCACATTGTGGTTTAATTTCCCAGTAAAGCACCATTACCAATTTTTGGCAGCTTTCATTGAAGGACTTTAGATTGTCCAAGCCTTTCTGGGAAACCCCAGCCCTTTCCAAGTAACCAAAACCTCAACACTGCTCAACATTTCAGGCCCACACTCAAGGTAATCTTTATCCAACACCTCAGGCAGCCGCAGCTCTGCAACCTCCATTCCTGAGAGTGGAAGTGGGTGAGTGGTCGTCTCTGGAGGGCATACAGGTGTGAGGCTGGGCAAGGTGACTGACGACAGGACCTCACGGCCATGCAATGTTTATAGCAGCTCAGTTCACAAAAGCTGAGCTATGGAACCAACCTGGGTGCCCTTCAGCAGATGAATGGATAAAGAAAATGTGGCATATATACACAATAGAATATTACTCAGCCTTAAAGAAGAATGAAATTATGGCATTTGCTGGGAACTAGAGATTATCATGCTAAGTGGAATAAGCCAGTCCCCAAAAACCCAAAGGCTGAATGTTCTCTCTGATAAGTGGATACTAACACATGATGAGGGGGTGATAGAGAGAAGAATAGAAGTTCAGTGGATTAGACAAAGGGAAATGAAAGGAAGGGAGGGGAGATGGGAGTATGAAAGACTGTAGAATGAATTGGACATAACTTTCCTAGTTCATATATGAATACAGGACCAGTGTAACTCCACATCACGTACAGCCACAAGAATGGGATTCTAATTGGAATAAGTTACACTCCATGTATGTATGATACATCAAAGTGCACTGTACTGTCATGCATATCTGAAAAGAACAAAAAATATTCTTTGGCATGGAGTGTCATCAGCCTCGACAACCTACTCTTTGAGAGGGGGCTTCCATCTGCTTCTGCAGAGTGACCATAGAAAATTAGCTTTGTGGGCAGGATGATCCAAGCTGAGACCACACTGCTCCAAGACGGTTCCTCCCTCCATCTCAGCCTCCTCGCTGGGTTGGACAGAGTGTGCATGTCTCCACAGCACACTGTGAACTGTGCTGAACTTGTTAAGTCCTGCGCAGCCTCTGTGATAGGTCCAACCACACTAAGTTGGAAGTCTTGATCAAGGGGAAGGAAGACTGGGTTGGATCTCTCCATATAGGGGCTCTGTGTCAAGTGTCCTGTTCTGGACATATCTATGTGTCCCAGGTGGAATCTCATGGTCTAATTTCAGTATAAGACATGACTGAGCAAGGCTTAGAGGGATGACTTTTACCCTGAGATGGCTGGTTGTGTGTCTCAACCAGGTATTGGCCCCCTTTCTATAGAATGAGCAAGGGAAACTGCTACAATATATGGGCCATTGGGTAGTGACTCAGGTGGGAAGAGCAGTCACCATCTCAGTCTCTGCTCCTAAGAGCAGATGTCTCATGCGGACACCATAACAGTCAAGTTTGTATGTCTACTTGGCTGGGCCGTGGTGCCCTGATATATGGTCAAACATTATTGCAGATATCCGTGAGAGCATTCATGAATGAGATTAACATTTAAATCACTAGACTCAGTAAAGCAGATTCTCCCCCTAATGTGGGAGGAGCCTCATTATCTCAACTGAAGGCCTGACTAGAACCTCCCCTGAGCAAGGCACCATTCTGCTAGTAGGTCTTCAGACTTGAATTGCAACATTGGATCTTCCTGCGTCTCTAGCCTGCAGATTCTGTACTTTCCATCTTTCAGAATTATGTGACCAATTCCTTAAGATAAATTTTAGAGCTGTACACAGTGGCACATGCCTGTAATCTCAGCTCTTCGGGAGGCTGAGGCAGGAGAATCGAGGCTAGCCTGGGCAATATTGTGAGACCCAGCATATAAAAATAAAATAAAATCCTAGCAGCTGGGGAGGCTGAGGCAGGAGGATCACGAGTTCAAAGCCAGCCTCAGCAAAGGTGAAGTGCTAAGCAACTCAGTGAGACCCAGTCTCTAAATAAAATACAAAATAGAGCTGGGGATGTGGTTTGGTGGTTGAGTGCCCTGAGTTCAATCCTTGGTACAAATAAAATAAAAAAATAAAATAAAATAAAATAAAATACTAGATTAAAACAGATTAAACATATTTCAAAACAATAACAAATAAGATAAAAAATATCTCTATAAATATACACATCCGATTTGTTCTGTTTCCCTGGAGAAATCTGACTAATTCAAACCCTTTCATGATTCTGCAACTGCTGTTGCCTGTGCCTTTGACACAACAAAGATACTGATCCTCAAAATTATGGGGTAAAAATACCTATAATGCTCCTTATGAAGCAAACAGGTAAGAAAATGTCCTGCCCTGCTGGCTCCTAAAAGACCAGAGGACACTGTAACCCTTTGGCTAATTGCAAAGTAGACTAGCAGCAATTGTGGTCCCTGGCAAGTGTTTCAGACTCAGGAAAACAGGTGTGTAGTATCCACTCCCCCAGAACTCACGGGACAAGTCCAGGCCTTAGCCTTCATCCACGGGCGGTGGATCAAGACACCAATTAAGGAAAGGAGAGTTGTCAGAGTTGAAAGCCTGTCTTACTTTGAGGAGTGCCTCGGATGGATGGCTAGGAAGCCCTAGCTGGCCTTGGGAGCACCTAAAGACTACAGGGCTTCCTTGTTCCCCTTGTACAGTGGCCACTGCTGCAGGCCCCACGAGGCTTGGAGTTATGGACTGTTGATGAGGAACACTCAAGCCTCAGGTCTTTGCTTCCCAAGGCAACAAATCTTACTATGGGGTGAGTCCCCACCCCAGAAATTCTGGGGCCACCATTCAACACCACAAGACACTTCTGAAAAGCACTAGTGTCGGTGACTCTGTGACCTGGGCTTCCATCACGATTTGATTTTGGTTAGGAGCCCCAGGAGCTCCGTGCTTTTCCACAGAGGCTTTCCACTCAGTCTCTTCTCTCAAATGCAAGACCCAAAGTGGGGACCCACTGCTCCTTTCCCCAGTGTGAGGGATGGCAGACTCCCCAGTCACAGAGGTCTGTGGCTTGCCCCAGCTACCACCTGAGGACAGTCGCCCCTGTAGCTGCAGTGGGCCTCTCCTGGTTTGGATCTCAAATATCTCCCCAAAGCTCATGGGTTGAAGGCTTGGTCCCTAATTCAGCAGTGTCTAGAGCTGGGGCTTTGGGGAGGTAGTTGGATCCCAAGGGTTGTGACATGAATGGATTAATCCATTATGGGCTATTGGGAGGCAGTAGAAATTTTGGGAGCCCTAGTTTCTTGAGGGCCTGGTTGGAGGAACTAGGTCCTTGGGGGAATGTCCTTTAAGGGTATACTCTGTCTCCATCCCCCACCCCAGTCTCCCCTTCCCAGCCACCATGAGGTGATCAGCTTTACTCTATGCATGCACCCCCACCAGGAGGCTCTGCCTCAGCACAAACCCAGAAACAATGGAGTCAAGTGACCATGGATTGAACTCGTGAAACCATGAACCAAAGTAAATCCTGTTTCCTTTTAAGTTGATTTTCTTGGGTCTTTTGTCTCAACGACAGAAAACTGACTAACAGAGTCATTTGCTCTCATATAATAACTAGCTTTGTGTGGCCTTGATTGATACTGGTTCCCAAACCACACTCCTCCCCAGAGCTCCCATTAAATTTAAGGGAGGAACTCCACGTTCTCTGGAGAGTTACAGGGTATATGATTGAAGGCAAACAACTCTACCTCACCCGACCACTGGCTGGTTTGTTAACTTGGAAAAGTTGTTTCATGATTGAATGTCATGGTTTCCTCATCTGTAAAATATGAGTGATTATTATGCCTGCCCTACCCTATGCCACAGGGGTGTTACAGTCACATACGTGAAAGTGCTTTGTGATCTGGGAATTAATCAACAACTGTGAGGTATGACTGGGTGAACCCCTGGGCAGATTCCCATATTTGAGGTATTTTAGAGAAACGACCTGAGTCACAGCATCTAAGATGGTTTTATGGTTCCTGGATATGGCTCACACGTCCATGTCTGTGGACAATAAAGAACTTTACATAGTGTTACCTCCTCAGTTTGTGGCTGGCTGGCTGGCTGATGGATTCTAAGGAATTTTGTGATTTGTACATGGAGGATTTAATGTTGGCTCTAGTGAGAGCCAGTGATTTAACCCCTTCACACAACATAAACTAAGAAAAGGTCCGTGAATCTTTACTCACTACCTGGCAGTGAGCTTCTCGAGGGCAGAAGCTGTGTCTTATTTGACTTTTATCCCTGGTGTATAGTTCAGTGCTTGGCACTTTGTAGGTGCTAAATAGACACTTGTATGAAGGACATATAGAATATTTTGGAAGATGTAACTTGCTTCCTGGTATTGTTTTTCATACCTAGTCTAAGCTCTTGTTTATTATTTGCCCTGTTTTTTTATTGTATTTTTTTGTCATATGGGTCAATTTTTTATGTCATTCTTGTTGAAAGAATTCACCATATGAATACAAATTGGAAATATACACACAGTACCCACATCAGGGCCCAGTCATTCTTTTTCTACATATAAACTAAAAGAAATCCACAACAAATTAAAAAGCCAGCCTCCATCTGTAGCTGTTCTCCCTAATGATTTCAGGTAAAGGTGATTTCGGGTCCATGTAATTTAAGTGTTTTTGACTATTGAAAAGTATATCCCTGGGAAATTTCATTAGGCCCAAGAGAAAAGCCAGTAGAAGATATATATGCTTGCATGTCTAAATTAATGTAAGCACACATTTGTAATCATTGCTCTTAATACACAAGGGAATTTCATGTTTTAGGGATGCACCTAGCCAAAGATGAAAAAAAGTAAAAAAGCAAACAAGCAAAAAAACGCGGTAGAGGGCTGAGGCTGTGGCTCAGCGGTACAGCGCTCCCCTAGCATGGGTGAGGCACTGGGTTCCATCTTCAGCACCACATAAAAATAAATAAATAAAATAAAGGTATTGTATCCACCTACAACTAAAAAAAGATATTAAAAAAAAAAACACACACACACAATAGAACCTGTCAGTGAACTGGAATTTAACTATTAAGAAAAATCAACACTGTGTAGCAGGAGGCTTTCCTTTCTACTTCTCTCAGAAGAATTTCTCACAAGAAGAGCAGAAAGATTTTTGAATACCTTTGCAGCAGCCAGCAGTAAGGCTGGACATCTACCCTTCCCATTTGACCATTTTCAGTAGTCTAATAATGTTTATTACACTAAAATTTCAATTACATTGATTTTAATGAAAATGGGGGGAAATGTGGTCTTTTGCAATGAGAATGCTTGACCACATGTAGACTTTTGTTTCTGAAAAGATGCGAAAAGAACAGGGGGAAAATCACCATACATTTTGTGTTCAAGGTGGGAAAATAATAGTGTAGATTTTATTCATCTATGGTGAAGGGCAACCAGAAGGTGTCTATGATCTCTTCAACTGAATACAAAGGTTCTTTAGGTGCGTATCAGTCCATAGCAGTTCCTTCCTTTGCTCTCTCTGGTTTGGTTTGGTTTTATTTTTTTATTTTCTTGTTTCACCAAAAGAAAAAAAAACTAAGTATGCAAGAAGTTCAACGACTTCCACAATAAAACATAGCAAGTCAGTGGTGTCCAAAGCCAACAGAAAGGGCGCATTTGTAGTCCTCCTTTTCTGATCTCTTTCCTTCTGCTTGCTATATGGCATCTATGGCCAGAACTGCCCATGACCTAGCAAAGCTGTCAAAAATGACTGAAAAATAATGACTTCTTCATCCTCCCTTTATCTGGGAAGAGGACGCTACTGACAGCATTCTTTTCTGGGTAGCCAATGTCTTTGTCAGCAGGATACGTTTAATTGCCACCTCCAAGAACTCGAGAAGGACTTTGTTGAACTTTGTTGAACTTGGAGACTATTAGATATAAAAAGTTTTGCAAATATAAATTGATGTGGCCTTTTCTCCCTCTCCCTATCCTTTATTCTGTCCAAAAGACAACCCAACACTTAGCCAGATGTTTATCACTGATTTAAAATGAGTTGGTTGAGTTGATCAGGGTTGGAAGGAGAAGAGGAAAGGTTTGAAGAAAGCTAAAAATGCCACTGAGTCATTTACAAACATCATTTCATTTAATTCTCACAACATGAGATTAGGAGTGCTTCCCTATTTTAAAAGCCAAGGAAACAGGCTCAAAGACATAAAACTTGCTCAAGGTCACCCAGGTCTCTCAGATTTCAAAGTCAGTGTTCCTAGTCATGCTGTTCCCTTCTCCAGGAAAAGTCAGACCTCCAGGCCCTTAGGACCACATGCCCTCTCAACTTCATGGGGACTTTGTTCCATTTCTAATTTCCTCAGTGTATTTTGTTTGTTTGTGTGTGTGTGTGTGTGTGTGTGTGTACTGGGGATTGAACTCAGGGGCACTTGACCACTGGACCGCATCCCCAGCCCTTTTTTGTATGTTATTAGAGACAGGGTCTCACTGAGTTGCTAAGTGCCTCACCATTGCTGAGGCTGGCTTTGAACTCGTGATCCTCCTGCCTCAGCCTCCCAAGTGCACCACCAGGTGTGCACCACCCCACCCAGCCTCAGTGTATTTTCAAACTCTGCTGCGGAGTCCCCCCTTTCAGTGTTCAGAGATGCTCTAGTATCACCTCTTGTAAAATTAATCAAAATGTATGCCTTCCCGGGTCTGTCCACTCACCACCTTATCTCTTTTCTCTTTCAGCCAGACATCCTGAGCGGGTTGTCTCCCCTCCCCCATCCACTATTCACTCTTTTTTTTTTTTTAACTTTATTTTATTTATTTATTTTTATGTGGTGCTGAGGACAGAACCCAGGGCTTTGCACGTGTTAGGCGAGCACTCCACCGCTGAGCCACAACCCCAGCCCCCCATTCACTCTTTTCCCACCTGTCTCCTGACCGTCAGCTGTGCTCATTGATTGCTTCTTTGCTATCTATTCCTCTTACCTGTGCAACTGATCTGCTTTTCTTTGGCTTATCTCTATCCACCTGGTGGTTTACGGATCTGACTACATCTTGGATTCCATTCTTAGCTGTGAACCCGGACTTATCGGCTCGTAACATCACATTCCCTACTTAGAGTTATATTGGTTCTTTATAACCAATAAGGGATGGACACATGATTCAATTGCAGCCAATAAGACATGAAGAAAGATTTGTTGGTTGTTGGGGGGTAGGGGACATTCTCACTTTTAGGGAAGCTGCTAAAGGAATCTCCTCTCTCTCTCTCTCTCTCTCTCTCTCTCTCTCAGATTTGGATGAGGGAGTGTGAACACTGGTAGTCATTGGCAGCCATCTTGGATGGGGAGTTGGGGAAGGGAGGGCCTTGAACTGTTGTTACTCAAGAAAGCAGAGTGGGGAGACAAAAGGGTTCCAGGTGCCTGATGACATCAATGAGCCACTGAACCAAACCATCCTACCTCTGAACTGTTCTATGAGTTAAGAAATGTTCTTTGGTGTTTAAGTCAGTTTGAGTCAAGGTCATAGTTTTTGGTAACAAAACAAATCATGTTCTTTTTATCCCCAATACTGAGGATTGAACCCCATGTGTGTTCTACCACTGAGCTACACTCTCAGTTCTTTTTTACTTATTTACATTTTATCTGGAGACAGGGTCTCACTAAATTTCCCATGCTGGCCTTGAACTTGAGATTCTCCTGTCTCAGCCTCCCAAGTAGCTGGGGTTACAAGCCTGCACCACCATGCCCAACTAGAAAAACAAATTCTTATGCACCTAAATGAAAAATGATTCTTGCCTGGTTAACTAATGACCTCATGTACATAAATACAATGAGCTGTTTTCAAGTTCATCTACTCTTCTCAACAGCATTTGACAAACATACAATTAACTCCTTCAGAAAATCTCCTAAAGTGACTTCCATGATTTTCTATGCTACTGGATTTTTTTCCCTCTATACCCTCTCATTCAGTCCCCTTTACCAAATCTTTTTCCTTTACCCAACCTTTAGAGTTTCTTGGGGATTGGTCACAAACACACTTTTTGTTCTCACTTAACATTTTCTCCCTAGGTGATACCGTTGAAGCCAGATTTAAAGCTAGGTAGTGAGTGTAGTCAGGCAAATCGGGTCTAACATCGAGTTTCATAAAGAACTTGGAGTCCATAAGGAAAATGGAGTCAGCCTGAGTCCTGGAAAAACACAGAGCAACTCTAAGGGAGATAAGATGGTTAATGTTCCCAAGTTGAGGGCCCATCTTATGGAATGTTAATGAAACAGCTCCAGCAAACGGAGATGCTAATCAACTAGCCCTAAGCCCTTCCTGTGAATCTCACTCCCGCCATGGGCCCTCCGGTGTCACATCTTTTGACATTCCTGTCCCCTGTCCCAGGAAGGACAGAGATAGGGAACATGAAAGGGACAAAAGAAAGATTTAGATATAAAAGGGAGAAAGCCTCTCCTCCCTTTGGATTCCTGGTTTCCAGGTCCCCTTCTCCCTCTGGGGGAAGTCTTTTGCTATCCTTTCAATAAAGCTGTCCACTTTCCACTCCACGCTTGCCTCGGAGTGCTTCTTCGGCGTTATTCTTCAGCGTTCGGGGAGCAAGAACTCGTCACGGTAAAAAGCGGTTTCACCGTCAGTTTCTCTATCCTTAAATCCCTCTGTAGAAGCAGTGACTCCCAAATTTACAGTAGTCTTCAGTCCAGACCTCATTTTGGAGCTGCAGCTGCCATTGTGACACCTGTATTTGGATATAGTGCTGCACCTGAAACCTAGCTTATTGTATTGGAATATAAGCTTCACCCAGGCAGGGACCATGTTTATCCCTTTCACCACTATCTCAGCCATCCTCAGCATCATGCCTGACACAGAATAAACTGTCCATAAATGAATGAGGGATAAACAAATAAGTAGGTAAAATAAATGACAGTGCCCTTTGATTGCAAATAATATTATCCCAACTCAAACTAGTTTAAATCAAAAGAGATATTTAGAGTAAAACAACTAGAGCATCTCAATTGAACTTGAGGATAGGAACATGGTTGGAACTTTGTCTTCAGATGCGTCAGGACTCTCCTCAACTCCTCGCTCAGAATTCTTCACGAGCAGCTATTGAGCAGCTATTGTATCTTCCACTTCAGCTGCTTTGTTGTTGTTATTGTTCCCCAGGCCAAATGGAGATTGCTGATCTAGGATTGGTAAGCTTTTTCTCAAAGCCATAGGCAATATGTAAATGATTGGCTCTGGCCGTATTCTAATAAAACTTTATTTACAAAACAGCCAGTGGCCTTTGAGCCATAAGTTGCTGATAACTCCGCCATCAACAAATAAAAGATTCACCTATCAGTTCAGCAATTTGGTTCTGTGTTGGCTCTGGGGCCATCTAAGGTCCTTATCCCATCCTTGGCATGGAGACTGTGGCCAGAGAAAGCATGCTGCAGAAGTCCAAAGTTTAAAATTCCTTTTTTGGGGGGAGCGAGGGTACCGGGGATTGAACTCAGGGGCACTCAACCACTGAGCCAGGTCCCCGGCCCTATTTCGTATTTTATTTAGAGACAGGGTCTCACTGAGTTGCTTAGCGCCTTGCCCTTGCTGAGGCTGGCTTTGAACTTGCGATCCTCTTGCCTCAGCCTCCCGAGCCACTGGGATTACAGGCGTGTGCCTCCACATCCAGCTAAAATGTAGGACTTAATCTGCCATCGATCTACTGCATCTCCACCATTTCAGACCCAGCACGGTTCTCTCAGTGCTCGCTCACTCCCCCTTTCCTTAATCCTTGGCCTCTAGTCTTACACTTCATCCTGTCAGTTCTTTTTCTTTGTAGTGTTGGGATGGAACCCAGGGCCACACACATGCAAGGCAAGTGCTCTGCCACTGAGTTATACCCCCAGGCCCCAATTCCACTTCTAACACAGATTGCCAACAGGTCTACTCTCTCTCTTAAGAATTCTGGCATAGGGGCTGGGGCTATGGCTCAGTGGTAGAGGGCTCGTCTGGCATGTGCGAGGCCCTGGGTTCGATCCTCAGCACCACGTAAGTAAAATAAAGATATTGTGTCCATCTACAATTAAAAAAAAAAAAAAAAGAATCCTGGTACAACCATCATCTCTCATGTGGCCTTCTACAAAGTCTCCCTCCATTCTTGCTCACTTCCAATCCAATCAGCAGCCAGAGACATTTTATAAAACCATCCTTTTCCCCTAAAAAGTATCCAGAAGAGTACATGAAAAAGTATATGAATAGTGCCCCTTTAGGCCACTGGGATTGTTAGGGTTGGGGGACCCAGGAGCGGCTGGAAGTCCTCACAGGAGTGGTTGGAAGTCATCAGAGAGGGGCAGGGTCCACATAAAGCCATTTTTCAGGGACTTGGATGGCAACCAAACGTGACAGCTCCCCTTGGGACTGAAGATGGTTGGAAGGTCAAACAGTGTGAGACTGAAGAGCAAGAATCCAGGAAGGACCTGCCTAAAAGGGATTGTCTGAGCGCATGGCACAGTGGTGCACACCTGTAACCCAGCGACTAAGAACCCTGAGGTAGAAAGAAGCATTGCTCGTTCAAGCCCAGCCCAAGCAACTGAGTGAGATGCTGTCTCAAAATTTAAAGATAAATCAACAAGAAAGGGCTGGGGGTGTGGCTCAGAGGTAGAGCCCCCAACTGAAGAGCCAAATGGTGCTGGGGCGGTGTCCATTGCAGGAGAGCCTCTCACATCCGCCTAGCCCTGGGTTCTGAGCTCAGTCTCTCCATTCCCAGGGAAGCTGCTGCCCTGTCTGTCAACTCAGGTGATTAAGTGAGGAGCGAGAGAGGTGGCATTTGCTAAAGATTGTAAAGGTTCAATAAATGCTTTCCACCCAAATGCAGCAGAATCGTGTGATATTTATTCCATTATTGGAGTAACAGCAAATGCCAAGCGGGACCAGGAGGTGGGAGGGTGTTGGCTATTTAGGAGATATTTTAGAGGAGAAATCATGTAAGTGGAAGCAAATACTTCTTGATGCTTTAGAGAGAGAGCTGGGCAAAGAGAATTGTTAGGTTTTGTGACATGTAGAAAGATTGCCTTTTGGGAGCCCTGTTGTCTATTAAACTCTGTATTTTAAGTTTTGGGGGCGTTCTTTCAGTGACTAATTTGTGTTCCCTTGGACAAGTGTCATGAAGAACTTGGCCTTAAGGTGAGAGAGTAAGAAGACTGAGTTCCTCTGAGAAACAAAGTCATACTCAGGATCCTGTTTGTGAAGTAAGACAGGCCTGGGGGGTGGCAGAGGGGGTGGCATCCACCGCTCACCCAGCCCTAGAGTGAGGGAAATCTCTTGATCTATTTCTATGTAGTCTCACTTAAATCCAGGTGCAGCCTAGGCTGGGCTGGGAACTCCTGGGCTCAAGTGATCTTCCTGCTTCAGCTTCCTCAGGCACCTGCCTCTGAGCCCAACTGAGCTTTCTTTCCAATCCTTTCCCCTACTGGTGTCTAGGGTCCTCCCTTCATCTGGGACAGGATTTGTAAGTATATACCAGGTCTTTGAAAGGAAGGTTGTCCATAAGGGACTGACTGAGAACCGAGCGAACCTGAGGACACAGGTGGGCATCATTTCTGCAGAACTGTTGCCAGGCAACGTGCTGGCTGTTGGCCAGGGAGACATTTCCAGGACGCTAACACGGCCCTCAGTGCTGATGACACAGTGCCTTTGTAGCTGGAGCCAGGGCGTCCCCCAATTTTCTCACACTGTAATGAATTTTAATTGTTGGGGTGTGCAAAATAAACAGAAACGGTTCCATATTGGGAGGTTGGGGCATGGTTTTTAATGGGGTACCTATTTCTCTATTTTTTAAAATATTTATTTATTTACTTTAGTTGTACACAAATGCAGTGTATTTATGTTTATGTGGTGCTGAGGATCGAACCCGGGCCACGCACGTGCGAGGCGAGTGCTCTGCCGCTGAGCCACAACCCCAGCCCTCTCTATTTTTTTACCCCAACTCTGCAAACACTAAAGGGGAGCCAGCATTCTCATACTACCTTCCCAAATCTAGAGTCCAGGAAGCCCCTGGGTGTCCAAGTCCCCGGGGTGTCCTCGCCTGGATCCTTGCTCATGGCACTCTGTCTTGTGTGTGGCCTTACCATCTTACTCGCGGGTGGTGAACTACGAAATCCTAAGCTCCTACGTTTGAGCTGGGCGTGTTGAATCGGTAACCCTGATCTAGAAGCTCTGATACAGAGCAAGAACGAGAGTTTGACACTACAACTTCAATTCCTTCCTTCCTCCCCTTCCCCCATCTCTTTCTCCACTCCTTATTTTCTTGCTTTTTTTTTTTTTTTTTTTTTTTTTTTTTGTACATAGTCCTGTTCCCAGAAACTGGTGAGAATGAAGTTGCATGTTGGACCTGAAAGTGTCAACATGAACCCACAATTAGCCTCTGAGGTGTCGTAAGGAACTAATTGGTTAATGTTTGCAAAATGCCAAGACACTCTTAAATAAAAGGCTCTATATAAGTTCAAAGTATTTGTAATTATTATGATTATTACTATAATTTATGAGACTTAGCCATAAATCTTATAATAGGATGAGGTCAACACTTTTAAAAAGAGGAAGCAGGACAGGGACTCTATATAAAGCACTGTAGATTCACTGCCTCTAAGGACAAGAGCTAACTGAAGACAGGTGAGTATAAAACAGGTGTGGAACTTGTGCCGGGGTTAGTTAGGGTAAAAAAAAAAAAATATCCAGCATATGGAGGTTGGTTGATAATGACTGTGATTCTGCTGCTGAGTGGATTAGTAAGGTTGGACCAGATGAAACTTTTGGACCTTGCAAGAAAAACCCAAGTTTTAAAACCTAGATAGATGATAGGAAATTATTTTTCCTGTTCATTACAATTATAAAAATTTAGACTTCTTTTTTCAGTACTGGTAACTGACTCCAGGGCCTCATGCATGCTAGGCAAGTGCTCTGCCATTGAGCTTCATCCCCAGCCCTTTTAAATTTTAAAACAGGGTCTTAGCTGGGCGCGGTGGCGCACGCCTGTAATCCCAGCACTTGGGAGGCTAAGGCAGGAGGATCATGAGTTCAAAGCCAGCCTCAGCAAGGGCGAGGCACTTAGCAACTCAGTGAGACTCTGTCTCTAATAAAATACAAAAAAGGGCTGGGGATGTGGCCCAGTGGTCGAGTGCCCCTGAGTTCAATCCCTAGTACAAAAAAAAAAAAAAAAAAAAAAAAAAACCAGGGTCTTGCTAAGTTGCCCAGTTTGGCCTTGAACTTGCTATATCCTGCCTCAGCCTCCTGAGAATCTGGAATTACAGGTCTGGGCCATCTCATCTGACTTAGATTTCTATTAATTATATGGTTTCTTTTGGATTTTTGTGTATGTGCAAAACAAAGAATGGAAGAACAAAATATTGTGTGCATTTAATAGAAGTAGTATTAGATCAAATGGGATGTCTTCTTTGTTAATGCAAAGCCAAAGGACTAAGATGTTTGTGTTTTGCGGGGTGCTAAATCTCTTCCCTGCCCTTGTGCTTCAATCTTGCTAATGTTACACTATCTCACATGCTGAAAGTGTCGGGTCTACAACAGAGTCTGCTTTTCTCTGAAAGCTGTGAAAAAAACGAAGGTCAACTAATCTAACAGCTTAAGAACTATCAGGGTAAAACAGATAGACGAGCTTCCAGAGTGTGCGCATGGAACAGAGGTCATGTCTCTTGATTGGATCTTTGTTCAGAAGGGGACATTCCTAGGAAAGTCCAGCACAAGGAGAAGAGCCTTCCCGGAGTTCTCAGCTCTGGGAACCCCAAATGCGGAGGGAGAAGTAGGCAGAGAGGTACCTAGTCTCCTCAGCAGGAAAAGGATTTGCCCACAGGGAAGCAAATGAATCAACCAAACCTTCTGAGTTTTGCTGAGCTCACAACTCAAATTCAGCAAATATGCATTTTCAGGCTATGTGAAAAGGCAATTAAAAAAAAAAAAAAAGACAGTTTAAAATAAGCTGTCGTGTCATGGCCTTAAATTTTAATCTAAAAAGTTAGGATTTTTTTTTTTTTTTTTTCCTTAAGAGAACACAATCACAGTGGCAGAAGCATTTTATACTCATGACTGTCATTGCTATCATCATTTTAATTTGAGGACCGTTGGCACAAAGCACTGTGCAAGGCTGCGGTGTTGCTCTGATGTGAGGAGGTGGGAGAAACAGGACAGCCAGAGAGGCGTGACTCAGGAGGCCCCTGGAAAAGTCTGTGGGCCCACAGGGAGCAGGAGGATGGAGAGACGCTCGGCGACTCAGCAAGGGCCACAACATAACTTGGCGGAGGAGGAGGCCTACTGTGGACTCCTGGGGCGGTTCTCAGCTCTTCTCGAATCAGATGGGGGTCACAATGGGCAGGGCTACCTTCACCTCTCATCATGTCGGGGTGTTAATGCAGCACATTTCCAGGGTGGTTGGAGGGCCGCAAGGACCTGGGATGTACTTGTTCAAAGTTAAGGTGAAGACGGTGGACATTCATAGAAAAGGAATGGGAGTTCTGTGGTGAGAGAACTAAAAGGCCATATTTCTACCTTTTCCAGAGAAACAATTGAGCTGAGGGAGAAATGATCCTATCCCTTATAAATCTGAACAAGGCTTTGGGAATTACAAAGTGCCCAGTGGCATGGTGCACACCTGTAATCCCAGTGACTCTGCAGCCTGAGGCAGGAGGATCACAAGTTTGAGAACCAGTCTGGGTAACTTAGTGAGACCCTGTCTCAAAAAAATAAAAAGGACTGGAGATGTAGCTCAGTGGTAGAGCACTCTGGGTTCCATCCCCAGCAAGCACCACACACACACACACACACACACACACACACACACACACACACACAGTGCCCCAGGGGAAAAACATAGACAAAGCTATCTTGACGAGGCAGTAGGAACTTGAACTAGACTCTGAGGGATTCTCTGGTTGTCAGTTTCCAGGGTGGCCTGTAGCTTCAGCTTGTCAATGCCCCTTTGCTGTTTGTAACCACTTTGCCATTATAGATATTGTGCTGGGCATTGAGACTCGGTATGTGTCTTGGCCTGAACTGTTCATGATGATTTTGAGTACAGTGAGCCATAGGGACATTAACAAATTAGTCACAGTGACCACCAGGCACTCCTTGAGCACACCCAGGGATGCCTCAACCATCCCTTCTAAACATAGAGTACTTTCTGGCCTATAAAGTTGGACCACAGAGTTTGGGTTGCATTAATGTGCTGTTTATGGATGGAACACCTTGTCAATCCATGTGAGAAGTTCATTGTCACTTCTTGCTCTTCCCTGACATAATGGGGGAAAAAATTACTTTGAAGATCGGGTCTCAAGGGCAACCAGAAAGTAACTCTGTGTTGCTAAGTACACGGCACAGGCATTTACTCAGCCAAGTGCTTGTTCAACACAGATATTAATTCCATGCTTGGAAAATGAGGAAGGTCTCATAAAAGTTAAGTCTTTCCGCTTGGGTTTCCAAAAGGAAGTATAGTTCTTACCTGGAAAAGCAGCAAAAAGAGTGAAATACTCTGTTTGGCATTTGAATGTGAGCAGTGCTTTTTTGCTAAGGGTCCTTTCTGTAAAGCTGGTGAGATGCCTCTGTCAAGACAGATTTTCATGAGACCATGAGCATTTTCTGGTCTTACGCTGTTCTTTCTCCATTCTTCTTTTCCTGGAATTGATTGTCCCCTCTCATTCAGTGCTGGGGATTCAGGGGTGCTAAAATAAATGACTCTTGTTCAGTTGTTAAATCCAAGAGTTCCTGCAGACCCAGTTAATATCTCAAGTTCCTATACCTTTTTTTTTTTTTTTTTTTTGGCAATTGTGCATGACATTTTCTGCTCAAGTAAGCAAAACCAGACAGGCCATCTAAAAGTCATAGGGAAGAAAAACAAAGTATAGCTGCATCAGAGGGCCATGTGCTCCTTCAGTTTAAGAAGATGGCATCTCTTTGGTATTTGGAAGAAACTGCCTGTAAGAATAACCTTAGAACAGGTCTGGGGCTGTAGCTCAGTTGGTAGAGCATGTGTCTAGACTGCAGGAGTCCCTGGGTTTCATCCCCTGCTTGAGAGAGAGAGAGAGAGAGAGAGAGAGAGAGAGAGAGAGAGAGAGAGAGAGACAGAGACAGAGAAAGTGCTCTGTGCCAGGTTTATACTCAGGCTCCTACACATAATGATGATAATAATCCAATAAGGCAGGTAACCAGGCTCTTCTGATGATGGAGATGGGGGAAGCAGAAGTTTTGGGGGCCAGGAGCTGGTTCCTCCAGCATTCCCAAGGTCAACTGTTCTGGATGGCATTTATGCATTAGTTTGATAGATAGTAGGGGGCAGGGACTGTGATAGTGACAGGAGGAATGGTTGGAATGAGAGAGAGAAAGCATGGGAACATGATCTTCATGGCAGCCAGTGGTCAGATGGCTTGTGGAGCAAGCCCCTCAGGAGTGGATCCGGGGACTCCCACCCATGACCCACCTTCTGGGAACTTGTCTCTCCATTCTCTGTGGCTCAGGCCCAGGAGTTTTACAGAGGGATACTGGAGAACATGGGGCAAAGTGATCAAGGGGTTCTGGGATTCCCAGACTGGGGCTGAGGAGTAGGAATGCCTTCAGATTCCTTCCTTCATCCTAAGAGTCACTGGCCATTCCACCACTCTGAAGGAAGTGTGGCCTTTCCTCCAACTGATAGACAAGAATCCAGATTCAGAGAAATGACCAATATGAACTTCTCCTTTTCACTATGTATTTTGACAATGAAGAGGCTCTTAGGGTAAGACAGGTGCATCCAAAATCTGCTTTTCAGAGTCTTGAATCCAGTGACCATGTTCTCGGTATAGAGAACCAAAGCATCTTGGCGTCTTAAAATAATGAGTATCCAGTGTCTGGATGCTCTGTTGAGTTCCTGTAGACCAAGCAGAAGTCTTGCCATTTTTAAGCTAACTAAAGGATAGGTGAAGCGCTTGTTCCACTCTTGGTTTTTAACTGTGACCCAAATCATTAATCTTCCTACTTTGGAGATGAGTGGACTTGTTCCACTCATCCTCTTCCCATAGAAACATTACGTGCTGTGACAGTGGTTGCTGTTTTCTCATCTCCAGGCTGATTTTGATTTTGAAAAGATTTCAGGAGCTGTAGAGCCAGACCCTTGACATGTCTGCATTGTGGCTGTTGCTGGGCCTCCTGGCCCTGACTGGTGAGTGTGTTTCATTTTTCCCAAATGACCCTGGAGGTGAGATGGAGAAACATAAGAAAATGACACTACTTTCATACTTGAAATTGAGGTGGAAACATTATTTTTATCCTAAGATGTCCAATAAATCCTGAAGTTAGGCACAGTCATTTACCAGCAGTCTCTCCCCCAAATGTTCCAGAATTTGGGATGGGCTATAAAGCAGGATAGTTTACAATAAGACTAAAGTCTTGTAAATATACGCCAGGTGTATATAGACACCTGCTCATTGCCTACTATAAAAACTGCTTCACCAATGGTATTTATTGAACTTATTTATAGACCATATAGTTCCATAAAAAGATTTAGATAGTTGCAATGATAAGACCAATATAATTCAAATAGAAAATTAATACCAAAGGAATCAAGATGTGACCAAACTAACAACCACCAAGGCTGACATAGTCACTGCAATTGAATTTCAGCTTTGACCTAAAGTTTCTTGCAGCTGGGATTTTTAAAGAAAACAAGTGAAAGTACTTGGGTTTTTTTTTTTTTTTTTTTTTTTTTTTTTTTTTTGACAATTTGACAAATTAAAGGAGTAAATTGCTCCTTAGGAAGAGCAAAACTTTTCCTGGTTCTAAATTGAAAAAATTTCTCTGATGCAGCCTTACATTAATTCATTTATTGATTGATTCATTCAACAAATATTTAAAACAATTCCTACAAGGTGCTAAGCATTTGGAAATGTAATGTAGTTAGGGAGAAGTCTTCATGGCAGGCAGCACTGAGTGACAGACCACTGCAATAGTAAGGATATTTGTCAACTTGTCGCCTATCATAAAGATAAACGTGCACTGATTAAAAAGCTAAAAAGAACATGTTGGCTTATTTAATTTTTAGTATGCTCACAAAGACAAGGTCTTTTCATTTCCACATTTCTTTCAGATAACTCATCCCGTGTCTCTAAGGTAGAAGTGTTTACCCAAAATACTAGTATTTTCATATGTCAATCTCACAAAGCTGTCAGTAAAAACAAAGAAACTGAAACTGCATTTATGTTAACATACAGGATGCATAGGAGATGTACAATAGACATACTTCACAGATCTGAGAATCATTAAGATTTCGTGATACAATCTACTTTCATCAAACAATAAAATACATTTAAGTGGCCAGGCACAGTGATACACACCTGTAATCTCAGCACTTGGGAGGCTGAGGCAGGGGATCACAAGTTCAAAGCCAGCCTCAGCAATGGCGAGGCACTTAGCAACTCAGTGAGACCCTGTCTTTAATAAAATACAAAAATGGGCTGGGGATGTGGCCCAGTGGTCGAGTGCCCCTGAGTTCAATCCCTGTACCAAAAAAAAAAAAAAAAAAAAAAAAAAAAAAAGAAGTATGCTAGCGAGAGGTTCATGTAGAATGCAAGAATAAGATGATTTTCCCAAGGAGCAATTTCCTGTCCCCTGAAGGTATCTGGTTAATGGCTCCTGCACCCACCTCCTGCAGTGAATTGTAAATCTCAGTATCTGCAAAGGAGGGAGGATGGGTACCAGGGTACCAAAATCCTCTGATGCCAATTCCCTTATGTAAAGTGGCATAGTGTTTGCATAGAATCCACCTGCACCCTCTTGTCTACTTTAAATCATCTCTAGACAGTGGTACCTAATACAGTGGATGTGCTATGTAACAACAGCTGTTGTGCTGTATTGTTTAGGAAGTAGAGATAAGAATAGGTAATCTGTACACGTTTGGTACATTTTTCCCTAAATATTTTATTTTTTTAACTTTATCTTATTCATTTATTTATTTGTTTATTTTTATGTGGTGCTGAGGATTGAACCCAGTGCCTCACTCATACTAAGCAAGCACTCTACCACTGAGCCACAGCCCCAGCCCCACACTAAATATATTTTTTAAGTATTTATTTATTTGCTTTAGTTGTACACAATGCGTTTATTTTTATGTGGTGCTGAGGATCGAACCCGGGCTGCGTACATGCTCGGCAAGTGCTCTACCGCTGAGCCACAACCCCAGCCCCTCCCTAAATATTTTTGATCTGAAGTTGGTAGAATCCATGGATGCAGAGACCACACACAGATAAAGAGTGCTGACTGTCTATTAGAAATTCTCATCCACTGGCTACGCTCACAAATGGAAAATACCACATGTTGATGAGGATGTGAGGAAATTAGAATCCTTGTACACTGTTAGGAGAAATAAGGGCTGGAAAACAGAATGGTGCTTCCCCAGAACTTTAAAAATGAAATCAGCATACAATCCACAATCTGGGTATATACCAGAAAGAATTCAAAGAGGAGTACTAAAGAGATATTTTGTACACCTATGTTCGTAGCAATCTTTTTCATGGAATCTTTTCATGGAGGCAACTCAAGTCAATCAACAAGTCTATCAATTATGAATGGGTAAGCAGATGTGGTATGTCCATACAATGAAATATTATTCAGCCTTAAAAAGAAAGAATTTTTGTAATATTTATTTATTTGCTTTAGTTGTACACAATGCAATGCATTTATGTTTACGTGGTGCTGAGGATCGAACCCGGGCCGCGCACGTGCAAGGCGAGCCACAACCCCAGCCCAAGAAAGAATTTTGACATATGGTACAACATGAATGAACTTTGAGGATATTATGCTAAGTGAAATAAGCCAGACAGAAAAAGACAAATGCTGTATGATTCCAGTTACCTAAGGTAGGCAAACCATAGAGAGAGACAGTGGAATAGTGGTTGTGAGGAGCAGGGAGAAGCAGGGAATAGGGACTTAATTGTTTAATGGTAAGAGTTTCCATTTTACAAAATGAAAAAAGTCAAGGAGGTCGGGGTTGTGGCTCAGCGGTAGAGCGTTTGCCCAGCATGTGTGAGGCACTAGGTTCTATCCCTGGCACCATATAAAAATAAACAAATAAAATAAAGGTGTTGTGTCCATCTACAACTAAAAACATATTTAAAAATAAACTCAAGGAGATGGTTGGTGGTGATGCTTGCACATCATAACTATATTTAACATCACTGAATTGTACACTTAAAATGGTTAAGTGATAAATTCATGTCATAGATGTTTTGCCATAATAAAAAATGAAAAGTTACAAAAACATACTCATCCACTCTTCCCCTGATGTGAAGAGAAGAAATGTCCTCCTCTTCAGTGGTCCTTGTGAAATCTCCACAGTGTCCCAAACAACACCTTCCTTTCAGTGATGGCGAGGATGGCGGTGGCAGGTAGAGAAAGATCAAAGCGGGAAAGAGAAGGAGCAGGAAGAGGGAACCCCATGCGCAGACCTGGTCCTCAGCCTCACCTGCATGTGCCCCCTTTGCAGCCGTAGACTCCACCTAGAGTGGACAGAGAGAAGGTAAAGTAGACCTTGGTCCCAGGCCGTGGATGTGCCCTGACTTGAGTCTTGGTGGCGATTCCTGGGAGATGCAGGTTTTATTCGTGTTTCTCGAGAGTGATCATAAATGTGTCACCAGGCTGATGAGCTAGGAGTGTTTGAGGCAGAAGTGCTGAGTTCCTAGGGGTGGTAAGAGAGGACCAGGGTACAGATAGTCTCTGATCTGCTTTTCCCAGGAATTCCTCATGTCCGCAGGAGAAGAGGTGAGAATTCAGCAGCCAAGAAAAAAAAAAAGTCTGTGATAATTTCTTAGTATATTGTGAAGTAAACTCCAAAAGATTTTCAACTGCAGAGTGAAGTTCTTGTTCTTACTGGTTTTATTATGACCTTTAAACAACGGATGCCATGGGGCTGGGATTGTGGCTCAGCGGTAGAGCACTCACTTAGTACATGCGTGGCCGGGGTTCAGCACCATGTATAAATAAAAACATTGTGTACAATTAAATAAATTAAATAAATAACTATTAAAAACAAATAAAACAAAACTGCTGCCATCCCATTCATAGGAGGATGAAGAACTATTCCAGTCAATGACCAACTTCTCTCCGTTTGTAGACTTATCTGAAAGTGGCAATTGGGGATGCTACGGAAACATCCGAACCCTGGACACCCCAGGAGCATCATGTGGGGTTGGAAGACGTCATGGCCTCGACTATTGTGGTATGCATAACCTCCGGGTCCACTCTCATCCTCGTGATGTCCTCGTGACTTGTTTCCCGCAGCCCCATGCTAGGGAGTGGTGGGAAAGCCCTGGGGGGGGTGCCAAAGACTGTTAAAAGTCCTGGCTCTGCTTTTTAATTTTTTTTTCTCCCCCAGTACTGGCATTTGAACTCAGGGTGCTCTACAACTGAGCAACATTCCTAACCCTTTTTACTTTTTATTTTGAGATAGGATCTTGTTAAGTTACCCCAGTTGGCCTCAAATTTGCAATCCTCCTACCTCAGCCTCCTAAGTCTCTAAAATTACAGGTGTGCACCACCAAGCCTAGCTCTGTCTTTTTTTTTTTTTTTTAATATTTTTTATTTGTTCTTACTAGTTATACATGATAGTAGAATGTATTTTGACATATTATACATATATGGAGTATAACTTCTCATTCTTCTGGTTGTGCATGACATAGAATTACATGGGTTGTGTAATCATGTATGTACATAGGATAGTAATGTCGGATTCATTCTACTTTCTTATTCCCATCCCCTTCCCTTCCCTTCATTCCCCTTTGTCTAATCCAAGTTACTTCCATTCTTCCCTACTCCCACCCCTTATTGTGACTGGCTCTATGTCTTGAAGAAGTCGCTTGGCTTCTCTGAGCCTCTGTGTGGGGGCAAGGTCACAGTCTTTGCTTTATAGGGTTGTAAACTCTGGTCAATATAATGGGTTGAGAGTGCTTTTTAAATAAAAAAATTGCTAACAAGGTAAGGCTAGCTAGGTAAATTAGGATCCATTTTCAATTTCTCCAGCATTTTGTTCAAGGTTTAAACTTACATGATTTGAAGCCAGGAATGGCAGGGTACACCAGTAATCCCAGCTACTCAAGAGGCTGAGGTGGGAGGATTACAAGTTTGAGGCCAGCCTCAGCAACTTAGCAATTCTATCTCAAAATAAAAAAATAAATAGGGGATGTAGCTCAGTGGTAGATTGTTTTTCTAGCATGCACGAGGCCCTTGGTTCAATCCCTAGCACCACAAAAATAAACAAATCCACAGGATTTCTTGGTGTCACTTAGGAATGAAAAGATGAGCAATTGTGAGCAAACCTGCGGAAGGCAACTCCCAGAACTCACTGAAGAGTTCAGGGGAGTTTTTCCTCCACATGCTGGGCCTGTTGGAAATGATGGACAGGCAGCACATTTTACTGGGTGACCCCATATGGCATGTTTAGGACGGGACCAGCGGTTCTCAGGTCCCCAGGATGGTCCTGGAGCATCAGAACAAGCCACTGAGCACCTAGCTGAGGGTCACTGGTGGCCACAGGGGATGCCTGCCTTACAAAATGCATGAGACAGTGACTTAAGCTCACAGGAAGAGTGTCCTAATCTCAGGTCAGAGAATGACGACTAGGGACATAAGACCAAAGCTTGGGCTTCTCAGCCTAGAGCGCTACCCGGATCCACGCAGCCTGCTTTCTCTCCCCGTTTCCCGAGGCACCGTTTCGGTGTCAGTCACACCCAGCGGCCTCCTTCCTTCCTGTGTGCTCTAGGAGTTCGTGCTTCTGAAAGGCTGGCCGAAATAGACATGCCCTACCTCGTAAGATATCAACCCGTGATGCGAACCGTCGGCCAGAGGCACTGTGTGGATCCTGCCGTGATCGCTGGTGTCCTGTCCAGGCAGTCGCAGGGGGGCAACTTTCTGGTCAACGTGGGCAGCACGGGCAACGTGGGCAACATGGAAGATGGAGTCAGGGTGGTGCAGGTAACTCTCCATCGGTTAATGTCACCTGCGGCCATCCCCCTTAGAGGCACAATTCCAAGGGCACCCCTCCAAGGAATCCAGAAAGATCGGTGCTGCCTGGAGTCTGTGAGGGCCGCAGCTCTGCCTGAGAGGCAGGAGCAGCACCTTGGGCAGCTTTCTGCCATCTACAATTTCTTTTCAAAGTAAATAACCTGGGGCACCCTATTGTAGATTTCTAATAAGGCAGTAGTGCAGGAGAAAAATCACAGATGACATCTTTGCTACATTATTTTCTAGCTATGTGACCTTGAATAAGTCATTTTACTTCAATGGGCTTCAGTTTCCCCGTCTACAAAATTTCATTTGGGGGTGTTGGTGTTGGGGGTCAAGCCTCCTGCATGCTAAGCAAGCACTCCACCGCTGAGCCTCACACCTGGCCCTAAAAGGCCATTCTTGTAGAATTACTATGAAGATTCAATGAAGTAACGTGGAAAAGTATGTGGTATTGGGTAGACTCTTAACAAATATTAAATTCCTTTTCCCTTGTCTTTTTTCTACATAATTCCTAGTTCTGAAGATGGAGTTTTATCTTTTCACATATTCTGCCTGGTGTCACTTGTCAGATAGAGACTTCCAGGGTATGGGTCCTAACCACCCCCAGCCTCTGGATTAACCATTCTGGGGAATCTGTGGAGGCTGGGATAAGAGTGAGACCTGCTTTTTCCTGTTGCATCTCAGACCATTGTTGTTTTGAGGAACCCAAGAGTTGATGCAGTCATCTAAAAAAGCTTTTAGGAAAATTTACTGCTCGATGATCTTTAAATTGGCTTCCATGAGTACTTGGAATGAAACTACAAGCCTCATTTCAAGGTGAAGCAACTTAGACTTACTAGGGTAGCTACTGTCAGAAACTCAAAAGACAATTGTTGCTGAGGATGTGGAGAAATTGGAATTTTTGTGCACTGTTAATGCAAAAGCTGATGCACTGTTGATGCACAAAGTGGTGCAACCAACCATGAAAGACAGTATGGGGATTCCTCAAAAAATAAATGAAAGTACTTTTTAAAAACTGGGGACCCATCCTGTAATCCTTAACACAGACACTATAGATGATCCTTGAGGACATCATACTAAGTGAAATAAGCCAGTCACAGAAAGACAAATTCCACATGATTCCACTTCCATGAGAAGTGGTGCACATGATCCATCCTTAGCAAGTGAGGAAATGGACACTCTCGGGAGGAGTTTGTGCTGCGAAATCACACTGGAAAACTCCCAGGTGGGACCAAGGACGTCTCAGGATGTTAGGAATGGCTTCATTTCCACTGCCCTTCCTGCCTCTTTTGTAAAATATGGTTCTTGGGAAAAGGGCAAGTCCATTTCCTTTGAAGAGAAAGTAAGAATCCCCCAAATTGGGACATTTCTCCTAAATATGGCGGATCCTATGTGGAGGAGGGAACTCAAGGTGGATAGGAAGGGTTAGAAGGACCTTTAGGCATTCTGGTCATCTGGAAGGAGAACGACAGAACAAGCAGAGAGCCCTTCCTGGCTTGTTTGGGGGTTTGCGTGTCAACGACAGGAGTCCATCACACCGCTTCTTCCATAAACCCAGCCATCTCTGGCTTCCACTGGCCCTGCCACCGTGACACTGAAGCAACGGTGAGATGACTGCCTGTCCCTCCCTTAGCCCAAGCCCTGCAGCTTTACTTTTTTTTTTAATAGGAATATATATCGTGAGATCTACCTTCTTAATAGCTCTTACTTAAAGTACCAAACAATTACAATATTGTTGATTACATGCACAGTGCTGTGCATCAGATTTCTAGAAAAAAAATTTACTGCAAAACTAAATTTTCATACACATTAACTAACAACTCAATCCCCCACCTCCCTTTGCCCTAGCAGAACCAGGTGGTTCTGTTCTTTGTTTCTGTGAATTTGACAACTTCAGATACTTCATGGACGTGGAATTATGTGGAATTTGTCTTTCTGTGACTGGCTTATTTCACTCAGTATGATGTCCTCAAGGGTCATCTGTATTGTCTGTGTTAAGGATTGTTTTCCTTTTCAAGGTTGAACAACATTGCATGTTATGTATATATGTGTGTGTGTGCATATATATATATGCATATATATATCACATACATATATCACATTTTCTCTATTCATTTGTCAAGGACATTTGGGTTGTTTCTATCTCTTGGCTATTGTTAGGAGTTCTGCTATGAATGTGGGAGTACTGATATCTCTTTGAGATTCTGTTTTCAATTCTTTTTTTTTTTATATTTATTTGCTTTAGTTGTACACAATGTGTTTATTTTTTACGTGGTGCTGAGGATCGAACTCGGGCTGCACATGTGCTAGGCGAGCACACCACCGCTGAGCCACAACCCCAGCCCCTGTTTTCAATTCTTTTTGAAAAATATCCACAAGTGGAATTGCTAGATCATATTGCACTTCTAGTTTAATTTAATTAATTTTTATTTATTTGAGGAATCTGCATACTGTTTTCCGTGGTTGGTTGCACCACTTTGCATTCCCATCAACAGTGCACAAAGATTCCAAGTTCTCCACATCCTCAGCAACAATTGTCTTTTGAGTTTCTGACAGTAGCCATCCTAATAAGTCTGTGTTGCTTTGCTATCTAATCCCCCAGGGAGATGTAAGGTGGCTTTGGTTCCACCACAGGTGTTTCAATCAGCTTTTGCATTGCTGTGACCAATATAACTGACAAGAACAACTTAGAGGAGAAAAAGTTCATGGGTTCAGAGGTGCAATCCATGGCCAGCCAATTCCATAGCCCTGGGCCCAAGGTGAGGCAGAACATCACGGTGGAAGGAAGAGGGTGGCAGAGGAAAGCAGCTCAGGACACAACAGCCAGAAAGCAGAGAGAGAGTTCTGCTCTCTAGGGACAAAATATAAGCCCCAAAGTCATGCCTCCAGCCTGTCATCACCACCCAGTGAAGTAGTCCTTTCAAATGATTACTCCACCATGATTAGGTCATAGTCCCCATAACCTAATCATGTCACCCCTGCACATTTCTGCCTTGTCTCGCACATGATCTTTCAGGGCAAACTCATTAATTATTTAAACCATAACAACAGCTGGAACAGGAAAAATAGAAGGGAAAAGGAAAAGCAGCACCAAGCCCGGGTCACTGCGTCACCCTCCCATCTGGATTACTTTGTTTTTTTCTGCCTCCCTCCCTCTAGGACCCAAATCTTTACGCTCCCTCATCCTGGATTACTGAATCACAGGTTTCCCAGATAACTGAGGTTCTGACTACTAGAATCAAAGAAATCCAGAGGAGGTTTCCTACCTGGACCCCCGACCAGTACCTGAGAGGTATGTATGTACCATCACTGGTCAGTCGCTTCATTGCATGGTATCAATAGGGACAGATGTGACATTGCACTAGATTCCCCTAAACCACACTTGCCCCTGAGAGGCAGTTAGGAAAGATAATCAAAGTTTTCTAGTGGGTATCCAGAAGCAATGAGGGACTGCTGGGGCAGGATTAACTTATCACATGATTTCCAGGTGGACTCTGTGCCTACAGTGGGGGCCCTGGCTTTGTCAGAAGCAGCCAGGACCTGGGATGTGACTTCTGCAATGATGTCCTTGCACGAGCCAAATACCTCAAGAGACATGGCTTCTAGAACTTCAGACGAAACCCACGTTTATTATTTTCCACGAGATCTCAACTATTATGCACATAATGTCAGCCAATGGGGTTTGCAACTGCAATTCTGAGCTTGACCAGAAGGTCATCAAAATTGCATGAATCACATTAAATGAAGAATTGTTACCTGCATGTTGTCAGCTGGTATGTGTGTGCACGTGTGTGTTGTAAATAATGGGCCATGTCTCTTTAACTCTATTTCCACAGATGTTAGCTCCTGTGGATTTCTGTGAAGTGAACCTTATACCTTATTGGCTATCACTGCCAGGTTTAGCAAATATGAGCATGGAAAGTTCAGTTTAAATATGAATTCCATATAAACAATAATGTTTTTTGATGCTGGGTGTTGAACCCAGGGCCTCACCCTTGCTAAGCAAACCTCTACCACTGAGTTACACCCTCAGACCCAACAATGAATTTTTTAGTGTAAGTCCCGTGTGATATGTGGAACAACACACTAAAACTAAAAAATTATTCATTGTTTATCTGAAATTCAAACTTAACTGGACTTCCTGTATTTTATCAGGCAGAACTAACTGATTCTTGGATAAAAATCAGATTCAAATTTAACTGAAAACTTTTAATGAGAAGAAAGGTATATGAGATGTGAAATCATTTTGAGAAAGTCACTTGCAAACTTTGCATTGTGATCCTAACCCTAGGATGTCTCACATCTAAGGTCACCTTCTCCTTTCCTCTGCTGGACCACAAAACCTCCTACACCCCAGCTCCCCAGCTCTCCCACCCAAAGTATCCAGATCTTAGCTGAAGTCTTCCCTTTGGGGGATCACTTCAGCCACCAATAGAACCAGACCACTGGAGGTAATATCACTGTGCAATTGGTAAATTACTGAATCTGAGGGTTATATGCTATATAAGGAACTGATGTTCCATTCTGTCAACTGAACAATATCAATCCTTTACAGAGTGGCATTCTAGAGCAGCTCTCATGGTTTCATCTTCGGTCTGTCCCTAAACAATTTTTTTGAATCAATTCCTATGTGTCCAGTACCCCATGAAGATACCAGAGTCTCTGTCCCTGGAACTACCAATCAGAGAATGCTTGGAGACAGCAGTCCACACAGAAGAGGAGAGACAACCGCACCTGTGTACGAGGGACAGAGGCAGGGCATGCACCAAGCTATAGTGTAAAGTGCCCGCCTTCTGTGTCAGAGCCCCCTCCCCCCATGACCATGGGTGCCCTTGACTTCCCCCCGGGGCTACTTCCTTCTTGGTCTCCCCACCCTCTGCCTCCCAAGTCCTACTCTCAAGGCTGAATCCAGTTCGTGGATTCCCACCAAGAACATGAGGGAGAAGACTTCACGAAAGCATCTCCTTTGCAGATGTACAGATCACGGGCAAAAGGGAAATCTAGTGTGAGGCTGTTGCTGCCTGAAGCGGAAGCCGCTTGGAGCAATGAACGCTGCAGGAAAATTCGGAGGCAGGATGAAAATGAAAAAAGGTCTTTTATTCTTCTTCTCTCTCCGGCTCCAGCAATCACTCCAAACGCTCTAACTCCAACCACCACCTTCTTCTTCTTCTTCCCACACACTCTAACCAAACTCACCCAGTTATATACATATAGCTTTAACAAGGACACGTGCTTACAGCTCGAGCTTACAGGTGCGTCACGCAGTGTTCACGGGCATACAAAGATTCTTTGGATAATGTATTACTATCAGGTGGAAACTAGAACATCTTTTATGGCTCTCAGCTAACCGCAATCTTTAGCTATCTCCTTGATTATAGGCTCCTTCATGAGGCCCTGGTGCAAGCCCACAGGGGAAACGGTGAGGTGAATAAAGTCCTGAAATCGCAGCACCAAGGTGACCTCCTGCTGCTCCCACCATGGACACAGGTGGCCAGTGAGTGGGAGTCACTCCCATTCCTGCAGGTGGTGTTTCTCATCCCGAGAAAGGAAAGCGACCCAGGAGCACCATGATGTTGCAATGGGAGCTCTGGGGAGGTGCAGCAGAGTTAGAGTTAGTAAGAGAAGGAGGGTATTAATTAAACAGCAATTAGCTCCTATTGAACTCCTTCTACTCACCAGAAACTGTAAACCCAAGATGTAAAGATATAGTCCTCGCTCCCAATCGCTCCTATTCTAGCTGGTATGTGGATAATTAGCTCAGAAACAATTAGCTCATTTCTCTAAAAAAGAAATAAATAAAAATCAGCAAGGACATTTTGGAGAAGGGAGGCCAGCATTCACACAAGAGGCAAGGCCATTTATGAGGTGCTAAACTCACATTAACGCTGACCAGAAGGGCCATTTTTATTCAATTGAACAGACAAGAGGAGCGCTGATCAGACCAGAGTGTTGAACAACAGACCGTGATCCAAACCCAGATCTATTCCATTTTAAAGCCTATCTTTTTAAGTCTCCCTTTTCCCCTAAGTGGCACATACACATATTTAGATGACTAGCACGCAGTAAACACGTGTGTGTATGTTTGGCGAGGTTATCAGGTATCGTCCTGGTTTGCCTGTGTCAAAATTACAAGATGAAATGACACTCTAGCTCAAAGATCTCAATTGATTTTATTTCCCATTCTAGAAGTGGATTCGTAGTTTTGAAACTGAAACTCTCAAGACAGTGATCTCTGAAATGAAAGGGTTTATTGAGCCCATTACAGATGCTAACCAGAAAGGACCAGGTTCTGGGTCCACAATTCCAGCAGCATAAACAGATATATTTGGAAAAATATCAGCAGGCCCAAAGCCAAGTGCAATTTATAACAAAAAATTGGGGGAAGGAGCCCAGCGTGGTGGCACATGCCTGTATTGCCGGTGGCTTGGGAGGCTGAGGCAGGAGGATCCTAAGTTCAACGTCAGCCTCAGCAACTTAGGGAGACCCTAAGCATCTTAGTGAGAACCCATCTCAAAATTAAAAAATAAAATAAAATAAAAAGGGCTGGGGATGTGGCTCAGTGGTAAAGCAACCCTGGGTTCTATCCCTGGCACACAAAAAAATAATAATAACAAAAAAATTGGGGGAAGGGAAAGGACGAATCATTTACACTGAACCTGAGACAGGTGGGAACCACAAGTGTTGAACAAAAGGCAGGGACAATGAAAGACACCCCTGGACTCCATAAGCCCTGACCCCCTGTAGCAGGGCAGGCTGCTTCTCTACCCTTGCACCATTTGCAGCAACACCCATCTTGGGACCTGATAAAACCAGAAGCAGAATGTTTGTGCAAGATGAAATTGTTACCAAACCAAATAAACCCTCTAGCTACACTCATCTGTAGTCAACTTAAAAAATCACTCATTTGGGAGGTCACTCAGCTGTGCAATACCCTAAGTAGCTTTGCTACAAATAACACCTCTGATGCGTGGGTTATGATGAAATGGTTGCCTAGGTTACTTTTCAAGGACTTGAAGGCCACTGCTACCGAAAACACTCACTGTACACTGGGGCCTGATGTCTGATGGGGACTGGAATTGGGCCTCTGTCTTCATCTATGTCTGTTCCCTTTGCTGCCTTAACTCTTGGTCAGATTCTACTTGGCCCGGCATGCACACATGTTGATTGATTGCCCTTCGAGTTGGCATGTGCTTTCTTCTATCCCACCCTTGTGATTTTTCAGCAGCTCTAACAGCCCAAGCACCAAAGTCCCTTAGCCCTATTGTAGGTCCCAGTTTGAGCCACAAGACCAGGAATTTATTTTAATTTTTATTTTTTTGGTACTGGGGATTGAACCCAGGGACACTTAACCACTAAGCCACATCCCCAGACCCTTCTATTTTTTATTTTGAGACAGGATCTCACTAAGTTGCTGAGGCTGGCTTTGAACCCACAAGTAAAACAGCCATGAACCACTGAAAAGTGGAAGATGCCCATGGACCACAGGAATACAAAACAGGCAAAGTGAGGTACCCTCGTCTGCAAAATGCAAAGAGATAGGGGGCAATGCCAAGGACAGGGAGAACAGGCCAAGATTGGGTGAGTCCACCTGACTCCACCTACAGTCCAGCCCTCAGCTACTGGCCGTCTGTAAACATTAACACTCAGACTGAGGGGTTGCTGCTTCTCCCACATTCTCCCTTGAACGTGTCTCTGCTTTCCTGAATAAATCTGTCTGTACCTCTCACTGACATGCCCTTAAATTCACTTCTGTGATGTTTGTCAAGAACCCCACTAGTCCTGAGTTGAGCTCCCCTCTCCAGGATCTATCGGGACCTCCTCCAACGACAGTCTTGAGTAACCTTCTACCAATGTTATTCCACTTAATAATAATATCCTTAAATTACGCCACAATGTAATGTGTGGCAAGAACTTAGAGGAGAAAAACATTACTTGGAGCTCATGGTTTCAGAGATCTCAGACCACAGACAGGCTGGGTCCATCGCTCCGGGCCCACGGTGAGGCAGAACACCATGGTGGGAGGGCAGGGTGGAGGAGTGCTTATCCACTCACGATAGCCGAGAAGCAGAGAGAGAAAGGGGAAGGGACCACAGGAAAGACGAACCTTTCTGGGGCTCACACACGGTGACCCACCTCCTCCAGCCATGCCCCACCTGCCCACTCAGTCCGTTCAAACTAGGACGGACTGATTAGGTTACAGTCCAGTCATTTCACCTCCAAACATTCTTGTATTAGCACAGGAACTCCTGGGGAACACTTCATATCCAAACCATAACAGGGGGCTAACCAGAAAAGGGGTGTCCTGTTGATTGGTTCGGAGGGTATGTTCACCTTTCTCTTGTGGGTCCTGAATTGGAAGCGGGTGGTGGTGGGGGGACCTTAGGGAAGCTATCAGTTACTAATCTATTCCCAGCTGTTTGGGTCCAGTTGTTAGAGGGGTTATTATTTGCTTCCCAGACCCATTGCTAGAGATGTCACCGGTCTGAACCTGTTTTACTGACAGTCTGTTGTCCTGTCAGCTCTGTTTGCTTACAGATGCCACTTGCTTGGGACAGTTGAGGAGGGATGCTGATAACTACATGATTCCAACTGCCAGCACTGAATTGTCACCTGCCTAGAGGAACCCCAGACTCTTGATCTGGTTTGGGCACTGTGTTGACGCCACAGATGATCTTGGACTCATTAAAATGATACAAACACATCTACCAACACCGTGGTGTTGATTTGACTATGCCCAAATTAGGGAAGAAAAGAGGTGGCACCCTGCCTCCTGGGAATCTCCCTTCTCCATGAAGTGCTCCACTGACAGCATGCATGCCACATGCCCTCATAACCCAGTCCTCATCAAAATCCCAACCCCGTCAAAATCCCAACCCCGGACCTGTTCAGAAAGGTGCCTTCAGAACACAAGCTCCCTTTCTCCATGGAATAAAGTTCCCTGCCTGCTCTCAGAACTGTTTGGTCATCGGAGAACAGTGTCCAGCAGGAAAAGAACCTACTAACCAGGTAATAGAGAGGGTGGTCTGACTTCTTATGAGTCTGGCTTATAAGGATCAGGCTGGCTTCCTAGGCTGGTTGCTGTAAATGATGGGCTGTCCCCTATGCTGGTTGCTTCCAATTGTGCATCTGTTCTCACATGTGGCTTAGCCATTGTCCTTTTCATTGTCCTTTTGTACATTCAGTCTCTCATTAGTATGCTCAGTAAGTTGTGCAGTCATCTCCAAAAACCAAAGCATGCATCAGCCCAGAAGACACCCTCTGTCCATTACCCAGTCAGTCATTCTTCATTTTCTCTCAAACTTACAGACTTGGCAACCACTAATCTGATTTCCATCCCTATAGATTTGTTCACTCTTGACATTCCTTTATAACTTATTTATAGTTCTGGGGGTTGAACCAAGGACTTAGTGCATGATAGGCAAGTGCTCTACTTTGGAACTACGTCCCCAGTCCTGGATATTCCACTTAGACAGACTCACACAACAGGAGGTCTTTTGTGACTGGCCTCTTGCACTTAGCATACTATTCACAAGTCTCATCCACATGTTAGCTCATGTCAGTACTTCACTACTTTCTTTCTTTCTTTTTTTTTTTTTTTTTTTGCTTAAGCAAAAAGTATAACAAATTTATTGGTACTATTTTTAGTTATACATATCACTTATAAATTTGCTATCGAATTTCCCAAAGTATCTTCTTCTTCTTCTTTTTTTTTTTTTTTTTTTTTTTTTTGTTTCGGTGTCTGGCAGAGCCCATGTAAAAGCCAGTCCCAAAAAACCAAAAGCTGAATGTTTTCTCTGATATGCAGATGCTAATTCACAATGGGCAGGGGTAGGGAAGACTAGAGTTACTTACTTTAGATTAGGTAGAGGGGAGTGAAGGGAGGGGAGGGGGTATGGTGGTAGGAAGGATAGCGGAATGAATCAGACATTATTACTCTACACATATATAACTATATGACCAGTGTGATTCTAAATCATGCACAACCAGAAGAATGAGAAATTATACTCCATTATATTTGATGTATTAAAGTGCATTCTACTGTCATGTATAACTAATTAGTGCTATACCATTTTTGATTAAGGAATAGTATTTTATTATATATTTCAGGTTTTCATCATTTTGAAAGATAATGATAAGTTATTCTTCATACATTTCATTCTTACCAGCAATGTACATTTATTTTCCCACAGCCTCAATGTAGAATGCATTTAAAATTTTTTTTTACCAATATGATGTCAATAAAAAGTGTTATCTTAGTTTAGTTTTGTTTGATGTCTTTTTTGCCATGCTGGGGATCAAACCTAGGGTCTCACACATGCTAGGCAAGTGCTCTACTTCTGAGCTGCAGCTCCAGCCCCTAGTTTAGTTTTAAATTCATTTTTCATGTTATGAATGAGAGTGAACATTTTTTCGTGTGTTTAAGAGTCTTTGGCATTTATTCGCTGGAATCTGTTCATATTCTTTGCCCATTTTTACTATTTAGTTAATATTTGCAGGAACTTTTTTATATGTTCAATAGCATAGCCCTCTCTAATAGGAGTTTTGGATATTTTATCTTGATTTTATTTGGCTTTTAAAATGCTAAAATCATTTTCTACATACTGAAAACTATTTTTTGGTTCATTTCTCATACTAAGATTTTTCATCTAGCTAGAATTTATAGTGTGAGGTACTGGTCTGTGTAAATCTGTTTGTGCACCTGAAACAGAATACCACAGACTAGGTAATTTAGGTTTCAGGTTTTTCTGCTGGGGATTGAACCCAGGACTTCACATATGCTAAACATCCTTGCACTTGCTAAGCATGTGCTCTACCACTGAGATACACCCCCTGAGTCCAGACCATAATTTATAAAGAACACAAACTTATTCCTCATAGTCCCAGGGGTTGGGAAGTCCAAGACCCAGGCACAGACAAGTTCAGTCATCTGGTGAGGGTTGCTCTCTGCTTCCAAGAGGGCACCTTGTTGGTGTACCTTGCATGATGCCTCTTTTCTGCTGGCTTTAATCCCATTCATGAGGGAGGATCCCTGGTGGCCTAGTACCCCTTAATGGCTTAATGTTAGTAGCATAGTGCTAACACGGGGATTTTCGGGGGGCACATTTAAAGCACAGCCTGGTCCAACTTCACTTTTCCCAAATGGCTACCTTTTTGTCCCAACATCACTTATAATATAGTCCATGTTCTCTCTACTGATTGTAAATGTCACATTATCACACATGAAATTCCCATATTTCTGGTCTATTTGTGGAGTGTTCGTGCTTACCCATTAGTTCTCTATCCACACATGTGCCAGTACCACCTTATTTTAACTCTTTAGACTCAATTTTCTTTAGTCCAATCCTTCTTTACTGTCCCTTTTCAGGTGTTTCCAGATATTGGTCCCTGGAAAGGACTTAATCTGTTTTCAGTGATTGAAAACAAAGTGGACAGCTTCAAATCCATTTTAAATACAGTGTTCTTTGTCAAAATGCCAAGATTAAAACAAAACAAAACAAAACAACCAGGCACAATGTTGCATGCCCATAATGCCAGCTAATTAATAATTAACTCAGGAGGTTGAGGCAGGAGGATCACAAGTTTGAGACCAGCCTTAGCAACTTAGCAAGGCCCTAAGCAACTTAGCAAGACCCTGTCTCAAAGTATAAATAAATAAATAAATAAATAAATGAATAAATAAATAAAATAAGGGCTAGGAGTGTAGCTCAGTGGGAAAGCACCCCTGGATTCAATCCCCAGTACCATAAAAACAGAAAAAGAAACCCCTAGGACTCAGTTCTTTTTTAAAAAAAATATTTATTTATTTACTTTATTTGTACACAAAGCAATGCATTTATGTTTATGTGGTGCTGAGGATCGAACCCGGGCAGCGCACGTGTGAGGCGAGCGCTCTGCTACTGAGCCACAACCCCAGCCCTAGGACTCAGGTCTTTTAGAGCTTGGATTGAGGGCAGGTGGGTGAACAGGAGGTCTAAAGTCTATAAAGAATTGGGACTAGTGTGAAGGAGCCCTGGAGAACCCTCTATCAAAAAACAGTCAGCTGAGCCAGGCACAGTGGCACTTGTCTGCAATCCCAGCTACTCAGGAGGCTGAGGCAGGGGGATCACAAGTTCAAGGTAACCCTGGACCTGCTGCAAAATAAAGATTTTAAAAGGGCTAGGGATGTGGTAGAGTGATAGAGTGCTTGCCTAGCATGCCTAAATCCCCAGGTCAATCCCCACTACTGCAAAAATAAACAAGCTGTGTTAGTTAGCTTTTCATCACTGTGACCAAAATACCTGCCAAGAACCATTTAAAGAGAAGGAAATGTTTACTTTAGCTCATGGTTTCAGAGGTTTCAGTCCCTGGTCAGCTGGTGCCAAGGCAGTCACATAATGGTGGAAGGACAGGCAGAGAAAAACACTTCAGTTCATGGCAACTGGGAAGAAGAGAGGGAAGGAGAGGGAAAGAGGTAGAGAAGGGGAGAGGAAGAGAGAGTGAAAAAAGGGAGAGAGGGAGAAGATAAACCCATCCAGAGCACGCCCCCAGTAAGCTACTTTCTCCACTGGTCCTGCCTCCTAGTAGTCCATTCAGCTATCAATGGATTAATCCATCAGTGGATTAATCCACTGATTGTCAGAGTCTTCATGATCCAATCATTGCCTAAAAGCCCCACCTCTGAACCTTGCTGCACTGGGCACCATGCTTTCAACACACGAGCTTTTGGAGGACATTCCAGATTCAAACCAGAATACAAGGAAACAAAACCAGATTGGATGATGTTTCCTTTTCATGTTAAAACTATCCTTGTCTTCCTTTGCACCAGAGTTCACCCTGGCTGCACACTGGGCCACCTGGAGAGCTTTAAAATTGCTGGCAGCCCACCCCTAGAGATTCTGGGGTCTGAGGTCTGGCCTAGTCACAGGGACCTTTTTCAATCCCGGGGATCACTCCCAGTGATTCTAATGTGTAGCCAAGTTGGAGAATTATTGTCATATAAATTCTCCAGGATCACCTGGAACAAACACAATGTAGATGTGGTGGCTTCGTACAGCTTCCTGGAGTGCTGTTCCACAGCCTCCTTCTGCTTTTCAGGATTATTCAAAATCCCGATTCCTCACCCTTTGGGCTTATCTGTCTAGATGGGGTCAAGGGTCCCTCTACTTTCTGAGTCAGCCCATCCAGCCTCCTTCTCATTTCCTCCTCTGTCTGCCTCCCCTGCAGCCCTTTCTAATCCTTTCCCCAGGCTGCCTGACAGCAGCCTCATGTAATAGGCCGGGCCAGATCAAAGAGACTGAGGCACAACCTCAGTTATGGCCTGAGTCTAGGTTTCTAGCACAGACAGAATAGGCAATTCCTATGCCCCAGTAACATATTTATATTTCTTGTGCTGGGGAAATGAAAGGGGGAGGCTTTTTTTCAATATTGGAGATTGAACCCAGAGTCTCCTGCATGCTAAGCAAGTGCTCTTCCAAGTGAGGGGGTTCCTTTTAAAAAAAAAAAATTTATTTATTTGCTTTAGTTGTACACTGCAGGAGCCCTGTTTGGGGATTGGCTTGAATTGCGGTTGACTATGAGCCGTGGAGATTTGGGCATTGTCGCCTCCCGTAGTCTCACGGGACTTGTCCCGGGATCTCGAGTGACTTGGCCGAAATTGCTGATTGGGTCAGCGCCATTTTGGTGGTGTGTGGCGTGTGTTAGTCGTTGTTAGAACCAGAGAGAAAAGTTATCAGAATAAAAAGCTGTTTGTCTCCAGTTTGCCTCTGAAGTTCTTCCCGCGGCTCCGTTGCTCCAAGCGCTTCAGGCGGCAACAGGTGGCGGCCCGTACAGGGAACTTCGGAGCGGACAGGTAAGAACTGAAAGGTCTCTAAAGATGGGTTTGAATATAACTGAATCCCAAGTGATAGAGGCTATGCAAAGACTCCTTGATATACCTGACTCTGTTCTCAGTGAGGAGTATATAGAAAAAAGTGATAGTGATCAAAAAAGCGTAGTTTCCACTGGGCCAACTGAGACCAGTAAAGAGAGTATTAGTAGAGTCCCAAAATGACAAAAATCCAAGCTATTAAAGCTATTCGGGAGTTATTGGTGATAGCTGAAGGATACTTGCTCTTAATGGAACCTGGGCCTCAGCATATTGCTGTCAGTGAAATTAGCAGTGGTGAGGAATCTAGTAAAAGTGATCCTGAGAAAATGAGGAAAAAGAAACTAAAAAAGACCGAGAAAAAGGACCGTCAGGTAGAGGAGCCACTTGTGTCCTCTACTCCCCCATGGGTGGAATCCATTACAGAAAATATGAAGGGTATTACTAGGCATTTACATACCCTAGAAACAGAAATAAAAAGTCTTTCTGATCGCTTATGTGCTCTCGAGGACAACTCACAGATGCATTGGGAACCGCCAGCATTTGAAAAGAAAAATGGACAGAGGGTCCATCAGTCAGTAGATTTCAAAACAATAAAAAATCTCAAAGAGGCAGTAATGACTTATGGGCCCCAAGCTCCTTTCACGTTGAGTATGCTGGAGTCCCTTAACACCTTTAGCTTAACCCCCTCAGACTGGAAAAGTCTATGTAAAGCAACATTAAGCGGGGGGCAATTCTTGGTTTGGTGATCGCAATTCCAAGAACTTTGTATAGAAACGGCTAAAAGAAACACGGCTGCAGGGTTTGAAAACTATAATATAGACATGCTCACAGGAGAAGGGCAATTCGCAGACTTACAGGCTCAAACAGATTATGACCCAGATGTATATGCTCAGATAAACGCAGCTGCCTTAGAGGCATGGAAAACTGTACAAGGACCTGGGGATCTACAAGGTAGCTTGTCAAAAGTGATTCAAGGACCTAATGAGCCATATGCTGATTTTGCTGATCGACTTTTGAGAACTGCAGGTAGTGTGTTTGCAGATGTTGACCAAGCTATGCCATTAGTTGTTCAATTAGCTTATGAAAATGCAAATAAATGGTGCCAAGCAGCCATCAGGCCATGGAGAACTAAAAAGGATCTTTCCGTATATATACAACTATGTAAAGATATAAATGACGCCTTTGTCACAGGAAATGTGATTGCAGCCTCAATGAGAGGTGCTTCCCCTCGAAATTTCACAAAGGCTAAACGTAGACATTATAATCAATCAAGATATTCCAGGCAAAATTATCATAATCAATCAGGCAATTCTAGGCAAAATCCCAAAAGAGAAATAAGACCAAGCTCATACCGTGCCCCAGGCCGCTGCCCCAGGTGTAAAAAGGGAAATCATTGGGCCAATAAATGCCATTCAAAATTTGACATCCATGGAAATCCTTTGTTCAGGAATTCAAAAAACGGGGCACGGGGCCCAATACCCCGGGGCCCACAAATGTACGGGGCATTGCAGAAGGAGTATCCTCAAGCATCCACTCAGATGCTTCCCCGACACAATCCCTACTACCCATCCACTCCCTCGCCAGAGGAACAAGAGGAAATGCAGGACTAGACCTCTGTTCCACCGCCCGAATAGTGTTAACACCTGAAATGGGGGTTCAACTGTTTCCCACAGGAGTCAGGGGACCTCTTCCCTCAGGGACTGTAGGACTTATTATCGGGCGTAGTCCTAAAAGCTTATTAGGTTTGCAAGTGACCCCAGGTGTAATAAACTCAGGCTACAAAGGGGAAATAAAAATAATGCTTAGCTCACCCCAAAGTATAAGTTCTGTTAATCAAGGAGATAGAATTGCTCAGTTGCTTCTCCTTCCCAATTTACATAATTCATTTAAAATGGGTATGCCTCAAGAAGGGAACAATAGAGGATTTTGTTTCCACTGACTCAAGACCCATGGCTTGCTGGGTTCGAGACTGTTCAAGGAGGCCTATGTGTAAAATAAAAATCCAAGGAATAGAAATGGAGGGATTAATAGATACTGGAGCTGACTCTTCCATTATTAATTTACGCCAATGGCCCAAGCACTGGCCTCTGCAAAAAGCTTCAACCAGTTTAAGAGGCTTGGGATATAATAACCTCCCAGATAAAAGTGCAGTAATTTTAAAATGGGAGGATGATGAAGGCCATAAAGGAACATTTCAGCCTTATGTTTTACCTAATCTACCGGTTACTTTATGGGGAAGAGATATTTTGAAACAAATGGGAGTACACCTTGCAACCAAGCCTGCAGATGTTAAATGTGAAAACCTACAGGGTAATCTTAACCCTAAAAGTAATCATTATCATAAAGGAAAAAGATATTTTTTTTCGGGGCCACTGAGAAAATAATTTTGAAAATACCATGGCTTTCTGATAAGCCAGTGTGGGTCCCTCAGTGGCCCCTATCTAAAGAGAAATTACAAGTGGCCCACCTACTAGTTCAGGAACAATTAGAAGCAGGTCATATAGAACCGTCCACCTCTCCCTGGAATTCCCCCCATATTTGTGATCAAGAAAAAGTCAGGAAAATGGCGATTGTTACATGATCTTAGACAAATTAATAAAACCATGCAAGTTATGGGCCCTACTCAACCTGGACTTCCTAGTCCCGTAGCTATTCCAAAAAATTTCCATCTTATTACTCTTGATATAAAGGATTGCTTCTTTTCTATTCCCCTACATCCTCTGGATGCCCCCAGGTTTGCTTTTTCCGTTCCTTCTATGAACAATAATGGCCCTGATCAGAGATATCAATGGAAGGTTTTACCACAGGGAATGGCTAATACCCCCACCATATGCCAAATATATGTGGACAGGGCTATCCAACCCATTAAAAATAAATATCCAAACCTCATGTGTCTACATTACATGGATGATATTTTATTGGCCCACCCTAATCAAAAAATCTTATTTAATATATTCAGTGACGTGGTAGAAAATTTAAAAAAAAATATGGATTATATATAGCAGAAGAAAAAGTTCAAACCAGATCTCCCATATTATATTTAGGATTTAAAATCATGGATACTTTTGTTAGACCCCAAAAAATTCTAATAAATAAAGAACATTTGACCACCCTCAATGATTTCCAAAAACTACTGGGAGACATTAATTGGCTTCGCCCTACACTAAATCTCACTACTGGCCAACTAAAACCTTTATTTGACATCCTTCGCGGAGACCCTGATCCATCTTCACCACGAACATTGATTCCTGATGCTAGGAAAGCTTTAAAGTTAGTAGAAAAAGCCATCGAAGGAGCTCATTGTGATAGATTTGATTTAACTCAACCGCTGATGTTGATTATTATTTCTTCACAATATACACCCACAGGAGTATTTTGGCAACAAGGGCCTTTATTATGGATACATTTGCCCGTCTCTCCTAAAAGTATAATTGAATCTTATACCTCCATGGTGGCTAAGCTTATTCTTCAAGGACTTAAGACTTCTACTAAAATATTTGGCATTCACCCTGCTACTATTATTACTCCCTATTCATCATCACAGATTGAATATTTATGCTTCAATGAATAATGATTGGGCTATAGCTAAATGCTCTACTTCTGCAAATTTTGATAATCATCTTCCTAAGTCCCCTATATTATCTTTTTGTATTAATCATCCTATTATATTTCCACAGGTAATAAAAAATCAACCTATTCCTAAGGCATTTAATGTATTTACAGATGGGTCCTCAAATGGTACTGCTACAGTAGTCACTAAAAAGGAAAATATGACTTACATAACTGCACACAAATCAGCTCAACTAGTGGAATTGGAAGCTGTGGTAAGAGCTCTGGAAAATTTTAGGGACCAGCCCGTAAACATTTTTTCAGATAGCCACTATATTGTACAAGCCGTCCCAAAATTAGAGTTAGCAGGACCAATAGCACCTCATACTCCAGCCTTTAAATTGTTTTATCAAATACAAAAACTTTTGTGGGCAAGAAAAGAACCTCTATTCGTAGGCCATATTAGGGCACATACTAATTTGCCTGGTCCCCTCCATGAAGGTAATCAAAAGGCTGATGAACTTACAAAAACAATATTTATACTTTCAGTGCTACAACAAGCTACTTTATTCCACTCCCAGTTTCATGTCAACAGCACCACCTTGCAACGTAGGTTTAAAATCACAAAGGAGCAAGCCAGAACAATTATAAAAGATTGTAAATCTTGTATGACACATTTGCCCAATCCTCATTTCGGAGTTAACCCTAGAGGATTAATGCCCAATCATTTGTGGCAGATGGATGTTACTCATGAGCCAAGTTTTGGAAAATTGCGATTTATTCATGTGACCATAGATACATGCTCAGGCATGATTTTTGCTTCCTTACATTCTGGAGAAAAAGTTAAAGATGTTACATCTCATTGTTTGCAAGCTTTTGCTGCATTGGGCATCCCCAAAATGCTTAAAACAGATAATGGCCCCGCATATACGTCCTCATCTTTCAAACAGTTTTGCGCAAAATTCAATATATCCCATAAAACAGGCATCCCATACAATCCTCAGGGTCAGGGCATTATTGAAAGAGCAAACCGAACACTGAAAATTATGTTATTAAAACAAAAAGAAGGAAATTGGAAAAGTCCTAAGGACAGATTGGCAGTAGCCCTGTTTACCTTAAATTTTTTAACTTTAGACTCTAATGGTTATTCTGCTGGAGACAGACATTGGAATCCACACCAACAACATAAACCCTTGGTTTACTGGAAGGATGTTCTTTCAGGTACATGGAAGGGTCCAGATCCAGTATTAATTTGGGGGAGAAGATCTGTTTGTGTTTTTCCAAAACACGAATCCTCTCCAATATGGATACCATCTAGATTAATAAAGCAGGTACCACATCAAAATGATCAAGATGTAGTTGTTGAGGAATCAAGATTAATAAAAAAGGTACAAAATCAAGAAGACCAAGATGAAGATATAGAATGACTCCCTCAAAAGTATCCTTCAAAATGTTTCACTACTCAAGAGTCATTCCTCCCAGCCGCGACAAGGAGATCTCTCTTTAGTGTGCACACAATTGTATTTTTTTTTCTTTTTATACATGTCTTTATGTCTGTACATTTGTCTACATTTCATGTTAATGTGACGTCACAAATATATGTTTGTATGTTTGTTCGTCTGTCCAGTGTGACGTCACAAAGAACAAAGCGCTTATGAAAAAGAAAATATATATATATATATATATATATGGATCCAAATAACTTTAATTCATTTTAGGTTAAGAGTATTCAATTTAGGTAAATAATTTTATAAATGAAGGTACTTTCAATTTTGATTATAGGTATCCCTGGGACTTCTCTTCAGCAAACAATATGACTAGTGCTATATAACCTGATATTTTGGTGTTTTGACATAAGATTGTTTATTTGTTATTAACTTCATTTGTTTAATAGCTCATTAATTTCAATTATCTCAACAGGTAAAAGATTGCTCTGTATACAGAGACTCAAGGGTTCCAGCTAACAAATTATTTCTCTAAAGTGCCTTTACCTTTTCTTTAATCTATCTTTAATGCAGTAATTACCCTCAGTCTTTCTTTGTTTTGTTCTAAATATGATATTTTTCCAACTTATGTTTGTAGAAGCTCAACCAGCGATGTGTGTGAACAAAAATCAACTTTAATTTTCTAATCTAATTATTCTATTTTGTAGTTTGACAACTCGCCTCTTGACTCAGTGCCAGAATAGCACTGCCTTTTCTTTAATAATTGATGCTTGAGTTTCTAGGTAGCGGGCCCTGAAGATTTGCCGGTGGCATTGTCTAAACATAAAAAAGACGTCTGCTGCTACAGCTGCAGGGATCGCGGCTGCCGCAAGCATCCCTGCTGCTCAAGCATCAAACAACCTCACCAACAGTGTGGCCTCTGCTCTACATGCATGGGGCCTCCTACATCAACATGTTACAACAAATGGACATTTTGATCTTTCATTGTTTGGGACTTTACGGGACAATGCCTTGCGGGTATTTGTCTAGAGAATTCAGTGTGTTACTTGATGGAACTTAGGGCAGCTGATTTGTTTAAACAATTTGATATGCTATGCAATTTGGCTCATCACCAAAAGGCTTGTCGCCTTAAAGCCGCAACATCTCCTCACAATTGGACGGCTGTTAGTCATCATACATAGTCGATCCTAAAGGGCTCCATTGGATGGCTGGTTAGCCAATGATGGGTAAGATCCCCAGAGGGGGACAACCTAAGACAGGCACAGTCGCACGGGACAGTCTCATGTGGCCGACATATCAACCTAAGACAGGAGTCAAGGGCACAGCCTTGATTATCCGATGACGGGTAAGAATGTTGGTTGCACATAGATGTCCTAGAGCATTACCTCTTTTAAAACAAAAAGGGGGAAATGCAGGAGCCCTGTTTGGGGATTGGCTTGAATTGCGGTTGACTATGAGCCGTGGAGATTTGGGCATTGTCGCCTCCCGTAGTCTCACGGGACTTGTTGCGGGATCTCGAGTGACTTGGCCGAAATTGCTGATCGGGTCAGCGCCATTTTGGTGGTGTGTGGCGTGTGTTAGTCGTTGTTAGAACCAGAGAGAAAAGTTATCAGAATAAAAAGCTGTTTGTCTCCAGTTTGCTTCTGAAGTTCTTCCCGCGGCTCTGTTGCTCCAAGCGCTTCAGGCGGCAACAGTACACAATGCGTTTATTTGTACATGGTGCTGAGGATCGAACTCGGGCCGCGCACATGCTATGCGAGCGCTCTACCACTGAGCCACAACCCCAGCCCCCAAGGGGGTTCCTTAACATCCTAAGTGAAGCCAAGCTTGGGTCCAGGTTCCTACCTACCTTTACATGGCTCTGTATTTCACGATAATCAGGTAAAATGTTTTCTTTCATCACCATGAGTTTGGTGACCAGCAAGAGGGCCTCGTGGCAGCTATCCCTTTAGCCTGTCCAGTGTGTAACGTGTCAGGAACTGCACTTGCCCAAGCTAATCACTGACAATAATATACTGAGGAAATGATGATCTTTGTTCTTGAGGTCTGCAGAACTAGAAACCAGTAGTGACTAGGAGATTCAGATCTGATGTGTGTCTCTTGGTCACAAACCTACCTTGAGGAGGCATCTACCCTGCAATCCGCCATCTCCTACACAAACCACTCCTCAGTCAGCTTCCCGACACAGATGACTCTTTTTTGTTTTTTTTTTTTTTTTTTTGGTTATTACATAACTTTTATTTGGATTTTTCTTTATTGAATTTTTTAAATTCAAAGTTGTTGTATTTATAATAGTAGTATGCATTATAATTCATAATAAATATATAGAGCATCTTTTTACAAAACACTGTTTGTATACAATGTATATTGGTACCATTCAAATCTTCAATCATGAATTTAGGATAATGACATCCATCTTATTCAACCACCTTTTCTTTTTTCCCCTCTATCCCCCCTTGCTCCCTTCCTTCCCCTCCCTCCCCTTTGACCTTTCTAGTGTTCCTCTAATCCTCCTATGTACCCCAACCCAACACCACTGTGAATCAGCCTCCTTATATCAGAGAAAACATTCGGTATTTGGATTTTTGAGATTGACTAACTTCACTTAGCATTATATTCTCCAACATCATCCATTTACCTGCGAATGCCATTATTTTATTTTCTTTTATTGCTGAGTAAAATTCCATTGTGTACATATTCCACATTTTCTTTATCCATTCATCTATGAAGGACATCTAGGTTGGTTCCACAATCTAGCTATTGTGAATTGTGCTGCTATAAACATTGAAGTGGCTGTGTCACTGTAATGTGCTGTTTTTAAGTCCTTTGGGAATAGACCCAGGAGTGGGATGGCTGGGTCATAGGGTGGTTCCATTCCCAGTTTTCCAAGGAATCTCCATACTGCTTTCCATAACGGTTGCACCATTTTGCAGTCCCACCAGCAATGTATGAGTGTGCCTTTTTCCCCACATCCTCTCCAACATTTATTGTTGCTTGAGTTCTTGATGGCTGCCATTCTGACTGGAGTAAAATGAAATCTTAGAGTAGTTTTGATTTGTATTTCTCTAATTGCCAGCGATGTTGAGAATTTTTTCATGTATTTGTTGATTAATTGTGTATCTTCTTCTGAGAAGTGTCTTTTCAATTCCTTAGCCCATTTGTTGATTGGGTTATTTGTTTTTTTTTTGGAGTTAAGTTTTTTGAGCTCCTTATATATTCTAGAAATTAGTGCTGTATCTGATGTGCATGTATTAAATATTTGTTCCCAAATAGTTGGCTCTCTATTCACCTCACTGATTGTTTCTTTTGCTGAAAAGAAGCTTTTTAGTTTGAATCTATCCCATTCATTGATTCTTGATATTAATTCTTGCGCTACAGGATTCTTATTAAGGAACTTGGGGCCTAATCTGACATGTTGGAAATTGGAGCTTACTTTTTCTTCTATTAAGTGTATTGCCTCTGGTCTAATTCCTAGGTCCTTGATCCACTTTGAATTGAACTTTGTGCATGGTGAGAGATAAAGGTTTAATTTCATTTTGTTGCATATGGATTACCAGTTTTCCCAGCACCATTTGTTGAAGAGGCTATCCTTTCTCCACTGTACATTTTTGGCACCTTTGTCTAATGTAAGATAGCTGAAATTATATGTATTAGTCTCTGCCGACACAGGTGACTCTTTAGGATGAGAATACTCTGATTAGCTGACTGACTGTCGCCATGGGCAAAGTTGCAACTTATGAAGTCAAGGGAGAGAAATACAGAATGTCCACGTGCTTCTGCCCTTTCCAATGTTTTATTCACTCAGCTCACTCAATACAGTTTCACTCTGTAGGTTCTTAATCAAGAAAATGACAATCCTTAATGCCGGGCACTGCAATAGACATAATCAATCCACAGCACACAATTCTAAGTTAGTTCTAAGCATGCAAACACACTTATTCATGACAGACTCCTAACAGACATTCCCTCTGCATGCTAAGCTCAAGTGCCAGCTCGAAAGTCTCCACCCTAGGCTGAGAGTCCAGCAGAGGCGCACTCAGCCAGGCCCAGGTGCTCAGATCAGGGACCCAGGCAGGCTTCCCCTGGGTGGAGCTGACAGCCGCTGAGGAGCGGGTGGCAGGTAGAAGGAGCGGTTCTCACCAGGGTCAGGACGTGGCTGTGGAGTTTGAGAGCGGTGAGGACGACGCAGAGGTCCAGGCAGATGAGCAGGGCTGGGAGGTCAGTCCAGGTCCTCACCAGGCTCTCCAGCAGGTGGGCACCAGTGTCGCTGGCCGAATGTCTGTTCGTTGGCGCCATCATTTATACTAACTTTGGGCGCTTCTGACCACACTTTCAATCCCTACCAGTTGCTACAGGGTTTCTCAGTGACGGGGGTTAAAACATCTGGTCTGGTGGGGCCCACCCTGATTTTCTCACCTCTTGCCTTTGGCAGGGATGTATTAGGGTGAGGGTAACATGACAAAGACTTCCCTCTGGGTTTAAGCCAGGGTTGTGAGGAGTGACTTCCTTTATCAGGCTGTCTGACAACTATATTGGAGGGCTTCATAGGCGGGCCTGGTGGGGACTGCAGGGTCAAAGTAAAGTTTTAAAATGGAGTTGCTTAGGCTAAGGCCTAAGGCCATCCTTACACTGACTATAATAAAGCTCATTCTGTATCACCACTTCACCTTGGAACCGATTGACTTCCATCATGCAATGAGCAGAGAGAGGCTTCTGTGTGGCTACCTGAGTAAAAGCTCTTTAAGTGTCAGGGCCCTCCAGAGTGTGAGATCTTCAACAAGGAAAACTGAGCTTCACAGTGTCCTCAGACTGGTAGAGGATATGGAGCCCTGTGCTGAACACACTGGGCTCAATTGTGCCCATCCAGATGAGCAGTGCCCAAAACCACACTTGTTCCACCCTGAATTCCCATTGTCCCAGAAAACAGCAGAGACACTGTCATCACTGATGCCTTCACCTCTGCATTTGAGAACATAATCCTGCGCCATCTTGTGTTGTTTCTCCCCAAAGCCTAAAAGCTCTGATTAATTCAAAAGAAGGATTTGTTCTTACTGCTGAAAAGAAACCAGAATACATTTTACAGGCACACAAATAATGGGATGGCTTTTATGTTGGAAACAAAGAAAACCTCTGAGAACAGAAGATGGGAGCTGGGGCTGTAGCTCAGTGGCAGAACACTTGCTTAGCACCTGTGAGGTCTTGGGTTCCATCCCCAGCACTGCAAAATAACAATAATAACAATCCCATGGGAATGAGTTTGACTGTCTCTCATCTGGAAAGCAGAAGATGGCACCTCGTTCTCCCCTCAGATGCCAATGGGAGCCAAGAACTAATAAGAGCAAAGTCCTTGATAAAAGCTGACCATCTGGTGAGGGGCAAGTCAGGCAGGGCTTATCAAGGAGACACCAAGGGTACCAGGGCTCCTTGTCCTATGTCTCTGCTTCTCCATCAGCATACATTTCCCCCTTGATACGACCTTCTTCTTGCCCAGCTGCTGCTCATGTCCTACATGCTTTCTTAGCACGACTATGTGACACTTTATAGATATGTGCGTACCGTGCTTTCTTATTTGGTAGGGATCACAATGCAAATGATTGTGCCCAGGTGGGTAGAGGTGGAATGCCAGAGGGGCTTAAAATAAGGGTGTCTTACACAGCAAGACCTGATTGTCAAAACGTAATCCACTGCACACCTGAGCACCAGTATTACCCACCCAAATAAAGAAGCTTGGACCCTAGCCCTACTAGATCAGGGCTGCATTTTGACACCATCCCCAGGCAGTTCATGTGCCCATTAAATATTGCTCTAGAATCTTCAGTGTTTGAAGAAGAGATATGCAAAGAAATCATTTATTCTCAGAGAGGATCATTGTCCGAAATCACAAACCCAGTTAAGTTGGCAGAGCTGGGCTTCGAACCATTTGACTCCACATCTTATTTTTAAACACTACACTGAAAGGCTACTTAACCACCTGTTGTCTCAATAATCATCACCACATTGTTTTAGAAATAAGTCCACATAGGAAATAAATTTTTAGGGCTGGGGTTGTGGCTCAGTGGTAGGGTGCTTATCTAGCATGTGTGAGGTCTCAGCACCACATAAAAATAAATAAATAAAGTTATTGTTTCCATGTGTAACTAAAAAAAATTTAAAAAAGAAAGAAAAATTTAAAAGGTAAAATATTCCTTATTTTAATTTTAGCAAGATCTTTTCTTTTTCATTGCTAAGAAACACTTCGTTTTAAAGCAAACTGTTAGGGTACAGATAGCTAAAGCTGTACTCCTTAGTTCAAGCTTACAAATAAGTCTTTAGAAAGTAGTTCTCAGTAAAATATCCTCCCTCACACTCTCTGCCCCAAATCTTGTACTGGTCAAGAGCTGAAATAAATCCAGGCAGATTACATGCCATACAGTAGCAAGAACAGCAAATCCCAACTAATTACTTTTGGTTTTAAAAATAGAAGGCAATTAAAATGTATTCAATATGACATTAGGAAAAGCTTTCATGGGGTAATAATGAAACAGTCACAAAGCTTAAGAAAATCAAATTACAAATGACCACAATGTCAAAATAGAAAAAAAATTACTATACAAGAGCCCCCCCCAAGCTTTAAAAAAGCACCTTCATTTTGCTCAAAAAGGACAGTCAATAGATACAAAGAAGCCAAACTGAACAGCCTCAACAAAATAAAATTAACATAAGCAGCAAATCCTCTTGCTAGAGACTTTGGCTGGAGTACACAAAGTTCTATATCTGTTAAAAAGTGGCACACTCCCACATGCTGTCCCACCTTGAACACACGGGTAAGGAGGTCAGTTACGGATTTCAATAGCCTTTTCAAGGCAAGTGTAGTGACTCCTCTTTGGGGCTTTGTTGAAGGGGTTGAGCCCTAGCCAAGGCTGAAGGTGAGACATGTTACCAGGTTGTGTACAAAAGCCTTTTTTTTTTTTTTAATTAAAATTCACAATGCATGAGTCAGGATGATGTTCCTGTTCTACTCATAAATTTTAGTCTTTGCTTTTTTTTTTTGGTACTGGAGATTGAACTCAGGGGCACTCAACCATTGGGCCATGTCCCCATCCCTTTTTTGTATTTTATTAGAGACAGGGTCTCACTGAGTTGCTAAGTGCCTCGATATTACTGAGGCTGGCTTTGAACTCACAGGTGCTGGGATTACAGGCAGGCGCCCCACTTGCATTTATAGGGTGGGTTGTATTAACATCCAGTAGAGTTTCTTATGACATCTTATGAAGTCTCACTCCAACTTCATAGGGTTGATCTTCCCCCAAGGAACCTCTCGATCCTGGTGACATATTGGTCATTGTACAATTTCAAAGTAGTGAACTATCACCATGATGTACTGGGCATGAAGACCTATCCGGTGTACAGTGCCATTCTCACAACGGAAACCAGCATAGAATGATTAAGAGATCCCAGTCCTCTGGTTCCCTTGCTTTGGACAGAGGTGAGGCAGAACATCATGGCAGAAGCATGTGGTAGGGCAAAGGTGCTCAGCTCATGGTAGCTGGGAAGTGGGGGTGGGGCACTTCATTAGTTATTGAATCAGACATTAAGGCCTGGTGATGGAAATGCAAATGTAACTAAGTTACAATACCTGCCATGAATATATGGTTTAAAGAGGGACATGTATTAATTATCTGTAGCAATAAAACAAATTCACCAAATTACTATTTTCTCACTGTTTCTGTAGCACAGAGATTCTAATAGGTCATGGTAGGGATGTCTTGTCTGTTTCATGGTGTCTGGGGCCTCAGCTGGATGACCTGAGGCTGAATGCAGAGGTCACTCATAAGTCTGATAGTTGATGCTGGCTGTTGGCTCCAGCCTGAAGACCCAGCTAAGGCTGTTTACTAAAATGCCAACATGTGGCCTGGGCTTCCTTACAACGTGGCGGCTGAGTTCCAAAGGAAGTATCTCAAGAGATGAGTGCAGAAGAAGCTGCATTACCTTTCATGACCCAGCCTTGGAAGGCACCCAGCCTTTTCTGCTGCTTTCTATTGGTTGAGGCAGTTACAGATGTGCAGCCAAGTTTGAGGGGAGAAAACACTAACCTGACCTTTTAGTACAAGACTGTTGATGTGGCAAAATAAGACATGCACTTGGGATGGATATATAATGGTGTGGCCATCTTTGGAAAATATTGTGTACTACAGGAGGAGGGCTTTAAAAGTAAGTATATCAGAATAATTATGGATAATAATGATGTCATAGAGATCCCACTGTTACTACTAACAAAAATAATAACACCAGGGGGCTATGGGGCTCCGACTTGTACTGTTGTACCTGTTATTATTTTCTTCTTTTCTTCACAGCTTTATTGAGCCATCTTTTAAAAACCATACAATTTACCCACATAAAGTATATGATTTAGTGGTTTTTTAATATATTCACAAAGTTGTGCATCCACTACCCCCATCTAATTTCGGAACATTTTCAACACCCCCAAAAGAAATCCGGTACACATTAGCAGTTCTTCACTGTTACTCCCCAGCCCCTGGCAACTACTGATCTACTTTCTGTCTCCATGGATTTGCCTATTCTAGAATTTTTGTACAAACCACACAATGGGAAATCTTTTGTGACTTTCACTAAGCAATAATGTTTTTAAGGTTCATCCATATTGTTTGGGTTATTCTTAGTCCTCAGAACAATTTGAGTTGATGAGTTTTCCTTATTTCTGAGAAAATAGAAGCAATCAGAAGAGAATTTCTAAAACCTCTCAGCTGCCATTATTTCCCTACCTATTTTACTTTTTTTATGATGGAAGAAGAGTGATCTGCATATAATAAGCATATAATGAGTATTTGTGAAGAAATGAGGCTGTAGTGGTGGTTCCCAAAGTGCAGCCCCTGGAAGTCTTAATTAATTAACTAATTAGTTATTTGCTGTTGCAAGGATCACACCCAGGGCCTTGTGCATGCTAGGCAAGTGCTCTACCACTGAGCCTACCTAGGCCCTCAACCCTGGGCCAGGGGTGGGGTCCAAACAATGAAATCATAGAAATTGGTTCATTAGGTAATATATTCATGAGTATTATTTGAACATTCCTGTTCTCTAGCCACTTGGCTCCTCTCCACAGAGGTAATCAATTACATCAATTCTTTGGAATATAGTGGGTTTTTTTTTTTTTTTTAACAGAGATATGTTCTACAGATGAATATAAATGCATCTAATATTCCTTTGCTTTACCAATGTTTCCACAAGAGGCTTACTAAACACATTTTAATGTGCATTGTTCATATTTAAATATAACTTATATAAAAACATTTTAAAGAATAATAAGATCAACACCTCAACGTCCATCTCAGGTTAGGAAACAGACCTTACTGCTATCAGATATTCCCCGAGTCCTTCCTCTCCACCACCACCAGGGGGCCCTAGACTGGATTGTAGTAACCAATCTTTGGGCTTCTTACCTCCCCAGTCATGTATATATGCCTAGATTGGAAATCATTTGGTTGAGCCTGTTTTTGAACTCTATGTAAATGAAATCACTTTCCATATGTTTACTTTATAAGTTGTTTTTCTTCCTTCTAATGTTTTTGAGAAACAAACAGCTGTATTGTGTTTGTTTTCACAGCTCTCTGGAATTCCATTTTGTATGTATATGACGCAGTTTATTAATTCTCCTGATGATGGACATTTGGATTGTTGTAGATTTTGTTTCTGTGGGCAGTGCTACTTTGGACATTGTTGCAGAAGCCTCCTAACACACGCTGAGTGTTTGGAGCTGTGCTGTCCTGTACAGTGGGCACCAGCCTTATTTGCCTAACAAAACACTAAAACATGGTGAGTCTGAGAGATGCTGCTAGTTTAAAATGCGCACTAGACTTTGAAGATGGTATGAAAGAAAATGAAGGTGAAATATTTCACTAACAATGTTTTAATATTTATTGTATGCTGAAATGATAAAATGTTGGCTCTATTGGGCTAAATAAAATGCAGTTGTCCCTGTAGTTAGACCTGCAAAGATTCATCTGTACTAAACGTGTACAGACCTTTTTTTCTTGTTCTTATTCCCTAAATGATAACAGCATAACAACTTTTGAGGGGTGGGGGATTGCTGGGGATTGAACCCAGGGGGCTCTAAAACAGAGATATATCCCCAACCCTTTATAAAATTTATTTTCAGACAGAGGGTGTCACTAAGTTGCTGAGGCTGACCTCAAACTTACGATCCTCCTGCCTCAGCAGAGTCACTGGAATGACAGGCACACCTCTGAGCCTGCATTGCAACTATTTACATAGGATTACATTGTGTTAGATATTATAAGGAATTTAAAGATGATTTCAAGTGTGAGAGAGAATGCACATAGGTCTCATGCAAATATATATAATTTTATACAAGGGACTTGAGCATCTGAATTTTGGTGTTCATGGGAGAGGGGGTTTCTGGAACCAAACATCTTGGATACTGAAATGATTGTATTATTAAAATTAATTTCAACTGGCTTATTTATTAACTAATGTGATACTGGGGATTGAACCCAGGAACACTCTACCACTGAGCTACATTACCAATCTTTTTTAATTTTATTTTTTGGTGAGACAAGTTCTCCCTAAACGTCTGAGGTTGGTCTTGAACTTGTGATCTTCCTGCCTCAGCCTTATGAGGAGCTGGGATGTGATATGATCCACCTCACCTGGGCATTTCTTTTTATTTTTTAAATGACATATCTGAAAATTTAAAATGACCTATGTGACTGGCACCCTATTTCTATAGACAGTGCTATTTAATAAGGTATTTATTTTGTTGTGGAATTGCTATATTTTATATTTGGTGATGTGAAGATGTTTTCCAAAGTGGTTATGACCATTATTCTTCTAGGATAAATGTTTTAATACTCCTTTTGTTGTATCTTCTAGCACAGTCAATATTTAAAATTTTTGCCAATCTGGTGGGTGTGAAATGTTACTGATTGTAGCTTAATGTTATTGCATTGTTATTTTATTTCCTTGAGTACTAAAGATATTGAGCATTTGTTTATTTTTTTATTTATGGTTTTTATCAGTGAAATATTTCTTTATGTATCTTCATCATTTTTCTATTTGCAATGTATCACTATTTGATAGGATTTATTTTCCATTTTGGGTACTGATCTTCTATCATTTCTGTGTTATTCAAATATCTTTCTCCAGTTGGTAACTTATTTTTTCACATTTTGGGAAGATTTTTGATGTAAACTTTAGGTTTGGAAGGAATCTCAAATTTACCAAAAACATCTCAAGAATACCACAAATAACTCACTTTTTCCTGAACCACCTGAGGGTTGCCAAGATGATGTTCCATTATCTTTGAATACTCACATGTATAGTTTTTACAGATCAGGGCATTCTTCTACATAGAAATTGAAATCAGGAACTTTACTGTTGCCGCCTGAAGCGATGGCCGCTTGGAGAAACGAAGCCGCGGGAAGAAGTTCAGAGGCGAACTGGAAACAAACAGATTTTTATTCTGATAACTTTTCTCTCTGGCTCTAACAACGACTAACACACACCACACACCACCAAAAAATGGCGCCGAACCTATCAGCAATCTCGGCTCAAGTCACTCGAGATCCCGGGCCAAGTCCCGTGAGACTACAGAAGGCGACAATGCCCAAATTTCCATGGCCCATAGTCAACCACAATTTAAGCCATCTCCCCAAACAGGGCTCCTGCATTTTCCCCCTTTTGTTTTAAAAGAGGGGATGCTCTAGTCCCTCCATTTCTATTCCTTGGATTCTTATTTTACACATAGGCCTCCTAGTACAGTCTCGAACCCAGCAAGCCATGGGTCTCGAATCAGTGGAACAAAATCTTCTATTGTTTCCTTTTTGAGGCATACTCATTTTAAATGAATTATGTAAATTGGGAAGGAGAAGCAACTGAGCAATTCTATCTCCTTGATTAACAGAACTTATACTTTGGGGTGAGCTAAGCATTATTTTTATTTCCCCTTTGTAGTCTTGAGTTTATTACACCTGGGGTCACTTGCAAACCTAATATGCTTTTAGGACTTTACCCAATAATAAGTCCTACAGTCCCTGAGGGAAGAGGTCCCCTGACTCCTGTGGGAATCAGTTGAACCCCCATTTCAGGTGTTAACACTATTCGGGCAGTGGAACAGAGGTCTAATCCTGCATTTCCTCTTGTTCCTCTGGCGAGGGAGTGGATGGGTGTAGTCGCCTGAAGCGATGGCCGCTTGGAGCAAAGAAGCCGCGGGAAGAAGTTTTGAGACGAACTGGAAACAAACAGCTCTTTATTCTGGCAACTTTTCTCCCTGGCTCTAACTACACCCCGACACGCCGTCCACGCTCCTCTAACCTCCAAAATGGCGCAGACCTCCTCCGCAATCTCGCTCAAGTCCTCGAGATCTCCGGCCAAGTCTCGCAAGATCCCGGGCCAAGTACGGAAGGCGCCAATGCCCAAACATGTCCAAAGCCAAAGCCCGTAGTCCACCGCAATTTAAGCCATCTCCCCAAACAGGGCTCCTGCATTTCCCCCCTTTTGTTTTAAAAGAGGTAATGCTCTAGGACGTCTATGTGCAACCAACATTCTTACCCGTCATCGGATAATCAAGGCTGTGCCCTTGACTCCTGTCTTAGGTTGATATGTCGGCCACATGAGACTGTCCCGTGCGACTGTGCCTGTCTTAGGTTGTCCCCCTCTGAGGATCTTACCCGTCATTGGCTAACCAGCCATCCAATGGAGCCCTTTAGGATCGACTGTGTATGATGACTAACAGCCGTCCAATTGTGAGGAGATGTTGCGGCTTTAAGGCAACAAGCCTTTTGGTGACGAGCCAAATTGTATAGCATATCAAATTGTTTAAACAAATTATTTGCCCTAAGTTTCATCAAGTAACACACTGAATTGTCTGGACAAATGTCCGCAAGTCATTGTCCCGTAAAGTCCCAAACAATGAAAGATCAAAATGTCCATTTGTTATAACACGTTGATGTAGGAGGTCCCATGCATGTAGAGCAGAGGCCACACTGTTGGTGAGGTTGTTTGATGCTTGAGCAGCAGGGATGCTTGTGGTGACCGCGTTCCCTGCAGCTATAGCAGCAACCGTCTTTTTTTATATCTAGATAATGCCACCGGCAAATCTTCAGGGCCCGCTACCTAGAAACTCAAGCATCAATTATTAAAGGAAAGGCAGTGTTATTTCAGCACTGAGTGAAGAGTCGAGTTGTCAAACTAAAAAACAGAATTATTAGATTAGAAAATTAAAGTTGATTTCTGCTCATACACATTGTTGTTTGAGCTCACACAAACATAAGTTGTCAAAATATCATATTGAGAACAAAAGAAAGAAAGACTGAGGGTATTTACTGTATTAAAGATAGATTAAAGAAAAGCTAAAGGCACTTTGGAGAAATAATTTGTCAGCTGGAACCCTCAAGTCTCTGTATACACAGCAATTTTTTACCTGTTGAGATAATTGAAATTAATCAGCTATTAAACAAATGAAGTTAATAACAAATGAACAATCTTATGTCAAAACACCAAAATATTAGGTTATATAGCACTAGTCATATTGTTTGCTAAAGAGAAGTCCCAGGGATACCTATAATCAAAATTGAAAGTACCTTCATTTATAAAATTATTTACCTAAATTGAATACTCTCAACCTAAAATGAATTAAAGTTATTTGGATCCATATATATATATATATATATATATATATTCTTTTTCATTTTTTTTTTGTGACGTCATGGACAGCGCAAACATTATGTTCTTAACATGTGAGACGTCACACTGGTGCACACTAAAGACGAAGGAATGACTCTTGAGTTGTGAAACATTTTGAAGGATACAGGGAGTATTCATAATCTTGGTCTTCTTGATTTTGTACCTATTAATCTTGATGATCATTTTGTCACAGATTAATATTGGAGAGGATTCGTGTTTTGGAAAAACATGAACCCTTCCATGTACCTGAAAGAACAACCTTCCTTAGTAAACCAAGGGTTTATGTTGTTGGTGTGGATTCCAATGTCTGTCTCCAGCAGAATAACCATTAGAGTCTAAAGTTAAAAAATTTAAGGTAAACAGGGCAACTGCCAATCTGTCTTTAGGACTTTTCCAATTTCCTTCTTTTTGTTTTAATAACATAATTTTCAGTGTGCGGTTTGCTCTTTCAATAATGCCCTGACCTGAGGATTGTATGGGATGCCTGTTTTATGGGATATGTTGAATTTTGCGCAAAACTGTTTGAAAGATGAGGACGTATATTGCGGGGCCATTATCTGTTTTAAGCATTTTGGGGATGCCCAATGCAGCAAAAGCTTGTAAACAATGAGATGTGACATCTTTAACTTTTTCTCCAGAATGTAAGGAAGCAAAAATCATGCCTGAACATGTATCTATGGTTACATGAATAAAATCGCATTTTCCAAAGCTTGGCTCATGAGTAACATCCATCTGCCACAAATGATTGGGCATTAATCCTCTAGGGTTAACACCAAAATGAGGATTGGGCAAATGTGTCATACAAGATTTACAATCTTTTACAATTGTTCTGGCTTGCTCTTTTGTGATTTTAAACCTACGTTGCAAGGTGGTGCTGTTGACGTGAAACTGGGAATGAAATAAAGGTAGCTTGTTGTAGTGCTGAAAGTATAAATATTGTTTTTGTAAGTTCATCAGCCTTTTGATTACCTTCATGGAGGGGGCCAGGCAAATTAGTATGTGCTCTAATATGGCCTACGGTAGAGGTTCTTTTCTTGCCCACAAAAGTTTTAGTATTTGATAAAAACAATTTAAAAGCTGGAGTATGAGGTGCTATTGGTCCTGCTAACTCTAATTTTGGGAACGGCTTGTACAATTAGTGGCTATCTGAAAAAAATGTTTATGGGCTGGTCTCTAAAATTTTCCAGAGCTCTTACACAGCTTCCAATTCACTAGTTGAGCTGATTTGTGTGCAGTTATGTAAGTCATATTTTTCTTTGTAGTGGACTATTGCAGCAGTACCATTTGAGGACCCATCTGTAAATACATTAAATGCCTTAGGAATAGGTTGATTTTTTATTACCTGTGGAAATGGATGATTAGATAATATAGGAGACTTAGGGGTGATTATCAAAATTGTGTCGGGGAAGCATCAATCTGACGCTGCGTTTATCTGAGTGGATGCTTGAGGATACTCCCCCTCCAATGCCCCGTACATTTGTGGGCCCCGGGGTATTGGGCCCCGTGCCCCGTTTTTTTGAATTCCTGAACAAAGGATTTCCATGGATGTCAAATTTTGAATGGCATTTATTGGCCCAATGATTTCCCTTTTTACACCTGGGGCAGCGGCCTGGGGCACAGTATGAGCTTGGTCTTATTTCTCTTTTGGGATTTTGCGTAGAATAGCCTGATTGATTATGATAATTTTGCCTGGAATATCCTGATTGATTATAATGTCTAGGTTTAGCCTTTGTGAAATTTCGAGGGGAAGCACCTCTCATTGAGGCTGCAATCACATTTCCTGTGACAAAGGCGCCATTTATATCTTTACATAGTTGTATATATACGGAAAGATCCTTTTTAGTTCTCCATGGCCTGATGGCTGCTTGGCACCATTTATTAGCATTTTTGTATGCTAATTGAACAACTAATGGCATAGCTTGATCAACATCTGCAAACACACTACCTGCAGTTCTCAAAAGTCGATCAGCAAAATCAGCATATGGCTCATTAGGTCCTTGAATCACTTTTGACAAGCTACCTTGTAGATCCCCAGGTCCTTGTACAGTTTTCCATGCCTCTAAGGCAGCTGCGTTTATCTGAGCATATACATCTGGGTCATAATCTGTTTGAGCCTGTAAGTCTGCGAATCGCCCTTCTCCTGTGAGCATTTCTATATTATAGTTTCTAAACCCTGCAGCCGTGTTTCTTTTAGCCGTTTCTATACAAAGTTCTTGGAATTGCGATCGCCAAACCAAGAATTGCCCCCTGCTTAATGCTGCTTTACACAGACTTTTCCAGTCTGAGGGGGTTAAGCTAAAGGTGTTAAGGGACTCCAGCATACTCAACGTGAAAGGAGCTTGGGGCCCATAAGTCATTACTGCCTCTTTGAGATTTTTTATTGTTTTGAAATCTACTGACTGATGGACCCTCTGTCCATTTTTTCTTTTCAAATGCTGGCGGTTCCCAATGTATCTGTGAGTTACCCTTGAGAGCACATAAGCACTCAGAAAGACTTTTTATTTCTGTTTATAGGGTATGCAAATGCCTAGTAATACCCTTCATATTTTCTGTAATGGATTCCACCCATGGGGGAGTAGAGGATACAAGTGGTTCCTCTACTTGACGGTCCTTTTTCTTGGTCTTTTTTAGTTTCTTTTTCCTCATTTTCTCAGGATCCTTTTTACTAGATTCCTCACCACTGCTAATTTCACTGACAGCAATATCCTGAGGCCCAGGTTCCATTAAGAGCAAGTATCCTTCAGCTATCTCCAATAACTCCCGAATAGCTCTAATAGCTTGGATTTTTGTCATTTTTGGGACTCTTCTAATACTCTCTTTACTGGTCTTAGTTGGCCCAGTGGAAGCTACGCTTTTTTGATCACTTTCACTTTTTTCTATATCCTCCTCACTGAGAACAGAGTCAGGTATATCAAGGAGTCTTTGCATAGCCTCTATCACTTGGGATTCAGTTATATTCGAACCCATCTTTAGAGACCTTTCAGTTCTTACCTGTCCGCTTCGAAGTCCCCGTATGGGCCACCACCTGTTGCCGCCTGAAGCGATGGCCGCTTGGAGAAACGAAGCCGCGGGAAGAAGTTCAGAGGCGAACTGGAAACAAACAGCTTTTTATTCTGATAACTTTTCTCTCTGGCTCTAACAACGACTAACACACACCACACACCCACCAAAAAATGGCGCCGACCCAATCAGCAATCTCGGCTCAAGTCACTCGAGATCACGGGCCAAGTCCCGCGAGATCCCGGGCCAAGTCCCGTGAGACTACGGAAGGCGACAATGCCCAAATCTCCATGGCCCATAGTCAACCGCAATTTAAGCCATCTCCCCAAACAGGGCTCCTGCACTTTACTTTGGTATACTATCTAATTATCTAATCCTCAGACCCATTCAAATTTTCCACAGGTCCTAATAATGTTCTTTATAGCAAAAGGAGCTAGTCCAGATCATATGCCTCATTGTCATCTCTTTATCGTCCGTCCTTCATCTTAGAACCACTCTTGAGTCTCTTGTTGACTGTCATGATACTAACACTGGTGGATGGAGCTTGGAGGTGCTCCAGACTCATGGCTGCTCTTTCTCACAGCTACTGTGGTAAAGAGGTTGTTGGGTTTCGAGACTACTGTGTTAATCAGTTTTCTTATACTGTAAAAAAAAAAAAAAGCCAAAATAAACCTTAAAAGGAGGAAGGGTTTATTTTGACTCATGATTTCAGAGGTTTCAGTCTGTGGTCACTTGGCCTTGTGGCAGCACAGTACCTCATGGCGGGAGTATAAGGTGGAGGAGGCGCGTTCACCTCATGGCAGCCAGGAAGCAAGGGGGAAGAGGAATGGGCTAGAGTTCCAATATGCCCTTCAGGGGTACGCCCTAACCACCTCACTTCCTTCCCCTAGGTCCCACCTTTTAAAGGTTCCACCACATCCCAATAGCTCCACAGGCTGAGGACCAAGGCTTTTACACATGGACCTTTGAGGGACGCTTGAAGAAACACTGCTCAGGTTATTGCAAACATTTAGCTCATTTCCACAGTTTTCTAAACACTGGTTTTGGCAATTTCTTGCCAGTGTTTTCCTTGCATTTATGGAGGAGTGGATTTTCAGAAGTCCTTGCTCTGCCATTTCTGACTTGAATTTTTTAAACCTTCCAGTAAGTGTTTTTTCTTAAACATGCTTTTAAAAAATTATACCTTCTTTTATTTAGATTCATACCTGTTATCAAGAATTGAATGTATTTATTTATTTGTTTGTTTTAGTTGTACACAATGCCTTTATTTTTATGTGGTGCTGAGGATCAAACCCAGGCCACACACGTGCTAGGTGAGCGCTCTGCCGCTGAGCCACAACCCCAGCCCAAGACTTGAATGTATTTTTTTTAAATATTTATTCATTTGCTTTAGTTGTACACAATGCATTTATTTTTATGTGGTGCTGAGGATCGAACCTGGGCCGTGCACGTGCTAGACGAGGCTCTACCCCTGAGCCACAACCCCAGCCCCTTGAATGTATTTTTATTTTTATTTATTTATTTATTTTGGTACCGGGGATTGAACTCAGGGGCACTCGACCACTGGGTCACATCCCCAGCCCTTTTTTGTATTTTATTTAGAGACAGGGTCTCACTGAGTTACTAAGTGCCTCGCCATTGCTGATGCTGGCTTTGAACTCGCGATCCTCCTGCCTCAGCCTTCCAAAGTGCTGGGATTACAGGCGTGCGCCACTGTGCCCGGCTTTGAATGTATTTTTAATAAATAATTTTAATACTCTGAATGGTATTCTGTAAATAAATATTTCATTAATTTATTTCACTCTTTTTCTATTAGTAAACATTTGGATTATTTCTTGTTTTGTTTGTTTTGCTATAAATGTGTGTGTGTGTGTGTGTGTGTGTGTGTGTGTGTGTGTGTGTATTTATATATTTGGTACCGGGGATTGAACTCAGGGGCACTCGACCACTAAGCCACATCCCTAGCCCTATTTTGTATTTTATTTAGAGACAGGGTTTCACTGAGTTGCTTAGCGCCTTACCATTGTGGAGGCTGGATTTGAACTTGAGATCCTCCTGCCTCAGCCTCCCAAGCTGCTAGGATTACAGATGTGTGACACTGGTGGCACCCAGCTGAATATATTCCAGGTAATGTTGTAGACATATTCTGAAGTTCCTCTTGAGTATGCATTTGAAAGTAGATGCCAGGTCATAAGATATACAAATGTTCAATCTTACAAAACAATGGCAAATTGTTTTTCAAATAACTATGCCAGAAGTCCATGAGTCTTTACTAATGTCATCCTCTCTGACTTATCATTGTTAGGTTTCTTAATTTCCTCTTCTTTTAATGTAATTATACTGCTTCTAGGTATAGGTTGAGCATGCCTAATCCAAAAATCTGAAATCCAAAATGCTCTAAAATCTAAAATGTTTTGAGCATCTATATGATGTTGTAGAAAATTCCACACCTGTCTTCAAAACATGTGCACTAAAAACATTGTCTAAAATTATCTCCAGGCTGGCATGTAAAATACATATGAAATTCAAATGGTTTTGTGTTTAGACTTGGGTCCTGTTATGGACCTGGATGTGAGGTGTCCTCCAAAAGCTCACGTGTGAGACAACGCAAGAAAGTTCACAGGGGAAATGATTGGGTTGTGAGAGTCTTAACCCAAACAGTGATTTAATACCCTGATAGTACAACCATTAACTGATTGATAACTGAAGTGGTGGGGTGTGGCTGGAGGAGGTGGGAATTGGGGGCGTGGCGTTGGGGTATATATTTGTATTTGGAGGGTGGAGTCTCTCTCTGTTTTCTGATCACCTTGATGTGAGCTGCTTCCCTCTTCCACACTCTCCCGCCATGATGTTCAGCCTCACTTCGAGCCCTGAGAAATGGAGCCGGCCTTCTATGGACTAAGCCCTCTGAAACCAGGAGCCCTCAAATAAATTTTTCTTCCTTACAGTTGTGCTGGTCAGATCTTTTAGTCATAGCAGCAAAAAAGCTGACTAAAATAGGTCCCATCCCCAAGATATCCCATTATGTATATGCAAATATTCCAAAAGGGGAAATACCTCTAATTCCAAGCACTTGAGATAAGGGACACTCATCCTGGTGTTGTAAGTGTAATCTGTTTTGACTGCATCTCATTGTAGAGGATGGTTTGTGATGGGATATCCTGAACATTAGTGACTCCATTTTGGTTCTGAAACTACATCTTGGCCTGGGGCAAAGGCTTATAAGCTACCAAGAAAAAAAAAAAAAAAAAGGTAAGATACCCCGTTTCCATACCCCCCTCACAAGGTCCCTAAATACAAAGTTCTGTTCTTGCCCAGCCACCTGCACTCAAGGCCAATTCTGGCTGCCGCATTCAAAGGTGTGTCCCGCTTGCTCTTATTCCTTGTTAAAGAATATAAAAACCCTACTGAGATAATTCTGCCCGCTGCACCACTCTACTGGGCAGGCTGGCAGGCTTTACCTGCCAATAAACTTGGCTTACTGAGCATGGGACTTTGTCTCGGAGATTTCTTTGAGCCGTCTGTCTTAACGGTTTGTCTGTATATTCAGTGCATACTAAATCCAGCTGAATGTGCATTTATTGAGATATTCTGGGGATATTGAAGGTGACTTTAACAAAGACCACTGCCTTCAAGAATTGATAGAGATGTGTTTCCAAATCTGGCCTTTGGGCAGTTATTTCATCTCTCTACTTGAATTTCCCCATCTGTGCCATGAGGATGAAATGAAATAATGTCTGTAAAGTGTCAAGTTCAGCCCCCGATGTGGTAGAACAAAATAGTTATAGAAATTAATATTATTGTAAAAGATCGATGTACATTCTTTTTATTCCTCTAGTAACTAAAGGTTAACACCACAGCTGATGAAGTTCAGGTGTACTCAGAGAGAAGCCCTGTCTGGGGAACCACCGCAGGGCCCCTGGGGGAAGAGGATCGTCTCTGATTCCTGTTGGATGAGATCAGGTGAGTCCCCAAGGCTCCCCTCAACTGACAGCGGACACTGAGACCCCCAACAGAGCTTGCTTAACCTGAATTGAATCCTGTCCCAAGAGCATAATTTCCTGGCAAGAAAACAAAAAAGAGGGACTGTGATACCATTGTTTTCTGGTATAAGAATTTAGAGGGAGAAAGAAAAATGAGAAATCAACTTATAAAAATGACTATCATTTTCAGTCCTGCTCCTGCGACTTCTCAGTGCCGGGGAGACCCTTGCCCTGAGGTCTCTACCCATGCACTCATTTAATCTTGCTTCCACATTCTAGGAAGAAATCAGGTCCATAAGTTTGTATGTGTTGGAGAGAACCCCCTGGGCAGGCCACTCCTGCCCTTGGGAAGCCTGGTTTTCAGGATTTCTCTTAGCTTGTGTCCACCATCCTCCTCAGTGGGCTGGTTGTGCTAAGAGACATCAGTCCTGCAGGGAAGCCTTGCCATCCTCCTCAGGTGAAAGACTGCCTCTGTCACGTGTTTCCCACTTGGCTCGTGGACATGTGCCTCATCTCTTGATAATTCATGTGCCTCAATCCACAGACATGCAGGCCTCTGGAATCATGCAATTCAATTCATCTGGGAAGAACTCAGAGCTTATGTGGTCTCAGAGCATCTGCTGCCGACTTATGTGATGAAGCTGCCTGGGACATCTGATTTGAAATATCCCAGAAGAGAAAACAGTTTTAAGTGTCTTGGAGCCTGACGGAGCAATGCTGGTTAGAGCGTGTCAGGTAAACAGAACTCTAAGAGTTGCTTCTATCGCCCTCCTTTCTAGGATGAGCAGGGTGACAAAACAAGGTGAAAAGAGCCAAGCATTTGTAAAAGGTTGTTGTTACTCTGACTTCATCCTTGACCTTGGTGGTAAGTGGTTTGCAGTCCATGATGTTTTATTCGTTCCTAGGTGCAGTTGAGGAGTCCTGCTCCTGGGACTTCTCAATGCTGGGGAGCCCCTTGCCCATGCACCAGCAGTCCCCTGACAGTTTCTCACACCAACAGGTACCTTGCTCCATCAAAATGTATCCCTCCTGTTGCCATGTTCTCTGTCCTGTCTATGCTTCTAGGTAAAGGAGAGGGTAAAACAGTGAGAGAGAAGGAGAGAGAAACACAAGCTTTAAACCCACCAATGTAGCTGGGCACGGTGGTGTATGCCTGTAATCCCAGAGGCTTGGGAGGCTGAGGCAGGAGGATCACAAGTTTGAGGCCATTCTCAGCAACTTAGTGAAGCCCTAAGCAACTTGGAGAAACCCTATCTCAATTTCTTTGTTTTTTAAAAACCTCTGGGGGCTCAATCCCCCACACCAAAAACAAACAAACAAAAAACCCACCAATGCGCTAATATGACTTGCCATTTTCTTGTCTATAAAAATAAAACTGCCTAGAAGTAGTCCAACTAAATTTAAATACAATTAGGCCTGCAGTTGAGGAAATGCCCAGGCTACCTCAGGCTTGGTGATTTCTTGTACAGAGTCCTGAAGGAAATGAGAAAGCACAGGAAGCCGCCTCTGCAGAGGCTGGGTGGGTGGCAGGAAGAACTGGAATGTTTCTCAGGAGACCATCTATCTCTTGATGGTCTGTCTTCTCTGGGACTCGGGAGGTCTGCTTCTCTGTACTGACACCTCCCATTTCTAAAAGCCGTTGACTTTTCCAGTTGCTCTCTCCTCTCCTGTCTGTTCCCTCCCTCATGGCTTCTCTAGCCTCACGGCTTCTGCCTACTGCTCTCTCTGTGGTTCTTCCTGCCTGTCTTTCCCTCTTACATTCAAACTATTTTTCCCAGGTTTACTTTCCACTGGGACTGGAGGTGAGTATTTTGGAGGAATTGACAGGTACTAGGCAATGTCAAAATTAAATTAGGGGGCTGGGGTTGTGCCTCAGTGGTAGAGCGCTTGCCTAGCATGCATGAGGCATTGGGTTCGACCCTCGGCACCACATAAAAAAAAAATAAAATAAAGTTATAAAAATACATATTTAAAAAATTAAGTTAGGACTAGGGGAAGAATGGAGGAAGTGTTGGGGAGTAATATTGGCCAAATTATAGTTATATTGTGTGTATGTGTGAATATGTAAGATGACAAATCCCACCATTATGTACAACTACAATGTACCAATAAAAATGTGGGAAAAAAGATATAAGCAAGAAAATATTGAAGAAATAAAAGATGAATTTAAAGAAAATAAATTAAGTTAGGCCTCTATGACACTGAAGAAGGGGCTTTGTGTAGCCATGCAGGTGAGAGATTTAGTTCCTGGTTGTTGGAAAAGATAGAATAAATCAGTGAATCCTGGAATTTCAGGGTTAAAGAATGCCTTACAAATCATCTGATCCAATACAGGACAGAGTCTGAATGTTCGGGTTCTAGTCTCAGCTCCATCACTTATTAAATGAGATGCCTTGGGAAAATCCCTTAATCCCTTTTCTTGTAAGTCTGTTAGGTAGGAATTCAGGGATACCAACATGGCAGAGACGGGGTATTAAAAAGCAGCCACTGGAGGACAAGACAAGGAGAGGAGTCCTGTCCCCATTCACAAAATAAATCCCATCACCATGACAACTCCCACCACAGGTTCAAACTTTAAAATGGCCAATGGAAGTAAAGTGGGCAGTATTCTTTTTTATTTTTTTTTTTTTTGTTTTATTGGTTGTTGATGGATCTTTATATTATTTATATGTGGTGCTAAGAATTGAACCTAGTGCCCCACACATGCTAGGCAATTGCTCTACCACTGAGCTCTACCCCAGCCCAAGTGGGCAGTATTGTATTTAGGTTTTCTAAAGTAACCAATAGGAGAAAATTGGAAAATACTCTAATCATGTGTCATAAGATAACCAATGGGAGAAAATGGGGTAAGGTCTTCAATCAGGTCCATTTAGAGAAGAGAACACCCCACATTTCAGGGTATAAGACCCTAATTTCCAGACATGGGGGCTTTGAGTCTCTCTCCCTCCCCCCCACCTTGGGCTTTGAGAGTCTCTCTCTCTCTCTCTCTCCACTTCGTTCTACCTAAGGGAGTGCTACCTTCACCTTCAATAAATCTGTACTCTATTTGTTACTTCTTCATGTCTCACTTAATTCTTTGTTAGGGACACCAGGGACCTGAACTTCAACTGGACATTGCAATGGTAACATAACAGGGGAGATCCGACCTGCTTGACCTTTCTCAGAGGGTTGTTTCAACTATTTTAACTTATTCAAAAGCCCACTTAAAATTCCAAAGCATGGTACAAATAAAAATGCTAAATAGACACTGCCTACTGTACAACCCTGGCTCAGTCTAGATGTGTAGGAAATTGTTTATAATTTTCAAAGTGGGTTAATTAGCTTATAGATAATTTGGCATTGAACATATTATGTTCAAGCTTATGTAATAGAGAAGCAAGAGGAAACAAGGATTAAGAAAGCCTGAAGCTCCAATTTTCTTCTACTATTTTTATTATATTTTTATAGCCAAATTACAACCCTGTAGGAGATTTTGGATGAATGATCTGGAATCTGGAAAATTTAATTAATTCAGAGAGCTGTGGGCTGATGCTTTGAGGAGCTACTTAAGGCAGCACCTTCCTGATTGGCTGGCACCTTTCAGAGGCAAAGGTGAGTGCAGTGCTGCCCTCTGTTGGTTGTAGGGTGTAATTGCCCACGGGGCCATTTCCCTCTGTCTGGAACATTTAGTTTGAACACTTTCTAGACCCAGGGTCCATAAGGGTTGGCAGAGGCTGGAGACATGTCTGAGACATTCTTACCCCTAGCCAGCTTCAGGAACACCTGCTGAGTGTGGGTCACATCTGGAGGGTGAGTATTTCCAGCTGTGAATCATGAGATGTCCTCTCTCCATTGCTGTCTCTGGAGTGGGCCCTCAGGGAGGCAAACATTTTCCAGAGCTTTCTGTTGATATGCCCGCCAGAAACTGAAACTCAGAGTTTATATCTTCAACTTTCAACTTCACCCTGAGAAGTATGAACAATTGTGATTGACTTCCGAACATCTACCATCCTGTCACCAAGCGGTGGAACTCTAGAAGATGGCCTTGCAGTTCTCATAACACCCTGGAGGCCTGGGAAGCCCCTCACAGCAATCACCGGTGGGGTCAAACTTGGCAGAACGTTAGAGAACAAGCAGGATTCTTTAAGATCTTAGAGAATTTTAAAACAGCATTTCTTCCTGACCATGCCTAATTCAAGTTCTTAGGAGAACACTTGGAAATTACTGAAAAGTGCTGATTACACCCTCATATTTGCTTAGCATTTTGGTTTTTTGTTGCAAAATTCCTTTCTTTTATCTTTATTTTCCTTTCTATTTCTTCCTTACTTCCTCCCTCCCTTCCTTTCCTTTTTTAGCATGTGATTAACAAAACACTAGGATCCAGACTACAACATATTAGAATTCTTATGTTTAAAGATGAGAAAAAGGCAACCAGCTCAGAGAAAAGTGATCAAAAGACATAAACAGGCAGTTCAGAGAAGGCATAGCTGGAATGGCCAATAAGCACATATGAAAAGAATCACAACCTCAATGAGGAAAATCAGATTTCACATCTAAAACTAATAGCAAACCTTGTGAAGATGTGGAGCCCAGGGATACCCCTACTCTGCTCTCAAGTGTAAATGTGCTACAGCCACTGTGAAGAACAATTGTATAACATCAGGTGAAAAGATGCAATTCCCATTACCTCCCATGCCTATACACCTACATATTTAAAAATTGAAAATATTTATTAATATCCTTTAATAACCTGTTTACATAAAGAGCTTAATAATGCATCATAAACAGTTTCCTGTTGTTAAACAAGAAAGCTTATTATTAAACAGCCTCCAGATCAGTCCCTACCCCAGCTTCCTCTCTGTGTCCTGTGAGGGCCTCTGGCCTGATGAAAGATCACCAGAGCCCTCACACACACAGCCCAGGATGGCCAGCGCCTGCACCCTGTTCCACTGACACCCCCAAAGAGTCCATCTGCCCCCGATTTAGCTCATGTTACCAAAGAGAACAAATGGAAGAGATCCACAGAAGAGCCAGTTTTCCTAGAAATAAGGGCTGCAGGAGGTAGGGACAGGGAGAGAGCTGGCGTGTGGCAAATTGCCGGCACAAGCAGGTGGAAGCTTGCAGGTTACTCTTGCAGTGGTGGGTGGGGATGGAGGTAAGGTCTCACAACATAAGCTGGGGCCAAAGTGTGTCAGATCTGCCCCACCTCCAAAGCCTTAAACTTGAGCCTGCTCACTGGCTCCCAACCAGTTCCTAGTTTCTTCCTTTATTCCCTACCAGCTTCAACTCCACGTTCCATTCCCTCTGCCATTTTCTTTCCAACATGTTGGTTCATTTGATGGACTTCCTGTGTCTCCACAGCACCTGCCCAGCTGTACCTTGGCCCTGGATCCTTCCAGCCCTCTACTTTCTCCCTGTGCATCCTCAGGTGGCTGAATCAAAACCAAGCACTTGGATGCCTCAAAACACTTATGGACCCCCACCTCCATTAGTCCATATCTGGACCCTAGTGGTCTCTTTTGCTCTCTGAAAGTTCTCTTTCCAGTTCTCCAGAGCAGCATTTCCACATTGTCTCCATGTCCTAATTCCACATGGTTTTTATTCTCAGTGCATGATTTGATCTCCTATTTCAGAGAGGATCTAGGAACCATTAGAGAATTGTGTTTTCTTCCATTAATTCAATACATTGAACTGCATTCCTATGCAAGTTTTTTCTCTTCTTGTTATGATGGAAGAGGTATTCCCCTTCCTTTCTGAGCCCAATCTCTACTCCTGATATGAGCACCAGAAAATATTATAGGATTATTGACTGTGGATTATATTAATTATTGTGTGTGTTAGATAAAGATAGTAAGCATTATGCCCCTGGTGCATTGTAAACTGCAAAACTTAGATGAACTGCAGAACTCAGATAGACTGAAATACTGATGTAAGAGTCTACACCCGGGCATAGACACCAGAGCTCACCCAGTTATCAGCTGCAAGCACAACTGAACTAGGACTTAAAAGTCCAGCCTTCTGGGGCCCAGCAGGACAAACAGGACCCAGACATAAAGACCGAGACCTCTGTCGCTGTTGTCCCCCCTGCACCAGACTCCTTTAGCCCAGATCAAGTTCTAGCGACCCAGACTTAAGACAAGTCACAGGCAAGTCTCTAGGACCCTTGGGTGTAGACTCAGGACTTAGAATTAGGATGTGTGTCTGAAGTGTGATGAGCATTAATAAAATAGGTTTGGTTGAATCTAACTTTGCCTCAGACGGAGTCTGTAGAAACCACTCGTGACAACTCCCAAGCTTTTCAACTCCTGCCTTCAACTTTACCTGGTTGAATGATGCTTCTGCTTCCTAAATCCTCAATGTCCTCGACTGTGTTTGAATATGTTCAAGACACACCCACAGCCAGCCATGACAAAGTGGCTTGGAGGCCAGTCCTCTAGATATTGCCCCAGCTCTTCTCTTGTCACAAGTGTAAAAAACAACTACAACACATGTTATTTTTTTTTTAAGTCCACACTCTTCCTTCACCTTTCCAAACCACAAGAAATCCCCTTTTCAAACTAATCTCTTCCTAGACATGGTGAATGGTCCAGAGGTGGACACCTGACCCAGTCTAGGTCAAGGGAAGTTCTTCCCTAATTTGTTTATTCTTAAATCTGTGTATATTCCATTATATAGCTATGTTACTAAATTCTTCCACTAATACATTTTTTGGGGTGTTTCCAGTTTGGGGCTCTTATGAATAAAGCAGTTATGAACTTTTTGCTTGTTTGTTTTCAGTGTTGGGGATGCAGCCTGAGCCCCTGTGCTGGACATTCTAGTGCTAGTCTTATGGGAAACATTTGTTTTCCATTTCTCTTGGGTAAATGCCCAGAAATGTGATTCCTGGGCCATCAAGCATATGTATGTTTAACTATATAAGAAACTGCTCAACAGTTCTCCAAAGCCATTGTACCACTTTACATTCCAACCAGGAATGTATGAGAGTCCTTGCCACACCTTCTCACCAACACAGAGCTACTATTTGATCTTAGTTTTTTTTTTTTTTTTTTAGAAATATTAAGTCGTTGTGATTTTAATTTGCATTTGTCTGATATCCAATAATGTTTAAAATTATTTTTTCTTGGTCTTTGCTGGTCATTTGTTTATCTTCTTCTCTGAAATGCTGATTAAATATTTGACTTTGGGAGCTGGGCACAGGAGTGAAACCTGCAAAACAAGCTATTCAAGAGGCTGAAGCAAGAGGATGGCTCGAGCCCAGGAGTCCAAGGTCAGGGTGGGCAACATTAGGGAGACACTGTCTCAAAAACAAAACAACAACAACAAAAACACTAATATAGGAAGCCCAGTAACATGTAGTTTTCATTTAGTAGATTAAAATTAAGACAAGGGGCTGCGGATATAGCTCAGTTGGTAGGGTGCTTGCTGCTCATGCACAGGCTCTGGGTTCAATCCCCAGCAACACACACACACACACACACACACACACACACACACTAATAATAATAATAATAATAATAATAATAATAATGATAAACTAAGGGGCTGGGGTTGTGGCTCAGCGGTAGAGTGCTCATCTAGCATGTGTGAGGCCTTGGGTTTGATCCTTAGCACCACATAAAAATAAATAAATGAAATAAAGGTATTGTGTCCAACTACAACTAAAAAATAAATATTTTTTTAAAATAAAAATTAAAAATTTAATAATAATAAATTAAGACAGGAAACATGCTCAGAAGTACAAACTTGGTGTTGAAATTTTCTGGGACTAAATGGAATTTTCTAGTGCAGTCTGGTGGGAGGAATCCCCTTTCGCCTTCCCTGTGGCCATTGACATGAAGAGCACTTGCCATGCGTTCTCTGGCAGCCCCTTCATTCCACAGGTTCCTAAGCTGCACCACAGCAACAATTCTTGGGCTGTGGTCACTTGGGTGATTGTCCTAGTACTGTCCCTCTCCAGTCCCACCAGGCAGGCTTCAGAGTCACAGCAATAGCCCTTGCTTGTCTTGCTATATTTCCCTCAAGACTGAAGTGAGGCTTTGCCTCCTACTTCCTGTCCTATAAACCAACTCTTAATTATCTTTCCTGAGCCCATGGATAAATAAACAAATGAATAAATCAACAAGAAGCTAAACCACAAGATCTGAGTGCAACCCAGCATGATAATAACCTGCATGTGTATGAAGCACTGTAGTTTATGTTTTCACATGTATAATTTATTTTTATCTTTGATACAAAGTCACCGGGTATTATTATCATCTCCATTTTACAGATGAGGAAAATTAAAGCTCAGAAAGGTTACATGAGTTGACCACGGTCATGCTGCTCAGCTTTTCTTCCTGAGAAAGGAGGGCCATGGCTGGGATACATAAACAGCAGCTCGGCAGCAACCACCCAGGCTCTACCATCACAGGCCAGTGACAGGAGATGCAGAGGGAGGAAGACCGAGGGAGCTCGAGGTGCTGGACTCCTTAACCACCAATGGCGCTGACCTCGGCAGACTCAGGCCACAGGGTAGCTCTTTTTGTGATGTGATTTGAGGAGACCCTCATGGAACCCCCACAAAAATCCACTTCCTTGCACACACATGGTGCCTCAGTTTCCACCATCACTCATCTCCTAATAAGGGCAGAGCCTCTAAGACTCCTCCATTGCAGCTTTCCAGGGGCAGAGGCTCAGAAGGGCCACTCTGGGATGTTAGGAGAAGAGTCCCCAAGAAAGAGCTGGAAGACAGCTTTTATTTGAATGTGATGCTCTATCTCAAACATCCATGCAGATTTCACATTCTTCTTCTTGATAAGGGTATGGATTTTTAAAGTGCCTGTGTTTTATTGTAAAAATAATGACCTTTGGCAGAGACGTGCACCATCCTTATCCTCTGGTTTCTGTGTCCCCTGGCAGATTGACGCATTTCTCACTTGGAGAAAAATGAGACTTCAGGCATTGTACCCCCTGGTTAACATTTTACATTACACCTGAAAATGATCATCCATCAATACAACTGTGTCATCAGATTAACCTCAGAGAGGGCAGGAGGTTACGAAGTTGAGAGGAAGCAAAAGGAAAAAGAGAAAATTCTGTGGAATTGACAGAGGCTGTTGACTATAGGCTTGGACCTGAACATCACAGTAAGAGACATGTGGCCCAGTTATGATTCCCCCAGCTGTGGCCCCAAATCATGAGCCACACCAACCAGAACCTGGACCTGAGAGTCTCCTGGCAGTTATGATCAAAAGAATTCAATTCAATGTACTTCTCAGTCACTTCCATTGCTTTGGAAATTTTTGAGGCTACCCTTGACCATGCATAATGAAGAACTTTCTTTGGCAATGTTCCTATCTACCTAGGTCGCTGACAGGGAAATCTGCTGAGACCAACAATCAGGCAACACTTCCTCCTGTGCTGTACTTGTCAGGATGAACATGGTTGAGGACTGAGGTCTTCACTTCAAATTCTGGGCCTACCTATGATAAAGGACTTCTACTCTTTGTCAGTTACAAGATAAGAAGAAAATTTACTTGGAAAGCCACCCTAAGATGCAAGATGACTTATATGGCACTTATGACTTTGGTGAGAACTGAAATGCAGTCCAAGATCCCATGAAAAGTGGAAGAAACCATAACAGACTGAACCTGTATTTAAGCCTCTCTACTTGGCCTCCCGTTTGGACTTCTCTCTTCTGGATGTAAGATGAGCTAGACTCACCAACTCCAACAGATGTTTGGAGCCCACCACTAAGGTCAGGAACCCCAAATGTATCAGGAATGATAAGAAGCTACCAGAGAATTGCTGTGCTGAAGAGTCTTGGAAGGGGCAGAAGACCAGGGTTATTTTTGTATAGTGAGTTGGAGTTCTGTTTGTATAGTAAGGACTTTGTTTGCATGTAATTGTGTTTCATTTTTGGGAAGCCTGGGGGATCTATGGAGATTATGGCAGGTGCCACAGCCCCTCAAACCCCTCCTGGAAATGTCAATACAACTCACATGCACAGTCATGCTTGGTGTCCCTGGAAGGAGATGGGGACTCAGTGAACTTCTTTTAAATGTCAAGACAGTTCTCAGATCCTCATATATATATAATAGAACTCACACTTAACCATCCACTGGGTTGTAGACTTTCAGTTGGGGAAAAGACAACCTCTTTAACAAACAGTGCTGGGAAAACTGGATATCCATTTGTAGACAAATGAGACTAGACCCTTATCTCTCATCCTGTACAAAAATCAACTCTAAAAGCCAGGCATGGTGGCACATAGCTGTAATCCCAGTGGTGGCTCAGGAGGCTGAAGCAGAAGGATTGTAGGTTCGAAGCCAGCCTCAGCAACTTAGCAAGGCTGTAAGCAACCTAGTGAGACCCTGTCTCAAAATAAAAAACAAAAGGGCTGGGGATGTGGCTCAGTGGTTAAGAAGTGCCCTTGGGTTCAATTCCTGGTACCAAAAATAAATAAATAAATAAATAAATTGAAGTGGATAAAAGATATAGGAATTAGACAAGAAGCTATGTAAGGCCTAGAAGAAAACATAAGGTTGACACTCTAGCATATAGACATGGGTGATAACTTTCTCAATAGGACACCTATAGCTCAGGAAATAATGCTAAGAGTTAATAAATGGGATGGCATCCAATTAAAAAGCTTCTGTACATTAAGAATGTGAAGAGAGAACTCACAGAGTGGGAGAAAATCTTTGCTAACTACTCTTCTGACAGGATTAATAGCTAGAATATATAAGGAACTCAAAAAACTTAACACCCCAAAGCCCCCAAATAACCCAATTAATAAATGGTTGAATAAATAAGCAGACACTTCACGAAAGAAGAAATACAAATAGCCAACAAATATATAAAACAATGTTCAACGTTATTAACAATTAGGGAAAAGCAAATCAAAACTATACTGAGATTTCATCTCACACCAGTCAGAATTACAATTGTCAAGAATGCAAATAATAATAAATTCTGGAGAGGATGTTGAGGGAAAGGAACACTTTTACACTGTTAGTGGGATTGTAAATTAGTACAACCACCATGAAAATCAGTATGGAGGTTCCTCAAACAATTAGGCATGGAAACACCATATGACCCAGCTCCTTGGTATTTATCCTAAAAAATTCAAGTCATCATGATATAGTGATCCATGCATAACTGTGTTTATAGCAGCACAATTCACAATAGCCAAAGTATGGAATCAGCCAAGGTATCCATCAATGGATAAACGGATAAAGAAATGGAGTTTAACTCAGCCATAAAGAAAAATAAAATTATGTCATTTGCAGGAAAATAGATAGAACTTGAGAATATTACACTAAGGGAAATAAGCCAAAGTCAGAAGGTCAAAGGTCATATGTTTTCTCTCATATGTTGAAGCTAGAGAGGAAAAGAGAAAAGAAAGGTGTATGGGGTGGGCAGGTCATGAAAGTTGAAGGAAGATCAATAGAGTGGAGGAAAAGACCAGGCAGGTAGGAGGAGGAAGGGGTAAGTGCTTGAAAGTAATATTGACCAAATTATATTGTACATTGTGTGCATATAGTAACATGTAACAACAACTCCCACCATTATGTGCAACTATTATGCACCAGTAAGAAAGTAAAAAGAAAATGCTACAGAATAAAGCATACTAATAAAAGAATTACAAATTTTAAAATGAAAAAAGGAGACTTTCAGAGTGCAACAAACCTAGACAGTCCACTTACTAGTATTCTACCAAGCCCACTGTACAAGTTCAATACATATTAACCATATTGTTATTATTGGTGGAGAAATGTAAATCAAGAAAAAGGCACTGATATTTGTATTTTAGAAGTTGCAATAGCATCTTCAAATACTTGAAAGACAGTGGTGTAATTATCTGTGGCAGGTGTTATTTATGCAGACCACAGGTGGTGTTTCGTGTGCAGGTTGATGTGACCTGTTGCAATAATTGCTTTTCAGGGTCATTGGTCTGTAGTGCTGGTTCCTCGTGATGGAATCTTATAGATGTGGGTTCAAATTCTGGCTCTACCACATACTAACTATGCCATCTTTGACAAGATGCTTAACTTACTGAATCTCAATTCTAAAATAGCAATCCCTACCTCATAGGGATATTGGAGGATTGAATAATGTAATGTGAATATAAATCTTGCATTTGAAGGGCTTCAAATAAATATTCATTTGTTTTCTCATAGTTTAGAAAACAGTTGATTAAATTGCAGATGATCTGGCCATTAAGACCGTCATACCTAAAAGTGCCCAGTTCTAAAAGCATGAAAAAAAAAAAGTAAGCTCTGCATTCAATAGTACTTTAAATTTTGTTTTTGTTTTGAGATGCGATCTTGCTATGTTGCCCAGGCTGGTATGTAACTCATGATTCTCCTACTTCAGCTTCCTGAGTGCTGGGACTAGTTACAAGCCATCATGCCCAACTTTAAATGTTTTATTAACCCTTATTCTCTGGGAGCACCTGGGGACAGCTTTAGCCTCCACCAATTTTTACCTAACTTTCAATTCTATGTCCATTCCTTCTTCCTCCTTTCTTGAAATATCTCATTGCACTTAGCCCAGAAACCTCAGATAAGGGTCCAACTCACCCTGCACTGGAGCAGGGCACGATATCAATGTGACATGTAATGTGCCACTGTCACCAATAATAATCTATGTGTTCCTAAGGGCTGCCTCCAGGCAACCAGATGCATGCAAAACCCCTTACAACCCTGACTCCAGGGTTGATGGTGGCAGTAGAGCAGGCCCTCCACGTCATTTTCCTGAGAGGATCATTCATTGGCTCAGAACACCTCTGCCCCCTTCCCTGAATGCTAAGCTCAAGGCTACTTGAAGGACAGCTATTCTCTAAGCAGGAAGGCGTGCAGAAGTAAATGTCGTGAGAGAGTGCAAGAGTCAGTCTCAGGAGGGTGTGATCTCCTAGGAGCTGTGGCTGATTCATGACCAGGGAGGTGGAAGATCTTTTGACTCAGGGCTGTTCTCTGCCCATCTTCTGGTGGGTGGGTGGAAGGATTGTGTGCAGCTAGAAACTTTTCACTCTTTCCGAAGGATCCAGTCCAGACTACTTCCTCCCCTCTGGGAAATGGGCTTCGCCTGCATTAAGAGTGCCCCTTCTATTTCCTGTTTCTGGGGTAGCCCAATGAGCTTCATTTCTTCTTTGGGGCATAAGCATGAAGAAAGATACCCTATTCTTGGACCAGGGGTGCAGCTCAGTGGTAGAATATTTGCCTAGCATGTGTGAGGCCTGTGTTTTATCCCCAGTACCGAAAACAAAAAGAAAGATAGATATTCTATTCTTGAAAATATTTTCATTCTTGGCCAAATCTTTTTGTTCCACCTCCTTAGAAAGTTTAGGCAACCATCACCACATAGCTAGTCGTTGGCTTGGTATTGCTCTTCCAGAGCAGGTGACATTCTCACACCTGTTGGACAGAGGTGAACTTGGTGCCAGGACCTAAGTTCACCGATCACAATCATGTGACATAGGTATGGGGATCATGTGACATTGGAATGGGGAACTCAACCAACCACCAATCCAGCAATGAGAGTGGCTGGTATTTCCTGTTTATTTATCTTTTTTTTAGGCTAAGTATTTGCTTCTTAGTATCAAATTCAAAAGCTGTTTACCTAGCACAATTTTAGCTATCCAGAAACAATCCACCAAATAGATGCCTCCACTACAATCTAGGGTGTCATTAGATTAATCAATTAATAGTGGTTAATAAGTACTTTGAAGTCCTTTTATTAAAGGGGGCCACCTAAACCCAAAGTACTATTATGATTAGGCCTAATTAGGCCAATGGTTTAAAGAGAGGGTCTTAAACCACATATAAAGCTTCCCTACCAACCCTTGGTACAGAGAAGGCAAGAAGAGGCAGGTGAGTCTTCATGTTGTGTTTAAAAGCTTCCTTCCCCGTGGAGCCACACTGAGGTCTGCTCAGCTGAAGCCAGAGGCACAGTCACCTACTGACTAATGGATTCGCCAATTGTTAAACCCACGTTATAGGACAAAGAGCACTGCTCCGCAAAATCTTGACCTACAGGTTGCTGCTACCAAAGACCTTCTCAAAGAGGTTTTCTCTAGGAGGTTGCAAACCAGGTAAAGCTGGCTTTCTTGTATCTTGTAAAACTTGTAAGCTGCCTTGTGAATGAAACCAAGAAAAGGGCCTATTTGGAAAAAAAGCAGCACAACAACTCTCTTTTGAGTGTGTGAGGGGTGACATAGAAGATGTGTATGGGCCTGTGTCCATATGAAACTGGATTCAAATGAACTAGGAAAGAGAATAAACCAGTGAACCATCTGCTGAGGCTGTGAGAATGCTATCTTGGAAATGGAAAATGGATACTGAATTAGAAATGACCCTAAGCTTTTTTTTTTTTTTTTTTTCTTTAATCAGAGCAACTCTCTTTAAGACATCTTTACATTTTAAAATTAATCAGTTTCTATTTCAAATCAGAACAGGTCCTGGAGGATAAGATTCGCCACCATGCTACCCTCTGTTGTGTTTTTGGGACTTACAGTTCTCATTGGTAAGTCATTGATTGACATTTATCTTTGTTTGCATGGCGTCCATGAAAACCTCAAATAAAGTCATAAACCAGAAAGAGCAATGGAAGAGTGAGTTCCCCTGACCTCCTTGGCCATTAATCAGATGCTTATTTCTATAATTAGGAGTGTATTTTTCTTGCCAAGCAGATGAAGAAGGTATCAGTAGGAAATTAAAATTTAAATATTGATTGATCTACTTACTTCCTGCCTGATGGAAAGAGGCTACTTGGCTTAATATCTTATTAGTTGTATACAACAGTGCCTTGGGAAGCAAGAAATGTGAAGGGAAAATTATCGATGCCAGGCAGTAGATAGAATTAAATGCATACATAGAGAGAGGGAAAAAAAAATTCACCATCTGAGAGGAAATGGGGAGGAAGGTCTCATACCCAGCTAGGAAGTTCAGACATGAAAGGCAGTTTCCAGGGAGGGCATGGCAGTTGATGCATGCTTGGTGGTTTAATGTTAAAGGAAGAGCCTGCTGGATGGGAGGAACGAGTTCAGTAAAGGGCAGAGGAAGAAATGCATGAAAAGTGTTGGGCATACAGTAAGCAGGTCAGTGCAATCAGAACAGGGGATATTTCTTAGGGGAAGGCTAGAAGGTAGGCTGGTGAGATGGTAAGGGTCCTTGAATGAGAAAAGATCAAAACTTTAGCCTCAGAAAAACAAAGATCCATTGTAAACAATGTTCAATTTAACTTTGTTTAAAGACTAATGATCAAGAAGAAAGCATTTCTAAAATGTTTAAGTATAAATTTGGAAAGGCAGGACTAACCCAAAGCAATAATTTCCAGTTACTGATGATCAAAAGTGGGCAACATAGTTTTACATTTTTATTCATTTCTAATTGCCAAGTGGGAGAAGAGTTAAAAAACCAGTGGATTAGTTATGAACTACCATATTTTCTGGCTACAACTAAAAAGAGATTCTAATTTTAAAAGGGCCTTTATAAAATGCCAGCACAATTAGTATAGCATCCATGGCCATATTCCAGTTCTCTTAATGCAGTGGTTGTCAAACTTTATGTGTAAAAGGTAACTGGGAATCTGGTTAAAGTATGGATTCTTTGGCCTCAAACTTAAAGATTCTGGCTCAGTTAATCTGGTACAAGGAGCCCATTTTGTTATATTGTCAGGAAGCTGACTAATACACTCCCTATATCCTCATAGTCTCCTAGACAGACCATGTTATCAAACTTTTGGTTTCTTGACAATCAAAGGGCTTAAAAATGCCACCTTGGTTATGTTTTAATATGACTCTCTCTTTGAGTGTGGTTGAGTATCTTTTTATGTTTAAGGACTGTTTTCAATTTTTGCCTATGAAATTTCTACATCTGCTGTTGATAATGTGATATTTGAACAGAGACCTAAAGGCAGTCAGGCAGCAAATCATGTAGATACCTGGAGGAACAGCTTTCTAGGCCAAAGGAAACTCCAGTGCAAGGGTCCAAGGCAGAAACCTGCCTTGAGTGTTGAAGGATAAGCACAGAGAAGAATGTGAGTGAGAAGTTGGAAAAGGAGTAGAGGGTCAGATCAGGTGGAGCGTGGAGGATACAATACAGATTTGGCCATTCCTCTTAGTGACAATTGGAAGATCCCATACATGTCCCCAGGATCACTATGGCTGCTGGGCATAGAATAGATGGCCAGAGTGGACCAGGGAGGTAGGTCAGCAGCTGTTGGAATAATCCTTAGGGGCAACGACACTGGTTTGGACCGTGGTGGTAGCAGAAGTGGAAAGAGAATTCAACTTCTGTATAGATGTTTTTCATCTACAGCCTCACTTCCAACCTTTATACCTCAATTTTACATGTGGTCTGTGTTTTAGGAATATGTCATTCATTAGCTCAAATATGCAGTTGTCCTTCTGTATCTGGGGGAACTGGTTCCGGGACTCCTGTGGAGTACCAAAATCTGAGGATGCTCAATGCCTAATATAGAACAGTGTAGTATTTGCAGAGAACCTATGAACATTTCCCTTGAACTTTAAACCATCTCTACGTGACTTACATTTAATGAAATACAAATACTATGAAGTAGTTATACTATATTAGAGGGTCTTTACATTTTTTATTTTATTTATGTATTTATTTTGGCAATACTGGGGATTGAATTCAAGGTCTAAGTGCTCTACCACTGAGCTACTTTCCCAGTCCTTTTTCTGTGTTGTTCGGGAAATAATGACAATAAAAATGATGAATCCACAGTAGAGGTGCAATTCTCCCCAAACATTTTTGACCACCGCTGGTTGGATCCCTAGATGCAGGGCCTGGATGAGGCAGCAGCTGTGTCTCCCACGTGCACTGTGAGCACCAGGAACTGCACCAGAGGCCTTGGAGGTGTTGATATGACAGCCTCTCCTCTGTGGCTCACATGGAGATCCACGCTTCGTAGAGAGCTTAATGGCTTTGCTGTTCCTACCACTTTTATTATCTGGATAGACTCCCTCAGTATCCTAAGATTATTTGAGAGTTTTGTCATCTAACTTTCTGGTCCATTCCCACTTCTTTTTTTGCCCAATTATGGATGGCAGTGAGCTGTGCCTGTATTTTTACTTGTTTTGGTTAAGTTTTGTTTTTGCATGCTTTTAAAAAGTTCATCTTTAAAGTTACTTTGTTTTCCTTATAAGATAAATATAGTTTCTACTCATTATATGCTTAATTCTAAGAAAGTATACAATTTCTTTACATTGTTATGTTAATCAGAATTTTACCTGTAGTAGGTGGGTCAAATCCATCTCTCTATTAAAAAATACTGTTTATAACCCTAACAACTTGGGAGGCTGAGGCAGGAGGATTAAAAGTTCAGGGCTAGCATGGGAAACTTAGTGAGACCCTGCCTCAAAAAATAAAAATGATTGAGGATGTAGCTCAGTGGTAAAGTGCCCCTGGGTTCAATCCCCAGTACTATAAGCAAAACAACACAACAACAAAAATTGTTTATATCATTAAGTGAGATGATATTTTTTCCCCTGCAATGCTGGAGATCAAATCTAGGACCTCACACATGCTAGGCAAGTGCTTTACCACTGAGCTACACCCCCAACCCCAATATAGTTTCTTATATCAAATATTTTAACAAATATTTATATAGCAGATATATTCTTATAGCAGAGATTTATAATCTTAAATTACAAAGCAACAATTTTTGGAACTATGAGAACTAACTTTTTAATATTACAGAAAATATAGTTTCTCTTTTAGTAAATAGACCTGAATGGAACCATTCATGTCATAATAACAGAATACAAAATAAGAATTAGTTTACTTGGTAAATTAAATTTTTATTTCTAATTCTATTAAATAGACTTAGAACCTCATCTTCATACCAGTAAGACATAAAATATATTTAACTTGTTATAGTATCTTTCTTATCTTTGCAAACAAAGGCAGCTTGTTTATTGAAACGTTTACATCCCCAGAAATACTGTCAAAAGTGTTTAAAAAAATATTCCCCTAAGTTCCTGCTTAAAACTCTCATGGTTGGCTGGGAGTGTAGCTCAGTGGTCAAGTGCATGCTTAACACTTGGGAGGCCCTGCATTTGATACCCAGGCCAGGAAAAAAAAAAAGGTAGCTGTTTTAATTCTGATCAAGACTCAGCAGATATCTTTGAGACCCATACAATTTAATTTTCATAATACTTTGTGTGGTTGTTTTAGAACTAAAGTAATTGGAGTCATAAACAGAACCAAAAGGTTGCAGCCGAGTGGGAAGGGGGGGCACTTGTGTTTTGTCTGACGTGCCAAGAATGGCAAACAGGACTTGAGGACCAAGTTCATGGCCTTGGCCTTTGGTTCAGCAGGGGTCTGTGTTTTAATAGCAGCTCAAGCAACACCTTCTCACAAGCTTCCTGTGATTTATCATCCTGCCTCCCAGGCACTTCCAGGGGCTCCTACCCGTTCACCCATTCCATGAACCTGCACCCGCACCCTCACCTGTACCACGGCTGCTACGGGGACATCATGACCATGGAGGCCTCTGGGGCCCCCTGTGACATAGACAATTTGATTAACTGCGGTAAGTGAATGACAGAGCAAGCGTTAGGCCTCATCCTTTTAGTCATTTCAAGATACTTTCTTAGGAAGTTAATTTCGAAAAGGTGTCATTGTTATTATAACAATCATATCGAAATTCAAAGTTAAAGAAGAATAGACTCCTGTCCAACCTAACAAATTTTTTCTAGCCCCCTCACCTGATCTTTTCAAATCTTGTCCAGATGTGTTTATTTCTACATGCTGAAACTATTCCTTAAATTAAACATTAGCTTGTGGCCTCATTTTCTTGCAAGGCTTATTTCACTTAAGCACATGAAGAATAAAGGTTCCTTTTTTTGTGTGGTGCTGAGGATTGAAGCCAGGGCCTTGTGCATGTGAGGCAAGCACTCTACCAACTGAGATATATCTCCAACCCCTTTTAGAGACAAGGCCTTGCTGTATTATCCAGGCTGGCCTTGAACTCCTAGGCTCAGGAGATTCTCCTGCCTCAGCCTTGTGAGTAGCTGGGACTAAGGCCCATGACCGCACCTAGCTTAGCATGAGCATTTTGAAGCAAGGCTCTTGCTCTTTGTACTTCTTCCCTTTGTCATCCTGTTTCAAAATCTCCCTTGTGATGTTATCCCAGTATTAGAGGGTCAGAGATGGAAGGAACCACAAGGTGGCATGGAACCCCACATCTTCAATTTACAGATCCCAGTGCTGAGGTCAGTAGGGAGGAGGGACATCCCATAGCACACACTAGGTGGTGGGGTGGCTGAACAAGATTCAGTCTAGACTGGCCAACGGCTAGACCAGGAGTCTTCTCAAGACACCCACATGGCCGAAAGGAGAAGGAGAAACAGCAGAAGTGGCCCCGTTCCGGTTTTGTGGACCTGTCAGGGTTTCCGCCGTCCAGGGTCAAAAGGACATCATAGAAATGGGTGTTCCCAGCTGTGGGCAGAGGTCAGGGGCTGTGGCTAAATTAGTAAGCATTGGGAAAATCTGCAAAACAGTTTCTTTTCTATTGGTTTAGGGATTCGTGGCTCTGAAATGTTTGCTGAGATGGATTTGAAGGCCATAAAGCCTTATCAGACACTGATCAAGGAAGTGGGGCAGAGGCACTGCATTGACCCTGCTATCATTGCAGCCATCATCTCCCGAGAAAGCCACGGTGGAGCTGTCCTGCAAGAAGGCTGGGACCACCGGGGACTTAAGTTTGGCCTGATGCAGGTATTTAGCTAGAGACTTCCCACCAGCCACTTGATCCTTCTTTGCAGAAGTCCAACCCAACTGAAATCCCTTGGCAGTACTTCTGGGCCCCCAGGACCCCCAGTGTTTCTCCACAGGTGCTTCAGCGTGGCTTGCTCTGGTTTTCTGTAACACATCTTTGGTATTTCATCCAAGACTTATTATCAGCTATTCAATATTTTCTTCATTCTTTTTTGGTACCAGGGATTGAACTCAGAGGCACTTGACCACTGGGCCACAGCCATAGCCACAGCCCTTTTTTGTATTTTATTAGAGACAGGGTCTCACTGAGTTGCTAAGTGCCTCACTATTACTGAGGCTGGCTTTGAACTTGCAATCCTCCTGCCTCAGCCTCCCAAGTTCTGGGATTACAGACATGTGCCACCACACCCGGCATCAGTTATTCAATATTTTCTTAAAAGTATTTTATATGTATCATAACTACAATCCTGCAGTAAATAATATGCAATCTACTTCAATTGTGAAAGTTTTATAAAGGGTACTCATTATTACAGGTGTCTTCTTGGAATTCTTTTTTTTTTTTTTAGTTGTAGTTGGACACAATACCTTTATTTTATTTATTTATTTTTATGTGGTACTGAGGATCAAACCCAGCACCTCACACGTGCTAGGCGAGTGCTCTACCGCTGAGCCACAACTCCAGCACCTCTTCTTGGAATTCTTAAAGTTTTAAATTTCATCCATGACAATCAAAACACTATATAATTAGCCTTACTTGAACCAACATTTTCCTTCAGGTAAATTGGAGGAAGGGGAACCAAATTATCAGCCTTTTTGAATTCAGGTTGTATTTCATTTTTTCCCCTCATGATACTGGGGTTTGAAACCAGGGTCTCATGCATGTTAGGCAAGCTCTCTACAATTGAGCTACATCTCCAGTCCTTTGGCTCTTAATTAATTTAACTAATTAGTTAATTTTACAGCCCTCCAGATTGAACCCAGAGGTGCTCTACCACTAAGCTACATCTCCAGTCCTTTTTATGTTTTTATTTTGAGACAGGGTCTTGCTAAGTTGCTTAGGGCCTCACTAAGTTGCTGAGGCTGGCCTCAAACTTGCAATTCTCCTGCCTCAGCCTCCCAAGTCACTGGGATTACAGGTGTATACCACTGTGCCTGGCCCTTCAGGCTCTGTTTTCAATTGTTTGTAGGAACCTATAGAAACAAACTTTTATTTGAATTAGATGGATTTTTTAAAACTACAAATGTCTAGACTTTGGGTGCCAATCTTTTTTTTTTTAACATTTTTTTGTTCCCCTCCTCCTCTCTTTGTATATCAGAGTGCCTAGCTAACACAGTGCATGTCTGCTTCTCCCAATTCTTTGTTTTTCTGACTCTTTTCCTTATGAAAGACAACACAGTAGAATCGACTTTGGGGGAACACAGGAAAGATGTCAAGGCCAGCATCTTTGAATTTTAACACAAGAAGAAATTAGGATCAGCAGAAAATTGTGTTTCCTTGACCAGATGCTGATATTCTTATCTGAATTTTTTAGCTCGATAAACAAATCCACCGCCCTGTTGGTTCCTGGGACAGCAAAGAGCACCTTTTGCAAGGTGCTGGTATTCTAACAGACAGAATCAAGGCCATCCAGAGAAAATTCCCCAAGTGGAGTGCTGCTCAACACCTGCAAGGTAGGCAGTATTTTCTGTGCTTTGTTGAAATGAGCAGCGGATGAGACTACTAAATGTCAGATGTGCCCTGAACCTCCCTAAGAGCATTCCCACTGGGTCAGCAGGGGGCTGGGGATGAGCTGTGGAAGGGATGCAGTAATTCTCTGAACCATGCGTGGTCCACCTTCACCAACGTCCTTTGTCCTTCTTCAGGATATCAGGGTTCTTATTGCATCTCTTGTCTGATACTAAGCCATGGAGTGATGCCTTGAGAATTAATGCAAAAGTTAATACAAAAGAATGCCTTTACCTTCTTTTCCTTGGTTTTCCCCTGATGCAAGAAGTTATTAATCACTTTCCAAATTAATTGAATAAACTCACTCTGAGCATTCTGAGGGCTTCAGGTACCCCATAGGTCCAAGTGGAGATCTCTGCATGGCTGAGCAAAAGCCTGCAGGAGCCCTGTTTGGGGAGATGGCTTAAATTGCGGTTGACTATGGGCCATGGAGTTTTGGGCATTGCTGCCTTCCGTAGTCTCACGGGACTTGGCCTGAGATCTCGCGGGACTTGGCCGAGATTGCTGATCGGGTCAGCGCCATTTTGGTGGTGTGTGTGGCGCGTGTTAGTCGTTGTTAGAGCCAGAGAGAAAAGTTATCAGAATAAAAAGCTGTTTGTTTCCAGTTTGCCTCTGAATTTCTTCCCACGGCTTCGTTGCTCCAAGCGGCCATCGCTTCAGGCGACAACAAAGGCCCCCCACCTCGAGTACAGCATCTTGCAGATGGAATTCACTACTCACCTCCTGCTATAAACCTGCTATTTCTTCTGCATTTTCTGTGACTTTGGAGGTACCAGAATGCAGCCAGCCATCCCAGCTAGAAAGCCAGATTGTTTTCTTAGGCTCACTGGCTTCTTCTTTCTTCTCATCTGGTCACACCAATTCCTGCTTCCCTTCTGCAGATGCAGAGTAAAACTTTTTGCCTTCCACACTTTGTCTGAATCAGAAAAAATTTTCTGTTTTCTCTTTCAAGGGTCTTTTTTTAAAAAAATATTTATTTATTTGCTTTAGTTGTACACAGTTTGTTTATTTGTACGTGGTGCTGAGGATCGAACCCAGGCCGCGCACGTTCTAGGCGAGCGCTCTACCACTGAGCCACAATCCCAGCCCTCTTTCAAGGGTCTTGAAAGAAGGAATCAGGATCAGGATTTTTTCCTCTTGACACCAGAACAGAGCACAATTATGTTAAGATATATAAGTAACAGTTGAAGATAAAATTCTAGGGTAAAATAGCACATGCAAGTTCATGAACCTGTACAAGAAATGAATACAGGTAACTTGCACTCAGTGTGGCACATCAAGTGTGCTCAAAAACATGTACTGAATGACTTGGGAGACTGAGGCAGGAGGATCACAAGTTCAAGGATAACCTCAGCAACTTATGGAGGCCCTAAGCAACTTAGTGAGACTCTGTCTTTAAACAAAAAATATAAAGGGCTGGGGATGTGGCTCAGTGATTAAGTGCCCCTGAGTTCAATCCCCAGGGCCAAAACAAACAAACAAATATGTGCTGAATGAAGGAGTGATTGTTACAATCTCAGACTGAAGATTTGCAGGCATCTATTTCTGCCAGCTCTGGACCACATAAAACTCAAATCTGACTCTCATAGGAAGAAAAACAAAAAAACTTAGAGAGAGAAAGAAAAAGATGGAATCTTCTTAGTGATTCTTAGGGTAGTGTATCCTTTCAGGAAGAGAGGAAAGGGAGCAAGCGTTTGGGAATACAGGCTTTGGAAGATTTGCCTGGAGGGCTGGGATGTCCTGGGAATGCTTGCATCTTATTTCTGTTTACAGTTAATAGTGGAGTCTAAACCTCTCTTTTTCATTTCAGGTGGTCTCTCTGCCTTTAAGTCAGGAATCGAAACCATTGTCACCCCTGCAGACATAGACACTGACCTCGTCAATGATCTTCTTGCCCGAGCTAAATTCTATAGAAGACATGGCTTCTAGGCAAAGCCCTATACATGAGCCATGTTGGTAGGGTACTCAACTGCTCCTTCTTTAAGTATGATATGAATGTGTTGTACTTCACCCTAGCAACAACATGGTTGAAATTATGAAAGAAAATTTATTTCTGAATTTCTTAATGAAAGTAAGCATTAAAAGAAGAAGAAAGAGGGGGCTGGAGATGTAGCTCAGTGATAGAACCCTTGCCTAATATGCACAAGGCCCTGGATTCAATCCCCAGCACCACATGCACACACACAAATAATAAGACAAAAGAAAATTTACCTAGTTCACGATATACATGAAATGTATATAGATATACAGACAATTGCTCTGCAGCCAACGTGAATATTATGTCACTGATGCCTACACATTCTAGAAAGACCTTATTTTAGCCCATGACTTTGATGCCTACCTGTACCCCATCTACCAGAATTACTAACAGGAAGTTAAGTGAGCCTGACCTGAGCCTTCGTCCTTTTCTCAACATCTTCCCAAATTGCAAGGGCTTTGCTCATGAGAAGCTCCTGGTGCATAAGTCAGTCAACCCATGGGACAAGGGGGAAGCCAGAAAGAGAATTCTAGCTCATAAGTAACTGAGAGCTGATGGAGATGACACTGACCTTCAAGCGATATGTGCACATCCTTCAGGCCCCCGCCAACTCCTGTGTTTCCTTCTCTTGTTTGCTGAAGGTTCAGGGACTGGCTCACTGTCTTCTATATTCAGCCACTGTCACAAACTCTTTCTGAGGAGTCTGTTGCCCACAAAAGAAGGCTGAAGATAAAAGCAGTTGGCACTGACATTAATTATGGTCCTGTGATGCAAACAGAAATTTCTGAAAATTTTTAAGCAATAAAAGAAAATTACTAGAAGGCTATCCAAAGGTTCCCCAGAACCAACAAGAGAGAGGGAGGGAGGGAGGGAGGGAGGGAGAAAGAGAGAGAGAGAGAGAGAGAGAAGAAGAAGAAGAAAGAAGAAGAAGAAGAAGAAGAAAGAGAGAGAGAGAGAGAGAGAGAGAGAGAGAGAGAGAGAGAGAAGAACCATCTGGGGTCCTGGAGAGCAGCAATTGGTTAAGCATACTTTACAGCATCTCCATGTGAAACCACCAGCACCCTCACTGCACAGATGAACTCCAAAGATCCCCCCATCCTTTCAGCTCTCTGCTCTGCATTCAGGCCCCACGTGTGTGGTATCAGGGTGGGATGTGGATTCTTTCAGTTTAACACCTGTTCTTTGGCTGCTTTGCTCTTTGGTCTTGCCCAGACTACCTGTGATGGAGAGGAGACAATTCTCTAGAAGGAAATTGAATCACCTTGGTGACTTTTACTTGTGTGTCAGGAGAGGACACCATAATATGTTGGAGTGTGAAGCTCACAGAGTCCCTCCAGGTGGCCCCTGCTGGACTTGTAGCTCCATGTGGAGAAGTTCCATGGATAGTTCTGCTTGGCCCATCTCTTTCTGAGAAGGAGTCCAACCTGTGAGACACATGGAGAAAGCCAAGTAAACCTTTCTCTGCCCAGTGACCTCTTAACCTAGCTGAAGGTTTGACCCAGACAGAACCAGGAAACCCTGTAAAACAGGGAACCAATAGTTGACTGGGGTGGAAGCCTGCAGCATGATCATCTTTGGATGAGGATGGTTAGTTGGAGCCCAGACTATGTCAATTGTTAAATATTATGATTCTCATCCCTGTATATGGACAATCCAGTAGGGACAATCCAGTATGTTCTTCAGATGTCTCTTTTGCTCAAGAATGATTTCTTCTGGGCTTTAACCAGAAACATGCATTTCATCAAATCACCAGCCCCTTCAATGTCACTACTACAAGAGTATAAAATACATTTAGACAACATAATTTCCAAGTGATTTGGAAAACAAGAATTAGTACACTGCCGGGTGCGGTGATGCATGCCTTTAATCCCAGCGGCTCACTAGGCTGAGGCAGGAGGATTGTAAGTTCAAAGCCAGCGTCAGCAACTTAGCAAGGTCCTAAGCAACTTAGAGAGACCATGTCTCTAAATATAAAAAGGACTGGGGATGTGGATCAGTGATAAAGAGCCCCTGGGTTCAATCCCCAGTACCAATAATTAATAATAATATTAATAATAATAATAATGCACTGACTTATACCATGAATTGATTCCCCAGTGTTCTCTTTAGGATTGTGTTGCACAGACTCCATACTTGAGGTGTCTTAAGTCTTAGTTGGGTTCCCCCAAAAGCAAACTGAACAAGGATTTAAGTGCAGGTAGTTTATTTTGGAGGTACAGGGAACAGTGGTATGAAGAGGCTCAGTGATTCAGTAGAGGGAAGACCAGCAATAAAACAAGTATCATTGAGTCAGCTACTATGGTGGGCTCCAAGGCTGAACCCTGCAGGAAAGCCACTATTGGGAATGGGACAAAATACACACCTCAGAAATACCCTATCCCAGGGGCAGGAGCTGGAGTATGGAGACATTGGTTTCTAAGAGTCATTTGTTGAGGGTTTACATCATGGGGTGGGATGATGGAGAATTCCTTGCTACTGTAATCTGCTAAGAAATTTTGCTTGTATTTCCAAGGAGAAGAGGCCGTAGGCACAGAGAAACAAACTAACTGAGAATTCTGAGAGGTCCAGGGGTATGAGAGGGACCTGGTGGCATCTGCTTCACAAGGGAGAGGCACTCCTAGAGGCTGGGAAGTCTCCATTCCTCCAACATGGCTTGTTTTCATCAGTGACTTAATATCTTGGTACAAACAATTTGGAAATAACACACAAGCTTCATTTGCCTCATAATTTCCATGCCACTATTCTGCACAGTGTATAGAAAGATTAGTTAGATGTGATAGAATTGTCCTATACCCATCTCTAGCACATCAGCTGATTTTCAGGAATTTGCTGAGGGAAATGTCAAAGATGTTAGACTCAAATATGGCGTCATTAAATACTGTTAAATTGTCAGTCATTTTTTAAAAATATTTATTTATTTGCCTTAGTTGTACACAATGGGTTTATTTGTACGTGGTGCTGAGGATAGAACCCGGGCCACGCACGTGCTAGGCGAGCGCTCTACCACTGAGCCACAATCCCAGCCCCAAATTGTCAGTCATTTTTGATTTTCTTTATATTTTTTTGGCTATGTCTCCTTCAGGGATAAGGGATCATTCTATGTCTGTGTCCTACAATATAAAATATCACTTCATCTAAAAACTAAAGTCTTACTGAAAGGTGAAGAAATATTGTTTTATAAGTAGTTTTAGATGCAAAAAAATTCTGAAATTATTTCCCTGTCTGGACTCACTCATGATTACATTCTCATTCTTTCTTCTCTTAGCCTCACATGCCTCATCTACCCTGGGACCTGCGACACTATAAGAAGTATGTGCCAGGCACAGTGTCACAGGCCTGTAACCCTAGATACTCAGGAGACTGAGGAAAGAGGATTGCCAGTTTGAGGCCAGTCTAGGCAATTTAGGAAGACCCTGTCTCAAAATAAAATTTAAAAAGGGCTGGGGGATATAGCTCAGTGGTAGAGTGCTTGCCTAATATGTGCCAATAACACATACACACACATACACACACACACACACACACAACCCCCACTCAGTACCACAGAAAGAGAGAGTGGGGGAGAAAGGGGAAGACAGAGAAGGAAGGAAGGAAGGAAGGAGGTTAGTTTGCTATTTGGTCTCTACAGCATTATACATAGGAAGTGAGGGGAAAATCTCAGTTTTACGTCTGTGACATATAGTAATGTTCTCATTGTTGATGTCTAAGATCCATGCAGTATTGATGCCTTCCATTTTATAATATTAGGTGGGAGAACTATCCTCCAGTCATCAGGTAAAAGAAACACAACCATTTCACATAAAGACTGTTCAAACGTATCAATTCTCCCCACATACTTTTACCTTAATCCCATCACCTCCTATGTTCCATTAGGACCCTATTGGCAGGTTTAAGTTTTGGGTAGGGGAAGGGTGTGCTAGGTAGACACAATGTCTATCCTAAAACATGCAGGTAAAGAAGACACAACTCCTTTGCCCAAAGCCTTTCATAATCCTATCAACCCTTTTCTGCTCTCTCACAACAGGGCTTCATCAGAGGGTTTTGGTTCCACAGTGCATGGGGCTCCCATATTAAGGAGTTCTGTGACTTCTCTCCACCCCCCCTGACCATAAAAAATGGACAAACCATTTCAGCACACAAGGCTTTGGATTCCCATGAGGGTTTGAACCAAGGGACTCTCGATACCTTGGTCAACCTGCCTAACTACTGCCCCAGAGATAGCTAGTCAGGTTTCTCACTGTCAACTTTGCCTTCCGTTTTTTAAAGTTTCTCCAAGCTGTGGTTAGTACAGCTGCTACAGTTTGGATCTAGAATGTTCCCCAAGGGCCCATGTGTTCAAGACTTGGTCCTGCTTGGCAGTGTTGGGAGGTGGTGGAACCTTTAAGAGGTGGACCTTAATAGGAAGTGTGTCGTTGGGGGCATGCCCTCATCTTCCCTCTTGTCTGTTCTGGGTGCCACGAGGTGAGCAGCTTTGCTCCATCATGATGCACTGCCTCTCTACAGGCCCAAAAGCAATGGGCCAACTGACCACAGAAGGAAGCCTCCAGAACTGTGAGCCAAAACCTTTTATCTATATGAGTTGATTTATCTCAGGTATTTGTTATAGTAAGGGAAAGCTGGTGAATGCAAAAGCACATTTCTGGGGGGCACTTTGTTGGGAGACCAGCCAGGGTCCTTTAGTCCCATACAACCTTTAGTATTATTAAAACCTTTCTTTTAACCCCATCAATGTCTGTTTTTACTCACTCCATTTCTTCATAATCATCTAAAAATTTCCACACTGTGGATGCAAGTCTGGAGATGTGCCTTTTTTATTTTCCTTTGTTTCACACATGTCGACATTTGCTTTATCCTCCTTATTTCTTAACAATTTCCACCCTGTTAAGACCTGTCCTTTGACTCTTCCCTTATTTTTTTCCCCATTCTCATTCTCATCTCAATTCACCTAATCTATCTGCATTATAAGACCCCCAAAGGGAAGCTTAGATAGCAAATCGTCACGGTAAAAAGCGGTTTCAACCCCCAAAGGGAAGCTAAAGCTTTCCATACTGTACTTTGGGTTCACAGCAGCAAGACTACATGGCCATCCACATTTAAAGGGGTGCTGAAGATTCAGCCATACAATCCTCCATGACCTAAGTAACAGGCATCTTTAGTGGATGAACATCCTGGTGACTGGAAAACCAGTTCCACATGAACAGTTCCATCCAGGGTGATCCACTTGGCATTTAGAGGAGGAGAGGGACGGTCCCCTCCTCAAGATAAACAGAACCTACAGTGACTTTTATCTAGTCCACCAGGCCAGCCGTTCCCTCGGGAATAACCTCCCGTGTGTTTGGGTCATGCATAGCCCTCCGTGATTGTTCCATAGTGAGCTATGCGTCCTGCGTCAACTTGAACGTGCTCTTCCTTCCACTCTGCAGCATTTGAAATCAAAGATGCCGCCCCTAAATAAGTCACTCTTATAATCTGCTTCAGTACAGAAGAATCAGGGAGCTGATGGTACTGATCTAAACACGAAGCAACTTCTTCCCACTATACCCCTGGTTTTAGTAGTCTCTTGGTTTTGTCCTTCACCCAAACAGACTACCTTCTCAGTAACCAGAGATCTTAGGGGTAGTTTCTGTTGTCCTTGCACAATTACTGCCTTGGGGGATAGCTTTGGGGTCCAAGCTCAGACTCAATTGACATCTGAGTTTGGTCTAGTATCAAGGTTGCCCTGTCTTTTCATTTTAGTTGTCAGATAAAAATAACCAGTCGACAAGTTTACCTTTTTTTTTTTTTTATTAGTTTGCATTTCCTTATGCATCTAGTGAGCCATCTCTTAATGCCACTGGTACCTTTAACAGCTGATCTTATTACAGCTGATGCTCCATACCAAAGGTGACAAAGTGGCCACCCATGAATCAAAGGTTCCTTATTCAAGGCCCTTTTGTGTTTCCACAAGCCAGGTCTGTTCTGGTAAATCCCAATTCACCAACACCAAATGCTCAATAGGACAAAATTGTATATTCCTACTATACAAGAACATATCTGAAAATTGGGGCCCTTTGAGAGACTAAAGGAGATAATGGGTGAGAAATCACTAAGTAATTATGGGTGGTTGGGATGGCAGCACCTCCAGAGTGAAAGGCTTGGGCATCCAGGGGTCATGAGGATGCAGGATTCCTGGGAAAGAAAGGAACCTCTAAAGTTTCAAAGATTCCAGAGATGAAATGAATGTTTTTGCACTATTCCCATTGCCAGCCCAATTGGGTTTCAGCCCAGGAGGCAGCAGATCTGGCCAGGCTTCAAGACTCAAGACATCCATTTGTTATAGCATCTGAAGCTCAATCTTGTACTGGAAGACTGAGATATATATTTTAGACTTTCTGACCATTGTATTACTATGAGGGCGTGTAGAGATGAACTGAAATCACAGGAGATTTTGATCACTCTGTGGAACTTTCCCTGTGCTGCTGCCTAAGAATTCTCTCTAGACACCAACTGGAGCAAGTTGCAGGGCTTGTCCTGTTTGTCATCTCTCAAGGACCTCTGGCCCTTATTTCATAATGTCCAGGGCTTTGAAGACCATTGTTTTGTGGATTTTGTCTAGGTTTTTTGTAGTCTCCGGTCCTTGTTACTCCATCTTGGTCAACAGAAAGCTCCTACCAGCCGGTGCTGTGCTACGGAGGGAGGGCATTGGCATTCCTCAGACCTCTGGACTCTGCGGACTGCACCGCTGCGACAGGTCCCTGAAATCTTTGTTGAGTTTACCTAGCCCCTTCAGGCATGCCTGTGTCTTACCAAGCACCCCATATGTTTTCCCCCTTCCTATATGTAAGTTTGACTAATATCTTTAGAATGTGCCGAGTTGACGTTCTGCAGAGATATCCAGACAAAAACCTTTGAACTATTGGGTAAGACAGAAAGAAAGTTAAGACAGTTATAGGAAGTATTGTTAGTATATAGTTCTATCCATTCCAAGTGAATGGAAGCTGTTCCTCATTTTGGAGGCTTGTGAAGGAAAGATCTTCCAGATCAATAGCTTCAGACCAGGGGTCAAAGGCTGTTTAGTCTGTTTTAGCAACAGAAGCTACAATAATGGCTACCAATTGTTAGGTGGATAGTGTTTTCTGATCTTGTCTGCCACTGGCCAAAGATTATTCTGCAGTTGCCCAGGTGTGCATACAGCAGCTGCAGAGGGACCTTGGGGGATGGAAGTGAGAGTTATTCAGTGCCAGCCTGAGGCAAGGGAAAGTCGGCTGGTCAAAGACACAAAGAGCAGGTCACCAAACAGTGGCTCTAATAAGGGGGGAGCCCAAGAGGATTTAGGACAATGAATGTGGATTTTTCCATACAATTCTTTTTAAAAAAATAGTTATTTATTTTTTTAGTTGTAGTTGGACACAATACCTTTATTTTATTTATTTATTTTTATGTGGTGCTGAGGATCAAATCCAGGGCCTCACACATGCTAGATGAATGCTCTGCTCTATCACTGAGCCACAACCATATAATTCTTAAAATGTCTAAAGCAGATGTCCATAATAGCCAACAAACACTATTCACAGATCTGTTCTGTTTACAGCCCTACAATAGCTTTTATTTAAGTTTAAATAAGTCATAGGGATTTTAAAATTTGGAGGGGTTATAAAACTGAGGATCACTAACTTCTCTAAAATTCAGGTGATATCTCCTTGCAGAGACTTCCAAATTGGCTGGATGTCCAAGGGCCTCATTGTCAAGTCATCTGCTTGAGCTCAGCTGCCCAATTAAGCAGGACAAGACATGACAGCCTTTCCCATCCCTGCTCCTCACTGTTTCAAAGTGTTTTGGGTGTTTCCTGCTGGGTATTTTATAATTTGTCCATCTTAAAATTTTTTTGAGTTATGACATACACAAAAAAGCACATAACTCTAAGCAGCATACATCTTTTTTTTTTTTTTTTTTTGTGGTACCGGGGATTGAACTCAGGGGCACTCAACCACTGGGTCACATCCCCAGCCCTTTTTTGTATTTTATTAGAGACAGAGTCTCACTGAGTTGCTAAGTGCCTCGCCATTGCTGAGGCTGGCTTTGAACTCTCGATCCTCCTGCCTCAGCCTCCCAAAGTGCTGGGATTACAGGCATGCGCCACCGCGCCCGGCTAGCAGCATACATCTTGATGACTTTTACAAATATATATTAACTCACGAAACCACCACTTGGATCAAGATGCAGAACATTTTAGGTACCACCTCTGGTAACAGCTGAGTAGCTTCTATCAGGCTAACTCTCTTTCAGTTAACAATATAAATCCAGGAATGAAATATGAAAGTAGATACCTCAAAACCTTGGAGAGGCAACAAATGCAGGTAGGATTTGGATACATTTAAATTCTTGGAAAAGGGAAAGACATTTAGTGAGTTGCCCATTTTCCCAGCTCTTAACATGAGGATGGGGCTCAGCTCATGTCATATGGGGCCACTAAAACTCAGAAAGAAATGCAAAGTCTTCCTGGCCTGAAGAACAAGGGGACAGATTTCAGGGAAACCATTGCAGCTAGAAAGAGATGAGAAGTCAAAGATAAGGAAAGAATCAGAGGCCCCCCCACCCCCCACAAAGTCTGGGTTTAACTCACCCCAATTTTTTTATCCAAGTCCTGAATCACACATGCACAGGTGGACTTCAAATGGCCCAGCTACAAACTGGAAATTCACTTACTGCCCATCAGAGAGGACCCAGAGATTGAAGTTTCAGTTTAGCCAGATGAATAGTCTGCTAAAACAAGTAAAATAAATCACTAATTCTCAGAGAAACTTAATAGAATCCAGAGATTTTACAAAGTATTTTTCACAGTGTCTAAGTTATAATCCAAAATTACTTACATATAACTTATAAATAGGAAGGGACTTAGGGGTGTGATGTAGTGGTAGAGTGCTTGCCTAGCATATGTGAGGCCCTGAGTTAAATCCCCAGCACTGTGAAGGAGGAGGAAGAGGAGGAGGAAGCAGAAGGAGGAGCAGGAAAATGTAATCCATACTCAAGAGAGAAATCAATAATGGGGAGAGATCCCAGATGTTAGAATTGGCAGACAAGGATTTAAAATCAGCTATTATATCTATGTTTAAGAACTTAAAGGAAGGCCTGGCAAAGTGGCGCACACCTGTAATCCTGGCGATTTTGGGAGGCTGAGGCAGAAGGATTGCAAGTTCAAGGCAATTTAGTGAGATGCCATCTCAAAAAAAAAAAATAAATAAATAAAATGGCTAGGGATGTGGCTCAGTGGTTAAGCACCCCTGGGTTCAATCCCCGTTTTACACACACACACACATACACACACACACACACACACACACACAGAAGAAGAAAGCTGAGCTGTGGGTGTGACTCAGTGGTAAAGCAGTTGCCTAAGGTGTATGAGCCCCTGGGCTCTATCCCCAGCACTGCAATAACAACAATAACAATGCTGTGTTTTGTTACAAGTCTTTTTTTGTACACACATCCTTTTATTTCTCTTCAGTGTATACCCAGGAATGAAACTGCTGGATCATAAGACAGATATCTAACTTCATAAAAAAACTCCCATTTTTTTCCCCTAAATATTCTTGCCAGTTTACACTCCCACAGCAACGAGTGAAGAGTTTAATTTGCTTCATACTCCCTTCTATGGTTGGTATAGTCAATCTCAATTATAATTTTTCTGATGGGAATGCAGTGATAACTCATGATTTTTTAATTTGTACTTTCCTAGTCGTTAATGATAAGAATTTTGTCACATGCTTATTGGCCATATGTGGGTATCCTCTTTTGCTTTGTGCCTTTAAAATCTTAGTAAGGCAGGTACAGTGGCGCATGTCTGTAATCCCAGCAGCTTGGGAGGCTGAGGAGGAGGATTGTGAATTCAAGGCCAACCTCAGCAATGTAGTGAGGCCTTAAGCAACTCAGTGAGACCCTGTCTCTGAATAAAATACCAAATGGGCTGGGGATGTGGCTCAGTGGTTAAGCACCCTTGGGTGCAATCCCCAATACCACATACACACACACACAACAACTTTTACTAGTTTTTAGTGGATTATTTGGTTTTTCTTATTTATTTTAGAACTATTTTATGTATTCTGAATATGAACTCTTCATCTGAATATACATATGCGCACACACATATGTATATACCGCACATACACACACTCACGCACACACATCATAACTATGTTTTCCCAGCTTGGGGTTTGTATTTATAAGAAATTCTTCTGGGGCTGGGGTTGTGGGCTCAGCGGCAGAGCACTCGCCTCGCACGTGCGCGGCCCCGGGTTCGATCCTCAGCACCACGTAAACATAAATGCATTGCATTTTGTACAACTAAAGTAAATAAATGCAGGAGCCCTGTTTGGGGAGATGGCTAAGATTGCGGTTGACTACGGGGCATGGAGATGTTTGGGCATTGCCGCCTTCCGTAGTCTCATGGGATTTGGCCCGGGATCTCGCAGGACTTGGCCCGGGATCTTGAGAGACTTGAGTGAGATTGCTGATTGGGTCTGCGCCATTTGGTGTGTTGGTTGTTTGGTGGTGTGTGTGGTGCATGTTAAAGTTGTTGTTAGAGCCAGAGAGAAAAGTTATCAGAATAAAAAGGCTGTTTGTTTCCAGTTCACCCCATAAACTTCTTCCTGCGGCTTCGTTGCTCCAAGCGGCCATCGCTTCGGGCGGCGACAAATAAATAAATATTAAAAAAAAAAAAAAGAAATTCTTCTGATGAATGGAAGTGATTAATTTTTTTTCATTACTGGAGATTGAACACAGGGACACTTTATCACTGAACTACATCCCCAGCCCTTTTTATCTTGAGTCAGGGTCTTGCTAAGTTGCTGAGGCTGACCTTGAAAATGTGATCCTCCTGCTTCAGCCTTCCAAGCTGCTGGGATTACAGGTGTGCACCACCATGCCTGGTAAGAAGTGACTCCCGCCCCCTCCCCCCGGGTACTGGGCATTGAACTCAGGGGCACTCAACCAATGAGCCACATCTCCAAACCTTTTTTGTATTTTATTTAGAGACAGGGTCTCACTGAGTTGCTTAGGGCCTCACTAGTTGCTAAAGCTAGCTTTGAACTCTCGGTCCTCCTGCCTCAGCCTCCCAAGCTGCTAGGATGACAGGCATTGCACCACTGTGCCTGCCTGGCCTAAGAAGTGACTAATTTTAATGAGGTTTTATTTTAATACTTTATTATTTTATAAATAATGTTTCTTGTGTCCTGTTAAATAAACGTTTAACTATTCAAAATCATCAGGAGGACTCTCCAATGTCTATTATATTTTTGAAACTTTATTGATTTATCTTTCACATTTAAGTTTCATAGTCCATTTTTACTTAATTTTTCTGTAGGGCTCAAGGTTTCCCATATGTGTGTGTGTGTGTATAATTTTATATTTTTGTACCGGGGATTGAACTCAGGGGCACTCGACCAATGAGCCACATCCCCAGCCCTTTGTGGTATTTTATTTAGAGACAGGGTCTCACTGAGTTGCTAAGTGCCTCGCCATTGCTGAGGCTGGCTTTGAACTTGCGACCCTTCTGCCTCAGCCTCCCAAGTGCTGGGATTACAGGCATGTGCCACTACGCCTGGCATTTCCCCCATATTGCTATTAAATTAGCCAGCCTCCTTTATAGCAAAATCTATAATATTTTCCACTGAATTGTAATGATATCTCTATCACAAATCAGATAACTGTTTATATATGTGTTCATTTACAGATTATTTATTCTATTTCATTAATATATTTAACTCTGCTTCTACCAATGCTACATCATTTGTCTATTTTATCTTTATAGTAAGTCAGGATATACTGTGGGTACATTTATTTAATATTTTCTTAGCTATTCTAGGCCCTTTAAAATTTAACAGAAATTTTAGAATCAGCTTGTCAACTTTCATCATAAATCTTCTATATATTTACTAGAATTGCATTGAATCTATAAGTCAGTTTAGGGAGATTGCCATGTTCACAACATCAAGTTTTCTGATTCATAAATATGGTATACTTTTTCAGGGTCTCTTTAAATCACCTACTAAGGTTTTATAGTTTTTATTATAGAAGGCTTGCATACCTTTATGTAGACTTATTCCTAGGTCTTTGATATTTTTGTTGCTTTTGTAAGGTTAGTTATTTTTTTCAATTTCCAATTATTTGTAATTCATATGAAAATACAATTGATTTTTATGTTTACAATATGTCCATAGAGGTTGCTAAATCCACTTATTATTACTAATATATTATTATGTATGTACAAAAATATATGATCTACAGATAGCAATAGTTTCATATTTTTGTTTCCATTATTTATACATTTTACTTCTTTTCTTGCTCTATATTGCAGCAACCAGAGCTTCTGGTACAATGTTGAGTTGAAGTAACAGTAGAAAGTACCCTTGCTTCATTCATGATATTAGGAAGAAAATATTAAATATTTCACCCAAGTATTATGTTAGGTTTTCATTGCCGTGACAAGATACCTGAGAAAATCAACTTACAAGAGCAAAGATTTAGCTGGGCGCGGTGGCGCATGCCTGTCATCCCAGCACTTGGGAGGCTGAGGCAGGAGGATCGCGAGTTCAAAGCCAGCCTCAGCAATGGCGAGGCACTTAGCAACTCAGTGAGACCTTGTCTCTAATAAAATACGAAAAAAAGGGCTGGGGATGTGGCCCAGTGGTCAAGTGCTCCTGAGTTCAATCCCCGGTACCAAAAAAAAAAAAGCAAAGATTTATTTTGGCTCATGGTTTCAGTTCATCATTGGCTGGCTTCATTACTTCTGGGCCTGTGGTGAGGCAGAACATCATAGCAAAAGGATCTGGTGAAGCAAAGCTGCTCAGCTGATGACAGCAGGGAAGCAGAGAGAGAGACAGAAGGGGCTAGGGACAAGATAGAATTCCCAAGAATACGTCCCCAAGGAGCCATTCTCTCCAATTAGCTTTCACCTCCTTTAATTTCCACTACCTCGTAACAGTCCATTCAACTCTAAACCCACTGATGGATTAATTCTTTGATGAGGTTAGAACCTCATGATCCAATTCCTTTCCCAAATCCCCACCTCTGAACATGGCTGCACTGAGGATCAAACCTTCAACACATGATGAATCTGTGGGGAACACTTCATATCCAAGCCATAGCAATTATCATGTTAGTTTTTTAAAAATTATCATCCATCATATTAAAAAGTTTTATCATATTTCTCCCTTATTGAGAAATTTTTAAAAATCTTGAATAGCAGCCGGGCGCGGTGGCACACGCCTGTAATCCCAGCACTTTGGGAGGCTGAGGCAGGAGGATCGCGAGTTCAAAGCAAGCCTCAGCAATGGTGAGGCACTTAGCAACTCAGTGAGACCCTGTCTCTAAATAAAATACAAAAAAGGACTGGGGATGTGACCCAGTGGTTGAGTGCCCCTGAGTTCAATCCCCAGTACCACAAAAAAAAAAAAAAAAAAAAAAAATCTTGAATAGCTATTGAATTTAATATTTTTCTCTGCATCTACTGAAACAATTGTGCACTTTTCTTCTTTATTATGTAAATGTGATGAATAAAAAAAAATTTTATTCTGGACCAAATTTGTATTCCTGGTCAAGATGTGTTATCTTTTAAATAAATTTTAGGTCTTGCTTTACTCTTTAAAATAAGAATTTTGCATCATGTTTATGAGAAATATTGGATTATGATTTCCCTTTCTAAAATATCCTTGCTACACTTTGGTAATCAGGATCATGCTCACACAAAATTTAAAGATGAGGAAAGTATTTTCTCTTTCTCTGTTACTTGATAGAGTTTATGTGAAGTCAGTACTATACTATTTAGTGTCTAGTAGAATTCACAAGTGAAACCAATCTGGACCTAAGGTTTCATTTATTGTTCATTTTTAATTATAGATAACTTTCTTTAACAGACAAGAGATTGTGAGGATTTTCCTATTTCTCTTTTTATCAGTTTGATAAGTATTTTTAAAGCAATTTGGCTAAGATATCTCAGTTATCTAATTTATTGCCACAAAGTTTTTCACAATAATCTTTTTAAAAAAAATATTTATTTATTTGCTTTAGTTGTACACAATGAGTTTATTTGTACATGGTGCTGAAGATCGAACTGGGGCCGTGCACGTGCTAGGTGAGCGCTCTACCGCTGAGCCACAACCCCAGCCCCTTTTCATAATAATCTTGATGTGTTTTTTAATTTCTGAAGGTTTTATAGCAATGCTATTTCTTTCCTAATACTGTGATTTATGTTTTGCATTTTGAAAATTTTAAAGGACCACCTTTTCATTTTGCTAGTTTTCTTTCTGTTGTGTGCATGCTTCCTATTTCATTGAATTTTTTTTTAACTTTTTTTAGTTGTTAATGGACCTTTACTTTTATTTATTTATATGTGGTGCTGACATTCGAACCCAGTGCCTCACACATGCTAGGCAAGTGCTCTACGACTGAGCTACAACCCCACCCATTCACTGATTTTTTAAAATATATTTTTGTAGTAGTAGATGGACAGCATGCCTTTGTTTATTTTTATGTGGTGTTAAGGATTGAACTCAGTGTTCCACACGTGCTAGGCAAGTGCTCTGCCACTGAGTCCCAGCCCCAGCTCTTTCATCGTTTTTTGTCATTATTATTTTCTTTTTTATTTTTTCCACATCAGATGAGTAATGTACAAGGTTTAGTGCCCACAAGGTTTATGTTTAGGGAGGAACAGCGCTCTTACACACAGTAGGAACATCTTACACACAGTATAAACACCCAATCATCATGTTTATTAACTGAAAGTGTAGTGGCACCCCTCCTCTACCAGTGCATCTTAATTAAGCTTCTTCAGAGACTCTCACCACAATTGTTCTTGTTAATAAAATATCAGTTAAGAAAGATCTCTGCAGAAGGGCTCAATTTGGTTAGACACCCTATTTTCTGTTCCTCTGCTCTGTCTTGCAAAAGCTAAGTTTGGCCGTGGCCCTCTGACTGTTCTAAGAAATGAAACAAAAAAACACTTTCTGAGAACTTTGATGTAGACTCCTCTGCATGTAAACCTCCAACCCCCACCCCACCCCCACACACATTGGGTATAAAGTTCAAAGAATTTCTAGAGTCATTGTCCAGAGAATGTTTTAGGCTATACAAAAGATTCTATGGACCCTGCAGTCAGTAAACCTGCTTCTTGATAATTCCTTGGATGTCCAGCCTCTTCTGTCCCACTTCAAAAAGATCAATATTATTATTTTTATCCTATTTTATGGTTTTAATTTGTCTAATGATTTTCTTTTCTTTGTCTAATGATTTCTTTGTCTAATGATTTTCCTCTACACACTGTTTAGTTGCATGATACGTGTTTGGATATATCATATTTTATTATCATTTAGTTTAAAATATTTTCTACTTAGATCTTAAGGTTATTTAAAAGTATGTTGCTTAATCTTCAAACATTTGCATATCTAATATTTTTACATTATTGATGTTTAAGTCCATAGTGATTAAGGAACATATTGTATGTACATGATTTCAATGACCTAAAAAGTTGTTGAGCTAGTGGTGGTGGTGCACACCTGTAATCCCAGCTACTCAGGAGGATCTCAAGTTTGAGGGGGGCCTGGGAAACTTAGTGAGACCTGTCTCAAAAATTTTACTAAAAGGTGGGGAGAGGGTCCTTGGCTAGCATGCCTGTGGCCCTAGGTTTAGTTCCCAGTTCCATAAGAAAATAAAAATCTAAGTTTTAAGATTCTTTGTGGCCCAGAATGTGTATTTCGGAAAGTGGTAATACACGTGCACTTGAAATAAGTGAGTATTCTGCAGCTGTTTAATGTAATACTCTGTAAGTAAAAATAGGGCAGTTGAGTTACTATGCTATTTTCATATTTTGTTTCTAAAAGATGCAGAAAAAAAGTGGTGGTGGGGGCCTGCACAGAGCACTCTGGCAGGTGTGTTGAGAAGCAGACCTTGTAGGGCCAGTGAGAAGTAAGGGCCAGTGTTCTGGAGGCTCTGAAAGGGAGTCTGTGGATGCCAAGCTGGATAGAGGAAGCAACATCCTCTAAGAGCTCTCAATACCAGCTTTGGAAGACTCTGTTTATGGACATGGACATGTTAAGGCACCTCTCAGCTGGGATCCTGACACATAGTTACGGACAGCTGTCCTTATCAGGGCACTTGCCCAGGGGCTGCAGAGGACAGGTTTCAAGCTGTAGTCAGTGGCAGGACAGGAACAGGGGTGTGGCAGAGTTAGGGGTACATGAAGTTACTCCCATCCTGTTCTCCATACCTCATTTCTTGTCCTGAGGCTTTATTTCACATACTCTTCCCTACAGATTGGCTTCCCATGTCAACCCAAGCTGTACCAGGGCTCTGGAATTGCCCCAGTGTTATGGTTTAGATATGAAGTGTCCCCCAAAAGCTCATGAGTGAGACAATGCAAGATTTAGAGGTAAAATGATTGGATTATGAATCAGTGGATTAATCCTAACTAATTAGCTAATCGGTGAATTAATCCTAACAGAGATTAACTGGGTGGTAACTGAAGGCAGGTAGGGTATGGTTGGAGGTGGTAGGCCATTGGGGTTTAAATTCTGTTGTGGTAAGCAGAGCTCTCTCAACTTCTTGGTGACCATGTCCTGACTTGCCTTCCTCTGTGTTTCCACCATGATGTTCTGCCTCACATTGCTCTCTGAAGAATGGAGCTGGCTATCTATGGACTCAGATCTCTGAATAAACTTTTCCTCCTCTAAAATAGTTCTTGTCAGGTCTTTTGGTAGCAGCAATGAAAAAACTGACAAAAACAACCAAACTGAAACTAAACTATGGAACAAAAGCCAATACTTAACTAATCCTCGAATATGAGAAGGAAGGAATACCTCCCACCTATGGTAAGCAAATTAGCTCACTTCTAGAAAAACAAGGCAAATAATATCACAGGGGTTTCAGAAACAATCTTGTTCATGTCAAAACCTGCTGTTTCTTCCTCCTCCTCCTTCTACCAGGGATGGAAATTGGCCTCACACATGTGGACTGTGCAATTCTAAATCATCCTCGGGAAACTGTGCCACTTAGAATAAATGTATGATTTAGCATAGCAGTGAGAAAAGATGAAGGGAACAGGTCTTTGGCCTGAAAGACACACAATTTTAGATTGAAAAGGGAATTGCAATGGTGGTATAAGGAGGCCCCTAAGATCCCTGGCCCACACTTGTGGAACTGCCCCCTTCCTCCACCCAGGGCAGGACCTGTGCTTTGCCTCTAGCTAATGGAATGCAACAAAGGTGATGGGTCCTTGGGACTGCATGTATGTGGTGCCTCTCTTGTGAGTCTCTCTCCGGTACTATTTTTGAAGGAACTTGCCATCAATCCTACAGCTGCAAGGAGTTGAACTCTGTCAGCAACCCTAGAGCTTGGGAACAGATCCTCTAAAGTCAAGCTCTGAAGATACCTGACCTTGGCAGAAAGATTTTTCTGCAGCCTGTGAGACCCTGAACAGATGACCCAGCCAAACTGTCCATACTTTAGACCCACAGATGTTTCAAGTTAACAAGTGTGCGTTGTTCCAAGCAGCTGTTTGTGGTAATTCATTATGTGGCAACAGAAAACAAAATGCACTAATTGGTGCAACCACTCTGGAAAGCAGTATGGAGATTCCTCCAAAAAACCTGAAATGGAACCACCATTTGACCCAGCTATCCCAATCCTCAATATATACCCAAAAGAGTTAAAATCAATAGTTAAACAGTGGAACCAACCTAGGTGCTCTTCAACAGATGAATGGATAAAGAAAATGTGGTATCTATACACAATGGAATATTACTCAGACATAAAGAAGAATGACTTCATGAATTTTGCTGGTAAATGGATGTATCTGGAGACTATCATGTTAAGTGAAATAAGCCAATGTTCTCTTTGATATGCAGATGCTAACACACAATCGGGGGGAGGGAAGAATAGAAGTTCGGTGGAGTAGACAAGGGAAATAAAGGGAAGGGAGGGGGGATGTGAATAAGAAAGACAGTAGAATGAATCAGACATAACTTTCCTATGTTCATATATGAATACATGACCAGTGAAATTCCTCATCATGTACAACCACAAGAATGGGAAGTTATACTCCACATATATATAGTATGTCAAAATCCACTCTACTGTCATGTATATCTAAAAAGAACAATTTTTTTTTAACAAAAGAAAAAGAATGCACTGCCCATGTCCGTGTTTCCTCTAAAGACTTTTCCTTCTAGACAACTTCATTTCTAAATATTCACCTTAGCATTTAGATTCCTCCCTCTAGCTGTGGGCTCTTGAGGTTAAGATGTTCTACTCAAACGTTGTACTCTTTGGGCAATATCAACTGATGTACTTTCCCTTGATCTACACAACATTAACATTAGCACAGTAAAGGATGACACTAAACCCAAAGAGGCTGCTTTACTCGTACATGTAACTGGAGTCCACTTTATAGCTTTGAGAACAAAGCTTGCTGCTCAAGCACAGCGGCTTGTTTTAAAATTCACATCAATTTTTTCCACCGTTTTTTTCTTCCCTATCTGCCCCTCTCTTACAGCAGGGGAAACAGGCTTAACTGTTGTGTCCTTCACTGCCCATGAAAATGAAGAAAACTCCAAATCTGGGAACTGAAGGGGCTCTCAAGGATACATAGTGGACACTCATTCATTCTGGTAATACTTGGATCCCAGTCCTTGTATTCCTTTTTTAAAAGCCCTGTGTTCCCCCTAGCAGGGACAATCACAACCTCTGGGACAGGAGTCCCGTTTTCTCCTTTGCTAGCAAATCAAAACTTTCTCCCTCTCAAAACCTTGTCCTTGTTATTGGATTGGCAACGGAGACAAGGACTGAGATTTAGGTATCAAACACGGGTGACTTGAAGCCCACTGCAGGCAAGAATACCTGAAATTGAAGCATACAAGTTTCTCTCCAATAGACTTGACTGCTTAACTTAGTATCCCTCAGTTTTCCATCTCCCTGCGGCCTCACACACACTGGATATTCAGTAATGGCTGAATTAAAACTGTAATGCCTTTAAGCTTATCAATGAGATCTTACTTCATTTCATGCCCTTTATCTCAAATGACACTTTTGCTTTACTACAGTGCTCAAACACATGTATGTCAAAATACACTCTACCATCATGCATATCTAAAAAGAAAAAATAAAAAAAGAAAAAGAATGCACTAGCCCATGCCTATGTTTCTTCTGAAGACTCTTCCTTTTAGACAACTGTATTTCTAAATATTCAACTTAGCATTTAGAATCCTTCCTCTACATTAGAGATCACGATGAGTATGCCAACACTGGTGTTATCTGAGCCAAATCGTGCAAGAGACAACGGAGAACAAAGGGTGACTAGAACACGGAGGCTCCTCATCTTCAACGAGCTGCTGAGCTGCTGTGGGCTTCCCCAGTACTGACCCTCCCCTCAAATTTACTTCTCTCCACCCCTTCAGGTGTCAGAAATAAGGATGAAATATAGTAATTCTCCCTAAAAGATTTCCTCCTCCTTTTTCTTCTTTTAACTAGCAACCTCAACTGTAGACAAAGAACATCCATTTTGAAACTGAAAACAGAAGTCTATTTTTTAGTAATATCTAAATGTTTTTACTTCACATTCTGTTCTGTTAGGAAAACAGTTACATAGGCTGAATATGTTTTGTCCACGCAGAGTGTAATAATAAAGTTTAGGCTAAATTTAATTTTTCAAAAATGGTTTTTAAGTGCTGGAGATAAGGGCTTCACACATGCTATGTAAACGCTCCACCACAGAGCTATACTTTTAGCCCTTTTCTGGACTTTATTTTGAGACAGGGCCTAAGTTTCAACCAGACTGGACTTGAACTTGTGATCCTTCTGCTTCAGCCTCACATCAGATTTATAATTAGAAAATAAGAATTGTTTTTGGCATTAAATTAGGGACAACACAAACACATGTCCACACATGAATTTATAGACTCTGAGGCACTGGATTGCTGGATCCAGAAACCTTCCCTGTTTTGTGCCTTTGTATTTCTCCAATACACAGCACAGTAGTCAAAGAGCCTTTCATAGTTTATATATGGTTGGCTCCCCAAATGTTCATGTACTGAAAGCTTAGTTCCCAACGTACTGGTACTGAGAAGTGACAGGATCTCTAAGAGGGGTACTGAGGTAGTGGGATCTTCAGTGGAGCTGGGTCATGGGACAACCTCTTGGAAGGGATTAATGTCTGTCTTGCAAAAGCAATAATGTCATTTCAGCTTCCTCAGCTAGCTCTCTTGCTATGTCATCTCCTCCACCACTTACCACTCTCCCATGTACTCAGATCACACAATGTCATCTGCCATGTTACAACACCATAGGAGGCCCTCACCAGGTGTGGCTGCCCAAGCTTGGACTTTTCAGTGTTTAAAACTATAAGTCAAAATAAAACTCTTTTCCTTGTAATGGTCAGGGATTTTGTTATAGTAATACAAAGTGGACTCTAGTCACTCAAACAATATAGAATCCAATTGAATTAGAAAATAATTTCTACAAAAAAATCAAGTTACTTGCTATGATGTCAGTGGATCTAAATTTAGATATTCAAACAATGCTGTACTTACCTACTTTAGGGTGCAATTCTTAGGGGAAAAAGGAGAACATTAAATCAAGTAGTAGCACCAAACTTCTAAGTCTATATGGTAAGGAAGAATCACAGCAGTCAGTGAGAAGATTGGGATTTAAAATACATTTAAGAGACTTTAATGAAAACATTTTCTCACCCACTTTAAATAAAAATGATTTGCCCTTTTTAATCTGAAGCTGCAATGGCGTCAGGACTTCAGTGCTCCCTACTCCACAGGCTTCAGATGCCACTGCACTACTAACTCCCCAGTGCTCTTGAGGCATGTGGTAGACATGTTCTCTTCTGTTGGAAGCCCTTGTGGCAGCTTCAGGGGCTGGATTCTATGACAGGAAAAAAGGTATTTAGAATCACACTAGATAACACACTTTTTGAAACTGCTAAGATAATGAACAACAAACCTTATCAAATGTTTAACGACTTTCAGTTTTGCATTCACCGAAGGGATATTCTTGTGAACTTGAGGGGTATGTGCCTACAAACAAAGGAACAATGTTATGGATCAATTGAAAGAGTAAATGGCTCTGTTTTCAGAAAATGTTAAACTGAAGATTCAGTCTGTTTAGAACAAAATCACAAACAAGTTACATTAAGTAATACATTTAAACACAAGAGACAATTTTAAAAAGTATAAAATGTAAAGCGAAATTAAACAACACTAAAGATGATTAAAATAGTTGCATACTTTTTTTAATCCAAGCATCTTTATTGTATCTTTTTCCCAATACGGACGTCTTTTTGTACTTTTAATTCTGGTAACGATGTGTAGTTTATGAGGGTGCTGTGGATCCCCACCATATTTTTCATGATCTGCTGGTGAAGGCTGAAACACCTACAAAGGAAGAATTAAAAATGGTAAACTTTGAACTTACACAGTTTCTATGTATCTCCATTTTTTCTTAAAAAATGCTTGTACTGACGTGTATACACACACACACACACACACACACACACACACCATAATCATCCCTAATTCTTATACAATCCTCAATCCGAAATTGAACATTTCTACCAGTCTAGCCTGATTATTAAAAGGGAATCCAGGGGCTGGGGCTATATGGCTCAGCGGTAAAGGGCCCATCTCACATGTGTGAGGCCCTGGGTTTGATCCTCAGCACCACATATATAAAGGTATTGTGTCCTTAAGAAAAATGTCACATAGGCAAGGATTTTGTCTTGTTTTTTTTAACTCGGGGGAACAAAGCATGAGCAACCAAATGACACTAAAGAATTCAAATGCCAAGAGAACATATCACCACTACAGGTTGAACATCATTCATCCGAAAATCTGAAGTCTGAAATACTCTGCAATCTGTCATATTCAAAGCAAACTGGGATACTCAATCAGAAAAGTTTACGCAAATATTCCAAAATCTAAAAATGTCTGAAATCTGAAATTGAAAAGAGGCTAGTTACAACAGTAACTTTTTAGTTCTGTATTTTACCACGATAAAATAATGCAGGGGATGGGGGACCCTAAACCAACCAACTAACCAACCAACCAACTATCCAAACCAACAAAAAAACCCAGGCTTCACAAAGCTAAACACAGTCTTTACTATAAAACCTAGCAACCATGCTACTAGGCATTTACTCAAAGTATTGACACTTATGTCCACACAAAGACCTGCACATAAGTATTTGTACTACTTCCTTTATTATTGCCAAAAACTGGAAGCAATCAAGACGTCCTTTAGTAGGTGAATATACAAATAAACTATGTACATCGTTCCAATTTTAGTATATGTGCTGCTAAAGTGAGCACTAAACTATGTAAATCCACACCATGAAATATTCAGCAATAAGAAGATATAAGCTAGTAAGCCATGAAAAGACATGGAAGAACCTTAAATGTACATTGCTAAGTGAAAGAAGCCAGTTAGAAAAGGCTCACACTGCATGATTCCAACTACAGACATGCTGGAAAAGAAGATACATAGTAAAAAGATCAGTGGTTGCCTGAGTTTGGGAGTTGGGAAGAAGGGATGAGCAGGTGGAGCACAGGTGATATTTAGGGCAGTGAAAAATTCTGTACTATACTATGATAGTGGATATATGACATTATATATTTGTTCATAAAGTACACAACATAAAAAGTGTAAACTATGAGCTTTGGTTAATAATGTATCAATGTAGTTTCACCAGTTGCAACAACTGTACACCAATGGAAGATGTTAGTATCCTGGAGGGAAACCATATGTTGGGGAGAGGGAGTATATAAGGAAGTCTCTAAATTTTCTGATCAATTTTCCTGTAAGCCTAAACTCCTTTATGCAATAACATCTATTAATTAAAAAGCAAAAAAACAAAAATACAAAACGAAAGCCAAAATCAGTGGAGGGCTTAGTTGATGTTTTTTAAAAGAATGATAGGTACATATAAATCTAATAGAAAAAAATACAAGATTTAAAGTAGCAAAGGCTGATATAGAAAGTGAAGATGAAGGGTCCCATTGTGAGAGCCTGGGCAAGAAAGCCCATTGTTTTCCCAGGACAATGATGCTACAATAATAAATAAATAAAGGGAAAAAAGAAAACCAAAACAACAACAATAACAAGCAGGAATAACACTCAGAAAAAAATAAAACAAAACAAAACAACCCATCCTGCAAAGGCCAGTGGCACAAGAAACAGAACATAGTTTTATTTTTAATAATCATCATTTATCTGAATACCATTATGTTTTAAACTCTATACTACTACACATATGCTTTTTTTAACATAAAAGCTTTCAAAATAGGTACCCTTTTTTTCAGTTGTTGATAGGCCTTTGTTTTATTCATTTATTTATATGTGATGCTGAGAATCTAACCCAGGGCCTCACACAATGAGGCAAGCACTCTACCACTGAGCCACGATCCCAGCCCTTCAAAATAGATACCTTTTAATATATAGTACTTAAAAACAAACAAACAAACAAACAAACAAACAAACAAACAAACAAACAATCAAAAACAGTAGCACTGTTCTTACTTTATCTGGAATTCTTGATTTGGTAAATTTGTGACGAATCCAATCTGTACCAAGGAGAGACTCCACACCTTTTGTCACAGTCTAAAATACAAAATAAAACATTTGACTTTTTAGAACTCTGTCCAGTGCAAAAATCCACACCCACCAATCCTTAGGTGATCAGTCTGTTCTGACCTAACACACAATTGTTAAAGATTTATCTCAGCTCCCCAGCAGAACCATTAACCAGGTTGGTAACTGGTCCTGGGATGGACCATATACTATTTCCAGCTTTGGAGCTCTAGAGTCTCCATTGCCAAGACTTGACTCTGCCCTTATAGGGTGAAAGCAGTCATAGACATACATGGGCATGACTATTTCCATAATTTTACCCCCCAAAGTGGCAGGCTGAATTTGGCCTGGAAGTCACTGTTTACCAACTCTTGCTTTAGACAATGTGCAATAATTCACCTTCAACAAAACAATGTGAAAGCTAGGTGCAGTTGTACACATCTGTAGTCCCAGCTACTCAGGAGGCTGACACAAGAGGAATAGCAAATTCAAGGCTAGTGTGAGGAACTTAGTAAGACCCTGTCTCAAAATTTAAATAAATAAATAATTTAAAAGGGCTGGATGTAGCACTTTCCTAGCATGTGCCAGGCCTTGGGTTTAATTCCCAGTACTGCACATAACCCCACTGCTACCACCAAAAAAGAAAAAAAAAGATAATAAAAAACAACAAAAAAAAAAGAGTTTCTCATGTTCTTTCTGATTTTCACAATGCCATCACTCCTAGCTCCTCTCTCTTGTTCCACTCCGGTATTCCTCCAATCCTCTTTTTCTCAGGCTACTGAAGAAAAAGGATTAATTGGCAACCTTTCACATAGAAAGTGCTTTATGGATTGGCGAGTCACTCCTGTTGTTCCTTTTTAGCCTTCCCTTTATTGCAAGGATGGCATAAACAACTAGAAAACAGGACAGAGGGGACAGGGTGAGAAAGGAAAAACACTGGGCTTCTAATCCTGGATCTGCTGCCTACTGTGAGACATGAGACACTTATCCTCTTGGAGGATGATTTCCTTGGCATTAAAAAGGAAACAGTACTGACTTCACAGGATTAATCTGCAGTTAAGATAATGTTTATAAAGTACCTGACATTATTATTATCTACAGCCAGTTGCAGGTCCATGTCAAGACCCAGTGTATAACTAGGGCTATCTTGCTGGGGCCTCAGGTAAAGATTAGGCTACACCATTGTACTCTGTAAAAGAAAGAATGAAAGATGTACATGCAACTACTACCATTAATGGTCTCTAAAAGATTGTTTTTCTATATTTTTCTAATTTTCTTTAAAAAAAAAAATATATATATATACATACATATATATTTAGTTATAGGTATTTTTTTTTAATTTATGTGGTGCTGAGGATCGAAACCAGGGCCTCACACATGTGAGACGAGCGCTCTACCACTGAGCCATAGCCCCAGCCCCTATATTTTTCTAATTTTCTATGATTGAAATGATATAATCCTTCTTGCTTGCTTTTTATTTATTTGTTTATATACTTATTTTGTGGTACTGGGGATTGAACCCAGGGGCACTCTACCACTGAGCTACATCCCCAGCCCTTTTTATTTTATTTTTAAAATTTTAATAAAGGCTCAAAGTTGCTGAGGCTTATCTTGAACTTGTGATTCTCCTGCCTCAGACTCCCAAGTAGCTGCAAATACGTGTGTGTACCACTATACCTGGCAAAAATGTACTCTTTTCAAAACTGAAGGGGGAAAAACTCTATAAATTTGGGAAAATTAAGGCAGATAAAGGGGAATCAATGGTAGTTGATTTTCATTGGAATTTTCTCAGGAAAAATTGTTCTGTGGTTCCAAATTTGTTTTTGAGACAGGGTCTCAATAGGCTGGTCTCAAACCTGTAGGCTCAGCCCCAGGACCAAGCTCATCCTCCAGTCCCAGCCTCCCAAGTGACTGGGACTCAGGTGTACAACCACCACACCCAGCTGTGATTCCAAATCTTTAGAGATAAAACTGAGACATAAACATACAATATTAACTCCAAACATTGGAAAATCAATATAAAAAAGTAATCTGCAAAAAATTTATTGTATAGAACTTAACATCCCTGTATATTTTGTAATTAGAAAGAAAAAAATCATAAGGAGTAGGGGGAAAAATTCTTGAAAAGAAACACTTACCTGTAGCCTGCCTGGGGGCCTCTGAACTACTGAGCGCAAAATCCCAGCCATAAGCATAGTGATCGTTCTCTTTAGCAGCTGTGAGAAGTAGAAAGCAGACCTATCAGTCAAATATGTCTTGGAAATGGACAGGACCCCCTTTTCTAGTGTTAACAAACAAATCAGTACATTAATGTAAACCTGATTGAAATTTACCAATAAAATTCTATTTTAACTTAAGAGCAAGAATTAATCTATAGTGTTTCATTCAGATTCAGCAAAACCACAGGTGGTAATTATACATTAACCACATCCCCTTTTTGTCCAATGAATTAGAGCCTTGGCTGATTTCACAAAACAGGGAAATGGGAGTTTACTATCATCTGAAACATCTTCAGTACTGAGGGCAGATAAAGAATGCTTTGTCATAGAGTAACAGAAAGTTCAATCTGTTTTCCAGTGTCATCCAGCCATCAAGAATATGTGCTCTGGAGTCGAATTCTCCTAATTCCTAGCACTATGCACTTTCACTAAATCAGAATAATTTTGTCAAAAAGAAGAAAATTCTTACTTTTGCTTATTTGTATTTTTGAATGATTCTAAACACACATGCATTGCTTTTGTAATGTAAAAAGATCATGTTGATCTAGTTAGACACAGAACAATTAGAGCTTACTATACTGATGGACAGTGAAAACAGAAAGATTAGGTTCATGAAGTATCTATCATTTTATTTTATGGTTTCATAGAATTTTATTGTGTGGCTTTTCAATATTTATTTATTTATTTATTTTTATTCTAAGTTGTTATATATGACAGCAGAATGCATTACAATTCATATTACACATAGAGAACACATTTTTACATATCTCTGGTTGTATCTATCTTAAAGAGAGTATTTAAATTGTGTTTCAATTTCTTCCCCCAGAAAAGAGAATACCCATCTTTCATATAAATTATTCTATATAACACTTGAAAGAGTACCTGCCACATGAGAAACCCTCAATAAATTGTAGTTTTTATCATTATGATTATTAAATTATTATGAAGCTAACAAGAATACTCTATACACTAAAATGGGGTATGTGTTGTGGGTGTCCACCAGATTCTAGCACACTCAAACTCTTCCTATGACGTAGATGAAGCAATAGAGATGAGAATCACCCGAGATGTCCCTGAAAAGAGCCAGACCTCAAAAAATCTGCTCAGCAACTGAAATCTAATGCTAAATTATTTTGTCATACTTCTTCCTCCCAGGTTAAGGGTTATATACTAATCTTACTCATTTAACTTTGTACTTTATTAAATCTTTCCTTTATTACTTTCAACAAAATCCTCTGAACTCACCTTCTGACTTCCATTCCAACTCCCCTAATGTCCCTTTCCCATAACAGCAGTATGTTATCTTGCTAAATCACATCACACTGCTCAAAACCATGGAAGAGGGAGGTCACACATGAGAAGGGAAGGCTATAGTGGATTTCAGTTGGAAATTGATGCTTAGCTTTATGTAAGCAGTGAAAAACATGGAAATAACTATATATATATAATAACTATATATATATATGTATGTATATATATATATGGGTTAGCTCTGTTAATTGAGAGAACTTAAAATCAGTAACACCTAGTAGCAATGAACAAACTCACCCATACCTTGGTTTTTAATAGCATTCTCTAACAAAAGGAAGCAGGTCTCCTAGAGAGATTGCTGATAATGTTTGGAACATCTTAGAGTGACAAAAAAAAACCTACTAAAAAAAAAAAAATCAGTAACAAATAATTGGCTTATATCCTGAATCAAAATATAAAAAAAAAAACTATATGATACAAATAAGTGGATAAAATTATTAAGAGAAAAGAAACAATTGTCCTGTATAGAAGAATTCTAAGTAATTTATATAGACACTACAAAGAGGTAGAGCAAAACTACTTACCCCTAAGGGTGGGCTATGGTTACTAACTTGCTCCCAATGAGTACAGTACAGAAAAGGGGAAAATACCGTCATAGGAGAGAAACCTGACAAATACTACCTCATCCAGCTGATCAACATTAATTAACATCAACAGTGATAACAGTAAAGCTGTTAGCATGTACTTGATATGATGTAATGAGAATGACACTCTACCTCCATGTTTGTTTGTTTCCCCCCAAACTCACAGGCCCACTCTAAGAGAAAAACAACAAACTCCAATTGAGGGACATTGTGCAAAATGCTTGACAGGTATCTCCTCAAATACCTAACAGCCTCAAAACTGTCAAGGTCATCCAAAACAAAGGAAGTATGAGAAACTAGACAAGGAGAATCTGAGGAGATATGAACATTAAAATAATGTGGTATTATTCTAGATGGGATCCAGGAAATAAAAAAGGACACTGGGTAAAACAAAGGAAATTTGCATAAAATAAGTATGGATTTTAGTTAATAGTGTATCAATATTGGTTCATTGGTTGTTAATAAATGTACCATACCAATATATGATAAGTAATGGATGTGGCATATATAGGAACTCTGTACTATCTTCACAACTATTTTGGAAATCCAAAATCATTCAACCCTAACCTTAACCCCTTGCTTGTCCTGCATCTAGCCAAGCAGGCATCCTCCCCTGAACTGGAAGGATCCTAACATGGCTAATCCCTTCACCTTTTTCAATTTGGGGCTCAAATCTCATTTTCTCAAGGAGGTCTGCCCTGATCACATTATTTGAGATTCCACCCATATATCTGTTAGCACTCCCAAGCTCTCTATTCTACTAGTTATTTCCCCATAGTATGTCACAGTTTAAACATAATTGATAGTTTTGTTTAGTGTTTGTCTCCATGTTACTTCCACAAGAGAAGCATTTTTAATTTTGTTGTTTCTGATTTGTTTTACTCACAAATATATTCCAATTATCTTCCTAAAACAGCATCTGCCCCGTTGCAGGCATTTGATATGTTTTTTGCTGAATGAAATTTACAGACATCAGATGTGACAGTCAAAAGTTATGTCTTTTCCTCCACTGCAGTGCTGGGAATTGAACCTAGGTCCTCAAACATGCTAAGAACTCTATCAGTGAGCTGCACCCCTCCTACCCCCAAAGTTACATCTTAATGAAGTAGAGACTATTATAAGGCTTTCTTACACTTTAAAGCAATTATACAGTCTTCACTGTATAATAACTATTCTCTTGCATAGCTGCAGAAACAGAAAAATACCATTCATCATATGAGATATGTGAACCCATTTCTATTCTTAAAAACTCTGGAAACTTGCCAAAAACTACTATACCTCTGTGGGGTAGGCTACCAGGGTGACTGTTCTTTTTATGTCCTGTAATGTTTGATAGGTTTTTTTTTTTTGTTTTTTTAAACATTCACCATACATGTAGTGGTTCTCTTAAACGACGATTTCTTTTGCTAAAGAGACGAGATATGCAATGCTATTGACCAAATTATGTTATGTCGTGCGCATGTTCCACTGTATAAAAACAAATCCCCACTATTATATATAATTATAATGCACAGATATAATATAGAAACATGCACTTAAGTATAAGAGGGCAAAAACACTAATTAAGAATGTAGAACATGGGCTGGGGTTGTGGCTCAGCGGCAGAGCGCTCGCCTCGCACGTGCGCGGCCCGGGTTCGATCCCCAGCACCACGTAAACATAAATGCATTGCATTGTGTACAACTAAAGTAAATAAATAAATATTAAAAAAAAAGAATGTAGAACATGGAATTTACCTTGCAATAAACCAAGACTTCTTAAGACAATGTATTTTTCGTCTCATAGCGCCTAACTACTAGTAGGCAGCCCTCATAACTGCCTCTTGACTAAAAAAGACAGAAGCAACTTTGGGTAGGTGATGAGTAAATGTGGTCCACCCCCCTCACCCCCACCCCCCCCCAAATCAGTTTTCAGCAAATAACTGCCAGCTCCAAAAGGTTTGCATTCTAAGATGCAGCAATCTAAAAATAGGGCAATTTTGTCTTCATTTTTAGAAAACCAAGCTGGACTGATCTTCAATTGGAGCTCACGCCCATAGTTACGAATAAAGCAGAAGCACAGGAAATGCTAAAACAAACTCGAATTCCCTTTCCCGCGCAGTCCAGCTTCGGTGGTTCTGCCCTAGAGCTCAAGGGCCGGGCCGGGTCCCTCAAACCAGCAGTGATCAATGCCTTTTCGCAAGCCAAAGAGACGCAGGCCCAAATAGTCGCCAACTCAAAATGGAACAGGGAGAAATCAATCGCAGGCCGCAGAGAGTTCCCAGATACACGCTCCTGGTGAAAAATGAAACGCCTCACATCACGCACCCCCACTCACCAGCGCCCGCTAACAGCGCAGCCTGAAGCGCCCCTCCCGGGGAAACGAGCGCAGGAAGTATTAACCAGCGCGCCACTCAAACATTTCCGTCGCAAGGCGCGCGACCCTTTGGTTCCGGGGAAGGGCGCGGTAGTTACAGACAAGTCCCTCCCACTGAAGCATGAGCGTAGGAAGAGAGCGCAGGCGCGTGATGTCAAGTGACCGCTTCCCGGCAGCATTGCTGCCCTGCTCTAGTCTAACTTGGGTTGAGGCTGAGCGGAGTTCTTGTAATTATGGCCAAGCCCGGGGTGGCTCTGAATGCGGAAAGCACGGCTGCGGCCGCTGTGCTAAAACGGGCTGTGGAACTAGATTCGGAGTCCCGGTACCAGCAGGCTCTGGTGTGCTACCAAGAGGGGATTGACCTGCTCCTGCAGGTTCTGAAAGGTGAGCTGTGAGCCTTGGAGGGCTGGACCTTAGGTTTCGAAACTAAAGCTGGTGTCCGCTGTGTTTGCAGTGAAACGAAACCTGAAAGTGATTTTTCCACACCACCAGGAAACAAACAAGAAGGTGGGATGTCTGTAGGACCAATGGCTGGTTTCTTTTTATGTCTGTGATAGATTGATGTCATCATGAAAATGGGGGGATACTAATCTAGGATTTTAAAAGACTTAATGAGACATAACCAAATTACTACGTGATCCTTGATAAGAGAGTAGCTGAGTTTGAACGAACTTAAAAAGACATTTTTCGATCAGTTAGTAAAGTTTGTGGATTGGGTGACACTGAAATTACTTTGTTTAGCAATATTTTTCCCTGAAAACTGTTAATATGTAGAGATGCAGACTGAAGTGTTTTCAGAAAGAAATATTGTGAAGTCAGTATTAATTTTACTTAAGCAAAAAAATTTTTTAAAAGTTGGGGCTGGGGGTGTAGCTCGGTGGTAAAGGACTTGCCTAGAATGGCTGGAGGCCTTAGGTTCAGTTCCCAGCATAAATAAATAAATAGGCAAAGCTGCTAACAGTTTTTTAAAACCCAAATAATGGGTAATAAATATGTTCATTACAGTACTATGTTTTTTTTGTTTGAACAGTTTCATTGAAAGTAAATATAAGACAACAAAAATAAATTTTTTTTCTTAAACTGATGTACTGAAAACAAATACACAGGATTATAGACAGGCACAATGAACTTTTGGTGTTATATAGTTATTCATTATTGAGAAGTACCTCGAAATTCCTTAACCCTCAGCACAACCCTGGCTCATAGAAGACACCCAATAATTAGGTAGTAAATTGACTACCTCCTACACCCCAATCCAGGAGCCCCAGTGTAGTCTAAGATGATTTGTGCTTTCTGGTTGAAGCTTGTTATAATTTAAGTTTACAGAAGCTTCAAGAGAGCAGAGGGTTCCCTTCAAAGTTAGGTGCTTTTTAAAATTTTCATTATAAACTCCACCTTGTTAGAGCCCATTGGATGGCGATGATGGTAATGATGGTGATGGTGATGTCTGGCTTCATCATTAAAATTATTCTATGAGGAGCTGGGCCTGTAACTCAGTGGTAGAGCACTTGCCTAGCATACATGAGGCACTGGGTTCGATCCTCAGCACCACATAAAAATAAACAAATAAAATAAAGGCATTCTGTCCATCTACAACTACAAAAATTTTTTTTTAAATTGTTCTATGAATCATGAGTCGATGGTATTTCTAATTTTCTTGAATGGAAGTTAGCTTTCAAGTTCTGCCACTAGGAGATGGTAGTACCACAAGTGGAGCCCAAGGCCTCCATGACTTCTATACTGAATCACAAAATGAGAGATGCTGTAGTGTCACGTGGGACACTGCTCAAGTCATGGCCGCTGCAGGAATCTAAAGCTGGAGAATCCTAGGAGTTCTGCTCCACTGTGCTTCATTGATCCCAGAGCCATTACAGAAACAGTGACATGACAGAGACAAGTTAAGACCCCAATGCAAATAACATTAATGTAGAGAATGTGTCTGGAGAGAGATATAGACAAGTGCAGTGAAAATTTAAACAGGTAAATGGTGCGTGGGGTAGGAAGGTGGAGGTGGTGTTTGGTAGAGGCTTTGGAGGAAAAAGCAGAATTTCAAAGGTCAGAAATTCAGCTAAGAGTATTCATATTGTTTGTGCTGTTTTACCAATAAATAGTTGAGTTTGGTTCAGTTGTGTATATGAGGAAGAGTGAGAAATAAAGTTTAAAGTAGCTTGAGGTTTGGATCACACTTGACTCATTCTGTAGGCAAGGAGAATGATAGTATTAGAATTGTATTTCACTGTTGTATCTCTTAGGAATATGCTTTCTCTCATGCATTTTCATGACACACTCCCTCTCCTATTACAGGCCTTTACACAAATAACACCTTTGTGAGGCTTTCCCTGACTGCCAGTATAAAGTTACAACCCCATCCCAGCCCTCCCTGACTGCCTTCCTTTTTTTTTTTTTATTAATTTAATAGCACTTATCACAATCCAATATACATGTTTTAACAATTTATTTTTATTGTTGTCTTTCTTCCCACTTAAAGGGGAGAATTTTGTCTCTTTTATTACCCTCTGTATTCCCAGTGCTTAGAACAATGCCTGGAAGGTAGTTAATTTTCACTAATCATTTCTTAAATAAGAGACTGACTATGCTGTCTCAAAAATCCAAGTACCAAATGTTTTCTCTGATATAAGGAGGCTAGTTCATAGTATTGTTGGATGATGGGGGTATATAGGAGGACTAGAGGAACACTAGAATGGTCAAAGGGAAGGGAGGGGAAGGGAGGGAGCAAGGGGGGAGGGAGGGGGAGAAAAGGAAAAAAATAGAAATAAGAAAAGGTGGTTGAATGACATGGATATCATTTTCCTAAATGCATGATTGAAGACCTGAATTGTATGAATATACTTTGTATACAAACAGTTGTATGTAAAAAGATGCTAAATACATGCACTATGAGTTGTACATATTAAAAATTATAAAAATAAAAAAATAGATTCAGTATAAAAAAAAAAAAAGAGACTGATTATGCTAAGGGTGTAGGATTGATATTAGCCTATAGACCCTGGAGTCCAACAGACAAATGAGAGTTCCTTCTGGCATTCCAATGAGAGGTGATGGGGCCTGAATGAACCAGGGGATGATATTAATATTAGGGTAAGGAGGGGACAGTATAGATGTTGAATTAATAGCATTGGCACATGAATGGATGTGGGGTGAAGTTTCATTGGCAGTCAAAGATAGATGTAGGGTTTCAAGCCTTGGAAAACCAAGGCATAATGGTTGAAGGGTGGGCCTACAATGTCTACCATTGCCAGCTGATCAAAGACAATGACAAAAAAGGACTACTACATTTATACCACTAGAAAAGATTACTACATTGCTGAGCTTAGCTTTAAGTTGACTTAGAAATATTTCATTCCTAAAGAACAAATGGCAAGTAGTTAAATTGAGTGGGCAAATGCAGACTATTTTTCCAAGAAAGAAAACAAACTTTCATTAGTAGAAAAATTGGCGAAGTTTGGGCTGGGGTTGTGGCTCAGCGGCAGAGCGCTCGCCTCGCACGTGCGCGGCCCGGGTTCGATCCTCAGCACCACGTAAACATAAATGCATTGCATTGTGTACAACTAAAGTAAATAAACAAATATTTTTAAAAAAATTGGCGAAGTTCAAATGAAGTTTGCTAAAAAATGAGAAGTTAAAAATGAAACTCTTATGGAAAATATAAGCAATGCCAGAGGGAGGAAAGAAAAGAAGAAATCAGAAGTGATTTGAGGGGGTAGATAAGATTTTTTTTGGCAATATACGGTCAAGAATAACGTGTTTTTTGGGTGGCTGAGAAAATGATTGAGCTAATTATAAATGAAAACATCGGAAAGAGAAGTTGGTTTTATGGAAGATAATTCTTGTTATCTTTTAATTATGCTAAAATTTAAAACTTGTGGGTAATTAGGACAAAACAGTGCTCGGACTCAGGTTTGACATGTAGGAAGCTGCCTTTTTCAGCCCACCAGATTTGGTTTCCCAGGGGTAATAGCATCAGAGACATATTTCTAAACAAAGCTGCTCCAGGTGGTTACTAAAAATGAATATCCTCCATCAAGCTGAATTTGTATTTTAGGACTGAGGCAAACAGTGCTAAAATAGGAAAATGGACATAATGCTTGAACTAAATAGAAAAACTGTTTTGAAACTAGAGTTTTTTTGTTTGTTTGTTTGTTTGTTTTTTTTTAATTTATAGGGACCAAAGATGATGCTAAGAAACGTAATCTCAGAGAAAAAATTTCTGGCTACATGGATAGAGCAGAAAACATAAAGAAATATGTGGATCAAGAAAAAGAAGGTAAAAAGACTATTTTCAGAAAATGTGTTCAGGTCTGGGGTGTGGCTTGGTAGTAGAGTGCTTACTTAACCTAGCATATGTGAAGCCCTGGGTTCAATCCCCAGCACTGGGAAAAAAAAAAAAAAAAAAAAGTAGAAAGAAAATGTGTCTGTAAATTACAGTGATATAGTGTATTTACTCAGTATTTCTGGCTTTTATCTTCTGGAGCCCTGTGTGTTATGGACTGTTTGAGCCTGGGAGATTATAGATTTACTCTGCATTTCCTCTTCCCTGTACTTGGAGTTATCTTAACCTTTCTTTTTTTTTTCATAAGTTGGAGGGTGGGGTGGGAACACACACCCCTTTGTGCATCTGATAGAACTTTGCCATTTTTAAAAAGGAACGTGCAGATCCCCAGGAAGCTTGTGTATGGACTCCAGTTTAAGAACTACTACAGAGAAATACTGAACATGGATCCTGGCTTTTATTTTGAAAATCTAAAATCATTACAATAGCTGAAAAAACTCCTGGGACTTCAATTTTACTGTGAATCAAAATATTTTAAGAGTTATGTATTCCTAATGATTAGAGGTGAGATTTCAACTCCTTACTCATAAGATCCAGTTTGCAGACATCTGTATAAATGGGCATTGCCACTCTTTTTTTTTTTTTTTTTTTTTTTTGTACCAGGGATTGAACCCAGGGGCATTGGACCACTGGGCCACATCCCCAGCCCTTTTTTATATTTTATTAGAGACAGGGTCTCACTGAGTTGCTAAGTGCCTCACCATTGCTGAGGCTGGCTTTGAACTCATGATCCTCCTGCCTCAGCCTCCCAAGTGCTGGGATTACAGGCGTGCGCCACCACGCCCGGCTGGCATTGCCACTCTTATTTGAAGTGCACACTATGGCCAGCGGTCCTCCTGCCTTTAAAACTAGTGTCCTCAGTCCTTAGTTGATTTTCCTCCACATTCTCACAACCCACTGCCCAGCTCTTTGTAGTGTTCTTTACTAACATATTCTGCAGACTCCCATTGAACTCTGAGTAGAAATTAAACTGTACATTCTTTTTTTTAAAAAAAATATTTATTTATTTACTTTAGTTGTACACAATGCGATGCATTTATGTTTACGCGGTGCTGAGGATCGAACCCGGGCAGCGCACATGCAAGGTGAACGCTCTGCCACTGAGCCACAACCCCAGCCCTAAACTGTACATTCTTCACCACAAGTTCAAATGTAGAATGAAATTTACCTCTAAAACAATGAGATTAGTCCCACCAGCACCAAGGTAAAATAACCTATGTGGCTAGCTTGGCTTGAAAATTGATGCATAGTTGCTAACGTCTCTGTGGAAATATTTGGAACAGAATCCAAATCACAACAGTGTGTGTGTGTGTGTGTGTGTGTGTGCGCACGCACACCTGTGGGGGTGATTTTTGTAGTACTACTGGGAGTTCAACCCAGGACCTCAAACATGCTAGGTGAGTGTTCTACCACTGAGCCACACCCCAACCCAGCTTTTATTTATTTACTTACTTTAAAGAGCTGCTGCTTCTTCTTCTTCTTCTTCTTCTTCTTTTCTTTATTTAACTGACTCTGTACTTATACCTTCAACCCTTTTACAACAAATTCCTGCTCCTTAATAAGAAAGCATGCTTGTCTTGTCATTGACACATTTTGCACCCGGCACCAACTTAGACCCTGCTAACCTGTTTTTTCATTTCAGTCTCATAAGAACTCTAGGTTTCACATCGTGAATCCCCTGAAGTCTACCTGGACATGAGCCAAAGGAAGATTTTGGTGCTTTCCCAACCTTCTTGGTACAAAAGTAAACAATTCTGTTACCAGGGCTTGGGTACAGCCTGGTTTTGTAGGCTTTGTTAGGAAAGCCTAATAGTATGTCAAACACTTGGCCATTCTGAGTGCCTCTAGACACGACTCTGCAGAGGGGCCAAACCACTTCAGAGAAGGTGTAAAATGCAACAGCACATACGTTAGAAATTACCATTAGGGTTATACTTTTTAAAAAACTTTAAAGTTTTCTGATAACATATTCAATAATTAACAACACTATAGAATTATCCTGTTGATCCTGTGACATGCCAGTCTTTGACTTGAGTTATTAAGTTGTACTATAAGTTTCTGCTTAAAACATTCTGTAGTGTGATTAGAAGATACAAGGCCCTGGGCTCAATTGCCCGCATGAAAAATTAAAAAAAAAAAAAGAGAGAGAGAGAGAAACCCACCTTTTTAAAAGAAATACTTGAATGTCCTGTTAATGCTATTTGTATTCAATAATTTATTAAATTGCAAGACCAAAAGAAAAAGGATAAGTCTGAAGAGGACCAGATGCTACTAGTTGGGATTCTACCCATGGTAACAAGATTATCAGATGCTTTTGTATATGGAGTACTCTCTTGAATTATCTGTTTGCTCTATAGGATCCAGCTCAGAAACCTTTTCCAATAAACCTCTGGAATTTCCCCTTCATCCAACCTTAATGAAGATAGAATCACTCATGGAGTGGTTTGTCTTATTTACCTCTGTATGTGTAGCATCTTGTAATATATACAGAATATAGTAGGTTCAGTAAGTATTTTTTGAGAGAATAAATTAAAAAAATAATTTGTAATTGATCATGAGTAATCACTCTGTGAAATATAAAATGTATGAAAATGATCACTGGTTATATTACTGAAGCTTGTGTCTTACAGATGGAAAATATCACAAGCAAATTAAAATAGAAGAGAATGCAACAGGATTCAGTTATGAGTCACTTTTTAAAGAATACCTTAATGAGACAATTACAGAAGTTTGGATAGAAGATCCTTATATTAGACAGACTCATCAGGTGAGTGAAATATACTAAACTATAATGAAATATTATTTTAAATATATATAGCCAGCCAACCATGTTTGTGGGTTCCACAGCTAGATTCAAAGGAAGTTGAAAATTTCTTTTTAAAAAATTGACACACATGGTGGCGCATGCCTGTAATCCCAGCACTTGGGAGGCTGAGGCAGGAGGATCTCGAGTTCAAAGCCAGCCTCAGCATGGCGAGGCACTTAGCAACTCAGTGAGACCCTGTCTCTAATAAATTACAGAAAAGGGCTGGGGATGTGGCCCAGCGGTCAAGTGCCCATGAGTTCAATCCCCAGTATTTAAAAAAAAAAAAAAAAAATTGACACACACCTGTAATCCCAATGGCTTGGGAGGCTGAGGCAGGAGAATCACAAGTTCAAAGCCAGCCTCAGCAAAAGCAAGGTACTAAGCAACTCAGTGAGACCCTGTCTCTACATAAAATACAAAATAGGGCTGGGGATATGGCTCAGTGGTTGAGTGCCCCTGAGTTCAGTCCCTGATACCCCTTCCCCCAATAATTTCACATCTGTACAAAACGTTTCCAAGCTTTTCTCTTGTCACTATTCCCTAAACAAAATAGTAAAATAACTATTTATATACAGTCTGCATTGTATTAGGTAATACTGTTATAAGTATCTACAGATGATTTCAAGTATTTAAGAGGATATATAGATGTTCTGTGCAAATAATGCACCATTTTATATAAAGGACTTGAACGACGAATTTTAGTATGAGGGGGTCAATGAAACCAGTGCCCCAGAATACCAAGGAATAACTATACTAGCTATTAACAACCCATCTTAATGTCTTTCAGCTATATAACTTACTTCGATTTTGTGAGATGCTTATTAAGAAACCATGTAATGTAAAAACTATTCACCTTCTCACCTCTCTAGATAAGGTAAGTATCTGGAAGAACTTTCTTAACTTACTAACTTTATTCAGTTATAAGGTATAGTCTGATCAAGGAAAACCTGGATGCAATGTATTGGCTAGATCTATTTCCTTGAAATTGAACTTATAATCTAATAATAAGCATAGCACATCTTGAGAAAAATGCTGTTGATTTTAGGATGTTGACCTTATATTTGGCCATTTTGCTAACCTCTGTTAGTTCAGGTAGTTTGTTAGGCCCCTGTTTTGGATGTTCCTGGAGGTGATCATGCAGTCTGCACTTTGGGCAGTTTTGTCTCTTTACCAGTTATATCTGGGATTAGCAGCATGATAGAAGGCATCTCTGTTTTGATTTTTACCTAAGTAGTAGGAGTTTTTCTAAATAATCATGCTTTCCAGGATTACTTGGATAAGTAGGCAGCCCCACTTGAAAGACTTAAACAGTTACTGAAATACATATAAGGAGACAAGTTGGAATTGTGAATGTTCATGTTAGAAAAAGAACAGTTATTTTTATAGAAACTATTGTTTTTGAAACAACTTCACAATCTTGAGTTACTTCTTTGTTATAACAGATATAGAAACTAATAGAACCTTTTTTTCCATTCATGTATTTATTCCTCAGTCAAAATAAATCATAATTTAAAGCCACAATTTTTCCACATTTTTAATTGGTACCTTATAATTGTACATAATGGTGGAATTTGTTACATATTTATACATGCACACAATATATCAATATAATTTGGCCAGTGGCATTCCCCAGTGTTTCCCTTCTTCCTTCCTCCCTATCCCAGGTCTCTTTTGTCCATTCTACTGATCTCCCTCCAATTTTCATGAGATCCCCACTCTCCCTTTTCTTTGTTCCTTTCTAGCATCCATATATAAGATAAAACATACAACTCTTGACCTTCTGGGTTTGTAAAGCCATAACATTTTTAAAAGGAGAATTTGTGATGTTGAGTTAACAAGACAGATACCAGTCTAAGGTACAACACTGAACTGGTGTTCTCTTTTTTCCCATAGTGGAATAAATGCATGATAGTTACACATAAAATTTCACTAAAGATCTGGAATGAGGCAAATAACCTTTTGAAACAAACTGCCCAATGAACAGAGGCAGGCTACAAATATTTTCTGTTAACATTTTACTATAAGATGAAAAAATTTCCAAAGTGACTACTAATTCAGATCCCTCATTTCCTGTGCCTGACCTTGATTTTTGTCTTCCTTCCTTGGTCACATCCAAATGTTGGAAGGTTTCCACATTCCATGTTGAAAAACACAATCTTCAGCACAGACTGACATTAATGAGCCCAAGTGCAACCTTCATCCAGAACCTCCAGGGAAGTCAGGGGCTCAAACACAGAGCACAGCATCACTTTTTTATAAACAATAATTTTAACTATCAAATGAGCTCTGACATCTGAAGGCCACATATACAGTTCATGAACAAACCAAAATACTGTCTTCCTTCCTTCCTTCCTTTCTTTCTTTCTTTGCAGAAATGTTGAGTAAACCATCAAAGTAGGAAAAAAAATACAGAAACCATGAAAAATTAAAATACAAAAGGTTTATGCCAAAAAACCAAACCAGTCCTCTCCAACTTAACTCATCTATTTTTGGGTGGTGAAACTATATACAGGGTTATAAGGCAGTAGATGGTCCCTCCCATAGTAACCGCCATGCAGCTCCAGTAAAGCATTTGGTCAAGCAGGCCTCATTTCAAGGTGGATGTGCACACCATTGGATTTCTGGAAAAACTTCTGTATCTCTGGAACTTTGTTCTTCCCAGCATAGTCTCATGCAATGGGACTGGAGGTCAGTTTAGTTGGCATGGCAAATATGACAGGTGGTACTTCTCTGGAAACCAGAGGCCTTATTCATGGAATGTCTCACCCAAGTGGACTTCAGAAACTTCATACACATAGTAAAGATACATCTTAATCCAGGGGCTGGGGTTGTGGCTCAGTGGCGGAGTGCTTGCCTAGCATGTGTGAAGCACTGGCTTTGATTCTCAGCACCACATATAAATAAATGAAAAATAAAGGTCCATCAACAACTAAAAAAAAAAACAAAACAAAACAAAACAAAAAACAAAAAAACCACGGTACATCTTAATCTGGAACAGCCTGCGGACTTGTAGGCCTCTTAAGCCCACACTCCAGCCAACTTAATAATACAAGCTAATGCTGTGTGACCACCTATAGAAACTTTTCATATTAATTCATCTGTGATATTCATTGTATAGCTTAGGGGTAATTTAAAATTTTAATAAGCAAGGCAGCAAATTATATTTTTGCTGTTAGCAGGAGTATGTGAAAGACTCACAGAGAACTGGACTAGAAGAAATAAAAATGTCACTCAGTAGACATGGAGTGCTGTTGGAAATAGAATATTCTTCTTCAATACATGACCGAGAAATTAGGTTAGTGTACAATATTTTTATTTTTTTACAATTGAAATATGTTTAAAATTTCTCTTAATAAATGTCACATAATTGCATGTAAATATTACATTTAAATATTCAAAATTCATGGGCTGGGGTTGTGGCTCAGTGGTAGACCGCTTGCCTAGCATATGCGCAGCCTGGGTTTGATCCTCAGCACTACATAAGAATAAAGGCATTGTGTACAACTGAAACAAATAAATAGATATTAAATAAATAAATATTCAAAATTCAAATAAAGCTCAGTTTTACTTTTTTTTTTTGGTGCCGAGGATTGAACTCTGGGGCACTCGACCACTGGGCCACATCCCCAGCCCTTTTTTGTATTTTATTAGAGATAGGGTCTCACTGAGTTGCTAAGTGCCTTGCCATTGGTGAGGCTGGCTTTGAACTCGCGATCCTCCCACCTCAGCCTCCCAAGTTCTGGGATTACAGGCGTGCGCCACTGCGCTCGGCAGTAATTTCACGTTTGAGAAGAGGAAAACCTTAGCTTACTTTGTTCTGTGAGTTTAATATTTCCTAACTGAATTGAATTTACATATCCTATGTCATGAGGGAAGAGAGAGTACTGCTTTTCTGCATGGTACATTAAGTATGATATTGAAATAATTCCTTTTCTAATAAAATTAATATTTAGTGTGGTTTCACTTAAAGTAGGTAAATATTTTGGTAGACACAACAGTATACTGAGTCAATAAGAAAACAGTATATGCAGTTTTGTTTTTTAAAAATATTTATTTATTTGCTTTAGTTGTACACAGTGCATTTATTTGTACATGGTGCTGAGGATCAAACCCGGGCCGCGCACGTGCTAGGCGAGCGCTCTACTGCTAAGCCACAATCCCAGCCCCTATGCAGTTATTTTTAATAATATTTTCCCTCTGTTTAGCACAGCGGTTTTCATAGCAATGGCACCCTTATTTTAATGAAAATTAACTTAAATATGTAGAACAGACAAAAATACAGTTGCTGTGGTTGCAACTAAGGTCAGGGTCCAGGACTCCTCCTGCTCACTTTCCCCATCTGCAGGTGGAGGAACCCCCAGGACACCTCGACAGCTTCCTTGAATATAGTTGGTAATCACTTGTTAGCAGAACAAGGAAGTTTTATCAACAAGCTGAAATCCAAGAATAAGTTTTAATTTAATTGTTAATTTTCTTATAGCTAATCAAATCAGCTAATTGTTTCTGTGGTCCTTTTGTTTCAATGTAGGTAAAGCCCATGATTAACCCCAAGTTAGACTGAACTCATGTCACTAGAGGAAGTGGTTTTCTTGGTTAGGGGGAAATTTTGCTCATACTTTACACAATACAGCTTTAATAATTGTCTGACTTTAATGCCTTGAATATAATACTGTATATTGATTTCAACAGGTTCAACAACGGGTGGATGATTAAGATCGGAAGGGGACTTGATTATTTTAAGAGACTGCAGGTAGGAAGGCAGGTGTGGTGGCAAATGCCTATAATCCCAGCAGCCTGGAAAGCTGAGGCAGGAGGATTTCAAGTTCAAAACCAGCCTCAGCAACTTAGCGAGATCCTGTCTCTAAATAAAAATATAAAAAGGGCTGGGGATATGGTTCAGTGGTTAAATGCCCCTGGGTTCAATTCCTGGTACCAAAAAAGAGAGAAAGAAAGAAAGAAACTGCAGGTAGGACATAATTTTATGAGTTAGTGTGTAGTGCTGTTTTTGTATAACTTTTATCTATATGTGTATATATTTTCTTCCTAGGGTCGTTTTCCCCTTGGATACCATGATTTTGACTTAAGGCCATGTCATGAAACAACAGTGGACATTTTTCATAACAAGCATACAAAAAAAATATGATGGCTAGTGGCCCAATCAATATATTGTACTCTAAGTGATATCTTAGTCCATTTTCTGTTGCTATACCTGAATACCACAGGCTGGATAATTTATGAAGAATAGAGGTTTATTTAGCTCTTGGTGGAGGCTGAGAAGTCTTAAGAGCATGGTGCTGGCAACTGGTGAGGACCTTCTTTCTGCACGTGGAGGACAGCATCACATGGCAAGATAAAGCAAGCATACCGGAGAGCTCGCTTTTATAACAAAGGCACTCCTGTGAGGCACAGGCCTCATGACCCAGTCACCTCCCAAAGGTCCCACCTCAATACTGCTGTACTGGGGACCACGTTTCCAACACATAAACTTTTGGGGAACACATTTAAATTATAGCAAGTGAACATAGGATTTTTTAATTATTTTTTTACTACGAACAGACCTTTCTTATAATGAATGAATTAACAATAAACTTACATTTCTACTCATTTATGAATTCTTTGTGTCAGCTGTAGGAACAATCAATTATTTTGGTAAATGTGTTAATATGTCTACAGTGTTTCTTTTTATATAGTTATATACCTGGTTTAGGATTTTGCCAAGTTTTTGTCTATTTGGCTGTTGGAAAAGTCAACAAATAATGAGCATCTCTTATGAATGTGAGCTGGATGTTAATATTGACCCTGGGAGTTCAGAGTTCAAGATGGAAAATCATCATAGTTTAGAGTGATCTTAAGAGACATATGGGCTTGGGGGTGGGGGATGGGTAGTAACCAGATAAAACAGTGGCTGGGGATGTTGCTCAGTGGTAGAGTGCATGCTTAGCATATGCAAGGCCCTGGGTTCAATCCCCAGTATCCACAGTCCCCTCCGCTCCTCCACCAAAAAATAGAACAAACAAAAGTATAATATTAACTATTACAATTTTTAAAATTGTCTTTGGTAGACATTCACCAACACTCAGTGGTCTCCTATTACCTAGCTCCACGAAGGCAGATCAACTCATTTAGTCATCCTGATGCACGTTGACCCTCATTCACTTTGGCTGACACCTTTTATAAAGCCTTACAGCTTAGAATCAACTTTCTGGATAAGCTCATCCATCCAGATGCCAGGTGATTGGTTGGGGACAAAGACTAGGGTCCATGGTGACAGGCTGGAAGAGGAAATGTATGCTGGAGGCAGTGGGCAGTGCACAAGTTAAAGAACAAACTAAGCCAGAGGAAAACAAGTACCCCAGGATTCAGTGCTGGAGAGTGCACACATAAACATCTGGAGAATATTCAAACAGAGAGGAACAAAGAACATGAACAAGAATATTCATAGCATGGAAGAACGAAGCCAGGTAGAGACCTTTGGCTGTCCTGGCAGGCTCAGACATTAGGTTTATTTTGCTTTTGTGGGCCAGTAGATATGTGACTGAGTTGGTATAAAAGGCTAGGAAGGAACTACAGAAAGGTTTCTGATGCTTTTCTTTGGTCCTTCCAGGTTTGGGAGCTGATAATGCTAAACCTGAAAAATTTAGACTCAAAGTCAGGGTCTGAGAACACTTGGACTAGTATTAGGCCTTATCAAAAGTTCCTTTCAGCATATCTTAGCTTATTCTGGCAGATACCCCTCACTGTGTGGAAGTGGCACAGCTTTTCATCTGGGTGAGAACATCTTTACCTTCATATTAAAATAATACTGATTTCTAGACACGTGTCACTGTAGAGAATCAGAAATCCACAACCCTCTAAATTATTTTTTATTCAGTTCCTGTAAAAATCCCATCTAAAAGCAGGGGGTGTAGCTCAGTGGGCCCTGGATTCAACCCCAGCATGGGAGGGGGAACGAAGAGCTCCTGGCTGAGGGAGTATTTAAGGAAAAGTTTACACAATGCTTTCAATTATTCTAGGTATATGGGGCTCCCAGATCAAATTAGAACACTAGAAGGCTACCAGGTGCAAGCTTAAATATATCAAGGTATGTGCAAGAACTAAAGGAACAACTACAAGTTTTACAGAAAGATGTAAGAGAAAACTTGGAATACTAGAAAGATATCCTTTTTTAATTAAAAAAATTTTTTTAGTTGTGGGTAAATAGTGTGTCTTTATTTTATCTGATTTATTTTTTATGTAGTGCTAAGGATCGAGCCCAGTACCTCTCATATGCTAGGCAAGCACTCTGCCACTGAGCTACAGCCCCAGTCCCTAAATTACATTCTTGAATGGAAGATTTCCTTTCAGTTCTCCTTAAATTGATTCATAAATTAGATGACAAAAAAGACTAACACTAGGAGACTTTCTTGACCAATTATAAGACACAGCTACAGTACTTCTTTAAACATGTATGGGCATAGGAATGGTTAAACAGTGGAATAGAATAAAGAACTTAGAGAAAGTAAATCTGTATGTATGGGTATTTAATATGTAATAATCATTTTATAAGTAATTTTAATTTAGTGGATGGAAAAACTATTAGATCTCTGTCCTGCTCTACTTAATTCTAAATGAATGAAAGAACTAGTTAAATGGAAAACCCAAGTGTATTTTTAAACCCCTACTAAATGTATAAGCATAACACAATACCTATAAACTGTTAAAGGAAGAGCAAAAGATCAGATCATGTATTAAGACAGAAGGAACCAGGGCTGGGGTGGTGGCTCAGTGATAGAGTGCTTGCCTAGCATGTGTGAAGCCCTGGGCTCCATTCTCAGCACCAAATATAAATGAATAAAATAATGGTCCTTTGACAACTAAAAAAAAAAAAAAATTAAAAGAAAAAATAAAAAAATGGGACCATAAACGAAGTTTAAAAACATGAAAGATCAAATTGACAACATATATAAAAAAGTTTAAGATTCCTTATATGTAAGAAAGATGGTGTGATTTTCAGCAGTGACCCTGATCTGACCTTTAGCCTGAGTAACTGGCTCTTTGAGCACCACTCACTGATTTTTCCTGCCAATATGCAAATCCCTAGCCAGGTGCTGCCCTACTTTTTGTTCTTCATGAACCAACTTCTTCAAAGGTTTCTCTCTAAACAGTTCTTTCCCATTTGTGCACCACCTGCTCACACTTCAACTCACTTCACTTGCTGCTGTCCCAGTCACTCCACTGAAATTGCTTTTGGTAAGCTCAATAGTAACCTGCATACCACCATATCTAATCAGCACTTAACACCTTCCTATAACTTGACTTTCTGGGAGCATTTGACCCAGCTGGCCATTCCCTTCTTGAAACTCAGCTTCTGGGAAACATGCATTTCTCTTCCATCCTTACTTTTAAACAGTACAGTTGGGGTCAGGGGTGCTAGCTCAGTGGTAGAGTGCAGGCTTAGCATGTTCAAGGCCCTGTGTTTGATCCTAGGCACAAAGCAAAACAAAAACACTGTAGAGTTCCCCTGAAGTAGGTAGTAACCTCTTTTCTTTAACCCATACTCTCTTGGAGTGACTGTACCAGTAAGTTTTCTTAGTAAAAAGCAATAAAAACTGCTGCTACTTGATGTAAGCAGGGTGTGTGTGTGTGTGGAGAGGGGCATTAAAAGGCTGGTAAATAGTTCAAACCATCACCATGGGAGATATAGACTGAAATGTGGAGACTCTGCAGTGAAGAATCATAACCCAGATCTAATCATATGTCACCCTGTGGCAAGGGCTGGATGTGGTAGCCTATGTCACTTGTTACTGGCACCGCCATTGCCAGCCTCACTGCCTTTACTACCCCAGAAAGTCAGGTTCCTGGACTATTGTCAAGGGTTTTCACCCATTGGGGTTCTCTGCATCACTAGTTTCAAAATCAAAGTTAGGAACAGGTGCCTCTGACTGGCAGAGCCTTGCTCTTGTTCCCATGCCCTCACACATCATATTTGTGAAATTTAAATCTCCCTCACTAGGCCATTCCCACTTTGAGATAACCCATTGTAAGCAGAACCCTGCATCCACCCACACCTGTTCTTCCATTTCTAAAAAAAAAAAATGTAGCCATATGTAGAGATCAGGTCTTTAAAGAGGTAACTGAGTTAAAAATGAAGTGTTTAAAGGTGGGCATTAATCCATGTGACTGAGGTCCTAAGAGGAAAAAATTTGGTCACAGATATGCATACACACAGAGGAAGCTGTGAGGACCCAAGGTGCTTGTCTGCAAGCCAAGGGGAGGTCAGGTCTCAAAACACCTTATCTTAAACTTGGAGCCACCCAGTCAGTGTGTGTTATGGTAGCCCTAGCAAGTTACTGTTGCCTCATTATTTCCTTTCTAAATGAGCCAAAATTAAGCCATGTCCTGAAAATAAGAGTCATGCATCCCTAATTTTTTTTGTCTCTTAAATTTGTTCTCATTAGTAATACATGACAGCAGAATGCATTTCAACTCATTGCCATCCCTAATTTTTAACAAGGCCCTAACACTGTTCTTTCCATGGCGCTTGCCTGCACCTCAGCAGTAGCCTCCAACTACTGGCCGCTCCCAATCTTGCTTCGTTCCAACCCATTCTCCACAGAACAGCACGGTAATCTTCATTAAAACTTCTTATTGCACTTGAGCCCAAGCTCTCCTATAGCCTATCAGTCTCTACATGATCTGGTCTCTGCCCATCTCCACATTCGTCTTGCCTGATTTCCCCCCCACCCTTTTTTGCATATTCCCTACATACCATCAAGAAGCCCAGCTCTTTCCTGCTTTAGGGCCTTCCTTCCTGTATGCTGCTCTGGGTGGCAAATTGTACTTACCAATAAAATCTCATTACAGATCTGAAATTCCTTCCATGGGGATGAGTAACTATGTTCCCTCTCCTTGAATTTGTACTTGAGACCCCAGAAGTGATACTATATTACTTCCAAGGCTGTGGCATAAAAGGAAATAGGTTCTACCCTGCTTCTTTGGTCCCTTGTTCTTGGAACCCAGCCACCAGTTTATGAGGAAGTGCAGGCAGTCCAGGTGGAGAGGAATCGAAGGCCTCAGTCCAGTCCCCAAAGAGCTCCCCGCACATTGCCAGCTCATTTGCCAGCCATGTGAACAAGCTATCTTGGAAGATATTTCTGGCTCCAGTTAAATTCTATTGTTAATACTATTGGATCAAATAAGCTATCCCTACTAAAGTCCTGTTCAAATTGTATATTTATGAATAAAATGATTCTTGTTTTAAGCCATCAAGTTTTAGAATGGTTACACAGCAATAACTGACATAACCTTGTATACTCTCCTCCCCACCCACCCACCCACTTTGCATGGCTCTCTTCTTATTCATCTTATTTTGTTTAAATGTCATTTTCCTGATAGCTCTACCTAGGTAACCCCTATTATTGCCTGTTAATCACTATCTCAGCTTTTCCTTAATAGCATTTCTTATCCTGTAATTGATTACTGACTTATCTTCTCCTAAGCTAAAGATTTAAAAACTGAGGTCTTTATATATTAATGGGTGATAAGATCAATAATAAATAAAATGGGCGGGGACATGGCTCAGTGCTTAAGAGCTCCTGGGTTTAATTCACAGTACTCCCCCCACCCCCCCAAAAAAAAAAGACCAAATTTTTTTTGAGGGGGGGGGCACCAGGAATTGAAGTCAGGGGCACTTGACCACTGAGCCACATCCCAGGCCTATTTAGTATTTTTATTTAGAGACAGGGTCTCACTGAGTTGCTTAGGGCCTCACTTTTGCTGAGGCTGGCTATGAACTCCCAATCCTCCTGCCTCAGCCTCCTGAGCCACTGGGAATATAGGTATATATCACTGCACCCAGCACCAATTTTTGAAACATAAAATAAAATGGAAAATATCAGACAAGTAAATAGTAAGTAACAAGCATTGTATTGTTCAGCTTATTAGGTATGCATAAATGTGTGTTAAGGCACAATGTAAAATATATTTTTTTTACTTTGGTTTTACTGATTTTTAAAATGTTTGAAAGGCATTATACTGATCTGTCAATTCCTGAGGTCAGTGACCAAGTCTTTTTAACTCCCTATGAACATTCAATATCTAGTATACTGTTTGACACAGTAGGCATTCAATACTTACACATAGTAAATGTTTTAGAAATAAAAGCAGTATGAGAATTAATCAGTTGTAGAGACAGGAAATGGTCAATAGGGATGATACTCTGAAGAAATTTGGTAATGAAAAGATTGAGAATGTTTTCACAAGCATCTTGAACAGGAAGTGTTTTGAGAAAAGGGAGACATGTTCATTCATTCTGGTTAAGGATCCAGTAAAAGTGGGAAGACAAATGCAAGATAAAGAAGATATAATGGTGCAAGCCCCAAACACATGCAGAAGAGGAAAAATCCAGGTATAATTAGAGGGAGGCACTTCCTCTTCTGAGATAGAAAAAAAAGATAACTATTGAAGTAGAGAACCTGGAGGCTAAAGGACTCTCATTTCTGAAGCCTTCAACTCTCAACAAATTAAGAATCAAGGTTTGTGAAAAACTAGTAGAATTCTGGAGCCTGTGAGAGTGGTAACCTTTAGGAATAACATGCCTGAAGAATGAGAGGAATGGTGGGCATAGTGGCATAGGCTTCTGATCCCAGCTACTTGTTAGGCTGAGGCAGGAGGGTCACAAGTTAGAAGCCAGCCTGAGCAATTTAGCAAGACCATCTCAAAATAAAAATAAAATGGCTGGACCTATAGGTCAGAGAGTGCTAAGGATTCAATCACCAGTACTGCAAAATTTAAGAATGAGAGGAAGTCAACCAGAGATGAGATGAATCTGACACCAACAGAATGATATAATAAGTTAAAAACTGTAAATATGAAATTGGGTCAATCTGCATGATTATATGATTTTTTACCCCTTGGATTGTGTGCCATCTAGTTATAGAAGTAGAAAATCAATTGCTGAACTTTTTTTTTTTTTTTTTTTTTTTTTTTAAGTGGCATGGCAGGTCAAGGGAGAAAAGCAAATGAAAACACTGGTAAGAAAGTACAGTATACTTGAAATAATTCAGGCTTGGTGAGGGAAGAAAACGAAGGTAGGAGAGATTAAAGTCAAAGGCTGAGAAAAATGCAGTGGGTTTCATTTAATGAGAGACTATGGAAAGACAAGAAAATATAAATAAGAGAATTTTAGAGTTTATGATATTAGAGGTGGCAATAAATGGGTTATATTCCTTAGAGGTATGAAAAAAAAGCAATTGTGAAGTTGGACTGTTTACTGTGGTATACATTTACAAGGCAGTAAGAAGTGAAGGAGCTGAAATATAAATGTGTGCCAGGAACTAAAATCAATGAAGAAAGAGTATTCTAGATGTCAAAAGAGAAGATGGACAAGGACAGATAATAAACAATTTCAAATGGGGAGAAGTTACTGAAAGAGATGAGGCTTTTCCCCCCAGAGAGGGACCTCATTGTTGTCCAGGCTGACACTGAACTCCTGAACTTCAGTGACCCTCCTGCCTCAGCCTCCAAGTGCTGGGATTACAAACACACAGGCTACTACACTCACTTCTTGTATTTCTTTTTTAGACATACAATGCATTTAAAAGTTTTATTTTCTCATTGAAACTGACAATATAAAGAGAGTTACTTGGAGTCACATTATTCCTTTAATTTTTCACAGAGAATATTCCATTTACTGTGTAGTTCATGGTCTTCTGGGTATGTTCTAAGTAATATGTTTGTCAACATGGAAGTTTCAGTTGGGCAAAACTTGCTGCCAATAAAACTTGAAGTTAACTTGTCACATATTTCCAGTGGTAACCAATGATCAGGTGCTTCAATGTTGCAGATTTCAATTCTTCCATTCTTTATATCTATGAATAGTTTAATTTCCAAGCATGACTGCTCATATAACACATTCAAAGTAGTGTTTATACTAAACTTTGGTGTTTTGCCATATATCCATTCCCAAGTTTGTAGTTCTTTGGCTTTGCTATTTATTCCAGGAAACAGTGTTTCATCTGTTGGATTTATTAGGTTAACCTGATTATCAATTTGATGATAAGCAGCATACTCTGCAGTAATAGCATTCATCAGTACTTCACAGGTCAGAGTGGAATCTTTCTCCAAAAGATTTTTCACTAAAGAAGGTATGCTACTAGTGGCATTGCTCTTGATCCCTTGGTAAGGGCTCTTTAGTGAAGAAGACAAAGAGGTTCCATCAGTACTACATAATAAGGTACAATGGTGATAAGCAGTAGTCCGGCCAATCTTTGAGGCTGTTCCTGAGATTTTAAACTGTCCATCAAGTAAAAGGTCAAATCTTTTGGTAGCCTGCACATCCAGCTGGGGTTGGACAGCATTCAGTGCTCTCACAATTAATTTCAGATTTTCCATTCTATCATACTTTTTTTTGGTTGTAAAGAAAGTCAAATTGATATTACCCATATCATGGTAGACTGTTCCTCCTCCACTTCTTCTCCTAGCCAGTTTTATACCCTCTTCTCTCATCAGATTCAGGTTACATTCTTGCCAAGGATTTTGATGCCTACCAATTACAACACAGGGAGAATTTCTCCAAAAGAAAAGAATTGGCTTGCCTTCTAGGTTTACATAGTCATGGATCCAGTCTTCTACAGCCAGATTTTGATATACATCATTGGAAATCGACTGTAAAATGAGTCCTCCTTTTGTAGTGTTTTTAAAGCCTGCTGCTGGAACCTTGTGATTACAAAGTAACTGGAAACAGTTCTTCACTGAAAATGGGATCAGCATGCTTTTAAAAATGGAAGACAAACAAATTAATTCAATGAAAAAAGGAAAATTAAATTCTACTTTTTAGCTATCAATTATTGGTTATTTGATTCAAACTTAACTAGGTGTCCAGTCCGATTGCTTTTCTTGCCTGTTAGCTTTATTATTAGTCTTTGCAACTCTATAACAGAGTACTTTGAAAAAAATGAAGATAAAATTCAAATAATTTCAATTGAAATGAAGGCACATATTTCTTAAACAAAAAGGATGCGGCAAATGCATTTCATAACTCAAAGCCAAACAAATTATTTTTAATTCATAATACATGTTCATTGAAAAAAAAGAGAAAATAACAGGTAAGCAAAAGAAAAGAATGCATAATCCCACTACCAAAGATTCACAATTAACATTTTGGTATAAACCACCCATTTTATGTCTTCTGGGAATTACATATATACATATAATTTTTTTTTTTAATTTTTTTAAGATGAGGTCTTCCTATGTCGCCCAGGCTGGCCTCAAACTCCTGCGCTCAAGTGACCTTCCCACCTCAGCCTCCCAAGTATCTGGGACTACAGGTGTACATCATTGTGCCTGGCTCTCATTCTACATTAAACCTATTTTAAAAAAAAATTTATTTATTTGTTTTAGTTGTACATAATGCCCTCATTTTTTATGTGGTGCTGAGGATTGAACCCAGGCTGTGCATGTGCTAGGCAAGCGCTCTACCACTGAGCCACAACCCTAGCCCCTACATTAAACCTAAAGCTTTAATGACTGTGTAATATTTCATTACTAAATATATCAGTTCACAAGTTCAAGGCCAGTCACAATGTATAACTTAGCAAAACCTTGTCTCAAAATAAAATTTAAAAGCTCTGGGCTGGGCATGTAGCTCAGTGCCTAGCATATGTGAAGCCCTAGGTTCAACTGCCAGTACCATAAAAAAAGAAAGAAAAAAAACCAGTTTACTCAGTTTCTTAGTCTATATTAGTTTTTTTTTTTTTTCCTTTCTAGTTTTGCTGTGTTATCAACAATACATTCATGCTGGGCGCAGTGGCGCACACCTGTAATCCCAGCACTTTGGGAGGCTGAGGCAGGAGGATCCAGAGTTCAAAGCCGGCCTCAGCAATGGCGAGGCACTTAGCAACTTAGTGAGACCCTGTCTCATAAAAAATACAAAAAAAGGACTGGGGATGTGACCCAGTGGTCGAGTGTCCCTGAGTTCAATCCCCGGTACCACACAAAAAAAACCCAAAAACAACAACAACAACAAAAATACGTTCATGAACACCTCTATGGAAAGTTCTAATTATGTCTTTACGATGTTATAAAAATAATTCCTATTTGAACTTGGAATATATGATTTACTGCCAGCATAACTTTTATTTAGGTCAATATTAAATTAGTATAAATCCCCTGAAGTAATAGGAAGAGGGCAATCAGAGTATGCAGGATTATGTAAAAGGCCATGAACAAATTTATTGTTTGGACAACTCATTGTTTACATCAAAAGTGTTAGTCAAGTATTAGGTGACAAAAGATTGAAAATACTAGCTATGAAAATAAAGCACTTTGACTACTTATGGTCTTAACCACTCTATTGCAATTTTGTTTTCTTTGAATGTTTGTAAATTTCCTTCAACATGAAGAACTAGGAACAAATGGGTTATTAAAGTAACTCAAAATCCTTAGTTAAGTATATCCTGGAAGTATGATTCCTACATTAAGTCTTTACATTTTCATAATTCTGGTTGTATTTCATTTTGGGTACTCCCTCCTAAGAGACAGTTACACTGACAGTATTCTAGCTCCACTATGCCCATGGCTCTACTGTCCTAGGAAGTCTCTACACTCAGATTGCATTTCTTTGGTTAATCTCCTTGTTCTTAGTTCTGTTTGAGTTTGATAAAGTCTTGCACTCATGCAATAAATATTTATGGAGTGCCTACTAGGCACAAGGTAGTAAGAAGACAAAGAAGGGAGGAGACAACTTCATGTAATCCTAAAACATTTGGATTCTCTGTGAAGGCAGCTAGAATCCACTGATGTGTTTTAAGCAGAAAGTGTTATACAAAACTATTTCTGCAGTGTTGTGCATGGATTAAAGAAAAGCTAGACTAGGGACAGAAAGTGCAGTTAATTGAATAACCTACTTGTCCAAGCCAGAGATAATGAGCACCTGAATTGGGACAGCAGACAGAGAAAAGAAGGGGAGGGATGTGACAGATGTTAAGGAAGCGGACTGCTCCTTGCCTTCAAGGAACTTTTAGTAACTCTCCAACCTAGTGGAAGACACTAAAAAGCAGTAAAGCAATAATGTAAACAAAGTGTCTTAAGTGCTAAGAACACCATCTAATCCTCTAATTAGTGGAAGTAACCATGAAGTTCAGACTTCATGAGGGTACGGAAAAGTATTCCATCAAGGATCCATACAAATAGTTGGCTAGTACTGAGTGAAAGAATGAGGAATTGCAAGAGAGGAGAGTTGCAGAAGTAGATGTCAGATTATCAAAGAACCATGTTAGGCTTAGACTTTACCCTGAAGAACACAAGAGGTGCTGAAGAGTTTTAAGGAAGCCAAAGATTGGATTTATAGAGACATTGTCTAAAGATTTAAGAATGGAAAAATCTATAGTATTAGGTAATTAGTTGAGTGAAGGTAAGAGAGAGGAGTTCATGTTCTTTGTGATACAATGTTTACAAACTCTTATCAGATGGTCAGCATTGAAATTCCAACTCTGTCCTTCACTGGCTGAATGATTAAAGCAGATTAGTTAGCTTTTTGTGCCTTGGAATGCTTACCTGTAGTATGTGGATGACAGGGCCCATCTCATAGTATCAGGATTAAATGGGCTAATACAGGTTAAGTGCTTAGAAGAATTCTAGACATACATAATATGTGTTAACTATTTTATTAATATCATGCCCTGATTTCTGGTCTGGCTAATGGGTGCAAAGAGTTGACATTTCCTAGGACAGATCTCACAGGAAGAGGGGGTATGGGGTAAAGATATTTGGTTCATTTAATTGTGTTGAACTTAAGTGTCTATGATTATTTGCCAGCTAATGGGACGGAGCTGAAAAGAAGGTAACTAAGGCCATGGGAGAAGATTAGATTGTCCCAGGAGGGTTCTGTGAGCAGACACAGAGCCTTTAACACAACTCTAAAGAGCAGCAACATTTAAGGAATATGAAGAGAAGGAAGGGAGAGCTCCCAAAGAAAACCAATAAGAGGAAGAAAATTTTTAAATAGGGCATTACTGAAGTTTCAAGGAGGTAAGATGCTGAAAATAGATCATCATTAAGAAAGTTATTAGTGATCTTGGCAAGAACCAGGCATGTTGAGTGACTGGGAGGTCCACAGTGATACAATGAACATATTCTAGTTGTAATATGGAAAAGCTATGGCAATATTTGGAAGGAATGTAGAATTAGGAGATAAGATGCAAGAGACCTGAGCATGTTTATATGCTGCTGGTAGGACAATTGGAAGAAGAAGGTAACATTGGTGAAGGGAGCTCCCTGAGAAAGTGGTGGTGCTGGGATCTAGTATTCAGAGGGAGCAGAAGGGATCCTCTTCCACTGTGATCAAAGGGAGAAAACAGTGACAAATGGGTTTGTGGTGTGTTGGACACTAATGAGCCAGAAAGTGTTTGTGGAAGTGGAGATTCTCAAAGACCTCGTGACATACTCTTGTTAACATATGCAGAGTATGGTAGGATAGCAAAGTAGTTGAGCTTAAATTTTAATTCTGGCTCTGCTGCTTACTAATTGAATAACCTTAGGAAAGTAGTTAAATTCTGCCTGCTTCAATTGTCTCAGGCCTCACAGAATGGTTGAGAGAATTAAATGTTACTACACATAATCCATTTATGTCTGGCCAATATGAACTGCATGGAAATGTTAACTGTTATTATAGTGTTCTTTCCCCGTCTGTTTTTCTATTGATACAGTTCCAGTCATAAAGCATATATTCTCTCAAGTGTACAAGGACTCCTAACCAAGATGCAATAAAGTGGCATTTACCTTGAAAAATTAACCATAATCCACAAAATATTGGTCAACAATAATATTTGCTAGGGTTCTGGAACTGATCTGATTCATGTATTGATCCAATGTATGGATCATGAATTATCTAATTTATGTATTTTAATAGTGCCCAAACTCTCCATTCATCCAGGCACTGTGTATATATTATGAATGAAACACAACCCAGCAAAGGTATTAATTTGACAAATTCTGCATCAACTATATGACATGTGCTGTTCTTAGCACTTGGGATTTATCAGTAAGCCAAGTAAATAAGAGTGTTAAGGTCTGTAGGAAAAAGAAAAACTAAAGGTGGGAAAGGAAAGACTGGAAATGTGTATGCAAGAATCATTAGGTTTCAATTTTAAATAGGGTTGTTAGCCTATGCCTCCTTAAAAACGATGATATGGGAAAAGATTAAGGAGTTAGGTTGAATGCCTATGTAACAAACTAGTCTAGGCCTTAGTGAGGATGTAACATTATAACCGGGCCCTAAAGGATGAAAAGAATCGCACACAGAAAAGTGGAAAGAAAGGCATGTCCAAGAAAACCTGAATGTGAACTTGCTGATTTACAGAGAGAACTATAAACTATCCACCAGAGAGGTATTCCTCTAGGCCTGCCTAACTACTTGCTATAGGACTACAGGTAAGTCTATTTATCTTAACTTTGGTAAATATACATCAGAACCAAAAGACTGAGTTATATGATTTCAATATCAGATGGGATGGATCCAGGGGAAAACCACCTCAATCCTGGGCCCAGGAAAGATCCTACTCTTAAGCCAGGATAGTGTTTGCTCCTAGGAAAGCTCAGGATTCACTGGGACAGGTGTGCCTCTCTTTTGCTCTATGTGGCAGATAGATCCGTACTAAATGATAGTTGCCAGGATACAGCTAAGACTTTGAAGGACTAGTAAAAAAAAAATTTTAAATCATTTTGCATATCTACTCCGACCCTGTAATTACCAATTGTATACTTTTTCCTCAGAAGACACTCTCATGTCCATGTTCTGCGGGACACTCCGTTGTCACTGTGCCTGCCCAACACGCTTTCCCATCACCAAACACAAAACAGATTAAAAAGATAAAAACAGCACAATCCCGGCCAATCATAAAACCCGACACACAGCTTACCCAGAACCTCACTACGGCCATGTGCACGCTTCCTCCCTTTGAGGCTCTCTGTGGACGTGCACCGGTTCGGGGTCGGCCCTACCTCACAGAGCCATCAGGTCCTGCCAAGCGCAGAGGGTCAACGCTGACCCTCCGGCACCAGCCGCTGCAGGCCTCAGGCGGCGCGCACGCGGAACCCGTCTCAGGGATCCTGCTCGCCGCTGCAAGAACCCCGAGCACCCAGCTGGGCCCTCCGCCGCCCGTCGCCTCGCGCGGCGTCGCGATAGATCCGCTTCCGGCTTCACTCACCTGCTGCTTCCGGTGGCACCTACCGGCTCTGGCGGACTAGTGCGGAGAGAGAACGGGTCAGACCCGGAGCGCGCAGCTGCTGAGCACGCGACCCGCTTCACCCCACCCCGCCCACGAGCGGAGGCGGTGCCCCGCCCCACCGCCCCGGAGGGCCGGAGGAGGCGTGGCTACTCACCGAGCGCACCCGAGCGCACCCGAGCGCACCCGAGCGCGCACCCGGTCTCGTAGCCTAGGAAGGAGGTCGCGGGGCCGGGGTTGCTAAGGCTTCCTCAGGACGTGCCAACTAACGCAAAAACACATTTGAGACAGGGTCGCAGGCCACGTTTGAATAAAAGTATCGAAAGTTACAAAGTCCCAGCTCAGATGGAAGTTCCCCGTGTGACAGCACAGAGATAACGGATGCCCCGGGGCGAAGGTAGGAGAGGCAGATGTGCCAAGTTGAAGGGGCATTTCGTAGGCTTGTTTAGGGAGAGTCCCCAGAAACCCAAAGCACTCAGGTCACAGCCAGCAGGAGTACCAGCAAGTGCTCTTTACTGACTGCGTGGACTCTCAGTCCAATTGGCAGGTAACTCAAAAGGGGAAATTCAAATCAGTTTTGAAAGACAAATTGCATTTAAATAACGAATAAACGTTGGAATAAACGTTGGCATTCAAAACCCAGAAATGGTTATAAGTTGGACTAAGTTGATCAAAAAGCAAACACACTGGGGTGTCCTCATTGTTGGCAAGAAAGTCCTTCCCGTCAGCCAGACGGGAAATTCTCTCAAAAGCCAAGATAATAATTTCAGCTAGTTATTGCAGCGTGATAAAGCGCCTCAAAGATTGTGACTTAAAACAATGATTACTTATCTATAAGAGTTATGTGAGCAAGCTGGTTTACCCATTCAGCAAGGGGTAGCTGAACTGAGGGGATCCAAGATGATCCTTATTCACTCTGGCACTTGGTGCAGGCTACCTGCTGGAGCAGCTCAGTTCAGCACCTGGAGGCAGCACTTGAGAAAGCCAGTGGAGAGTTAAGGGATGGGATGATGGACCCCTATGAAGAGCAGGCTGTGCCAGGCTCCAGGTTGTGTAGAACAGCAGTGCCTAGCCCTTAGTCACTCCATTTTATAAAGCAACAGTTTGCCCTGAGCTACTCCAACTTGAGTGTCAGTTCCAAGGCAGAATGACTTGGTAACTTGTCTGGGCAAATAGATAATCATATTTTGGACGTACAGAACTTTTTGAAAAGAATAACCCCCAGCTACACAGCACAATCATAAGGCACACACTGATAAGTGAATTAATCATGCTAATAAAAATGACCAACTGTGCCGGGCGCGGTGTCGCACGCCTATAATCCCAGCACTTTGGGAGGCTGAGGCAGGAGGATTGCGAGTTCAAAGCCAGCCTCAGCAATGGCGAGGCACTTAGTAACTCAGTGAGACCCTGCTTCTAATAAAATACAAAAAAGGGCTGGGGATGTGGCCCAGTGGTCAAGTGCCCCTGAGTTCAATCCCTGGTACCAAAAAAAAAAAAAAAAAAAAAAAAAAAAAAAAAAAAAAAGACCAACTGTGGGGCTGGGATTGTGGCTCAGTGGTAGAGCACTTGCCCAGCATGTGTGAGGCACGGGGTTCGACTTTCAGCACCGCATATAAATAAGTAAAATAAAAGTCTACTGGCAACTGAAAAATATTTTTTTAAAGAGTCTATTAAAAACATGACCACTTGTGAACTTATTTAATTAAATTAGAAGCACATGTATGCATGGGCAATCAAATGCTTATCAGAAAAACCAGGCCCATGAGCTTATGTACTCACCAGATGTAACCCCCTCACCTAAGGCCCATAAAAGGTGGAGTACCCTCCTGGACATGGCAGCACTCTGACCCTGTCACTATTCATGAGTCTTGCCCACAATGCCACATCAATGAATTTTGGACTCTGTCCCCAGGCTTCAGCTCAGTGTTTCTCCTGTCCATGACAAAAGGAGGCCCACTTCAAGCTGACCCTGGTAAGTGCCTGCCTTCTGGATTCTCACCTCAACTCTGAGAACTGGTTCCTTAAACTCTGACCTCACCACCTGAGTGACTCTTTGCCTTTACCTCTGCCCTCTGCCTTTGTTCTCACTGCAGCCTCTGGAAACCTGTGGCCACCTTAACCCTTTGTTAGCCTTTCAGTGATGTATGTACATCACTGTGTGAAGTATGATGTGTGACTTGAGTACTACAGATATTAATTAAGATTGGGATGAAATAAAAGAACTTGTGACTACTCCACTCACGACACCAAGTGAATCGTGAGTATTTTCAGTGAATTAATCCCAATGAAAGTGATACAGTTTGTGAATTTACTGTTACTCAATAAATTGGACATTGTGGAAAGAAAGAAACATGTCCAGCCTATGTTAATGGCATAGCCCACTCATGACAACCCCACTTCTTGGTGAGAGGAGTGCAAAGAATTTGCAACCATCTCTTTCAATCATCCACACAAAAACCAGTCCCTCCTTCAGTTAGACTTATTTCTTGGAGTAAGCAGTGTTCTGTGTTCACATCTGGTGATGCTGAGACCATAAATGACAGGCCTAAGTCTTATATTATGCAGGTAGGAATGGATTCTTTTCACAGTTACAGTAGGAATTTTCCGAGTTATTAAAAGTAGGCCCATAATATTGTCACTCTCTATATTGCTTCCTTCCTTCTACATTTCATTTCTCTGAAAGAGTTTATTTTTCCCCTTCTTTCCTTCTGAGGTGGTTATAGAGTCCCATTCTTTCCTCCATGCTCTAAGATTTCTGTCCCTTGCTTATTGTTACCTCTTTCCCACTTCTTCAGCTTCTTCACTGGAACTTTCCAATGATACTCTAACATGCTTCACAAATCCTCCAGGGACCTCATTTCTCCTTCCACCTTTCAATGTGTCTACTCCGTTTCAGAGCAAAGCTTCTTGGAAGAGTCACTATATATTCAATATGTACTTCCTCACTTCATGTTCAACCCACTCCAAAATGACTTCTGCCCCATTTATTCAAGCACAAGTGCTTTTTCTAAGACCACTGGTGACATTCATCGCTAGATCCAATGGATTTTTTGGTCCTCATGTAATCTTTCTGTTCACTGGCTCTGCCTGGAAAGACTCCTGTGGGCAACCTTTAATTATCAACTTGGTTTTCCATGAGCCTCACTACCAATTCCTCAGTACCCTCTGACAGTTGCCCTTGCTCTGATCAGCCCCTAAGTGCTGGAGTTCCTCACATCTTCACCTTCCCACTAGATGTTCTCCTTAAGCAATCACATTCATTCCCATGACTTTAAGTACCATTTTTGTGAGCAACTTCAATTTTTAAAAAAATTTTAGTTCCATATATACAACTACCTTGGAAACTTGGGTGTGTCCAAAAACAGTGCTCCTGAGCTCACTCTTCCTCCAGGAAACCTCAATGCATCTTGTCCCCTCTTTAAAAAACACAACAAACAAACAAAAAAAAAAAAAAAAAAAAAAAAACACTAAAAATATTCTTCTTGTTTCCAAACCATCACTACATTCTGCTGAACTTTTCCTGGACCCTATCCTCTTGTCTCCAACTGGATACCACTGTCATCATCCATTGGACAGTCATGTAACTGCAGAAATTATAAATGTCATATTCTCAGAGAAGTCTTCTTAGTTCCCAGAATTAAAATCAAGTTTATGTGTTATTCTGCCTGTTACATCTCTCTGAGTGTTTTACGTTTTCTTCATGGCACATGGCATATCTTATGTAATTTCTGTATAATGTTCTGGCTTTCCTGGTAGACAGACAGGAAGCATGGTGAAGGCAGTAGCTATTTTATCTATTGCCATATCTCCAGCACCAAGCACAGTGCCAGCCTAAGTGAACAATGAATTTTTTCTTTTCCAAGAATTATGTTTTGCAAGTGATAAAAAGCATTGTTTTACTCGTTTATGTATCACTTGACCATTTTGGTTCTTTTTACTCTAGGCTCAATATTCCCTTCAAGTACATTTAGCATTTGTCTGTTATTTTTACCTCCTTTTAAAAAAGTGAATATTGAGGAGATTATGCAGTGGGCATTACAGACAATTTTTTTTTTTTTTTTTTTTTTTTTTTTTTTGTACCAGGGATTGAACTCAGGGGCACTTGACCACTGCATCACATCCCCAGCCCTTTTTTGTATTTTATTAGAGACAGGGTCTCACTGAGTTGCTAAGTGCCTCACCATTGCTGAGGCTGGCTTTGAACTCGAGATCCTCCTGCCTCAGCCTCCCAAGTGCTGGGATTACAGGCGTACACCACCGCACCCAGCTACAGACAATTGTTAAATACTACAGTATAGTAACATGTTCCAACTCTGTGTATGTGTATGTGTGTGGGTGGGTGGGTGTGTGTGTGTTTACTGGGGATGGAACCCAGGGCCTTGTACTTACTGGGGAAACACTCAACCACTGAGCTACACCTCCAGGTATGTTCAAAACATACATAAAGGGGGCTGGGATTGTGGCTCAGCAGTAGAGTGCTGGCCTAGCCCGTGTGCGGCTCTGGTTCGATCCTCAGCACCACATAAAAATAAATGCATTGCATACAACTAAAGCAAATAAATATATATTTTAAAAATGCATAAAATATACTGGGGGTGTAGCTCAGTGGTAGAGCATGTGCTTAGTATGTGTGAGGCTCTGGGTTCAAGTCCCAGCACCAACAAACAAACAAACAAACAACATGCATAATATAATTATAGGTCACTCTATATACACTCTATGGTTTTAATTTCATCCAACATTACTTGGGACAACACTGCTGTTTCAAACTGCCATGTATTTCAATAACTGATATGTAAAACAAATTTTGAATACTAATTTGTTTTTCTTATATAAGATATTGGGGTATAACTTGTTAGCATCTGCAAGATACACTATGATATTTGGAAATAACTATTTTCTAACTTTGAAATGAATTCCACATGGGGGAAAGTTTTAAAGGGAAAATTTTAAATGTGAAACTGTGTCTGAAGCTATGTACTTTATTGGTTGGTTGTAGAGTTTATCTGCAGGAATCTTTTACAGAACAGAAATGCAAAATATAGGAAGGCAAAGTATCCTAAAGCAAAATCCCAAATTGAAAAAATGCAACATACAAAAATGGTACAGCAGAAAGAGCATAAAATACTGGTGTGGAATTGCTTAGACACCGCCTGCCCCTGACTTGTTAAAGAAATTCATGAAAAGCATAGCAAAAAGTTTTGTTACATTTCAAATACTGTTACTAAAAATATTCTATTTTTTAACAAAGATAGAATAAAATCCCAGAGAAATCTGTCTTGAATTTTGGAAAGCTTTTTCCCCCGAAAGCAACTGCAAATTGCTTTATATATTCCCTACAAATACATTTAGCATTTTTCTGTTATAATATATTTTTTCCCTCAAAAAGAAGCCTTTTCCTCTTTTTTAAAAAATGAAGCCAGGCATGGTGGCACACGCCTGTAATCCCAGCACTTTGGGAGGCTGAGGCAGGAGGATCGCGAGTTCAAAGCCAGCCTCAGCGAGGCACTTAGCAACTCAGTGAGACCCTGTCTCTAAATACAATACAAAAAAGGGCTGGGGATGTGACCCAGTGGACGAGTGCCCCTGAGCTCAATCCCTGGTACCACACACACACACACACAAAAAAAAGAATATTGAGAAGATTATGCAGTTGGGCACTATAGACAGTCATTAAATATTACAGTACAGGAATATGTTTAAACTGTGTGTGTGTGTGTGTGTGTGTGTGTGTGTGTGTGTGTGTTAGTTACTAGGGATGGAATCCAGAACCTTGCACAATTTTTGCACCACCAAAAAATATAAATTTGTATAATTTAAGATGACTCATAAATAATGAAATATAAAATGTCAGTCTTCCTTCATTAGATTTTCCCAATAAGGTAGTATGTATAAGATACTTCATTCTACATCTGTCATTTCTAGTCCATCACTTTCTTTAACATATACCACTGAACCCAAGGCTTTCTCTGAAAGAGATCCTGGGCCAATTCCTTCGATTCTTGAAAAGTTTTCTTGATTTGTGTCTTCTAACCTTATTTTCTTGGTGTTTTGAAATAACCGAGTCATGGGTTCCAACCTGCTTTTCTCAGTCCCTTGCATTAAGTGACTGTCCACTTTTGAATCCATTCGCATAGCAGATACCTGAGTAGCAGATTTACTAAGCGAAAATCCCATTGGCACAGCTGAACAAATATCAAGGTTGTTTGAAAACCTTTTTAAGTAGTGGAAATGTTTCTTCAATTTGATTACTGGAAAAAAAAAAAGATATAGGTAACAAGTGAATACAATAGGAATTTCGACAACTTCATGGCAATGTTTGTTTGGATGAAATGTCATGGTAATATAAATATAAAGTAAAATTACCTTTTATCTTTCACTATTTACATTTTCTTTTTTTTAAATATTTATTTATTTGCTTTAGTTGTACACAATGCAATGCATTTATGTTTACGTGGTGCTGAGGATCGAACCCGGGCCGCGCATGTGCCAGGCGAGCGCTCTACCGCTGAGCCACCACCCAGCCCTATTTACATTTTCTTTGTGGAAGTATTTATAGGTCTATAAAGTACCTTGAAAGTCTTTTTAAAAAGGAATTTGCCTGACATTATGTTTATCACCTTTCAGTAAATAACAGAACTTCTCTTAGTCTTGTCTTGTTATGGGCCAGGCTATATGGACAATGACCAAAGAGACTTCTTATCCTGAGACTCCATGTCACATATGAAATGCTTCTCCCATGGGAACACCCTAGAACACCCTGCCTCTGTACTTATCAATAGTTGCTTAGCATAGCATGTTTGACAACACAAAATGGCAATTCTTTTTTTTTTTTTTTGGTACCAGGGATTGAACTCAGGGGCACTCGACCACTGGGCCACATCCCCAGCCCTTTTTTTGTATTTTATTATAGACAGGGTCTCATTGAGTTGCTAAGTGCCTCGCCATTGCTGAGGCTGGCTTTGAACTCACAATCCTCCTGCTTCAGCCTCCCAAGTGCTGGGATTACAGGCATGCACCACCGCACCCGGCAATTCTTATACAATGTAAAATTGCTCTCTCTTTGGTTCCCATTTTTCTTGGACAATGTACCCTGTCAGAGATTGATTGTCTCGACGTTAGTAACCATCTTTAGCTTGTACCGAACTAGAGTCATTTTGACCCACTTCCCTTCTGCTTATGATTATGGAAAGTCCTGTGGGAAATACCAATGTACCCATTGCATTGTTTGCTAACAGCTGAATTTAGCTTCTGTACCCCTGCTTGCTTGCTTCCTGCTATGCCAACCTGTATGCTGTTTTTGCCTTTAAATACCTTTAAATACCAAGCTCAGGCTTGGGGTTGTTCCTTTCAGAGATAGTTATATGGGTCCTGCAGGGAGCAGTCGACCGGCCGACAAAATGGACGTGGTAGTATGTTTTCTGAGCAGTCTGCCCCATAACAGTCTATCATTCCTGCCAGCAACAATTTTTATTCATTATAAATGTGTTAAAGAAATAATTACCAAAGGTCAAGCACTCTGCTAGGTGTTGTGCAAAAAAAGTAAAGATGTCTGTTATGGTTTAGCTCTTAAGTATCCACCAAAGTTTAATGCAGCAAGGTCCAGATGTTGGGCTTTTAGGCAATGATTGGATCATGAGGACTCTGACCTCATTAGTGGATTAAACCATTGATAGCTGAATAGACTACTGGTGTGCGGGACCTAGTTAGAGGAAGGTCATTTGGGGCATGCCCTACCTTCTCCCTGGCCCCTTTCTCCTTCTTTCTCTCTCTCTACTTATTGGCTGTCATGTGCTGAGCAGCTTTCCTCCATCACAGCCTTCTACCATGCTGTTCTGCTTCACCTCAGGCCCAGAGCCATGAAGTCGGTCTACCATGGACTGAATCCTTGGAAACCATGAGCCAAAATAAATATTTACTCCTCTAATTTGTTCTTCTTAGATACTGCTCAGCAATGCAATGTCTAATAAATATATGGTACTGGTTAAAAATGCCTAATCCATTGAGAGATGAGCTCACAACCTGGAGAGAGGAGGTGGAGAGGTTCCAAAAGGAAGGGAGACTAGGTCAGAGTTGGGCCTTGAAAGATGGGCAGGAACTTGCTAGGTAGAGTTGACTAGGATGGCAGAGAGGACAGGTTTCCTGGCACAGTAAAGATCTGAGGAAGTACAGTGCTTATTGGAAAATAGTGATCTACCAAAGATGCAGACTCCATGGCTATGAGTGAAAGCACATGCCCATGATTTTAGAATGCATTATTTTTTCAATATTTATCTACTGTGTTATCTGTTGATAGTTTACAATTCCATATCTATCAAGCCCTAATCATTTTCTACTTTAATTTTCTGAGGAATCTTTTACATCCCTGTCAATCTAAATTTGTGATTGAGTATCAGTGTTTATAACAGAACAGAGTTCTGCGCCTGCTATGGCATGGCCCAGAAAAAATAAAACAGTCACTGCCATGTTGCTACTCACAGACATGTGAGATTTGGCTTTCTGGGAGTCAAATGCAATTTAGCTACAATTTAAAAAGATCTCTGATGAAGTTCTAACATGTAGGTATACTTTTTTCTTCCTTTTTTTTTTTTTTTTTTTTTTTTTTTTTTGTGCTAGGGAGTGAACTCAGGACCTTGTACATGTGAGGCAAGCACTGTACCAACTGAGCTACATCCCCAGCCTGGTGAACTTATTTCTTACATTTGGAACTTGAAGAGGAATTTTTCTTTCTCATCAAAGAAATACCTAACACTACTTTCAAGTTTAATAAAATTAAGTTTATTCTATTATTTGGTTTCTTTAATTAAAAAGGAGACACTCCTGTCAAAAATGAGTAACTTGAGGCTGGGTGTATAGCTCAGTGGTAGAGCATTTGTCTGGCATGTGTGAGGCCCTGGGTTCGATTCTTAACACAACAAAAAGAAAAAGAGAAAAAAGAGCCTGGCGCGGTGGCGCATGCCTGTAATCCCAGCACTTTGGGAGGCTGAGGCAGGAAGATCGCGAGTTCAAAGCCAGCCTCAGCAATGGCGAGGCACTTAGCAACTCAGGGAGACCCTGTCTCTAATAAAAATACAAAAAAGGGCTGGGGACGTGGTCCAGTGGTCGAGTGCCCCTGAGTTCAATCCCCGGTACCACAAAAAAAAAAAAAAAAAAAAAAAAAAAGTACAATTTGAATCTAATAATAAAGAAAAATCAGTTTGAGAGACAAACAAAATTGAAAGACAATCTACAAAATAAAATAGTATTAAAAGTGTCAATGTCATGAAAGGCAGAGAGAGGCTGAGAAGTTGTTTGGATTAAAAGAAGTCAAAAGAGGGGGCTGGGGTTGTGGCTCAGCGGTAGAGCGCTTGCCTAGCACGTGTGCGGCCTGGGTTCGATCCTCAGCACCACGTAAAAAAAATAAACGCATTGTGTACAACTAAAAGCAAATAAATAAATATTAAAAAAAAGAAGTCAAAGATACATGATTTCCAAATGTAATGAGTGATTTTGAATGTGTTAAGGAGTGTAGTATTACGACCACTACTTGGATAATTGTACAATTTGGATATATGTGGTTTATTAGATAATAATATTGTACCTACATTAAATGCCACACAAATGTTATAATTGTATTGTGGTTATATAATGAATGTCCTTATTCTTAGGAAATACATGCTGAAATAATTAAAGTTGAAGGATCATGTCTGCAACTTGCTCTCAAATTGTTTAGCAACAGGGAAGTACAGAGAAAAAAGTAAAATATGCAAAATGTTAATAACTGTTGAATCTAGGAGGTAAAGGATAAAAAAATTGTGAAGCTTATTATTCTTGTTACAGTTTTATAGATTGAAAATATTTTCAAAATACAAAATTGGAAAAATCATATAAAACACTAATAAAACCCTATAAAACAACATAATGCATTTGAAATAAATCTAAAATAATGGTAACTTATAATTATCAATTTGCACATTAAACTTCACTCTAATAGAAGGATTATGGAAGAACCAAATAACAGGGTAGATTTGTCCATGTAAGTCTCAGTTTAACTTCCCCAGAGTCCTGAGGACATGGAGGGAAAATAAGTGTGTTGGTGGCTTCTTTGGCCTACCATTCAGGTTGCTATTCAAGAAGAAATCTTGAATGTATTTGGAAGAATAGAGGTCCATAAAGACTAAATCAATTTAGTCAAAAAGAACAAAGAGGCTTGTCTTTCCACATATTAAGATATGCTACAAAATCAAAGTAACAAAAGCTATCTTATACAGGTGCAGAAACAAATAGATGAAGAAAAGAACAGGACAGAGCTGCAACTTGGACCTTGCACCCCACATGTGCTACAGGAGGCACTATAAGGCGATGGAGATGGAGCACACTAAGTTTGGCATGTTGGCACTGTGAACACTGGCTGATGACCATGAAGCAACCACATAGGATCCTGTGGAAGCAAGTCAGGATCCCTATATTACATATAAAAGTGAAGTTCAAATGTAGAAAAGACCCAAATGTAAATGGTAGAACTAAAAATGCAATTGAAGAAAATATAGAACAATTTGTCACCTTGAGGTGGAGAAGGATTTCTTTCTTTCAGGAAGGAGAAGGATTTCTTATTTATTTATTTATTTATTTATAGTTGTAGATGGATACAGTATCTTTACTTTGTTTATTTATTTTTATGTGGTGCTGAGAATCGAATCCAATGCCTCACACTTATGAGGCAAGCACTGTACCACTGAGCCACAGACCCAGCTCCGGAGAAGGATTTCTTGAACAAGACTTAAAGAACTTAGGTTTGAGTCCTCATAATTAACAATTTCCAATCAGCGAAAAAAAACATGCATAAAAAGGGATAAAGGATTTCAAGGAGATATTTGCTATCTAAAGATGACAGGGATAATAGCTGCAATGTTGGAAAGAACTACAAATCAACAAGAATAAAGAAAAACCCAAGAGAAAAATGTGCAAAGGATGTAAATGTGTAATTCATAGATCGAGGAATCCTAAATGTGTTATGAATGCATAAGAGATATTCAAACTTAGTAGAAGTTGGAAATCAAGTTTACTACCATTATGGTAGACTAGAAAAGTGGATAGTACACTGAACATTATGGAGAATGTGGGATGACAGGAAACCTTGTGCACTGCAACTCTTCTCTATCTTCTATTTCATGTCCAATCTGTCAATGGATCCTGTTTTTACTTCTACCATGGCCTATCCTGTGGTTTTCTAACAGTATGCAAAAGTTTTGCTTTTTAAAACATAAGCCAAATCACATCAATCTCTACTCAGCATACTCTAGTTGCTTCCCATCTCAGACAAAAAGCCAAATTTTCTATGTATCTAGTCCCCACCTGTGGTAGGCAGAATAATGGCTCCAAGAGACCAGCAGACCCAGAGGTGGGAAGATGACACTGGATTAGTTGGGTGGTGCCAATGTAACCACAGGGGTCTCTATAAGTGAATGAGGAAGGGAAGAAGGTGGATGTCAGAGTGATGTAATGTGAGAAGGACTTGTTGACTTTGAAGACAGACAAGGATCACAAGCCAGGGACTCATGAGCAGCTTGTAGAAGTTGAAAAGGCAAGAAAATGAATTCTTTCCTCCATAGAGCTCCCAGAAGGAACATAGCCTTGCTGAAATCTTAATTTTAGCCCAGTAAGAACCGATTTGGATTTCTAACCTTAACAACCATATTTCTTTCTTTCTTTTTTTAAAAGTATTTATTTATTTGCTTTAGTTTTTTTTAATGTGGTGCTGAGGATCGAACCCGGGCTGTGCACGTTCTAGGTGAGCGCTCTACCACTGAGCCACAACCCCAGCTCCATGTTTCTTTTCTTTTTTTTTGGTACTGGGTATTGAACTCGACCACTGGGCCACATCCACAGCCCTTTTTTGTATTTTATTAGAGACAGGGTCTCACTGAGTTGCTAAGTGCCTCGCCATTGCTGAGGCTGGCTTTGAAACTTGGGATCCTCCTGCCTCAGCCTCCCAAGTGCTGGGATTACAGGAGTGCACCACCGTGCCTGGCTGAACCATGTAATAATACATTTATATTGCTTAAAGCATTAAGTCTGTGATAAATTGTAGCAACAGAAAACTAACATATCAGTTAACACTCTCCCCTAGCCCTCTCCTTTCTCCTGCCCCAGCCAGATGACCTCATTGTGGTTCTTCAAGCATGAGCTATGGCAAACCTGCATCTGCTTCCAGTCTTTGCACTTATCATTCCCTCAGATGGTAACAACTGTTGAATTGCAAATTACTTCCACTGGGGATAATTAGTGACATGGATCCTCAAACTGTGGCAATCTGGTTAGCTTCTGCTCCCGGTCATATGGGAACCAGATTTATGCTCATGCTTTAACCATTTAAAAATATAGACAAAACACATAAAATAGTGGTTTTTTAGATATTGGACAATAGGATGTACAAGAGAGTGATCACTGAGAGAAAGAAAATAAAGAAGGTGAGTCCTCTGAGGGCAACTTATTTGGAGTTTTCAGGCTTCAGCACAGGAGAAGGGAACCCAAAGAGAGAGTGGTCATTTTAATAAACTGAGAGAACAGAGTTTAGAGTTTGGAGAGGCCAAGTGGCTAGAGTCTGTGGAGAGGAAAGAGATACAGAGTAGAAAAGCACTCTAGGGGGCCTGTGGAGGATTCTCCTTAATTCTTCAGCTGAGTGCTGATTAGTACATGTATGGAAGGAAAAACGTGAGGTCTGGAAAGAGCCACCTAAAAAGAGAAGGCAGAATAATCCAGAGCTTACACAGAACCAGGAATGGTTTATGTTGACACCAGAATGGAAAGACCTCCTAATATTTGAGGTATTGGATAGAATGCACAGAAAGCTATTGGTTCAGTATGGGGCCCCAAATCACCCTAGACAAAAAAATTACATAGAATATAAACAAACCATAAAAGCTAACCACTATATAACCATAAAAGCTAACTACTATATAGCACTGTCCAGTAGAACTTTCTGTAGTGATGGAAATATTCTATACCTATGTTGTTCTATTTGGTAGCTACTAGCCACATGTGGCTTTTCTTATGTGAAATGTGGATGCTACAACTAAGGAACTAAAATTTAATTTTATCAACTCAGATTCAAATAGTCACAAGTAGACAGTGACATTATGGCACTATTTTGGATGGTGCAGTTTTTTTTTGTTGTTGCTGTCTTGTTTTGTTTTGGTACCAGGAATTGAACCCAGGGTACTTAACCACTAAGCCACAAGCCCATCCCTTTTCATTTATTATTTTGAGAGAGAGTCTTGCTAAGTTACTTACGGCCTCACTAAATTGCTGAGGCTGTCTTTGAATTTGTGATCCTCCTGCCTCAGCCTCCCAAGCCACTGGGATTAAAGGTGTGTGCCACCATGTCTGGCTTGGATGGTGCAGTTCTAAAGGATCAAACTCTTTCCAAGTAAACTTATTCATCTTAGAAGAAAGTCAAACATATTTAAAGAACACATATACACACACTTCAGCATCTCAAAATGTAATATCTGTAATGTTTGACAATCAAACCTTAGCAGGCATGAAAACAAGCAGAAAGAAAACTATAAACCAATCCAGAATTGACACTTACAATATAATTAAAACACAAGTAAATACCTCAAAACAATTATTCTAAACATAGTCCATATTTTCAAGAAAATAGAATAAACCATGAGCATGATACAGTGTGAAACGAAAGATTAAAAAAAAAAAAACTTCCAGAGAAGAAAAAACCAATTTCCAACATGAAGCTATATTGTGGGTGGGGTTAACACTACCAAAGGATGAACAGAAAACCTCAAGATACAGCATAGAGGGTTGGGGATATAGCTCAGTGGCAGAGCACTTGCCTAACTCCTGTCAGGCCCTGAGTTCCGCCCTCAGCACCATTTAAAAATGAAGAGACCTGCCTGTAATCCCAGCACTTTGGGAGGCTGAGGCAGGAGGATCGCGAGTTCAAAGCCAGCCTCAGCAATGGCGAGGCACTTAGCAACTCAGTGAGACCCTGTCTCTAAATAAAATACAAAAAAGGGCTGGGGATGTGGCCCAGAGGTCGAATGCCCCTGAGTTCAATCCCCGGTACCACAAAAAAAAAAAAAAAAAAAAAAAAAAATGAAGAGACCTTTAGTAAACTGTGGCACAACATCAAGTAGCTTAACATGTATATCTGAAGTCTTTTTGGAGGGAACCAAGAGTGGCACAGGGAAAAATAAAAAAGGCAAAGCAGAGGTTTTTGTGGTAAAGGTTTTGAAATGATGGAGAAACCAAAAGTTTAGAAAATACAGACCTTAGAGCAATAAAAAAGTTATGTGTCACAGCAGTGTACTATACAGGGTACTATACAAGGCTTAGTTGATACAGGGTGGAACACTCACTGCTTCTTGAGTTTCCATAAAAGGAAGCAAAATTTCACTTTCTTTAATTATGGGAGTAAATGAATAGTCTGCAACAGGAAAAGAAATGAAAATCTTGATGCCTTCTTTTGGCCTCCAAAACATTCTTTCCCAATAATCTGTGGTAACATCTAGGTAACGTACATAAATGCTTGAGCTTTTTTATTCCTATATTAATAAAATTTTCCATTTCTTATATTAATATTCTCCTCCCTCTTAAGCTTTCAACTGCATTTGATAGGTTTTTGTGTTGTTTTGGTGCTAGGGATTGAACCCTTGGCCTCCTGCGTGACAAGCACATGCTTCCACTAAACTACATACCCTACTCAACTGATAGTTTTTTTTAACTAGTACATTCTTCTTCATTTGTTTTCAATGCCAAATGAGACTCTTCTATTCAAAATAATCTTATATCTAAAGAGGATGCCAGATTATACGTCATTTACCCTAAATTTTTAGGATAGTCTTTGAGACCCTATGCTCCTTCATTACTTATTTTATCAATCAGGTATAATATTTCAAAGGAAATGTGCTCCCTGCATCTTCCTCTTTGTCTAAAATAACAGGAACATTTAACATATAATATCTAGTTATAAAGTATGTGGTATATGTAAATAAATGTTACAAAATATGATAAAAAACATAATGACATAAACATCTTTTGAAAAAAACCCAGAGATTGGAAAAACAAGGCACTTATATTTAAGCACTTTTCTAAAGAAATTTGTTCTAACATAAAAGTTGTTTACCCCTGCCAATAATATTTGGTTTAAAAAAAATGAGCACTCACCTAGGAACAGGAATTGTTAGTTTCTCAAATATGAACTTATTTTTGAAAGGCACAGGCTTATAAGTCATCAAGAACACTGGAGGATGGCGGAAAAAAAAAAAACAAATGTCTATGTTATCTGTAGGAAAAGACAAAGACAAGGTCAACAATGCGGTTCAGGTGCTAGGTTACTTAAGAAGGGTGGAACATGTTATATATTAAGAAGCATTAAGAAGACAATATTTCTTTTTAAGTTAGGCTCAAAAAAAATTGGCAAAATAACACAGAGGTCATTTCTTTCACCTAAAAGCTCATTTCTCCACTTTAACAGTTTTTACGCAGTTGGACTGCCAAAAATACTACACACGTTTAGTTAGAGTGTTCCCAGATTGAAAGCTCCTATTAAGAGAAGTATTAATCAAGGAAAAAAGTCAATATTCTATAAAAACATCACATGAGGTTGTATATTTTTGTTTGTTAACCACCACCCATTTTTCTGGGAAGGGGACTTGGAGGAGGCCTGGAAATCTGGGCTTTCATTCCTGTTTTTGCAACCTCCCGATACCAGCCTGACTCGATCGTGCAGTGCTGACCGAGGCCATGGGTGCATGGGCTCCCTAGACCGGAGGCTGCCCGGGCTCACCGGGACAGGCGAGCTCGTTCCCTGGAGGCTGCAGAGGGAGGACCCGACCTGGAGGGCTCCCGGGAGCCGCGCCGAAGAGCAGCTCTGGGGAGTAACCGTTTCACTGAACGTGGGTCCGGAATGATGACGGATTCCTAGAAAGAGCGACACAAACCACTGCCTCGAAGCAGCAGGTGTCCCAGAGCTGAGGGACCACCGGCCGGCCAAAGACCGCACCGCGCATGCGCGTTCCATCCAGGTGCGGCAGCCGCAGCTGGAGTAAGAAAGTGGTGGGGAAAGGGTCTCGCGGATGGTTACTAGGAGACAGGACGCTCGGGTCGGCCGTCTAGACGCTGCGTGGGCTTGCGCCTGCGCGGCGCGAATGGGCCGGGAAGAGCCTCTCCTGGGCGCCCGGTACCGCGAGCAGGTGGATGTACGCGTCGCTACGTGCGTGGGTGCGCGCGCACAGCTTGTAGTCCCCGCGAGAGGGCGAGTCGAGCCAGCTACGCGTGCGCACGGGGACTAGGGGCGCGCCGGACGGAAGCGGAGCGGAAGCGCCGGGAGGTGGAAGAAGAAGAGCCCCCCTCAGGTACAGAGCGTAAGAGTGGGGCCGACGACGCGCTGGCGGGCGCTAACCGCCCCGGCCAGCTTCCACTCGGGGCCCGCCTTTCTCCGCCTTCGCCGGGGCGGGGCCGCGCCGATTTGGGTGTGGGCAGGGAGGAGAAAGGGGCGGAGGATGGAGGCCGGGCGGGACTTGGATTTACCCCGGCGGCCCTAGCCGGGCAGTCGCAGGGATGAGCTCTCCGGAGGATGGCGGGCCCGAGAGGCCCCCGGAGCTCCAGGTAGAAGCAGCGGAGATGCGCCGGGTGGGGGAACGCCGCTCCCGGATCGGGAGGCCTCTGACGGGGAGGCTGCAAGAGGGCGCTGTGGAGGGTTCGGGGCTGAGGGGGGCCCCGGTGGGTGTTCGCTGCCGCTGTGAGGGTCAGTAGTGGGCCGGGTCGCGGGCTTGGAAGGCCCTCGGGCGGCGCACCCTGCAGGTGTTGTCGTTTCTGGGGAGCTCAGGGTTGAGCCCAGTTCCTATGGTGACCGCTTCGCTTCCCTTCCTGCCACAGCTGTCCGCGGGGTTGGTCTGCTTAGAAACGCGCTGGAGTGGAGCGGAGACATTGGGAAGTCAGATTTGAGCGTTCAATCTGCCTCTTCCTGACTTCTAGGCTCACTTCTGAGTCTTCCTTATAGACTGCGACATTTGGATATTTGCATAGTATAATTTCAGCAGAAATTGTACACAGGAGAGGCAGGGTACGTTGGCTTTTGTTTGAAAAGCTATTGTAGGTCTCAAATACTCGCTTTTCATGAACCCAATACCTAAAATCATCTCCGCCCCCGAATAAAATGAAGGATTCTGGCTTCATTGAAACTTTGCACAGAAGACAGTGCTCTAGCGTTTTCCTTTTTCGTTTCAGGAATTTTTGTCCCAGCATGTGTTTTGTTTTAAATGTCTTCTACCAGCTTTCAGCTTTTCCAGTACAATTTGTTTTTTCTTGTAAGGAAAACAATCGGTTTGTAAATGAAATAATAGGTTATTTATAAGAGAAAGGGAACAATCATTCATCTCTGCCTCCAGGGTAAAAACTGATTCTTTTTTGTATTTTCATTGATTAACGAACTAAACCTTTTGATCTTAATTATTGAGACTTAACTAGGAAGGTTATCACATTAATGAAAATTTCAGACTCTAAACGTTGGCATTATTTAATGGCAGATTCAAAATATATCTCATTTACTTTCTGAAGAAAACATAATTTGGTGTAGACATTCTCTTTTCTGCCTTCTTTCCCAGTTGCTTAGAGCAGATTCTAGGATGATTTGATTTTAAACTCCTCCATATGCAGAGGTAGTTAGAGCAGGTGCTGTTATTCATCTCCTTACACATCACAGGCTCCCCCCACCCACCCAGATAAACTCTTTCCCAACTTCCTTGCCTTTCCTTGTAGTTTCACCGTCTTTTATGTGAACATGTATGTTATAGTTTAGCTTGTTTTTGAATTTCATATAAATGAAATTTTACTGAGTACTGTTTTGCATCTTCTTTACTCAGCATTCTTTTAAATTTGTCCTTATTGTTGCTTGTAGTTAGTTTGCTGATTAGTGTTCCTTGTTAAAACACACCACCATTTATCTTTTCTACTCTTGGTAGACAATAGATTTAAACCGTTTGGGGCCATTACACGAACTATGTTGCTGTAAACATTATTATATATGCATCCCAGGATAATATTTTGAAGTGAGTGAGTTAGTAAGGTAGTTCTTTTTGTCTTAGTTATGCTCTTAGCAACAGTTTGTTATGTTATTAAATCCTTTTAGCACAGAAGAGCCTCTTGAAAACAACTGTTTAATCCCTTCTTGTGTTTCAAAGAGATCTTGATAAATACTACCTTTGAAGAGACAACTTATTTCTTTGCTCTATGGTCAGGAGTGTAGAAAAGAGAAGGGCTTGGGGTTTGGATGGAATTATTGGAGAGATTATTGAAGAGAAGATCTAGTAAAATTTAATTTTTCAGTGAAACAGAAGATCAAAGGGACCTAAGTCTAAATAAAAAATTCATTTGTTTCATATACATCTTATACACATGTCCTGAAGGTAATTTTTTCAGTGTTTTTGGTGCACCCATTGGAGAGATTATTTCTTTTTTTTTTTTTTTTTTTTTTTTAAGAGAAGTTAATCTGTCACTTTACTATTTTTTTAATTCACAAAACATTCACTTATTACAAATATAAAAATCTCTGAAAATTATTCATAAAAATTTGGTGTGGTTTCCACACCCTTTGACTTTTCCTTCCTGTTCAAAGTGTCTATAATTCTAAACTTTTGGAAAGAACTTTTGGAATTTCCTCACATTCTATCCCTTCTTTTTTTCTTTTTAATATTTTTTAGTTGTCATTGGACCTTTATTTTATTTATTTATATGTAGTGCTGAGAATCAGACCCAGTGCTTCACACATGCTAGGCAAGCACTCTACCACTGAGCCACAACCTCAGTCTCACATTTCTACCCCTTCTTATCCAAATCTTCACCTATCCTTGCTATTCTCATCCTTGTCCCAGAGGACAATGCACGCTCTGCATGTGGTTGCCTCATATTTCCTCATTTTTCCTTCTTCATCCGTTAACATTAACCCAAGTCTTAGGAATGGTTGTTTGTATACTTTGGGGATTCTTCACCTGAGGCCATGAACCTTACGGAGTTTTTGAACTCCCTGAAATTGTAAAGTTTTGTGGGTACAGGTTGTACATCTCTTATCTGAAGTGAGACAATAGTGTCAGAAGACCAGGTTTTGGATTTCAAAAAATTGCATAAGCATAATGAAATATCTTGGGGATGGGACCTAAGTCTAAATACAAAATTCATTTATGTTTCATATACATCTTATAAACATGTCCTGAGGGTAATTTTGTACACTGTTTTTGGTGCACCTACATTTTCATTTCAGCCCCAGACATGAATTCACATGTGGAATATTTTATTTGTGGTGGTTCTGTGGTGGTCAAAAAGTTTCAGATTTTGGAGAATTTCAGGGTTTGAATTTTTCAGATTAGAGATGCTCAACCTGAATTTGCATTTTCCTGAGGAAAGAACCCAGGGTTTTTGTTTGATTCTGAAATGGATTTTTGAGAATTAAGAAACATTTTTTTTTTCTCCTTTTGTAATGACCCTTCTACAACCTTGGTCTTCCTCCAACTTTCACTCTACCTCTTTTCTTCTTTCAGCTATATTTCCTAAAAAAAAGTTTACATTTTCTACTTCTCCAATCTTCATTCATTCATTAGTGTTCTTCAGACTTTTCCCTTCTTCCCTGCCACTGAAACTGCTTTGTTTAAATAACCAAAATTCATTATTTTTAAATGTTTTATTGAGCAACTATAAAAATATTTTATTGAGTAACTATGAAATAAACGTTTTACTAAACAACTTTGTGGTGGGCATTTACCAGGCATTGGAGATATCATACTTGTGATCAGACAAGAGCCTACATGTCTTGGATTGTATGTAGTAGAAGAAGACAGATAATAAACATGTGAATAATTACTTTTTTTTTTCTTTTTGGTACTGGGTATTGAACTCAGGGGCACTTGATACTTTTTTGTATTTTATTATTTTATTTGCTGAGGCTGGCTTTGAACTTGTGATCCTCCTGCCTCAGCTTCCCAAGTGCTGGGATTACAGGCGTGCACCACCGTACCTGGCTATGTGAATAATTAAACAATGTAGTTTCAAGTAGTGATAAGCACAAATAGCTTAAATAGTGAATGACTGAGACAGAGACTACTTTAGATGAGAAGGCAGGGAAGACCCTCTTGTATTCAAGCCAAAGGGCTAAGGATGAAAAGGAGCCAACTATGCAAAGGGCTGAGGAGAGAATATTCCTGATGGGAAAAGCAAGGGCAGAGAAATGAGATTGGCATGACTTGGTTCATTTGGGCTGCTCTAATAAAATACTATCTACTTGATAGCTTGTGTACAACATAAATTTTTATTCTCACAGTTCTGGAGGCTAGGAAATTCAAGATCATAGTATTAGCAGATTTCACGTTTGGTGAGGGCCTATTTCCTGTTTCATAGATACTTTCAGGACATTTGCACAGACAAAGGAGTTCTCAGGGGCTTTTTTTTTTAAGGGCAATTAATTATGACCTAATTACCCCCAACCCTACAACCCACCCCCACTCCTGGTTTTTGTTTTGGTGCTGAGGATGGAACTCGGGTCCTCAGGCATGCTAAGCAGGTGTTCTTCTACTGAACTACACCCTCAGCCTTGGTACCTCTTAACATGACCATTGTAGGTGTTAGGATTTCAACAAGAGAATTGAGGAGGGACAAATATTAAGATCATAGCAGTGAATTAGAGGCATAGCAGTGCATTAGAGGAAAGAAAACTAAGCTCGTAGGTGAACAAAGAAGAGTGCCAAATCTTTTTTTTTTTTTAATATTTATTTATTTGTTTTAGTTGTACACAATGCCTTTGTTTTTATGTGGTGCTGAGGATTGAACCCGGGCTGCGCACATGCTAGGCAAGCGCTCTACCACTGAGCCACAACCCCAGTCCCCCCAAATCTTTAAAGTGAAGGCAGGACCCAAATCATGTAGGACCTTAAAAAGTTTGGATTTTTATTCTCATTGTAGTAGGAAACCATTGGAGTGTTTTCAAATGGTATTGTTTAATTTTACTTTTTTTTTTTTTAAACAGTGTGGGGATTTAACCCGTTAAATCCTGCTAGACAAGACTTTATCACTGAGCTACAGCCCCAACTGGTATCTTGTCATTTTAAAGTGACTGATATGATTTTAGTATGGAGAATAAGCTGTAGGGAATAATAGAAGAAGCAGAAAGACCAGAAGGAAAACTTGAGGTAATCTAGGTGGAAGATGGTGACGACTTGCACTCAGAAGGTGGTAATAAAATTGTACAGAAGTGAATGGCTTTAGGATATATTTTGGAGGTGGGACCAACAGGACTTGCTGATAGATTAGATGAGTGTCAGGGAAAGATTTAAGATGACTCCTCTATTTTTGACTTTGGGTACATGCACAAGTGATGGTGCCATTTGACACAGAGAAGTCTGGAATGGAGGCAGGGCTGAGAGAGCAGAGGTGCAGGTGAGGGATTTAAGAGGTCTGTGTTAGGCTTGTTAAAGTTGCCACAGTGTGGACATCTAGTAAAAGCAATATAATGTGTTCCGTGCTTAGGGGTATGTTCATGCTTTTAGGGGGAATAGAGAGTAGATCCTAAGTCTTGGTGGGGGGGGGGGGGCAGAAATCAGAAATTTTTGTAGCTCTTTTCTCTGTCTTCTTTTGGCATACATACATGTGCAATAATTTCATGTGGCAGCTAAGGATCCCTAATTAGGAAGGGCTGTTGCAGCTAGCTGGAAGCCATAAGTTCCACCTGATATGTATGTGACGCACCTGTAGGCACCTGAAAAGCTGATATAACTGGGTGAAAGCGGTCCGAGTTAGGAGAACGGAGAATTCAGTCGGTCGGTCAAAAGAATCAGAGCGGCCAGAACGTAGGCAGAGCGGTTACAGAAGAGAAACCAGATAGAAGAAGTAATGACTGGTCAGAGTTAGGCCGAGGCTCCCGAGGAAGACAGAAGACAGAAGAAAGAAGAAGGAAGAAAGAAGAAGAAGAAAGAAGCTCTAATCTTTCTCTAAGCTAAGCTCTATCTTTCTTTCTCTCTAAGACTCTAAGCTAAGAAGACAAGAAGAAAAGCTCGCTTTAATCTTTCTCTCTAAAAAATCTTTTTTTTCTCTCTAAGTTAAAGAAGCTCTAAGCTAAGAAGAAAAAATAATCTTTCTCTAAGCTCTCTTTCTCTCTAAGCTAAGAAGACAAGAAGACAAGAAGCTAAGCTCTATCTTTCTTTCTCTCTAAGCTAAGAAGAAAAATCTTTTTTTCCCTCTCTAAGCTCTCTCTAAGAAAGTAGAAGTAAAAGTAGTAAAAGCTTTACTCTGCCTCCGAGAGTTTTCCTCCTGGTTTTCGGTACCAGGTAGCTTACAGGCAGCAATCATGCTGTGTTGTCATTTCTTTTTTCTTTCTTTTTTTTCCTTGGCATTGGGGATTAAACTCAGGGGCAAGCAACCACCGATCCACTTCCCTAGCCCTATTTTGTATTTTATTTAGGGTCTCACTGAGTTGCTTAGTACCTTGCCCATTGCTGAGTCTGGCTTTGAACTCGCAGTTCTCCTGCCTCAGTCTCCCAAGCCACTGGGATCACAAGGCGTGTGCTACTGCGCCCAGCCTGTGTTGTAATTTCTGATTTATTTTTTCTGGACTTCCTAGACTAATTGAAGTTGGAAATTGTAGGTTTTTATTTGTTTTCCATTTTTTATCCCATACACTAATATTACTGATTCCTTCATATTCTAGCTATTTGAAATTTTGTTTGATCAGTGAATAAATGTGACTATTAGAATCTGATAGCATGAACTAAATAAAACAGTGCTTTGAGAAAGAGTTTAGTGAAAAGATCAGTAGGATGTGATGGCTGATTAGATAAATAGTGAGAGGAATTAGTAATAATAATAGTGGTAAATAATATTATTTGTAGTCCTTATTATGTACCAGGCACTTTTCTGAGAGCTTTATATATACCAATTCATTTAACCCTCACTTAACTCTATGAGGCAGGCACTCTTTTTGTCACTCCTAGTGAATAGATGAGGAAACCATGGCTAAAGAAGTAATGTGCCCAGTGTCATGCAACTAAGAAGTGACAAAATTAGGGTTATGAACATTGGCAGTCTGATAAAATACATGCTCTTAACCATCATTTGAGAATGAACTTAGCACTTACATTCTCTGTATGAGATCTGTACAGAAATACTACCTTCTATTCTTATGGATATTGATATTAGAGATCACTGGAATGTGTAAGATACTCAGGTGTTCCAAGGTGTGGGAACTGGCAGTCCAAGTGTGGGGATTTCAGATACACTTATCTCTCTCCCCATCAGCCATATTGCCTCCAAAGCTAGTGTGGGGGGTGGTAAGTAGCAAGTCCAACATGATTGCTCATGATTGTTCAGTGGATTTGTGGCTGCTTCCTGTTTTTCATTCTTAGACTAGCCTTATGGGTAATTTTTGTAGAATTCCTATTTGGTTTACCAAAGAGAAGGAAAAATTCAATTTTGTCTGCTTTTGCACACTGATTATCAATCTCAACAAATTTTGTTGACACTTTATTTATTTAGGTATCAGGGATTGAATCCAGGGGTTCTTAATCACTGAGCCACATCCCCAGCCATTTTTATTTTATTTTATTTTTTTTATTTTGAAACAGGGTCTCACTAAGTTACTTAGAGCCTCCCTAAATTGCTAAGTCTGGTTTTGAACTAGCAATGCTCCTGCCTCAGCCTCCCAAGCCATTGGGATTATAGGTGTGTTCCACTGAGCCTGGCACCTTCTTATTTGATAAAGAACAGGGTTGATGGAGACACAGCTTTCTTAATGAAGAAGTGATCATTATGTAATGGATAAGATAGAGAAAACCTCCTGGAGAATATGGAATTCAAGACAAGCCTTTAAAGTATCTAGTTAAATGGGGAAAAGGTGTATGTATGAAGATGTATAGAATACTTAGTCTTTACTAGAGGGGTTCTTGGAAGTGTCAAGATAAGTTTGGAAAAGTGGGAAGAGAACAAATTATGAAGAACTCTGAATGTTGGGCAGGCTTAGACTTTAATTAAATAGATCCTTGCAATTCAAATGTGGTACTAGCCAAATAGGGACTTCAGGGCAGCTTTTTACAAATGCAGAATCTCAGGCTACTGTGAATAAGGGTCTATATTTAAACAAGATTCCAATGTGAGTCATATGTTCACTAAAATTTAAAGTCTTGCTAAAGTGAGAAATCATTTTATTACCCAAAGTTGAACATTTGTAACTAGAAATACACTTCCCAACAGAAACTATGTAAGAAACGATAGGATTTTGATCTGGCCCGTAAAAGCCTAAATGATTCATGATTTCAAATATTCTGTGAGATTTTATGCTGACATTCCTGGTGGTGCAATAATTATTGAAATGGACATAAAAGGGGATCTGTATTTTGTTTGGAGAAAGAAAAAAAGGGGACTAAATCTAACAGTTTGCTTAAGTGCCAGGTTGTACAGGTTGTAATATAAGACCAGTCAATGGACAGATTCTCTATAATTTACTGAGGAGATTTTGGAGAACAGCAGCTGTGTTAGAAAAAAAGATCTAGGATGCTCATAGTAAAATTTCACTTTCTTTACATAATGGTAGCCTTGATTCATGAAAAGAAAATATTTTCCTAAATTATACAATCTTTAAGATATGTTATCAGGTTAAAAAAAAAAAGCTCAATGTGGAAGAGTATGTATAGTATACTAAAGTGGAAAATATTCAACATTATTATTTTGTACATGTGCAAATGTGTGTATAGGTTAAATTCCTAGAAATGGAATTATTTGGACAGAAGCTCTGTATGCTTTTGTAATGTTAGTAGATATTTACACAATTGTTCTCAATAAATACTGTATCAATTTATACTGCCACCACTGATGTATTAGGATGCTGAGTTATATATCCAATTTATTGATCCTTGCCAAGGTGATGGTTAAAAATGTTGTTCTAATTTGTATCAGTAAAGTTGGAACATTTCTGTAAATGGCTATGGTCTTTGCCAATTTCCTATTAGGGTATCTCTTCTTCCTTTTACTTATAGGAATTTGTTCTTTATGATAGGGTAGCAAGCATTTTTGTTAATATATAATAGCAACAGCAAACATGTATCTAGTGGCTATTGTATTGGGCAACACAGGCCTAGACATAGACTGCTTCATTTGCTACTTTCTCATATTTCCTTAGAACAGTGATAAAATAGGGCATATCTTCTTTGAAAAAAGTGTTCAAGATCATAGTTTTACATTTAGGAAACATACAGATAAAGTTTTGTAAAGCAAATTTAAGAAAAAACGACCAGTGGGGCATAGTTAAAAATAATTTAAAACATCATCTAAGAAAGAATGTTACGAATTTTCAAAATTTATTGATAATCATGAAAAAATCACAGCTTTTAAAAATGAATGCCTCTGTGTTATTTCCTATTCTTTCCACTAGGTTACCACCAAAGAACATCATTTTGGTCTAGGGGCTCCAGTTTCTGAAGCTGAAAAATACCAGAATACTCTCCAGCTAGAACAAGAAGTGAGAAACCAAGATAGATACATCTCTACACTGAAGTTACAGGTTACCTTTAGTTTACATGTGTTTTTCTCTGTGTCTATTTGGGATGGGGACCTATTTTAAAATAAGAAAATGGAGAATAAATAATTACTAATTCAGAGCTTGTTTAGATCTAATGGGTCTCAAATAATTCCTTTTTTTATCTTAAGTATAGTTAGAGCCACTGAGTACAAACTATATGCCAAGTGTCCTTTTAAGTACATAATCTCACCTAATCTTTTCAAGTCTTATGAAACAGTGATGTTATGTCTATTTGCAGATGTGGGAGGTAAAGTTCAAAGAGGTTAAATAATTCTGACATTCTGACATTCATATGACAGTTAGGATTACTCTGAACTTCAAGTTAGTTGATAATTGAATCCAGTCCTCTGAACTCCAAGTTCAGTACTGTTTCTGTTTTTATGCCTAGCACATGATATATCTGTTAGTAAAGGCTATTAAAAGGGACTACTGTGAAGATAGACTTACCTTTTCCTATTTCTCCCACTAAACATAGCTAATAACTCTGAACATTATATATAAAACAAACATGAGAACACTGAAGAGCAGACGGAAGAAGGATGACTGATTAGGGTTTTTAAGACACAAAGAATAACATGTCAGTGAGTTCCTATATTTTCCTTTTCTCCATCTATCCCAGAAAGAATGCTGGAATATCTGGAAATTGGACTTGACAATGAGTGTAGCCAAAAACAGAACACAACCCCCCCCCCCAAAAAAAAAAACCCTCCTGAGCTAAAGGACTAGGAGAGGGAGAACCTCACGAAGCACACAACTTTTAATCATTAACTACCTATTCTAAACACCATAGAAAAAACTAGAGCCCTGTTCCTGCCTGCAAAGGCCAAGTAGAGAGCCTAGACTCTGACCCTTACTAGGTTGTAACAAAGAAGCTCAGCTGTGCCTCCTTGGATCTCATTTCCCACCTCCTAACCCCAGTGAATATGGTATCAAAGAAGGCTGAATGAGGAGCTAGGACTTCCGTCCGCACCAGGCAGTAAGGAGGCCCAAGCCCCATGGTATCAGCGGAGACCACAAGGGGAGCCAAGACATCTATTTCCATCTTGTAGTAAGAGGTGCCCTTTCTCCTTGCTAGGGTGGTGATAAAGGAGGCCATGCTGAGTCAGAACTCTTACACTTTCTGCAGAAGCAGGGCCAGCCACCCATCATGTCAGTGGAGGACATGTGAGGAGCAGTAACAAACCACCTCTGCTTTGGTGGTAATAGCAGAGATCTGGTAGAGAACCTGAACTCCCACCTCTGCCTCAGTAACAGGGAGCCTGTACTCCTCAGTCTGGATGTTCTACCCCAACCTGCCAGCAGTGAAACAGTGTCCCCCATTCCTAGCAGGAGCAAAGTTATAGGAATCCTATGAAAACAAAAGATTCAGAAAGTGATAGTGCCAGGTCTCAATAAAGAAATTTACTTGTCAACACAAGAATTAGAACTGTTTGAGACGGTAAGAGAAGCCAGCATTGAAATGCAACATGTTACGATTGTCTGACAAGGATTTTTAAGGCATTCATCTTGTGTTTCAAGAAACAAATCAGAGCCCACTTGAAACAAATTATAGAGACTGAAAAAGAGCAGTCATTTTCAGGGGTTTGGTGGGAGGGAGGGATGACTAGGGAAGTGGTGTACTGGGGTTTTTAGGACAGTGAAGCTATTCTGTGTGATATGGAATATCAGAATGGACACATATCATTTTACATTTGTCAAAATCCACAGAATGTATAACACCAAGAGTGAACCCTAGTGTAAAACTATGGACCTTAGTTAATATATCATTATTTGTTCATCTAGTTTAACAAGTGTACCACACTAATACAAGATATACGTGATAGGGGAAACTTGGGGATAGAAGAGGGTTTGTGGAAACTCTCTGTACTTCCTGATCAAACAAAAACTCTGATGTAAAAACAAAAAAATAACACAGGAGGGGTGGGGATATATTTCAGTGGTAGAGTGCTTGCCTAAATATGCACGGCCCTTGGTTTGATCACCCGCACCACAGGGGGGGAAAAAAAGAACAAAAAAAATGAGAGTAAATATTTTTAGATCATTTATCTGATAAGGGCTTAATATCTAGAATAGCTAAAGGACTACAATTCAACCAAAACAAACTAAAATAATCCAACTTAAAAACAGGCAAAAGGGCTGGGGAGTACAACTCAATGATAGAGCATTTGCCTAGCATATACTAGGCCCTGGGTTCAAAATCCAGCACCACAAAAGAAAAAAAATAGGCAAGGGACTTAAATAGACATTTCCCAAAGATATACAAATAGCCAATAAGTACTTGAAAATATGCTCAACATCACCACCCATTTAGGAAATGCAAATCAAAACCATGGTGAGCTATCATTTAATAGCCATTAGGATGGCTGTTATCAATATAAGAGAAAATAACAAGTGTTGGTGAGGATGTGGAGAAACTGGAATGCTGTGTTGCTGATGGGAATATAGTTTGGTAGTTTTGCAAAATGTCAGAGATAGAATAACCATATAATTCAGCTAGCTGTTCCATTCCTAGGTATATGCTCAGGTATATACCCTATAGATTGAAAGCAAGTGCTCAAATAGATACTTAGATACAAATGTTCATAACAGTATTATTCACAATAGCCAAAAGTTAGAAACAACCTAAATGTCTGTCAACAAATGAATGGATAACAAATGTGTAGCTGGACTCAGTGGCATGTGCCTGTATTACCATCTACTCAGGAGACTGAAATGGGAGGCTTTCTTGAGCCCCGGAGTTAAAGGCCATCCTGGGTCATCATAGTTAGACCACATCTCTTTAAAAGAAAGTGAAATTATGATATGTACTACAAATGGTGAGCTTTGAAAGCATGCTAAGTAAAAATATACCAGACACAAAAGGACAAATATTTGATTCCAAATATATCTAAAATAGGCTAATTTCATAGAGACAGATTTATTATTTAATAGATAGAGGGTTTTTTTGTGTGTGTGGGTGGATGCTGAAAATTCTGAATATAAATAGTGGTGATAGATGCACAATACTGAATATACTTTATGCCACTGAATTATATATTTACAAATATTTAAGATGGTAATTTTATGTATATTTTGCCATAATAAAACATTTAAAAAATACAGTAAATACACGGTGCTCTCAAGCAGAATGGAGAAAGGAATGGATCAATGAATGTTATAACAAAACAATAGAAATTACCTAATCGTCAATGCAGTGCCCATCAAAATTCAAATGACATTCTTCATAGAACTAGAAAAAGCAGTTCTGAAATTCATTTGAAAAAATAAGAGACCTGGAATAGCCAAAGCAATTATTAGCAAGAAGAGCAAAGCTCAATTATACTACATAGCTATAGTAGCAAAACCAACCTGGCACTGGCACCAAAACAGACGTGAAGACCAACGGGATAGAATAGAAGACAGAGACAAACCCATATCAGTACAGTTATCTGATACTAGACAAACGTACCAAAAACTTAAGCTGGAGAAGAGAGACCCTTTTTAACAAATGATCTTGGGAAAACTGGAAATCCATATGTAGAAGAATGAAACTTGACTATCTCTCACCCTGCAAAAAATTCAATTCAAAGTGTATAAAGACCTAGGAATTAGACCAGAAACCCTGCAACTGCTAGAAGAAAATGTAGGCCCAACACTCCAGCATGCCAGCACAGGAACCAATTTCCATAACAAGACTCCTACTAAAGTGCAAGAAGTAAATAAAAAATCAGTAACTGGGATGGCATTAAATTTAAAAGCTTCTGCACAGCAAAGTAAACAAGTATGAAGAGAGAGCTTACAGAATGTGAGAAGATTTTTGCCACCTGCTCCTCAGGGCATTAATATACAGAATATAGAAAGAATTCAAAACTCAAAAACACCAAAACAACCCCCAGATAATCCAATCAAAGGACAAAAGAATTAAACAGATACTTCTCAAAAGAAGAAATACAAAAGGTCAACAAATAAATGAAAAACTGTTCAACATCTTTATTAATTAGGGAAATGCAAATCAAAACCACATTGAAATTTCATCTCCAGTCAGAATGGCAGTTATCAAGAATACAAATATAAATATTGGTGAGGATGTGGGGGAAAAGTTATACATTGTTGGTGGGACTACAAATTAGTGCAGCCACTCTGTAAAGCAGTATGGAGATTGCTCAAAAAACTAGTAATGGAACCATCATATGACCCAGCTATCCCACTCCTTGGTATATATTCAAGATTTAAAATGAGCATATTGCAGTGGTACAGCCACATCAATGTTTATAGCAACACAATTCACAATAGCCAAGCTAGATGCCCTTTGACAGATGAATGGATAAAAATAAGGTGGAGGGTCATTTAGCCATAAAGAAGAATGAAATTATGTCATTTGCCCATAAATGGGTGGAACTGGAGATTCATGCTAAGCGAAATAAGCCAGTCCCCCAAAGTTAAAGGTCAGATGTTTTTTCTGATATGTGGAAGCTGATCCAAAATAAGGCGGGGGGGGGGCAGTTTTATCAAGGTAGAGGAGAGATCAGTAGAGTAAATGAAGGGAATTCAGGAGGAATAAGAATAGACAGAGGCAAAGGGAAGAACCGTAGGATGAATCAGACCGAACTTTTGCATGTGTGTGCAAGGATGTGGCATGGTGGGTCCTGGCATTGCGTGTATTCAGTAATTAAAAAAAAAAAAAAGAAAAGCAGGGACTGGGGTTGTGGCTCAGTGGTAGAGCACTTGCCTAGCATGCGTGAGGCACTGGGTTCGATTCTCAGCACCACATATAAATAAATAAAATAAAGGTATTGTGTCCATCTACAACTAAAAAAAAAAAATATATATATATATATATATATATATATATATATATATATATAAAAGCAAACTGTAAATGGATTGATGAAGAGGGATCCAGTGGAGTGGAGAGGGGTGGGTGCTGGGGACTGAATTGGAGCAGGTTGTAGTCCATGCTTTTGCGATTATGTGTGGGTGTATCTTGGTGTTGTAGATAACTAAAAAGATTTTTAAAAGAAAGGAAGAAATTACCTAATCAAATTACCTAATCTGAATAGGAAAGAAGAAAAAAACAGATTGAAAAAATGTGAGTAAGGCCTCAGAGTCAGGTGGAATTTTAACAAAAGGCCTAATGATTATTTTGAGTCATTAGCGTATAAGCTGAAAAATAAATAAAAAAAATTGCTGAAAATTTTTCTAATTGATTATCAAAGACTTAAGTTAAAATTTAAAATGTTAGAGACAATTTCAAGACAATTTCATAAACTTCTGAAAAACTAAAGAGAAAAAACATCCTGAAAGCATCAAGAGAGAAATGGTGCATTACTTTATAGGGAAATCCAAACCAAGAATGCAGACTTTTTTTTTTTTTTTTTTTTTTTTTTAGCCAAGAGGGTAAGAAGGGAGTAGTGTAGCATCTTTCAATTGCTAGGAAAAAAGGATTGTCAACTCACCATTCTGTTCTGGCAAAAGTGTCCTTGAGGGCTAGGGTTATAGCTCAGCGGCAGAGCACTTGCCTCTCATGCATGAGGCGCTGGGTTCAATCCTCAGCACCACATAAATATAAATAAATAAAAATAAAGACATTGTATCCATGTACAACTAAAAAAAAATATATATATATATAAAAAGAATAAAGGGAAAATCAGGACATTCTCAGATGAAGGAAAACTAAGAATTTGTTGCTCGTGGAGCTACCCTAAAAGAAAAGCTAAAGAATTTAACTAGAAAGGAAGTGGTAAAAGAAGGAACCTTGGGACAGGAGGAAAGAAGGAAGGACCACATGTACAATATGGAGAGTAAAAATATGGGTAAATGCTATAGAATTCCTTTATTTAGAGTTTTCAAAATTATGTTTGTTGAATGTGGTTCTCAGAGTATGTAGAGGAAACAATTAATAAAGGGAAAGGGCCTTAAAAAGGTAAGGTTTCTATACTTTCACTTAAACTAGTAAAAGGTAGGCTGTGGTAAGTTACATATATGTAATGTAATATCTAAGAGCAGCCCCTGAAAACAGGTATACAAAGAGGTATACCAGAAAAAAAAAACTACATGAAATTATAGAAAATGGAAAAAATGAAAAACTGAACAAAGAAAAACCAAAAAAGTCACTCTTAAGTCTTAAATATATAATCACATTAAATATTTAAAGTTTGAATACACCAATTAAAGGATGATTGGCAAAGTAGACTTAAAAAGTATGACCTGGCTATATGCTACATGAAAAGCTCACTTTAAATATGATGATACAGCTAGGTTGAAGGCATGCAGAGCCAAAAGGAAAAAATAAAACTATCCCATGTGACATGATCTAAAGTTACACGACTGTTTAACTTTACAACATGTACAACCAGAAGAATGAGAAATTATACTTCATTTATGTATGATGTGTCAAATGCATTCTACTGTTATGTATAACTAAGTAGAACAAATAAAAAATTAAAACAAGTACAGACTCAAGTTCTGAAAACTACAGAGCACTAATGAAAGAAATCAAAGATCTAAACAAGTGGAGAGACATGTTCATGGATTGGAAGCATTAGTGTAGTAAAAAATTTCAGTTCTTTCCAAATTGATATATAGGTTTAATATAATTACCATCCAAATTCCCACAAAACACTTTTGTAGAAGATTAAACTGGAGTCACTGACCCTAATTTCAATACTTATAATGTAGCTACAGTAATCAAGAAGATGTAGAGAGAGCATAGATAAATGATACAGAATAGAGAATTGGAGATGATTTTAAAAAATGCAGACTGAAGTCAATGGAAGAAATGGTCTTTGCAACAAGTGATGCTAGAGCAACTGGATATCTCTGAGAAAAAGTAAACTTCCACCTAAATCTCATACCTTATGCAAAAACCAATGCAGCAATCAGTGCAGCTGGGATAGGAGAAATTGGATTGTTCATACATTCCTGTTGGGAATCCAAAATGGTACAAAGACTCTGGAGAATTATTTGGGACTATTTTTAATAAGATTAGACATACTGTTACCAAACAACCCAGTGATTTTACTTCTGAGCAGAGAAGTGAAAACTTTTAGCTGCTCAAAAACTATGTGGACAAGGCGCAGTGGTGTATGTCTGTAATCCCAACCATCAGGAGGTTGTAGCAGAGGGATCATGAGTTCAAAGCCAGCCTCAGCGAAAGCAAGGTGCTAAGCTAAGCAAGTCACTGAGACCCTGTCCCTAAATACAAAATAGGGCTGTGGATGTGGCTCGGTGGTTGAGTACCCCCGAGTTCAATCCCCAGTACCAAAAACAAAACAACAACAATAAAAAAAACTATATGGAGTTGTTCACAGCAGCTGTATTTGTTCTAGCCCCAAACTGGAAAAACCATAGTTTTCTTTTAGCAGTCATTGGTTAAACTGTGGTGATCCATACCATGGGATATTACTTAACTATAAACCGAAACAAACTGTTGATCCACAAAACAACTGAAATGGATTTTGGACATTGTGCTGAGTAAAAAACGACATACTCAGCTGTATGATCTTATATAACATTCTCAAAATGATAAAGTTACATGGATTAGTGGTTGCCAAGAGTTAAGGATGGGGAGGAAAAAGATGTAAATATAAAGAGGGTGGCAGGCAGGGGATCTTTGTAGTGATGGAATAGCTCTGTATCTTGAATAATCTATACATGTGAGAAATGGGGTAGAACAATTTGAACATACTGTGTCAATGTCAAATCTCTGGGTTTGATATTATACTTTAATTAAGTTGCAGCTATTGGGGAAAGCTGGATGAAGGGCAGAAGAGACTTCTCTGTATTCTGCAATTTTCCTGTGACTCTTTAGTTAATTAAAAATAAGATTTTTGTTTTGGTTTATGCGACAGTTTCACTATGTTGCTGAGGCTGGTCTTGCACTCCTTTGCTCAAGCTATCCATCTGCGTCAGCCTTCCACGTCTTTGGGACCTTAGGTATACACTACCACACCCAGCCTTAAAAAATTTTTTTATAAAACTACTTGTTGAGTTCATGTAGTCTGTCAGAAATTTTATTTGAACTCTCATGTAATCTTTAACTACAACCCTGCAAATTGCAGGGATCCTCTCCAAATAACAGATGAGACTGAAGAGGCTCCTATTTATTTTTTCTGAAGTCAGGTGCATTCCTTAGGATCATTAAAATATGGTAAATTGCTCAAGGTTACATGAGTGAAAAAAGAGGATTTCAATCTTAACTGCCAAAGTCCACATCCTTCTTACTACTATATGCTGCCTCTTCTGAAGGGCTTGTGTCTTGAGAAAAAGTAGGGTTTGATGTTGGAGGTAAGGGGAGTGTGTGTTTACTTTTGTGGTAATGGGGATAAAAATGTGGGGCCTCAGCATGCTAGACAAGTACTCTACCACTGAACTATGCCTCCATCCTTCATTTGTTTATTGATAATTTATTTGTTTAACAATCATTTAAGTACTATGTTTGAAACATATAATGCATTATACAGAAATGAACGATAGGATCCTTTATGTTGCTTATAATACAGTGGAAGCATCAGGGAAATAAATGATTTTGATAGATCTTATAAAATACTAAGACAAAGCTGAATGAGAGGCTTCATGGGAGCATATATGGAAAAGAAGAAACATTTAACCTCTCCTGGTGTAGTGGGAGGTTAACGATTCCTTGTTGCTGAGAAATGTAGCATAGTTGACAGCACAAAGAGAAAATTCATGTAGATAGATAAATGGAAATTTGTTTACCCCACATCCTATAGTTTGTAAAAAAAAATAACAAAAACTGATGATGAAAATAGCTGAGATAGGAGGAAATAATGAAACAGTAAAAGCTTGGGTTGAGAATAATGAATAAATTGCTGCACATGGATTCTGTACAAGTTTTGCTGCAGGTGGGCTATAGATTTGGCTTTGAAGTTCTGTGAGGAAAAGCCAAACAAGGAAATAATAATTAAATAGTCCATAACTATTAGAGACTCCAAAAGAGGAATGTATTTTCCTGAAATTGAGGCCTAAGTGGAGTTTTTCCCTGAGAATTCTCCTAAAGAGTATTCTGTGATATATAGTGGGTAACATTTCAGTTTCTTCCCTAGAGTATATTTTAAAATGAATTCAGTGAGATTATTTCTTAGGTGTATGTGGAGTTTCACTGTATATACATTGGGGATATTGGGAAGTTGGGCTGGACAGGTGAGTAGGACTGGGTTTTAAATGGCATTTTTCTTTTGATCTCAGTGTGATTAGTCACCATAAGGTTACAGGAGTGACTCCTAAATTGTGTTTTCAAAGAATTTTTATTATATGGGAGCAGGCCAAAAGAGAAGAAGGGATTAGGAGGCTCAGGCTCAGGCCAGCTGTGATAAAAGTTTGAACTAAGAAAACAGAGCCTTTATTTTTGTTATTTTCCCTTTTTATTTTTAAAAAATTCTTAATTTTTTTTGTTTCACATTTTTGATAATTCAAACTCTTTACTTCTAAACCTCATAAATTAGTGTGCCTTACAAAATGCCAGAGCAAGCCGGGCGCTGTGGCGCATGCCTGTAATCCCAGCACTTTGGGAGGCTGAGGCAGGAGGATCGCGAGTTCAAAGCCAGCCTCAGCAATGGCGAGGCACTTAGCAACTCAGTGAGACCCTGTCTCCAAATAAAATACAAAAAAGGGCTGGGGATGTGGCCCAGTGGTGGAGTGCCCCTGAGTTCAATCCCTGGTACCACACACACACACACACACACACAAAAAAAAAAAAAAAAAATGCCAGAGCAAGGGTTAGAGTAAAAGAATGACTTATGCTTCTTGGTGTGTATTCATTGGGTATAATAGATGACACTGCAGGATATTTCATTAAAAATAATTCATGAGCTAGAGGATATTCTTGATATATAGTGACAAATTACAGTTTATATTTTTAAAGTAAACTTTGTTGTTGAGTAGGATATGAAAGGATATCTCGATAATTATTTGAGAAGGTTAAGGTTAGGGCAAGACTAATGTTAGAATTAAGAGATTAGAGATGTAGCAATGTTAGATGCTCCTCAAAGACTTAGACTATTTCTTCTGATTTGTTTGTTTTTTGTGTTTTTACATCTTCTACAGGACACCAGCACTGTGTCTTAAACATAGTAGGTGCTCAATAAATGACTGACTGTTAAAGAGCTGGGTGCAGTGGCACATGCCTATAATTCTATCTACTTGGGAGGCTGAGGCAGGAGGATCACAAGTTTGAGACCAGCCTGGGCAACTTAGCAAGAAAGATCCTGTCTCAAAATAAAAATTTAAAAAGGCTGGGCATGTAGTTCAGTGGTAGAACACTTGCCTAACCACGGGAGAGTCCCTGGATTCAATCTCCAGTACCGCAGGGGGGAAAATTGTTAAATATGCAAGGGACAAATACTATAGAAAAGTATTTGTGCCAATATTTTGTCTCATAAATATTTCTGTTATTGTACTTAACATATTTCCTTCAGTAAACACAAATTCTCTGAGGGAAGGCATCTAATCTATTTTTTAATTTTTGGAATAGATAGCATAATTCCTGACATAATTGTTCAGTGGGTCTAATATGTTTTTGTTTTTTTTTTCCACTTTAAAGGCATTTGGATACCTTTGTGATAGAAAAAGTCCCTTTTCTTCATCCGTTGATGGTTTGATAGTGGGCTGGGAAGGAAAGCTGTGGTCCTCCAAAGTAGTCAGCAAACACTTGATTTGGTATTTAGCTTAGTCAAGTAAGTTACTATGTTCAAAAGGACTTTTTTAAAAAGTTAATATTTTGATAATAGTAACTAGAAATTTAAATCCAAAGAACTCTTAATTATATTATTTATTTACATTAGTTTCAAGACTGTGGTTTCTTTATTATACGTTTAAGTATTTGGCTCTTTTTAAGTGGTTTGTTAAACATCAATAGTATTCAAGTCCTTTCTTTAATGAACTGGAAGTTGTCTTGAAAGATATAGCTTAGGGCTGGGAATGTAGATCAGTGGTAGGCATGTACAAGGCCCTGGGTTCTAGCCCTAGGACTGTAAAAAATAAGTAAATAAATATAAAGAAGAGGAAAAGATACAGCTTACATTTTTTAAAAATTTTGATCTGAAGATGTGACGGTTAGAACACTTGGCTAGCATGCATGAGGGCCCTGGGTTTGATCTACAGCACCACAATAAATAAATGGATAAAATTTTAAATTTTTTCACTTAATACTTTTTTCAAATAGGTAGTATATTTGCATGATACAAAGAGTTATGCAGTCAGATCTCTTTACCCTTGGAAGTAAATCTCTCTTTCTGATTCCAGTCACATAGTTGCTCTCCTCAGAAGGAAGCTAAAGAAAAAAAATTTTTTTTTAATATTTATTTATTTGCTTTAGTTGTACACAATGCAATGCATTTATGTTTACATGGTGCTGAGGATCGAACCTGGGCCGCGCACGTGCTAGGCGAGCGCTCTACCACTGAGCCACATCCCCAGCCCTAAAGAAAAATTTTTTTTAGAAAAAAATTTATTTATTTGCTTTAGTTGTACACAATGCATTGGTCTTTACGTGGTGCTGAGGATCGAACCCGGGTCGCGCACATGCTAGGTGAGCACTCTGCCACTGAGCCACAACCCCAGCCCCTAAAGAAAATTTTTAATGTGATTATTTTCTTTCTAATTATAACAGATTGAAGACCTCAAACAGACAAATCATGGCTTGGAAGAATACATTAGGAAACTCTTGGATAGTAAGGAAGTGGTAAGCAGTCAAGTAGACGATTTAACCAACCACAATGAGCATCTTTGTAAAGAATTGATTAAAATCGACCAACTAGCAGAGCAACTAGAAAAAGAGAAAAATTTAGTGGTGGATACCGCCGATAAGGAACTTGAAGGAGCAAAGGTACTACAAGATTTACCACCAATTGGGGTCTTAATTCTACTTTAGATGTGTAATTATTAAATGTAATGGAAAAAAATGACATTCTCATATTATTTGGAAACTTTTTAGATTTGACATTATATTTAAATGTCTATCCAAAGGGCTAAATTGTATTGTTTCTCATGTTTTATTTATTTATTTATTAAATATTTATTTCTTTGTTTTAGTTATATACGATGCCTTTATTTTTACATGGTGCTGAGGATTGAACCCGGGCCGCGCACGTGCTAGGCAAATGCTCTACCCCTGAGCCACAATGCCAGCCCATGTTTTATTTTATTTAAAAACTTTTGCTGAAGAACTTTTCTAAGAAATATGTAATCATTGTAATAATTTCAAAGCAACAGGACCAGAATGTTGGAAATAGAAGGTTACTCTCCCTCCCTAATCCTTTTCTCTGCAGAAAAATCCACAAATAGGTAGATCTATTTAGATCTGTCTATTTTCATGTACATTTATTTCATACTTTAAAGAAGGGATTTTACCCAGATTTAAATTTCTGTGCAATTAAACTTGCTAACGCATTCTTTGTTGACTTTTGAGTTGTGGCTTTGATTTAGGAAAGCCCCGTCATCTTAAGAACTAAAAAAAAAAAATTTCAAAAGTTTTAATCCTTTTTATGGTCTTTTAAAAATTTTTTACTGGGGCTGGGGTTGTGGCTCAGCGGCAGAGCACTCGCCTCGCACGTGCACGGCCTGGGTTCGATCCTCAGCACCACATAAACAAATGCATTGTATTGTGTACAACTAAAGCAAATAAATAAATATTTAAAAAAAAAATTTTACTGTTTCTTGAGTTTTATTTGTTGTAGTATGGTGTATTGGTTCTTTCTTTTCCCAATGATTTGAAGTACTATTTTTTAAAAATATATCTTTAGTTGTAGATGGACACAGTACCTTTATTTTATTTTTATATTTGTATGTGGTGCTGAAGATCAAACCCAGTGCCTCGCATGTGCTAGGCAAACGCTCTACCACTGAGCTGCAAGCCCAGCCCTAAAGTACCATTTTAAACCATACATCCTATGTCTGTGGATGTATTTCTGGACTACGTGGTCTCTTTGATTCATTTTCCTTTTTCTGTGCCACTACCATATTATTTTAGTTATAGTAGCTTTATGGTATTTTGATAAACATTTTATTTCCTGATTGAATTTTAGTACTCTGCCATAAAATTTAGAAACCAGGGATTTAAACATAATTATAAAATGAAAACAGTTTCATTTCTCTTGCTGCCTAATGGCTTAGAATCAAGACACAACCTATTGAACTTTTAAATGATAAATGTGATATTGTGCTTACCTGGATTTTATTTATCACTGAATTAGCAAATTGTGTATATAATTTCTCTTGCTGCCTAATGGCTTAGAATCAAGACACAACCTATTGAACTTTTAAATGATAAATGTGATATTGTGCTTACCTGGATTTTATTTATCACTGAATTAGCAAATTGTGTATATAATAAGTTAATTTCCCAAAGCAAATTGTTAATACATGTTGTTCCTTAATATCATTTTAACATACCAAGAGTCTATAGTGTATAATGAAGCATGTAATTTATTAAATGATTGGACTGAACATATTAATGTGGTGTTAGTTGCTATAGTAATTTGAAATACATGTGCCTGGTTGATGAATTCTAGGCTTGTGTGTTTTTGTGCAGTAATCTTTCTTACTTAGACTGTGTAAAACATATGTCTAAATAAATTAAAAGTCAAGTAATGGACTATTTAAATATAAGAAGTTTGTTACTTTAATGTAAGGACACACTCATTTCTATCAGAGTCTTGCCTGAAGAGGTCCTAGAAGTACTACTTAAAAGAGTAGATAAGAATGGTTTATCTTCAACTGCTAATGTATTTGAAAGACATTTAAAAGTAGTTTGAATATTTTAGCATTTCTCAGTAATAAACGTTTAGTTTGCCTGTTACTTTCTTTAAGAATTGTCATCCTTCATTCACAGTTTAATGGTAAATTTGAGTTCAGTCTTTCTATAATTATAAAAAATTACCAAACTGAGGTTCTATTGTTTTCCTTCTTCAAATTAAAAACAAACTGCACTATTTCCAAGACTGTGAGGGCAGCCTAGATTGCTGAATTCCCACAATGAGAGTGCCCTTTTTAGAAGTCATCAGTTTAAAGGGTTATTTAGGGTCTATATTCTAGAAAGAGAGCAAGAACTGTGTCAGGGTGAATTCTCTGCTTTTAAAAGGAAAAATTTCAGGAATGGAAAGTACCTAAAAATATTAAATTCATGAATGGAAATTTTGCATGGTGTAGAAAAGAGTATTTCTGGAATGTTGGATGCATTTGAGAATTGGAAAGCTATCCAAACTTTCAAGGAAGAACTGGGCAGCAGTCTTGGAGATAGTATTGCTGATGCAGGAAAGATGTGGGAAACTTTAATAGAAGACAAAATGCAAAGAGATGCTTTAGATTGGTAGAATGCCCTGAAATGAGTTACCTCCAGCCTTAATAAATCAGTGTCCTAGGTAGAATAGGGATTAGGAGATGCATACCCAACATTGGGAATATGAATGTCAACGTGTGTGGTCACCATCCCCAAGTCATTGGGTGTGCTGTTTATGTGTATGATCACTTGTCAGAGATTCTTTGCATAATTTGCGGACAGAACTTGAAACAAGAAGAATTTCTTTTTTTTGGTACCAGGGATTGAACTCAGGGGCACTGGACCACTGAGCCACATCCCCAGCCCTTTTTTTGTATTTTATTAGAAGCAGGGTCATACTGACTTGCTAAGTGCCTTGCCATTGCTGAGGCTGGCTTTGAACTTGTGATCCTCCTGCCTCAGCCTCCCAAGTGCTGGGGAGTGCGCCACCACATCGCCACCACATCCGGCTTGAAACAAGAATTTCTAATTTGCTGACAAAGAGTGTTTGGTGTTCCTATAGCATTGGAGATTTTGCTATAAATACTAGGAAGTAGGGTCTGAAGCTAAAGCTGCTGTTAGTTTGTCTGGAATTGAGATAGTATTAAATTTATTTACTGGCAAGAGTTTACTTTTAGTCACATTTTTAAAGGTCAGCAGAGTAACTTCTTTGATTAACATGTTTTGAGTATTATATTAGCTATTGCTTTGTAACAGATTATTCCTAAACCTTAATGGCTTTAAACAGCAAACATTTATATTTTAGGTTCCATGAACTAGGAATTCATGAGTGGCTTAACTGGGTGGTTCTGGTTCACAGTTTCTCAGGAAATTGTCAAGACGGTGGCAGGACGTGGTCTTGGCTTGACTACTCCTGGAGAATTAGCTTCTAAGATGGCCTACTCAGATGGCTGTTGACTATTGGCAGGAGGCCTCTGTTCCTTGCCAAGTGGACCTCTCTCTAGGGTTGCCTGATGTGTTCTATGTGTCAGTTGCCCAACCCTTCCCTAGCCAGTGATCAAAGAGAGAGAGTGCCATGTCTGGCGTGGCCAAACTTGTGGTTCCAGCGAGGGGTGAAAGGGGATGAGAAAAATAAAGACACACACGCAAATGATTTTGAAGATAAAGCTGGAGTCAGGTGGTGCTCTCTGATGGAGAAGCAGATCTAAAGAGTTATGCCAGCAATCTTTATTTATATATGTCTCATGATCAGGTTAAAGACTATGGAAGCATTATTCTTTGTACTCAGAAAGTTATAAGACTAGAAACATCTATGTAGCTTTTCCACAGTTGCAATCCACAGTTGCAGTGTGCAATGTTAGGAGCTTTGTGTAGCTCTCAAGAAGGTCCATTGTATAAAGTTACTGTTAAGTGGGTAGGCTCAGGAGTAGTAGGGCTGGTGTAACATTGTGGTTGTCTAGCAAGAAAATTCCTCTATTCCCAGGAGCTGTGTGCCTGAGCTCAAAGTTGAAGCTGATGAAACTCTTGCACAGAGCCTCCTCATGCAGGGCATTACCAAAGGAGCTAGGCATCCAATGCATTTGCATAGAAACATTCCCAGGCACCAGGCATGCCACAGGCATGAGCTCATCAGAGACCCCTGTCTCAGGCACTGCTCTCCAATTCCCTGTCACTGCTCTCCACAAGATACTAGGAAGGAATCAACACTGCCTATTATGACCCAGTCATCTCTTCCATTATATTCTCTTCACTAAAAGTGAGTCCCTAAATATAATGCAAGGGGAGGGAAATTAGGTTCTGTTTTTCAAAGAAAGGAATATACATTTTAAGACCACCACAACTGCCTCCCTTTATCTTCTTGACTTGAGTTGTTTACCATTGATAACTTAACATAGTTTTTCCCAGGTAGTTGAAATGAGTTTTTGAAATGTGAAGAGGCAGAATTGTGGTTTTACTATTAGTTTTGTTTTTTTTAAATTTTTTTTAGTTGTAGATGGACACAGTATATTTATTTATCTTTATATGGTGCTGAGGATCAAACCCAGTGCCTCACACCTACAAGCAAGTGCTCTACCACTGAGCCACAACCCCAGCCCTAGTTTTGTTTTTAATTGACATAGAGACAAGTGTAGGATACAATCTCTGACACCCTTGTCATTACTGTTAACTTTGTATGTGTTTCAATTAATCAAAAATTGTAGAGCCTACCATGTGGAAGACACTATATAAAAACCCATGTAAGTTTGTCCCGCCTCCCCTACACACACACACACACACACACACCCCTACTTCACTCTCCTAATTTATTTTTCTCTGTAGCTGTTTTCCTTTCCCCTGCTCTTTGCTTCAGCCACACTGGTCTACAAACTGTTCGTTGGAACTTGCTAGTCATTCTTTTGCCTTAGGATCTTTGCTTTAGCTGTACTTTTTGTCTGGAAATGTTGTAGATTTTCATAAGGTTGACTACCTCCTTTAAATCTTTGTCCAAAGATCATCTTTCAATAAAGACTCCCTTATCACCCTATTTACCATTCAAACCTGTTCTTCCATAAACACTTCCATATCCTTAACATTACAGTTCTTTTGCTAGTGTACTATGTAATTTATTCATTGGTATTTTTTTTTAATTGTTTATCCTAGTTGGAATGTTAGGTGCCCCAAGGAAGGGATCTTCACATTTTTTTAAACTTTTTTTATGTTAAATACCTAGAACAGATACATGAGTGCTTATTGTATATTTTTTGAGTGACACAATTACTATCTGACATATATTTTGACTGTTTTATTTTTCTTTCCTTTATTTTCAGTACTGGGAATTGAATCCAGCGGCGCTTTACCACTGAACTATATTCCCAACCCTTTTTATTTTTCACTTTGAGATAGGGCCTTGATAAGTTGCCCAGGCTAGCCTTGAACTTGGGATCCTTCTGTCTTAGCCTTCCAGGTAGCTGGGGTTGCAGTCATGTACCACCATGCTCAGCTTGTTTTTTTTTTTTTTTTTTTTTTTTTTCTTTTTGGCTAGAGTATAAGCTCCACAAGGGCAGATATTTTTGTCTCTTTTATTCAGCACATATCATAATATCAGACATTTAGTAGGCAGTAATTAAACACTTGTCAAATAAGTAAAAACACTGGGTTATCAGTTTTTCATTTGGGCCAGTTATAATTTTATTTTTCAGAACAGAATCAATGTTTTTTAATCATTATAATACAAGTATGGGCTTGGGATATGGCTCAGTAGTAGAGTGCTTACCTAAGATGGGTGATTGCCTGGGTGATGCCCCCAAAACTGCAAAAACAAAAATGAATAGTGGTATATGTTTATTATAAGGATTTAAGTCCACATAGAAAAGTATAATGAAGATAATAACATCTGCCCTAGTCACACCTTGTTAGACATAATCTGTCTTCTTTTCTTTGTATGTTATTGGTTATATCTTATCCTGTCTTATCTACATTTAGGATGTGTGTGTATAAATTTATTTTTTTATGGAAAAATGTCATACTAAATATTCTGTTTTGCTGAGTTTTTTTTTTTTTTTTTTTGTGGTACTGGGGATTGAACTCAGGGGCACTTGACCACTGGGCCACATCCCCAGCCCTTTTTTGTATTTTATTTTAGAGACAGGGTCTCACTAAGTTGCTAAGTGCCTCGCCATTGCTGAGGCTGGCTTTGAACTCGCGATTCTCCTGTCTCAGCCTCCCAAAGTGCTGGGATTACAGGCGTGCGCCACCGCGCCCGGCTGAGTTTTTTTTATACTTAATTTAGAATGGAAATTTTTACACATTATTCTTACTAGACCCATGTCTTTTTAGTGTCTGTGTAGTAATATGAATTAAAAACATTAGAAATTATCCATTCAAAACTATACATAAGCTTACCCAAACCTTAAGTTCTTTTCTTTCTTTTTTTTTTCCTTTTCTCCCCCCTCCCTCCCCCCTTGCTCCCCCCTTACCCTTCCTTCCCTTTGACCATTCTAGTGTTCCTCTAGTCCTCCTATGTACCCCCCCCATCCAACAATACTATGAACTAGCCTCCTTATATCAGAGAAAACATTTGGTACTTGGATTTTTGAGACTGACTAACTTCACTTAGCATTATGTCTTCCAACTTCATCCATTTACCTGCAAATGCCATTAATTTATTTTCTTTTATTGCTGAGTAAAATTCCATTGTGCTTATATACCACATTTTCTTAATCCACTCATTTACTGAGGAACATCTAGGTTGGTTCCACAACCTAGCTATTGTGAATTGCGCAGCTACAAACATTGAGATAGCTGTGTCACTGTAATATGCTGTTTTTAAGTCCTTTGGGAATAGACCCAGGAGTGGGATGGCTGGGTCATAGGGTGGCTCCATTCCCAGTTTTCCAAGAAATCTCCATACTGCTTTCCATAATGGTTGCACCATTTTGCAGTCCCACCAGCAATGTATGAGTGTGCCTTTTTCCCCGCACATCCTCTCCAACATTTATTGTTGCTTGTGTTCTTTACAGCTGCCATTCTGACTGGAGTGAAGTGAAATCTAAGAGTAGTTTTGATTTGCATTTCTCTAATTGCCAGCGATGTTGAACATTTTTTCATGTATTTGTTAATTAATCGTGTATCTTCTTCTGAGAGGTGTCTTCTCAATTCCTTAGCCCATTTATTGATTGGGTTATTTGTTTTTTTGGTGTAAAGTTTTTTGAGCTCTTTATATATTCTAGAAATTAGTGCTCTGTCTGATGTGCATGTACTAAATATTTGTTCCCAATTAGTTGGCTCTCTATTCACCTCACTGATTGTTTCTTTTGCTGAGAAGAAGCTTTTTAGTTTTTTTTTTTTTTAATATTTATTTATTTGCTTTAGTTGTACACAATGCGTTTATTTGTATGTGGTGCTGAGGATCGAACCCGGGCCGCGCACGTGCTAGGCAAGCGCTCTACCGCTGAGCCACAATCCCAGCCCAAGCTTTTTAGTTTAAATCTATCCCATTCATTAATTCTTGGTAATAATTCTTGCGCTACAGGATTCTTATTAAGAAACTTGGGGCCTAATCCGACATGTTGGAAATTGGAGCTTACTTTTTCTTCTATTAGGCGTACTGTCCCTGGTCTAATTCCTAGGTCCTTGATCCACTTTGAATTGAGTTTTGTGCATGGTGAGAGATAAGGATTTAATTTCAATTTGGTGCATATGGATTTCCAGTTTTCCCAGCACCATTTGTTGAAGAGGCTATCCTTTCTCCACTGTACATTTTTGGCACCTTTGTCTAATATAAGATAGCTGAAATTATATGTATTAGTTACTGTGTCCTCAATTCTGTACCATTGGTCCACCAGTCTGTTTTGGTGCCAATACCATGCTGTTTTTGTTACTATTGCTCTATAGTATAATTTAAGGTCCAGTGTGGTGATGCCCCCTGCTTCACTTTTCTTGCTCAGGATTGCTTTGGCTATTCTGGGTCTCTTATTTTTCCAGATGAATTTCATGATTGCTATTTCTATTTCTTTGAAGAATGACGTTGGGATTTTGATTGGAATTGCATTAAATCTGTATAATGCTTTTGGTAGTATGGACATTTTGACAATATTAATTCTGCCTATCCAAGAGCAAGGTAGGTCTTTCCATCTTCTGAGTTCATCTATGATTTCTTTCTTTAGTGTTCTATAATTTTCGTTATAGAGGTCTTTCACCTCTTTCGTTAGGTTGATTCCCAGGTATTTTATTTTATTTTTTTTTGATGCTATTGTAAATGGGGTAGTTTTCATCATTTCCCTTTCAGAGTCTTTGTTGCTGATGTACAAAAATGCCTTTGACTTATGTGTGTTGATTTTGTATCCTGCAACTTTGCCAAATTCATTTACTAGTTGTAAAAGTTTTCTGGTAGAGTTTTTTGGGTCTTCTAGGAAGATTATCATGTCATCAGCAAGTAGTGCTAATTTGAGCTCTTCTTTTCCTATCTGGATCCCTTTAATTTCTTTCGTCTGTCTAATTGCTCTGGCCAGAGTTTCCAGTACTATGTTAAATAGCAGTGGTGAAAGGGGGCATCCCTGTCTTGTTCCAGTTTTTAGAGGGAATGCTTTCAATTTTTCTCCATTTAAGATAATGTTAGCTCGGGGCCTTGCATATAATCCAAACCTTAAGTTCTAAATAATAGGATCTCTTAATATTGCATAAATTTAAACATGACTGCCGGACTTCCAGAGAAATTTTAGAAGAGAACTTTGGTATCAAGAATAAATGAAGAAGGCTGGGGTTGTGGCTCAGTGATAGAGCACATATGTGAGGCACTGGGTTCGATTCTCAGCACTGCATATCAATCAATCAATCAATCAAATAAATTAAAATAAAGGTCCATTAAAGAAAAAGAATGAAGAGCAATAATTCCAGAAAATTGAAATTTAAAATATAGGGGTATGTGAGTGAGCTTTTTGTTGCTAACAAAATACTTGAGAAAATAAATTTAAAAGGAGGAAATGTTTATTTTTAGCTGAAAGTTTCAGAGATTTCAGTCCATGGTCATTTGACCTGTTGCTTTTGGACCTGTGGTGAGGCAGCATATCATGGCAGAAGTTCGTGGCAGAGGAAAACTGCTCATCTCATGGCAACTGGCAAAAAGAGAGAGGAAAGGGCCAGGATCCTTACATACACTTCGGCAGCATGCCTCAGTGACCCCACTTTCCTGCACCAGGCCTTTACTCCTGAAATTTCCACCACAACATCCCAGTAGCACCATTAGTTGAGGAATAAGCCTTCAACACGTGAGCCTTTGAGGAAATTTAAGGTCCAAATCATAAGAGCAGGCAAGATGAGGACACATGGTATTGGAGAATAATGTGGGGGAAGTTGATGAATTGAAAAATACATTCATTAAGCTAATAAATAGGCTAACTTTCAGCGCATAGCCTTATTGCCTTACATAAAAACTTGGTCAGGGGCTGGGATTGTGGCTCAGCGGTGGAGCGCTCGCCTAGCGCGTGGGCGACCCGGGTTCGATCCTTAGCACCATGTACAAATAAAATGTATTGAATAAAACGCATGGTGTACAACTAAAGCAATAAATATAAATATTAAAAAAAAACTTGGTCATTCTCCTTTAGGAACATACAGTGTAGACATATGCTACATATATGACTACAGGTGGCAATGCTGTAAGACTTGGTAGGTTCAATGTTGTAGGTGTAATACAAAAAGTAGTTTGTGGATTGGATTGAACTAAGATATTAAAGTAGTTTTGAGGAGAAGGCAGACTCTTCTAAATGGTGTGATTTAAGGAAACTTTTTCTAGTCATTCTTTATAGACTTATTATCTTCAGAATTATAACTAGTCATAACATTTTGTTCTAGTTCATAGGGAGTAATTTGGTAAAATATAATCCATTATCATTTTATACAAAACATTGGGTGATTTAAAAGAACTACTATGTTTCATCCTATGTTCTTTTACCATTAAAGGTCAGTAAATACCAGGTGGGTTACCTTTTTAAAAAAAATATTCAATGTTTTTAAGTGAATTCCTGTATTTTTGTTTCTTTTTTTGTTTTTGATGCTCTTCCAAATTGAATCAGCTTAAGTATCTTTAACATGAATTATTTCTAATTTTACAGATTGAACTCATTTGCCAGCAAAGTAATATAATAGTATTAGAAGATACAATAAAAAGGCTTAGATCTGTAAGTACATTTTTTGAAATTATATGTTTAGGAATCATTTTTATCCAGTTAAGTAAGCTACAAAAATAATTGTATATCTGTTTGACTCTCATACATTTTGTGAGCAATAAGAATTTTATTTTTCAAAAATCAACACCTCTGGCTGCGGTTGTGGCTCAGTGGTAGAGTGCTCGCCTAGCATGTGCGAGATGCTGGGTTCGATCCTCAGCACCACATAAAAATAAATAAATAAAATAAAGGCACTGTGTCGAACTACAACTAAAAAAACTATTTAAAAAAAAATCAGCACCTACTAATGGGCCACCGGAGTATCCCCATCTGAAAGAGCGATGCTTTTCTTGCTGCATTTCATCACTACTTTCTTTCTTAGAACAACTTTTGGTTGGTTTTTAGTAATGACTTTTACTGTTTTTTAATTTTAAAGAATGCCACTGAAAATTTTAATATTCAAAATATAAGATGAACTTTTCTACACATTAAATTTTATTATTGCCTTTGGTAATATTTTTAAACCATAAATTGTTTCTTTCTTTTCTCTCTTTTCCCTTCCTCCCTCCCTCCTCCCCACCTTCTCTCTTTGTCTTTCTTTCTTTCTTTCTTTCTTATTTTTGGTACTGGGAGTTGAACTCAGGGGCACTTGACTACTGAGCCACATCCCTAGTCCTATTTTGTATTTTATTTAGAGACAGGGTCTCACTGAGTTGCTTAGCACCTCGCTTTTGTTGAGGCTGACTTTGAACTCTCCTGCCTGGGATTACAGGTGTGCACCTGGCCATGTATTGTTTCTTAATCCCAAGTGTTATGTTTGATTTATATAACAACATGAAATGAAAATTCCTGTTTAAATATTTTAATCTTATCCTGTAAAACATTTTTTAAAACTTTATAAAATGTTTGTAATTTTCTACTAAGAAAGTATTGATAAAAAAGGTAAAAATATTGTAAATGTTTCTAAATGTATTAAAGTAAATCAGAATTTATGGAAATGCACTTGAAAGTATGTAATATTCAGCATCCATTTAATTTATTCATTCATTGAACAATTATTGAACAAACTTAGACACTAACCAATGTTTTAAGAGTAGTATGTAATTTTTTTAAAGCAAATTAATTTCATTTCTAAGACTCATATTAGGTTTTGGATATTCTTGGCATATCTGCCTTTTTTGTTACCATTTTTTCTTCAAAATTAGGAGTGTTTTGTTGTAGGGGACAGGTGAGGCAAGGCACCGAAGATGGCAGGAAATTGTTTTGGCTGCAGCCAGGTTCAGAGGGCACAGCTTTTGCTGTAATCAGTTAATCCCCTGAACCTGGAGTTCAGGTAGTTTCAGAACTTTATACTCAGCATGTAAGAGGAGGGGCTCACATAGTCTATAGAAGTTCATATATAAGCAACTTTTTCTTTCACTGTTTTGGGCAAGTTAACCCTTCAAGGACAACACCTGAGAAGGGGAGAGCTTCTTCTCCCCTTTCTTTCTTCTCCATGCCAGCTGTTAGCATGGAGCACAATTGGTAACTTTTCTTATCTTAGAAATGTAGACATCTCTGTGAAGTTCCCCTTCAAGGCCAGAGGCCTTGTTAAAGGACCTGTCTTTTTCTTTTTCTATTTTTTTAAATCACATTTTTGCAGTTGCAAATACACTTCTACAAACTACTATACTGGATACATGTTTGTGAAAAATAAGTAAAAGGCCATTCAGCACCTGGAGTGCTGGTTTCTTCCATGCCAGTAGCCAAGTAAAATAGAGCAACAGGAAAATAGGAAGTTGAACTTTTTTGTAAAAAAAGAGACTCTTTTGCTGATAGTCCTAAAAATCAATTATGGTGAAGATTTTTGGAGAAGCTTAGTTAAGATTTTCTGTGGAGGAGAGGGGTGCCACTACATTTTTAGTCAAATAAAAATATAGCACATCCAGTAATGGTGAAAAAGAAAACTATCTAATTGCTTTTTTAAATGTTTTGGTGAATAGTTTTTTAAATGTTCTATTTTTAAAATACCAAATTTAATATTTTAAGGACCTATTTGTTTTCCTTTAGAAAAGTATGCTATAGTTTAGCTTTAAATAATTGCCTAATTTTTTCCTCCTTGGCAAGATAATTTTAGAGACTGAAAAAGCACAAAATAAATCTCCTTCTAGACTTGATTCCTTTGTAAAGACTTTAGAAGCAGACAGAGATTACTACAAAAGTGAAGCTCAGAATTTGAGAAAAATGCTTAGAAGTAGATCCAAAAGTCCAAGACGCCTCTCTCCATCTTCTCGGGTAAGTTGGAAACTGATAAATATCTTGAAGTTTGTTGCTCAACACTGATTTTTATTCTTTGATTTACCTAATCTGGGAATATTTCATTTTGATTTGTCATAAATTACTGTATCACAGAGATTGGGATAAAAAGGTTTCTTCAACGGCAGAGTGGACAACAATATTGGTTCTTTATTCCCACTATAAGTGGTGGTTAGGAGGTAATTAGACAAATTTGGAGCAATTTGGAATGAAACTATTGTAAAAGGGTGGTAACTTTTGTTATTTATTCTTCACTATTTCATTGTATATTCATGTTTGTGTAATACAGATTGTGTATTATCAGCAGCAGCAGCTTTTTATTAGTACCATATGTGAAAGAAGAACTTCACATTCTGTATAATTGTAGGGTGCAAACTGTGATGTAGAGCTTTTGAAGACAACAAGAGATCGTGAAGAACTTAAATGCATGCTGGAAAAATATGAGCGTCATTTGGCAGAAATTCAGGGTAATGTCAAGGTTCTTACATCTGAGAGAGACAAGACCTTCCTTCTTTATGAACAGGTAAACTTACTTATAAATAAGCAGATTTTATAAGTAATAACATTTGCTTTTAGAGATATATAATTCTTTAAGTTCTATGCTTAAGCCTGCCAATCAAATTAATTTAACCAATATTTGGGAATTATGTTTGTTCTTTTTTAAAAAAATTTTATTTATAGTAGTAGTATGTAATACAGTTCATACTATACATATAGAGCCTCTTTTTACACAACACAGTTTGTATACAAAGTATATTCATAGCATTCAAGTCTTCAATCATGTATTTAGAATAATGATATGTTTGTTCTTAAGATATTCCTAATGAACAGTAATATATTTCTAGTTCAATAAGTGTATGAGTACTCACATATACCTATACCCTCAAAAAGATTATATGCATGTATAAAAATGTCTGATTTTTGAATTAAGAAATGAGGCTAGGGGTTGGGGATGTAGCTCAGAGATAAAAACACCTGCCTAGTATGCATGAGGCCTGAGTGTTCAATCCCCAGCACCACAAAAAAAAAAAAAAAAAAAAAGGAAATGAGGAAAGTGTATAATGATAGGATGTGGTGAGTTAAAGGTAAAAAGATCAGGATTTGAGTGTTAAAAAATACTAACAAGCCGGGCGCGGTGGCGCACACCTGTAATCCCAGCACTTGGGAGGCTGAGGCAGGAGGATCATGAGTTCAAAGCCAGACTCAGCAATGGCGAGGTACTTAGCAACTCAGTGAGACCCTGTCTCTAATAAAGTACAAAAAAGGGCTGGGGATGTGGCCCAGAGGTCGAGTGCCCCTGAGTTCAATCCCTGGTACAAAAAAAAAAAAAAAAAAATACTAACATTTCATTTTGGGAACTGCCATATAATTTACTTAATTTCAGAGAGTAAAATCACATTGTAGTTTATTTCTGTCTTCTAGCTTAAAAATACATGTCTTTTGTGAATCAAATGGCTTTTTTACCCCCAAATGTTAAATCTCATAAATCACAACATAATTTCTCTTAGTTACTATGTGCAAGGTTCTAGGGTTACTATTCTAAGGGATAGAAATTTTTTTTCTTTAAATCTGCACTGTAGTAAGGGAGATAAAGTATATAGTGTTTATTTTTGTTGTTACTATAGGATAAGTTGTCTGGACGGTGTTTTAAGAAATAAAAGAAGTGAGCATATTTAGTTAGGGTGATCAATAAAATCTTTGTTAGATGTGGAATTTGAACCCTAGAGAATGAATGGGGCTTTTGTTATCCTGAAAGGGGCAAAGAGGAACATCCAGATGAAAAGAATGGTATGAGGCAAATGATAAAGAGAGGAAAATCAACAGATAACTAGGTCAGCTTAAGACTAGAACAGATTGTATTTGTCAGTGGAGTAAGGGACATTAAGGCATGAAAGGAATATTGAACTAGAGCAGGAGTCTGGAAACTTTCTGAAAGGCCCAGATAGTAAATATCTTCAGCTTTTCAGGCCCTGTGGTCTCTACTGCAACTGTTCAACTCTGTTGTAGGTGAAAGCAGCTGTAGATGATACATAAATGAACAATTTTAAATTACAATAAAACCTTATGGACATGGAATTTTGAATTTCACATTATTTTTACCTGTTATGAAAAATTATTCTTTTGATCCCCATTCATTTAAACATGTAGGAAAAAATTCTTGGAAATACAAATGGCCAATGAATATATGAAAGAAAGTTTAACATCTTTAGCTATCAGGGAAATGCAAACCAAAACTACATTGAGATTTAATTTCACTCCAGTTAGTATGGCTGTCATTGGCTGTCATCAAGAATACAAATAGTAATAAATGGCAAGTATATGGGGGGAAAAGGAATACTTATACACTGATGATAGGAATGTAAATTAGTGCAATCATTGTAGAAATCAGTATGGAAGTTCCTCAAAAGACTAGGAATGGAACCACCATATTACTCAGCTGTACCACTTCTCCCTATTTATTCAATAGAATTGAAGTAAGCTTACCATGGCAATACATGGATACACATATTTATAGCCACACAATTCACAATAGCCAAGTTATAGAACCAGCATAGAGGTGCATCAGCAGGTGAATGGATAAAGAGAATGTGGTATATAAGTCATTTTCAGGAAAATGGATGGAACCTGAGATTATTACGTTAAATTAAGCCAGACTCAGAAAGTCAAGGGTTGTGTATTTTCTCTCATATGCATAAGCTAGAGGGAAAAAAAATGAAAAGTGGGGGGTTTGTTCATGAAATTAGAAGGGACACCAGTAAAACAAGCAGGTGATCAGTGGGAGGAAGGAAGAAAGAGAAAGGAAAACTGGGGAATGAAAATGACCAAATTATGTTATGTTCATTTATGAATATGTCAAGAGGTCTGCCACTATTATGTACTATTGTAATGTGCCAATAAAAATTAATTAAATAGAAAAAAACATTTTTAGCTTGTAGATATATAAAATCAGGAGGCAGGCTGTATTTGGCTGTAAACTTTTAAGTTTGCCTTCTTCTGGACTTTGATGATAGAGGCTATCCCACAGACCTAATTATGGACTCATACTTTGCTTTATAAGCAGTGTGCAATTTCTTATTTATTTATTTTTTTGGTATCAGGGATTGAACTCAGGGGCACTCGACCACTGGGCCACATCCCCAGCCCTCTTTTTTGTATTTTATTAGAGATAGGGTCTCACTGAGTTGCTAAGTGCCTTGCCATTGCTGAGGATGGCTTTGAACTCACGATCCTCCTGCCTCAGCCTCCCAAGTGCTGGGATCACAGGCGTGTGCCACTGCGCCTGGTGGAATTTCTTATTTTTAAAGCAAGAGAAATATGAGCAAAAACCACAGTTTTAACCTAGTGGCAACCTTTTATTATCTTATAGATAATCTTTCCGTATTTCTATTTCTATGTAACAATTTCTGCTTTAAGAGAATTGAGAGGTGGGGAGAGAGAAAGATTATGAATTCCTTACAAGACTGTCACAATGTGTATGCACAAACATTGAAGGACTTATTGAGGGTGACATCAGTGGGAGTAAATACAGGGACTCATAGAAGAGACATGGAGGAAGACTCAACAAGACTGGATTTTAGAAAGGAGATACAAATGAAAATAACTGAAATTATTTTTGACAGAATTGTGATAATAGAAGAAATAAAGTTATTGGCGGCTTGAGGAAAGTTGTGATTTTTGTTGTTAGGTGGAACAAGATCTTGGTGATATGATCAGATAGTAATTGCCATCAGTCAGTAAGAAATGTAGGATTGTAGGATTGAAGAGGGGAGAGAGCAGGAGCTGATCATGTGGCTTTAAAAGTCATCTTCTTAGAGGTAAGTTTTGAGCCTCATGGTAAATGAAGTCTCTAAATGTGAAGGCTCTAGTAAATGAAGGCATAGTAAATGAAGTCTCTAAATGTGAAAGCTCTTCTTAGAGAAACAGATGTCCCCCCCACCCCCATAATCTACAAAATGCAAAGAGGAAACTTTGAAAGAGAAAAAGAAGACAGAGAGCTAGGATAGAAGGTGTTACAAGCACAAGGGAGGAAGGAATCTCAGGAGAAAGGGTATTAAAAATAATGTCAGATGTTGCCAGAATATGAAGAACAGAAACTGAGAAAAGACCATGAGATTTGGTGAATTCATTAGTTGAAACTCTGTAGTACCACAGGGATGGGAGGCAGGTTACACTGGGGTGAGAGAGTGGTAAGGAACAATTAGCAGTGGGTACAGATAGTACTTTGTGTGTGTGTGTGTCAGAGGTCAAAGAGACATGGCATGGTAAATGGGACAGTAGGATTAAGTGACAGGTTTTCAAGATAAGGGAACCCTTGTACATGATTAAAGGTGGGGGAGAAAGTCTGTAGAGAGGATACTGTACAAGTTGAGAGGAAATAGTTATAATTGAGTCAGGGAGCTATAAGAAGACACCTTAGGAAATGAAGTCTGGTGTTTCTAATGAAGACTTAGCTATGGAAATTGGAAAGTAATATATCTTTCTCTGATACTTGGAGACTAACTGAGTAGATAGTGATCCCAATGAAAAAGAAAGAAGATAAGACTTAAACAACAAAGTCTCCTCTTTAGGTGTGCAATAGATTTGGGACCTGGAGGTCATTAATGAAGTGTTCAGAGTATTGTGGGTTATTGGGAAGGATTGGTGGGCTTTTCTGTCAGTGTAGAAGTAGCCAGGAGATGGAAATGGTATATACACTTGGAGAAAGAAACACTACAGTAATATTCATTAAACCAGTATTCTATGTGATTTATGCTGAATTCACATTATTCTACAAAATGGATAAATGCAGGATATTAAATATATTTCTTAGCAAAACTTTTTCTGTTGCAATGACTTTGTCCAAATTAATTTTACTTTAAATTTTTGGCAAAGACATTATAAAGCAAATTCCCTTTTTAATTCATTGACTTGCATTTATTTGTATAAATGCATTTGAAAATAAAAATGGTAACATTTCCTTACTGCACGAATATTAATATAGGTTTGCTTTTTTAAAAAATATTTATTTATTTGCTTTAGTTGTACACAATGTGTTTTACATGGTGCTGAGGATTAAACCCAGGTCGCGCACATGCTAGGCGAGCGCTTTGCCGCTGAGCCACCACCCCCCAGCCTTAGGTTTGCTTTTTAACCAGTTAGGTATAAGCTATATTATATCTAGTTTAAAGCTTGTTTTAAAAAATTCTATGTATTTGAATAATAGGCACAGGAAGAAATTGCCCGACTTCGAAGGGAAATGATGAAAAGCTGTAAATCTCCTAAATCAACAACAGCACATGCTATTCTCCGGAGGGTAGAGACTGAAAGAGATGTGGCCTTCACTGATTTACGAAGGATGACCACAGAGCGAGACAGTCTGAGAGAAAGGCTGAAGGTTTGGAATAGTTTTATCTATCTGAACATGTGTGAAATACAAATACACTGACACCAAAAACACTTTATTTTGTTTGTTTTTTAAACAGATTGCTCAAGAGACAGCATTTAACGAGAAGGCTCACTTGGAGCAAAGGATTGAGGAGCTGGAGTGTACAGTTCATAACGTAAAAAAAAAAAAAAAAATCACTTGGCTATAACCTCAATGGCTTTAAAACCCTTCCTTTTTTTCCTTTGTTCAGAGAAGTTCTTTTACTTTTCTAAAGATAGTGTTTGTAGTCCTTAAAGTGAAATGTATGATGTAAATAGTCACTTTTTGCTTGTTTATTTCCTTCTAAAAATATGAGTGAAGATTTTTGTGTGTTAGTTGTGAAGTATTTTATTTTAAAAAAACTATTAGAATGTTTTCTCGGGAATTTTAGCAACTTTATCTCCCTATTTTGTTAAAGATAATATTGCTAGATATGAATTTGAGATGCTATAAATATGTTATGACTTTATAGAATTTATGACTGTATCAGAATTAAGAGAATTTGACTTTTTTTCTCCAAGTTTAATTGAGTGTATTTAAAAAAATTATTATAGATTTGTTATAATGACTAAAAGAAATTAGAAAAATTATTTTTCTTTTCATAATCCTACTTTATATGTGTAATTGATTGATGTTGGGTAACAAATAAATCCTTTTGCAGATAGTGTGCATACTGTAGTCAAATTGAAACAGATTGAAAAATGTAGACTGATATATTAGTCTTTATAAAAAATGCTATACAATGATTTGTTTTTATTCTTACTATACTATATCTTATTCATACAACCTTCCACAGCATTTAGGTCTAAGCTGATCATCACATTAAGTAAATTTTGCCATAAACCTCATTTGTACAGAGGGAGTATGCCTCTTCAAGAAGACGTCTCTGGCTTTTTTTTTTTTTAATGATGACAGTAACTTTGTCAAAATTCTACTTGTTAGCTTGATGATGAACGTATGGAGCAAATGTCAAATATGACTTTGATGAAGGAAACCATAACCACTGTGGAAAAAGAAATGAAATCACTAGCAAGAAAGGCAATGGATACTGAAAGTGAACTTGGCAGACAAAAAGCAGAGAATAATTCTTTGAGGTAAACTAAATTACTATTAAATAACTAATGATTTATAGTGTATGTTATAATGAAAATTAATTTTATTTCTGAGAGGATTATTATGAAGCAGCTGTAGAAACCTCAGGACACATTGAATGATTTCCCCTAGATCAGAGACTGGAAATGGCACACTTAACTGGGAAGTATACTTCAAGTAATATTAACCTTACATTTGGATAATGCCTTAGCTTTAACTGAAATAGCTTTTACAAAGCCCTTCTGGGTATTGAGCATATTCAACTTTGGTATTCAATTGTTTAATTTTATAACTTTAAATTTTGTTCTGTGGTATGAACTATATAAGAAAGCATAAAGCACGGGTTTGATAGCATAGAAAAGGTGATTTAGAATATGGTGAAAAGTCATAAAGAAAAATAGGAGCATGTGGTAGAACTTCTGTTAATTGAATGCTGAACATATCACTTCACTCTCCCTATATATTGTTATAGTAGCAGAAGAAATATCAATTAAAGTAGCCTATAGGTAATATGTATGAGAGAATATATTTTTGAAAGACTTGTAAGTGGTTTTACTTTTAGTATCTGTTGATGTGAGAAATAGAAGTTGTACAAATTCAGTAAGATTGAATTTCAGTATATCTGTGAACATTTGAAAAATAGTGGTTGATATGATTGTGAAATATATTATTAAATCTATACATAATACTTGGTCTATATATGAATTCCCAGTATGTCCTTGATCTTTCCAGGGTCTGTGGTACATTGGTTGGAATTGCTTGTCAGGACAGATAATTATTCAAATTCTTTCCCTTAACTTTTTAAAAAACATTTCCTACTTATAAGAGTATTGTAAACTCAAATAAAATGAAAGTAATAATAAAGTAAGAAAAACACAACAAAGAAAACCTTGCAAAGTAAAATACTAAATCACCCACAATTCCATAACCCTGGGGAAAATAATTGATATAGAACTATTTCCAGCTAGACATTGGTTTGCCTGTATATATTACATAGCTTTCTGTGTGATTGAAATCACCTTTGTATAGTTTCATTTTTGGCCGTTTTCATTTAATCATATGCCATAAGCATTCCCCTATGGCATTAGATGTTCTTTAAAAGCGTTTTAGTAGATTATTATGCTATGCTAACAGATAGATATGTAATAATTTGGGGAGCCAGGCGCAGTGGTGCTCACCTTGAATCCCAGCAGCTCAGGAGGCTGAAGTAGATGAGGATCGATAGTTCAAAGCCAGCCTTAGCAACTTAGGGAGGCCCTAAGCAACTCTATCCTATCTCTAAATAAAATCCAAAAAAGGGCTGGGGATTTGACTCAGTGGTTAAGTGTCCCTGAGTTCAATCTTTGGTATCAATAATAATAATAATAATAATAATAATAATAATAATTGGGGGATTTTTTGATGCACATTTATTTTAACAGTTTTGTTAAAGTATGATTGACATACTGTAAACTGTACCTTCAGTTTGCTAAGTTTTGACACAAGCCTGTAAAACTCACCACAGTGGAGATAGTGGTCTATCCTTTACTTTCAGAAGTCTCTCCTGCCCCTCTCTAATCTCTTACTTACCCCACCAATCTCCAGGGAACCATTGATTTTATTTCTGTTATGGAGATTTTTTTTATTTTCTAAAATTTTAAATACATGAAATCATACAGTATGCATTGTTTTGTCAGGCTACTTTCAATAAGCATGACTGAGATTCATTCATGGGGCCATATGTAATTAATAATTCCTTTTGATGCTGAGTAGTGTTCCATTGTATGGATACATATATAGACATTTGGGTTTCCAGTTTTTTGGCTATAACAAAACTGCTGAGGACATTCCTAAATAAGTCTCTGTGTGAACAAATGCTTTTATTTTTCTTGGATTAATACCTAGGAATGAAATTGCTAAATCATGGTAGGTTTCACTTTTGGAGAAACCATTAAACTGTTTTCCAAAGTGGTTGTACTGTTTTTTATTTTACATTTGCACTGGCAATGTATGAGTGTTTCAGTAGTTACATATCCTCACTAACATTTAGTGTGCAGTATCTTTTTAACTTTAGTTGTTCTAATAGGTATATGTTATGATTTTAATTGGCCCTTCCCTAATGATTAATGATTTTCAGCATCTTTTCATGTGTTTATTTGTCATCCATATATCTTCTTTTGTGACATATCTCTTCAAATCTTTTGTACACTTTTATTGAATTACTTATTAAGTAAAAGTATCTCTGTTTTAGATATAAAGCCTTTGTCAGTTCTGTGTGTGTGTTTTTTTTTTAAATATTTTTTTAGTTGCAGGTGGACACAATGCCTTTATTTTATTTATGTGGTGCTGACGATTGAACCCAGGGCCTCACACAACAAGATGAGCGCTCTACCATTGAGCCATAGCCCCAGCACTGTCAGTTCTGTTTTGCTGAGATTTTCTCCCAGTCTGTGGCTTGCCCCTTTTTTTTCTTAACAGTATCCTTTAAATACAAATATTTTTTATTTCAAGTAATTTTTAAAAAAGTTAGCTGGGCGCAGTGGCTCACGCCTGTAATCCCAGGACTTGGGAGGCTGAGGCAGGAGGATTGTGAGTTCAAAGCCAGCCTCAGCAATGGCGAGGCACTTAGCAACTCCGGGAGACCCTGTCTCTAAATAAAATACAAAAAAGGGCTGGGGATGTGGCCCAGTGGTCAAGTGCCCCTGAGTTTAATCCCCAGTACCAAAAAACAGGTTATATGTAGAGATTTTCTTCCAGTGTTTTCTCCTAGCAGTTTTATAATTTTAGCTATGATCCATTTCAAGTTAACTTTCGTATATGGTGCACGATGCAAATAGAAGTTCACATTTTTAAATTTTCATATGGATGTCCAATTGTTCCAGCATCATTAGTTAGAAAAACTTTCTTCACTGAATTGATTTGCACTTGCATAGGTCAGTTGGCCACATGTATGTGGGTCTATGTTTTCTTTTTAAAATTGTGGTAAAAATATGGAGTCTACCTTTTTAAATATTTAAGTATCTGTATGTTAGTGTTAACTATAGGAACAATGTTGTGCAGCAGATCTCTAGAATTTTTCATCTTATATACCTACATTTCTGTGTCCCTTGAAGAGCACTTCTAACTTCCCCTCTCTCCACCCACTAGCAACCACCTTTCAGCTTTCTGAGCTTTTCTGTTGTAAGTGGAGCATTATGCAGTATTTGTCCTTCTGTAACTGTCTTATTTCACTAAGCATAATGTTCTAGGTGTTTATACATGATGTAGGCATATGACAAAAACTCCTTTTTTAAGGCTGCATAGTTTGATATTGAATTATATTCCTCATTTTCCTTGCTCATCTGTTGGTAGACATTTAGATTGTTTCCATCACTTAGCTATTGTAAATAATGCAGCAGTAAACATAAGAATGTAGATATCTCTTGGAGATCCTCATAATCTGTTCTTTTGGATAAATACATAAAACTGGGATTGTTGGATCATATAGTAGTTTTTTTTTTTGTTTGTTTGTTTTTTTTTTTTGGTACTGAGGATTGAACTCAGGGGCACTTGACCACTGGGCCACATCCCCAGCCCTTTTTTTTTTTTTTTTTTTTTGTATTTTATTAGAGACAGGGTCTCACTGAGTTGCTAAGTGCCTCACCATTGCTGAGGCTAGCTTTGAACTCAAGATGCTCCTGCCTCAGCCTCCCAAGTGCTGGGATTACAGGCGTGTGCTACCGCGCCTGGCTAGTAGTTCTATCTTTAATTTTTTAAAAAAGTTTTTTCAGCTTTATTAGGATATAATGGTTGAGTAAACATCGTATATATAGTGTGATGTTTTCATATATATATATTGTGAAATGATTAATCAACTTAATTAACGTGTCAAATAGTCCCTTTGTGTGTGGTGAAACATAAAAATCTATTCTTCTAGAAAATTTCAAATATATTATTAACTATAATCACCATGCTGTATATTAGATCTCCAGAGTTTATTTATCTTCTAACTGCAAGTTTGTATCCTTTCACCAAAGTCTCTCTGTTTCTCCTACTCCAACCTTTGGTAAACCACCTTTCTACTCTATTTCTGCAACTGACTTTTTTAGATTCCAAAAATAAGTGATATCTTGCAATATTCATCTGTGTCTAGCTTATCTCACCTAATAAAATATCTTCCATGTTCATTTATGTGGTTATAAATGATACGACTTCCTCCATTTATATAACCAAATAGTATTGACTTTATACCACAATTTCTTTATCCATTCATCCATTGATGGGCATTTTGGTTGTTTCTGTATCTTGGCTATTTCCAGCAATGTTGCAATGAACACAGAAGTGCAGCTATAACTGAGATAAATGAATCTGGGGGGAAGGGGTTGGGTACCAGGGATTGAACTCAGGGGGACATGATCACTGAGCCACATCCCCAGCCCTATTTTGTATTTATATTTAGAGACAGGGTCTCACTGTGTTGCCTAGAACCTCATTTTTGCTGAGGCTGGCTTTGAACTCATGATCCTCCTGTCTGAGCCTCCCAAGCCACTGGGATTACAGACCTGTGCCGCTGCGCCTGGTGAGATAAATTATTTTTATTGCCTTTGGATGTATATACCCAGAAGTGGAGTTGCTAGATAGTTGTATTTTTTTTTTTTTTTTTTTTTTTTTTTTTTGGCACCGGGGATTGAACTCAGGGGCACTCGACCACTGGGCCACATCCCTGGCCCTTTTTGTATTTTTATTAGAGACAGGGTCTCACTGAGTTACTAAGTGCCTCGCCATTGCTGAGGCTGGCTTTGAACTCGCGATCCTCCTGCCTCAGCCTCCCAAAGTGCTGGGATTACAGGCGTGCGCCACCGCGCCCGGCAGATAGTTGTATTTTTAAGAGGAACGTCCATACATTGGTACATACAAATGGCTGTACCAATTTACATTTGTACCAACAATGTAAGGGTTTCCTTTTTTCTACATCCTTGTTAGTACTTGTTATCATTTGTCTTTTTCATAACAGCCATCCTCACGTGTGGCATCTCATTATAGTTTGGATTTGCATTTTCCCGATGTTTTGTGATGTTGAACATTTTTTCATGTACCTATTGGCATTCATATCTTCCTTGGGAAAATGTCTGGTCCTTGGAATTTTTTATTTTTTGGTTGAGTTAAATGAATTCCTTATATTTTTTGGATATTAACCTCTTATTAATATTCAGTGTGCAGATATTTTCTCCCCTTCTTTTGGTTGCTTTTCCATTTTGTTGATTGTTTCCTTTGGGATATAAAAACTTTTTAGTTTGATATTGTCCCATTTGTTTATTTTTGCTTTTGGTGTCATATTCAAAATATCATTGCCAAGATCAATATCATATAGCTTTCCCCATAAGTTTTCTTCTAGTTTTGTAGTTTCAGGTCTTAGATTTAATTCCTTCCTTCATTTGGAGTTGATTTTTGTGCTTGGTATAAGATAAAGATGAAGCTTCTTTTCTCTCCTCCCCCCCCCCCCCCCCCTTCACTCTCTCTAACAGCACCATTTGTTGAAAAGACTCTTCTTTCCCCAGTGTTTGTAGTTATGGTGCTTGTAAACAAATAAGTGATTATATATGTCAGACTTGATTTGGGGCTTTCTGTTCCATCCCACTGGTCTAGGTGTCCATTTTTATGCCAATACCATGTTTTTATTATTAAAACTTTGTAATGCAGTTTGAAATCAATAAGTGAGTTACCTCTAGCTTTGTTATTCTCACTGGAGATTGCTTTTGCTGTATAGGATCTTTTGTGGTGCCATGTGAATTTTAGTATTGTTTTTTCTAAATACCATTGAAATTTTGATAAAGATTGCATTCGATCTTTGGATTGCTTTGATGAGTGTGGATATTTTGAAAATATTGATATTCCAATCCATAAATAAGAGACATCATCCTATTTACTTGTGTCTTCAGTTTCTTTTATTATTGTTTTATAGTTTTCACTGTACTGATCTTTCACCTCCTTGCTTAGATTTATCCCTCAGTATTTTACTTTATGTGATGCTATTGCAAATGGGATTGTTGTTTTAATTTTATTTTTCAGTTAGTTTGCTGTTATCATGTAGAAATGACACTGATCTTTGTATATATGTGACTTGTATATATGTTGATTTTTGATCCTGCAACTTTATTAAATTTGATTGGTTCTAAAAAAATTTTTTTAGTGGAACTTTTAGCATTTCCTATATATAAGATGTCATCTTTAAAAAGAGGTAGTCATACTTCTTTCTTATTTGGATGCCTTATATGTCTTTTTCTTGTCTAATTATCTGGCTTGGATTTCCAGTATTTATTGATTTGCAATGGCAAAACTGATTAGCTGGTCATATTCCTGATCTTTGAGAAAAAGTTTTTAACTTTCAGCATTGAGCATATTAGCTGTGGACTTGTGATATATGGCATTTATTCCTGTTCCAATCTTTGCTATTTTTTTTAACTAATTTTAGACAGTCATTTTCCTAGTTCTCTGAGATGGGAAGTTAGGTGGTTTAATTGATATCTTTTTCCTTTTTTAATGTAGATGTTTATCAATATGTATTTCCCTGTTAGAACTGGTTTTACTGAATCCCACAGATTTTGGTATGTTGTGTTTCTGTTTTTGTTTGTCTTGAGTTTTTTTGTTTTGTTTTGTTTTGTTTGGTGGTGGGGCGGGGAGGTGGTTACCAGGGATTGAACTCAGGGGAACTTGACCACTGAGCCACATCCCCAGCCCTATTTTGTATTTTATTTAGAGACAGGATCTCACTGAGTTGCTAAGTGCCTTGCCATTGCTGAGGGTGACTTTGAACTCGTGAGTCTCCCGAGAGGCTGATTTCATTCCATTATAGTTAGAAAAAACTTGATATGATTTCAATCTTAAATTTGTTAAGATTTGTTTTGTGGCCTAACATATGATCTCTCCTGGAGAACATTCTGTGTGTGCTTGAGACGAATGTGTAATTCTGCTACTTTTGGATGAAGTGTTGTGTATGTATCTGTTAGGTTAATTTGGTATAATGTGTAGTTGAAGCCTAGTTTCTCCTTACTGTTTTCATCTGTTCCTTGTTGAAAGTAGGGTATTGTTTTGTATCTCTTCCTTCAGATCTATTAATATTTGCTTTACATATTTAGGTCCTCCAATGTTGGGTGCTATATATATTTATAATTTTTTTGCTTTTAGTGAATTGACAAGTTTATCACTATATAGTGACCTTGTTTCTCATTTTGTAGTTTTTAACTTAAAAGTTTGAAGTTTGTCTGCTGTTAAGTATAGCTACCCCTGCTTTTTTGTTTGTTTTCATTTGCATGGAATATCGTTTTCCATCCTTTCAGTTTTAGTCTATGTATGTCCTTAAAACTGAAGTGGGTTGCTTATAGACAGCAACAAATAGTTAGTTCTTGTGTTATTTTTGTTTGTCATCATTCAGCCACTCTGTATTTTGGTTGGAGAATTTAATCCAGTTAAGTTATAGATAGGTAAGGACTCACTATTACAATTTTGCTATTTGTTGTCTGGATTTTATGTAGATCTTTTGTTCCTTTCTTCCTCTGTTCCTTTCTTCCTTTGTGATTTGATTATTTTACATGGTGGTAGTCTTCGATTCCTTTATATTTTGTGCTTCTATTATTGGTTTTTGCATTGTGGTTATTCTGAAACTTACATATAACATTTTATAGTTATAATAGTATATAAGCTGATAACAACTTCAGTTACTTAAATAACTCTAAACTTTTATTCTTCTTCCACCGTTTATGCTTTTGATGGCACACTTACATCTTTTTATATTGTATGTTCACTAGCAAACTATTATAGCTATATTTATACTACTTTTGTCATTTTACCCATATACTATAATTATGTGATTTACACACCACCAGTACAGCTTTAGAGTATATTGAATTTTTGTACATATTTTTACTTGTGAATCTTATTCTTTTATGTTTTCATGTTACTAATTAGCTTCCTTTTGTTTTAGCTCAAAGAATTCCTTTTATTGTTTCTTTTTAAAGTCAGGGTTAGTGTGAGAAACTCTCTTCAATTTTTGCTTCTCTGAGAAAAACATCCCCCCAACATTTCTTTCTTTATTATTATTATTTGTTCTTTTTAGATATACATGAGTAGAGTATATTTGGACATATTAGACATACATGTAGTATAACTTATTCTAATTAGGATCCTATTCTTCTGGTTGAACATGATGTGGCATTTCACTGGTTGAGTATTCATTTATGAGCATAGGAAAGTTATGTTTGATTCATTCTACTATCTTTCCCATTCCCATTCTCCCTCCCTTCCCTTTAGTTCCTTTAGTCTAATACAATGAATTTTCTATTCTTCCCTCCTCCCCACCTTATTGTGTGTTAGCTTACACATATCAGAGAAAACATTCAACTTTTGGTTTTGGGGGGGTTTGGCTTATTTCACTTAGCATGAGTCTCCAGTTCTATTCATTTACTGGCAAATGCCATAATTTTATTCTCTTTATGGCTGAGCAATATTCCATTGTGTGTGTGTGTGTGTGTGTGTGTGTGTGTGTGTGTGTATCACATTTTCTTTATCCATTCATCTGTTGAAGGGTACTAGGTTGGTTCTGTAGCTTGACTATTATGAATTGAGCTGATATAAACATTGAAGTGTCACTATAGTATGCTGATTTTAAGTGCTTTGTCCCCTGTGTTTCTTAAAGACAGCTTTGCCTGGTAAAGTTCCCTTGGTTGGCACTTTTTCCTCTGTTAGTACTTAGAATTTATCATCTCACTGTCTCCTGGCATGCAGAGTTCCTACTAAGAAACCCAGTGATATTCTCTTAGGAGTTACCTTGTATATATAGTAACCTCTTTTTCTTTCCCAGCTTTCAGGCTTCTCTTTGGTCTTTGATTATCAGTGGTCTTAGCGAAGTCTTCTTTGGGTTGTACCCATTTAGAGACTTTTGAACTTTGTGTACATAGATAATTATATCTTTCGCCAGATTTAGGAAGTTTTTAGGCATTATTTCTTTAAGTAAGCACCTGCCACTTTCTCTTTGTATTCCTATAATGCAAGTATTAGCTTTCTTTCTTTCTTTCTTTTTTTTTTTTTTTTGTACCGGGGATTGAACTCAGGGGCACTCCACCACTGGGCCACATCCCTAGCCCCTTTTTGTATTTTATTTAGAGACAGTGTCTCACTGAGTTGCTAAGTGCCTCGCCATTGCTGAGACTGGCTTTGAATTCCCGATCCTCCTGCCTCAGCCTCCCAAGTGCTGGTATTTCAGGCGTGCGCCTCCACACCCGGGTCTTTTTTCCTTTTTTTGAGTGGGTATTTTTTGAAGTCCTGTCTTTGAGTTCACAATATTTTCTTCTGCTGTTGATTTTCTCTATTGCTTTTTTCCCCATTTCATTTATTATAATTTTCAGTTCCAGAATTTCTCTTGGATTCTTTTTAATAATTTTTCTATGTTGAATTTTTTGTTTTGTTTGTATATTGATTTGCTGATTTTGTTGTCTATTTATGTTCTCCTGTAGCTTCCTTAACTTCTTTAAAGTAATTATTTTGAATTCCTCATCAGGCAGTTTGTAGATCTCCATTTCTTTGGGATTGGTTATTGGAAAATTATTGTGTTCTTTTGGTAGTGTCAAGTTTCTTTGTTTTCTTTGTTCCTTGTTCCTTTTTGTAGAAGTCTATACATTTGATGAAATAATCACCTCCTAGATTTTACAGACTGATTTCAGCAAGGAAAGATCTTTACCTACAGGTTGGTGCAAGGGTGCTCAATGATAAAATGATACTAAGAGGTCACAGGGGAGGGGGCCCAAGAATATGCAATAGAATAAGAAAAGTCTTGTCAACAAATGGCACAGGGAAAATTGAATATCCCATGCAAGAAATTAAATTGGACCCTTATCTTACCACACACAAAAATCAAATCAAAACTGATTAAATAGCCGGGCGCGGTGGCGCACGCCTGTAATCCCAGCACTCGGGAGGCTGAGGCAGGAGGATCGCGAGTTCAAAGCCAGCCTCAGCAATGGCGAGGCACTTAGCAACTCAGTGAGACCCTGCCTCTAAATAAAATACAAAAAAGGGCTGGGGATGTGGCCCAGTGACCTGAGTTCAATCCCTGGTACCACAAAAAAAAAAAAAAAAAAAACTGATTAAATATTTAAATAGAAGGATGGAAACCATTAAGTTCCTAGAAGAAAACAGAGGAAGAAAAGCTTCATAATACTGATCTTGGCAATGATTTCTTAGATATCATACCAAAAGCACAAGCAAAGCCAAAAATAGGCAAGTGAAACTACCAGAAACTAGACTACCTGAAACTATCTAAAACTCAATAGAGTATAAAGGCAATATAAAGAATGGAAGAATTTGGAAACCTGTTGAATGAGATCTTGTTTAGTTCCATGGTGTTTGGTGATTATGAATAAAGCTGCTATAAATTTTTGCATGTAGGTTCTTTTATGGACATAAGTTTTCAAATCAGTTCAGTAAACACTTAGGTGCGTAGTGTGCTGGATTGTGTAGTAAAACTATATTTGTAAGAAATTGCCAAACTCGCTTCCAAAGTCACTATACCATTTTGCATTTCTACTAGCAGTGAAAGAGAGTTTCTGTTGTTCTACATGCTTGTTAGTATTTGATATTTTCAGATTTTTGGATTTTAGTTATTCTGATAAATACACAGATATATCATTGTTACAATTTTTAGTTCCGTAATAACATGATGTGAAGCATCTTTTCATATGCTTATTTTCCATTTGTATATCTTCTTTCATAAACTGTTCATTTAAATCTTTTGCCCATTTTTTTAATTGTTTAGAGTGCTTTGTATATTTTTGGTACATTTTCTTATTAGATATATGGTTTGTAAATATCTCCTCCTAGTCTATGCCATGTCTTTTTATTTTTTTAACTTTATTTTTTTGAGAGCAAAAATACTTCAATTTAGTAAAGTTCAACTATCAACTTTTTAATGTATTGTGCTTTTGTGTTGTATTTATAAACATCAATTTTATGTTACATAATTTTGCATTTTATGCTTAAATGTCAGTGATTCATTTTTAGGGTTTTTTTTGTGTGTGTGGAAAAAATGTCTGTTTTGTTTCACTTAATTTACTATGGACATCCTAAAGTTGTTCTAGCATCATTTATTGAAAAATTATTCTTTCTCCACTGAATTGCCTTTTACTTCTTTGTCAAAGATCATTTGAATATATTTATGTGTGTCTGTTTCTCAGCTCTCTGTTCTGCTTCATTGATCTGTCTGTTCCTTTGCTACACCATGCTGTCTAGATTCTTATAGCTTTGAATTATGCCCTGAAACAAGTAATGTGAGCCTTCAAACTTTGCCTTCTTCCACACTGTATTGTCTAATTTGAGTCTTTTGTGTTTCCATTTAAGGTTAGAATTACTTTGTAACAACTATAAAATAGCTAGCTAGGATTTAAGTTAAGACTGTGTTGAATCTATAAATCAATTTGGGAGTGACATCTTAATATTGTATGTTTCAGTCAGTGAGCATGTAATACACTTTGATCATTTTTGAGTCTTTCGTTAATGTTTTGTAATTATGTGCATGTAGATAATATATATTTAATTTTTGAAAGTTCCAGGGCATTTTTTACTTAAAATATTTCTTATGCTCAATTTTATTCTTTTTCTCCTTTTTTGTTTAAAGGGTATCTATAGTTCTTAGATGCTCTGTCCTAGTTTTCAGTTTTTTTTTCTCTTTGCATTTTATTTCTTAATTTTTAAAAATTTTTATTTTTTTAATTGTTGATGGTATTTTATTTATTTATATGCAGTGCTGAGAATCAAGCCCAGTGCCTCACACATGCGAGGCAGGTGCTGTACCACTGAGCCACAACCCTAGCCCTGTTTTGCATATTAGTTTAAGCAGTTTTTTATTGAACTGTCCTCAAGCTCAGTGATTCTTTTTCTTGGCTGTGTTCCATATACTGATGAACCCATCAATGGCATTCTTCATTTCTCATGCAGTATTTTTTAAATATTTATTTTTTAGTTGTAGTTGGACACAATACCTTTTATTTTAAATTTATTTTTATGTGGTGCTGAGGATTGAACCCAGGGCTGCTCACATGCTAGGTGAGCACTCTCCCGCCGAGCCACAACCCTAGTATTTTTTGTTCCTAGAATTTCCTTTTGATTCTCAGACTCTGCCTCTCTACTTGCATTGCCCATTTGTTATTGCATGTTGCTTACTTTCCCATTAGTTACCTAAACCATTTGTCATACTTATTTTATATTTTCTATCTCAGAGTTTCAACATCTGTCTTATATCTGTGTTTGGTTCTGATCCTTCATACTAATTTTTTTCTTGCCTTTTGTTGTGTCTTGTAAAATTTTTGGTGTTGTTGAAAGTGGAAGAATTTGTTATATTGGCCTTAGCAACTGAGGTAAAGAGGCCTTTTGTGTGACTGTTCATATTAATTTGGCTAGGGAGTTGGGTTGTATTCAATATTTACTTTTAGCTATAGGTACCAAAGGTTTCAGATTCCTCTTTTGTTTTGATTTTTGTCTAAGTTTGTTGATTTTTTTTTTTAATTTTTAAAAATTTGTTCTAATTAGTTATACATGACAATAGAATGTATCTTGACACATTGTACACAAATGAAACATAACCTCTCGTTTCTTTGGCTGTACACACCAATCATGTCCATCTCATTCCACCATCCTTCCGATCCCTTTCCCCTCTCCTCCCCTCCCTTCCCTCTGTGCAATCTAAAGTTCCTCCATTCTTCCCTACCCGCCCCCACCCCATCCCTCCACACACACACCCCCACCCCCTGTATGGATCAGCATCTGCTTATCAGAGAAAACATTCACCCTTTGGTTTTTTGGGTTTTGCTTTATTTCACTGAGCACAATACTCCCCAGCTCTATTAATTCACCTGCAAATGCCATAATTTCATTCTTTTTCAAGGCCAACTAATATTTTATTGTGTATGTATACCACATTTAAGTTTGTTGAAAATTTTTTTAAGTTTTAAATTGACCCATAAGAATTGTACATATTTATGGAGTACTACATGATGTTTCAATACTTTAAATTGTGTCACATTCAAATCAGGGTGAACATTTCTATCTCTTCAAACCTTTATTATTTCTTTGTGTGGTAAAAACATTCAAAATCACTTCTTCTGGCTTTCTTGTATATATGACACATTATCATTACCTATAATCACTCTACTTAATGAATATCAGAACTTTCTCCTATCTTACTGTAACCTGGTTCTTGTTGTATGTAGGGTCCTCATTTTCGTCTTATAGTGTCTCCTTTTGGTTTGGGGCTTCTCTGAGAATTCCACAGTGAGTATCTGCATCTTCTTTTACTATGATTATCATGGAGCCCTGTTAGTAAGGAGAGGAGAAATGTAACCTGTAGACTTAACACTTAAATCTCAGTTCAATCCCCACTACCATAGATAAATAAGTTTTTGTTTTCCTTAGTGATTTAGTCTATTGCTTTCATAAGTAGTAGTTTGCAAAAATGAAAAAAGACAAAAATGAAGAAGACAGTTGGACACCTGAATGAATTATAATGTGAACATCTGCTAAACTGCTCCCCAGTTCAAGAAATGGAACAGTGCAATCACCTTAGAAGTTTCTTATGTGTGCCTCTTTATTTAATCATAGCAATTCAGTTTCTGCAAAAAAAATCACTATTTTGACTTTATAATTATTTTCTGCTTACTTTTCTGTATAATTTTACAACTTATGCATCCCAAGAGATTTTGTTTTATACTTTGTGATTATTAATAAGGTTGTGTGTCTTTTCATATAATTATTTTACATGTGGATATATTGTTTTATAAAATGCTTGTTTATATTCTTTCCCCATTTATCTATTTGGTTACCTTTTTAAAACTTACAGGAGGTGTAGAAGCTGTTTTTTATATCCTCCAATTCTTTATATATATTCTAGGTGCCAGCCCTTTATTGATTATTTGTAACTTCTCTCACTCTTTCCTTGTCTGTTTCTCTCTCTCTCTCTCTCTCTCTCTCTCTCTATGTTTTTAAACTGTTGTAGATGGACACATGCCATTTATTTGTTTGTTTGTTTGTTTTTATTTATTTATTTATTTATTTATTTAATGTGCTTAGGATCGAACACAGTGCCTCATACATGTTAGGCAAGCGCTCTGCCACTGAGCTACAGCCCCAGCCCTGTTTTGGTCTCTTAAAAGTATCCTTAGATTAACAAAATTTATTTACGTAGTCATATTTATCAGCCTTTCCATTTCATCTTGCTATTATTGGCTCTTTGCAGTTTTAATTTCTATATAAACTTCAGAGTGGGTTGGTCAGAGCCTGCTCCCCGAGAAGAAAAGAAAAGAAAAGAAAAAAAAAAAAAGAAAAATCCTATTCCAACTTTTTAAAAGTACTGTTTTATTATCACAGTAACAAATGTAGAATTAAGTAATGCACAACATAAAACCAGCCCACTGAGCAACTCCTGTTCCACACTTTACAGTTAACAGCTGAAGATATTTCCCTAAGGGGATTCACAGTCCTGACTCATACCTGTTATCTTTTCACAACAAAGTAGATTGGCATATAAAGTAAAATATGTTATCTTATAGCCAACTTGTCCATTTTATATGTACAAGATGACTAGGCTAAAAACTGTTAAATATCAGTATTCCCTTCAAGAACAAAAAGTATGTTTTCTGAGAGGGACTTCACATAAATGGCATGTGTTTAACCTGTACAAAATTAAGCTTTTTAAACTTACAGAATACAAGCAACTCAACCTAAATGTCTGAATGTATTCTTTTCTGCAGAATTCTACTGTGGAAAGATAAATTACATTAAAAAAAAAAAAAGAAAGAAAGAAAAAAATCTTAGGGAATAAGACTAAATAGTATCTGTTATAGAAATACCTGTTATTTACCAATTCCCACCCTTCCCTACCCCTTCAAAATCGTAAGTAACTCCCTTTTGTGACAGATAACGTAAAAATCCAATATCTGTAGCATATCTCTTGGTCCACTCACTGGCTATTCTGTCATATTCTGAGTAAGAGTACAGTCTGTAAGAAAGGAACAGATGGAACGGAGGACTTTAGAAATGATTAGTGCTAGACTCCAATTTTATCTTAATATGTACAGGTAAGTAACTTCTTGACCACATTAAATATTAGACTGACAGGTTCTTGTCTTAAATGTAGCTTTTGGAGACTTGAAGGGATATTCTGGTATAAAGTGACATCAGGCAGGAGTACAGCACCCTAACATAAGGATCCTGGGGCCCTAGAATGGTGTTCTCCTTCATAGATGTTACTGCCTTTGGGACAGCACAACTCTTAGGCATGATATCTGAAGTGGTCTCTGCCAGTTCCTCTGATCCCTCTTGGTGCTGTTGGAAAGGAATTTGTTTTTCTCATGTTGAATTGACTCTCTTTCTTGGAGATATTTGTTTCTGACTTGGTTTGCTGGTAGGAAGACGAAGATGAGGAGCTGGTGCTGGTCCTCAAGTTGTTCCATCATGGCAGTCTGATTCCCTTCCCACCCTGGAAACACTTCTCTCTTTCTGTCTGACTCCTCCATGGCTGTGGTTGGGGGAGTAAATTGGGCCTAAGTAAGATTTTGATTGGCAATGAATTTCATCCATAAATGAAAATCATTTTATATTCTTTCATTGCTTGGAAGATTTTGGGTAAAATTGGAGTTGTAGAACCTACCAGTAAAGCAGTTTGAGTCTCAATCTTTCTTTAAGGGAAAGTTTTTATTTCATTTATTTAATAGATAATGAAGCAATTAAACTATTCTTACTTTACCCGTCAGTATATTTTTTAGTTATTTATATATTCTGTCTAATTTTTAAAACAATGTTCATCATGATGCTCTTTATAATAGCCTATGAACATTTTTACTGTCCACAGAATCTGTAGTAATTCCCTGTTTTTCTGTTCTGGATTTGGTGGTTATCAGTCTTTTCAATGTATCAGCTTTTTGCTTTTGTTATGATCTTTTCTGTTTCTTTATTATTTCACTAACTCTTATTTTATTATTTCCTTTCTTCTGTTTCTTTAGGTTTCTTCTGCCAGCCCCTGCTTTGCCCCCAGTTTCTTCAGATGAATGTTTACCTTACTACCTTTGGGGCCCCTTTTTCCTAATAGAAATATTTAAGGCCATGAATTTTCCTTAAAATGCTTTAGATGTGCCGGGCACGGTGGCACACGCCTGTAATCCCAGCACTTGGGAGGCTGAAACAGGAGGATTGTGAGTTCAAAACCAGCCTCAGCAATGGCAAAGCACTTAGTGACTCAGTGAAACCCTGTCTCTAATAAAATACAAAAAAGGGCTGGGGGTGTGGCCCAGTGGTCTAGTGCCCCTGAGTTCAATCCCCGGTATCCAAAAAAAAAAAAAAAAAAAAAAAAAAAGTTTTAGATGTATTCTGCACAAACTTTGATATGTACCATTTTCTTTATAAAGTTTTTTTTCTACTATTATTTCCCATTTGATCTATTTGTTGTTTATAAGCATGATATTTTTTTCTGGGTCCTAGGGACTTAACCCAGGGGTGCTTCACAATTGAGCCATATCCACAGCCTTTTTGTTTTTGAGACAGGATCTTGCTAAATTGCTTAGGGCTTTTCTAAGTTGCTGAGGCAGGCCTTGAACTTGTGATCCTCCTGCCTCAGCCTCCTGAGTTGCTGGGGTGACAGGCATGAACTACCACACCTGGCATAAGCATAATTTTTTAAATGTTCAAAGTCACAATGAATTTTCAGTTATCTTTTTGTGATTGATTTACTACTTAATTACTTTGCAGAGCATACCATTAGGTTTTATATTTCTAACATTTGCTAATTTCTATTTTATGGTTAGTTTCTGATAATGAGCTCTGTATTTTTAATTTTTATTTTATTTTTTGGTACTAGGCATTGAACCCAGGGACACTTAACCACTAAGCCACATCCTCAGCCCCTTTTATTTTTTATTTTGAGACAGGGTCTCACTAAGTTGTTAGGGCCTTGCTAAGTTGCTGAGGCTGGCTTTGAACTTGTGATTTTCCTGCCTCAGCCTCCCAAGCTGCTGGGATTATAGGTGTATGTCACTGAGCATAGCAATTTAGATTCTATGTTTTGTATTTGCCTATTAAGTCAAGTTTGTGATTATGTCATTCAGATATTCTACACTAAACTTTATATCATTTTATGTCTACTATCATTTCTAGTATCTTAAATTTTTCCATTCTGATTGTGAATTAACTTTCCTTGTAAAGCTTTCAGTTTTTCCTTATATAATTGAAGGGTATGTCCTTAGGAACGTATAAACTTAGAAATTTTACATTACATTTTGTCTGATATTTAAGTAGCTATGCCAGATTTTTGTTGTTGTTGTTTTTGGTATTCATGTTCATGAAAAATTTTTACTATTCTTTTACTATTAACCTTTCAGCATCTTTATGTTTTAGCTGTCTTTCATAAACATGATTAAATCTTTTAAATCTATCTTTATATTGCAACTGGATCATTTGGTCAATTTACACCTTTTAGTTTAAAGCTAGCATGTTATATGTGCTTCTTCTACGTATGATCATTTTTTTTTCTCATTTCCTGCCTCCTTTTGTATTGATAGGGATTTCTTTAAACTTTTTATTATTCTTTTAGTGTTTATCTTGGAGATCACAAGGACCTTAGAACAGGATCTCCATTTAGAAACTCCTTCTCAACTTATGTACCATTGTTGTTCTATATTTTAACAGTATATGTGTGTAAATATATGTCTGTACACTTAATAAGACACTGCAGTTGTTTGCGTAGTCAGGTCTTGTGTAGATTGGCCTACACATCTGCCCATTTTTCCTTTTCATTTCCCTTTGTTCCTTTTATCAACTTTTTTTTTCGGTCAGAAGAATAATCCTCAGAATTTCAGAATTTTACCCCAATTTTACCTTTATTGGGGGGGGGCACTATTATATATTTTTAGATTTAGACAATTAAGGTACAATAAGAGGTCAGTTTGATGAGTTTAGACACTTATATATGCCTATGAAACCACAACTTTAAAAAATCTCTGAAAGATAAATAAGAAAAAAAAAAAAGAACATTTTCTTCCCTCTAGATTATTCCCTTTCTCATTCAGTTTCCTTTCTCCCCATCACTTGGCACTTATTTCTATAGATTAATTTTGCCTGTGTGTGCATATTATATACAGACAGTCCTCACTTTGCATGATTTCTATACACATAAATTTGATAATTAGGGCTTAATTAAATAATACAATTCAGATTTCGGTTACTGTAGTATATTAACTGTGAGTAACTTGTTTGATTTTCTCTGCTGGTAAAGAGCAAACTCTAGTGTTTCAAAGCAAGGCTCATTTTCAGTGTTTCTATTCTTTTTTTTTTTTTAATTTATTTATTTGCTTTAGTTGTACACAATGTGTTTATTTTTACATGGTGCTGAGGATTGAACCTGGGCCGTGCACTTGCTAGGCGAGCGCTCTACCGCTGAGCCACAACCCCAGCCCCTCAGTGTTTCTATTCTGTTCCAGTGAGCCTTGCTCTCTAAGTAGTTGTGTTGTTTTAGTAACAGATAAGCTGATACTTAAAAGCTGGAGTGTTTTTCAGAATACCTCCCAGAGATAGTTTTTAAAAAAAATCTTGTTTGCACATGTGCATCTAATATCCTTAGATTCAAGATATTAGAATTTCCGATACAGTTGAACAAATAAATGATAGATCTATAAGAAAAAAAGTTAGTCTCTATGTCCAGTGACTCTGTGACTGGTTCAGTTCGACTTTGGGTATTTGAAGCTAAACAGATATCAAATTCAAAATCTATTCTACACCAGGCATGGTGGTGCATGCTTGTAATCCTAGCAACTTAGGAGGCTGAGGCAGGAGGATTGTAAGTTCAAGTCCATCCTCAACAACTTAGTGAGACCCTGTATCAAAATAAAAATAAAAGGGCTAGGGATGTAGGGATGGATGTAAATCCGTTGGGTTCAACCCACAGTGTATGTGTATAAAATCTATTCTAGAACTCTAGGGAGACAGAAGAACATAATCTGATTTCTGACCACATACCTGACAGGCTACTTTCCAAATTAAATTACTTTACAAGTCTATTATTTGGGTCTGATTATGTCATGTTTTTTAAAGAACCATGCCATTCTGTGTATTGAAGTTTATAATAGGTGAAGGTGTCTCATCTTAAATTCAAAATCTTAGCATTATTCTCAGGTAACAAACCATCAATTTCAGTTTCTGCCAGTAAACTGTTGGTTGTAATATCTGAATGATGACTGAAAACTACAAAAAGCCATCACCACACCTTAGCTTGGTTTATCAGTGTTACGTATAGAATTCTCTATTTCACTAATTTGAATTTCTCAGGAGATTCCACTTATAGAAATGACTTTCTGTAAAAGCATCAATTTGAGTGGCTCTGAATGAAGTTCCCTTAGAGCTGGGTGAAAATGTATACATCTGAGACTAATGGATAAAATAAATTACGAACTAAATAGCAAATCACTCCGTGTGTAAGATCGTACAGAGAAATCAGAGGAGTTCCATGCTACAGAGATTGTAAAGTTCTGTGAGATGTAAGACATAATTGTATAAGGAATAAGGAGATGCTAGTCCTTTGATGGTTTTTCTCTAATACCTATAAAATATTACATTGACTTTTACCATGTCCAGTGGTATACCTTACTAATTGGTTTATTAAAGTTAGGTTTTCAATTTTTGAAAGAGATTTACTTAAGAGAGAAATCACCTTAAAACTAGGCCAAGGATCATAGTTGCTGTCAACAAAGGAATAAAATGAACATCTATGGCAGAATTCTGATTTTCTTGTTTGTCTGCTTTTATTGCCAAAACCACATAAAACCTTAGCATCTTATTTATTTTAAGCATTAGTACAATAATACTAACTGTAATCATGTTGTTTTTCAAAAAATTTCTAGAACTTTTTCATGTTGAAAATTGAAACTCGCCGGGCGCGGTGGCGCATGCCTGTAATCCCAGCACTTTGGGAGGCTGAGGCAGGAAGATTGCGAGTTCAAAGCCAGCCTCAGCAATGGCGAGGCACTTAGCAACTCACTGAGACCCTGTCTCTAATAAAAATACAAAAAAGGGCTGGGGATGTGGCCCAGTGGTCGAGTGCCCCTGAGTTCAATCCCCGGTACCAAAAAAAAAAAAAAAAAAAAAAAAAAAAAAGAAAGAAAGAAAGAAAGAAAGAAGAAGGAAAATTGAAACTCTATATCCATTAACCAATTCCCCATTTCCACCTTCCCCCAGTCCCTGGAATCTACCATTCTACTTTCTATTCTTAAGAGTTTGACTATTTTAGGTACCTCATATAAGTAGAATCATGCAGTATTTCCATTTCTGTGACTGGTTTATTTTATCTAGCATAATAACTTCATAGTTCGTCCATATTATATAGCATGACACAGAATTTCCTTCCTTGTAATGGCTGAATAATACTCTGTCGTGTGTACCACATTTTCTTTATGCATTCACCCATTGTTGGCTTGTTTCCACCTCTTGGCTATTTTGTATAGCGCTGCAGTGAACAAGGGTGTGCACATCTCTGAGATCTTTTCAGTTCTTTTGGAAGAACCTGGTTTTGAATATCGGCTACTTAGACTGCACATAGGAATTGTTTTTTTACGTACTAGGGATTGAAACCAGGGGCGCTAAACACTGAGCCACATCCTATGCACCCCCCCCCCCTCCTTTTTTTTATTTTGAGACAGGATGTTTCTGAATTGCTTAAGGCCTTGTTAAGTTGCTAAGGCTGGCTTTGAACTTGTGATTCCCTGTCTTGCCTCCTGTGCCACTGGGATTATAGGCAGGAGTTGGTTTTTAAGCCCTAAATGGGCACGTGAAAAAACTGCACCTTGGGTAACTTACACCAGAGTCCCTTTAGGCTTTGGTAAAAGCCATTTCTAAATATATTCTGAAAATTTTTTAAAAATCTGTTTTATGACATTACAAGATTCTGCAATAGAAACTTGCAGCATAATTTTTTAAGGTTTGTATTTCTTCAATGCCTATTTTACAATTTGGTTTACTTATTAGTGATTTATTGATCTAATTTGATAATTTATGATTATGCATGTAGTTTTCCATTTTCTTTTTTTCTTATTAGGTGGTTCCCAGTGTTCAGCAGGGATCTTATTGTTATTTGGGGGAATATTTGGTTGTATTATAGTGTAACATCTTAAGATGGCCATAAGGTATACTGGAATGTTTTACCTGTGTATGGGGGATGGAGAGACCCTGACACCATAAAACCACCATCACCTTTTGCCTCACATGTACCTCCTTTGTCAGTTTTCCACCTTTTATTCCTATAGGTGAAGCAGTACCAGGTGAAGTAAGGAGGCTTTCCTTAGCAACTTAGACTGCAAAGTGGAATCAGATGAGGAACTTAAAAAAAAAAAAATAGTGATGCCTGATTCCCACTCCCAAAGATTTGTATTTAATTGGTTCATTTGTGTGGCCTGGGTTAGTTTGTTTTACTACTTTAAAATAATTTCATAATTTATAGAAAGTTACAAAAATACAGAGACGTCCAGGAGCTGGGCATGTAGCTCTCAGAGAGGGAAAAAAACGGATTAGAGGAAATAACTCATATTAAAGCATAGGTAAAAAGAAGCAAAAATCCAAATGGTTATGAGATGGAAAGATTTCCCAGGTCTTTAATTGTCTTTTCAGCTTTGTCTGGTTCTTTAACTTGTCCATTGAGTTGTGTTATTTTTAAAGTAGTAATGATACTAGTTTAATTTCATGAAGCTCTCTGGTTATTTTTCAGATCTGTTTTTTTTTTTTTCTTCTTTATATTCGATTTTATGTCTTTGTATTTAAGCACGTCTGCTTTTAAGTTTCTATTGGGTAGTGAATTACTCTGTAATTCTTGGGGATCTAATTTAGTTTGGGTTTTTGGACTCGCTAAGGTTGTATTTTTTTAAAAATAATATTTTTTATTGGTGCATCATAATTACACTTATTAATGGGATTCACTTTTACATCCTTATGCATGCACACAATATAATATGGTTACTTTCATTCACTAATAGGTTTATTGTTTCTCAATGTGTTTGGTAGTTTTGAATTTCGGAATCATTTTCAGTAGGCCTTTTTTCTGGGCTTTAAGTCTGTGCATGTCTCAGAGAGGTTTTGCCAAGTGTCTCAAGTTATGTGACCAACCTAGAAACAAATTTTATTTTGAGATCTTATCTTGGGTTTTAGAAGAATGGGGTTCTAGCTAGAATAGGTTATATTCCATACTTGTACAATTGTATCAAAATTAATTCTACTATCATGTATAACTAAAAAGAACCAATAATAATTAACAAAACAAAAAAAAAAAAGGAATCCCTTGTTATTATTTCCCAGTGCCTAGCAACAATTGGCAAGGTCTCAAGTCTGACCTTCCCACTAAAGGTTTAATCCTCAGTGGCTTTATGTGAGATATCTTAGTTTATTCTTTGTGTTGCAGACATCTCTGTGCCCTCAAGTTCTGTTTCTGAATTAAAACACCTGACTGTAGGCTGCTGAGACAGACAAACCCTGGCCATAATTAGTGCAAGTCTTATTGTATTAGTTACAAATTCTTTGAAGTTTTGCTATACATTTAAAGGATACTTCTTATATTCAATATCTCTGGGTATTTTGCGGTGAAAGGACTTTAAGGTTATCTAGTCTTCTATATTTCCAAAAGTTGAAGTCTTTTATTTATATGTTGGCTATGAACTGCAGGAGGGCAGGGCCAGTGCCTACTTTTAGTTCACCAAAGATTACTCAGCACCTATTGCTTGGTCCATACCAACTGCTTAATAAGTCCTTGAGGAATGAATGAAATGGTGTTTTATTAGAGATTTAGTTATAAAACTGAGAACCTGGAATGAAACTGTTTGGTAATAGAGGAGCAGTTAAGTAAATGGTCATCTTTGCTTAAAAGTAATTGACTATTACTCACATAATATTCTTCAGTCAGAAAATAGTGATTTGGAGGGCTTCATTATAAAACTTAAAAATATTAAAGAGTTAGTATAGGTAAAAATATGAGAGTTCAATTTTGAATTAATAATATGGTAACTTTGGGGCTATGGCTCAGTGGTAGGTAGTGTGCTCAATCACATGTGTGAGGCCCTGGGTTTGATCCTCAGCACCACATAAGTAAAATAAAGGTATTGTGTCCACCTACAACTAAAAAAATATTTTAAAAAATATGGTAACTTTAAAATGTACCAAAAATATTAGTGAATATCATCAAAATCATAGTAGCTTATGTTTGAGTGGTAGATTGATGATCCCCTTTTTACCCTTTATTTTCCATAATTCTTATAGTGTGATTTTATTTTATTTTTTTAAAATATATTAGCAGGGCACAGTGGCACATGCCTGTAATCCCAGTGGCTCAGGAGGCTGAGGCAGAAGGATCATGAGTTCAAAGCCAACCTCAGCAACTTAGTGAGGCCCTAAGCAACTCCGTGAAACCCTGTCTCAAAATAAAAAAGTAAAAAGGGCTGAGGATGCAGCTCGGTGGTTAAACACCCCTGGGTTCAATCCCCGATACCAAAAAAAAAAAAAAAAAAAAAAAAAAGGCATTCTTAAATTTTTTAGATTTAATACACTAAAAGTTGACAACACATAAAAATTTCAGAATTAGTTTTATTATTAAAATATTTGCAGACTTTTATATGAAAACACAGAAAAAGATCTTTCTGATACTCAGCGACATCTTGCTAAGAAAAAATATGAACTACAGCTTACTCAGGAGAAAATTATGTGCTTGGATGAAAAAATTGGTGAGTTTTTCTTCCCTATTACTTGTGTTTTTTCTTAAGTCTCATAGAAAAATGTATTCTCTCTAGTTATAAAATAGATAAAATTGGAAATGGGTCCTTAATCTAAGTTAATGAATCAAAAGTAATGAAAAATGCATTTTTATTTGATAGTAAGATTATTTTTACTTAGATTTAGGACCATATTTAATTATGACTTAAAATTGTCAGTGAAGAAATAGCTAGACAAAGTAGGTACATTTTTAAAATTTATGATGATAAATTTTAAATTTACAATTTTTGTATAATGCAGCTTGCTCATAGCTGTTGTGATGAAACATTGTATACATGTATGTATATAAATATATACATATCTATAGATATAAAACTTTTGGTGGAAATTATACATATGTTTGGCTATGTCTAGGCTATCACTTGGGTTTATAATGAAAATAACATTTATAAAATCTATATGTGTTTCTCACCAGTGATCTGTACAAAACTATGGTCATAACATAATCTTCTTATAAATATATAGCAGAATTTTTTCAGGGCTATAAAAGAGCCTATCTTTAAGCAGAGGACAAATTTTAATATTTGCTATTGTATAGTTGAATAAATGGCATGAACAATTAGGTAGAATTGCTATTAATTGGAACAAGAAAAAATTAAAAAGAAATATAAAAGGTAATGTTGAAGAACTCATTTTTTTTTATGTCTTGAGTCCAAGTAAAGATGTAAAGTAAGACGTTGGATATATGAGTTTGTATCTCAGAAGACAAATCTAAGCTAACAATATATATTTGGGACACATCAACCTATAAATTATATTTTAAAACCATAAGATCAAGTAGGGAGAATATAGAGAAGAGATAATTATCCAGGACTGAATAAAAAGAAGCCAAAGAAGTAGGAAGAAAACCCAGAAGTGTTATTTTGGAAGGAAAGAGAGCCAAGGATTTTTAAAAGGGAGGGTATGAAAACTTGTCAGGTACTTTTAAGTAACAAAACAAGATGAAGATAAAACAATGTGTTGGTAGAATTTGGCATATTGGAGTTTTAAGGTTTAAATAGTGTTGGATGTGGGTTTAGAAATGGGAAGTGAAGTACAGGTGGAAAAGAATAGAAAAGTCTCTCAAAAAGTTTGACTATTGAAAGATAGCAGAAAAATAAGGTGGTAGATTGCATGGATGTGAAGTTGAGGATTTTTTTTAAGTTATCAGATATAAGAGCTTTTTAAGAAATTGATTGATTGATTGGTGGTGGTAATGAACTCAGATATTGATTGGCCGTAGTAATGAATACCCAAATCATGTGAGTTGCCTTAAAGGAAGCACTGCCTGCAAAAAGAGACATGATGCATTCTCAAGTACTATGTGACATATGACAGTACCTCCCTTGGCACTGAATCCAAGTGATCCTTGGCAGGGTTTAACTTGACAGGCAGTATCTAGAGGTCTGGTCTATCAGAGATCTTCTTGTAGAGGTCTAGACCTGTAGTTTTCAAACTTGGTTTTCTATCCTAATCACCAAGAAGACAAAGATCACTAGAACCAGACTCCTTGAAGTAGCAAGGACCAGAGCTTTTGTATCTTAACCAATTTCCCTAGGCAATTCTGAAACCCTGGGACCTCCTTTGTCATGCATTAGAATCACTGTGGGGCATAGGGAGAATTGTGCTTGTTAAAACATAAATTGCTGTGTCCACTCCCAGGATTTCTGATTCAGTAGGTCTTGGGCAGGGGGTGACGGTAGAATTTTCATTTCACAGATGATGCTGATGGTACTGGTTGAGAAATCACAGTTTCAAAGCCATTGTTCTATAGCAATCCTTTAGCCAGTCAACATTGCCATTGCCTCGCCAGTTCTCACAAATAGAATCGTACTTTCTTGGATGATATGTTCCCTGGAATATTAGAAAAATCAGAAAAAAATAAGAATATTGCAAGACATTTGACTCTTAATGATGACTTAGTTGAATGGTTTATTACTATTTATTACTTACCAATTTTATATGCTAGTCATTCTAGTCTGTGGAGGGAAAGGAGGTAAAATTAAGCATGGCAGAAACCACAGGTTGTTTTAATATTCCACCTATTGCATTCATCCACCCTCTCTTTCCCACCACACATGTAAATCTACTTTGAGAAATTATTTTATGGAGCTTTCCTTTGCTATTCCAAATCAAAGGTATCGTGCTTTTATGTTTATGAGCCATTTATAATTTCTTGATAGATTGATTGTACTTTATGATAACTAATAAAAATAAACATTTGGAATATTGTACTCTTATTTTTAGTCATGGAATATAATAGAGCAACTTTGAAAAGTATTTCAATCTGCTTGAACTGGAAAAAAGATATGTCTTGATTAAACCAACACCTTTATGATTACATATTTAGATAATTTTACAAGGCAGAGTATTGCACAGCGAGAAGAAATCAGCATTCTTGGTGCAACCCTCAATGATCTGGCTAAAGAAAAGGAATGTCTGCAAGCATGTTTGGATAAAAAATCTGAGAATATTGCATCCCTTGGAGAGAGTTTGGCCATGAAAGTATGTTTTGAGAACTGGGGTAGACAAGGAATGTTTAAATGAAATATTTAAATATTAAAACTGTGGTTTGCTTGAATCTGAATAAAGTAATAGGATTTTCCTAGTTTTTTCTAGAGAGCTGAAATTTAAAATCTGACTTTGAAGTATTTTAAGATAGTCTTAGTAAACATATGAGCAAATTTACTAGGTAACATTTTAAATTGATTTTTCTATTATGAATTAGTGACTATTGTTCACTGACAATAACTGACTCAAATATCAAAATAAAGTAGCGGGACTGATTTCTTCTGAAAACCATTTTCAGGTAGTCTGGGAGGCAGAATGTTTACTCCATTAAACTGCCCTTGTGATATGAACTAGGAGTACCTTTTTATATCATCCTCAGCCTTTGAGAAAAGATCATATGGTGCTGGTGCATAAAGCTGGATGATAATTCAACCCATACGTTTTTTTTTTTAATTTTAATTTGTTGTATATGACAGCAGAATGCATTACAATTCATATTACACATATAGAGCACAGTTTTTCGTATCTCTGGTTGTACACAAAGTAGAGTCACACCGTTCGTGTCTTCATACATGTACTTAGGGTAATGATGCCCACTCATTCCACCTTGTTTCCTTATCCTATGTTCCCTCCCTACCCATCCCTCTCCTTTGCCCTATCTAGAGTTCATCTAATCCTCCCATGCCCCCACCCCTACTCCCTGCAACCACATTATGAATCAGCATCCTTAAATCAGAAAACATTCCGCGTTTCATTTTTTTGGGATTAGCTAACTTCAGTTAGCATTATATTCTCCAACTCCATCCATTTACCTGCAAATGCCATGATTTTATTCTCTCTTTTTTTTTTAATATTTATTTTTATTTACTTTAGCTGTACACAATGCAATGCATTTATGTTTACGTGGTGCTGAGGATCGAACCCGGGCCGTGCACGTGGGAGGCGAGCGCTCTGCCGCTGAGCCACAACCCCAGACCGATTTTATTCTCTTTTAATGCTGAATATCACATGTGTTTTGCTCTTGTTGTTAGGCAAAAAAGGTCATGCATGTAGACAGCTATTGTACTCTATTTCAGCTCATAAATTGGGAAGCCAGTTCCTAATCTGTTTTCCATGAATGTCTTAAGCAAAGACAGCATCATTAGAATAAGATCTTTCCACATTCTGAGGAAATGGATTCATGAATTCATCCATCCCTCTACCCATTCTTTGAACATTTGTTGACATGTATCTGATATTATGTTATAACTGAGGGTGAGTGAGCCTATAGCATAGCCTAATACACAGAGAGATAAATATGTTATTATGGTTGAATTTGTTAAATGCCATAATGACACAAGAAAAATGTATTATTGGAGTTTAACAGAAACACATCTGAGTCAGCCTGGGAATTGGGTTAGGGGAGGAGGAAGATCTAGGAAGTCTTCCAGGAAGTAACAGTGCCTGGGCTTCCCTGAAAAATAACTAGAAATTAGCCAGAAAAATATTTAGGTGAATAGGACAGTGATACAGACAGGTAAAGCAGCTTACTTCAGAGCTCAGTGACTTTCAAGAGAGAATGACATGAGACTTCCTGATAGTTTAGTACGGTCAGAGATAGGTTGCAAAAAGATAGGTATGGAAGGGCAAAAGATGCGATGGAATAGAAAAACAACAGATCACAAAAATACACGTGATGCTTAGCAGGTCATTATAATGTATATGATATGTTAGAGTTTCATTCTTTAATATTGTTGTTGTTGCTTCCAGTACTGGTTATTGACCCAGGGGTGCTCTACCACTGAGCTGCATCCCCAACCCTTTTTATTTTTTTAAATGTTGAGATAGGACCTAAGTTGCTGAGGCTGACCTCAAAATTTCAACCTTCCTGCCTCAGCCTCCTGAATCTCTGGGATTATAGTAGGCATGTGCCACCACACCTGGCTTGCATCTTTATTTTAGGGCAATAGTCTGGCAGTTATAAATCCATTAAAAATGTATTATGAGAAAATGAGAGGAGTGACAGGGACACTAGTTAAAAGAACAGTGGTGAGACCTGTATGAAGATAGTTGCAGTATCTGTGAGAATTAGATCTACTGAGGAAGTAAAATTGATAAGATGTGGTTTCTGCCTTAAAAACCATGAATACTTCCTATGAATTAAGTAGGAAATATGGGAAATAGGTCAGGCATAGGTGAGGAAGATTTTTCACATGCCGAGTTTAAATTGTCCTTGAGACATGTAGATGAAATATGCATAGACTCTTGGATTTTTAGGCTTGGAGAGAAAATTTATGTTAATGGATTGGGGATCATGAGCATAATTGAAGTCATCAAAGGCATGAGATAGTAAATACAGGTTTACTTGCTGGGAAGTCTTGACTCATTATTTTTGAATTTTTATGATTTTAAGTGGAATTTTGCTTCTTATATTCAGAACATTTTTGAATAGTTAAGCATGACTTCCTTTTAAAACACTAACATTGAGAAACTAAATTTTTACATTTTCAGAATCTTATTTCTCTCAGTCATATCTAATTTTTTATTCTTCTGACTGTACTTATGTTATCTTTACTTCACAAGGAATTCTGAGCAGCAAGTCTATTTCAAAATTAAGAACTTTATATAAGATTTTATAAAAGTAAGCATATTCATCCTCTAAATGGAAAATAAATTTTAAAGACAGTGTTAGAGAGTTAAAAGAGAATGTTCCACATAATGACATTTCAGAACTGAACTAATAAATGTCATTCAGTGAAATAGGACTGTTCTATAGTCCAATATGGAGATTACAGAAATAAATTAATTTGGAAAAGTCTACATTATAGTGAATAAGTTGAAAAGTTTTGGGTAATCATAGTTTTAAGAGATTTTCTACTACTTATTACCAACTAATGTTAGAGAACTCAGTGACAACCTCATAGATTTTTGAGTAATAAGAGCCAGAATATTTATATGATGTTTTGTTTTTTCTTTTTTCTGATTATACTTATGATATTCTATCCAGACAGAATTCTAACAGTTAACATGACTCTTCCTGGTTAGATGTTCGAGGAAAACATTGAGGTTGTTCAAGGAATATTAAATTGCTAATGTTGTTAGCTTTGAGGAATGGTGGTATTAGGGTATTAAAATCATTAAGAGAAACCCAGAGAGTAAGAGGATGCATTTTTTAAATTCTATTCAGCAGTTCTGTTTTCCTGGATACTTCATAGTGTTCCTGGATCATCTTTTAAGGTGAACATCTAGTGATAAAGGAAATTTCCTTTTAGGCTTGTCAGTATATTTTAAACTTAACCAAGTAATGACTTTCAAAAGCACTAGAATTTCAATTAGGTTTTCAGTATTTATTTTTAAATGTTTTAAATTGTATTTTTAAAAAGTGTAAACATTCCATGCAAACAATATTTTGTGTTTGATTTTTTTCCCTCATGCGCTTTTTCTTCTTAAAGGGATTTAACTGTTTTTGTTAATGGGCATTTTAACCATACTCTAGTATTCATTTCTGCCAGTTGTAGAATCTTCACCATTCTACTAGAAGGCAGGAAGGGAAATTGAAGGTAAAAATACCCTGGCAAGAGGCACACGAATAAAGGAAGACAGTGCACACAGACGAAACTCACTCTTTAGAGACAAAAACAGAAGTGGTTGGGATATATAGATTTGGTTTCTCATCATTTTTCTTGGTTGCTAAGGGTTTAAAAATCCAAAGCAACGTGCTAGGCATTATTATTGAAAGAATAATTTTCCTACTTTTCTTTAAGGCTAATATTAGCTGTAAGTGTCTGTTTATATTTAAGTTAGCTCAGGATCAGTGAGAGTTTTAAAAGGAGACATGGGAATGGTACTGAAGGCATTAAGATGTTACAACCCTTTTCAGCCTTAACTGACTCCACTGTTCTATTCCTTCACCATACCTCTTAAAGGGGAGAATGTAAATGGTACTTTTTGTTATACCTTTGGTTTGGCCTCCTTATGATCTCACACCTACATATTAAAAATGTAGTTTTGTCAGTAATTCCATTGGAGTAGCTTTTTAAAGAGGATATTGCTGAGTAATGGAAATAATATACTTGGTCAAAGTTTTGAATAACTCAATTTAGTTATACATGATTCATGCCTGTGGCTTTTATAATGAAGAATGTAAAGAGGTGAATCAGTCCCATTTAGTATAAAACATACCAATGTCACATCATTGGTTTGCCTCTAGAAACAGGGTGGTTATGGGTGTCTTCTTGTTGGGCGACTGAACGAATCTTTTTTTTTTAAATATTTATTTATTTTTCAGTTGTAGTTGGACACAATACCTTTATTTTATTTATTTTTATGTGGTGCTGAGGATCGATTCCAGGGCCTCGCACGCAGCACGAATTTTTTAACAAAGTACTTGATATATGAGCTCCTATCAATATACTAAAGTGTAGCTTTTACTTTAATGAACATAATCTGTTGTTTTGCCAGTGCAGTTATTCATACTGATATACTAAGCTTTAAAGTGTACAAGATAATAGAACATAAATATTCAAAACCAAATGGAAATCAAAAGGGGATATTTTATTTTTATATTAATTCAGTTTTAATAGAAATAACAGTTTAAGATAATTTTAATTTGATATTTGTATTACCTTTCAAGGAAAAGACCATTTCAGGCATGAAGAATATCATTGCTGAGATGGAACAGGCATCAAGGTAAATCATTCAACAAAAATGTGAGCACTTACTGGGGCACAGTGCTGTAAGGAGCAAAGACAGTGTTAAGCATAAGGTGATAACTCCCTAATGTTGAAAGGAGGCCTAACTCTGCCTGGGAAAGTAAAAGAAGGGGAAGGGCATTCAGATAGGAAAAATAACAAAAAGTCACAAGTCATATTGAAAAGCCTCTTTAACTACAAGTAGGTGAGCATTGTAATCCGAAGTCTAAGAGGAAAAGTGAAAGGAAGGAGAACAAACTGGAAGAGACCTGTGTTGAAGACAAATGATTCTTAATTTTATCCTTTGGGCAATAAGAAACCATTGAAGAATTTTAAGCAGGCAGAAGAGGTGATGGGAAACTGGGCCATAGGGTTTTGGGGGACAGTGTGAACAGGGGGCTGGTTCTGGAGTACAGGTGTGGTTGGGAGGATTTAAATGGGATTTCTTGGAGAGAAGGGCTAGAGTGAAAAGAATCGGGATGCTAAGATTTGAGACCTGAAAAACATTATTTTTTAAGAGGGCAGAGGAAATAATCTGCAAAGGAGGCTAAGCCATAACAGAGAGAGAATGAAGGCCTTCCTGTTCTTCACTGTCACAAGTTTTCAAATATTTAGCAGATCATTAATTATTATGTATATTTTGTACCTTTTACATGGTGAAATGATGACAACATAGTAAAACTAATGCACTATTTTTGCAGTATTTAAACATTTAAAACCTCTTCAAATGTTTTCATGCTAACTGTCCATCTTCTGTCTTGTGAGATTTTGTTAATCCATTTCAGTAAAATGTCTCTTTTTATATGCTGTTTGATTGTGGAATAGACAGTCTACCGAAGCCCTAATTATGTGTGAACAAGATATTTCCAGAATGCGTCGGCAATTGGATGAAACAAATGATGAGCTGGGTCAAATTGCCAGGGAAAGAGATATCTTGGCTCACGAGAGTGACAATCTCCAAGATCAATTTAACAAAGCCAAACAAGAAAACCAGGTATATTTTTTCCTAGAATCTTTTCCCCTAAGGAAAAAAATACATATATTTGTTTCTTCTGAGGCACATCCCTTGTTTCATTTTGTAGAAAAGCTCAGCTATTGGAAGTAGCCTTTTAAAAAAAATTTATAAACAGAATATGCCATGTAATTTTTAAATGAAATTCTCAGACATGAAGTGTTAAATATTAAACAAAAGGAATGGGGACATAATAGATTTGTATTAAACCCTAGAAAGTACTTCCTTAATGAAGAATATATATTTGAATAAACCAACAAATAACAGCCATCAGAAACTTTAAAGAAAAAGATTTATTTAATGCACTGAATATTACTCTGTTTAAATGTGAGAATATGGACTATACCACATGTTTTGGTCCTCCTTAGCACTGTAAGTCTTTAGGAAAATTCCTTTTATAATTAGTCTCTCCTTTTATAATTTAGTCCAATCCACAATTCTTATTTTCTTTATTATTTATACCTTTATTTTGTTTATTTATTTTTTATTTTTACGTGGAACCAAGGATCAAACCCAGTGCCTCACACATGCGAGGCAAGTGCTCTACCACTGAGCCACAACCCCAACTCCCTTTTAGTATTGGTTCTTAACCTGCAGTCCACAGAAGGATCCTGTATTATTTTAACTTGAACATTAAAGAATTCTTTTTGTAAAGTTTCTTTCCCCCTCAAAATTCCCCTGTTATCACTGTCAGTGTATTTAGTTTGCATCAGAAGCACTTGTATTCTTTAGCTATCAAATAGTTATAATTTATACAAATAGCAATAAAGATGCTACACTTTGCCAATTATAAGAAATTATCTGAGGGCTGGGGTTGTGGCTCAGCGGCAGAGCGCTCGCCTCGTACGTGCGCTGCCCGGGTTCGATCCTCAGCACCACATAAACATAAATGCATTGCATTGTGTACAACTAAAGTAAATAAATAAATATTAAAAAAAAAAAAGAAATTATCTGAGACATTATTTGAAAGTTAATGAATAATGAGATCCTAGAACAGAAAAAGGACATTATGTAAAAATGAAGGAAATTTGCATAAAATATGGACTTCAGTTAATATTATATCAATATTGGCTCATTAATTGTGAAAAAGTACTAGTGTAAAGTGCTATTAATAGAGGAACATGGATATTTGATATATGGGGCTGTCTGAACTATTTTACAATATTTCTGTAAATCTAAAACTATTTGAAAATAAAGATTATTTTTATAAATGATTGAATAGCAATACAAACCAAAAGATGTAAATTTATAAGGCCTATCTTTGTGTACTTTGTGTATACTAGAGTAAATAGGCTGAAGCCAAAGATGGATGTAATTTTTATGAGAAACTAGAAATTTAGTTATATATTTTCATTAATAAGAAATAGAAACTCATTATAGAAAATTCTTTTTTCTTATAAAAATACTTTAAAAAACTCCTATCTTTACCACCCATGGTTAGTCACTATTAACATTTGACATATTTTTTACTGGCTTTTAGTGAAAATTAGTACAAAATTAAATATTTTTATATTATTCATATACATATACATATATATGTATTTTTAAATGTAGCTGAAATTTAAAACCATACCACTTTGTATCATGCTTTTTTTTAACCTACCTGAGGAGCACTAGAGCCAAGTATTTTAAGACTCACTTGGGGTTGAATCTCATTGCCAGGTTGTACGATCATATAGTTTAATTTTTGTAATCTTTAAAGATGGGTATTAACTGAGAATATACCTGGAAAGTATTTACCATAGTGTCCATCATATTACTCAATAAGTACTTTGTAGCTATTATTAGTTTACTGTAATATAAGCATTTCCCTGTCTTGTTAAAACTTCATAAACATTTTTATCATTAGGAGAAAATTGGTAATAATTTACATAAGTTCCAGAGTAGTCTTTTTCTTCATTTGGGTAGAATAGGGATCCCTCTGTGGACTGCAGGTTAAGAACCAATATTGTAGAACATTTGGAAAATCGAGACCTTAACACATTTGATCATTGATACTACATTTTTTAAATAAATCAGGATAGAGCCTGATTTTTTTCACTTAATATACATAACATCTTCCTCTATTATTAAAAATTAATCCAGACATTTTTCATAGATGCATAATATTTTATGTGTGGTTATACCACTGTGCAGATATACTACTGTTTATAGCAACATTCACCAAATGTGAATAAGTATAAAATTTTATTAGATTTTGTCAAATTGAATCAAATCTTATAAGACTTCTTTTTATGAGCATTTTCAAATGTCTGTGTCTTCATATTATCCTATAGCTGATTACATATTGACTTTTGCAAATGTATGTTTAGAGTAAATAGTGATGTTAACAACTGAAGTTTCAAATTTTTACTAACTAGGTAGGTAAAATAGTACTTTTTAAATTAGAAAATCTTTGATTATAAGTGAAGTTTAATTTTGTTAAGCATTATCTTCTTAAGCTTTCTTTTTGTGAATTGTCTGTATATCCTTTGCCCATATGCTCCTGGGCTTTTGTGTTTCTTTGGTTTTTATATGAGTTTTACACATTAAGTATATTAACTTTTTATATATACTATTATTGCAAACTTTTAAGTTTTCATTTTTGATGTTTTTTACATGTAGGAATTTCTTATTGTTTGCAAATCTAGCTATCATTTTTTCCATAGGCACTGTCCAAAAAATTGAATGATACACATAATGAACTTAATGACATAAAACAGAAGGTCCAAGATACTAATTTGGAGGTTAACAAGCTGAAGAATATATTGAAGTCCGAAGTACGTATAGATTTTTTTTCCTTTGCTCATGATTCTTAAGAGTTTTCATAAGAGTTAATTTAGTAATCAGCTATACTTATCAGAACAGGTGAATCAAGTCTTTAACACAGCATATATTAGTTTTGACAATGGTGAGTTAATTATGGATTTATAATGTTGCCAACATCTAGAAAGGTGACTCCAGAATATATGCCTTTTATTTTGCTAAACTAAAACCAAACATTCTAGACAAACAGAATCTTCCTAACTGGTTGAAAGACAAAGGTCCACAATCAACTTGGCCTCACTTCCATTTGAAAACAGTGGAGGTTTCAGTTATAAGCCTCTGACAGAAGTGGCTCTGCCTGATTATGTAGCAGATCAGAATTGATCATCTTGTGATGGAGCCATTTGTTTCTTAGGACCAGAGGACAGATGACTGACTTTCCTTTGCATTTTTCTCATGTTAGCAACTGTTTGACGAGGCATGTGTACCAGGTTCTTCCAAAGCACATACTCCATACTCAGCTATCATCTTTAGTATAATTCAGCAACTACAAAGGATTCTGGCTGAGGCAGGTGGAATGTTGCAAGGAGCCCTGTGGATGGCCAGAGCTAGCCTTGGGTACTGGATGGGAAAGGCACCTTAGAAAGGAGGAATGGAGAGTTCCAAAGAGCAGTTTTGCTTCCTCTATAAAATTGCCTATCGCAGGCCCCACACAGCTCTTGTGTGGGTGGTAGGAGAGCAGAAGAAACATTTTACACACTCCTTTTTCACTTATTACTGGTCACAAAACTAAATTTAATATTAAAAAATGGTCCCTGTCTTTTTTTAAAAACATTTTTCAGTTGTAGTTAGACACAGTACCTTTATTTTATTTATATATTTATTTTATGTGGTGCTGAGTATCAAACCCAGGGCCTCACACATGCCACTGAGCCACAACCCCAGCCCCCCAAAATGGTTCCTGTCTTTGAGAGATATTACTGTGGCGACAGAACATCCACACCTAACTACATGAAATTACATGGCACTGTTAAAGAGAATGACAGACAATTAAGTACTATACAAAGTTAAAAAGGGAAAAGGTTTTGTGGGTAAACTCAGTTTATGTATGTTTTATCGTACCAGGTTCTTCCAAAGCACGTACTCCATACTCAGCTCTCATCTTTAGTATGATCATGGAAACATACAACAGGTTCCTACTGGCACATTTGGAATATCTGAATCTTTTTTCTTTTTGGTACTGGGGATTGAACCCCCAAGGGTGCTTTACCACTGGGCTACACTCCCAGCTCTTTTTTATTTTTATTTTGAGGCAGGGTCTTACTAAGTTTCCTAGACTGTCCTTGAACTTGAATCCTCCTGCCTCAGCCTCCTAAGTTGCTGAGATTACAAGCATACTTCATCGCACCTAGCAGAATATCTGAATCTTGAAAGCCTATGAAGTAGTTTGGTGTACATAATTATTTTAACAGACTTGGCAAAGATCTTTCGTGTGAGGCCACAAGATGGCAATATTAACTGAATTTCAACAAGTTTCTTGTGATCAAGTAAACTTAATAATGAGAAATAAATCTGATTTTAAAAGCTTATAAAGTAAGGATAAAGAGACAAGGCAGTGGTTAGAAGAATACACATAACTGACAATGGAGATTTGTTGTTTTAGAGATGGGAGAGACTACAGTGTATTTTATGTGAGGGTAGGGGGAACAAGCTGCGTGATTATGATTCAATTTGGAATTTACTAAAAGTTCCCTAATGGCAAGGACTATTTCTTATTCACCAGTAGATTTCAGCATCTAATGTATGACACAAAATAGACATTTAGTGAATATTTGCTGAATAAAAGATTGGATAGTGTATGTGGGAAAACAAACTTTAGAGTAAACTATTTATTGCAATTTGGTCATTTTAATTAGCTCAGGATTTTTTATAGAGAAATATGGTATTTATTAACAGGTAGGAGAGAAAGAGATCTGGAAACTTTTTATTTTATTTTATTTATTTTTTTATTTGTCAATGGACCTTTATGTTATTCATAGAACCCAGTGCCTCACACATGCTAGGCAAGCGCTCTACCACTGAGCTACAACCTCAGCCCTGGAACTTTTTATTAATTACTGGATTATAACTGATTTTTTAGAATGAGTTAGCCAAATCATGCTAGTAAGATTTGTTTTTTTAAAATAGCCTAATTATGATTATTCAACATACTGTATTATTTGTGGAGCTGAATTTTTCCCTCTGGGAAAAAAGGTCCTACTTCAGTCAATCCACTCATTATAGAATTTTGAAGATTTAAAAAAATTGGTTCTACATTGTATGTCCAATTTATATGTGGAAGCATATTTATGAATAATGTTTCTTGGCATAGCTTTGATATTTTACTTTTGAGCAATTAAGGGCAAATTACTAGAATAGCAGGCAAAAGTGAATTATAGTCCATAATCAAGAAAGTTAAGGTAGGGGTTATGAATGAAAGGCAGGAATAAGACCAGGAATGTTCTAAACCAAGAGAATTATAGAAGTTCACACTTAAGATACCTAAGAATTCAGAAGCTCTGTACAACTCAGTAAAGTGATCATGAACAAGGAATACACAGAAATAAAAGTCTAGCAGCTTAGAAACCTGACTAGCAAGTGGTCAGTAAACACATGTATGGAAAAGGAGATTATGAAAATTTCATTTGAACAAAAGGAAATATAAGAGCCCTTACCCAGCTCCTGAAGATGAGGGTAAGTAACTTTATTTAAATTTACTAGGGGGATAACTGAGCCAGTACAGATCCTGATCACACTTCCTTTTGTTAGTTACAGGATGACCAGTTTTCTAAACTAAGAGTACAGGTAGGTTTTCTCCAGATTATGTTAGAAATGCTCCTTGTAGCAAGTGGATTCCTAGTGACCTGGCAAATAATGTTTAACATGTATTATATGTTGAGTTTTAAGGTAAATCCTAATATTGGCTTTTCAGGAATCTGAGAACCGGCAAATAATGGACCAACTCCGAAAAGCCAACGAAGATGCTGAAAACTGGGAAAATAAAGCCCGGCAAGCTGAGGCAGATAACAATACCCTCAAATTGGAACTTATCACTGCAGAAGCAGAGGGTAACAGATTAAAAGAAAAAGTAGATGCCCTCAACAGAGAAGTTGAGCAAGTAAGTTTGGGAAAATATACTTATATACATCCTGCATCATATTTAAAGGAGTTTTTTTTTTTTTTTTTACTTTCCACAAATTAAATGTGTACACAAGCAGTTAAATTGTTTAAATACTGTGAATTGTGGCCTACTGACCACTTGTCTTACACCCACTGTGATTTTCCTCTGTTGTCTACCTTACAACAATTATCTTTAGCTATTTTTAATTGAGAAATATTTCAAACATAAAAAAACATGCAAAAAAGATCATGAAACAGACACAAATATCCCTACCCTCCTGACGTAAGAATGCTTAACATTTGCCTTTGCTTCGTATCTCTTGCTTAAAAAGCACATTACAGATAGCAATTCTCACCCTTTCCTTTCCTCTTTCCTGATTGTTGGTGTGTATATCTTTCATGTAGATGTGTTACTTACCAGTGATGTATAACGTTGTTTGTGTTTTTAAATTTTTATTCAAGTATGATCATATTATATATCCATCTTTCCTTTTTTGATTAACTTTCCTTTTTTGATTAACATTTCAATTTTGAAATTTATCCATTTTGGTACATACAGAGTTTTTAATATTTTACTCTTTAAATCATTCCCACATTGAAGGAAATTTAATTTTTTCTCTAATAAAATACTTTGCAGTAAACCACCTTTTACGTTTCTCTCAGCTGTATGTCTCTCTAGGCTCATGCCTAGAAGTGAATAACTAGATTCCAAGATAAATATGATTTCAACTCTATTATTTGCAAATTGCTAAGGTTTTGCTTTCCCACCAGAAACCATGAGTTATCATTTGCTCAAATACTAATCAGTACTTGATATTGTCAGATTTAAAGTTTTTTCATACTTTAGTGTTTCCTTGATTCCAAGTCAAGTTGAAGGTCTTATCACATTTCTTGGCCACTCAGGATTTCTCTTGGATTGAATTTTTCTGAAATTTTGCTCATTTTTCTTTAGAGTTGTTTATCTTTTTCATATTGATTTACAGAAATTGTCTATACATTCTTTATTTAAAAAAAATATTTATTTATTTGATTTAGTTGTACACAATGTGTTTATTTACGTGGTGCTGAGGACCGAACCCGGGCCACGCACATGCTAGGCAAGTGCTCTACTGCTGAGCCACAACTCCAGCCCTCTCTATACATTCTTAACAATAATTCTTTTAAAAATATGACCATCACTTTGTTCTTATCTGTGGCTTGTCTTTTTCCTTTTCTTGCAATACAAATCCGTGTTAAACTCAGGTGGACTCAGAATTTTTATTAATCTTGTCCTATGTGGCTTATACTTTAATCTCTTCCTTAAGAAATTCTTTACTATCCCAAGGCCAGAAAGATACTTCCCTGTATTTTTGTTTAAATCTTCTTTTTGTTTTGTTTTTAATACAAGTATCATGATTCCTTTATTTATTTATTTATTTTATTTGAAGTTGTTGTATATGACTGTTGCCGCCTGAAGCGCTTGGAGCAACGGAGCCGCGGGAAAAACTTCAGAAGCAAACTGGAGACAAACAGCTTTTTATTCTGATAACTTTTCTCTCTGGTTCTAACAACGACTAACACACGCCAAAACACACCACTAAAATGGAGCTGACCCAATCAGCAATTTCGGCCAAGTCACTCGAGATCCTGCAACAAGTCCCGTGGGACTACGGGAGGCGACAATGCCCAAATCTCCACGGCTCATAGTCAACCGCAATTCAAGTCAATCCCCAAACAGGGCTCCTGCATTTCCCCCTTTTTGTTTTAAAAGAGGTAATGCTCTAGGACGTCTATGTGCAACCAACATTCTTACCCGTCATCGGATAATCAAGGCTGTGCCCTTGACTCCTGTCTTAGGTTGATATGTCGGCCACATGAGACTGTCCCGTGCGACTGTGCCTGTCTTAGGTTGTCCCCCTCTGGGGATCTTACCCATCATTGGCTAACCAGCCATCCAATGGAGCCCTTTAGGATCGACTATATATGATGACTAACAGCTGTCCAATTGTGAGGAGATGTTGCGGCTTTAAGGCGACAAGCCTTTTGGTGATGAGCCAAATTGCATAGCATATCAAATTGTTTAAACAAATCAGCTGCCCTAAGTTCCATCAAGTAACACACTGAATTCTCTAGACAAATACCCGCAAGGCATTGTCCCGTAAAGTCCCAAACAATGAAAGATCAAAATGTCCATTTGTTATAACATGTTGATGTAGGAGGCCCCATGCATGTAGAGCAGAGGCCACACTGTTGGTGAGGTTGTTTGATGTTTGAGCAGCAGGGATGCTTGCGGCGGCCGCGATCCCTGCAGCTGTAGCAGCAGACGTCTTTTTTATGTTTAGACAATGCCACCGGCAAATCTTCAGGGCCCGCTACCTAGAAACTCAAGCATCAAATATTAAAGGAAAGGCAGTGCTATTGCAGCACTGAGTCAAGAGGCGAGTTGTCAAACTACAAAATAGAATAATTAGATTAGAAAATTAAAGTTGATTTTTGTTCACATACATCGCTGGTTGAGCTTCTACAAACATAAGTTGGAAAAATGTCATATTTAGAACAAAACAAAGAAAGACTGAGGGTAATTACTGCATTAAAGATAGATTAAAGAAAAGGTAAAGGCACTTTAGAGAAATAATTTGTTAGCTGGAACCCTTGAGTCTCTGTATACAGAGCAATCTTTTACCTGTTGAGATAATTGAAATTAATGAGCTATTAAACAAATGAAGTTAATAACAAATAAACAATCTTATGTCAAAACACCAAAATATCAGGTTATATAGCACTAGTCATATTGTTTGCTAAAGAGAAGTCCGAGGGACACCTATAAATCAAAATTGAAAGTACCTTCATTTATAAAATTATTTACCTAAATTGAATACTCTTAACCTAAAATGAATTAAAGTTATTTGGATCCATATATATATATTTTTTTTTCTTTTTCATAAGCGCTTTGTTCTTTGTGACGTCACACTGGACAGACGAACAAACATACAAACATATATTTGTGACGTCACATTAACATGAAATGTAGACAAATGTACAGACATAAAGACATGTATAAAAAGAAAAAAAAAATACAATTGTGTGCACACTAAAGAGAGATCTCCTCGTCCCGGCCGGGAGGAATGACACTTAAGTTGTGAAATATTTTGAAGGAATCTTTTGAGGGAATCATTCTCTACCTTCATCTTGGTCCTCTTGATTTTGTACCTTTTTTATTAATCTTGATTCTTCAATAACTTCATCTTGATCATTTTGATGTGGTACCTGTTTTATTAATCTAGATGGTATCCATATTGGAGAGGATTCGTGTTTTGGAAAAACACAAACAGATCCTCTTCCCCAAATTAATACTGGATCTGGACCCTTCCATGTACCTGAAAGAACATCCTTCCAGTAAACCAAGGGTTTATGTTGTTGGTGTGGATTCCAATGTCTGTCTCCAGCAGAATAACCATTAGAGTCTAAAGTTAAAAAATTTAAGGTAAACAGGGCTACTGCCAATCTGTCCTTAGGACTTTTCCAATTTCCTTCTTTTTTTGTTTTAATAACATAATCTTCAGTGTTCGGTTTGCTCTTTCAATAATGCCCTGACCCTGAGGATTGTATGGGATGCCTGTTTTATGGGATATATTGAATTTTGCGCAAAACTGTTTGAAAGATAAGGACGTATATGCGGGGCCATTATCTGTTTTAAGCATTTTGGGGATGCCCAATGCAGCAAAAGCTTGCAAACAATGAGATGTAACATCTTTAACTTTTTCTCCAGAATGTAAGGAAGCAAAAATCATGCCTGAGCATGTATCTATGGTCACATGAATAAATTGCAATTTTCCAAAACTTGGCTCATGAGTAACATCCATCTGCCACAAATGATTGGGCATTAATCCTCTAGGGTTAACGCCGAAATGAGGATTGGGCAAATGTGTCATACAAGATTTACAATCTTTTACAATTGTTCTGGCTTGCTCCTTTGTGATTTTAAACCTACGTTGCAAGGTGGTGCTGTTGACATGAAACTGGGAGTGGAATAAAGTAGCTCGTTGTAGCACTGAAAGTATAAATATTGTTTTTGTAAGTTCATCAGCCTTTTGATTACCTTCATGGAGGGGACCAGGCAAATTAGTATGTGCTCTAATATGGCCTACGAATAGAGGTTCTTTTCTTGCCCACAAAAGTTTTTGTATTTGATAAAACAATTTAAAAGCTGGAGTATGAGGTGCTATTGGTCCTGCTAACTCTAATTTTGGGATGGCTTGTACAATATAGTGGCTATCTGAAAAAATGTTTACGGGCTGGTCCCTAAAATTTTCCAGAGCTCTTACCACAGCTTCCAATTCCACTAGTTGAGCTGATTTGTGTGCAGTTATGTAAGTCATATTTTCTTTTTTAGTGACTACTGTACAGTACCATTTGAGGACCCATCTGTAAATACATTAAATGCCTTAGGAATAGGTTGATTTTTTATTACCTGTGGAAATATAATAGGATGATTAATACAAAAAGATAATATAGGGGACTTAGGAAGATGATTATCAAAATTTGCAGAAGTAGAGCATTTAGCTATAGCCCAATCATTATCATTGAAGCATAAGTATTCAATCTGTGATGATGAATAGGGAGTAATAATAGTAGCAGGGTGAATGCCAAATATTTTAGTAGAAGTCTTAAGTCCTTGAAGAATAAGTTTAGCCACCATGGAGGTATAAGATTCAATTATACTTTTAGGAGAGACGGGCAAATGTATCCATAATAAAGGCCCTTATTGCCAAAATACTCCTGTGGGTGTATATTGTGAAGAAATAATAATCAACATCAGCGGTTGAGTTAAATCAAATCTATCACAATGAGCTCCTTCGATGGCTTTTTCTACTAACTTTAAAGCTTTCCTAGCATCAGGAGTCAATGTTCGTGGTGAAGATGGATCAGGGTCTCCGCGAAGGATGTCAAATAAAGGTTTTAGTTGGCCAGTAGTGAGATTTAGTGTAGGGCGAAGCCAATTAATGTCTCTCAGTAGTTTTTGGAAATCATTGAGGGTGGTCAAATGTTCTTTATTTATTAGAATTTTTGGGGGTCTAACAAAAGTATCTATGATTTTAAATCCTAAATATAATATGGGAGATCTGGTTTGAACTTTTTCTTCTGCTATATATAATCCATATTTTTTAAAATTTTCTACCACATCACTGAATATATTAAATAAGATTTTTTGATTAGGGTGGGCCAATAAAATATCATCCATGTAATGTAGACACATGAGGTTTGGATATTTATTTTTAATGGGTTGGATAGCCTTGTCCACATATATTTGGCATATGGTGGGGCTATTAGCCATTCCCTGTGGTAAAACCTTCCATTGATATCTCTGATCAGGGCCATTATTGTTCATAGAAGGAACGGAAAAAAAGCAAACCTGGGGGCATCCAGAGATGTAGGGGAATAGAAAAGAAGCAATCCTTTATATCAAGAGTAATAAGATGGAAATTTTTTGGAATAGCTACGCGACTAGGAAGTCCAGGTTGAGTAGGGCCCATAACTTGCATGGTTTTATTAATTTGTCTAAGATCATGTAACAATCGCCATTTTCCTGACTTTTTTCTTGATCACAAATATGGGGGAATTCCAGGGAGAGGTGGAAGGTTCTATATGACCTGCTTCTAATTGTTCCTGAACTAGTAGGTGGGCCACTTGTAATTTCTCTTTAGATAGGGGCCACTGAGGGACCCACACTGGCTTATCAGAAAGCCATGGTATTTTCAAAATTATTTTCTCAGTGGCCCCGAAAAAAAATATCTTTTTCCTTTATGATAATGATTACTTTTAGGGTTAAGATTACTCTGTACTTTTTGATAATGAGTTCTTTTAGGGTTAAGATTACCCTGTAGGTTTTCACATTTAACATCTGCAGGCTTGGTTGCAAGGTGTACTCCCATTTGTTGCAAAATATCTCTTCCCCATAAAGTAACCGGTAGATTAGGTAAAACATAAGGCTGAAATGTTCCTTTATGGCCTTCATCATCCTCCCATTTTAAAATTACTGCACTTTTATCTGGGAGGTTATTATATCCCAAGCCTCTTAAACTGGTTGAAGCTTTTTGCAGAGGCCAGTGCTTGGGCCATTGGCGTAAATTAATAATGGAAGAGTCAGCTCCAGTATCTATTAATCCCTCCATTTCTATTCCTTGGATTTTTATTTTACACATAGGCCTCCTTGAACAGTCTCGAACTCAGCAAGCCATGGGACTTGAGTCAGTGGAACAAAATCCTCTATTGTTCCCTTCTTGAGTCATACCCATTTTAAATGAATTATGTAAATTGGGAAGGAGAAGCAACTGAGCAATTCTATCTCCTTGATTAACAGAACTTATACTTTGGGGTGAGCTAAGCATTATTTCTATTTCCCCTTTGTAGTCTGAGTTTATTACACCTGGGGTCACTTGCAAACCTAATAAGCTTTTAGGACTACGCCCGATAATAAGTCCTACAGTCCCTGAGGGAAGAGGTCCCCTGACTCCTGTGGGAATCAGTTGAACCCCCATTTCAGGTGTTAACACTATTCGGGCGGTGGAACAGAGGTCTAATCCTGCATTTCCTCTTGTTCCTCTGGCGAGGGAGTGGATGGGTAGTAGGGATTGTGTCGGGGAAGCATCTGAGTGGATGCTTGATGATACTCCTTCTGCAATGACCCGTACATTTGTGGGCCCCAGGGTACTGGGCCCCGTGCCCCGTTTTTTGAATTCCTGAACAAAGGATTTCCATGGATGTCAAATTTTGAATGGCATTTATTGGCCCAATGATTTCCCTTTTTACACCTGGGGCAGCGGCCTGGGGCACGGTATGAGCTTGGTCTTATTTCTCTTTTGGGATTTTGCCTAGAATTGCCTGATTGATTATGATAATTTTGCCTGGAATATCCTGATTGATTATAATATCTACGTTTAGCCTTTGTGAAATTTCGAGAGGAAGCACCTCTCATTGAGGCTGCAATCACATTTCCTGTGACAAAGGCGTCATTTATATCTTTACATAGTTGTATATATACGGAAAGATCCTTTTTAGTTCTCCATGGCCTGATGGCTGCTTGGCACCATTTATTTGCATTTTCATAAGCTAATTGAACAACTAATGGCATAGCTTGGTCAACATCTGCAAACACACTACCTGCAGTTCTCAAAAGTCGATCAGCAAAGTCGCATACGGCTCATTAGGTCCTTGAATCACTTTTGACAAGCTACCTTGTAGATCCCCAGGTCCTTGTACAGTTTTCCATGCCTCTAAGGCAGCTGTGTTTATCTGAGTATATACATCTGGGTCATAATCTGTTTGAGCCTGTAAGTCTGCGAATTGCCCTTCTCCTGTGAGCATGTCTATATTATAGTTTTCAAACCCTGCAGCCGCGTTTCTTATAGCCGTTTCTATACAAAGTTCTTGGAATTGCGATCGCCAAACCAAGAATTGCCCCCCGCTTAATGTTGCTTTACATAGACTTTTCCAGTCTGAGGGGGTTAAGCTAAAGGTGTTAAGGGACTCCAGCATACTCAACGTGAAAGTCGCTTGGGGCCCATAAGTCATTACTGCCTCTTTGAGATTTTTTATTGTTTTGAAATCTACTGACTGATGGACACTCTGTCCATTTTTCTTTTCAAATGCTGGCGGTTCCCAATGTATCTGTGAGTTGTCCTCGAGAGCGCATAAGCGATCAGAAAGACTTTTTATTTCTGTTTCTAGGGTATGCAAATGCCTAGTAATACCCTTCATATTTTCTGTAATGGATTCCACCCATGGGGGAGTAGAGGACACAAGTGGCTCCTCTACCTGACCGTCCTTTTTCTCGGTCTTTTTTAGTTTCTTTTCCTCATTTTCTCAGGATCACTTTTACTAGATTCCTCACCACTGCTAATTTTACTGACAGCAATATCCTGAGGCCCAGGTTCCAGTAAGAGCAAGTATCCTTCAGCTATCACCAATAACTCCCGAATAGCTTTAATAGCTTGGATTTTTGTCATTTTTGGGTCTCTTCTAATACTCTCTTTACTGGTCTTAGTTGGCCCAGTGGAATCTACACTTTTTTGATCACTTTCACTTTTGTCTATATACTCCTCACTGAGAACAGAGTCAGGTATATCAAGGAGTCTTTGCATAGCCTCTATCACTTGGGATTCAGTTATATTCGAACCCATCTTTAGAGACCTTTCAGTTCTTACCTGTCCGCTCCAAAGTTCCCTGTACGGGCCGCCACCTGTTGCCGCCTGAAGCGCTTGGAGCAACGGAGCCGCGGGAAAAACTTCAGAAGCAAACTGGAGACAAACAGCTTTTTATTCTGATAACTTTTCTCTCTGGTTCTGACAACGATTAACACACGCCAAAACACACCACTAAAATGGCGCTGACCCGATCAGCAATTTCGGCCAAGTCACTCGAGATCCCGCAACAAGTCCCGTGAGACTACGGGAGGCGACAATGCCCAAATCTCCACGGCTCATAGTCAACCGCAATTCAAGTCAATCCCCAAACAGGGCTCCTGCATATGACAGTAGAATGCATTACAATTCATAATACACATATAGAGCACATTTTTACGTATCTCTGGTTGAATACAAAGTATATTCATACCATTTGTATCTTCATACGTGCACTTAGGGTAATGATATCCATCTCATTCTACCATCTTTTTTTTCTTCTTTTTCTTTCTTTTATGCCCCTTTGCCCCCTCCCTTCCTCTCCCTCTCCATTGACTTTTCTAGTGTTCCTCTAATCCTCCTATACTCCCCATCCCAACCCCACTGTGAATCAGCCTCCTTACATCAGAGAAAACATTCAGCATTTGGATTTTTGAGATTGGCTAACTTCACTTAGCATTATATTCTCCAACTTCATCCATTTATCTGCAAATGCCATTATTTTATTCTCTTTTATTGCTGAGTAATATTCTATTGTGTATATATACCACATTTCCTTTATCCATTCATCTACTGAGGGGCATCTAGGTTGGTTCCACAACCTAGCTATTGTGAATTGTGCTTCTGTAAACATTGATGCGGCTGTGTCCCTGTAGTATGCTGTTTTAAAGTCCTTTGGGTATAGACCAAGGAGTGGGATAGCTGGGTCATAAGGTGGTTCTATTCCAAGGAATCTCCATACTGCTTTCCATATGGGCTGCACCATTTTTCAGTCCCACCAGCAATGTATGAGTGTGCCTTTTTCCTCACATCCTCTCCAACATTTTTTGTTGTTTGTGTTCTTAATAGCTGCCATTCTGACTGGTATGAGATGAAATCTTAGAGTAGTTTTGATTTGCATTTCTCTAATTGCCAGAGATGTTGAACATTTTTTTATGTATTTGTTGATTAATTGTATATCTTCTTCTGAGAAGGGTCTGTTGAGTTCCTTGGCCCATTTATTGATTGGATTATTTGGGGGTTTTTGGTGTTAAGATTTTTTAGTTCTTTATCTATTCTAGACATAAGTGCTCTATCTGATGTGCATGTGGTAAAAATTTGTTCCCAGTTAGTAGGCTCTCTATTCACCTCACTGATTGTTTCTTTTGATGAGAAGAAGCTTTTTAGTTTGAATCTATCCCATTTATTGATTCTTGATATTAATTCTTGCACTACAGGAGTCTTATTAAGGAAGTTGGGGCCTAATCCGATGTTTTGGAGATTAGAGCTCACTTTTTCTTCTAATAGGCATAGTGTCTCTGGTCTAATTCCTAGGTCCTTGATCCACTTTGAGTTGAGTTTTGTGCATGGTGAGAGATAGGGGTTTAATTTCATTTTCTTGCATATGTTTCCAGTTTTCCCAGCACCATTTGTTGAAGAGGCTATCCTTTCTCCAATGTACATTTTTGGCGCCTTTGTCTAATATAAGATAACTGAAATTATATGCATTAGTCTCTGTGTCCTCTATTCTGTACCATTGACCTACCAGTCTATTCTGGTGCCAATACCATGCTGTTTTTGTTACTATTGCTCTGTAGTATAATTTAAGGTCTAGTATAGTGATGCCATCTACTTCACTATTCTTGCTAAGGATTGCTTTAGCTATTCTGGGTCTCTTATTTTTCCAGATGAATTTCATGACTGCTTTTTCTATTTCTATGAGGAATGTCATTGGGATTTTTATTGGAATTGCATTAAACATATATAGCACTTTTGGTAGTATGGTCATTTTGACAATATTAATTCTGCCTATCCAAGAGCAAGGTAGATCTTTTCATCTTCTAAGGTCTTCTGTAATTTCTTTCTTTAGTGTCCTGTAATTTTCATTATAGAGGTCTTTAACATCTTTCGTTAAGTTGATTCCCAAGTATTTTTTTTTTTTTTTATGATGCTATTATAAATGGGGTGGTTTTCCTCGTTTCCTTTTCAGAGGATTTGTCACTGATACATAGAAATGCCTTTGATTTATGGGTGTGTTAGTTTTGTATCCTGCTACTTTGCTGAATTCATTTATGAGTTCTAGAAGTTACTGGTGGAATTTTTTGGGTCTTCTAGGTATAGAATCATATCGTCAGCAAATAGTGATAATTTGAGTTCTACTTTACCTATCTGTATCCCTTTAATTCCTTTTGTCTGTCTTATTGCTCTGGCCAGTGTTTCAAGAACTATGTTAAATAGAAGTGGTAAAAAAATGGCATCCCTGTCTTGTTCCAGTTTTTAGAGGGAATGCTTTCAATTTTTCTCCATTTAGAATGATGTTGGCCTGGGGCTTAGCATAGATAGCATTTATGATGTTGAGATATGTTCCTGTTATCCCTAGTTTTTCTAGTGTTTTGAACGGGAAGGGGTGCTGTATCTTGTTGAATGCTTTTTCTGCATTTATTGAGATAATAATATGGTTCTTATCTTTAAGTCTGTTAATTAATGAATTACATTTATTGATTTCCGTATGTTGAACCATCCTTGCATCCCTGGAATGAACCCCACTTGATCGTGGTGTACTATATTTTTGATATATTTTTTATATCTGATTTGCCAGAATTTTATTGAGAATTTTTACATTTATGTTCATTATGAGATATGAACATAAATGTTTTACATCTATGTTCATTAGAGATATTGAACATTTACATAAATGTTTTACATCTATGTTCATTAGAGATATTGGTCTGAAGTTTCCTTTCTTTGATGTGTCTTTGCCTGGTTTTGGGATCAGGGTAATATTGGCCTCATAGAATGAATTTGGAATTGCTCCCTCTTTTTCTATTTCCTGAAATAAATTGAAGAGTATTGGTATTAGTTCTTCTTTAAAGGTCTCGTAGAACTCAGTTGTGTATCCATCCGGTCCTGGGCTTTTCTTGGTTGATAGGCTTCTGATGGCATCTTCTATTTCATAGCTTGACATTGGTCTGTTTAAATACTGTATATCATCCTGATTCAATTTGGGCAAATCATACAACTGTAGAAATTTGTCGATGCCTTCGATATTTTGTATTTTATTGGAGTACAAATTTTCAAAATAATTTCAAATTATCTTCTGTATTTCTGTAGTGTCTGTTGTGATATTTCCTTTTCTGTTGTGTATGTTAGTAATCTGAGTTTTCTCTCTCCTTCTCTTTGTTAGCCTGGCTAAGGGTCTGTCAATTTTATTTATTTTTTCAAAGAACCAACTTTTTGTTTTGTCAATTTTTTCAATTGTTTCTTTTGTTTCAATTTCATTGGTTTCAGCTCTGATTTTAATTATTTCCTGTCTTCTACTGCTTTTGGTGTTGGATTGTTCTCTTCTTTGTCTAGAGCTTTGAGATGTAATGTTAAGTCATTTATTTGTTAACTTTTTCTTCTTTTGAGGAATGAACTCAATGCAATGAACTTTCCTCTTAGAACTGCCTTCATAGTGTCCCAGAGATTTCTATATGTTGTGTCTGTGTTCTCATTCACATCTAAGAATTTTTTAAATCTCCTCTTTGATGTCATCTGCAACCCATTGTTCATTCAGTAGCATATTATTTAGTCTTTAGGTATTGGAGTAGCTTTTATTTCTTATTTTATCATTGATTTCTAATTTCATTCCATTATGGTATGATAGAATGCAGGATATTATCTCTATTTTTTTTAATTTGCTAAGAGTTGTTTTCAGGCATAATATATGGTCTATTTTAGAGAAGGATCCATGTATTGCTGAGAAGAAAGTGTATTCACTTGTTGAAGGATGAAATATTCTATATAAGTCAGTTAAGTCTAGTTCTTTATTGTATTTTTGAGTTCTATAGTTTGTTCAGCTTTTGTTTGGAAGATCTATCCAGTGGTGAAAGGGGTGTGTTAAAGTCACCCAGCATTATTGTGTTGTGGTCAATTTGACTCTTGAACTTGAAAAGAGTTTGTTTTATGAACATGGATGCTCCATTGTTTGGGGCATATATATTTATAATTATTAAGTCTTGTTGGTGTAGGGTTCCCTTGAGCAGTATGTAGTGTCCTTCTTTATCCCTTTTGATTGACTTTAGCTTGAAGTCTACTTTATTTGATATGAGGATGGAAACCTCTGTTTGTTTTCTCAGTCCATGTGAGTGGTAGGATTTCTCCCAACCTTTCACCTTCAGCCTGTGGATGTCTTTACCTATGAGAAGAGTCTCTTGGAGGCAGCATATTGTTGGGTCTGTTTTTTTGATCCAATCTGCTGCTCTATATCTTTTGATTGGTGAGTTTAGGCCATTAACATTCAGAGTTATTACTGAGACATGATTTGTATTTCCATCCATTTTTGTTTATTTTTGATATTTAACTTGACATGGTTTTGCCTCTGATTGGTTTTTCCTTTAGTGTAATACCTCCCTCTGCTGATTTTCATCATTGTTTTTCATTTCCTCTTCGTGGAATATTTTGCTGAGAATGTTCTGTGGTGCTGGCTTTCTAGTTGTAAATTCTTTTAACTTTTGTTTATCATATAAGGTTTTTATTTCATCCTCAAATCTAAAGCTTAATTTTGCTGGATATAAGATTCGTGGTTGGCATCCATTTTCTTTCAGAGCTTGGTATATGTTGTTCCATGATCTCCTGACTTTGTCTGAATTGAAAAATCTGCCGTGATATGTATTGGTCTCTCCCTATTTGTGATCTGATTCCTCTCTCTTGCAGCCTTAAAGATTCTATCCTCATTCTGTATGCTAGGCATTTTCATTATAATGTGTCTTGGTGTAGATCTGTTGTAATTTTGCATATTTGGTGTCCTGTAAGCCTCTTGTATTTGTTTTTTTTAATTCATTCTTCATGCTTGGGAAATTTTCTGATATTATCTCATTGAAACAATCGTACATTCCTTTGGTTTGAAACTCTGTGCCTTCCTCTATTCCAATTACTCTTAGATTTGGTCTTTTGCTGCTGTCCCATAATCTTGGATGTTCTGTTCATGGTTTCTTATTATCTTCACTGTGTGGTCAACTTTATTTTCAAGATTATATACTTTGTCTTCATTATCTGAAATTCTTTCTTCCAGTTGATCTAGTCTGTTGGTGATGCTTTCTATTGTGTTTTTTATTTGGTTAATTGTTTCCTTCATTTCAAGGATTTCTGACTGTTTTTTTTTTTTTTTTCCCCAGAGTTTCTATCTCTTTTTTTGAAGTAATCTTTTGCTACCTGTATTTGCTCTCTTATATCTTTATTGTAGTGATCAGTTTTTGCCTGTATTTGCTCATTTAGGTCATTCTTTAATTCACAGATCATTTTCATTATGAACCTTCTGAACTCCTTCTCTGACATTTCATCCACTTCGCTGAGCATGAGTTCTGTTATTGTAGTATCCTGGTTTGTTTGGGGTACTTTCCTCCCTTGTTTTTTCATGTTGTCTATTGCCTTCCTTTCTTGCAGTGTAGATCTGAGATATTACAGTTTCCACCCTATATTCTTGTAATATCTGTGCAGGTTTTCTGTGCCTCACCTTGATGTTGGGCTTTCAGACCCTGCAGGTGTCCCTCTGTGTATGCTACTGCAACTAACGGTGGTGTCGGCAGTAGCAGAGGTAACTCGAGATAACAGTGAAGGTGCCCCAAGATGGATGCAACATCTTCCAGAGATGGGGCTGAAAGGGTAGTCCTTAAAATGTCCTTGGGATGCCTGCTCTGAGATGCTGCTGGTTTTAGGCCCTGTCTGTTGTCAAAAGGCAGGGGCTACTATGTGGGGAAGGCTATGGCTATGTCTACAGTGTCTCAAGATGGAAGTGGGTTAGGCTTGTGCTCCCAGGTAGGGGGTGGGGTAGTGGATTCTGGACCTACCCTCGGCCTCGGTCCCACGCAGGTTGTTGTGGGGGCCGAACTGATTTAATCTGAGCTCCTGTGGTGGTCTGTTGGTTGGAAGAGGTGGTCCTCTGAGTGGAGGTCAGTAAAGCTGTCCTAGGCCTGCCTGAGCTCCGCGGGTGTTGGCTGGGCTCACCTGGGCCTGCCTGTGCTTGGGCAGAAGTTGGTGGGGCTGACCTGGGCCTGGCTGCACTCGGGCAGAGGTCAGCTGGGCTGTCCTGTGCCCACCTGTGCTCAGGTGGAGGTCGGCGGGGCTGACCTCAAGCATTGATCCTTGGGGCTGTCCTTGGCCCACCTGCCACATGTTTATTTTTTAATGAACTGTTGGTAAATTTAATTTAATTTAATTTAATTTTTTTTTTTTTTTTTTTTTAGTTTTAGGTGAATACAATTTTTTATTCTATTTTTATGTGGTGCTGAGGATCGAACCCATGGGCCTCATGCATGCTAGGCAAGCACTCTACTGCTGAGCCACAACCCCAGCCCTAAATTTAATTTTTAATCAACTATTGTAGTATTATATGAAGTATAAGCACTCATCTTAGTATACAATTTAATGAGTTTTGACAAATAGTATACTTCTATAATTACAACTACACAAAATATGGAAGATTTTCATCATCTTCCTAACATTTCTCAAACCCCTTTGCAGTGATCCATCCAAATCTCCAAGCAAACACTGATTTGTTTTTTATCACCATAGATTAGATCTGCCTTTTCTAGAATTTTTCATAAACAGAATCACATAGTATACATTTATTTGTGTTTTGGTGTCTTACATTCAGCATGTTTTTGAACTTTATTCATGTTGTCACATGTTTGTTCATTCCTTTTTTTGTTTTGTTTTGAGATGTGGTCTTGCTAAGTTGCCCAGGATGGCCTTGAACTTGAGATCCTTTTGCCTCAGTCTCCCAAGTAGCTGGAATTTCAGGTGTGCACCAACATGCCCAGCTAGTTCATCTTTTTCTTTTTATTTATTCTTTGATTATTGATACGTATTTGAATTCTTTCCAGTTTGCACATAATGTTATTGTAAACATTCTTTCATATGGTAAACATAGGTAGGTATTTCCATTGGGCATATGCCTAATCATTTTTTTCCTTTTTAAAAAAGTTTTGTTGATTTTTAGATATACATGACAAGTGTATTTTGACATATTTTGGTTTTACATGATACAGAGTTATGCTGGTCGAGTATTCATGTATGGGCATAGGAAAGTTATGTTCAGTTCATTCTACTATCTTTCCTATTTCCATCTCTCCTCCCTTTCCTTCATTCCCCTTTGTCTGATCCAATGAACTTTTATACTTTCCCTCCCTACCCTGTCTTGTTATGGGTTAGCATCCACATATCAGAGAGAACATTTTGGCCTTGTCTTATTTCACTTAGCATGATAGGCTCTAGTTCCATTCGTTTACCATCAAATGCCATAATTTTATGCTTCTTTATTGCTGAGTAACATTTCATTGTGCATATATACCATATTTTCTTTATCCATTCATCTTGCTCATGCTAGGCAGGTGCTCTACCACTGAGCTACATCCCTAGCCCTGGCCATTTAACTGTAATGATATCTCTAAAGGTCTTACCTTCAAATTCAGTCACATTAGCAGTTAGGACATCAACATAAAAACATGCAGGCAGGGCAGGACACAATTTAGTCCGTAACAAATTGCTTTTAGTTTTGGGCCATTATGAATAAAATTTTTGCAAATATTGTTTCAAGTCTTTTGTGCACATATTTTTTATTTATCTTGGATAAAAAAAACTAGGAAAAACCCATCACCACCACTCTCTAATTTATGGTAAGTATGCTTAACTTTTTAAGAAACTGACGGATGGTTTCCTGAAGTGTTTGTGCCACTTTACACTCCCACTTGCTCTGGGCAATAGTGCCAGTCACTCTGCATCTTCTCCAGTAGTTGCTAATAGATGTATGGCATTATCACATTTGTCCTTTTAGCCTGCACTTCCATCATTACTAGTGATGGTGAGCAGCTTTTCACATGCTTATTGGTCACTAATCTGTCATCTTTTGTGAATTATCTATTTAAATCTGATATTCATCTTTTTATGGTATATTTGTCATCTTGTTACAGTTGTAAGATTCTTTTTAGCAATCTAGATGTTCCTTTATTAGTTCTTTCTTCTGCCTAATCTGATTTTAACTTACTATTCTTTTTCTATTTTAAACTAGACACTTAGATCACTAGATTTAGACCTTTCTTCCTTTCTTTTGCAGATATTTAAAGTTTTCTGCAGAAACTAGACCAAAATAAGGGGGAAAAGGTGTAGGGAGAATGCCATGAAAATAGAAGAGCGATCAGTGGAGTAGAGGAGGGGGATTGAGGGAAAAGGTGGAGGGATGGGAAATGGGAGGAACAGTGAAATGAAATTGACCAAACTACCTGCATACGTATATGAATATAATTATGTGTTTTTTATAAAGCACCAATTTAAAGAAAAATATAAATAGATAGAAGGAAGACCAGTAGAGTAGAAGAAAGGAAATGGAGTGGGAGAAGGGAAGGTTAAGGGAAAGGGGAAATTCTGGGGACTGAATTGGAGCAAATTCTATTCCATGCTTGATAATTATGTCAAAATGAACTCCATTATTGTATATAACTATAATGTACTAATAATAAAAATAAAGGGACTGAGGTTGTGGCTCAGCAGCAGAGCACTCACCTAGCACGTATGAGGTGCTGGGTTCAATCCTCAGCACCACGTAAAAATAAACAAATAAAATAAAGGTATTGTGTCCAACTACAACTAAAAAATATATTAAAAAATAAACAAAGTTGCATATTTTCCTCTACATGCAGTGTTAGTCCAGGCATAGTGACACACACCTATAATCCTAGTGGCTCGGTAGGCTACTGCAGAAGGATTTCAAGTTCAAAGCCAGCCTCAGCAACTTAACCAAAGCAACTTAACTGAAGCAACTCCCTCTAGATGAAATATTTAAAAGGGCTGGTGACATGGCTCAGTGGTGAGCACCCCTGGGTTCAATATCCAGTGCCAAAAAAAAAAATACATACAGGTTTAGTTATATTCTGCATTTTGGACTACTGTTTTGTAATAGAATGATTTTGTAATAAGAATGATTCATATGCTATATGATTCACCTATTTAGAGTATACAATTCGGTGGTATTTGGTATATTCATAGAGTTGTGCAGCCTTCAATAAAACCAACTTTTAAACATTTTCATGTTTAAAAGGAATGCTGTTCCATCACAATAGCACCCCTCCCCCCAATTTAGGTCTTTAATTCATTTTAATTTTTTAATTTTTGCACATGGTGTGAAGTACATGATACAGATTCATTCATTCTTTTGCATATGGCTGTGCTATTGTCTTAGCAACATTTGACCAAAAGACTGTTTCCTCATTGAATGAACTCAGAACCCTTGTCAAAAATCAGTAGGTCATAGACACATTTATTTATTCTATACTCTCAGTTCTGTTCCATTGATCTGTGTTTATCCTTATGCCAGTACCACACTGACATAAAAAAACAAAAAGTATGAGTCTTCCTATTTTGTTTTTATTTTCAAGAATTTTTTGGTTGTCCTGGATCTTTCAAGTGTCCATATGAACTTTAGGATCAGATTGTCCATTTCTTTTTTTTTTTTAATTTGTTTATTTTATTTATTTGTTTGTTTATTTATTGGTACCGGGGATTGAACTCAGAGGCCACATCTCCAGCCCTTTTTTGTATTTTATTAGAGACAGGGTCACACTGAGTTGCTAAGTGCCTCGCCATTGCTGAGGCTGGCTTTGAACTCGCGATCCTCCTGCCTCAGCCTCCCAAGTGCTGGGATCACAGGTGTGCGCTACCGCCTCGGCTAATTTGTTTATTTTCATGTGGTGCTGGGGATTGAACCCAGTGCCTCGTGCATACTAGGCAAGCACTCTGCCACTGAGCCACAACCCCAGCCCCTGGATTGTCTATTTCTACAAAGAAGTGCCTGAGATTTTGATAGGGACTGTGTTAAACTGACAGTTTGGAAATATGACTATCCTAACAATATCAAGTCTTCTGACACATAAACACAGGATATAGTTCCATTTGCTAGATCTTTCATTTCCTTCAACTTTTTGTTGTTTCAGGTATAAATTATGCCTTCTTGGTGTGAAATTTATTCCTAAAGTATTTTATTATTTCGAATGCTACTTTAATTGGATTTTTTTTTTCTTTTTATGCTAGGGATTGAAACCAGGGGTGCTCTACACTGAGCTACATCTCCAGTCCTTTTTATGTTTTGAGACAGGGTTGTGCTAAATTGCTGAGGCTATCCTCAAACTTTGAATCCTCTTGCCTCAGCCACTGGGATTACAGGCGTGTACCATGATACCTGGTTTCTTTTTTTTTTTTTTTTTTTAATCTTTTTTTCCTTTTGGTATGGAATTTTTTTAGATTCTTCATTGCAAGGGTATAAAGATGCTATTGATTTTTGTATACTGTGACTTTTGTATCCTATAGCCTTGCTGAAATTATTTGCTAGTTCTAACAGATTTTAATTAGATTTCTTAGGATTTTCAATATCCAAGAATATATCATCTCTGAATAGAGATAGTTTTTATTTTTTTCTTTCTAATCTGGATAACTTCTTTTCCTTGCTTTATTGCCCTGGCTAGAACTTCAAGGACAGTGTTGAATAGAAGTAGTGATATCTACCTTGTATCTTTACGATATCCAATCTCCTTCCCTGTCACCTTCTTTCCTTTATTTTGCTCTAGCTTCTACATATGAGACAAAACATTAGGCTCTGGGATTTCTGAGTCTGGCTTATTTCACTTAGCATCATTTCCTCCATTGCCATCCATTTATCAGCAAATGCCATTATTTCATTCTTCTTTATGACCGAGTAAAACTTCATTGTGTTTATATACCACAATTTCTTGATCTGTTCATCTGTTGATGGGCATCTGGGTTGATTCCATAATTTGGCTGTTATGAATTATGCTGCTTTAAACACAAAAATATAAGGTAGATAAGTATAGTAAAAGAAGGAAAATGAGAGGGAGGAAAGAAGGGAAAGGGGTAGAATGGAATTAATTAAGCAATAGTATGTTATATACATATATAAATGTGCCAAAAGAATTTCATGTGTGTGTGTATGTGTATATGTGTATATATATATGTGATATATTTCTATATAGTATATATAAAACTAATGAATACATAAATAAATAAAGGAGGCGAAAGGAAGATCAATAGAGGAAAGGAAAGAGAATAGGAGGAGGGAGGAGGGAAATGGTAAAGGAAGGGGGAATGGTAATTGATATCAAATCATTTGCATGTATTATTTTGTCAAAACAAACCCTAATACTATGTATAATATAATGCTCTAAAAATTTTCAAAAAGAAGTAGTGAAAGGGGATATTCCTTATCTTTGTCCAGACCGTAGTGGGAGAGCATTTAGTCTTTAACCCAGTACAATGTTAGCTGTGGATTTTTTTAAGATGTCCTTTATGAGACTGAGTAAGCAAGCTCCTTTGTCTCCTTAATTTGAAGAGTGTATTAATCCTGAAAGGGTGTTGGATTTTGTCAAATGCTTTTTTAAGTATCTGAGATGGTTAAGTGTTTTTATTTTTTATTTTATAGGCATGGTGTATTACATTAATTCATTTTCAGATGCTAAACCAATTTTGCATTCCTGAGATAAATCCTACTTGGTCATGGTTTAATAACTTTTTCTTATGATGATGGTTGGTTTTCCAGTGTTGTTGTAAGGATTTTGTGTCTATATTCCTAAGCGTATCTTGTTTTCTTTCCTTGTAATACCTGGTCTGGTTTTGGTATCAAAGTAATCAGACCTCATAGAATGATCGTTCCTCCTTTTTGATTTTCTTTATAAGAGTTTGTATATAATTGGCATTAATCTTCTTGAAAAATTTGGTGAAATTTACCAGTAAAGCTACTTGGATCTGGTCTGTTATTTTGTGGAAAGTATTACTAAAAAATCTCTTTGTTGTTATAGGTAATTCAGTTGTTTTATTTTTTTCTTGTGTCAGTTTTAGTTGTTTGTGTTTTTAGGAATTCACCCATTTCATCTCAGTTATTTATTAGCATATAATCATAATCATAGTATATTGTTATAATCCCTTTTATTTAGTAATGTCACATTACTACTACCCTTCTTTAATTTCTTTCTTTCTTTCTTTCTTTTTGTGTGTATGTGTGTTCAGTGTTGGGGATTGAATCCAGGGCACATACTAGGCAAGCACTATACCGCTGAGCTATACTCCTAGCCCTACTCTTTCATTCCTGATTCTCTTAATTTGAGTTTTTTTTTTTTTTAATTTCTAGATCCACCTAGGTAAATATTTATCAATTTAGTGGACAATTTCAATCAAATAACTTCAGGTTCTGTCATCCCTTGTTATTCTCTTCTGTTTCTTTCTCTTCCCCCACCCTACCCTTCTTTCTCTTCTCCCTTCCTTTCAGTGTGAATTCCTGCCTAGCTTTATTCCCCCATCTTTATTAAAATATAATTGACAAATAAAAACTGTATATGTTTACAGTGTACAATATGATCTTTTTTTTTTTTTTTTTTTTTTTTTTTTTTTTTTGTACCAGGGATTGAACTCAGGGGCACTTGACCACTGGGCCACATCCCCAGCCCTTTTTTGTATTTTATTAGAAGCAGGGTCTCACTGAGTTGCTAAGTGCCTCGCCATTGCTGAGGCTGGCTTTGAACTCGCGATCCTCCTGCCTCAGCCTCCCAAAGTGCTGGGATTACAGGCGTGCGCCACCGCGCCTGGCTATAATATGATCTTTTAATATGTGCTTATGTTGTGGAATGAATCAGGCTAATTAACATACTCATCATCTCATGTGCTTGGTTTTGTTTGTATTTGGTGAGAATATTTAAGATCTGCTTTCTTAGTTTTCAAGTATACAGTACCTTATTATTAACTATACTCACTGTGCCATAAAATAAATCTTTAGAACTTATTCTTTTTCCTAACTGAAGCTTTGTACCCTTGGACCAACAGCCCTGGGTAACAGCCCTACCATTCTACTCTCTGATTTTATGAGATCGACTGTTTTAGATTCCATGTGTAAGTGAGATCACACAATATTTTTGTCTTTCTGTGCCTGTTTTATTTCACTAACATTAATATCCTCCAGATCTGTCCTGGTTGTCACAAATGCAAGATTTCCTTCCTTTTTAAGGCTAAGTAGTATTTATATGGCTATATAGATACTTTACAAGTTTGTTATTTATTCATCCACTAATGGACACCTAGGATGATTCCATGTCTTAGCTATTGTGAATAAATAACTGCAGTGAACAGGAGAATGAAGGTATCTATTTGACATACTGATTTCATTGCCCTTGGATATATATCCAGAATTGGGACTGCTGAATCATGATAATTCCATTTTTAGTGTTTTGAGGAAAGCATTGTTTTCCATAATGGATATGCTAGTTTATATTCCTACCAAGAGTATATAAGGGTTTCCTTTCTCCACAGCCTTACCAACATGTATTTTTCCTCTTTTTGATAATAGGCATTCTAACAAGTATGAAATAATATTTCATTGTAGTTTGTTTTTTAAATGTTTTATTAGTGCATTATAGTTATATGTAGCAGTAGGATTCATTTTGACATGATAATAAGTGTATGCAGTATAATTTGCTCCATTTCAGTCCCTAGTATTTCCTCTTTCCCTCTGGTCTTCCTTCCTCTTGTTCCCCTTTCTCTACTCAACTGATCTTCCTTTTATTTATAGTTTTTTTTAATTGGTGCTTTATAGATAAACATAAAGGGAAAATTTGCTGATATATTCATATATGTACATAGCATAAATTGGTCTATTTCATTCCATAGTTCCTGTATTTTCCCATCCCTTTTCCTTCCCCTCTAACCTCTTGTTATGCTCCACTGATCTCCCTTCTAATTTTTGTGGAATCCCACCCTTTCTTTTCCCTTATTTTGCTCTGGCTTCTGCATATGAGGAAAAAAAACAACAACATTTGATCTTTGACTTTTTTAGTCTGATTTATTTCACTTAGCATGATATTCTCCAGTTCCGTTCATTTATCAGCAAATGCCATAATTTTTTCTTTTGGGTTGAATAGAACTCCACTGTGTGTGTGTGTGTGTGTGTGTGTGTGTATCTCATTTTTTATATCCATTCATCTGTTGACAGGCACCTGAGCTGGTTCCATAACTTGGCTATTGTGGATTGTACTGCTGTAAATATTGACATGGCTGTATCCCTTTAGTATGCTGAGTTTAGATCTTTTGGATAAATGTCAAGGAGTGGGATAGTTGGGTCATGTGGTGGTTCCATCCTTAATTTTTTGTTTTGTTTTGTTTTTAATTTTTTGTAGTTGTATGTGAACAGAATGCCTTTATTTTTATTTGTTTATTTTTATGCGGTGCTGAGGATCGGAACCCAGTGTCTCACACATGCTAGGCAAATGCTCTGCCACTGAGCTACAGGCCTAGCCACTCATCCTTAGTTTTTTGAGGAATCTGCATACTGCTTTTCAGAGTGGTTGTGCTACTTTGCAATCCCATTAACAGTATATGAGTGTACCTGTTTCCCCACATTCTTGCCAGCATTTATTGCAATTGTATTCATGATGATTGCCATGCTCATTGGAATGAAATGAAATCTCATTCTAGTTTTGATTTGCATTTCGCTGATTGCTAGGCATGTTAACCATTTTTCGTATGTTTGTTGACCATTTATTGTATTTCTTCTTTTGAGAAATGCTTGTTTAATGCTTTTGCCCATTTATTAATTGTTTTTTTTTTTTTTTTTTTGGTGCTCAGTGTTTTGAGTTCTTTTTTTTAAATATTTATTTATTTGCTTTAGTTGTACACAATATGTTTATTTGTATGTGGTGCTGAGGATCGAACCCAGGCTGCGCACATGCTAGGCGAGTGCTCTACAGCTGAGCCACAACCCCAGCCCTTGAGTTCTTTATATATTCTGGATATTAATCTCCACTTGGAGAAGTAGCTGGTAAAGATAATCTCTGTTCAAGTTCTTAATTATTTCCTTTGCTCTAGAAGCTTTTTAATTTGATGCAATCCCATTTATTCATTTTTGGTTTTATTTCTTTTGCTTTAGAGGTCTTGTTAAGGAAGTTGGTGTTTGCATCAGTATGTTGGAGTGTTGTACCTATGTTTTTTTCCTAATAGTTGCAAAGTTTCTGATCTAATTCCTAGATCTTTGATCCACCTCGAGTGGATTTTTATGTGGTTTGAAAGATAGGGATCTAGTTTCATTCTTCTACATATAAATATCCAGTTTTTTCCAGCACCATTTGTTCAAAAGGCTATATCTTCTCCAACAAATGATTTTGGCATCTTTGTTGAGTATCAGATGATCGTATCTATGTGGTTTTGTCTCTGTCTTCTTGTCTATTCCATTAGTCTTTGTATCTATTTTGGTGCTGGTATCATGCTGTTTTTACTATAGCTCTGTAACATAATTTGAGATCAAGTATTCTGATACCTCCAGCATTACTCTTCTCATTTAGGATTTGGCTTTTCTGGGTCTTTTATTCTTCCAAATGAATTTTAGACCTTTTTTGTAGTTCTGTAAAAAATATCATTGGTATTTGATGGGAATTGCATTGAATCTGCCTAACATTTATGGTAGTATAGGCATTATGACATTATGGCATTATGACAATATTATTCTGCCTATCCAGGAACATGGAAGTTTTTCATCTTCTAAGATCATCTTCCATTTCTTTCTACATTGTTCTATAGTTTTCATTGCAGAGGTGTTTAACCTCCTTGGTTTGATTTATTCCCAAGTGTTTTTTATTTTGAGGTTATTGTGAATGGGATAGTTTTCCTGATTTCTTTCTCAGCAGATTTATTACTGGAGTATAGGAAAGCTATTGATTTGTATAGATCTTATATCCTGCTGCTTTGCTGAATTTATTTATAAACTCTTAAAGTGTTCTGGTAGAATTTTTTGTGTCTTACAGATAAAGTTTCATATCATAAGCAAATAGATCATCTGACTTCTTCTTTTCCTATTTGTATCCCTTTAATTTCCTTCTCTTGTCTAATTGCTCTGGCTAGAGTTTCAAGAACTATAATGAATAGAAGTGGTGAGAACGACATCCTTGATTCAGAGGATGATGTCCTTGGGCTTGTCATATATAACCTTTATAATGAAGAGGTCAATTCCTCTGTCTCTAGTTTCTCTAGTGTCAAAACATGAATGGGTACTGGATTTTGTCAAAGGCTTTTTTCCACATCCATTGAGATGATCACATGATTCTCGTCCTTAATTCTGTTTATTTGGTCAATTACATTTTTTGTTTTGTGTATGTTAAACCAACACTGCATCCCTAGGATAAACTAATTTGATCATGGTATACTACCTTCTTACTGGTGTTTTTTATTTTTTATTTTGTTTTGGGTACCGTGGATTGAACCCAGGGGTGCTAAAACACTGAGCCATATCCCAGCCCTTTTTGTTTTTTTATTTTGAGACAGAGTCTCACTAAATTGCTTGGGGCCTTGCTATGTGGCTGAGGCTAGCTTGAATTTGCAATCCTCCTGCCTCAGCCTCCCAAATAGCTGGGATTACAGGTGTGCATCATTGCACCCAGCCTTACTGTTTTTGAATGTGGTTTGCTAGTATTTTTTAAGGACTTCTGTGTCTGTGTTCATCAGAGATATTGGTCTGTAGTTTTCTTTCCCTGATGTGTCTTTGTCTCATTTGGGTATTAGTGTGATATTGGCTTCATAGAATGAATTTGGGAATGTTCCCTCTGTTTCTATTTTGTAGAGTAATTTGAGGAAAATCGACATTAGTTCTTTAAGGATCTGGTAGAACTTGGCTGAGAATCCATCTGATCCTGGGCTTTTCTTTGTTGGAAGGCTTTTAATTTCTGCTTCAATCTCACTGCTTGATAGAGGAACTGTGGAATGAAACTGACAAAACTATCCTGTGTATATGTATGAATATACCACAGTGAATCTCACTTTGATGTATATCTATAATGCAGTAATTTTTAAAATCTATAAATATGTAGAAGAAAGAACAGCAAAATAGAGGAAAGGAAACAGGAGGAAGGAAGGGAAAGGGGATATTACTGAGAACTGAACTGGAGCAAATCATACTTAGGCACTATGATTATATGAAAATGAACCTCAATATTATGTATATAATCCCGATATTATATATATTATGTATAAACTATAACATGCTAATTAAAATTCTTTATAAAAAGAGTCAGTTACTTAAGGAAGTCTTTCCTGACTTCCTGGACTTTCTCAGTCTAGGTTGGTTTCCTTTGTTACATGCTTTTATCCAGAAATATTTTCTTTTCTTTTCTTTGGTGGGGTGGGTACTGGGGATTGAAATCAGGGGTACTCAACCACTGAGCCACATACCCAGCCCTATTTTTTATTTTATTTAGAGACAGGGTTGCTTATCACCTTACTTTTGCTGAGGCTGGCTTTGAACTCGCAATCCTCTTGCCTCAGCTTCCTGAATTGCTGGGATTACAGGTGCCCGGCCAGAAATATTTTCTTAATGTGTATTTCAAATTCATCTGTATCATTATTTGATTGATGCATAACTCCCTTGGTGTTCTGGAAGTTACATAATAGATCATCTTACTTCCCTTGAATATACATCGAGGCACAGTAACTGGAACATAGAATATACTTCATAAATATGGAATAGATGGCCGGGTAGATGTATGACTAGAAGGTTGGTATGAAGAATGAGTAAGAGTGAGTTCAGTGGGAAGGGATGGCTGGAAAGTTGGGAATGAATTGTGACCAAATAACATGCCAAGAGCAATTTTTAGTGCTTTATATTGGTAAAAGCACTTGTAAAAGCACATGAATTTCTTCACCTCTGTTTTGTTATATTCACATTATAGAAAACATATACTTCTCTGTTGGTGGCAGTGCACTTACATAAGGCTTTATTCCAGAAAAGGGGGGGGGTGAAATTATTTTGAGCATTTGAAAGCATTTATGTAACTTGAATCTCATATTATGGTTTTGAAAATATGCTCTTATTTCTCATAAGTGGTTCTATGCTTAATTTACACTTGCCCAAAATCTCTTCCCTTCAGAGGTGTCAATGCTAGAAAATTATCAAATTGTGATAATTTTATGATAGTATAATTTTACATCAACATGTCAGTCAAGAATTGAGAAATGGGCCCTGTGAATGAAACAGTGACTAACATTTTGTCTTCGGCCACAACACTTGTACTGTAGAATAACTGAAATAGTAGCAAATACAGATAGAAAATAGACCAAATGTGTATATCTCAGCTAGCATCAGGACTAGAGATTTTTTAAGTGGGAAAAGGTTTGGGTCTAAGTATATTTTTTAAATGACTAGTTGAACACCCTGCTTATAGATTTTATTTAAATAATTTTTTTTTAAAGTTCCTGATCTTGCTCTCTCTCTCTTTTTTTTTTTTTTTTTTTTGTAATTGTAGGTAGACAGCATGCCTTTTTGTTTGTTTGTTTACTTTAGTTGTACACAATGCAATGCATTTATGTTTACGTGGTGCTGAGGATCGAACCCGGGCCGCGCACTTGTGAGGCAAGCACTCTGCCGCTGAGCCACAACCCCAGCCCCAGCATGCCTTTATTTTATTTATTTTTATGTGGTGCTGAGGATCCAACCCAGTGCCTCACATGGCTAGGCAAGCACTGTGCCACTGAGCTGTAGCCCCAGCCCTATTTAAACAAATTTGAAACATGAATTTATCTTTCCTGGAGTGTTTTTTGTACAGACTATTAATACCTATATTGTCTAAACTTCTTATAGTTTTAGTGTACTAGTGTTAGAAGATTTGCCCCACTTTGTTTTGCATGTTTTTCCAGTTAAAAAATAATATATACATATATGCATATATACACACACATTTATTTTAAAAATTATCCTGTCTTTGCAGCACTTAAATGCAGAAAGGTCTTACAAGTCCCAGATTGCAACCTTGCATAAATCTCTTGTGAAGATGGAGGAGGAGCTTCAGAAAGTTCAGTTTGAAAAAGTGTCTGCTCTTGCAGATTTGTCTTCCACAAGGGAACTCTGTATTAAACTCGACTCAAGCAAAGAACTTCTTAATCGACAGCTGGTTGCTAAAGATCAAGAAATAGAAATGGTATGTAATACATTTTTAAGATGCCTTTAAAAATTGCTATTACTGTAACACTACTACATTTAAAAAAAAAAACAAATTTTTTTGCTTTTTTGTGAATCTTTCAATTTTAGACTTAATTTTTATTTTTACTAGATTTTATTTTTAAAATTTAAACAACTAGACAACCATGTCCCTGACAATTCAGGAGTATAACAGAGACTCCTCTTGTTGAGAATGTAATTTGCTTTTCCTTTTAACCAGAAGAATTATAAAATCCAGTGATATAGCAATCAGCAAAAATCATAAGGTTGAGGTTTATTCAGCTAAATTATAACCATAAAGATGTTCTTTTAAGCTAAATGTATTTGCCAGTTGGCTAAGTTCTTTTAAACTATAATTCTGCTGATTGTATCTACTTTGTGCCTGACAACGTGCGTGGAAATATAATGTTCAAAATATATAGGATCTTACCCTCAAGGACCTCCCAGTATTGACATACAAATAATTTGGGATGGATGTTATACTAATAAGAAATACTTAGGTTTCATAGAGGGAATTCCTATTCAGCCTAGGGGTGTCAGGGAGAAGTCACAAGGAACAACATAGGTAGTGATATACAGGTGCCTGTAGATTCTTGAGTAAATAGTAATTTTTAGTGTCTAGTACAGCATGCATGGGAGGAATTGGCTGCAGATGAGTCTGGAGAGGCGGAACCCAAATTCTAAAGGGGAATGTATAGAAGTTGCATAGTGTAGTTGAAATATCAGCAAATTTTGGTAATGTTTTCTGATTCTTATTTTGTTAGTCTGCTGTTTGGCAAAGCATTTGAGAATTGTGTATAATATATTTCTGTAAGAATTTGCTACTTTTTTTTAATATTTGGAAAAATATCTTTTCTAATCTGTTGAATTGGAAAGGACCATTGGAAAACATTTTTTTTTTTTTGTATCTTTTTTACTCTGGTAGGAAAACTTTACAAACAAGATACCCTCATAACAAAATTTTATGTTCATGATTCAGTATTATTAACTAAAGACACTGCGTTGTAAAGCAGATGTCTAGGACTTATTTATCTTGAGAGCTGAAATTTATACCCATTGAACACCAAATCTCAAACTTCCCCTCCCCTCAGGCCCTGACAACAGCTATTTTAGTTTCTGCTTCTATGAATTTGGCTACTTTAGATTGCTGATTTATTGGAATCACATAGTATTTGTCAAAGACTGGCTAATTTCACTTAGCATAATGTCTTCAGAGTTCATTCCATGTTGTTTGTGTATGTAGAAGCATTTCCTTCTCTTTTGAGGCCAGTATTCAGTTGTATATAGCATATTTTCTTTATCCATTCATTCATCAGTGGACATTCAGGTTATTTCTATATCTTGGTTATTATGAGTAACGGTGCAGTAAACATGGGGGCACTTGCTGAAGTCCTGCTTCAGCAAGAGGGTGGGTGTCACGGTCGGATGGTGAAGGAGTCAGCGAAAGTGGTGGAGAAATCAGCACACAGACACAAGAGTCAGAGGCTGAAATCGCAAGTTTTACTTTCTCATGGCATGGTTTATATAGCATAACAAAGCTTTGAGGTTACATCAGAAGAAAGTTAAGAGAAATCACAGTCATAAAATTCAGGGAAGTGGCGACATCTGCTGATTACATTCCAGACATTTTGATCTTTTACCCAGCATATTTTCAAGGTCTTGTTGGAAACCATGGTTACGCATTTATCTGGATGTTTTGTATTTCTGTTAAACTTTTATCTGTAACTAGTTTAGGTCTGATTCATTCCTTATGAGCCACGGACTCTCTGAAGTCATTTCTCTGCACCACCTGTTTATCTGTCTCATTGAAGTTAATTTTTCCTGCCTGGTTTTATAGCACTATTGTGTTTCTGCTTGAATTTATATTCTATTAACTCTAACTACTAATCCTAACTTAAGGTCATAACGTCCTTTCTATGCCCAGGAGGGGAGAGGAGGAGGGGTTGGAGTCTTAGGGCCTTGCAACATAGCCATCCTAAGTTTATCAAAGAAAACTCTGTTTTGGAACTTTGTACTTTCATATCTGAACTCAGAGTCCACCTCACCTCAGTTTACATACGTAGTCTCATTCCCTTGAAATATTGCATCAGGCTTTAGTGGTCATATGAGCTACGAGAATTTCAGGAACAGAAAAGACAATGACAAAACATCCCAACACTATCTTTATGCCACATTTCCCTAGAGGATAATCGCCTTGCGTCATCCACCCTAGGAGAGCCTTGCTCCATCCGTAGGTCAAGAGAGAGATGTGGCAGGCACTGATACTTTATCCTAATTTCAAGCCTTTTGCATAAATATCCAGAAGTAGAATGTCTGGATTAGTGTGTGTGTGTGTGTGGTACCAGGGATTGAAACGAGGGATGCTTAACCACTGAGCCACATCCCCAGCCTGTTTCATTTTTTATTTTGAGACAGGATCTCACTAAGTTGCTCAAGACCTCTCTAAATTGCTGAGGCTGATTTTGAACTTGCACTCCTCCTGCCTCAGCTTCCCAAACCACTGGGATTACAGGTGTGCACTGCTGTGCCTGATTTGTAGTTAGAGTTTAAATTTTGTGTGAACTTAATACTGTTTCCCATAGTGGCTACACATTCCCACCAATAGTGTACAAAGATTCCAGTTGCTTCACGTCCTCACTAAACTTATCTTTTTGTTTTTTAAATGTTTTTATTAATTCATGTTTCATTAATGGTGTTCTTTTTGACATAATCTTGCATGCATGAAATATAATTTGCTCCATTTCAGTCCCTAGTACATTCTCTTTCCCTCCTCTCCTCCCTTCCTCTGCTCCCCTTCCTCTACTCTGCTGGTCTTCCTTCTATTTATTTATTTTTTTTTAAGTTGGTGCTTTATAGACATACATAAAGGTAGAATTCACTGTAGTAGATCCATATATGTACATAGCATAATTAGGTCAATTTCATTCTGCAGTTCTTCTCTTTTCTTGTCTGTCCTCCCTACCCCTCAATCTCATTCTACTCCACTTATCTGCCTTCTGTTTTCATAAGATTCCAACCCCCCCCCATTTTTTTTCTATTTTGCTCTAGCATCTACATATGAGAGAAAATATTCAACTCTTGACTTTTTGAGTGAGATCACTCTCACCCCTCATATTCAATATAGCTCTTGAAACTTTAGCCAGAGCAATTAGGCAAGAAAAGGAAATTAAAAGGATACAATTAGGAAAAGAAGTCACTCAAATTATCTGTTTGCTGATGATCTGATACTATATCTAGAAAACCCAAAAAGCTGCACCAGAAAACTTGTAGAACTAACAACAAATTCAGCAAATTAGTAGATTATAAGATCAACTTATAAAAATCAATAGCTTTCCTATCCTCCAGTAATGAATCTGCTGAAAGAGAAGTCAGGAAAACTACCTCATTCATAATAACCTCAAAAAAACAAAACCTTGCTGGGCATGGTGGCACATGCCTGTAATCCCAGCACTTGGGAGGCTGAGGCAGGAGGATGGCAAGGCACTTAGCAACTCAGTGAGACCCTGTCTCTAATAAAATACAAAAAGGGGCTGGGAATGTGGCCCAGTGGTTGAGTGCCCCTGAGTTCAATCCCTGGTACCAAAAAAAAAAAAAAAAAAAAAAAAAAAAAAAGCAACCTTAGGAATAAATCTAACCAAGGAGGTGAAAGACCTCTATGATGGAAACTATAGAATACTGAAGAAAGAAGTTGAAGAAGAATTTAGAAGCCATAAATACCTCCCATGTTCTTGGATAGGCAGACTCTTAATATAAAATAGCCATATTACCAAAAGTGTCATATAGATTGTATGCAATTGCCATCAAAATGCCAATGACATTTTTTCACAGAACTCGAAAGAACAATCGTATTCATGTTTTAATGAAGTGCTGCGTGCCAAAATTCTCACTCTTCCTTATTTTCTCTTTTAAAAAAATTTTTTTGTGGTTGTAGATAGACAGCATAACCTTTATTTGTTTCATTTTTATGTGATGCTAATAATCAAACCCAGTGTCTCACACATGCTAGGCAAGTGCTCAGGCACTAAACTACAGCCCCAGCACTCTTCCTTATTTTTTCTTTCAGCAAGAATATTTAGTGATGAAAGTAATTCATAAAAATATGCTTACCATAAATATTTTGATGTTTTCTAATTGGAGAAGTTGTACATGTTGCTATTAACATCTGAAATGATATAAAGCTGAAATACCAGAAGAGATAATTCCATAAGCTTATAAAAATTGTATACCATGACCAACTAGGGTATGTTCTAGTAGCCTTCTTAAAGTTTTAAAATCATTGTCCTTAACAGAACTATATAAAAAGCTTATTTATATAATTTACATAAATTTTATAGTTTATAATTAGATAATTTATATTAACTTCTAGAATTCATTTTGTCTTGACATTTACTTATTTATGTATATATCTTTATCTCAATAAGTTCTAATCTCAAGTGTAAGGACCATCCTATCTATTTTTATAATTCTTCAGCTGTACTATAAATAGATGGGGGCATTCAAGTTTTTTTCTAAATTAAGCTTTTGATTTTGAGATAATGGCAGATTTGCATCTAATTTTAGAAATAAGACAAGCATAGTGGCATTCTCATGTAGTCTCAGCTACTTTGGAGGTTGAGGCAAGAAAGGGGTTGTGAATTTAAAGTCAGTCTAAGCAAAACAGACCCTATCTTTAAAAAAGGTGGGTTTTTGTTTTGTTTTGTTTTTTATCATCCTAACAGTCTTCTCAGATGAAAAATCTTCAATTTGAATGAATTCTAATTTATCAATTTTGCTTTTATGGATTAAGGTTTTGGTTTTAAGTCTAAGAATTCAATTCTTTGTGTAGCTCTAGATCCCAAAGATTTTTTCCCTGGTGTCATTCTAACTGATTTATAAACTTTATCTTTCACATTTAATTCCATGATCTTTTTGAGTTAGTTTTTACAACTGTATGAGGTTTTTAATCAAGGTTTATTTATTTATTTATGTGCCTATGCGCATCCAATTACTCAAGTACCATTTACTGAAAAAGCCAGATTTCTCCCATTGAATTAATTTTGTACCTTTATGAAAAATCAGTTGAACATATTCATGTGGGTATGTTTCTTGGTTTTCTGCTATTTTTACATGGATTTATGTGTCTGTCTTTCCACCAGTACCACACTTCTTGATTATTATGGTAATATAATTAATTTTTAAATTCAAGTCTATTCACTTTATTCTTCTTTTTCAAAATCACTTTAGCTATTCTAGTATCTTTACCTTTCGATGTAAGTTTTAGAATAGCCTGTCAAAGTGTACAAAAATGTTACTTGTATTTTGGTAGGAATTTTATTAAACTTATGTATCAATTTGGGAAGAATTTACATCTTTACTATGTTGAGGCTTCCAATTCATGAACAGGGTAGATCTCATTTAGATCTTTAATTTCTTTTATTAGCTTTGTGTAGTTCTCAGCATGCAAAGTCTGTATGTGTTTTGTTAGGTTTACAATTAAAAATGCAGAATATTTTTCTTTTTTTAAGTATTAGAAATGATATTCTAATTTTAATTTTGATATCAATGTGTTCATTGCCATGTATAGAAATATAGATAATTTTTTAATGTTTATCTTGTCTCTTCTGACCTTGCCAAACTCAATAATTCTAAGAGTTTTTCTGCAGATCCCTCAGGATTTCCTTAGTCAACTATGTTATAAAAAAATAAGGACAGTTTCATTTCTTCCTTTCTGATCTAAATACCTTATCTTGACTCTTTGTCCTGTTTTAGTACTTCAGCACTATGTTGAGCAAGAGTGGTTAAAGTGGGCATTTTTCTTTCTTTCCAGTATTAGGGGGGGAAATTCAGTGTTCCACCATGTAGATATTATCTGTGGTATTTTGTAATTGTTCTTTATCAAGTTAAGGAAATTCCCCTTTATTGCTATATTTCTTAGAGTTTTTATCATGGATTGATGTTGCGTTTTTGTCAAATGTTTTTTCCTTATCTGTTGGTTTAATCACAATTTTTTTTTGTTTAGCTTGTTCATAAAGTGCTCCATGGATTGACATTTTTAATGTTGAACCAGGCTTACATCTCTGGAATCACTCAGATAATTTTAAATGAGAAAGGAGAAGTTAAGGGGAAAAGATTTATATCTTTATTTTCATTCTCCTATAAAAATATTAGTGCATTAATATAAGGCATTCTAGACTTTTTTTTAGTCTTAATTTCCTTTTTAAAAATATATCTATTGAGATATGTTGATTGGGATATAACTCACATACCAATTCACAATTCTCTCATGTCTTAGTTTTCTGTCTTTAAAACAATACATTTATTAACTAACTCCCTTCAAGATGGATTTTGAGAGCATGAATTTCAAGTATCCTTCTTTAGTGTTCTTTAATAATACTTATATATGAATATTATGTATGAATACTTATATTTGCAATATATAGTATTATGAATGATTTCCTTAGGAATAACATAAAAAATGCTTTTGAGAATCATACACACACACACACACACACACACACACACACACACACATATATTTTTGATATAAGGTCTCACTGTTGTTGACCAGGTTGGTATCAGTCCATAGGTCAAGCTATTCTCCCACCTCAGACTCCTGAATACCTGAGACTACAAGTGTGTACTACCACGTCTGGCTATATCTCATATAATTTTTGAATAAAGCAAAATATTTCCAAAAGTGTAAGTGTAGTTATCATGTTAAGCAATTGTGAATTTCAGAACATAAAACTAGAGAAAGGACTTTTCTTCTGCTACAGACATTTTGTTATATTTCTATTCAAAAAGGTTTTGTGTGTGTTTTACATTTTGAAATAATAGTTTATTACTGTTGATTATGCTACTTTTTTATCATTTGTGCATAAGATCTCCAAAATTTTCAATTATGTTCAAAACAACATGGAAAATAGTGTTATATATAAAAGCCTTTATCACATTTTGCCTTATATCCTTAGGATGGATTTCTGAAAGTAGAAATTTTGGCAGATACACCCAAAGAGCCCTCAAAAAGCAATGGTTCACAATTAGGAAGAGACTAATAATTTTATGAAAATAAGAAGTGAAATAATAGACCACTTAGAAGTTTAACAGAGAATTATGGATAGTGACAGCTAAGAAGAACCCTCTTGGGCCAAAGCAAACCTCAAAGAGTGACCTCAAAACCACCCCTGCTAGTGTTATTCCTGCTAGTTAAGGTGGTGATCAGGGACTGTGATTTGTGGAAGAAGGGAGATGTTGGTCAAAGAGTACGAACTTTCAGCTATAAAATAAATATATTAACTACAATTAATAATGGTGTATACTTGAAATTTGCTGAGAATACATCTCTTGTTCTCACAACACACACAAAGTAATTTATTAGATGGGGTGTGATAGGCATGTTAGTTGTCTTGATTGTGGTAATCAGGCTAATGTAAACATCAAAACATCATGTTGTACACATTAGATATATACAATTTTTATTTGTCAATAATAACTCTATAAAGCTGGAAGGTAGGAAGTACTAGTCTACATCCTACCTAAAAACTTTAGTACTTTGCTAGAGTAATACTCTAGTATTACTCTAGTACTACTCTAGCAACGGGGCTCACATTTAATTGGATCAGACTGTGACAATGACCACCCCCAAGTCATTGTCGGTGAATAGGCTGCTGGCTACCAGTTAGGGACCAGATAGAAACTTAACAGAAAGATCAAGGACATAGATAGCCAAAGAGAGCCTTGCTGCATTCCTTGTCACTCCAGGGGAAGGAGGTCCAGGTGACTTTGTGCATGCCCAGAGGAGCAACATTGGAAGTTGTACACTGCTGTACAAGGAAACAAATAACTATAATAAGCCCCCACATGGAAAGAGTCAGTATTCAGAGTTGCTGTAGTATATTACCCAAAATTTTCAATTAGAATAAAAAAAAAATCTGATCCTCAAACAAGAAAATACAAGCCATCCACAGGAAAATAAAGCAAGCAAAAGAAACTTGTCTTTTAAGATCCTTATTATTAGTCTGTATTTGATGAGACATTATTATCATACCCTCCTGTTTTTTATTTATTTTAATTGACAGATAATAATTGTGTTTATTTATGGGGAACAATGCATTACATTTTTCTATGTATAAATTGTAGAAAGATTCAATCAAGCTAATTAACATATCCCTTACCTTACTAACAACATAAAAATCACTGTATAGACAATAATAGAATACCATCTTCTCAATTGTGCATGCAAGATCCTCTGGAACAGACCACATGTAAGGCCACAAAACAAACCTCAATAGATTTTAAAGGATTATACTCATACAAAGTATATCCATCCACCATGATGAAATTACTAAGTGTTAATAAGAGAATGAAATTTGGGAAATTCACAAGTATATGGAAATCGAGCAACACACTTCCAAATACTGTAGGTCAAAGAAGAAATCACAAAGGGGGGAAAAAGAGAGAGAGATTAATGAGAATGAAAACACAATATGCCAAATGTATAGGATACAAATAAGAATTAAAATATGTACTTTTAAAAATATGTATTAACAAACAGGAAAAAAGTTGATCAAATGAACTTCATCCAAACTAAAATATAACTTTGGTGCTGCAAATAATATTAAAAAGTAAAAAGTCAGTGCACAGAATGGGGGAAAATATTTTCAAATCATTTATCTAATAAGAGATCTGTGTGTAAAATACATACAAAACCCTTACAACTTAATAATCCAACTAAAAAAAATAAGCTAAGGATATCAATAGACATTTCTTTATAGAAGATGCATAAATGGCCAGTAAACACATAAAAAGATACTTTGCATCATTAACAATCAGAGAATGAAAATCACTTTACATCTACTAGGATGATTGTAGTCAAAAAGGCAGATGCTAAAAAAATGTTACAAAGATGTGAAAAAGTGGAATCTTCATACACTGATGGTGGAAAGTGAGGCCACTGTGGAAAACATTTTGTCAGTTCCTCAAAATGTTAAAAATATGATTAATGTACCACCCAGAAATTCTACTTCTGTATATCCAAGAGGAATAAAAAAATATAGGAACACACAAAAACTTGTACACAAGTCTCCATGGCAGCATTGTTTATAACAGGCCCAAAGTATAATTCAAATATTCCTAACTTGTGAATGCATACCTGTATTGCAATAGAATATTATGAGGCAATAAAAGTAACAGAGTACTGATATCTGCTAAAACATTTAGCAGATAACATTTTTCCTTTGGTACTGGGGATTGAAACCAGCAGAGCTTAACTACTGAGCCACATCCCCAGACCTTTTTATTTTTTGAAACTGGGTACTAATGGTATTAATGGGTACTAATGGTCTATTTGGGGAAAGTTGAAAAAGCTATAATTTAGATCATAGTGATGATTGCACGAGTCTGTTGATATGTTTAAAATCATTGAATTGTACACTTATTAAATGAGTGAGTTGTATGGAATGTGAATTATGTTCCAGTAAAGCTGTTACCAAAAAAGTGATGTTCCATTTTGTACTAGTGTCAGCCAAGTATATGGGCTTACCATTGCCAGCTTTAGTGTTCATGAACACTAACAAATTTGCTAATTTGATAGACTAGAATAGTGTGTCTTTTTAAATTTTATTAGTTCTTTTTAGTTGTGTGTGACAGTAGATCCATTTTGACATAATTATACAAGCATGGAATATATCTTATTATAATTGGAACCCTAGTACCTCTCCTCCTTTTTTTTTCTCACCCCTTACTCCCCTCCCTCTATTGATTTTTCTTCCATTTACCCATAGTTATTTTTTTAAATTAATTTCTTGTGCATGTACACAATGGTGAGATTCACTAGTGTATTCATATGTGTAAATAGGAAAGTTATGTCAGATTCATTCACTGTCTTTCCTTTTCCTATACTCCCCTTCCCTTCCTTTTTGTCTACTCCTATGAACTTCTATCCCCTTTATTGTTAGCTTCTACATATCAGAGAAAACATTCACCTTTTGGTTTGGGGGAATTAGCATATCTCACTTATCACAAGAGTCCCTAGTTCCATCCATTTACCAGCAAATGTTATAAAGTCATTCTTCTTTATGGCTGAGTAATACTCCGTTGTGCATATATACCACATTTTCTTTATCCATTCATCTACCAAAAGGCACGTAGGTTGACTCCATAGCTATTGTGAATTATCTTTTTTTTAAATATTTATTTATTTGCTTTAGTTGTACACAATGCAATGCATTTATGTTTATGTGGTGCTGAGGATCGAACCCGGGCCGCACACGCGTGAGGCGAGCGCTCTGCCTCTGAGCCACAACCCCAGCCCGTGAATTATCTTTAATAGACTTGTGATTCAACTGAAATACATTTAGCAATATCTACATATGCTTCAAATCATCATGACCAGAGTGGGGAATGTTAGTGGTATCTAGTGTATAGAGGTCAGGGATTTTGCTGAAAATTCTATAATGCAAGGACAGCTCTCTACACCAAATAATTATCCATCCCAACAGTTCAGGAATGTCAAGGTAAGAAACCCTGGACTAGGAGTTGCATCTTGTTTGAATTTATATCATCTTGACCACTAGCAAGCATAAATTTTTTGTAATTTTTAATCATATCATTTTCTTATTTCACATCAACTCATCTGATTTTTATACTAATAATGGTATTAACTATTTTATTGACAAAGTTCATTTTTTTCCAGTTGAAAGTTTCTTTTGAAGTTTTGGTTAAGTTTATGTTGACTAGAAAAAAATTTTTTTAATGTGGTTAAACTTATTTTTGCATTGTCTTTAGCCTAGAAAATTATTCCCCTGTCTACCTACCTAACTGTCCCCACCCCAGCAATTTTGTTTCTATTTATATCCCTTTACTGGATTTTAAATTTATGTTTTCACGTTTAACTTGTTAAATGCCTATAGAGTTTATTATAACATATATTATAAAGATTAATTTATTTCTAAATAGTAATGTCCAGTCTTCCACCTTTTGAAGAAATATTTAACGAACAGAGCATATTTTGGGCTCAAGATAACCTTCAGAAACTTCCACAGGTTTAGCAAGAGAAGAATGTGTGTTTGCCCCTTGTATTCCTTAACTGTGGAGTATAATAACTTATGATATAGTAACTAGATATTTGTAACTCACCTTTCTTAAGACAGAGCAGTAGTCACAGATGACACCAAGACAGCCTGGCAGAAATATATACAGAAATATCAAAGAAAGAAAATGGTTGCAGTTTGGGATTAATAAGATTTTCTTAAATTAATGAATTTTCTGATCCAATTAGAAGGATGGGGAAAGTGATGCTATACATGTATTGTGGTATATGTATTTGTTAAGAGGACACAGTTTCAAACTAAGAAATCAAAAGTGGTTGTCAGCTTATAACATATTGAAAGAACTTAAGAGTCCTTGATTACATTCCAGTTAAATAAATGAATGGGAATAAGCATAGATATCTTCCTGTTACTGTACAGATGGAGAATGAGTTAGATTCTGCTCGCTCTGAAATAGAACTCCTCAGGAGTCAGATGACAAATGAGAGAATCTCCATGCAGAATTTAGAAGCTTTGCTGGTGGCCAATCGAGACAAAGAGTATCAGTCCCAGATAGCACTTCAAGAAAAAGAGTCTGAAATTCAGCTTCTTAAAGAACACCTTTGTTTGGCAGAAAATAAAATGTGAGTTGGCTAGCAATATAATAACATAAAGTCATATTTCTTAAAATTTTGGTTCTTTATAGACAAGTAGAATTTTAAAACCTGAATTTAGAAATTTAGCTCCCATACTTTTCCATTAATTAAACTGAGGATTACAAATACTGTGATTTGTCTAAGGATTTCATAGTTTGTTATATTATGTTTGTTCTTATCTAAGATACCTAAAATTTAATCATCTCTGCTGGATTTTTTTCCAACAGAGCTTTAGGTAAAATAGAATGTCTGATCTAAAATATTGCCTTTAGGAAATGTAACCAGAGTAGAAAAAAAGTAAGCACTCTGAAATTAGAAGAATTTTTTTAAATTAAGTTGTAGATGGGGCTGGGATTGTGGCTCAGCGGTAGAGCACTCGCCTAGTACGTGCGCAGCCCGGGTTCGATCCTCAGCACCACGTACAAATAAACACATTGTGTACAACTAAAGCAAATAAATAAATTTTTTTTTTTAAAAAAAGTTGTAGATGGACACAATCTCTTTATTTTGTTTATTTATTTTTATGTGGTGCTGGGGATCAAACCCAATGTCTCACACATGCTAGAGAAGTGTCCTACCACTGAGCTATGCCCCCAGCTCCCCGGAACAATTTTTATATGTATGGACCATCTGATATTGCTATCTAATCTTTCCATTGGTCATTTAGTGCTTCTGTATACTGGGTACCTGGAAGAATTCCTGAATTTACAAAATACTGAACACTTCCCCAGAGCATGATTTTGACTTTTTTTGTTTGTTTTTGTTAGAATCCCTAGAACTGCTTACACTTTATTAGAACCCTTACCTGGAGATTGGGGTGGAAACGCTTGCCTTGATAGTGAACATTTCTTATATTAAACCTGGTCAACACTTAAAACCAATGGGGAGTTTTAGCCTGTATTCTTGTATGTCCCATCCATAACACTGTCTTTCCCCCCATCATCAGTACCTTCTAATCTAACTCTTTGCTATGTTGCGTCTATAGAATTTCCTCATTCTTAGGAGGCAAAAGCTAGTTCTCCTTGAATTGTTGTCAGTGGCAACCATGAAAGAAAAAAAAGGGGGGAGGAGTTGAGGGGTAGTGTAAAGAGGTTTAATAGTGTGAAGAGGTTAACAGTGTCACCCTAAAAATATTGCTGTCCTAAAACTGTTCTATAAATGAGATTCCTCCTTGCTTTTTACCAAACAGAATATCAGATTCCTCCAAACCTTTCTTTCTAATTTTTAAGCAGGTAGGCATAGTTTACATCTGACCTCATTATAGATAGAAGTGACTTTGACCCAGCTTCTGACTAGTGCATCCTGAAATTTTGTTTCTATTCCTAAAGATTATTCTCTAACTAATCTTACTTTCCAGGAAAACATTGTGGTGTCTTCCTTCTAGTTTCATTTCTTAATTTTCTGCTTGGCTTGTCCTTTGAAAAACCACCCTTTCCTCTTAACACAGTGATTTGAAAAATTGCCCCTATGTACTTGTCTTTATTTCATAACATGTTCTTCTCCTGGCTCTCTAATCATTATTTTGACCATGGGTCTTTCTGGAGGACAATGAATTCCTTTATCTCTCAAGCCCCACAACTTGGCCCTTGCTTCTGTGCCTAGGACCTGAAGAAGGTTAGGAATCATGGTCTCGGCAGTCAGCTTAGAGCCCCTGACTAAGCAAAGATGTAGATCCAGGACCAGTTTCCTTCAGAAACTGCTCTCAGGTCATGACAGCTGTGACTGAGTCATTCTTTTCAGTTACCATAGCTAGACTGTTGGGGTAACTTCAGCTGGGTCTGTAGGAGCCCTTTTTGAAGCTGTTAGGTGGCAAGCTGCCTCAGGGAAGTATGCCAAAACTCCCACCATAAGGGATACACTGTTTTAGACCAACCAGTAAGTAATATCACTTAGAACTAGCATGATAAACATTTGTTTTCTCAATTTCTAAGGTTTGTATTTCAGCAGCTGTGCAGTCCTGAAAGCAAGCAAAGAGAATAGAATGTTCTGGGCAAGCAGAATTCATCTGTCATTATCTTCCTAATGACAGTGTGCCTTATCACAGGGTTTTTGAGGCATTGTTTAGCCTTAAGAAGATTCTGTCAAACTGAAGAGTTTTTGTTTAACAGTCCTACATACCAAATTTCATTTCATTATAAGTGTGTATAAAGCACTTGTTTGAATTAATGTATATAAATTGGATATATATATATGTTTGTGTGTATTTATATATATTTATATATACATATATATACATATATATAAAAACAGACCATATTAATCATGATACTAGTGAATTCCAGTGTTATTTGATCATACTACTGCTTAATGTTGATATAATGCTTCAAAGTACTTTTATAAAAGTTATTTGCAGTAAATAGGAAATGTAGGTAACTTTACATCATCTATGCATAGGGAAACAAAAAAGGTTTAACTAATTGAATGGGACTGGGATCACATAGCTCTTCAAGTAGGCTAGTTTATACGTTTAATATGTCTAAAATTGGCATAGTTCAGAGGTACTAATAAATCTGTCCATAAAAATCATGCTGTGACTTGGATCCAGCTGAGAAACCATTGCCAACATGGTTTAATACACTCTAGAAGTCATAGCCATATTTTAAGTTTAACTGGGTTTCACTCTTACTTTCTTTTACACAGGGCCATTCAGAGTAGAGACGTGGCCCAGTTCAGAAATGTTGTAACGCAATTGGAAGCTGATTTAGACATTACTAAAAGACAGCTAGGGACAGAACGCTTTGAAAGGTAAGTTTATCTCTATTCAATATCTAGCTAGGAAAGCATTGTTTCTCAGGTAACAGTAGGTTTTAGTCATTTCATGATGGTTATATTTTAAATATTAATTGAGTCACAGTTTTATGACAGTTTTAATAATGCCACTGAACATAAAATTTAAAAGCATCACTATTTTGCTTTAGGGAAAGGGCTGTACAAGAACTTCGCCGCCAAAATTACTCAAGTAATGCTTATCATATGAGTTCAATGAAACCAAATTCAAAATGTCATTCACCAGAACGTGTTCACCATCTATCTCCTGACCGAGGCCTAGATCGATCGTTAGAAGAGTAAGTCAGTTTAAGGATCCATTTTCTTGGGGCCACATAGCAATCAGTGAATACTTGAGGGAGTAAAGAAACTCATAAATATTTATGTCTGTCATTAAGAGTGATCTGTTAACATGATTACCAAGACATGTTGCCATAAAAAGAAAGGATTTTCAAAATTAGTGTTTTACATAAATGCTATATTAAAGTGAAATATTTCTAATATTCATCTAATGTTTGCATAAGTTATATTTTAAACTGATTTTAAATATTTTTTTAAATTTTTTTTTAGTTGTTGATAGACCTTTATTTTATTTATTTATTTATATGTGGTTCTGAGAATCAAATCCAGTGCCTCACACATGGTAGGCAAGCGCTCTACCACTGAGCCACAACTCCAGCCCTGATTTTTTTGAATTTCTATAACAAATATCTTTCATTGTTTTTTTTTACTATAAAAATGTTAATTTTTATAACACTGTGAAGTATATATGCTCTAGGAAAGTAATAAGCTAATTCTTCAAAGGAAAATATTTTAGGTATATTTCTGCATGTTACCAATTTTATATAAAACTTTTAATTTGAAAATCCTTTCAAGTGTACATGAAGTTAAAAAATAAAAATAGTACAAAACATATCTTCATATCTTTACCCATTTTCACTATTGTTAAACTTATGCTCCATTTGTTTTTTCATATGCATGTGTGCTCGCTCATGCATTCACTCTTATACCTGTTCCTTCTCTTTCACTGCACGCACATGCATGCATACACACAAATGACCAGTACCTTCAATTCCAAAGCATACACACAGGTTTCTTCCTTGCCTTACTTCATTCTGTATTTGTATATTCTTTATTCTATGGTGAGAACGCTGGCTCAACATCAATGCATTTATTCAACATCAGTACATTATCTTGTTTGCCCAGTCCCAGAATGCATCTAAAGTAGTTTCAAATTTTCTATGCCAGTTTCACTACAGTAACAGAGACTGACTTTTATAAAAGTTCATGATCTGTTTGCAATTCTTCCTTCTTACTCTCATACATTACCTTGTCCCAGTTATTGAGGGTGTATAGTTGAATACTGAGTTTACTGATTACTTGAATTAGTTCTTCTTTTGTTTCCCCTTTTTGTTGTGGTTAATGTATTCAGTTGAAATAACATTAGATTCATTTGCTTCAACTTGCTTTCATTTTTTCTCTTCCTATCTTTTCCTTGATTTAATTTTATTTTGAATGTGTACATTAGCATGCTCTTAAAAGTCAGAATGACACAAGAAGTAATTATCAGAGAAGTGTCATTTTCTCTTGTACACATCCATCCACGGCACATGCTTCTGCCCCTTTCCTTTGTCATTTTTATGATAAAGATATAGAGACATGTTTTTTCCTTTCTTAACCAGCATACTGCATATACTTGTTTGCACTTTGCTCTTCTCCCTTAGTTATGTGTCATGGAAGTCAGTCCTTCTTGATTCATGGAGATTCTCTTCATTCTTTTTTAATGACTGCTTAATATTCCTTTCTGTGGATATTTTATAGTTATTCAACCAGTCTCCTTCATTTGGACGTCTAGGTAGTTTCCAGTGATTTGTAATTACAATCAAGACTATAGACAATAATCTTATGCATGTGTATTTTCATATTATTGGAGAAGTATCTTTATAATAAATTCCAAGAAGTAAGATTTCTGGGTCAAGCAGTAAATGCATATGTAGCTTTTTTAGATAGTGCCAAATTTCCCTCCATAACAGTATCATTTTACACTCCCTCCAGCTGTGTGTGTGGTTTTCTCACAGCCTTATCAGCAGAGTGAATTTGTACCTATATGGTAGGTGAGAAATGGTACTTTAGTGTAGTTTTTATTTGCATTTCTATATTACAAGTGAAGTTATCTTTTCATAGACAATTTTTATATCTTCTGGATTATTTATTCATTTATTTTGCCTATTTTTCTAATGTACTTTTAGTCTTTTATTAATTTCATTTTTATATATTTGGGAGATTAGTCTTTTATCTGTGATATGTACTGTGAGAATTTCCCCTCATTTTTGTCATTTATCTTTAATTTTACTCATACTGTTTACTCCCATTTTAAAATTTTTATGTAGTCAACATTTTAAATCTTTTCCTTTTATGCCTTTGGATTTCTAGACAAAATCTTTCTCTATACTCAGATAATAGAGGTTTTCACCCATGTTTTCTTTTAGTACTTACATAATTTTACTTCTCTGTTTTTCTAATGCATTTGGATGCAATATAAATGTAGTTTATATTGTGTGTGGTTTGAGGAATGGATCTTTTATTTTTCTGAACGAGTATCTAGTTGTTCTAGTTGTCCCAAGATCATTTATTTAAAAAAAAAAAAAACTCTTTGTCCCAGTGATTCAAATTTCTTTCAGGACTTTCTGTTTATATTCCATTGATCTACCTGTTCATGTGCCTATCTTCTATTTTATTTTAGAGACTCTATGGTATTTTTATGTAGCAATAGTCCAATGGTGTGCCTGGCAAGCTGGATTTCTAGGAGAGGAGGATCTGTAGCACTTGCTAATTTTTTGTGATACAAACACTTCCAATATGACCAGTGTCAAGCTACCAATGGTTTAATGAGCAGATCACCAAATTCTTAAATATTTACAATTAGCCTAAATATTTACAAACCAGCCCCAGGACAGAAATAGAGTCTTCCTCTTAAGTGTTTACCTGTATTTTCTTGAGAGTTTATTTTTCCATGTGAACTTTAGGGTCAACTTGTCTAACACCATTTTTTAAAAAGCCCATTGGAATTTTTATTAGGATCACATTATATTTATAAATTAACACAGGGAGAGCTGACATCTTAATGATAGTGAGACGTCCTAACCAAAAGGAGGAAATGTCTTTACATTTGTTTGAATTCACATTTGTGTCTTTTAGGAATTCCTTGTAGTTTTCTTTTTATAGATTTTGAACATTCCTTGTTAAGGTTATTCATTTATTAGATCTTCAAAAGCACTGTTGATATTTGTGTTTTCCTTTTTATTAGTGCATTATGGTTATAAATAATATTGGGGTTCATTTTCACATAATCATGCATGTATGGAAAATGATTTGCTCCATTTCAATCCCTAGTACTTCCTCTCTCCCTCCTATATTCCCTACCCCTATTCCACTTCCTCTATTCTACTGGTCTTCTTTATATTTATTTCTAGTTTTTTTTTTTAATTAGTGCTTTGTAGATATACATAAAGGTGAAATTCACTGTGATATATATGTATATAGCACAGTTTAGTCAGTTTCATTCCACTGTTCCTCTCTTTCCCTATCCCTCTTCCCTCAATTCCTTTTCTCTGTTCCAGTAATCTCCCTTCCATTTTCATGGGATTCTCCCCTCACCCACTTTTCCCCCTAATTTTGTTCTGGCTTCCACACATAAGAGCAAACATTCAACCCTTGACTTTTTGAGTCTGGCTTATTTCACTTAGCATGATGTTCTCTGGGTCCATCCATTTACAAGCAAATGCCATAATTTCATTCTTTCTATGGCTGAGCAAAACTTCATTTTATTTATATACATTTTCTTTATCCATTCATTTGTTGATGGGCACCTGTGCTGTTTTCAGAACTTGGCTGTTGTGCATTGTACTACTATAAGCCTTGATGTGCCTATATAATTATAGTATGCTGATTTTAATTGTTTTGCATGTTTGCACCTTTGTCAAGTATGACTACATATCCCAGGGATGGGATAGCAGGATCCTATGGTGGTGGTTCCATTCTTAGTCTTTTGAGGAACCTTCATACTGCTTTCCAAAATGGTTGTGCTAATTTGCAGTCCCACCAACAATGTATGAGTGTACCTTTCCTCTCATATCCTCACCAACTTTTATAATCATTTGTGCTCTTGGTAATTGTCATTCTGACTGGAGTGATATGAATATAATTTTAATTAGCATTTCCCTGAGTGCTAGGGATGTTGAATATTTTTTCATGTATTTGTTGGCTGTTTATATTTCTTCTTTTGAGAACTATCTGTTTAGTTCTTTTGTCCACTTATTGATTGGGTTATCCTTTTTTATGTTTAGTTTGAGTTTTCTTTGTGATATTTCAGTTTTTTGAGTTCTTTATATGTTCTGGATGATAATCCCCTGTTGAGGAACATCTGGCAAAGATATTCCGATTTTTAAGACTCTTCATTCTCTTGTTTCCTTTGCTGTGCAGGAATTTTTCAATGTGATTCTCCCTTATTGATTCTTGGTTTCATTCCTTGCACTTTAGGAGTCATGTTAAGGAAGTCAGTACTTGCACCAATATGTTGGAGTGTTGAGCCTATGGTTTTTACTAACAGTTGCAAAGATTCTGGTCTAATTCCCAGGTCTTTGATCCACTTTAAGTTGACTTTTGTGCAAGATTCATTTTCTTCATATGGATATTCAGTTTTTTCAGCACCATTTTTAAAAAGGCTCTCTCTCCAATGAATGCTTTTGGCACCTTTGTCAAGTATGACTACATCTGTGTGAGTTTGTCTCTGTAACTTCTATTCCATTGGTCTTCATGTCTGTTTTGGTGACAATACCATGCTGTGTTTTATTATTGTAGCGCTATAGTATAATTTGAGATCAGATATTGTGATGCCTCCTGCATTGCTCTTCTTGCTCAGGTTTGCTTTGGCCATTCTGAGTCTCTTATTCTTCCACATGAATTTTTAGAATTGAAGAATGTCACTGGTATTTTGATAGGAATTGCATTGAATCTGTATAATGCTTATCATACTATGGCCATTTTTTTAAGCAGACCACATACCCCCACCCAAAAGACCCTTGCATAATTAAGCTTCTCCTCTTGTCAGATCAGCAAGATGTCTGCAGAGGTTATTGTAGTTGGTAGTTTCCTCTTTCTTGTAAATGCCAGGTTTAAACACAACAGGTGTGATAAATTAGTCTGCAAGCTTGTTGCACAAAAACATGTTATCTCTGTTTTCTTGGTTTAAAAAAAAAAAAATGAAACCTGTGTCTGGTCTAGGGGATGAAGAGAGAGCACTTGTCATGCGAACTTCCAAGCCACAGACACCCCCTCCCCCCCACTGGGTATAAAGTTCAAAAATTTTCCAAAATCTTTGTTCAGAGGAAGAATTCTTAGGCAAGAGCCACCTCTAAATTCTGAAGTGAATAAACCTGCTTCCTGCAAATTGCTTGGGTGCCCAAGCCTCTTCTGTCCTACTTCATTTTGACAATAATTAATTCTATACAAGAATATGGGATGTCTTTCCATCTTCTAAAGGCATCTTCTTCAGTTTTTTTCTTCAATATTCTATAGTTTTCATTGCAGAGATCTTTAATCTCCTTGTTTAGATTTATTAACAAGTATTTTTTATTTTGAAGTTATTATGAATGGGAGTTTTCCTGATTTCTTTCTTAGCAGATTCATTACTACAGTATAGGAAAGCTATTGATTCGTGTATGTTAATCTTGTATCCTGCTGCTTTGCTAAATTTATTTATAAACTCTAGAAGTGTTCTGGTAGAATTTTTTGTGTCCTCTAGATAAACGATCATAAGCAAATAGATAATTTGACCTCTTCTTTTCCTATTTGTATCCCTTTAATTTCCTTCTTTTGTCTGGTTGCTCTGGCTAGAGTTTCAATAACTATAATGAATAGGAGTGGTGAGAACGACATCCTTGTCTTGTTCCTGACTTTAGAGGAAATGCTTTTTGTTTTTCTCCATTCAGAGAATGTTGTCCTTGGGTTTGTCATATATAACCTTTATAATGAAGAAGTCAATTCCTCTGTCTCTAGTTTCTCTGGTGTTTTAAATATGAACGGGTGCTGGATTTTGTCAAAGGCTTTTTCCACATCCATTGAGATGATCACATGATTCTTGTCCTTAATTCTGTTTATTTGGTCAATTACATTTTTTGATTTGTGTATGTTAAACCAACATTGCATCCCTGGTTTAAAATCCACTTGATTATGGTATACTATCTTCTTACTGTGTTTTTTAATGTAATTTGCCAATATTTTTAAAGGAATTTTGTGTCTGTGTTCATCAGGGATATTATATTGGTCTGTAGTTTTCTTTCCTTGATGTGTCTTTGTCTTGATTTGGTATCAGTGTGATAGTGGGTTCATAGAAAGAATTTGGGAGTGTTCCCTTCATTTCTATCTTATGGAATAATTTGAAGAAGCTTGGCGTTAATTCTTTTTTAAAGATCTGATAGAAATCCGCTAAGAATCCATTTTGTCCTGGATTTTTCTTTGTTGGAAGCCTTTTAATTTCTGCTTCAATCTCATTGGTTCAATTTGGGTAGATCATTTGTCTCAAGATTTGTCTGTATTTCTAGATTTTCTAGTTTGTTGGAGTGTAAGTTTTCAAAATAATTTCTAATGATTTAATTGGATTTCAGAAGTATCTTGGTGATATCTCCTTTTATCTCTAATTTTGTTGATTCAGGTCTTCTCTTTCTTTTGGTTAGTTTGGCTAAGGGTTTGTCGGTCTGGTTTATCTCTTCAAAGACCCAACACTGTGCATTGATCCTGTTTTGTTTTGTTTTTTAATTCTCAAATTCATTAATTTGGGTTCTGATTTTATTTCCTGTGTTCTGCTGATTTGGGAATTAGTTTGTTTTATTTCTAGGGACTGGAGGTGTAATGTTTGATTACTTACTGGGGATCTTACTATTTTTTTTTTAAAGGAACTCAATGCTATAAACTTTCCTGTTACAACTGTGTTCTTACTGTCCTAAAGATTTTGATGTGTTGTATCTCTGTTCCTGTTTGCTCCTAAGAATTTTTTTTATTTCTCCATGTATATCCTCTGCGATACATTTCTCATTCAAAAGTATATTATTTAATCTCCAGGTATTAAAATTGTTGCATTTTTTATCTTATTTTCTAATTTCATTCCATTATGATCTGATAGGATGCAAGGAATTGTATTTTTTGTATTTGCTAACACTTGCCTTGTGCCCTAAAATATGATCTATTTTAGAGAAAATTCCATATGCCACTGAGAAGAAAGTAAATTCAGTTATTGATAGATGAAATATTCTATACATATCTGTTAGGTCCATTTAATCAATAGTTGCAGGAGCCGTGTTTGGGGAGATGGCTTAAATTGTGGTTTGACTATGGGCCATGGAGATTTGGGCATTGCCGCCTTCCGTAGTCTCACAGGACTTGGCCCGGGATCTGAAGTGACTTGAGCAGATTGCTGATCGGGTCAGTGCCATTTTTTGGTGGTGTGTGGTGCGTGTTAGTCGTTGTTAGAGCCAGAGAGAAAAGTTATCAGAATAAAAAGCTGTTTGTTTCCAGTTCGCCTCTGAACTTCTTCCCGCGGCTTCGTTGCTCCAAGCGGCCATCGCTTCAGGCGACAACAAACAATGTTTTTTAGTTCTGAAGAATCTAACTTAATTTATCTGGTTGACCTGTCTAACGGTGAGAGAGGTCTTGAAATCATCCAGTATTATTGTATAATAGTCTATTTGATTCTTCGTATTGAGAAGGATTTGTTTCATGTGCATAGGTGCACTACCATTTCTGTGTAAAATCTCTATCCTGCTATCTTGCTAAATTCTTTTATTGATTTATCAAGCTTCATCTTTGATTATGTAGACTTTTCTAGGTCTGCTGTCTACTGTTTTATTTGCTTTCTCCTGTTTTTCTATATCTTGAATTGCATTCTCTGCTTTGAAAAATTTCCGTTGCTTTGGAACTATTTGATCACTGAAAATTTGGTTGAATTCACCTTTAAAACCACATAGCCTTTGTTCTTTTTAAATGAAATATTTCCTTGATAACTCTATTTATAATATTATTCTTTGGACACTGGTATTTTTAACTGTCTATTTTTGCTCTGTTTACCTAACAAATTATTAATTTCCTCCTAGGTTTGCAAAGTTATTTGGACAAAAGCAGCCAATGTAGTATTATGAATTTTAAAATTTCTCCTGGATCAGTAGTTATATCCCTCCTATCATCATATATGTATATATTTGTCTCCCTATGCAAGCTTTTTTTAAGTTTCATTAACCAATGAATATTGTTCATTGCTTCAAAGAACTAGAATTTTTATTTATTGCTTTGATGTGTTTTTTCTTATTAGTTACTGCTTTATTTTTATTATTTCCTTCCTGTGCAAGACTCTTATTTGTCAGGTTTCTTTTCTAGCTTTTTGAGCTGTGAATTTAATTCATTTATTGCCATTCTTTTTATTTTATTGATACAATTATTTAGGGCTTTGATTTATCCTCTGATCATTATTTTAAACATATTCCATAGATTCTGACATATGATGCTTATCATAGATTTTTCTTAAATTAATTTGTTTGTATTATCACTTTTACTAAGGAGTCATTTGGAATTTCCAGTTGGTGGGATTTTTGTTTTCTAGTGCTATTAAATTGTGATTGGGGAATATTGTCTGAATATTCGTTTTGTGAAACCTGATGTTCTTTGTGCTTTACTGTATGATCAATTTTTTGTGAATAGTTCATGTGCACTTGAAACAATGTATTCTTTCATATCAGGGTGTAGTATTTATAATATATCTAAAATATCTACCATTAAATATATACCTTTTTGGTTTTATGTAGCTCTTTTATATCATGGTTTGATTTTGTCCACTTGACCCATTATATACTAAGAATAGTGTTTTAAATCTCTTTATTATGAGTATGCTTTTGCATTTCCTATAAATTTTATTTTATGTAGATGGTCAGTTATGTTTGTTGCATAGATATTCTGAACTGTCATTCTTCATTGTGGAATGTGGCTTTTATAAAGTTTCCTTTTCTGGTACATTTATTATTTGTGTGGGCATATTTGTTTTGTTTTTTGTTTTGGCCAGTTCAACTCTTGTTTTATTATGGATTTGAGTTTTGCTTTATAAGCCATTTTGAGAAAAAAATTTTTAAATACCTTTATTTTATTTATTTATTTTTTATGTGGTACTGAGGATGGAACCCAGCGCCTCAGGTGCACATGCTAGGTGAGAGCTCTACCGCTGAGCCACAACCCCAGCCCCTTGAAAGTCATTTTTTAAAAGTATGTGAGTTAAAATCCTTCATATTATTGATGTGACTATTAGGTTAGTCTCAACTATGTCCAATTATTGTCTGTACTATGTGATGTTTGCTCTGCTTCTCCATGGATTAACCTTCTTTACTTTATAACAGATTTCTTGAGATATTTAGAAAGGTTTGTATTTTATTTTAGTTGTTACCTTTGTATTAATAATAGTGCCCTTAATCCTCCGTTTTTTTTTTTTTTACTTTATCTTTCATTGTTAGTTTTAAATGTTATCCTTTGGCCAACCTATCACCTAGGAAAAAGCCAATGGACTTATTTTTCTCAAACATTGCCATTTCCTATCCCTCCAGTTTTATCTTTTCCATGTTTTCTTATAAATGGAATCATAGTATGTGACCTCTGGTGGCTGACTTCCACTCAGCATGATATATTTGAGTTTTATCTAGAGGTTTTATGTAGTTGTGTGTATTCCTTTTAGCTGCTAAAAAGTATTTAATATCCTTTGTGTGAATGTATCGCAGGTAATTGTCTAATGATTACAATCTTTTTAAAATATTTTTTTTAGTTGTAGATGGACACAATATCTGTATTTTATTTATTTATTTTTATGTGGTGCTGAGGATTGAACCCAGTACCTCATGCATGCCAGGCAAGTGCTCTGCCACTGAGCTACAGCCCCAGCCCTGATTATAATCTTGGTAATAGTTGGAAAAATAAGATAGAGCCCCACATATCCTTCCCCTAGCTTCTGAAATGCCAGTATCTTACAAAAAAAGGAAATTGACATTGGTATAAGATGGTTCTTAGCTAGGTCATTGGCCTTATTCAGATATCACTAGTTTTTACATGTTCTCATGTGTGTGTATTTGTACATATCACACACACCATCACTAGTCAGGATACTGAATTGTTCAACAGCACCAAAGAACTCACTGCTTGCTGGCAACACCCCTTTATAGTTGTAACCCTTTTCTTCTCCATCCCTATCCACTCTATTCCTATCCCCCCTGCCAGACTAATTTCTTCTCCATTTCTATATTTCCATCATTTTGAGGATGTAATGTAAATGGAATCATACACAGAACATAATCTTTGAGATTGACTTTTTCTTTTTTCATTCATGAGATCTCAAGTTCTGGTGTATATTAGTTCATTATTTTTATTGTTGAATAAAATAGTCCATGGCAAAAATTGTACACAGTTTGTGAAAATAAAGTGAAAAAAATATAATGTACATTTTCTTTTGCAGAAGTTGGTGCAAATATCTTAAAATAATGCTATAGTATATTTTTACACATGTTTAAAATATTTGAGTAAAAGTACTAATCTGCATGATTTTTTTCTCTTATAGGAATCTTTGCTATAGAGATTTCTGACACGAGAAGATTCTTCACATTCTGGGAAAGGTCAAAGTTACAAACGGATTTTTTTTTTGCTATATGATTGCATTTATCTTTTGAATGCTTGGCAATGTTAAATGTATTTATTAACTTCATGCCTCTGAATCTCTGTTCTCATGTGCCACATTGCAGTGATCTGAGATGACTTATACAAATAAAAATGCATATGGCTCTTTCTATCCATACAGTAATAGTGAGTGTAAAATCTGCTTACTTCACTATTAAACACTGTTTTGTTAACTATCCGGAGTAAATAAAGGAGCTTAAAAAAAAAAGAGGGAAAAGTGTTTTTACAAAACTGATTTCCTTTCCTTTCTTGGTATCTTAAATAATTGGTTGGTTAAATATTTTTCTTTGTGATATATGTTTTCATGGCTGGAGAAGTTGTGCCAAAATAGGCACAGTTTACCAGTGCTGGCCTGGGACCCAATGTGGCATTTTGGAACCAACCTGACATAAATTCCATGCCATAAGTTCCATGTGACTTCAGAGCAGCAGAAAGTAGGAGTGTGTCAGGGTTTTAAATCCATACTATTGTACCACTCAAACAAATTAACATATATTTTCTACAATTGTGTTTACTCCTACTATTTTTAGAAAGGTAGGTGATGATATATCTGTGAAAAATGTAAGATTTTTAAAAATCTGTATTTTTAATAAGTATTCTTTAAAACATTGAAGTACTGCAATCAACTTAATTGCCATTTTATTTTAATTTTTGGGTTTGTTTTGTTTTTGGTTTTTGCCTGTGGCAGCTGTCTGTAATCCAGAATAACAAGCAGTGATGTTTTCTTTTTTCTCTCCCAAAATCTCCTAAACCTCTTATCCATCCATAGACTTTGACTTAATGTTGATATTAGATCCTGAATGCTACTGTATTTTACTGATATAAGATATTTGTATTCTTGCTATTTTAATAAAAAGTCCTGTCACTAATAGTATCCATATGATGTAGACAGTTTTTCATTTTATTTAGTCATTATTCAATATGACTATAGTGATGTAGGATAGTGCCCTGATTTAAATCTTGTTTAATCATTAGTATGCTGCTATTTTTCTATTAATTCATGCTACATACTCATTTCAGTTTGATCTTTCAAAATTTTCAGGTTTACTTGTCTAGATTAAGACAGTCATTAGATTGGTTTAAAAATAATTTAAATCATAAACATTTTAAAGAACATATGCAAAAAAGTTATTGATGATATTAAATAATATACTGACATATGCAAAATTAATCTTTTTTGGGGTGACTCGGTGACCTTAGTACTAGATCATAACAACATTAATTTTTGTCCTTTCAAAAAATTCTAGAAGAATTGACAAATGAACTATGACATACGCGTATCATGTTAGATGTAGAAGACAGTACATTAGGGCGTGAGAGAAACAGGAATAAAGTATGTTAAGAAAATAGTTCCATGCTTGATTAAAAGTATACTATATTTCTGCCATTAATTATAAAATATATAAAAGGAAAATTGTATGGTAATATAAAGGGACCAACATTACCAAAAGTAGGCAAAACCTCAGTGGTATTCTCTGTTAAAGAAAATAATTTTGTTAAGGTCATTTTCAAGAATATTTGTTGTTTTAAATGAGATTCTTATTGCTTGATATTTTAATAGCCTATTGATATGGTAGAGATTGGCTAGTAAACACTTAATACCAGTCCTATCACATATATTCCTTCTTGGATGACAAAAAAAAAAAAAAAAAGTCTGAAGGAGCTCTCAGTTCTCAAATGTTACGTTGAAAACAAAACATCTACTCCTGTTGAAGTGAGGGTGCTATGAAAGAGAACATTAACCCTCTGAGTAATTTAAATACAGAATTTGTTGTTTTAAAGTTCTGTACACCACCAGGATTCTTTTAGTCTGTGCTTTTCTTCTGTTAATTTGAGCTACTCTACTGTCCAATCTTATGTTGGAAGTAGAAGCTACGCATTTGCATGAGGATCCACTCTGAAGTTCACAGGCTATGGTTTCAAAAGGAACAGGTAATATCCTTTTGATCTTTGGAGTATTACTATTAGAATTCAACCCCTATTAATTACAATTTAGCAACAAATTTTTAAAATGTCTAACTGACACTCTTGGAGTATTGGCCACAATGATTACAGGTGATTCATCCTGGGGAAATAAAAGAAGAAACAAAAATACAAGTGGAAGCCACTGGGCTTGTCATTAATTATGATTCTTAAACAGTTATTGATTCAAGAATTATTTGAAATTATGCATTGAGTTACTGAAAATACATTTTCCAGTCATCTTCTGATAAGAGTCTGCTGGGATTTTTTTTGTTTGTTTCCTCTGTCCACATTTTCTAATAAGTCCTTTCTATGCTGTTTTTATAGTCTCTGTGGTTTCCCAAATGTTGTGCTTGAAGTTACATGTTTTGCATAATCAGAAATAGTTTACAACCCTCATTTACTTTTAGTAAGGTACAATGAATGCTACTAATTAAAAAAAAATCTTCAAAATTCATGTATCTCAAGTCTTTTCCATAACAGCAATCATAGCAAATCGTAGGCTATTGGAACAGCACAAATTTGTTCAAAGTTAAGCCATAAGATATCAGAATGTAACTTAGACTTTTTGTTAGCTCTGAATTTTGCAAGTGAAGAAAAACTCTGGCATAATACTGTAAAAAATTAAAAGTTCAAGATAATCAGACCACCTGTTCAAGCCCCTAGATATGTTTTGCCCCTTAGTATGTTTCTGCATAATCAGAATGAGTTACACTAATTATCTTCAACCTTTCTATAAATTTCCCAATTAAATTTAAGAACATTTAATATGTTACACAAAAAAGATTTATATTAAATAAAGTCCAAAGCTTCATTATCTTAATATTTTATGATCTCTACAAAATAATCTGTCATTATCAATACCCTTTGGATTAATACCATGTCACAGACAAGATAATACATGGTTGGTCAAATTGAACCTACCTCTTTCTTTCAATAAATTCTTTGAATTTAAAAAGGTATTCTTTGATCTTTTAAGGATTATGTGAGTGTATTACCTAAGTGCATTATGGTTTAGAAAAGGATATTTTTGTTTCTTAGTATCTTAGGTGCTTCTTAGTGTTTGCATTTCAACAGAATTCAGAGAAATAAGCTACATTTATAACTGCAAAATAAACATGCAATTTAAAATATTCAAGTATAAACAAGTAATACTTGGGCACCTCTGTTAGCCAAGAACTTATCTAAGCTCAAATTGAGTCAGGCACAAAGTAAGTTATCAATAATAAATGTTGTTATTGTAGAATCTCCTTCACTTAACCCCTAGAGAAATTAGAAAGGACACAGATGTTCTCTTCCATTAGTACTTCCCGATATTAAGACCATTTAAAATACAGAATGAATTTACCAAAGTTACCAAAGTCACAAATAATATTTCTTATAGCAAAGTGATTCAGGAGTTGAGTTAATCTGGCAGTAATATCTACAGGCAGAAAGATGATCACAATATTGTCAGATGTTAAATCTGTTGTATATCAAGACACTATTAAAAAAAAGTAAATAGCAGAAAGATGGGTAGAGGGAAGGGAACGGGGAGGCAGGAAGGGAGGGAAAGGGGAAATACTGGGGACTGAATTAGAGCAAATTATATTCCATGCTTTTATAATTATGTCAGAATGAATCCTAATGTTATATATAACTTATAGCAAACTATAAGTAAAGTTTGCTAAAATAAAAAAGGATGCAGATTGAAATGTAATGCAAACAGTAAGAAAAAATATTTGTTCATTGTCCCATTTAGTAATTCCTAATCCTAGGTTTACTTTAGAGTGATTTATGAACCTTTACCAAAAGATGCAATGAAATTAAATGGCTAAGGGGCAGAGTACAGCTTTATCATCAGTTCTGAAGAATCTAACCAACTATTCCGAGTTTTGCAAACCTAACTTAAATAGATGATCTTTATGTTTATGTTATGTTTGGTTAAATTATTTTATGCTTCTCTTTCCCAAACTAATTTTTTTTTCTTATGGAGTTATTACACTGCTTCCTTTGATTGTCTAGTAATTGTTCTCCAATATACTATCCTTATCTCTTTTCTGACTTTACAGCCTGTCTCTTAGCTTTTTAAAAAAAAAAAAAATTAGTTTAGATGGACACAATACCTCTTATTTATTTATTTATCTATTTTGGTACTGGGGATTGAACTCAGGGGCACTCGACCACTGGGCCACATCCCCAGCCCTTTTTTGTATTTTATTAGAGACAGGGTCTCACTGAGTTGCTAAGTGCCTCGCCATTGCTGAGGCTGGCTTCGAACTCAAGATCCTCCTGCCTCAGCCTCCCAGGTGCTAGGATTACAGGCGTGCGCAACCACGCCGGCTCTTATTTATTTTCATGTGGTGCCGAGGATCAAACCCAGTGCCTCATACACGATAGGCAGGTGCTCTACCACTGAGCCACAACACCAGACCCCTTAACTTTTTATTTATTATAATAAATGTCCTTTTCTAGTTTGTGTTAATGAAATGTGTGCTTGACCAATGACATCAATCAACTTTAGTGAATAAGTCTTCATTTGCTCTGTTATAAATATACTCTTGGACATAGTCCTGTCCTCAGAGAATATTATGCAAAAGAGGCCATACAGCATACTTGAGAATTCCACTGATGGTTGTGCCTTTGTAGGCACAATGTAAGTTATCAATAAATGTTAACCTGTTACTATAGGTCCTCCCTTTGGCATCTGTGCAATTGTTTAAGGATATAATTATTTATATATTTCATATGTGCTCAAGCCAATTTGAAAATCTTTGCAAAATTGATAATCTGGGACTGCTGTCAACTTTCGTTTTTCATATGAACTATGTAATTATTTAATGTGTCAATTTTTTTGAAATATTTGCAGTTTTTAAGTTCAAGACTTAGAATGGTACCAGGCACATTATAAGTTTTCAATAAATGTTAACAGTTATTGTAGGACCTCCCTCACTTATCCCATAGAGAAATTGGAAAGGACACAAAGAAACCCATATATTCTCTTTCATTAGTACTTACTGAAATTAAGGCCATTTTAAAATGCTTAGAGGAATTAATTTACCAAAGTTACCAAGCATGGCATGGTTGTGATTCACTACTACTAAGAATTCTAGTATGTCTTAAATAGTATATTTTAAGCATATTTCTTTAGTGTGCTAAAATATGGTAAATGTTCAGTGGAGAACTGAGCATCAGATTTTAAAAATACCATCTCAAATCTCTTAAAATAGAAAAGCCAATAATTTTGAGTAAAATTTCTATGTATTAGTATTATCTCTTTACCATGCTTTCCCAGTTCTTGGCTCAATATCACAGAATTTCTTGAGTGAGGGAGATTGGCCAGACTGATGCTTCTAAGCACAGCATGTAAAATATTCTTTCCTGAGATAATGTCATCATTAAATAACATGCTGAAACTCAGATATACTGAAAGGTACGTCAGAATCTAGCTGTGCTGTTTTAGTGTGGAGGGCCATCTCATAGCCCCACTTTTTCAGTAATGTTCTCATTATTTTTGTCAATGCATTTCTTAAGTAGAAATGGTTTGGTTATTATTCTGAATTTGTACTTACTTCTTTATGTAAATTCAATAAAACATTAAATTATACCATGAAATTAATGTACTCAAAAGAAGCACCATGCTCTCTCCAGATTCCAAGCATTTGGTCTGTAATTAACATTATTAGATATAATCTGGGGCTTTGAGACCCCTGAGAAGACAAAGAGCATTGCATCTCAACCAAAGCCCTCAGTCTTTTGCATTTGTGCCTTATAAAAGTGGAGAGTGCGGGAGGCTGGTTAAAGGAAACTGAGGACAGAGATTCTCTGTTAATATGACATAGGAATTTCTGGAAGGCCCAAGATGACTAATAATGTTAGCTAATAGCAGAAATGTCCACACACGCGCATGTGTGTAGGTATGTGTGTGTATAAATATAAATGTATTTCATTTATGTTTTAAATAAAGATAAAGTTATTTAGATATTTGCTGATCCTCAAATATTAACAGGTTACCATTTTCTATGATTTGAATGTCCCCCGTGAAATTCAAGTGTTGATATTTTGGAAACTTAATCCCTAAATTCATATGTTGATGGCATTTGGAAATGGGGTCTTTTTATGGGGGAGGGGGTATTAGGATTAGATGAAGTCGTGAGGGCAGAGCCCCAGGAGGGAAATAGCGGCTGTGTAAAGAGGAGGAAGAGACCTGCTTTCCTGTTCTCACCATGATGCCCACCAGGTTGTGATGTGGCAGGAATCCTCACCAGATGAGAGCACCTTGTCACTGGAATTCCCAGCCTTCAGAGTTGTGAGAACTTCCTTTCCTTTATAAATTACCCAGTCTATGGTACTCTGTCATACCACCAAGAAACAAACAAGAACACCATTCAAGTGACAAGGGATATATTCTAATTGCTTACAGACTTAATGTAAGCCAATAAAAATACAGTTCCCAGGCTGGGCTTGTGGCTCAGCGGCAGAGCGCTCGCCTCGCACGTGCACGGCCCGGGTTTGATCCTCAGCACCACGTAAACATAAATGTGCTGCATTGTGTACAGCTAAAGTAAGTAAATAAATATTTAAAAGAGAGCTCCCAACTGACCCTTGATGGGTAGGGTGAGCAGATAAGAAAATTTAAAAAAAATACAGTTCCCTAAAAGTTAATGCCAAAACAATGCCATTGTTTATTAAAGGAGAAGTAAAATGCTCGGTTCAGGAAGATGTGTTTGCCATGATCAGTTTGTTTCTGTGAAGACAATGAGGGAGTGGGTGTTAAACAACACTAGTAGTTAGTAAGGTGGAAAAAGTGGAAGAACAAGAATCAGGAATGGTAGTGATAATGATTGTGCTGTTGACATTCTTAACTGCGAAATGCACAGCAGAGGGGTCAACAGACTGCTGGTCCTCACTTTGATCCAGTGTCTCTACTCTTCAGCTATTAGACTGCAGCAGAGCCTGTGCTACTCCCTGCTCTGTCCCCCACACCTCAGTCACCACATTGCTAGGTCCTGGCTCTGTACCAGTTGTTAGCATGAATGAATGAGTCCAGAATCCAAGGCCTTTACATGACATGAATATATAGCTTGAACTTGCTGTTCACAAATGCCCCAGATGTTTTCATACTTTGTGCCATATTCATGCTAATCCTGAATCTTCTGCTCTCTTACTCATCGAAATCCTACTCAGTTTATGTAAAATCCCCATCAACTTAACATTTGCTGAATACTTACTGGGTTCCAGACACTTGGAACACACAGATGAAAGACAGGAGTTCACAGTCAAGTTCAAGAGCTGAGCAAGTGGAAAAGATAGTTTGGTAAATCCTATGATAAAGCATACGTGGGTTGCTAGAGAAGCATGGAGTGGAGATGGAATCCCTAAGATTAAGAAGAGTTAGAGCACTCGCCTAGCACGTGCGGCCCGGGTTTGATCCTCAGCACCACGTAAAAATAAACGCATTGTGTACAACTAAAAGCAAATAAATAAATATTAAAAAAAAAAAGAGAGAGAGAGAAGCCTGCAAAGAGCAAGCAGTGCATGAGCTGAGACAAAAGATGAAGGGGGAGATGTGTTCCAGGAGGAGAGACCAATGAGTGCACAGGCACCAAGGTCTGAAGGAGTTGAGCACTGTTAGGGTTTTGATATGGAGTGTTCCCCAGAGGTTCGTGTGTTGAAGCTTCGTCAGAAGAGCAGTGTGCAGAGCTGGGACTTTGGAGAAGTGAATGGATCCTGAGGGCTCTGACCTCATTAACAGGATGACTAATCCATAATTGACAGGTTCATCATTGAATGGACTATTGGAAGGGGTGGAATCTGCAGAAGGCGGGGCCTAGTTGGAGGAAGTAGGTCACTCTGTGCCCTGTGCCCTGTAACTGATTCCCAGCCCCTTCCTCTCTCTGCCTCCGGTCTGCCAGCAGATAAGCCACTTTGCTCTACCATGTACTCCCTGCCATGATATTCTGCCTCACCATTAGCCCAGAAGCACTGGAGCCAGGTGGCCGTGAACTGAAACCTCTGAAACTGAGCCAAAATAAATCTTTCCTCCTTTAACTTCTTGAAATTATATATCTCTGGTATTTTGTCACAGCACTGAAAGGCTAACACAAGCACAGTCTGAAAAATGCACATGATTCAGTAGAGATGGAGTATGGGGTGTGAATCTGGGCTTGGCAAAAGTAGTGGTCAAGAAAGGGGTTAAGTTATGAAGGGTCTTATGTGCTATACTAAGGAGTTTCAACTTTATCCAGAAAGCCACTGAAAAGTTTCCAGCTATTAAAACAAAAGTTTGGTATCTTTTTTTTTAATATTAATTTTTTAGTTGTAGTTGGACACATATCTCTATTGTATTTATTTGTTTTTTATGTGGTGCTGAGGAACCCAGGGCCTCGCATGTGCTTGGCGAGCACTCTACCACTGAACTTTTAACTAGGGAATAGTTAAATAGTTTTAACAGGTTTGCATTTTTGAAGGATTCCTCTAGAGTGGAGACAGACCAGTAAAGTGGTAATTGCTATAAGCCCTAAAACTAAAATAGTGGGAATGGGGAAGTTCAGCAGATTTCTGAAACACTTAGCAGTTAGGACTTGGTAAGCAATTGGATGAAGAAGTTTTAAAATTATTTTCAATGTTTCTGGCATAGGCAACACTAAGAGCTCATTTGCCAAAATAGAGAATAGAAGATGAATAATGGAGAAGATGAGTTCACATTATTATTTAGGTTCGGGGGAAATCCAGCACTGTCTGGCTGGCCATTTGCTCCTGATTTTCCTTCTACCTCTCTGGCAGCTTTTCAGTCTCTTTCATAGATTCCTCTTCCTTTACATAACTTTTTTTTTTTTTTCAGGGATCCATTTTAGACTTCTCTATAAATTTTCTCATCCAGTTCCTTGGTCTTAATTATCATCTGGGTATTGGTGACTTCCTAGTTTTTATCTCCAGATCTGATCTTGAGATGTAGCTCTCATTGCCTATGAAATATCTCCACTCAGATATCTCATAGGTGCTTAGTCTCTGTGTCTAAGCCAAATCCAACAGTGTCTCCTCCCTCCATCCCTGGTGCTCGTTCCCCACAATGTCACCAGCCACCATGTCAGTCGAACCCAGCTGTCCTCCCAGATCATTCCCTTCCACAGTTACCACTTCCTGTACTACAAAATATTAAAATAAGATGTAAATGAAGGGAAAGACATTCTGTGTTCACAGTTTGGAAGACTTAATATTATTAAGATGGCAATACTAGCCCAAACCATCTACAGATTAAATGCAGTCCTTATCAAAATCCTCATTTTCTTTTTGCAGAAATGAAAAAAGCTGATCCTAAAATTTGTAAGTAGTTTTAAGGGACTCAGATGGCCAAAACAGTTTGCAAGGAGAAAAGTTGGAGGATTCAGTTTACCAATTTCAAAACTTATTCAAATATGCAGTAACCAAAACAGTACTGATGTAAGAATAAATATGTGGATTAATGGAATACAATTTAGAGCCCAGAAATTACCCTATTACTTGATTTTCAACAAGTTTGCCAAGGCCATTTGTGGGGGAAAGCATCTTTTTAAATTAAAGGTGCTAGGACAACTGCATGTTCACATACAAAATAATGAACTTGGGCCTTTATGCCACATACAAAGACAAACTCAAAATGGACCAAATATCTAAATTTAAGAGTCAAAGCTACAATCTCTTAGAAGAAACCAGAGGGTCAAATCTTCATGACTTTGGATTTGGTGATAGTTTCTTTATGAATAAAATCACAAGCAATGAAAACTAAGACTTCAGGGGCTGAGGCTGGGGCTCAGTGGTAAGAGCACTTGCCTACCATGTGTGAGTCACTGGGTTCGATTCTCAGCACCACATATGAATAAATAAAGGTCCATTGACAACTAAATATTTTTAAAAAAAGAAAAATAAAATAAAAATTTAAAGTATGCACAACAAAAACTATCAAGAAAGTGAAAGATAACCCACATGATAAGAGAAAACACTTGTAAATTATATCTGATAAAGGTTTAGTATCCATAATATAAAGAACTCTCAAAACTCAATAATGAAAGAGCCAATTAAAACCAGGCAAAGGACATGAGCAAATAGTCAAGATATACAAATGACCATGAGCACATGAAATGTCCTTAGTTATTAGGGAAATAGAAATCAAAACCACAGCAACACAGTACTTAACTGAAGAATGGATAATATATTAAAACAATGGAATATTATTCAGACATAAAAATGAAGTACATTGTAAATGTACTAAATGCCACTGAATTGCACAATTCAATATGGCCAAAATGGTAAACTTTATTTTACCACAATTTTTAAAAATTATTTTCTCTGCCTCCCAATATTAACCTAATTAGGTCAGATTCCCCTATAAAAGCACTGAGCATTTCTCCTTTGAGGATTTTATCACAGATATTATTTATGTAATTATTTATTTATTTATTTATTTAATAGCTGTCTTTCTTTCTGATTTTATTTCTAGATCATATATATCTCCACCACTATTATCTCCCAAGATCTAGTGCAATGCTTAACATGTATACTTGGAGTTTTATAAATATTCCTAGAACAGATGAAGAAATTAACCTAAACAAGTTCCAAAAATTCTACCTCCTAAACAGCTTTAAAATAAATATATTTTTCTCTATTTCTGGTTTAATTCAGACCATAAAATCTCCTTAATCTAAAACAATGCGATGAACTCTCTTGCTCTCCCTTCTTAAGTCACACCCCATCCAATTCATTTTCCACAGGGGAACCAAACAAATAGTTTCAAAACACAAGCATGGTCACAGCATCTCCCTCCTACGCACCCTGTGAGTACCAAATTTGTCATTAAGCTGAACTCCGAGCTCATTAGCACTGCCTTGCCCTCCCACCCCCGCCTTCCAATTATGTACTATAGCTATTCTGAATTTCTTTCAGTACCTCCTCTCAGCTTAGAATATTTTTGTTTGCTTTAACATCATGTTCCTAGGACCTAGCACAGTACCTGGCATATAATGTGTATTCAATAATTCTTTTGTTAAAAAATGAAAGCCATCTTAATTGTTGCCTGATTTCTATATCTTCTACTCATATTATTAATTTCATATTTCCTGTACACTTTTGTGGTGAAGTCTTATTAGTTTGTCAGTAGATGTAAGTGGTCAGTAGATGTTGGCTTGTATAATCTCTGAGTTAATAAAGAAGTATATAGGTTCAAAATTCAAGAGAGAAAACTGACCAGAGAAAAAGCTTTTGAGTCCTTAGCAGGTATGTGATGTAAGATTGAACGAACAAAAAAATAAGATAGGGAAAACAAAAAACAGTTTGGGAAAGGAGCTTACCATATGGCTCAGTTGCAAATAGTACTTCACAGTTGTAATGATGTAAACACTGAACATAAAGCTAAGGAAAATTCCAATATAATTAATGAGAGACTGAAGGAATGGGAAGAGAGCAGGTGTGTGATAAAGGCTTGGAGGAAAAGAAAGCTAAATTCTCTTTTGTAGCAGGAAGTCAAAAGACAATGCCTAAAATTGAAATATCAAGAAATAGTGACATAAGTATGTTAGAGACAGGGATTCCAAAGTAATCAACTCTAAAAGGTAAAAATTATCATCTGCAGAGGGGGAAGTATGGGAGTGGGGACGAGGTAGGCTGGAGATTTGTCTTAATAACCGATTTGAATATTTGTAACAAAGTTAAAATTAAAATGTATAAATATTAATGTTGCTCATTTGTTTTAAGAGGCGAGAGACTGGTCAATAATAAGAAGCCTTTTGAAGTCTCCTCTAATCCTTTAAGGCCTAAATTATTTTATTCTTCTCTGACCCTCTCATTAAAATGTCTACCTTTATAGGCATTTACCACATAATACCTTATATTACTTTTTGTACATACTTTCATTTTCTAATAGATTCTGAGTATTTTGAGGAAAGTTTTACCCACTTTTTAACCTGTAATCCTACTTCTCCTCTATTCAAAATAATAAAATAAAATAAAATAAGTGCTTTACACACGACGGGTGGTCTTTAAGGATAACGTGTTGAAATATATGAAATATGTAAAGACTGTCCATGTGTTTTTGCTTGATTTTATCAGACATAAAGCAGGAACCCAGCTTTTAACTTTTTCAGTCTGCTACCATGTTGAAAGTTTAGGTAGATGCTTAATAGATTTTAGGATGATGAACAAGCAGTGTCAAGAGCAAGCTTTATGTATGCCAAAGCTAATTTTCCAAAACAACATCCATTGTTTCTAATGTGCTAGGAAAATACAGTGGAACATGGGGCTGGGGTTGTGGCTCAGCGGTAGAGCACTCATTCAGCACATGCGAGGCGCTGGGTTCGATCCTCAGCACCACATAAAAATAAATAAAATCAAGGTATTGTGTCCAACTACAACTAAAAAAATATAAAGGAAAAAAGAAAATACTGTGGAACATGATTATATCTTTACAACATTTTTGTTGTTGTTGTGGCACCAGGGATTGAACTCAGGGGCACTCGACCACTGGGCCACATCCCCAACCCTTTTTTGTATTTTATTAGAAACAGGGTCTCACTGAGTTGCTACGTGCCTCGTCATTGCTGATACTGGCTTTGAACTCATGATCCTCCTGCCTCAGCCTCCCAAGTGCTGGGAATTAGAGGCATGCACCACCGCGCCCGGCTCTTACAACACTCTTATTTAGTGGTCATCTAGTTAATCAGTATTCACTCTCTTATTTGTGTGCATAAGGGTATACTTGTTGGTGGTATTTTCTGGTGTTTCCCCAACTCTGGTACCAATAACATAAACATTTCGTTCCTGTTTCTCAGAACATTTTCCCTGGGTTTGCTTTGTCCTTCTACTTTCCCCTCTTTCTTCCTTTCCTTTTCTCCCATCTTTCTGGTGGCTTTATTGAGGTCTCATCCATGTTCCACACAATCCACCTATTCACAGTGCACAGTTTAATGGGTTCTAGCACATTCACAGTGTTGTATCACCATCACCACAATCCAGTGCTAGAACATTTTGTCATCAAAAAGAAACCTTGTACCCATTCATACCCTGTTCCCCTCCACACACCCAACCTTCTGTCCTAGCAACCACTAACTTCAGTATCTATGATTTGTCTAATTTTGACATTTCATAAAAAATGAACCATGTAATAGATGGGCTTTGTGACTGGCTTCTTTCACTTGGCATAACATTTTCAAGGGCTCTCCATGTTATAGCAGAATATATATTCCATTTTTTTAAAAGGTTCATTCCATTTTATTTCTTATAATTATACATAATATTTGGGAATTTTATTTCAATCCCCATTCTTGCCCTCCTCGTTAGTTTCCTTCCTTCCTTACTCCCCCTATTCTCTCTCCTCTCCTTTATTGATCTTTCTTTTACTTTATTTATTTATTTTGATTGGTATTTTCTACATATATGTGTATATATACATATATATGTGTATATATACACACATTATATATATATACACACAGATGAAATTCTTTCTGGTACATTTATAAATGTATGTAATAAGCTACTGTTTGTTTGATTCTATATTTCTACCCCTTCTTTTCCCGCTCCTTCTGTTCTCCTTCTACTCTACTGATAAACCTTCTATCTTTATGATACCCAATCTCCTTCCCTGCACCTTCTTTCCCTTATTTTGCTCCAGCTTCCACATATGAGAGAAAATGTTCAGCCCTGGGTTTTCTGAGTCTGACTTATTTCACTTAGCATGATTTTCTCCATTTCTATGTATTTACCAGCAAATGCCATTATTTCATTCTTTATGGCTGAGTAAAATTCCATTGTGTATATATACCAGAATTTCTCAATCCATTCATCTGTGATTGGGCATCTGGGTTGATTCCATAATTTGGCTATTGTGAATTGTGCTGCTATCAATATGGAAGTGGTATATTATTATAGTATACTGATGTTAGTTCTTTTGGATAAATCCCAAGGAGTGGGATAGTTAGGTCGTATGGTGGTTCCATTTCTAGTTTTTTGCGGAGTCTCCACAGGGCATTCCAAAGTGATTGTACTAATTTATAATCCCACCAGCAATGAATAAATGTACCCTTTTCCCTTCATCCGCTCTAGCATTTATTATTGTTTGTTTTCATGATAATTGCCATTCTGATTGGGGTGAGATGAAATCTTGTGTAATTTTGATTCGCATTTCCCTGATTGCTAGAGATGTTGAACAATGTTTTATATATCTGTTGCCCATTTGTATTTCCTCTTTTTTAAAAAATATTTATTTATTTGCTTTTAGTTGTACACAATGCGTTTTTATTTGTATGTGGTGCTGAGGATCGAACCCGGGCCGCGCACGTGCTAGACGAGCGCTCTACCGCTGAGCCACAACCCCAGCCCAGTAAATTTCCTCTTTTGAAAAGTTTCCATTTACTTCTTCAGCCCATTTGTTAATCGGGTTATTTGAAGGGTTGTTTTTTGGTATTAAGTTTTTTTTCAGTTATTTATATATTCTGGATATTAACCCCCTGTCAGAAGAGTAGCTGGCAAAGATTTTTTCCCATTCTGTAGGCTCTCCCTTCACTCTCTTGTTTCTTTTGGTGTGCAGAAGCTTTTTAGTTTGATGGTACTTGGTTTTATTTCTTGAGCTTTAGGGTCTTGGTGAGGAAGTCATTTCCTGTACCTATATGATGGAGTGTTGACCCTATGTTGCATAGTTTCTGGTCTAATTCCCAAGTCTTTGATCCATTTTGATTTGGCTTTTGTGCAGGGTGAAAGATAAGAATCTAATTTCATTCTTCTACATGTGGATATCTAGTTTTCCCAGCACCATTTGTTTTTCTTCCCTTTGGGATATGATTTATCCAATATGATTATTTATCCAATCATGAGTTGTTAAATATTTGAGTTGTTCCCTCCATTTGGCTCTTGTGAATAATACTCTGAAAAATATGACATGGTTTCAATGTTCTTGGGTATGTTACTAGAAGTTGATTGGTAATAGTTTTAGGAACAACCAAACTGTTTTCCAAAACATCTATACTATTTTAAATAAACTAGCAACATATGATAATTCCAATTTTTGTCCATATCCTCTCCAACACTTATTATTTTTATTGTAGTCATAGCTATGAAATGGTTTGGTGTGGAATTGAATTTCCCTAGTGGTTGTTGGGTTGATCATTGTTTCCTGTGTTTATTTGCCATTTGCATATCTTATTTGGAGAAATATCTATTCAGATCCACTGCCAATTTATTAACTGTGTCATTTTTTTTTGGGGGGGGGTACCATGAATTGAACTCAGGGACACTCAACCCCAGCCCTATTTTCTATTTTAGAGACAGGGTCTCAATGAGTTGCTTAGTGCCTCGCTTTTGCTGAGGCTGGCTTTGAACTTGCAATCTTCCTGTCTCAGCCTCCTGAGTCACTGGGCGAGTGCCACCATGCCTGGCCTCTTTACATATTTTGATACAAATTCCTTATCAATTATATTATTTTCAAAGCTTGCCCCCATTCTTTGTATTGTCTTTTCACTTTCTTTCTTTCTTTTTGGTACCAGGGATTGAACCCAGGGCCACTTAACCACTGAGCTACATCCCCAGCCCTTTCTTACCTTTCTTATATATTTTATTTAATGACAGGGTCTTGCTGAGTTGCTTAGGACCTTGCTAAGTTGCTGAGGCTGGCTTTGAAGTTGTGATCCTCCTGCCTCAGCCTCCTGAGCTGCTGGGATTACAGGCATGCACCACCGCACCTGGCCTCTTTTCACTTTCTTGATGACAGAACTTGTAGTGCATACTTTTAAATTGTGTCGTATCTAAGAAATCATGGCCAAACTTGAGATCATGAAAGTGCCTATGTTTCTCCTTAGAGTTGTACAGCTTTTCTGCTTTAAATCTGTGATCCACTTTGAGTTAATTTTCATGCTCAGCCTGAGGAAGGGATCCAAATTCATTCTTTTGCATGTATCCATCCAGTTCTATGAGCATCATTTTTTGTAAAGACCATTCTTTTCCCCCATTGAATTGCCTCAGCACCCTCGTTAAAAATAGATTGACCTAAATTTGAGGGTTTATTTCGGGACTCTCGGTTCTGTTCCATTGATCTCTGACTCTCTCTATGCCACTACTACCCTGTCTTGATTACAGTAGCTTTGCACTAAATTTTGAAATCAGAAAGTACAAGTTGTGTAACTTTACTCTTTTCAGGATTATTTTGGCTACCCTGGGTCTCTTGAATTTCCATATGAATTTTAGGATCTGGTTGTCAACATCTGAAAAATAAGCAGCTGGTTTTGAAAAGAAATGTGTTCTACCTGTCAGTTTAGGGAGAATATTGCTTGCCATCTTAACAATTTTAAGTCTTCTGATCCATGAACTTGTGCTATTAATCTTTCCACTTATTTTGTTTCCTATAATTTCTTTTGACAACATTTTTAAGGTTTTAGTTGTGTAAATCTTGCACCTCTTTTATTTGCTTTTTTTTTTTTTTTTTTTTTTTTTTTGTACTGGGGATTGAATTCAGGGACACTTGGCCACTGAGCTACATCCCCAGCTCTATTTTATATTTTATTTAGAGACAGGGTCTCACTGAGTTGCTTAGTGCCTCGCTTTTGCTGAGGCTGGCTTTGAACTTGCAATCTCCTGCCTCAGCTTCCTGAGCCACTGCACCACCATACCTGGCTCTTTTGGTAAATTTATTCTAAATTGTTTTATTCTTTTTCATGCTATTGCAAGTAGAGTTGTTTCTTAATTTTATTTCCAGATTGTTCATTGCTATTATATTGAAATACAATTAATTTTTATGCTGATCTTAAATCCTGCAACCTTGTCAAACTTTTGTTCTAATAACTTTTAGTGGATTCCTTAGGGTTTTCTATGCCATAGTGTCTGCAAAGGGAGATAGTTTTACTTCTTCCTTTCCAATGTGGGTGCCTTTTATTTTTCCCTATTATCCTGGCTATAATCTCCAGTACAATGTTGAACAGAAATAGAACAGACAGCTTTGTCTTGTTCCTGATTTAAGGGGAAAGCATGCAGTATTTTACCATAAAGTATAAGCTTAGCTGTAAATTAGTTTTAAATGCTTTTGATGAAACTGAGGGAGTCCCGTTTTATTCCTACTTTGCTTTTTATCATGAAATATTGTTGGGTTTTGTCAAATGGTTTTTCTGCATCTATTGAGATTATCGTGTTTTCTTTTAAAATGTTTTCATTGATATGGTGTGTTACATTAATTGATTTTTGGATGTTAAGCCAATCTTACATCCCTGGGATAAATGCATGCCCGTTTGCCATGCTATATAATTCTTTTAATAAATTTGTTTTGATTTGGGGATTCAAGATGGCAGATTGGAAGAAGACTATTTCCAGTTGCTCCATGGCTCAGGATTCAAGCAGCTGGAGAACTGCTTCTCAGTGAGGTGTGTGAGAAAGTGATTTAACTAAAATTCTATACTGGACAGAGTGTCTTAAAGACTAAGAAATTTGGATGCATTGAACAAAGAACAAAAAAGAGTACATTGGAGCGAAGCCAACTGTGGCAGCATTAGTAGCAGCAGTGCTGGTTTGGAGGGAAGGGATAATGCAGAGAAACACAATGGAGAGATCTGGCACAGAAAAACCTGTAGATCAGAAGAGCAGCCTGAACTTAGCTGAGCCAGAGGCTGCCCTCCAATCAGAATGGCAGTCATTATGACTACAAACAATAATAAATGCTGGAGAGGATGTGGAGAAGGAACACTATGCCGCTGGTGGGATTGAACTAAGGCGACTAGGAATGGAATGCCCATATGACCCAGCACTCCCTGCGATTTATCCTAAAGAATTAAAGTCAGCATAGCATAGCAGTACATGCATGCCTATGTTTAGAGCAGTACGATTCACAATAGTCTATTGTGACCATGAACTAGCTGAGGTGTCCATCATTGGATGAATGGATAAAATGTGGCATATATACACAATGGAGTTTTATTCAGCCATAAAGAAAAATAAATTATGTCATTTGCAAAAAAGTGGATAGGTCTTGAGAACATTATATTAAGCAGAATAAACCAAACTCGGAAAGTCAAGGGTCATATGTTTTGTCTCATATGTGGAAGCTACAGAGAAAAAAGAAAAACTTGAAGGGGAATGTTATAAAAATAGAAGGGAGCCAGGCACAGTGGTGCACACCTATAATCCCAACAGCCTGGGAGGAGGAGGCAGAATTGTGAGTTCAAAGTCACTTTCAGGAACTTGGTGAGGCCCTAAGCAACTAAGTGAGATCCTGTCTCTAAATAAAAATATAAAAAAGGGCTGGGGATGTGGCTCAGTGGTTAAGCACCCCTGGGTTCGATCCCTGGTACCAAAAAGAAAAAGAAAATCAAAGGAAGATCAGTACAACAGAGCAAAGCAACCAGCAGAGGGAGGAGGGAACAGGAAGGGGAAATACTGGGGAATGAGATGGGCAGATTGTTGCCGCCTGAAGCGCTTGGAGCAACGGAGCCGCGGGAAAAACTTCAGAAGCAAACTGGAGACAAACAGCTTTTTATTCTGATAACCAGAGAGAAACTCTGGTTCTAACAACGACTAACACACGCCAAACACACCACTAAAATGGCGCTGACCCGATCAGCAATTTTGGCCAAGTCACTCGAGATCCCGCAACAAGTCCCGTGAGACTACGGGAGGCGACAATGCCCAAATCTCCACGGCTCATAGTCAACCGCAATTCAAGTCAATCCCCAAACAGGGCTCCTGCATTTCCCCCTTTTTGTTTTAAAAGAGGTAATGCTCTAGGATGTCTACGTGCAACCAACATTCTTACCCGTCATCGGATAATCAAGGCTGTGCCCTTGACTCCTGTCTTAGGTTGATATGTCGGCCACATTAGACTGTCCCGTGCGAATGTGCCTGTCTTAGGTTGTCCCCCTCTGGGGATCTTACCCGTCATTGGCTAACCAGCCATCCAATGGAGCCCTTTAGGATCGACTATATATGATGACTAGCAGCCGTCCAATTGTGAGGAGATGTTGCGGCTTTAAGGCAACAAGCCTTTTGGTGATGAGCCAAATTGCATAGCATATCAAATTGTTTAAACAAATCAGCTGCCCTAAGTTCCATCAAGTAACACACTGAATTCTCTAGACAAATACCCGCAAGGCATTGTCCCATAAAGTCCCAAACAATGAAAGATCAAAATGTCCATTTGTTATAACATGTTGATGTAGGAGGCCCCATGCATGTAGAGCAGAGGCCACACTGTTGGTGAGGTTGTTTGATGTTTGAGCAGCAGGGATGCTTGCCGCGGCCGCGATCCCTGCAGCTGTAGCAGCAGACGTCTTTTTTATGTTTAGACAATGCCACCGGCAAATCTTCAGGGCCCGATACCTAGAAACTCAAGCATCAATTATTAAAGGAAAGGCAGTGCTATTGCAGCACTGAGTCAAGAGGCGAGTTGTCAAACTACAAAATAGAATAATTAGATTAGAAAATTAAAGTTGATTTTTGTTCACATACATCGCTGGTTGAGCTTCTACAAACATAAGTTGGAAAAATGTCATATTTAGAACAAAACAAAGAAAAAACTGAGGGTAATTACTGCATTAAAGATAGATTAAAGAAAAGGTAAAGGCACTTTAGAGAAATAATTTATTAGCTGGAACCCTTGAGTCTCTGTATACAGGGCAATCTTTTACCTGTTGAGATAATTGAAATTAATGAGCTATTAAACAAATGAAGTTAATAACAAATAAACAATCTTAAGTCAAAACACCAAAATATCAGGTTATATAGCACTAGTCATATTGTTTGCTAAAGAGAAGTCCCAGGGACACCTATAAATCAAAATTGAAAGTACCTTCATTTATAAAATTATTTACCTAAATTGAATACTCTTAACCTAAAATGAATTAAAGTTATTTGGATCCATATATATATATATATTTTCTTTTTCATAAGCGCTTTGTTCTTTGTGACGTCACACTGGACAGACGAACAAGCATACAAACATATATTTGTGACGTCACATTAACATGAAATGTAGACAAATGTACAGACATAAAGACATGTATAAAAAGGAAAAAAAAATACAATTGTGTGCACACTAAAGAGAGATCTCCTTGTCCCAGCCGGGAGGAATGACACTTAAGTTGTGAAATATTTTGAAGGACTCTTTTGAGGGAATCATTCTGTACCTTCATCTTGGTCCTCTTGATTTTGTACCTTTTTTATTAATCTTGATACTTCAATAACTTCATCTTGATCATTTTGATGTGGTACCTGTTTTATTAATCTAGATGGTATCCATATTGGAGAGGATTCGTGTTTTGGAAAAACACAAACAGATCCTCTTCCCCAAATTAATACTGGATCTGGACCCTTCCATGTACCTGAAAGAACATCCTCCCAGTAAACCAAAGGTTTATGTTGTTGGTGTGGATTCCAATGTCTGTCTCCAGCAGAATAACCATTAGAGTCTAAAGTTAAAAAATTTAAGGTAAACAGGGCAACTGCCAATCTGTCCTTAGGACTTTTCCAATTTCCTTCTTTTTGTTTTAATAACATAATTTTCAGTGTTCGGTTTGCTCTTTCAATAATGCCCTGACCCTGAGGATTGTATGGGATGCCTGTTTTATGGGATATATTGAATTTTGCACAAAACTGTTTGAAAGATAAGGACGTATATGCGGGGCCATTATCTGTTTTAAGCATTTTGGGGATGCCCAATGCAGCAAAAGCTTGCAAACAATGAGATGTAACATCTTTAACTTTTTCTCCAGAATGTAAGGAAGCAAAAATCATGCCTGAGCATGTATCTATGGTCACATGAATACATCGCAATTTTCCAAAACTTGGCTCATGAGTAACATCCATCTGCCACAAATGATTGGGCATTAATTCTCTAGGGTTAACTCCGAAATGAGGATTGGGCAAATGTGTCATACAAGATTTACAATCTTTTACAATTGTTCTGGCTTGCTCCTTTGTGATTTTAAACCTACGTTGCAAGGTGGTGCTGTTGACATGAAACTGGGAGTGGAATAAAGTAGCTTGTTGTAGCACTGAAAGTATAAATATTGTTTTTGTAAGTTCATCAGCCTTTTGATTACCTTCATGGAGGGGACCAGGCAAATTAGTATGTGCTCTAATATGGCCTACGAATAGAGGTTCTTTTCTTGCCCACAAAAGTTTTTGTATTTGATAAAACAATTTAAAGGCTGGAGTATGAGGTGTTATTGGTCCTGCTAACTCTAATTTTGGGACGGCTTGTACAATATAGTGGCTATCTGAAAAAATGTTTACGGGCTGGTCCCTAAAATTTTCCAGAGCTCTTACCACAGCTTCCAATTCCACTAGTTGAGCTGATTTGTGTGCAGTTATGTAAGTCATATTTTCTTTTTTAGTGACTACTGTAGCAGTACCATTTGAGGACCCATCTGTAAATACATTAAATGCCTTAGGAATAGGTTGATTTTTTATTACCTGTGGAAATATAATAGGATGATTAATACAAAAAGATAATATAGGGGACTTAGGAAGATGATTATCAAAATTTGCAGAAGTAGAGCATTTAGCTATAGCCCAATCATTATCATTGAAGCATAAGTATTCAATCTGTGATGATGAATAGGGAGTAATAATAGTAGCAGGGTGAATGCCAAATATTTTAGTAGAAGTCTTAAGTCCTTGAAGAATAAGTTTAGCCACCATGGAGGTATAAGATTCAATTATACTTTTAGGAGAGACGGGCAAATGTATCCATAATAAAGGCCCTTGTTGCCAAAATACTCCTGTGGGTATATATTGTGAAGAAATAATAATCAACATCAGCGGTTGAGTTAAATCAAATCTATCACAATGAGCTCCTTCGATGGCTTTTTTCTACTAACTTTAAAGCTTTCCTAGCATCAGGAGTCAATGTTCGTGGTGAAGATGGATCAGGGTCTCCGCGAAGGATGTCAAATAAAGGTTTTAGTTGGCCAGTAGTGAGATTTAGTGTAGGGCGAAGCCAATTAATGTCTCCCAGTAGTTTTTGGAAATCATTGAGGGTGGTCAAATGTTCTTTATTTATTAGAATTTTTGGGGGTCTAACAAAAGTATCCATGATTTTAAATCCTAAATATAATATGGGAGATCTGGTTTGAACTTTTTCTTCTGCTATATATAATCCATATTTTTTTAAATTTTCTACCACGTCACTGAATATATTAAATAAGATTTTTTGATTAGGGTGGGCCAATAAAATATCATCCATGTAATGTAGACACATGAGGTTTGGATATTTATTTTTAATGGGTTGGATAGCCTTGTCCACATATATTTGGCATATGGTGGGGCTATTAGCCATTCCCTGTGGTAAAACCTTCCATTGATATCTCTGATCAGGGCCATTATTGTTCATAGAAGGAAGTGAAAAAGCAAACCTGGGGGCATCCAGAGGATGTAGGGGAATAGAAAAGAAGCAATCCTTTATATCAAGAGTAATAAGATGGAAATTTTTTGGAATAGCTACGCGACTAGGAAGTCCAGGTTGAGTAGGGCCCATAACTTGCATGGTTTTATTGATTTGTCTAAGATCATGTAACAATCGCCATTTTCCTGACTTTTTCTTGATCACAAATATGGGGGAATTCCAGGGAGAGGTGGAAGGTTCTATATGACCTGCTTCTAATTGTTCCTGAACTAGTAGGTGGGCCGCTTGTAATTTCTCTTTAGATAGGGGCCACTGAGGGACCCACACTGGCTTATCAGAAAGCCATGATATTTTCAAAATTATTTTCTCAGTGGCCCCAAAAAAAAAAATATCTTTTTCCTTTATGATAATGATTACTTTTAGGGTTAAGATTACGCTGTACTTTTTGATAATGAGTTCTTTTAGGGTTAAGATTACCCTGTAGGTTTTCACATTTAACATCTGCAGGCTTGGTTGCAAGGTGTACTCCCATTTGTTGCAAAATATCTCTTCCCCATAAAGTAACCGGTAGATTAGGTAAAACATAAGGCTGAAATGTTCCTTTATGGCCTTCATCATCCTCCCATTTTAAAATTACTGCACTTTTATCTGGGAGGTTATTATATCCCAAGCCTCTTAAACTGGTTGAAGCTTTTTGCAGAGGCCAGTGCTTGGGCCATTGGCGTAAATTAATAATGGAAGAGTCAGCTCCAGTATCTATTAATCCCTCCATTTCTATTCCTTGGATTTTTATTTTACACATAGGCCTCCTTGAACAGTCTCGAACCCAGCAAGCCATGGGACTTGAGTCAGTGGAACAAAATCCTCTATTGTTCCCTTCTTGAGGCATACCCATTTTAAATGAATTATGTAAATTGGGAAGGAGAAGCAACTGAGCAATTCTATCTCCTTGATTAACAGAACTTATACTTTGGGGTGAGCTAAGCATTATTTTTATTTCCCCTTTGTAGTCTGAGTTTATTACACCTGGGGTCACTTGCAAACCTAATAAGCTTTTAGGACTACGCCCGATAATAAGTCCTACAGTCCCTGAGGGAAGAGGTCCCCTGACTCCTGTGGGAATCAGTTGAACCCCCATTTCAGGTGTTAACACTATTCGGGCGGTGGAACAGAGGTCTAATCCTGCATTTCCTCTTGTTCCTCTGGCGAGGGAGTGGATGGGTAGTAGGGATTGTGTCGGGGAAGCATCTGAGTGGATGCTTGAGGATACTCCTTCTGCAATGCCCCGTACATTTGTGGGCCCCGGGGTATTGGGCCCCGTGCCCCGTTTTTTTGAATTCCTGAACAAAGGATTTCCATGGATGTCAAATTTTGAATGGCATTTATTGGCCCAATGATTTCCCTTTTTACACCTGGGGCAGCGGCCTGGGGCACGGTATGAGCTTGGTCTTATTTCTCTTTTGGGATTTTGCCTAGAATTGCCTGATTGATTATGATAATTTTGCCTGGAATATCCTGATTGATTATAATATCTACGTTTAGCCTTTTTGAAATTTCAAGAGGAAGCACCTCTCATTGAGGCTGCAATCACATTTCCTGTGACAAAGGCGTCATTTATATCTTTACATAGTTGTATATATACGGAAAGATCCTTTTTAGTTCTCCATGGCCTGATGGCTGCTTGGCACCATTTATTTGCATTTTCATAAGCTAATTGAACAACTAATGGCATAGCTTGGTCAACATCTGCAAACACACTACCTGCAGTTCTCAAAAGTCGATCAGCAAAGTCGGCATACGGCTCATTAGGTCCTTGAATCACTTTTGACAAGCTACCTTGTAGATCCCCAGGTCCTTGTACAGTTTTCCATGCCTCTAAGGCAGCTGTGTTTATCTGAGTATATACATCTGGGTCATAATCTGTTTGAGCCTGTAAGTCTGCGAATTGCCCTTCTCCTGTGAGCATGTCTATATTATAGTTTTCAAACCCTGCAGCCGCGTTTCTTTTAGCTGTTTCTATACAAAGTTCTTGGAATTGCGATCGCCAAACCAAGAATTGCCCCCCGCTTAATGTTGCTTTACATAGACTTTTCCAGTCTGAGGGGGTTAAGCTAAAGGTGTTAAGGGACTCCAGCATACTCAACGTGAAAGGAGCTTGGGGCCCATAAGTCATTACTGCCTCTTTGAGATTTTTTATTGTTTTGAAATCTACTGACTGATGGACACTCTGTCCATTTTTCTTTTCAAATGCTGGCGGTTCCCAATGTATCTGTGAGTTGTCCTCGAGAGCGCATAAGCGATCAGAAAGACTTTTTATTTCTGTTTCTAGGGTATGCAAATGCCTAGTAATACCCTTCATATTTTCTGTAATGGATTCCACCCATGGGGGAGTAGAGGACACAAGTGGCTCCTCTACCTGACGGTCCTTTTTCTCGGTCTTTTTTAGTTTCTTTTTCCTCATTTTCTCAGGATCACTTTTACTAGATTCCTCACCACTGCTAATTTCACTGACAGCAATATCCTGAGGCCCAGGTTCCAGTAAGAGCAAGTATCCTTCAGCTATCACCAATAACTCCCGAATAGCTTTAATAGCTTGGATTTTTGTCATTTTTTGGGTCTCTTCTAATACTCTCTTTACTGGTCTTAGTTGGCCCAGTGGAATCTACACTTTTTTGATCACTTTCACTTTTGTCTATATACTCCTCACTGAGAACAGAGTCAGGTATATCAAGGAGTCTTTGCATAGCCTCTATCACTTGGGATTCAGTTATATTCGAACCCATCTTTAGAGACCTTTCAGTTCTTACCTGTCCGCTCCGAAGTTCCCCGTACGGGCCGCCACCTGTTGCCGCCTGAAGCGCTTGGAGCAACGGAGCCGCGGGAAAACTTCAGAAGCAAACTGGAGACAAACAGCTTTTTATTCTGATAACTTTTCTCTCTGGTTCTAACAACGATTAACACACGCCAAAACACACCACTAAAATGGCGCTGACCTGATCAGCAATTTCGGCCAAGTCACTCGAGATCCCGCAACAAGTCCCGTGAGACTACGGGAGGCGACAATGCCCAAATCTCCACGGCTCATAGTCAACCGCAATTCAAGTCAATCCCCAAACAGGGCTCCTGCAGCAGATTATATTGCTATGTTATGTACATGTATGAGTATGTAGCAACAGATCCCACTATTATGCACAACTAAATGCACCAATAAAAAATAGGAAAAAATAATAATCTTCTTTTGTATGTTGGTGGATTTGGTTTGTTTGGTTGCTTTTAAAAATAGTTTTTAGATGTTGATGGACCTTATTTTATTCATTTGTTTATATGCGGTGCTGAGAAGCGAATCCATGCCTCACACATGCTAGACAAGTTCTCCACAACTGAGCCACAACTCCAGCCCCTGTTTGGTTGCTTTAAAAAAAATTTTTTTTTTGCATCTGTCTTTATAAACAATACTGCTCTGTAGTCTTCTTTTACTATAATGTCTTTGTTTTAAATATCAAGGCAATATTAACCTCACAGGGTGAACTGAAAAGTATTTCCTTCTCCTTTATAGTCCAGATGAATTTGTAAAGTTTGGGTGTTAATTCTTTAAATGTTTGATAAAATTCACCAGTGAGACCATCTTGGCCTGGATTTTTTTTAATGGAAAAAATTTAAATTACTAATCTTAATTTATTATTATGCCAAATTAATTTGTTATTATAAGATTATATCATATTTTCCTTTCTTTTTGAGTTAATTTTCTCTCAGTAGATTTCTTAAATCTAATGGAGATTATTTCTGATTAAGTCATTTGGAGACTTTGTGACCTAAGAATTCTGTCCATTTCACCTAAGTTATCCAATTCGTTGGTATAAGTTGCTGATCTTATTCTTTTATATTTTGTAAAGTTGGTGGGTGATACCACCTCTTATATTCCTGATTATAGAAACTGGAGTTTTCTCCTTTCTTCTCTTTCTCTCTGCAGGCTAGCTAGTTGTGTCTATTTTGCTAATATTTTGAAAGGAGCATCTTTTAGTATTGTTGATTTTCTCTATTGTTATTCTCTTATTTCGTTCAATTCCACTATAATCTTTATTAGTCACTTCTTTCTTACTTTGGGTTTAATTTTCTCTTTTCTTTTACAGAGTATTAAAGGGGAATGTCAGGGTATTTATTTGAGATTTAAAAAGATTCATGTTAAAAGTTTATAGGTATAAATGTCCCTTAAAAGACTGATGTAGCTACATATCATTAATTTTGGTATAGTGTGTTTTCTTTTTCATTCCTCTCAAAACACTCTCTAATTTCCCTTAGGATTTCTTCTCTGACTCATTGATTATTCAGGAGTGTCTAACTTCTACATAGTTTTGGGTTTCCCAAATTTCCTCCTTATTTTTATTTCAAATTATTTTCTATTGTGGTCAGAGATCATATTTTATATGGTTTTAACCATTTGAAAACTATTGAAATTTGTTTTGTGGTACAATACATACTCTATCCTGGATAATCTTCTACACACACTTCAGAACACTGTGTTCTGTTTTATGTTGTGTTTCCTGTGTGTTGATTATGTCTTATTGATTTACAGTGTGTTGTTCAAATATTTTATTTCCCTGTTGATCTTCTGCCAATTGCTCTATCCATTATTGTAAATGGATTATTGAAGTCTCCAAGGGTACTTTCAAGTATTATTGTTTAATTGTCTACTTCTCCCTTTAAATCTATTAGTTTTTTTCTTCGTGTAATTTGGGGCTCTATTGTTAGGTTCATGTAAGTTTATAATTGTTATGTCTTTCTTATGTATTGGCCCATTCATAATTATAAAATCTCTCTTTATCTTTTGTAGCATTTTGTGTGTATGCATGGTGTTAGGGATTGAACCCAGGGCCTTGTGCGTGCTAAGCATGTGCTCGTCCACTGAGCTATATCCCCAACACTTAGAATTTTTGTTTAAAGTCTATTTTATTTGATATTTTATATTGTCATTCTAGTTCTCTCATGTTTCATTTCACATGCTCTATCTTTTCAACATGTTTACTTTCAGCATATTGTATATTTGGATCTAAAGTATGTTCTATAAATAGCATATAATTGGATTTTTATTTTACACCCAGTCTCTCTTTGTCTTTTGGTTGAATTGATTCATATTCACATTTAACATTATTATTGATGTAGTTACATGTACTTCTGCCCTTAAATGTTTTGTTTTCTTTCTATGTCAAATCCCATATTTCCTCTGTTGCTCCTTCTGTGTCTTCTTTCATATTAAGTGTATATTTTATAGTTAACCTTTTAATTCATTTAATGACTTTTGACTATATATTTTTAGTTGCTATAAATTTTTAGTTATTTCCTTAGTGGTTGCTCTAGGGCTTACAGTGTACATCTTAACTGTTAGAATCTACTTTTTATTTTTACTAACATAGTTCTAGTAATATGCAGCAATGTCACTTCCATATATCTCTATTTCCCAGCCTGTGTGACATGTATGTATATTAGCTATGTCACAAACACACAATGATTGTTATAGTTATCACTTTTGTATTTTTATGTTTATAAAAGAATCCCAGAAAAGAAAGGAAAGCACAATTCTTGCATTTTACAGAGTTTTAAAAGAATATTAACCACCTTCTATCCTGATTTTGGTTTTCTTCATTTTTTTCTGGGGAATTCAAATGACTGACTGGGGTTATTCCCTCATTCCAATATATTCTGTTCCCCTCACCTCCTTTGTAATGTTGTCAAATATATAATATTTCTATATTTCATAGATCCAATAATACAATAATATATGCATGATTTTATATAATTGCTTCTTAAAATCAGTTAAGAGAAGAAAGGAGATGAACTGCAATCATACTGTCTTTTATAATTTCCTATGTAATTGCTTTCACTGGAACTCTTTGTTCTTATGTGTGGATTTGAATTATTCTCTCATGCCACTTCCTTTCAGCCTAAAGAACAACCTCTGAGGGCTGGGGTTGTGGCTTAGCGGTAGAGCGCTTGCCTAGCACGTGCGCAGCCCGGGTTCGATCCTCAGCACCACATAAAAATAAACACATTGAGTACAACTAAAGCAAATAAATAAATATTTTTTAAAAACTAAGATATAATATATATATAAAGAACAACCTCTGGCATTTCCTGTAAAATTGGTTTGTCACTAACATATTATCTCCAATTTTAGGTAACTGAAATGTCTTTATTCCTTGTTTTTGTTTTTGAGAAATTGTCTTTCTGGATATGAGAATCTAGGTTGACAGTTTTGTGTCTGCTTTTGTTGTTGTTTGCACGTTAAATCTGCCATCCCGCTGCCTCTGGCCTCTGATGGACTAGGCTGCTAGTCTTTTAGGGTCCATGTAGCAGCTGAGAGATCAGCATTTATCTTACTGGAGCATGCAATGGATCATTATCTCTTGCCATGTTCAAAATTTTTCTTTTTGTCTTCAGCTTCAACATTTTGACTATGACGTGTGTGGTGTGGATTTTCTTGTATCTATCTTACTTGCAGTGGGTAAGGTTATTGGATGTGTAGATCAGATATGTGACTTTTGGGCCATTATTTCTTCAATTTCCCTCTCTGCTTCACCCTTTTCTCCTATCTTCTGATGTTCCCATTCCACATGTAGTGCTGAGATTAACGGTGGCCCACTTTTCTTTGCATCTCTGTTCGTATTTCTCCGTTCTTACTCTGTTCTTCCAGTTGCATTCTCTCTACTGATTAATCTTTGCTGATTCTTTTGCCGCCTCAAATCTACTGTTGAGTTCCTCTAACAGATTTTACTAGTACATACTAATTACACAGGATAATGGGTTTCACTGTAGCCTATTCATACATGCTAATACCACACTCTGATCATTTCCTCCCTCACTATTTCCTCCCCTGGCCCCACCTACACCCCTTCCACTTATCTAGCAGTGTCCCTTCCACTCTCCAGTCATCTTTGTTTCTCCTGCTCCAGTGACTTTTTTATTTTGGTTATTGTACTTTTCAACACTAGAATTTCCAGTTGGTTCTTTGAAATTTTTTTTAAAAAGTTTCTACTGATTATTGATATTCCTTATTTTATGAAATGTCATTAAACCTTATTTTTTAAAATATTTATTTTCTAGTTGTAGTTGGACACAATACCTTTATTTTATTCATTTTTATGTGGTGCTGAGGATCGAACCCAGGGCCTTGCACGTGCTAGGTGGGCGCTCTACCACTGAGCCACAACCCCAGCCCTATACCTTATTTTAATTCTTTAAACATGGTCCTGGTTTCCTTTGGTTCTTTGAGAATATTTACAGTGGCTGTTCTGAAGTCTTTGTCTGCCAAGTCTGCTATCTGGGAACCCTCAAAAGTGGTTCCATTGCCTGCTTTCCCCCACCTATGTAATGGTCAAGCTCCTTATACCTCTGGCCTGCAAGTCCTGCACCAGTCTTTTTTTTTTTTTTTTTTTTTTTTTAATAAACATTGTAGGCAATTTATTTCATTTTTCTTTATTTTATTTATGGGGTGCTGAGGATCAAACCCAGGGCCTCACACATGCAAGTCAAGAACTCTACCACTGAGCCATAGCCCCAGCCTCACCAGTCATTTTTTAGTGAGGCTTAAAGGTCATCGCTTTTTAGAATTTAAATTGGATAAAATTTCAGAGTACGTCAGAATAGATTTTTCTTTTTTTCCCTCCTAATTTTTGCCCCTCTGGAACTGGGAATTGAACCCAGGGATACTTAACAGTGAGCTATGTCCCAGTCATTTTTTAATTTTAATTTTGAGACAGGGTCTCACTATGTTACTTAGGGTCTCACTGAGTTGCTGAGACTGGCCTCCAACTTGTGATCTTCCTGCCTCAGCCTCCCAAATCTCTTGGATTACAGGTGTGCAACACCACACCTGGCTTCCTCTCATTGTTTAAAAAGATTAAAAGAAAAAATTTTTTTTTCTACAACTACTCATGAAAATAGAGGAATGAGCTGCTGGGGAATGTAAACTGTTGAGATGGTAAAAAGGACCTGATCTTAGGACAAGTACTCTCACTTGATGATGACAAAGAGAAAGTTCCCCTAACACATGGACACTAGAAGTTCCTTCCTTTGGACAGTGGCTGGAGAGCTCATTTTTTAAAAAAATATTTATTTATTTACTTTAGCTGTACACAATGAAGTGCATTTATGTTTACGTGGTGCTGAGGATCGAACCCAGGCCGCGCACGTGGGAGGCGAGCGCTCTGCCGCTGAGCCACAACGCCAGCCCGAGAGCTCATTTTTTTTAAATTTATTTTTTGGTGGTAGATGGACACAATACCTTTATTTTATTTATTTATGTTCATGTGGTGCTGAGGATCAGAACCGGTGCCCCCCCCACAGCCCTGGAGAACTCATCTTTTTTTTTTTTTTTTCTTTTTAGTTATACATGGCAGTATATTCTGTCTTTTGGCAGAACATACATACATAAAGTACGGCATATTCTATCAGGTTCCCACGCCTGTGGTCGTACGTGATGTGGGGTTACCCTGGTCGTGTACACAGATGTAAGGCTGGGAACATTCGGACCGGATAATTCTGATCTTTCCCATGAGCGCTCATCTTGACTGCTTCCAGTTGAGGTGGGCAGAGCGGTGTGGCCTGGGAGTCCAGGGGATGGGCCAGCACAAGTCGATGCCGAGAGGAGCCACCTCCAGAGACAGCTGACACACGGGGAAAGGGCTTCCCATGAGACAGGCCAGATCTTCAGCTGGCAAATAAGCACTCCTCGTCCTGTCTGAGCCTCTTCCCTTTCTAGGAGTCTGTGATCTCCTACTGGGGAGCAACCCAGGCCTCTGTGTTTTCAATTCCTTGTTACTAGACTTATAGGAAGTTCTGCGTCTGAGACCTACACCTTCAATAAGATGAAGACCAAATCTCATAAAGCTTCAACAAAAACAAAAAATTAAAATACGTGAAAACTCCACTTTGGTCCCTCATTAAATGAAGGATTATTGTTTCGTGTTTATTTTGCTTTTGGAGGTCATGTTAATTATGTGTATAGTAATATTCAGGCAAGACGAATATAGTGTTGTGTTTTTAAGATTTAAGAAAAAAGCCCACTTTATGTTTGCTACTTACTTTGTGTTTTGTTGAACTCAAACCAGTTTTATCTCAACGGAAAACAGACATTACCATAATTATTAACGTTCCTTGCATCATCTCTTAGGCTATTACATCTGGTATAATAGATGCCAATTTGCAATATTTTGAGGTAGAACTTTAGACTACTTAAGATGATAGGATTCCTTTCTGCTTCCTCCATTTTCTGATCAGGCTGTGAAATCTAAGGGGTTGCTAGTAAAGGATCAGGTTCTTTAATAATGTTTCCATCAAAGTCAGGAAAATCGGAAATATTTCTTGCTCAGGGGCCACCTGTTAACTCCTGCTGGCCCGTCTGTGTTGGGGACCTGCCTCCAGACAAGAAGGCACATGGTCTGTCCCAACATCTGGCAGGAGTAACGGAGACCATCAGGAATGTGCCTCATGGTTGTCTTGTTTTAAAAGTAAAATACTTTTATCTGCATTTAAGTGTAAGCTTCAAGTGGCATTTACTGTCTTACAGATCATCCTATATTTCCTTCATTAGATTGTTGCAACATTTTTCACTAATTCAGCATCAAGCATCAGCAACTTCCAAATGGGTGTTCAATAAATGTCTGTTCAGTGAACAATTGAGTGAGACCTACTTTTTACATTCATGGGGGTGAAAGGTTTTCCTCGGCACTTGTCTGTAAGTCTAGGAGATCACTGAACTATATTCAAGTGCAGCCAGTCTTAACTTGTTCTTGATGTGTTTCCCGTACTCTGCCAAATGTCGATCATTTGCATGCCTATCCCGGGCCATGTTGACTCCCCTCTCTTGGGGGTGTCTTCCTTCAGTTGCATTTATATTATCCCACTTATCTGTATCTTCTAAAGCTTTATAAATGCAGAAAAAAACACATTTTTTCTTTGAAAACAAAGCATAGCTTTAATAGGTTGATTACTGATGAACATCGCTGCTGATTTAAAAAGCAGACAGTGGCGTCTTTGCAGAAGACAGGGAAAGGCAGATCTGAAGATGACGGTCACAGCAGGCACAATTCAGAATGCTTCCCTAGCAGCCCAGACTTATAAAATTCAAAGTCAGGTGAACCTGTAATAAAAACCAAGTCTCTGACCATTTTTAGGACTTTTGTTTGGAAAAGAACAGTTAATCCTGGGTCTTGCAGGCATTGACATATGAACTTAGAGACATCAGAGGAAAACCACATCTAATGCCTTAAAAAACACCCCTTGTCAGTTACTGTGGCATAAGCCTGTAATCCCAGCAGCTCTGGAGGCTGAGGCAAGAGGATCACAAGTTCAAGGCCGGCCTCAGCAATGTAGAAAATCCCTAAGAACTTAGCAAGACACTGTCTCAAAATAAAAAGGGCTGGGGATGTGACTCAGTGGTTAAGTGCCCCTGGATTCAATCCCTGGTACCAAAAAACAAACAAACAAACAAAAAACACCCCCTAATATCTGCTGTACACACTGATGAGATAATCCCTACATAAATCCAGAACATTCAATTGCCTATTGTGAAGTTTTCATGTGCTAGAAAATTAAGTTCCAGACTGTATGATCAGAACATTATACTTTCTGTAGCGAAAGTAGAAGAAAAAAAAAGTGTTCCAAATCCGTACCTTGATTGAGCCATGGCTCAATTTACATTTGATTATGATAACTTTCATTGTAACAGCTTTCAAATCCCTCTGCTTATCCACAAACCTCAGTTATTTGTGAAGGTTGGATTGCTCAGAGACAAAGCTTTGCAGAAAGTCGATCAAAGATAGATGACATCTGGATTGTCACCAAGCCCCATCTAGCAGTCGGTGAGCCCTCAGTGATTTTATTTTTATTTTTGTTTATAGTAGTATGTATTACAGTTCATACTATACATATATAGCATCTTTTTACACAAAACAGTTTGTATACAAAGTATATTCGCAGCATTCAAGTCTTCAATCATGCATTTAGAATAATGATATCCATCTTATTCAACCACTTTTTTTTCCCCTTCCCCCCTTGCTCCCTCCCTTCCCCTCCCTTCCCTTTGACCATTATAGTGTTCCTCTAATCCTCCTATGTACCTCGACCCAACAATACTGTGAACCGGCCTCCTTATATCAGAGAAAACATTTGGTATTTGGATTTTTGAGATTGACTGATTTCACTTAGCATTATATTCTCCAACTTCACCCATTTACCTGCAAATGTCATTATTTTATTCTCTTTTATTGCTGAGTAAAGTTCCATTGTGTATATATACCACATTTTCTTTATCCATTCATCTACCGAGGGACATCTAGGTTGGTTCCACAACCTAGCTATTGTGAATTGTGCTGCTATAAACATTGAAGTGGCTGTGTCACTGTAATGTGCTGTTTTTAAGTCCTTTGGGAATAGACCCAGGAGTGGGATGGCTGGGTCATAGGGTGGTTCCATTCCCATTGTCCCAAGAAATCTCCATACTGCTTTCCATAACGGTTGTACCATTTTGCAGTCCCACCAGCAATGTAGGAGTGTGCCTTTTTCTCCACATCCTCTCCAGTATTTATTGTTGTTTGTGTTCTTGATAGCTGCCATTCTGACTGGAGTGAAATGAAATCTTAGAGTCGTTTTGATTTGCATTTCTCTAATTGCCAGCGATGTTGAGCATTTTTTTCACGTATTTGTTGATTGATCGTGTATCTTCTTCTGAGAAGTGTCTTTTCAATTCCTTAGCCCATTTATCAATTGGATTATTTTTTTTTTGGTGTCAAGTTTTTTGAGTTCTTTATATATTCTAGAAATTAGTGCTCTATCTGATGTGCATGTATTAAATATTTGTTCCCAGTTATTTGGCTCTCTATTCACCTCACTGATTGTTTCTTTTGCTGAGAAGAAGCTTTTTAGCTTAAATCTATCCCATTCATTAATTCTTGGTATTAATTCTTGCGCTACAGGATTCTTGTTAAGGAACTTGGAGCCTAATCCAACATGTTGAAAATTGTAGCTTACTTTTTCTTCTATTAGGTGTATTGTCTCTGGTCTAATTCCTAATTCCTTGATCCACTTTGAATTGAATTTTGTGCATGGTGAGAGATACAGGTTTAATTTCATTTTGTTGCATATGACTTTCCAGTTTTCCCAGCACCATTTGTTAAAAATGCTATCCTTTCTCCACTGTACATTTTTGGTGCCTTTGTCTAATATAAGATAGCTGAAATTATATGTATTAGTCTCTGTGTCCTCAATTCTGTACCGTTGGTCTACTAGTCTGTTTTGGTGCCAATACCATGCTGTTTTTGTTACTATTGCTCTATAGTATAATTTAAAGTCTGATATGGTGATGCCGCCTGCTTCACTTTTCCTGCTCAGGATTGCTTTAGCTATTCTGGGTCTCTTATTTTTCCAGATGAATTTCGTGACTGCTTTTTCTATTTCTTTTGAGAAATGTCGTTGGGATTTTGATTGGAATTGCACTAAATCTGTATAATGCTTTTGGTAGTATGAACATTTTGACAATATTAATTCTACCTATCCAAGAACAAGGTAGGTCTTTCCATCTTCTGAGGTCTTCTACGATTTCTTTCTTTAGTGTTCTATAGTTTTCGTTATAGAGGTCTTTCACCTCTTTCGTTAAGTTGATTCCCAGGTTTTTTTTTTTTTTATGCTATTGTAAATGGAGTAGTTTTCATCATTTCCCTTTCAGAGGCTTTGTCACTGATGTACAAAAATGCCTTTGACTTATGGGTATTGATTTTGTATCCTGCTACTTTGCCGAATTCATTTACTAGTTTTAAAAGTTTTTTGGTAGAGTTTTTTGGGTCTTCTAGGTATATTATCCTGTCATCAGCAAATAGTGCTAATTTGAGCCCTTCTTTTCCTATCTGGATCCCTTTAATTTCTTTCGTCTAATTGCTCTGGCCAGAGTTTCAAGTCCTCAGTGATTTTAAAATAAACACTTTCTCTGAGGCAAGTGGGTAATTCACACAGGGAGCAATAAATAGCATCTTCTTTTATAGCAATGAATGGCAGATTTGTAGAGGCTAATTCTTAATGAGAGAGAATGACGAGGAATCGTCTAGTTGAGAAGTTTCCACAGATCATCAAAACCAGACAGAGCAGACTGTTGTCCTTCTGTCTGCCTCTCTGTGCTGTCTGCTCTCTTGACGTACTGTGCTCATTGTTTAAAAGCTCTCTGGGGTAAAGCAAAGCAGACATCTCTGGTTCTACCCTGGGAAGGAAACGTTTTGCTTTCTCTGGAAAACAGTATCTGATGACCATGATCTTACAGAGTCACAGAGCTGACATCGTTAGGCCAGATACATTGAGAAAGGCTAGAAATCCCCTGTTGGATGAGGGCAGAAGTATTTGATTCTAATTTCGCTTATTCTTAGAAAAACATAATAAATAAAAATAGTCCTCATAAAATGCATCTTGGGCTGGGGTTGTGGCTCAGTGGTAGAGCGCTCGCCTAGCACTTGCACGGCCCGGGTTCGATCCTCAGCACCACGTAAACATAAACACATTGTGTACAATTAAAAGCAAAAAAATAAATATTTTTTAAAAATAAAATGAATAAAATGCATTTTATTGTACTTCATAAAATGCACTTTATTGTACTGTATTATAACCATGTAGAAAAAGCACATGATACAAATGTTTTACAAACTCAATGAATTATAACAGAATAATCATAAAACCATCACATGAGTAGAAATGTGGTACGGATCGAGATTTAGTGGTTTCTTTTGTACCCAATCTCAGTCACTATTTCTGTTTCCTCCTGACACCAAAAATTTAGTTTTGCCCATTGGGAGATTTTTATAGATGGAACCATATTACCATCATTTCCTACCCAGTTGTTTTGTTTATAAGGTCTGCCCATGTACATAAACATAGTTGTAGTTCATTTCCATTCATTTCCACTGTCTGCATGTGACATCACAGTAGTGGACATGGGAGTTGTGTTTTGGTTTGGGCTCTTATGATGCTGCTGCTGCGAACCTTGCTGACGTGTCTCTTGGTGCCCGTGGGCTTGTGTGTCTCCAAGTGGGCTGGCTGGGTTAAAGAGTATGCGTGTGTTCGCCCTCATAGGCAATCCATACTGTTTTCCAAAGTAATTGCATTAATTTACACACCCACCAGCTGTACGAGGGAGGCCATATTGTTCACAGCTCTGTACTATTACTGTTTTAATTTCTGCCATTCTGGTGGGTCTAAAATGGTATTTCACTGTGGTTAAAATTTGCATTTTCCTAATGACTAATGGGTTTGAGCAATTTTTAGATGTTTCCCAGCTGGTATGTGTATTTGTGAAGTTCCCACAGCCATTTACCTATTGGGTTTTCTGTGTTTTTAAGTTAGAGTGCTTCATATCTTCTGGATACAAGTTCATTGTTAATATGTGTTAGAAATGACTTTACATTTGTGACTTGCTTGTTCACTTACCTAATGATTGTGGGTATTTTTGTTTGTTTGGCACCAGGGATTAAACTCAGGGGCACTCCACCACTGATCCACATCCCCAGTTACTTTGTATTTCATTTAGAGACAGGGTCTCACTGAGTTGCTTAGTGCCTTGCTTTTGCTGAGGCTGGATTTGAACTCACAATCCTCCTGCCTCAGCCTCCCGTGCCTCTGGGATTACAGGCATGTGCCACCATGCCTAGCTTAATAATGTGTTTTTTAAGAATATTTTTAGTTGTCAGTCAACACAATACCTTTATTTTATTTATTTATTTTTATGTGGTGCTGAGGATCAAACCCAGGGCCTCACATGTACTAGGCAAGCACTCTGAGCTACAACCCCAGCACTTAATGATGTATTTTAATAAACAAGTTCTTAATTTTAATAATTTTAGTCTATCAATAACTTACTTTATGAATATGCTTTTTTTCTGTCCTAAGAAGTCTTTCTGTACCTCAACGTCATAATTGTGTCTTATATTTTCTTCTATGAATTTTATTATTTTGCTTGTTAATTTTAGAGCTACAATCCATCTGGAATTGATTTTTATATATGGTATAAGGTAGCGATTAGTATTTTTTTAATCTGATAACGTATTTCCATTTAACCCTGCACCATTTATTGAAAAGACTGTCTTTGCCCCACTGCTGCGAATTGCCACCTTGTCCAAACAAGCTTTGTGTTGGGACACATCTACCATCCTATGGTCTCTTCATCTCTCTGGAAAATAGCTCATTCTTTGAATTACTGTATCTTTACCATAAAGTCTTGCTATTCTCTAGCACAGGTCCCTTTATGTTATTGTTCTTGTTCAAAAGTACCTTGGGTATTTTTGCCTTTGCATGCCCATATAATATTTAAACCATTTAGTGAAATTCAATGCAAAATCTATTAGCACTTCTTACACTGCATCCAATCTGTGGATCCATTTGGAGAAAACTGATTTCCTCATAACATTGAGTATTCTAGTCCATGAACATATATTCCTCTATTTATTTGATTTTTCTCAATAGATTGATAGTTTTCTGCATGGAAATATTTCTCCATAAATATTGAAATATTTGTTACTAGATATTTGAAATCTTCAGTTATTTTATAAATATAGACATACAACTCATATGTATATACCTTTATGAAAATATTAGCAGAAGCTGAGTTTATTGTTTTTTAAAAAACTTCTAGTACTTAAAATAGAAGCAACTAGGTCATATGGAGCATAGTGCTTGAAAGTGTTACTTTGTAACCATGGGACCTAAATTTGCATCTTGGTTGTGATACTAACCTGTCTCTGTTAAACTGTTTCTTTAGGTATCAGTTCAGATAAGTAAAAAATAACATGAGACAATGTAATCATACAGTCTTGGTACAATACATGACACATTGTAAATACACACTAAAGCTTGGCTATTATTTTAACAGGAATACAATTGAAATTTCAATAGAGTATTCCCAAATAACAATATACATAATATATAACTTTCAAAAAAGTACTCATTGTCAATCTTTGATTTACCAAGAAGGAATGAAAGCTGGTCTGTCAATCTCCTGCATGTCTGAATTTGAAATCACATATATTCTAAACAGCTAGAGCTTCTCATTTCCTGATAGTAAAATTAAAGGTCGGGAAGTTTTAAAAGTTCCCCCATGGACTGACAGCTGTTCAGGGCTGGGCCAAGTCCAAGACCAGGGCTCTGTTCACTAATATGCTACTTACTTGTACCCTGCATAACTGAGGTCACCCTCCTGGTCTCCTTTACCTTGCTTATTGCACTACAGTGGAGGTGGCATCTCCCCCTGCTTTGCTTTTTTTTTTTCCCCCACAGCTCTTATACAGTGCAACCATCTGCAAAAATGAGAAAAGATTGCCCAGCAATTCAACAGAATTGACACTATTTATTTATTTATTTATTTATTTATTTATTTATTTGTGTTTGGTACCAGGTATTGAACCCAGAGGCACTTAAACACTGAGCCACATCCCCAGACCTTTTTATGTTTTATTTTGAGACAGAGTCTCACTAAGTTTCTTAGGGCCTCGATAAATTGCTGAGGCTGTCCTTGAACTTGTGATCCTTTTGCCCCAGCCTCCTGAGCCACTGGGATTACAGGCATGCGCTGCAGTGCCTCACCGAATTTATACCTTTTAAAGTCCTTAAAAATGGGCTTATCATCAAATAACTTTCCCTGAATAGGTCAAAGTTGCTCTCTGTCCAGTAGTTGGTGGAGAAAGAGACCATCATTTAGATTTTTCCCATCCAGTCCTAACAGCTGATGAAAGACACCAGCTTCGCTTGTTTGGAGTCTGGCTGATGGTCACACAGGTTCCCAGATGACCAGGTTAATCCAAAGGAGACATCATGGTCTTCAAACATATAAAGCTTCTAGAGGGACATGAGCACCAACAGTTTCTATTTAATGCAAGCAGTGTGGAGTCCAAGGTGAAGGTGTGAACAGGGGTGCTTCCTCCTGAGGACTGCAAGGGAGAATCATCAAGGGGACAAATTGAGCCCACGACACTTTGCTAGGGCAGGTCTATGGAATGATCCCTCCAGGGAAAATTCAGTCCCATCAATAGGTTGTGACCCTTCTGGGGTCTCTACTGTGAGATGTGTGAGGTCTGAGGACACTCCTTGAGGACCTCAGCTGGTCAAATCTGGACCCTCCCTCCATCTGTGTGAGCTCTGCAAATTGTGCCACTTACAAGTTCTTGGTCACCTTTGCCCAGCCTTGTAAGAATTTCCTTCTGTGCTGTACAGCCTACTATCCAGCAGAGACCAGCTTCCTGGAGCTCTTTTTCCCCAAGGCTGTGTCCTTTCTGGAACTCTGCTCTGCAAATTCCAGCTCCTCCAGCCTCCCTGAATTCTGATCTCCATTTCCTTAACTCAGCAAAGCTGCCAGACTCCAGATACCTTCTCTCTGCCCACGCAGTCCGGAAACCACCTTCAGGCAGGAGGCCAAGGTGATCTTAGGACTCAACTTGTTTTCCTCTTCTCAGAGATCACAGTCCTGTGCTGCTGGTAATCAAATGAACATCATCATTTCATATCATTTTTCCAGACTTCTACTTGTACAGCCGTTCTTACTCCATTGTACTCAAGGGCACAAGTTCAGAATGAACTTTAAACATTCTCTTTGATTTTTGCAGCTGTGCTATAAATTCACCTGTAAAAATGTACAATCCACAGCTTTAACTGTTTTCAGCACGTTGAATACTGGAATGTGCTACTTGTGCAACACAGCTTAGCTAACAGGCCTGCAGAGCCATCTTCTGAGAGGATCATGAGGGCTCGCTAATGACATCAATCACAGGGCCTCTTCCAGCTAGAGCCTGATTGTGCACCAGTCAGCAGGAATAGGTTAGTTTAGCTCAATCTGTTCTCAGGCCACAGGGGGAAGATAAGTCACAGAGGACAGAAGGTGGTGTCCCTAAACTTCAGGCAATCCCAGAAAAGCTTGGGAGCCTTCCTCCCCATATGCCGCTTAGACAGCTCATTGGTTTTGTTATGGCCCCATAGGCTAAAAAAGAAATGCATTCAAGTTTCTGCCAGACATTTGAGTTCAGAAGCACCAAATTATCTTAGCCCAATTATCAGAATTTCTCTCACCTCTCCACGACAGGGAAGAGGAGAGGTAACTTCTCAGTTCATCTGTGGGTCAGGCCTCACACTAAGTGTTTTGGGGTCAGACCCCACTGGTTCTCCATTCTGGTTTTCCCATTTACTGACTACTTGAGCTCCCTCCAAGTTCCTAATTCCTGAGTTGGGGATAATATTTATCACATACATGTATCACAAGCATTAAAATAGCAGGAAGATGTGTCTGCCACCAAAACCTGCTGTGTGACTCACTCATGGAACAGTAGCCTGGGTGTGGTGTTGCCAAGAGAGGTTACTGGAAAGACCTGCACCCCAACACTGCCTCCCCAGATGGCCTGTCCAGTGCTTTTCGCCAACTGACATGCATTTTTTAGGGCTTTTTCCTCAAGATTTTAGAAAATGACACACACTATTAGGGAAAACATCAAGTGGATGTTTGTTATTTAACTCTTTGAAGGGATTGGTTTACAAGCATGTTGGTTGACTGAGGTTTATATAACAGTACATTTGAACAAAAGCTCAGGGGTGGGCTATAAAAGGGGACCTTATCTACTAGTGGTGCTTGTCTTAGAGCTGCACCAAAACCAAGTTTCCCCTAAATCATGATTTCACACAGGGTCACCACCCCTGGGCACTTTTGCAGAGAATCAACACTGATTAGACAATAAGCACATATAAAAACAGTTGTTGGAAACTTGCTGTATATACATGGAGTGAAGGACAGACTCCTAGACATTTAGGACGGGAGGAGATGATAGAGACCATGGTGCAAAGATTACCAGATGTTTATAGAGTTATCCACCCCATTTCTTTTCAGCAAGTCTCCAAATATGCCACAGGCCTCATAAGCACCGTCAGACCCTGGATACATCATTCCTCTCTCCCATTTTTCCATGGAAACAATGAAGCAATTATTTCACATCCTACTTTCACTCCAAACCCTATTTTTAGCGTTGCTGTTTGCTATAGAAACATTCGCCTGGTTCCTCCACCTGATGTCACAGCACTTCACCCACAGAGGTGAAGAAGGACTGAACTCAAGCAGTTTTCAGAAAAACAGTGTTTAAGCACCAAACAGCGGCTTTTTGAGCAGCTTTTATTCATAACTCAGCCACCAATAAGGAACAGCTCAAATATTGACCATTATAAAAATCATTGCAATTGAAATTCTTTCCCTTTTGGACCATCAGATAATAAGGTGCTGTTTTCCTATCAAATGAATAAGACAGCTATTAATTTGTTCTATTAAGAAAAAAAAAAATCGGTTGTCTGTCAAGATTTCGCTGGGGCTGACCAGAGACACAGCCAGCTGCAGAATCAGACCAAGAGGTGAGCTGTCTATAGAAGGGGTAGGCAGGGGCCCTCTGTGCACCCTTCTCTGGGTGCAGGTGGGGGGCGGGGCTTGGCCATCAGTGGGTAATCTTGGGCCAGTCACTCTCTTGTCCTTGAGAAAATGAGGCCGAAGAGTATGTGCTCTAAGATCCTGGGCAGATCTAACCTTGCAAATCTGCATTTCAGTCACGTAGCACGTCGTGCTGGGGCGGCAAGAGAAGCACCAGGAACGGCATTGGCTACCCAGGAACACAGCAGTGCGTTCATTGGCAGAGATTATCACTCTTATTCAGTGCCTTACATTTATACTCCCACATTTGTTCTCCTTGTTTCTAAATTAGTCAGTGTAAAGACTTTTAAAAGATTAGCTGGTTTAAAGCCACGTTTGCAAAAGGAGCTATGTGGGCCAGACATAAATCAGATACACGCTTGCTTTATCTCTCTGCCCAAAAGAAAAGTAGTGGTTTTGACTTTTTCTTGGTAACCATAATGAGTTCTCAGTTCTTATATTTAAAATATTATTCCACATAAACACAGAATGGGCCTCGTTCCAAAGTCATCTTTGAGATTGATCCATGATCCAGGAAGCTGACAGTACCTTAGGATATGCAAGTAGCAAGTACTATCAGAAATAATCAAGGATTAAGCATTCAAATGCAACGTTTTATGGAAAATAACATTATTAGGTCAGGTGCAGTAGTACAAACCTGCAATCCCAGTGACTCAGGAGGCTGAGGCAGGAGGATTGCACATTTGAGGCCATCCTGGGTAACTTAGAACCTGTCTCAAAATTAAAAAAAAAATGATAATAAAAAGAGCTGGGGATGTAGCTCAGTGGTAAAGCACCCCTGGGTTCAATCCCCATTACCAAAATAATAATAATAATGGCCAACGAAACTAGATTTTCAGATCACCTAAAAAAAGAACACACTTTTTTTTTTTAAGAGGGAAGAATTCATAATGAATCCTATAAAATCTGAGAATGTTTCTGAGTTACCAGAAGATACTGCGATGGACATTGCTAGAGAACTTATAAATTGCAGAAAGGTATTTAAATGACTGTCCAAGACTCCAAAACCTCAGACTGTCAGTGATTAGCATTTGTAGAACAACAACAGAAACAAAACACAATGTCTCTTAGCTAAGAATCTGAATGCCATTGGCGCAGTCTGGATGATGACCTGTGTGTCAAACACTGAACGCACTCAGCCAGCATGCAGCCACTCTGTCCACCGGGCCTCTGTTCCAGACTGTGGCTGTGATGGGGTGGAAAAATGGAGTGTCCAGCGACAGGAGTAGGGAATCCAGAGTTAGCTCTGAAGCTGGGGTTGTGGTAGAGGTGCACTTGCCTGGCATGTGTGAGGCCCTGAGTTCCACCCCCAGCACCAAAAAGATAAAATAAATTCTGTATTAGTTTCCTTAAGCTGTGATTACAAGTCACCACATACTGCTGGGTGTGGTGGTGCACGCCTGTAATCCCAGCAACTCAGGAGGCTGAGGAAGGAGGATCGCAAGTTCAGAGCCAGCCTCAGCAAAAGCGAGGTGCTAAGCAACTCAGTGAGACCCTGTCTCTAAATACAGTACAAAATACAGCTGGGCATGTTGCTCAGTAGTCAAGTGCCCCTGAGTTCAATCCCCAGTACCACCCTCACACACACACACACAAAATCGCCCTAAACTAAACGTAGTGGCTTAGAACAACTCAATTAATTTATGGCTCTGGAGGTCAGAAGCCTGATGTGGATCTCTTCAGGCTAAACTCAAGGTGTCTGAATGATGGCAGAGAATCAGTCTCCCTGCTAGCCCAGGTTTGAGAGGATGCCCACCTTCCGTTGCTCAGGGCTGCTTCCTCCACCCTCATAGACAGCAGGACAGAGCTGAGTCCTTCTCCCTCTGCTACTCGGAAGTGCCCTTTGAGTCCACGAACACCCCCCCCACACACACCATGATCGGAAACACTCGTCATTCTGAGGTCAGCTGATCCGTGAACCTACTTCCATATCTGTTTAATTTTCCGTGAATAAGGACAATGGTGGGGAGCACGCGGTGCCTGAGAGCAGCTAGGGCTGGCTGCCGCAGGGAGTGGCAGAGAGAGACGGAGGCCCAGGGACAAACGAAAGTGTGTTCAGGTATGTCGCGTAGGCCCTCGGACCTCAGTGTCTCACTCCCAGCCTTAGGCCCGTCCCTACCCACTGACTCAGGATCCATCCTAAGGATATAAACCCAGGCAGAACACAGGCAGACCAAGGAGGTGCACAGATATTTGTCAAAGAATTTACTATCAGACATTTGGAAACAAGGCAGTCGAGAATTTATTTAAAAAATGATAAATTAGGATACACATACATAAAGGAATACTGTCCATTATTAAACATTGATATTTATAAAGACTCCATTATCACATGGGAAAGTACTTGCATTGTAATGTAACTGAAACAAAATCAGGATACAGAATTGTACATTTGCCTTAATCTCAACTATGTAGAAGATGTTTGAGTTTGCAGGCCAGCATGAATGCCTTTTTTATTTAAAAAAAAAAAAAAAAAAAAAAAAAAAAAAAAGCTGGCAGGAAAACCAATAAAAGGGTGATACTAATGACCTCTCGGGTTGGAATTACCCGTGATCCCTCCTTTCTCATTTTATTGTCATTGTTTGTTTTTCAGAGACTGATTAAAGGTATTAAGGCCCAAGTGAGGTTGGAGACCTTATCTTCTTGTGGTCTTAGGCTGTGTGGTTCTGCACATTTCCTCGGCAGCAGGGAGGCCTGGTTGGGGTTCCAACGAGGAAGGTGTGATGGGAAGACCAAGGGCTCCACATGGGGGGGGGGGCGGCTGGGAGAGAACAGGTGGAGACCACCATGAGCTGATCATCGGGCTGGGGTGGGAAGAGCTGGAGGGGAGGACTCCTGGATAAGCCAGCAGTCAGAGCCGAAGGGCTGAGATGTGAAAGAGCAGCACTTTGGGGAATTAATTAATGAGAGATGGATGGGGGTGGGAGGGAGTTGCAAGACAGAGTGGGTCCTGCAGTTCCACACGCTGGACTTAGAGCTGCTCATAGCTGTGGCAGGCCATGGTGGAAGCTCTTTGATTAATAAACATTCATTAAGCAGCTACCTGCGTGGTGCTGGCTGTTCACCAATACTGAGCTGATCCTGACCGTCCCCCTCCTGGAGACTGTGTCCCAGTGGCGGTTCCAACATGAGATCTGAAATAACCCACTACCAAGTGTGAAGTGCGTCCTAATGAAGGAGAAGGGGCTAGAGGGGAACAGTTTTTGACATTTAACTAAGACCCAAAGGATGAGAGGATTCGCCAGGTGAAGGGTGGAGGTAAAACCTGCCCAGGAGAGGGGGCTGTGGGGCAAGGCCCTGAGGCAGGAAAGGGCTAGGGGTGCTCATGGACGGACGGGATGAAGGCCAATGTGGCTGGAGTGGAGTGAGCAGAGGGTGGCACTGAGAGGCCCAGGAGATGGCAGGGCACAGATGAGGTCCTCTTAGGGGGTTGGATTTTGTCCTAACCACAGTGAAGCCAGGGAAGGATTTCAGAAGAGAGAAAAGGGCCTGATCCATGCTGGCTGCTGGGGATGGGAGAGAGGGGCGGCGGCTGGGGTTGGGGTACTGCTGGATTTTGGCCAGCCTGAGGGAGTCCCTCAGGGGTGGGGTCCACGTGGCCTGTCACAGTGAGGCAGCTCGATCTGACCCCTGCCACTGAGGCTCACCTGGGCCGTGGCCTGTTGTCATGAGCATGACCCTGGGCCCCAGTCCTCTCCCCAGGTAGGGGTGGCTGCATGCAAAGCTATGCAGTCTGTTTTCCAAACCCAAGTGAAGACAGGCAGATTGAGCGTTCTATGGAGTTGCAAGAGCAGAATCTAGAGATGAAACTATGCTGAAGAACTCAGTCCCCACTGCTAGCCCCAGTCAGGAAGCCTTTGGCTTTACCTTCTTCAACCCACGATAAGCCTCTGGTTTGACTAAATGAAGCTTCAGGAGGGTGGAGACTGATTTCTAGTTAAGCCTCCTTAGTAGTGATGCTGCTGTTGGAGATAACTGAGTGAAAAAAGAGATACAAATATTTTAATACGTAAGTATAAAAAGTTTGAGTCCTCTTGCTTCCTGATGTCCCAGGGGTGCCTCCTCCTGAGTATGGAAAGGGCTGATTTTCCTTTCTTTCTATACTGAAAGGCCTTTTCAGTTTGCAGAGTTAGGTGCCATTTGAGAATTAACAGCAAGAGTACAGGGTTCAACCCCTGGTTCTGCCATTTGCTACCTACGAGAACTTGGGCACCAGCCTTGCTGTTTTTGTGCTGACCCTCCTCATCCACAACACAGAGAACTCGGTGGAACCTCTGCTGTAAAACAGCAGAGATGGCTGCTCTTAGCTCAGGGTTTTAGTGGGGACTGAATGACTTAAAGCAGTGCTGACTTTTGGTAAGACCATGTTCCCAGCTGAGCTGCTATACGTTCAGAAGATGCAGGTCTTCTTTTTGCTGGCCAATCAGGGTGTCCTTCCCTCAAAGGGGGTGTACGGAGACAGCTGAGAGAGATTTTCCAGAAAACAGCCAACTCCATGCTTTTAGCTTCACGGTTGTCTACACAAACCACAAGAAACTGTCTGTGGAGTCTATGCTTCCTTTGAAGGCTTGGCAAAGCCTTCTTTGAGCATGTTAGCCTGTTCTCAACTGGCTTCTAGGTTTGATCAAGAGGCACTAAAAAGGGGAAGTGCTTCCTTGTCTGGCCCTTGGCAGATTTCTGGGCAGGAAGGTGCAAGCTGTAGGGTGGCAGAGGGGTATTCTTCTTTTCCACATTTTTTTTTTTTTAAAGCATTGAAGGTACTTGCTCTGCCCGACTCCAGATGATTTTCCATTTCCCTGGCCTAGTCACAGAGTTCCCCACCACTTTCTATTTTGGGTGTTGACACCAGGGTTCTCAGCCTTTGCTAATCACCAAGAACCTCCAGTTTTTGTCCTCTCAAAATCTCCAGGCACTTCAAAAGCCACCCACAGCACACCGGCATAGAGCCAGAGGCTCCCGTTATTCTGGAACCAAAAATTCTTAGGTAGAAAGGCAATTTATGGAGTCAATAAACATTTAGTAGTTAAAAACACCACAAAGTAAATGTGATTTTTGAATAGCAAGCAGCAGAGGTTCAAAGTGACAAGAGAGCAGAGCTGCTTATACTGGGGTTTAGTTTAGGATTTTGAGAACAGCAAACACACCTAACAAATTCCTTGTCTCTGCCATGAGTCACCTGCCCATTGTGAAAGCAGGTTATTAATTTGGGGCTGCAAGATTCATTCACAATTTATTAATGTTTCCTTCATACAGGAGATTTAATGCATTTAACTATCAACAGGTACTGTAAGTGACTCACTTGTGCCAAAAAGATTTTATCAAAACATTTAAAAGGCAACTAACTTCCCTTTACATGCACAAGTAAATGAGATCTGTGTTCAACTTTTCTCTGCCTCTGATTCTTGTTTGGGGTTATGACCCCATTTTAAGCCAGCAGCACAGAAAGCCCCTTCCTGGATTCCCTGCCTGCGTTAGAAGCTGTGCAAGCGCGGGCTTCTCGGCCCGGGGGGTCCAGCGCACACCATCAGACCCACCGCCCCATGGCGCGGCGGCACGGAATCCGAGGATTCCCTACACAACAGCGCCGGCATCGCAGCCAATTCAGGGGTCCGATGACATTTGAGTGTCACCGTCTGAGGCTACCGTTCTCTCGTCCATCTGGGGCAGGAATGCTTTCTGCGTGCTGTCTCAGCCTCAGCTTCGTGCCGGGGCACAGTTCCCTTCCCGAAAAGCTGTCTGCCGGAGAGGGGACACCTCTCTCTCTGCTGCTGCTGCTGCTGCTGGGCGGACGGGGAGAGGGCATCTGGGCAGCGTCATCAGCAGAACAAGGCTGGGGGTGAGGAGCGCCCTGTGAGGTTACCTGTGCGACCACTCACGGCCACTGGCTTTCCCTCCTTAAGTGGACCTGCTTCGTCATTAAAGGAAGAAAAAAAAAAAAAAGAAAAAAAGAAAAAAAAAAGTCAGCGAGGCTGAGAAGTCCTCAGCAGCCTTTCTTCCCACACCTGCCAGTGTCACAACAATGATTCACCTCAAGACGGGGCGGCAGCTTCCCTAATTAGCCTTCAGACTCTCCGGACCCACAAGGTTATAAAAAACAACAAAAAACTTTTACTTTTATTCGCGTGCACACGTCCCTCCCACGACGCCCACTCCCTCTTCGTCGAGGCCCGCGGCCGCAGGCCCGGCGCGGCCGAGGCCCAGGTGACCTGAAGGCTGCGGCTGGCGTCGCGCCCCAAACCCCTCCCGAGGGCGCGCAGGTGTCCCCGAGCGCGGGCGCCCCGCTCTCCCCGCGGGCCGAGGGCGGGCTCGCCGTCCGGTCGGGGGTCTCCGGGGCACCCAGGGGGGGCGGCCAGGCCGGAGCCCCGACAGCGCCGCCGCGCGGGCGGGCCGAGGCGGGCGGCGGGTGCAGACGCGGGGCGGCAGGGGTCGCGCCGGGCCGCCCCCGCTGCCGGTCTGCGGGCCGCGAGGCCGGGGGCGCCGTACCCCAGGTCTGGGCCGGCCGGGCGGCGGGGGCGGCGGCGGCAGCGGCGCGCCGCGGGGGAGGTGCGCGGCGGCGGCCGGCGAGCGGCGCTGAGCGGAGCAGCGCGGCGTCCGCCCCCGCCGAGCCGAGCGGAGCCGAGCCCAGCCGGCGCGCCCGGGCTGGGAGCTGCGAGCGCGCGCCGAGCGCAGGGCCGGAGGCCGCCCGGGGGTCGTGCCCGCGCCGCGCCGCGCCGGCTCCGGGTCTCCGGCTGCAGACCCCGGCGGAGGGGAAGTCGGGCGGCCACCTGCTGCGGCGCGCCGCCGGCCCCGGCGGCTGCGGGCGGGGGTCGAGCGCGCGCCCCGGCCGGAGCAGCCCCGGGCTCGCCGCACCTCGCGGACCTACCCTTCCCTGCTCGTCTCGCGGTGCCGGGCCGCGCTCCTGTGCCAGGTACCCGGGGAGGTCTGGAATCGCGTGGCCACTGGGGGTGCGTGGGGAGAAGACCCGGCGGCGCGGGGTACCCGGGCGGGGGCGGCGCGGATCCGGAGTCGCGCCCCGACGCGGGTCTAGTGGTGGCTGTGGCCAGGGCAGAGCGCACGCAGCCAGCGGCGGCCCTGCGGTCCCCGGAGCCGCGCCACCCGTGTGGCGGCCACGTCGGACAGCGCCGGGGCCGGGCCGGTGGGGCAGAGAGGAGCCAGACGCGCTCTCGTGCAAGTGCCCAAAGTTTCCCTCTGCTCACTTTGGTGGACTTAACTTTGAATTGTGAGGCAAAGCCCAGCAGTTTAAGGCGCTGAGAAAATAGAGGAAAAGCAGAGCCGGACTCGGGCTTTAGTTGTTAGTGGAGGTATTTATGCTGTTCCTGGCTCCAAAGGCCACTGCACGCAGAATAGTAGACACTCGTGCACTATCTTCCTTATGGTCATCGTTTATTTACCAGGTTTTAGGCTTTGATTACAAGACAATATAGAAAATCCTGGGTCTGATCTAAGAACTGTCCAAAACCTTAATCAACAAATATTTGTTAAACAGAAGCTTCCTATCAGTCAGGGCTTCAATATGAGGCTCACCTGGGATCAGAGAAGGGGTAGTTACTCAAATGAGCTAGCATCTGAATTTGGAATGCCCCATGTGAATTGGACTTGCTTAGGTACAGGTGGACGGCCAGCATACAGTCACTGATGAACACTTAGTTTTGAACCAGAAAATCCAAGTGGAAGTCAGCAGCAGTGTGATCCTGTTAGAACCCACCCAGCACCTTCCAGAACTGTCTTTAACAGCATGCCAGTCCCTGGGTGCTTGCAAGCTTCCTTGCATTTACAGAAACACACAGCCATGGAACCTGGGTATCCTCCCCTGGAGCACAGACCTGGGGTGGTGGAGCAGTGGTCATTCTAAGAGCCCCTTGACGTTATAAAATTGCATACGCAAAAATATGTGCAGGCAGCACTGTGGAGTGGCATCAGGGTGTCCCTGCATTGGGACCTGGTAGAGAAAGGTTGAGCTGTGCTGGGTTCAGGGCTCCACACAGCTGAGTTGTGTTGGAGCATGAGGCAGGAGGAAAAATCAGGAATACTGGTCCTGTCTGTATGTACAATCGTGATATTTTGTACATGATAGATTTTTATTACTTTTGATGGTTTAAAATATTGTATTGAAAAATTTATCTTAGTGAGTTGTTGGCAGCCCCTAAATTTTGTGCTTCTTGTTCTGGTTTGCTCTGCAAGCCAAGTTTCCCAACCCCTCCCAGGAACCCCTCTCCTTTCCTCTTTTATGGAATAAAAGAAGCACATCATCCACTCTTCTTGCTTGTCACCTGCTGCACAGGAGCAGCCACCTGCTGCACAGGAGCGGGCAGATGGACATACTAAAGGGTGGCCAACCTGTTCCTATCACCCCTGGGCTTGGTCATCTTGGGCTCATCACAGAATCTGACTGAGTCCCAGTTTGCCACTCAGGGAACTGGAAGTATTGATAGCACTATGGTCTGAATATTTGTGTCCCCCCATAGTTCTTTCATTGAAACCCCAGTCTCCAAGGTGATGGTATTATGAGATGGGACCTTCTGGAGGTGATTAGCCCGTGAGGATTAGTTCCTCGTAGAAGAGGCCCCCGGGAGCTTGTGTGCTCCTTTGGTCATGTGAGGACAAAGCAAGAAGGTATCATCTGGGAACCAGGAAACAGCCCTCACCTGACACCCAATCTGCTGGTGCCTGGATTTCAGACTCCCAGACTCTAGAGTGGTGGGCAGTAGCTTTCTGTTGTTTAGACACAACCCAGTTTATAGTATCATATAATAGGAGCCTAAATGGGCCAACACAGCCAGCCACTCTCAGGGATGCTCTCAGCTTTAAGGAGACACGTGTGAAGGGTACATTTTCCTGCTGGGCCTGGATTGACCTGCAAGCTTGCAACCACTTGTCTCTCCTCTGAAGGTTAGTCCAGACACTTTATATATATCACTTTTGTTGCCTGTAGTCCCCACGAACGAGTTTGAATCAGAGTAGAGATGTTTCCTTCCCAGGGTTTATTGTGGAGGAGAGCAGATTCCCCCCCACCCCACCCAGTGCACTTAACTTTGCTGTTCCAAAGTACTTTGGTCCCCTTTTTGGTATACTTGGTCCTAGCTCATGATTCTGTTTTCTTAAGCCTGATTCCAGTGATATTCCAGTCACTGTCTCGCTTAAAGCAACTTGGTCCCCAAGAATTGGTCTCTTCAGGTTACCCCTTGGGGGCTCCTTCTTGCTCTGGGTGGTCTCTGGGCACCTAAAGAAGGTTGTGGTCACGTCAGGGCAAAGCGAGGGTTTGGCCCCTTGCTGGTCATGGTGTTCTACTGCTGTCCTCCACTGGGTTTCCCTCCCCAGCCCTCTCTACACCGCTGAGCTTCCTTCTCAGGTTTCTACTGACCATTGTCCTGCTGGGTGTCACAGGGGAGACGCAGCAGGGGACCTGGCTTCTGCAGTGGACTTCAGGGTCTATCCTCTGAGGTCTCTTCAGGGACCTTACTGGGCACGGACAACCTACCCAGGGGTGGGGAGCCACACCAGGCCACCATTTCTGCCATACTGACCTCTCTCTACCCGGCGTTCCCCACGGGAAGTGGGACGAAAACTCCCCACACTTTTCAGTCCCCCTCATCCTCTCAGGGGTGACACCTGACACCTTCCTTCTTCAGGTTAGGAGCTGGGTGGTGGAGGCCCAGTCCCTCCAGGCTCATTTCTGCCCAGTATTGAGGGCTTCCTCCTGCCTGTGGGGCGGGAACGTATCCTTGTTAGGCTGTAGGTCCTGTCCTCTGTCCCTTATGCTCAATAGGGCTCTAGACCCCAGCTCCAGCCTGCACTGTCCATGTGCCAGAGGAACTTTGTAACGTTTTAATGTTATAAATGGAGGACTGGGTTCTGGTGTTCTATAGCTCAGTAGGGTGACTGTAGTTAACGATAATTGATTGTGTATTTCACAGTAGCTAGAAGAAAGGATTTTGAATGTTCGATGCTTTAGGTGATGGATATGCTAATTAATTGTCCTGATTTCTTCAGATCATTGCACACTGTGCACATGTATGGAAATCGCACACTGGGCCCCCCTAATTATGTTTCAATTAAAAATCGTTTAAGGGCTGGGGTTGTGTCTCAGCAGTAAAGCATTTACCTAGCATGTGCAAGGCCCTGGGTTCGATCCTCAGCACCACATACAAATAAGTAAAATAAAGGTATTGTGTCCAACTACAACTAAAAAATAAACTTAAAAAAAATCATTTAAGCCGGGCGCAGTGGCGCATGCCTGTAATCCCAGCACTTGGGAGCCTGAGGCAGGAGGATCACGAGTTCAAAGCCAGCCTCAGCAATGGCGAGGCACTCAGCAACCCAGTGAGACCCTGTCTCTAATAAAATACAAAAACAGGACTGGGGATGTGGCCCAGTGGTCGAATGCCCCTGTGTTCAATCCCTGGTACCAAAAAAAAAAAAAAAAAAAAATTAAAATATATCTTCCTGTTTCTGGGTAGACAGCCTGGGGTATGCACACTGGACTTTTTATTCCCTAAAAACTCAAAACAACAACAACCCCAGACCAAAAACAAAACAAAACAAAAAACAAGCAAAAAACACCTGGGAAAGCTGTTTTTAGGTAGAGACTAAAGAACTGCTCTGAAGCACCACCAGAGAGGAGAGAACCGAATCACCTCCCACCTCCCCGTCACTAAGCTCAGCCCAGGCAATCTCCTGTGGAGTCTCATCCTCCAAACCATCATCCCTGTTTTTGCCCCTGCATCTTCAGAATGACCCACCGGGTGCTTGGGATTCACAAAAAGCAATCGAAGATGGCAGAAAAGCCCATTGGGGCTCGGTGGTCACCTGCTTTTAGGAGTCACTGGAGAAGAGCCGAGCCCTCATGCTGCCTGGACCTGTGTGCCTGGGCCGTGTTTCGTTCACAGTCCGCAGATGCTGGGTTCTGAGGGCCATGTGCTCAGGGGAAGCTTCTTGTTGTTGTTGTTTTTTTTAACATTTTTTAGTTGTCAGTGGACCTTTATTTTGTTTATTCATATGCGGTGCTGAGAATCGAACCCAGTGCCTCACACATGCTAGGCAAGTGCTCTACCACTGAGCCCCAGCCCCCAGAGGAAGCTTCTTGAAGGAGGCGGGATTAAAGTAGAGTGAATACCGGGCTGTGTGGACGTGAGATGAACCAGAGCAGCCCCTGAGAAGGAGAAGGAAGACCTGCAGGGAGCAGCTCCCTGCATCTGCCTGGAGTTTCGCTCATCTCTTCTTGAGTCAAGATGCCTGAAAACACGGGTAAGGTCAGTGTCCCCTGCAGGCAGGACCACAGGGACAGCTAACCTGGAAATTCCTTTAGTTTCCTTCAAGCTGGGTGAAAATCAGATGAGTTCTCATCCCATTTGATTATTCTTACATCTCTGCGTCTGAAACGTAATTTCAGACTTAAGGTTGGATGAAGGGTTTTTAAGAGATGTTTGTGATTCTAAGAAATCACCCTGAACGTCTTTGTATTGCTTTCAACGTGCTCTGTCCTGTCACCCTGAGCTCAGTGGATCATAAACAACACAAGTCATGTCAGTGCTTGGTGAATTTAGCAGCAGACTGATGGGAACTGATGGGACAGGTGTGTAGGTCGAACCTGGGCGCCTCCTTACTGGCATCAGCCACCACCCTTGTGTAGATTCAAACAGCATTCCTGGGGAGATTCCTGCAAGCAAGCGTTCTCAAATATTTTTCATGTGATTAAGATATCTACAGAAAGAAATTACAAAAAGATCCTGTTGAAGTGCGAGGGGTGGAAAGTTATTTTATTTGGCTGTCGTGTGTGGGATTGGTTTTTATAAAGATAGGCAGTTGAAGAACTTCCAGAAATATCTGCCCTCACCTCTGAGGTCTATGCACCAATCTCTCCATGGTTTCTGCCCCTAAATTCCCATGTCTGTGGGAGGCACGGAAACCGTTAGCCATGGTGCTGTGCATGGGTCTGAGAGACTGCTCTAGAAAGACTGACCCTGAATGTGGGATGTGGAAATGTCAGGGAGGCTTTGCTTTCTTAAACAAGTGGCCTAGCTGAGGGGGTAGTCGGGCTCTGGCTTCTGCCCTGCTTCCTAGAGGCCTTGTGACCTTGGGCACCCTCAGAATAGGGGTGGTGGTACCCACACACACACCTCACATTCTGTGAGATGCTGTATCACAGGCATAGAAAATGCTTCATAAATTATTTGTAGGTTTTCCTCTTTCGTTGTCTTTCTTATAAGGCTGAAGGGTATTTGTCATAATTCTCAATCAAAGCCCCCGCATAAAGCAGTGTATGACAATGAAGGGCCCTTCAGCATCAGAGATCTGCTGGTATTTAGGGAAATGAGGGTGACCACAGTACAGAGTGTCCCTGAGTAGAGAGAGTGGTGGAAGATGTCACAGGGGGAGTGACCTTGATGTAATTTAAATCATACGGTGGGAAGCAAGGACCCAGAGGTGGGGAAGGTGAATGCAGGTGGGGCAGGGCGCAGTGGGCAGAAGACTCGCAGCACCTGCCTCTGGAGTCCAGGGCATTCACAGGTCCCATCTCTCTTTGCCATGACAACCTTCCTCACGAACATGGTTCCAACCGGACTCATTGGAACCGGTCCTCATGATGGGGCCACAGAAAGGAAGTACCCTGGGCCAAGGACACACACACACACACACACACACACACACACACACTTTTTCTATTAAAGAGACATAGGGACAGTCTGCCTTGCCACACCTGCAACTCACCTATGGGCCTGATGAACTGTGGATTCAGTGGACCAGAACTAGGGTCACCAAAGGGTAATTGAATTATGACTGAATGTTAGGTTCCTCATATACATTTAGTCTCATGCATATGAACATTGGCTACTTTTTCTTTCTTTATTAAAATATTTATTTACTTATTTCTAGTTGTACACAATGCCTTTATTTTTACGTGGTGCTGAGGCTCGAACCCGGGCCATGCACATGCTAGGTGAGCGCTCTACCGCTGAGCCACAACCCCAGCTCCTAACATTGGCTACTTTTTCTATGTTGTATCATGGGTTTGTGTGTGTGTGCCAGGATGGAACCCCAGGGCCTCACACGTGCCAGGCAAGCTCCTTGTGACTGAGCTACACCCCCAGTGCTACTGTGTGTGTCATGAGTATTTGCTGCCCAGCTGGGTATATCAATACCTCCTGAATATTAGGTATCTCCTGGTCCTCCTAACCCTTATTATTTATGTCTAATAAATGTTTATTTACTGACCTGTGCTTAACATGTCCTAAGAGATTGACCAGCTGCATTTACCTTCTTTTCCTCTGAATTCAGTGTTCTCAAACAATAAAAGAGGGACACAGTAAAGTCAGTCTCCTAAAATCCGTTTCTAAACGGGGCATGGTGACTCACACACCTGCAATCCCAGCTACTTGGGAGACTGAGGAACGAGAAGCACAAGTTCAAGTTCAGCCTGAGCAATCTAGCAAGACCCAGAGCTGGGGACGTAGCTCAGTGGCGGTGCACTTGTCTAGCATGGCCAAGGCCCTGGGTTCAGTTCCTGGTTTCAGACTGGGTATGGTTCTGTGAAGCCATTGATCTGTCCAGATGGGTGACCTGGAGTGTTTGGGAACCTTCTGGGAGCAGATATAGGTCTGTTCAGGTTGGTGAAGTTGTTCACGAACCCACTTTGGGTTCCTGAAGGGTGCTGTACTGCGTGCTCAGGGCTGGTTTCTGCTCCGGCTTCTCAGGAAAGACAAGTGCCCACGGAGGATGTCCCTGTGTCACGGTCTACATGCTGCTTGAGTCCTGGGCAAGCTGGTTTCCATGTCTGGCTCTTCTTGGTCAGGCTGCAGCTCTGTAGCCAGGCATGGAGTCGGCATCCAACAGTAGCAGGGGTGCCTGGGTGGGCGTAAGCTCAGACTCCCAAGATGTACGTTCAGACTGGGTCCCTTGATTTCTTTTCGCTATTTGCAATTGGCAGGGGAACTCTACCCAGCCTGAAGCACAGCTCCCTAATTCACCTGCTCTTCCAACCCCAGTTCCATACCCAGCCCCCAGTCCCGAGGCTGTGTGGTCTTGCTTCAATACATCACTTATTCACCTTTCTCCCCAAAGGAGTTGTACCAAGAACTTTTCTGGGGGGTGGAGTGGGGGGGGTCTTTCCTGCATAGAGGATCAGTGACTTAGAAGCTGTGATGACAATTCTGCTGGTGGAGGCAAGGAGGGAGAGGAACGGGGCCTGCTGATGGCTCTGAGGCCTGGGTCACATGGCCATGCCGTGCATCCCCGTGGGGCTTGGTGAGTCACTCCCTGTGACCTGTGATTGTTTCCACAGGAACCACGTTCCGGGTAGTTCTGGATGGTTGCTGGGCGTTAGCAGCACGCGCACTGGAAGTAGCTGCCTCAGATCCTCACCTAGGAATGCATCCAGGCGCCAGCCTGGGTTAAATGGGATCTCAGCGTACAAACAGGCTTTTGAAGGCAGAGTCACCATTTGCACAGGTTGGCCAGTGTGATGTCGTTTTCTTCGTGGGGTTTGTGAGCAAAGACGAGACTTGGAGTCGAGGAGTTGTGGCAGGCCAGGCTAATTTGGGGCCATCTTCTGGAACGGAGGTGACTGAGTGTGTTTCATGGGCCCTGTGACATTCCAGAGGGCTCCCTGAGTGGAGGAGGAAGCTGTTCAGATGGGACCTGGCCAGGCCAGCAGCCAGGGAAGACTCGGAAGAGAGCGAGCTCCGCGTGGAGCCTGCTGCTCAGCCAGCCAGGGCTCCGACCAGACTTGAGATTGGGCTCATTTCCGCTGGGTTGCTCCTTGGCCGCCCTCTTGCGTGGCGCCAGGCCAGGCGCTGGCAGAACAGATGGCGTGTGCCGTCAGGCAAACCCAGGACAGAATAGGAGTGGATGTCCCGATAGCATCTAGGGACACATCCTTTCAAACATGTGCAACACTGAACATGCGTGTATATGTATGTGCACAAAAGTATCTAACGCCAGTGCTCCACAGCCGTGGGCTCTCCATCAGTGAGTTCAACCAACCTCACATCAAAAGTATTTGGAAAAAGAAAATAAGAGGCTGTACTGGGCACATACTGACTCTTCCCTCTTGTCATGATTCCCTAAACAATACAGTATCACAACTATCTGCATAGCACTTGACGTTGTGTTAGATGTTGTAAAGCATCTAGAGATGATTTAAAGTACACAGGAGGGCTGGGTCCCTTGGAGCATGCCTATAATCCCAGTGACTTGGGAGGTTGAGGCAGGAGGATCACCAAGTTCAAGGCCAGCCTCAGCAATTTAGCAAGGCCCTAAACCACTTAATGAGACCCTGTCTCAAAATAAAAATTAAAAGGGATTGAGGGTGCAGTTCAGTGGTAAAGTATGCCTGGGTTCAAACCCCAGTACCAAAGTAAATAAATAAATAAAAGTATACAGGAGGATGTGTGTAGGTTCTGTGTAAATACAACTTCACTTTATATAAGAGACTTGAATGTCTGCGGGTTTTGGTATCTTTGGGGGGTCCTGGGATCAATCTCTTGCATATACTTAGGGATGAGTGTATTTCCTAAAAAGAGGTACTGCGCATGCTGTTTTGTGAGCTGCTTTTACAAAATCAATAGATTGTGTCCCTTCTGCATGATTGTGTTATTAGACATTTTTCCCTCACAGTGGTTCTCAGTCTTAGTTTCTCCAACTCTTGTGTGGCTATTGATTAGGTCGTTATCAACCTTTTGACATTTAGTAACATCATGGCAGGAAGCGTCCTTGTCTTCACCTTTTTTTGCACATTAGTCTGATCATTCCTTCCAAGTACTATCTCCAAAGTAGATTCCTGTGTACGTACAAGGTTCCTCCTTGGATGAGTCCTGCCTGAAATCATTCTTTTTTTTTTTTTAGATGATTTTTTTTTTTTTTTCCCCATAAAATGAATTTGTACTGAGAACTCATGCATCTTGGTCGACAGTATCTGTGTTATGCAAGGATTCACTCTAATTAGTCTCAGCAGAAGAGAATTTTAAGGCAGGACATTCAGGGCTGACAAAACTCTTGGAAGCTTGGCCCTTGGCCTGACGTGCAAGAGCTACCCTGGAGTGACACTGCAGAACTGGTTCTCTGGGGACTCTGCCCCATGGAAGGCTGCATCTGCCACTCAGAGTCCTCAGAGCTGTGGGTGAGGGTGTGGGACACAAGCCAAGAGCCCTGCCTTAGAGGAGGGGTGTGTGGGAGTGGAGGGCATACCCGGCTGTTTTACCTCCACCTTGGAGGACCTCTGGCTCCCCGGCTCCTTGCTCTGATGTGACGGGTGGACGCTGATCAGCCCTCCCCTGTGAGCAGTGGGTAGGAGGCGGGAGTTGAAATGCTGCTAAGTTAATAGCCAGTTGTTTTTTCGTGAGTCATAATCGATCAGCGGTCAGTTTATGAACAGTCTTTCTTTTTGTCTCTTCCAACAGGCCTCTGTGTGCAATCACTGGATTCAGGTGGCTGTGTAATTCTGAGCTCCCCCTGAGTGGATCACTGCATTTTCCCTGGTTTGGGGTAGGGGAGGCATTGCTGAGGAGGAATCCAGGAGAGAAGGTGGTTTTAGCAGGGCTGGGAGGTGCTGGAGACAGCAAGGCCAGCAGATGGTCACGCTCCTCTGACCCCAACAGTGAATGTCAGCCCTCAGGGATGAACTGTTTAAAATGACCCTGTGCTCCGTCCCTTGCAGACTCCCGGGAATGGTGGAAGGAGGGAGGAGCCCTCTTTGCTCTGGGAACCAGTCTGGGGACAAGTGGCCGCTTGTTGATTTACAAGGTTCATCTAGGAAACCCATATATATATATATATATATATATATTTTTTTTTTTTTTTTTTTTTTTTTTTTTGAAAGAGAAAGTGGTAGTGATTGACGGGTAGCAAAGGACCAAATGATTCACTGTAGGTTTCTTCTTCTCCTTTTTTGGTAGTGCTGGGGATCAAACCCAGGGCCCCAGGGCACATGCTAGGCAGGTACTCAACCACTGAGCTACACCCCCAGGCCACGCCTTGGGTTTCTATGGTACCTTCTCTTTATGAATTTAAAGTAGGATTTGATTTATACAGAACAGCTGTTTTTCTTTAATTTGGGGGGTATGCACTGATTGTGCATTATGAAGTAAACTATAATAATCATTTTACCACCAGCAGCTATTTTTCTTTCAATACTTCTAACCATATAAAATGAGATTCTTAGGGTTTTTTTTTTCCCCTGCAAGTACTAGATAATCAAGGCTGCCTAATACAAAACCTGTCCCTCCCCCAAGTCTTGTGCTTTAAAACAATAAACTGGAAGACGTGTGCCTGCGCTAGGAAGGTCTCCCCAGCTGAGAGAGGCAGTGGTGTTTACCACCTGTGGAGTGGGGTTAGCAGTTGGAATCATTTCACCTCCATCATCTCATTTAATCCTGATGCTCATCCTGTATGTTTAGAAATGAGGAAATCAGGCCCAGAGTAGGGAAGTCCCTTGGCCAGATTGCACAGCAGGTGAGTGGCAGGGCTGCACAGCCTTGGTCTCCCTGGGGTGCGGTGGGTGCCCTTGCCCCTCCACTCTCCTGGGGACCCTGTGGTCATTCATCCTATCCACGTGGTGACTGTTGGGCCAGCATATAAAAGTGTCCAGATGGCTTTCCCCTCACTGTTCTTGTCCCTGTTTTCCAGAGAAGCAAACCGAGGCACAGAGAAGTCACAGGACTTAAATGACCAGACACAGTGGAGCAGGGAGGGCCCCTTTCCTTGTCACCTGTGTTTAACACCTGCCACTCTGAACGTGGAGGCACCTGGCTGGGGAGCGCCCCTGTACACCCGGCCAGGGTCTCCGTCATGCACCTGAGAGGCCTGGGACCGATCACTCCCGGCTGTGCACCGCACCGGCTGCCGCTGGGCCCCGGGGTGGGGAGGGGCTTCTTGTTCTCCCTCCAGGTCCCAGAGCCCTCCCCGCTGCAGTGGCACCTGTGTTCTCCCTTCCAACCCCTCACAGCTGCTTCTGCAGGAGTGGTGGGGCGGGAAGGACACGGGCAGCACTGACCTGACCTGGATGCACACCCTGCTGGGCCCTGGCTATTTGGGAGGCCTTGGGTGAAGCCTTGGCCCACTCCCTCACTCTCTGGAGGTTGTGATGCCTGCCCCCAGGGTTGTGGGAGAAGAAAAGACAACAGTCTGTGTGCACATGGCGATAGGTTGTACGCAATGTCCAGGCGTCTGTTGAAAACACTTTTATTATAACTAGGCCTGTTCTCCCCTGCCTGTGTTAATTTTTGGTTAAGGTGTCCCAGTTAAAATACAGCAAGACTTGGTAAGGTGGAGATGCTAGGCCGTGGACGCTTGGTCTTATGAGATGGGCAGAGTAGGAGTGAGGTGGCAGCTGTGCCTTGGTGGGGCTGGCAGGACTCTCTGCTGCTGTGGGGGCACATGCTGGAGTCTCGCTTACTTCAGGCCTGTCTCAAAGTAGAGCTCTGGCTGTAAAGCCTGACCTTCCCGTTCTGCAGCTGTGGGGCTCTCAGTGTCTGTGCCCCATCTGGAACATGGGAAGGAACTAGTGCTACCTTTCAGGGTCATGTATGAATGAGGTGGGGACCAGTGCCTGCCAGGTGCTTGGCACAGTGCCAGACTCAGAGTGAGCAGGTGTATCAGTCCATCTTCTATTGCTATTTCAAAAGACCAGAGACTGGGTACTTTAGAAAGAAAAGAGGTTTCTTTAGCTCACCATTCTGGAGGTTCAAGAGCATGGCACTGGCATTTGCTTGGCTCTCACTGGAACTAACCAGGGTCTCACAAGAACAACCCTAATTCCTACTGAGGATGGCACCCCCTGTGACCTAATTACCTCCCATTAGGCTCCACCTCTTAAAGGCCCACCCTCTCCTCATCACCACACTGGGCCCTCTTTGTGAGACACATTCAGTCCCTAAACCGCAGCAGCACATGGTTAGCCCTGGCTGTGAAGTTCTTCTTCACCTTCTGTAGGCGTGACTGTCACATGGCCACTATCTGGGAGAGTAAAACCTGAGAGGAGGAAGAAGAGCCTGGAATACAGCTGGCTGAGCACTGTCAGGTACTTGAAGAACATAGATTGTCACTATGGATTAGTCCTCCATTAAGAAGAGAAGCGGCTATCCATGTGTCATGGTGAAGAAACAGAAGCATAGGGAGGTGACAGTGGCTTGCCTGTCCCCGGCTGAGGAGCCCTAGGTAGCTGGGAGGTGGGAGTGGTCCCTGAAGCCCTGAGCGGGTGGCTTCAGGCTGGGGTCTTCCACTCAGATCCTGACGGGGCACTGGGTCAGTGGTCACAAGGCACCAGGGTGGCCGTGTCCTGAGTCTTTCTGGCTTCTTGGGTGATCCGGGGTGAACTGCTCACCTTGTGCTGGTGTGATTTTCTGAAGGAGCAGATACTTCCCAGATTTCATCTGTTCTTGTTTTGCGCCAATTCCTAAATAAATACTTCTGTTGAAATAGCACGTTGGTAGGACAACAGTTCCTTGCTCTTCTGATGGACATGCAGTGTGTGGTACAAAGGCCTAGCTCCAGTATCCTTATTGTCAACCGGACTTCTGGAGTTCCCACCCGGTTCTCCTCAAAGATGTATTAGTCAGCTCTGTCATGATAACAAGTATCCAAGAAAACCAACTTAGAGAGACAGAAGGTTTATTTGGGCTCACAGTTTTGGAGATTCCAGTCCATGATTGATTGGCTCCTTTTCTCTGGTGGGGGTACCAGATGGTGATGGAAGGGAGCATGTGACTGAGCAAAATGGCCAGAAAGCAAAAGAGAAGGCCAGAATCGCATAGTCCCCTCCAAGGCCATGCCCCCAATGACCTAGAGACCTCCCACCAGGCCCCACCTCTTCAAGATTCCCCCACTTCCCATAGCTCCTTCCGTGTTACCTAGCCTTTAACACATGAGCCACTGGGGAGACATATCCAAGCAGCAACAAAGGGTCAGTCCCCAGGATGGCCTGCTGTGGTGTTTGGTTTTTTAAACCTTTACGTGACAGTAACTATGTTTGCATAATCCATCAATAAGGAAAATGCCCATCCATCAAAAGACACTGAGTGTTGAGGTTTGTGTGGATGACATGGTAGTTTATGAATCACCTCAGCATCTACACATATCTGACAGTAACCTGTGTGTGTATGTGACATAATAATGATTCCATTTCTGGACAGTGCTTGCACATCAGGGATTTACAGGTAAAGAATTAAGGATTGGGCTGGGTGGTGACACATGCCTGTAATCCCAGCAGCTTGGGAGGCTGAGGCAGGAGGATTGTGAGTTCAAAGCCAGCCTCAGCAATTTAGCAAGACCCTGTCTCAAAATAAAATATAAAAAGGGCTGGGGATGTGGCTCAGAGGTTAAGTGCCCCTGGTTCAATCTCCAGTACCAAAAAATAAATAAATAAATAAATAAATAAATAAATAAATAAATAAATAAAATGATGAAGGACCAGTGTTTAGAGATTTAATATTTTTAACATGTGTGGCCTTAATAGAGAAGTGAGTATGGCCATTGCCCTTCTGTAGTTTGCTTTTCCTTCTGGGTACTTTGCTTGCAATTCCAATAGGTTCCACCAGGGGATGCCAGGGATCATGATGTTTCTGTTGGTTGAGGCCTCACCCCAGCTATAAGAGGAAATACAGTTTTCTTGAATGTTTTCTTTTAGCACAAAAATGTTGCATTCAAAAATTAGAATCTTTCAAAGAAATAACATAAACAAATTTAAAAGATGTAGCACATGAAGATAGCAACTGAACTCCAATGATTAATGACCACTTAAATCATTTAATTCTGGATTTTATTTCTTCTAGATTTCAGGAATTAAGAGCAATCCTAAGCATTAGGCATGGTATCACTTCCAAAGGGATTAAACTGTGAGAGCATTTAGCATGAGAAATAGATTGTCTGGGCCACTAAGGGACCATGGAGTACCCCAGGCCACCCTTTCCCTCTGGACCCTCACAGGAGGTTCTGAGATTCCTATGACATGTCCTGCTCCTCCTCATCCCAATTTTGCAGGGCAGCATGCCTGTAACCACCTATGAGTGCTAATTTGGTGTCAAGCTAATTGGAGGAAGAAATGTATAGCCATGAGAAATTCAGGCAGAAGTTTTACCATCGTTTGGATCTGGGATGTCCCCAAAGGCTCATGTGTTAAAGGCATGGTCCCCAGTGTAGAGCTACTGGGAAGCGGTAGAACCTTTAAGGGGCAGAGCCTACTGGGAGGGCTTTAGATCATGGGCAGGGGTGTGCTTTCAAAGGGGATGTTGGGACTCTGGTCACTTCCTTTTTCTCTCTTTCATACCTGTCCTCCCCTGGTATATACTCCAACTACAACATACTAGGCTGCCGCAGTCCAAAGCAATGGGGCTAATTGGTCATGGACCAAAACATCCAAAACTACGCGCCAAAGTAAACCTTTCATCTTTTCAAGTCAATTATCTTGGGTTAGTTGTTCTAGTAACAGAAAGCTGACTGACACAACTGCCTTTAAACAAAGGACATCTTGATGGATGTCGTAGACCCACTGGTAATAGTGCACCTCTCTTCGTTCTGTACAGTGCTGCTTCACTTTGCAGCCCAAGAGGCCCTTGGAGAGCACACAGTCTCACAGAGGCTGTGGATCTATTGCGTAAGTGCAGCAAGGTGCTGGGTGAAGGCATCAGGGGCTCCTGGGAGGGCTGTGTGTGGTCCAAGGTGTAGGCCCAGCTCAGGCTTGAGCTGAGTCTTCCCTGGCATCTGGGCACTTGAGGTGGAGCAAGACTGACCACTGGACAGGGACACACAATGCTGAGGACCCATCAGAGTTTTGGAGCCTATGAAAGGGTTTTCATTTCTTTTCCAGTTAAAAGGAAAACGTGACCTTTAGGCCAAAGAAAATGTTTTAATATGTCATATTAATATATTCGTCTCTGTACTGACTCAATACTAAAATAGGCTTTGATCAGGTTTTTTTTCCCCCAACAGAGAAGGGCACTTGGAGGCAAAAGTTCATGGGGCCCAAGGAAGTCATACCACCAACCCAGGTAGGAGTGTGACAGAGGGTCCTTGTGACCCAGGAACTGCCTGGGCAGAGTCACAGAGGCAGTAAAGAGGCAGTGCAGCAGGGGCTCGGCTGGTGACTTGGCCTCGAGGTGCATGGTGCCCACAGAGGCAGGAGGTGCAGCCAGAGGTGTCCGTATGGTAGAGAAGCACCCCTCGTTCCCACAGGCTCCGGACAGCGCTCCAGCTCCCGTGCCGGTGACTTAGGGATTCCCGAGAATGGGACACCTGGGAATTTTAGGACCTGTGGAGTTTCAGCTAAGCCAGAAAAGGATGGATTTTCCAAATACTATTTGCGGGTGTTTTGGTCCCTGTCCCAGTGTGGTCACGTGGTGATGAATGAGCCTTCCGTTTATAGCTGTTTCCTGTCTCTCTGTGGGAGAGCCTTTCACACTGGCCTCTGAGTGCAAGTGCACCTTTCCCTCTCCTGCGCCTGCTGGCCTGGCCCAGCCCCTGGGCAGCCTGACTCAGGAGTCCTGGGTGGGGCCCAGTAAGCTCTGCAGGGGCCTCTGCTGTGCAGCAGGGCTGGGAAGGCTCTGTCTTCATCCCAGTGCCTGGGCCTGAACTTCCAAGAACAGGGCTGCCACCTTCCCTGGGAGGAGGAGCCTGAGACCTCGCTGGGAGGGTCCAGGGCTGGGCTGGCCTGGGCTGGCTGCACCCCCATCCAGTTGCAGAAACATGAGTAGTCCTCTGTCCTCCGACTTCCATCTTCCCAGACTCTCTCTTCCTTTTGGCTCAGAGTGACAGGGAGGGGCGGCCCCTCCACAGCCAGGGTGCACAGTGCTGGCTTCCTGGACCTGGCTTGTCAACACGCATGGCCACAGCCCTGAGCTCCATGCTGTGATGTGAGGCGGGACTGAAGGGAGGCTTTGCCTCCCAGCATCACCCGACGGGGACACAGGTGCATGTGTAAATCTCATGTGAAATCGTGCTGCTGCACACCGTGCACACCCAGGGGGCGTCACAGGTTTGTGGAGGCAGCATCTGAGCGGATCTGGGAGAGAGAGTCCCACTTGTACAGTGGGAGCTGCAGGAGGTATTTCCAGGTGGAAGTGGAGTCCGGCGTGCATAGAACCAGCTGGGCCTGAGGGTCAGGGGACAGATGATGTGGAGGGCTGCATGAGGGAGGAGGTCAAAAGTAGACTGAGGGGCTGGGGTTGTGGCTCAGCGGTGGAGCGCTTGCCTCGCACGAGCGCGGCCCGGGTTCAATCCTCTGCACCACGTAAAAACAATGGCATTGTGTACGACTAAAAAAATAAATAAATATTAAAAAAAAAAGTAGACTGAGTGGGGCGCAGTGGTGCACGCCTGTAACCCCAGCTACTTGGAAGTCTGAAGCAAGAGGATCATGGGTTCGAGGCTAGCCTGGGCAACATAAGGAGACCCTTGTCTCAAAAAAGAAGGGAAGAAAGAAAGAAAACTTCTAAAGTATAAGTAGGCTGCAGCCCAACTGGGGGAGTCCTGGAGGAGAGTGCTGGTACCCCTTGGTGGTGATGTCCTGGGGAACTGCCAGGTGGCTACTGGGTGGAGGCTTTTGGAACCAGCTACGCCTGGCGTGGTGGAAATTGCGGGAACCGTGTCTGTGTGCAGGAGGTGTGCACAGCACAGCCTTCCTCCTGCAGGACAGACAGGGAGTGTGCTGGGAGGGCCTTCCGCTTGTGATAGCGTCACAGAAGGGGCACCTAGGAATGGCACTGTGAAGAACATGGCACAGTTGTACTGGGGACACAAAAGAGCAATGGTATAAATGGAGAGATTCACCACCTTCCATCCAGGGAGGGATCAATATCTTCAGTGTTTGTATTTTCCCCAATTAATTTATGGATTTAATACCATTTCTAGCCAGAATCTGGGTGGCTTACTTTCCAGATATGAAACCATTATAAATATATAATAAGTTCGATATTGGGGTGAGAATAGATAGCATGTCCATGAAAAAGTCTAGAAAGTGTAGAAAATAGAGTTTAATAGATTTAGTTCATTAGAACCACTTGGGAAGACATCAAGTTCCCCACTCAGCTCACACCCCACAATAAACTCCACATGCATCAAAATTTCAAATGTGAAAAATGAAACCATTAAAGTACTCAGAGAAAATTCAGGTGAGTACGGAATCACAGGATGAGAAGCCATTTTTCTACATGTGGTGCCAGAGACAGAAGCCACGTGGCAAAGTTGTTTTATTTGAACATCACAGGGAAAGTAAACTTCTGTGTGTCTAAAGAAAAAAAAGAAAAGAAAAACAAAATGAAAGATAATACACTGAGAAAAATGCTTGCTACCTGTAAGACAGGCACCTGTTACATCAACAGCTCTAATAATCCATAGGAATAATTCTTATTTTGAATGAACTTATAATCAGAAAGTGGATAAAGGATAGGAATTCACAAAAGAGTAAATGACAGTAAATGAAAGACAGCCAGTTATGCATTCATCAAATAGGTGTCTACAAAATCAAGATACGATATCAAATTTTTATATCAAACTAGTACATTTTTGGTGTGTGGTTTGTTTTGGTAGAGGCCGGTGGGAGCCGGGCGTGTGTGTGCAGGACTCTCTCATAGGACTTTGGGAGTGGAAGGTGTAAGCTTTCTGCCAAGCGGTTTGGCAGTCTGTCTCAAAATCTTTAAAAGAGCTCCTGCTTTGATCCTGGTGATTCCATTTCTAGGAATTTATCCCAAGGAAACGATGGAATCTGCAGCCAGAGATTCCTATGCAAGGGTGTTCACCGCCATGTTATTTATAAAGGGGAACATTTGGAGGCCACTTGAACATTCCCTCGCAGGGAATGAGTCATTTCCATGCCCAAGTGCAGCGGGGCCTTGGGAACGGTTCTGGGGATGCTTAGTCACAAGGGAACTTCATGATCTGAGGCTAAATGAAGAAGGCAGGAAGATGGTGGGCTGGAGGGGGAGGCCGGGGGAGGCCCATGTGGAAGAGGCGGGGGCCAGCCTGCGCTCGGGAGACGGCAGGTGCTGGACGGGTTGGAGGACGGGTCGTCCTCCTGGTTTTCAGGTTGCCTTCCGTGAATTTTGATTGGGCAGATGCTGGGTACGAGGTGCTTCCCCATCAGGCTGTGTTTGAGAAGACAAAGAGGAGGCTTGGGGAGACTACGGAGAGAGGGGAAGCTGACACTGCGCAGGCTCTGCCTGTGTCCTGGGCCCCGCCTGGCAGACTGAGCCACCCTGGGAGCTGCTGTCCCCACCTCCTGCTCCTACTGTGCAAGAGGGATCAGGAAACCCAAAAACAAACCACACAAAAACCTTAGGATATAGAACTTTTAAAATTAAAAAAAAAGGATGCAAAACTCTTCAAAGAAAGGACTATGTTCTACTTAAAAACAAATAGATATGTGATGTGATGTGTGTGTGTGTGTGTGTGTAGGGAAAAGACTGGAAAGAAGCATGCCCAAGTGTTGCTTCTTTTTATTGCTGACAGACTGATGAGAAATCTGTTTTTTTTTTTTTTCCTTCTGAGCAGCATGGATTACTTACTTAAAAAAAGAAAAAAACAACAACCTTATTGTTGGGCAAAGTGGTACATGCATGTAATACCAGTGGCTCAAGAGGCTGAGGCAAGAGGATCTCGAGTTCGAGGCCAACCTCAGCAATTTAGCAAGGCCCTTGGAAAAATCTAGAAAGTGTAGAAAATAGAATTTAGCAACTTAGTGAGATCCTGTCTCAACACAAAAAAAATATAAAATAAAAAGGGCTGGGATGTGGCTCAGTGGTTAAGAGTCTCTGGGTTCAATCCCCAGTTTAAAAGAATGATTGATATATGATTTGCACACATTGAAGATGTTCAATTTGATAACAGCACACCTGTGAGACTGCAATTAAGATAGTGCACATATCCATAGCCTTCCAAAGTTCCTCAAGCTCCTCTGTTCTCTCCCTTCATCCCCAATTCTTCTGCAAGGCAATCGCTGACCCTCCCTTGGTCACTATTACTGATTCTGCATTGGGATGGAATCATGCAGTGTATGTTCTCTTTGTTCTTTCATTCCAGTCACTTTGCCGTTCTTCTAGGAAGCTGGGTGTGTCAACTGTTTCTTCCTTTTCATTGCTGAGTAGTATTCCAGTGTGTGGATATAGCACAGTTTTCTCAATCCAAAGAATGACTTAATAAAAATATCCACCTTTTGAAGCACAGCCCAAGTCTGGCTTGTGTGCTGGGTGTTTGTTCCCTTCCATTTGGTCTTCTCTGGAGGTCTGGGGGGGAAGTTCTCCAGGCCTGATAGTGACCCTGAGGGCAGCAGCCTGGTAAGCCCAGAGGGTACGTGCACTATCGTGGGCCAAACACAGGGCTCTGGCAAGCCTTTGAACTCTTTTTTTTAAATTATTTTTTATTCTAAGATGATATAAATGACAGCAGAATGCATTACATTTCATATTACACATATAGAGCACTTTTTTACAAATCTCTGGTTGTATGCAAAGTATATTCACACCATTCGTGACTTCATACATGCACTTAGGGTAATGATATCCATCTCATTCTACCATCTATTTTTTTTCATTCACCCTTTTGCCCCCCTCTCTTCCCCTCCCTCCCCATTGGCCATTCTAGTATTCCTCTAATCCTCCTATGCTCCCCATCCCAACCCAACTGTGAATTGGCCTCCTTACATCATAGAAAACATTTGGCATTTGGCTTTTTGGGATTGGCTGACTTCACTTAGCATTTTATTCTCTAACTCCATCCATTTTCCTGCAAATGCCATGATTTTATTCTGTCTTATTGCAAATCAAAACCACTCTAAGATTTCATCTCACACCAGTCAGAATGGCAGCTATTAAGAACACAAACAACAATAAATGTTGGATGCAGGAGCCCTGTTTGGGGATTGACTTGAATTGCGGTTGACTATGAGCGGTGGAGATTTGGGCATTGTCTCCTCCCGTAGTCTCACGGGACTTGTTGCGGGATCTCGAGTGACTTGGCCGAAATTGCTGATCGGGTCAGGGCCATTTTTTAGTGGTGTGTTTGGCGTGAGTTAGACGTTGTTAGAACCAGAGAGAAAAGTTATCAGAATAAAAAGCTGTTTGTCTCCAGTTTGCTTCTGAAGTTTTTCCCGCGGCTCCGTTGCTCCAAGCGCTTCAGGCGGCAACAGTTGGAGAGGATGTGGGGAAAAAGGCACACTCATACATTGTTGGCGGGACTGCAAAATGGTGCAGCCAATATGGAAAGCAGTATGGCGATACCTTGGAAAACTTAGGATGGAACCACCTTATGACCCAGCTATCCCACTCCTTGGTCTTTACCCAAAAGACATGAAAACAGCATACTACAGGGACACAGCCACATCAGTGTTTATAGCAGCACAATTCACAACAGCTGAACTGTGGAACCAACCTAGATGCCCTTCAGTAGATGAATGGATAAAGCCTTTGAACTCTTAAGCTGCAAATAAGGTGTGTCCTCGTAATCAGAGCTTTTGGTGGCAAGGAGGCTCGGTGTTGATCAGCAGGCATTTTGAAGAATTGCCCTTGAACTTGGCCTCCAGCCAAGTTCAAGATGTTGCTAATAGAGCTCGACCTCTCGTCACAGGTTGGTGCTGACTAACTTTCGTGTACCTCCCTGCCCTTGCCTGGCACCCACGAATGGCTGACAGCTCTTGCCTCACCTCCAGGCAGCCCGACCTCTCTGCTGAGTCATGCTGTGCCCAGCCCCCTCTAGCTCTTGTCCCACCTGGGTGGAGATGATGGCCCTCCTCCCTCTGTTCCTAAGTGAGTTTTCACGCGGCTCCTGTTTCCTGGATTAGTAAGAACCCAGAAGCTCCTCCAGGGCTCCAGGTGACCCCGGGGTCTGCATAGTCACGTTGTTCCAACCTCAGGCACCCCTGGTCCTCACGGGCGGAGTGGCAGCTGTGGCATGCTCCCCACCCCATGCCACCCCACCCAGGAGGCGCCTCCCACATCTCAGGAAGAAGTCCCCCTGATGCTCTGCTCTGGCCACCTGCCAAGGGCTGCTGCCAGGGCCCAAAGAGGACCCTTAGCTACTGCCGGCCTGTGTAGGAAGGGGGCAGCTGCTCTCCAAGGCTCTGTGTCCCTTTGTTCCTGGGCCTGAGTGTCCTGAGGCTGTGGTGTGGTGTCCTTTTTTGCCTTTCCTTATGGACGCCATGCAGGGCATTGGGCCAGGCCTGGCAGTGGACGCCCCCATCCTGACCGAGCTCCTTCCTCTCCTTAGTTCCCTACCTGCCCACCCTGTGCCACCCCTCACCAGAACCCCTTGAACTGGCAGTGACTATGACTGTGAGCAGGGTGCTGACCTGGGGGCCTAGGTCTGCTTCCCACCTTACACGTCTGCTGGCCCTGGGCGCTGCCCTCTGGGGCTGAGGCCCTGCTGTGAGTGTTGCCTCTTCTTTCTTCTCTCTTCTGGGGCCCAAGATGCCTGGGAGGAGTGGACAGTGGCCCGGGGGCTGGGGGCTGTTTGCACGGGGCCTGCCCATGAGTGCGCAGAGCGTGGTCCTCGGGCACCTGCTCAGGCCCTGGACCAGCAGAAACACCAAGGGAGGGGCCTGGTGGCGAGGGCCCGGTCATGGACACCAGCGTGAAGAGTCGGCCCTGTGAACTTGGGAACGGCCCCCAGGGAGGTGGGGGCCCGGGGCTGGCCGGGGCCAGGGCTCCTCTCCTTCCTACAGGGGCTCCTGGTTTGTGAAGTCTGCCTTGAGGGGAATGGAAACATGGTCAGCTGGCCTGGCCAGCGTCCAGCCGAGTAACCTTAGAGCCACCATCGAGGGGATAAGACCCAGCTTATGTAACCCGAGGGCCCAGGGGTGGGTGAGCCGGGAGCTGCAGGGGAGGCACCCGCGTGGCCCTCCCTGTCCCTATGTGGCCGTGCTGTCACTTGCCTGCGTGGTGGCTGGGGTGCAGCCCAGGACGGGAGCTGGGGGCTGCTGCTGAGCGTTGGGGGCCAGGGGTAGGCTTCTCAGTGGCTCCTTCCTGTGGCCCAGCATGCCCAGTGGTGCGGTCACCATGCCTGCCCACGGTGGCTTCCGTGCTGCACGTGGCCAGGACATCCCTGTCTCCGTGGAAACCGGCTCTGGGTGAAGCTGGGGGGGGGGGCGCCAGGCGGGGGGAGGGGTCTTGGTGCTGTGGCTGCGGAGGCGGGGGCTGCGCGGCCCTGGGGAGGCCGGGGAGGGGCTGCCGCTCTGACGTGAGGCACGGGCACTGGGCTCCCGCCTCCTGGCCCCGCGCGTGGCGAACCGGTCAGACCACACGGTCAGGCCGTGAGGGACGCCTGCGCCAAAGAGGGACTTCTTTGTTTCTGTACCGGATTGAACCCAGGGGTGCTTAACCACCGAGCCGGCCCTCAGCCCTTGTTTATATTGTATTTAGAGACCGGGTCTCGCTGAGTTGCTAAGTGCCTCCTGAGTTGCTGAGGCTGGCTTAACTCGCGATCCTCCTGCCTCAGCCTCCTGAGCCGCTGGGGTCCTAGGCTGCGCCACGGCAGCCCTGGGTTCCGTCCCTGTACCCAGGACAGCAGCAGCAGACCTCAGGAGCGGCCCTGCTGGGCGGGTTTTGCTGGCGTGTTCGTTCTGATGGTCGTGGAGGCTCAGAGCGTGCAGGTGACTTGTCCCTCCGTGTGCGTTTGTTAGGGCTTTCTGCTCCTCAACACCCCGCTTCCTGTGACTCCTTGAATGCACAGACACACCCTTGGAGGGAGGTGTGGCCCTTAGTGACTAAGGGAGCCGGCAGTGTCAGCCTGAGCTCGACCTCGGCCTGCGCCCTCAGTCCTGCCGCCTCAGCGCGCTCCAGGCCTCCGCACTCCAGCCAGGGCGCGTCTGGTGTCTGACCACTCCACACGGCCCCTTCCCACGCTCCTCGCAGGGTCCAGCCTTGGCCTCCCTGTTCTCCAAACACACCATGCACTGCAGGCCTGAGCAGGCCTCTCTGCCTGGGGGCTGCCCACCTGGCCCATTGGGGCTAGGCCGCCTGGAGGCAGCTTGGCCGGGCTCTTCTCCCTCTATCACCTCCTGGACAGAAGTGACTGATCCCCAGTCCCTTCCCCTCCAGTGCTCCATACATACCTGTCACAAGGGGGTCACACGTTGTCTGCCTCCCCCACAGACTGGTTTCTGGAGGGGGGACCGCTCCACCTCAGGTTCTGGAGACACACAGTAGGAGGACACACAGTAGGTGCTCAGTAGACTGTGCTGGCATCTGGTTGAATGGAACTGTGAATGTGCAAACGCTCCGTTCTCTTCTGATCTGGTGCTTCTGTGTCTGAGAACTCTGGGAATACTCTCAGACCTCCCCACGTGCCCGCCCTGATGAGTCTCGATGGTACAGAGGAATAAGGGGTTCAGTGCTGCAGTCTGGGGTTTAACCCTGTCATGGTACACCGGGAGCCCAAGGCTGGGTGTTGAGCGAGTTGTGGAGTTTAACACTTGGGCTCATCTACCAGTGGGATTGGAGGAGGTGGCCACAGGCCTCAAAACTGCCTCCAGATCCGCTGTCCCTGGTGTCCAGGGGTGCCTTGCAGCCGTTCTCTGGGCGCCTCAGCGTGAGTCAGAGCATGTGCGGCGTGGGCGTGTGCAGGTGGCAGGGAGCCCAGAATTAGCTCAGCTGCACTTGAGCTGGGCTGCCCCGGGGAGGGGAGGCTGGGCCAGGCCAGGGTGCCGAGAGGCTGCAGCCCTGAGCTGCGGGGGAGGCCAGCTCTCAGGACCCACCGGGGTGTGCTGGGAAAGCCCACCCCGTGCCTGGCACATGCCCAGTTGTAGATGAGCAGTGGACCAACAGAGCAGATTTTATGTAGCCAGCTGAGACAGATGTGGGTGCCGGCCAGGCCTGGCCAGGAGTGGCAGACAGGTGCGGGCATCACCGTGCTCAGTTGCTCGTGGTCGGGCAGGCTTGGCCGGCTCAGGGTCTTTGCTTGGTTACAGCACACCATCGGGCAGACTTGACCCTAACCCGAGCCAGACCAGCGCCCGCCGTTGCGCCCCGCCCCCAACGTGGCATTCTCCTGCACTTTGCAGAAAGATCCTTTGTGTGCAGCTGGAGAGAACTGTTAGCACAGGTACTTACGTCGATTGCAAAATGTGTTATTCTTCCTTGCACTTTTTCCTGCTTGCCCCTGTCTCTGGCACAGGTGTGTTGCCAAGGATGCCAGTGGTTGTCATCTGAGAAAACAGGGAAGCAGCCCTTGTCACCCAGCCAGCCATCAGGACAAAACACAAGGGCCGGCTCCACGCCTTCCTGGGGCAAGGAGCAGCCTGGCACTTGTGAAGCCACCGAATGAGCCAGCTGGACGGCACGGTGAGAGAGTTCATCACAAGGGTGTTGGCACTGTTCTAGAAAAAACTGTTTTTAAAGGCCCTGGCATGTGGCGTGAGCGTGTGGCGTTCCCTCTGTGGCGTGTCCTGTTGTCCCCTGCAGAGCACGGGAGTGGTGTGCTGGGGTTTCGTGGGTTCCATCCTGTGAATAGAGCCGTCTGGAAGGGGGCAGAGCCTCGAAGGTTCTCAGGGGACCCAGCCTGGAGGCTGAGCCAGGCACTCTCTGCCTTGGTGCCCCGGCCTGGCCATGGCCACTGGCGTATGGGTCCAGGAGGCCGCAGTGGACTGGCTCGGGCGTTGCTGAGCAGACCCAGTGGAGGACTGGGCAGAGCCTGTTCTGCAGGAGCCTTCCCTTCCTGCCCTGGCGCTGGCACCCCCAGGTAGATCTGGTCCTTGGACGTGGGAGGTTGTCAGGAGAGGCGGATGGACAACGTTTGGAACTGTCATCTGTGAGAGCTGGAGCTCAGGGACAGTGCTTCCCTGGGCCTTGTCCCTCCAGGGCCTGACATGCTGCTGCACACAGAGGCCCCTCAAGAAGGCTCTGCTCTCCGCCCTACTCATGGGGACAGGCCCCCGGTGCTGTTGTGTCAAGGGTCCCCCAGGCCAGGAAAACCCTCCCATCTATTCTTTCCAAAGCACCGCAGGTGTCTAAGAGTCTTGTTGGACCCCATGGCGTCCACCATGAGGTGGGCAGGGTCCGAACGAATCCAGAATCTCATTGGAAGGATGAGGTGCCTGAGGTCCTGAGGGCGACGGGAAGTGCCTGTGCTGGGGACAGAGCCCCGGCGTGGGGTCCCTCCCTCTGCCTCAGCACCTTGCCCGTCCTGCCGCTCACTCCTGCCTGGCCCTGCCCCACCAGGAGCACTGCCTGCACCTTCTCAACCTTTCTTTGAAAATCAAAGTTTTCTCTGATTTTTCTGATTCTCTGTGCCCTGCCAGGGCCTTGGAACCTGAGTCTCAAAGGGCCCTTCTTTCGCTGAGAGGTGATTCCATGCACCTTTGAGCTGAACTTTATCTGCATCATTTCTTTCAATCCTCTGTCCAACTGTGAGAGGAGGAATGGTGATTATCTCCTTAATCGACCCTTGCTGAGGTCACCCTACAGAAAAGCAAACAGACCTGGGCCTCCTGGCCGATTCCCGACCCATGCTCTGGCAGCAGGTGTGGGGGGGACACCTTGGGTCCGACCCCTGGACCCACAGGGCTGCTCCTTGTTTGGGGGGAATGGTTGTCACTGTGGGCAGAGCTGGCTCAGGCTTTGTGGGCTGTTGGAAAGGAGGTTTTGAGGAACTTCTCAGAATGCATTTCCAGAGAAGGTGCTGGAGTCTGCTGTCCTCAGGGAGCATGTGAGGTGTCCTGACTGGCAGGAGGTCTCGGAAATCTGCTTCCTGCAAGCAGGAGCTGCTGGAGTGGGCTGGGGGACAGAGCTGAGGTGGGAAGGGACCCAAATTGGAGGGGAGGGGTTGGAGGGATTGTCTCAGGGGTTGTGGGGAGAGCAGGTGTCACTGTGAAAGAGGCACACACATGTTTCCTCCTCCAAAATTAAATTCCCCCTTTCTCAAAAGCTGCTGAAGCCCTGCTCCCCTACTCCTTCCCCAGCCCTATTGCTGGCTCTCTGCCCCTCCCACTGCTGGGCTTTGTGACTGGGGACAGGCTCTGTGAGTTCACAGGTGGGGAAAGGGAGCCAGGAGAAAGAGCCACGTGGCCAGGTGGCTCAGGGCGTGCTCACAGATGTCAGTTCAGTGCCAGGTCCCTGCTCCCCAGGGAGGCATTGCCAGTCTTGGAGTCGGATTTCAGTGGGCCTTAGAGCTGCAGGTAGGTCAGCAGGAGTGAGCCCGGAGGGAGGACATGCCATTCACCAGCCAGTGTGTGCACACGTCCTGCGGCCAGACGGCGCCTTTGTGTGCACTTCAGGTTTCAGGAGCAAGGGTTTGATGACAGTTGCTTGGGTCCACATATGTGGAAAGATCTAGAACCTCCTCTGGGATCTTACATCTAATAATCGTGGCTGGCTGCTTTCTCAGACACAGAATAAGGATTTTTCCACACCTGCCCACTTCTTATAAGCTAGAGCAGTTACATGCAAATCAGAAGAAAATTGAACCAAAATAAAATCTTCTGAACAAATAAGTAACCCTGGAGGAGGAAATCTAATGCAAATATTAGACCAGAAGCTTAAGAATCTGCTACTGCTTGCTGGGGCTGGTGAATTTCAAAAGCATTGTGGAAACCTGACTCCGAAATTGCCTGACAGCTTTCTGCCAGACTCCTGAAATCTTCATGGGAGAGTTCTCCCGGCGCCTCCGAGGGGAGCTCAGCTTCTGAGATGCTGATTCACTGCATGAGGCTTGAAATCAGGACACATTTATACATTCTGCACTGCGTGCTTGCAGGAAGTGCTTAAGCGTAGGGTTGGGCAAGACACATCTTGAGCAGGGAGCTTTTTCTGTGTGTAGCCCCCTGAACCTTTAGGATTATTCTGGCTCATTATAGAAATGAATATAGGATCTCAGTTCAGACTGAGCGAATAGGTGAAGAATGAATGAAATTCATCTCGGTACACATGGATTTGGCGTGGAAATTGTGAAGCTCAGTTCACTTCTCAAGTGCAGGTCCCAGCCTTTGTAGATTCTGAATGTTGTTGTATCACTGACCACTGAGGGAGCAACACTGGAGAGAGGAAGGTCATTGGACAGTGAGCCACCTTGGAAACCCACATCCTGTTGTGTAGGACAAGTGGCAGCTTGTTCCAGCGAAGGTCAGGGACAGCCCTTTGAGGTATTTATCCGACTGATAGGCATTCAGAGCAATAGGCTGTGTTGGCTTTGGGTTTTTACTTGGGCTGATAAAATCTTCCTGTTGCTTGCAAGCTGTTAGGTTTACGAGGCCTCTCCAGGCTCTGTGGGGTGAGAGTAGCTGTGGAATCCTCTAGCTGCATAGCCAGAGGGACTGCTGGCCTCTCCCCAACCTGGGTCTTTCCTTATGGTGCCAGCGGTAGGCATTTGCTAGAAAATAACCTGTTGGAGGATTGACTTGTGAATCAGTCAGCTTTCCTTTACTGTAACAAATACCTGAGACAATCAGCTTACGAAGAGGAAAGGTCTGGTAAGGCGGCACATCACGGCAGGGGCACTCGGTGGAGGAAGCCTGTTCACCTCTTAGCTGGGTACAGAAATGAGAGGAACAGACCAGGGTTACACGATCTCCCTCCACGGCACCCCCCCAGTGACTTCCCACCAGGCCTCACCTCTTAAAGTCTCCAAGGTCTCCCAGCAGTGTCAGACGGGGAGCTAATAAGACCTTGGAGACATGGGCCTTGGGGGCCCATGTATGATCAAACGGTTGCAACTTGGAACAGTGTTTATAGGAGAGGTAGTACGTGACCCATTTCTGCCCCAAAGCTGAGAATTTGTCATTGTCTTGAAGAGACCCGAAGGTGGCTTCTGAGCTCTCCAGGCCCCACATTTGGGCTCCTCTCTCCTTGCAGCTAGTCTCCTGTCCACTGGTTGCAATCTTGGACATGGAAGGCGCTCCAGGGGTTGCCAGTTCCTGCTGCAGCTGTGGCTGGACTTGGCCAAAAGAACCGTGGGAAGAGAGCCTTCCTTCTAGTCTGCAGAACTGCATGTTTCCACCTGGTTCAGAGAGGAGAACCGGCCTCCTGTCCTCATGGGCTTATCTGGAAGTGCCTTGTCACATTTGCACAGGTATTCAGCAGGTGACACATTTTCTGCTTTAAGAAAAACTTCCCCCATTTCTTTTGCTTGTGGTCTTGGGGTGTGTGGTTCATTTTTTTTTTAATATTTTTTAGTTGTCAATGGACCTTTATTTTATTTATTTATATGCAATGCTGAGAATCAAACCCAGTGCCTCACACATGCTAGGCAAGTGCTCTACCACTGAGCCACCACCCCAACCCCATGTGTGGTTCATTTTGACGGTCCCTTCAACACAGCAGCTAGAGTCACCTGTTCAAACGTAATCCGACTTCCAACCCCAGACATGTTGGAGTGATAAATACTGGATTTGTTCTCTTTTCCTGAACAAGCATGACAGCGGACAAAATACATGAAGCACTTGTTATCAAGAGTAGAACATGGCTTGGTGCAGGTCTTGGAGGCTATTGGAAGCATATGAGGCAAACTTCATATTTGCCCTGGATTTCTGTCTGGGATCATCTTCAAAACCAAGGCACAGGGGAAGCAGAGACCTCCAGAGAGCTGAGCAGAGAAACAGATCAGAACTGGGGATACCGAGACAGCCGGCATTTGTGGAGAAGAGTATACTTGAGAAACACTCAGGGTCTCCACCTGGAGTCTCGTGTCCACACTCAGCTGTGTTTATACACAGGAAGACTCTTAGAGACTGGTCAGGATACTGGGCAGGGGAGGAGGGTAGTGAGCTGAACAGAGGACCTGTAGGTTGCTCGGTCACAGTGCTGGGAGGTCTGACCTGCTAGGGTGAGGAGACCTTGGTGAACACCTTGTTTGTTTACCTGAAACCTCAGAAAGGCCACACCTTAGGAATAGGGTTAGGAACACATGAAAGCCCCATAACAAAACCTAGAAGCAAGCCTTATTAGGACCAAGATGCTATGCCAGTCATCTCGCTGTCTGCCTCAATACAACTCAACACTCTCTAGTCAAAGATTACTTGCAATGTCCAGCACATAATCAAAGAATCACTAGACACGATGACAGCTTGACTAGTATTACAGGAGGAAAAGGTCAAAAGATACAAACTCCGACAAGCACAACGAGTGAACAGATGGTTAGAAATTTCAGCACAGAGATGGAAATTTAAGAAACAACCAAAAGGAAATTCCAGAATTGGAAAATACAATATCTGAAATGAAATAGTCATTGGATGGATCTCAGTTGGGATGCTGGCAGTGAACTTAAAGATAGACCAATGGAGAAAGCATTCACTGAAGCATAGAGTGAAGAAATGTTGAAAAAACAATGAACAGAGCCACTGTGATGTGGGAGAGCTAACACCAAGTACTCTAACAGGTATATAATTGTACTAGAAGACAAGAATAGGATTAGGGTAGAAAAGTATTTGAAGAATTTCCCCTAAATTTGATGAAACAAACAAACAAACAAAAATCTCAGTCTTTTGATCCCAGAATTTCAAGGAACTCCAAGCAGGGTAACCCCCCCTACCCAAAATCCAGACCTAGGTACATCAGAATTAAATTGCTAAAAACATAGGTAAAAATAAAATATTAAAGCATCCAGAAGAAGAAGGCACATGACATGTAAGAGAATACAAGTAAAGATAGAATTGGCTTCTTATATAAAAAAAAAAAAAAAAAAAAAAAACAGCACACTAGAAAACAACAGGACAGTAGCCTTGAAGTTCTGGAAAAAAATGTTTCAAGAATAACTGGGTGCTGGAGGCCAGGGTTGTGGCTCAGTGGTAAAGTGCTCACCTAGCACGTGCGCGGCCCAGGTTCAATCCTCAGCCATGTAAAGATAAAGGCATCAAGTACAACTAAAATAAATAAATAAATAAATAAATAAAAGAATAGCTGGGCTCAGTGGTGCACATCTGTAATCCCAGCAGCTCATGAGGCTGAGGCAGGAGGTTCTCAAGTTCAAAGCCAGTCTCAGCAAAAGTGAGGCACTAAGCAACTCAGTGAGACTGTGTCTCTAAATAAAATACAGAATAGAGCTGGGGATGTGGCTCAGTGGTTGAGTGCCCTTGAGTTCAATCCCTGGCACCCCCCCCAACCCCCCCCCCCCCCAACAACAAAAAAAGTGAAGCAGGCATTTTCATATTGACAAAAGATGACAGAAATTGTTTCCTGCAAATCTTGAGTGTAAGAATCACTAAAGGAAAATCTTTGGGCTGAGGGGAAATGCCACCAGACAGAACATGGAATCATCTGAAGGAATGGAAAGTTCCAGAAATGGGAAATAATGTGGTAGCTATAAAATAACTTTTTTTTTTTTCACTTTAAAATTTCTTTAAAAGTATCAGTCATTCAAGGTTAAAAAAAAACCAGTTTATTGTGGAGTTTCTAATATAAGTAGTGGTTAAATGTATGATAAAGGCTAGGGATCGAGTCAGTAAAAGTACAAGATAAATGGTAGAAAAAAAATCAATTAAAACCAAAGTTAGTTCTTTAAAATGATCAACAGAATTGATTAAACTCCTACAATGAATCAAAAAAAAAAAAAAAAAAAGAGAGCAGAAGCCAAATTGCCAATATCAGGAAGGAAGGAGGGCCCGTTAGCACACTGCTTACACATATTAAAGGGTAATAATGGGGCACTGACAACTACTCTATGTCGGTACATACCACAGATGAGGTGAAATGGGGATGAGTTTCCTGAAAGACAAATTATTGAAAGTGATTCAAGAATCTGAATAACTATTAGGTTTGATTTCTTTTTTTTTTTTTTTAATCAATTTTGTAGTTCACAACTTTCTTACAAACTAAACTCCAGGTCCAAGTCGCTTCCCTGGTGAATTTTAGAAAACATTTAAGGAAGAGAGAGACTTACACAAAGTTTTTCACAGAGGAAGAGGAAACCACTTCCCAAATTATTTAAATCTTAAAAAATAATTTTATAAATTTAAATGTAACAGTGATTTCAATCAGCATATCACAATTTTTAAAAAAGGAAAAGAAGTTACAGACTATATGAACATAGGAGCATTAAAAAAAATACTTGCACATAAAATACAGCAATGTATAAAAAGGACAAAATACCTCATGACCAAGTGGGATTTATCTCAGGAATGAAACAGTTTAATATGCAAAGTGAGTTAAAATCATTTCATTAATTGAATAAAAAATAAAATTCTATGATCTGTGTGGTAGGTGCAAGAAAGCACTTGACAGAATTGGAAACCTATTTATGACTAAAAATTCTCGCAATCTAAAAATAGGAGGAGGATTCCTCAACCTGTCGAAGTTCACCTTCCAGCAAGTCACAGCTAAAATCATTCTAAATAGCAAAAAGAAAGAAAAAGGCATAAAGAAAGGAAAGAATAAAATTGTCTTTATTTATAAAAGATACAATTCCAGGGACTGGGGTTGTGGTTCAGAGATAGAGCGCTCACCTAGCATGCGTGAGGCACTGGGTTTGATCCTCAGCACCACATAAAAATAAAATAAAGATATTGTGTCCACCTATAACTAAAAAATAAATATATTTAATTCCAATTCCAGCAGTCTCCCTTATTGTACGTGGGACCACACTGATGCTTCAAACCATGGATAGTACCAAACCCTAACATGCTATGTTATTTCCTATACATATGTACCTATGATAAGGTTTAATTCGTAAATTTGGACCAGTAAGAGATTAGTAACCATAATTGCCATAGATCTCAGTGAACTTGTCATACAAATTCTTTCCTTATTAAGTCAAGAACTTCGCCTTTTCATTTAAAGGAAGCAGTTTACCAATATTTTGGGCATATCTGAATTGTCAGCATTGCTACTCTGTGCTTTGATTAAGTAGAATAAGGGTTATATGAATATAATCTATAATAGCACAGCAGTCTGTCTGACAACCAAGATGGATACTAAGTGACTATCAAGTGTGTGGCATATATACCATGGATACACTGGAAAGGATGATTCATGTCCTGGGTGGTGTGGAGCAGGATGGTGCAGGATTTCATCACACTCCTCAGAATGGCACACAATTTAAAACTTCTGAGTTATTTGTTTCAGGAATTATCCAGTTAATACTAATAGTATTTAAGCCCTCACCTCTGCCTGTCACCTTGGATATCTGTGTATTCTCTGTCTCCCTTCAAAGCACAGGAATGAAAACTTTGTCTTTTGTGGTTGATCAGTGCTGAATCTGCAGTGCCTAGAACTTAGTGGTGGAAAATAGATGTTCATTTCAGGGGCTGGGGTTGTGGCTCAGCTGTGGAGTGCTCACCTAGCACGTGCACACCCTGGGTTCAATCCTCAGCACCAGGTAAAAATAAAGGCATTGTGTACAACTAAAACAAACAAATAAATATAAAAAAAAGAAAATAGATATTTGTTTCATGAATAACTAAAAATAAAATGAAGTGTCCATAGGGACAGTCTGGGTGTAAACCTACTGAAGTAAAAGTACATGGCATGGTAGGATTTAGGTTTACTTTTTTTTTTCCTTTTGAAAATCTGTAATTTTACCATAAAAGAAAATTTTCAATTAAAATTTCTGATATAGCTAGGTATGGTGGCGTACATCTGGCATCCCAGCAGCTGGGAAGGCTGAGGTAGGAGAATTGCAAGTTCGAAGCCAGCCTCAGCAACTTAGTGAGGCTCTAAACAACTTAGCAAGACCCTGTCTCAAACAATAAAAAGGGCTGGGGATGTGACTCACTTGTTAAGTGCCCCTGGATTCAATCCCTGGTACCAAAAAAAAAAAAAAAAAAAAAAAAAAAAAAAAAAAAAGGGCCAGGGTGTAGCTCAGTGGTAGAACGCTCGTCTAGCATGTGCAAGACCCTGGGTTCAATCCCCAGTTCTGCAAGTGAATGAATGGATGCCCTGTCATGCTGAGCCCGAGGCAGCACAGGGCACGTGTGCAGGAGTGTTCACAGAAGGACCCGTTGTCTGCATGGCATACCATCTCGCTGCAAAGTACTTTCCTAGGTATCACCACAGGGGCTCTGCACAGGGCCCAGTGAAGTATAAGTGGATACAACAGTGAGCTGGAGAGAGCTGGTTCCCTGCCCAGGACTACTCAGACAAGCTACAGCCAGGAGTCCTATCTTGCCATTGCACCCATGATGGGAAACGGTCCCATGGTGGTTTTGCATGGGACCTGTAGGCAAGGCAACCCCTCGGGTCTGATTCTTATGAAGTTCAACGCGCTGCTCTGCTTGGTGCACACTTGCTTAGGGCGGGGTGGGGGTCAAGGAAGAAGACTTGTTTGTTAGCTTCTCAGGGTCCGTTTGGGAAGCAGGACCTGTGGGAATAGAGACTGGAACCAGCCCAGCACCAGTCAGGCCTGTGACGTTTACACACATGAGGAGACCAAGGACAGGCCCTGCTGGTCCTGGGACCGAGGGCCCCATAGCCCCGACCACTGGCTCCAGAACGCAGGCGAGCACAGGGAGGCCATGCACCTGGGGGCCTACGCAGGTAGATAGAGCTTTTGTTTTTGTTTTTGTTATTTTGGTACCAGGGATAGAACTTGGGGTCACTAGGCCACTGAGCCACATCCCCAGCCTATTTTGTATTTTATTTAGAGACAGGGTCTCACTGCGTTGCTGAGTGCCTCGCCATTGCTGAGGCTGGCTTTGAACTCATGATCCTCCTGCCTCAGTCTCCCAAGTGCTGGGATTACAGGCGTGTGCCATGGCGCCCGGCTAAATAGAGGGTATCCCCCCCACCCCCCGCCTTTCTCCTTTTGAAATTCATGTTAATAAACTCTCATGGATCCATTGCCTGGTGAAAAGAGTGGGCATTCCGTGCAGTATCTCCTTGGACCTTCAAAATGGGCAGGAAAATAAAACCCATCATGTCCATCTCTTGTGATAAAGAAAGAGAAAATCATTGCATCAATTTCCCAAGCTCAATCCCATATTAGGTGGCACAATTGGGTCAGGGATCCAGGTCTTCAAACTCCAAGGCAGGGCTGGGGCAGTGGGTGGCTCGGTGGTGGAGCATTTGCCCAGCATGTGTGAGACCCCGGGTTCAACCCCCAGCACCGCAGAAGAAGACAAACAAAACAGCAAAACTTCCAGGAGGGTGCTGGGTCTCTTGGGGGCTCCAACAGAGGGACTTATGTGGAACAAATCACCCAGGGGAGTGACTGGGACAAAGAGTTGCACTGCCACCGTGAGATGGTCCTGATTGCAGTCAGAGGTTTCCTGCAGATTGGTTCCAAGGCAAGGAAGGATGAGGGTGCACCTCAAGCAGGACAGGGGGAGCAAAACCAGCTCACGGGAGGGGCCTGGGAGGAGTGGGCTGTCAGCTTGGTACTGCGTGCTCTCGGCGTCTGATGTCTGGGGCTGGGGGTGTTTTTATAGCTCTCCCTCTGGGGATCAGTTTACCTTGTCCTCATAGGGTCTGGGCTGACGCATGGGAGCCCTGAGTATCGCTGACACCGGAATGAGAGTGGCCCGGGCTCCCTTACATGAGGCTTCTTTGCCTCTGGTTTGCAGATGTCATTCTGGGCACCGAGTGTCCAGGGGACCTGCCAGCGGTCAGACCAAGGAGCCTCCTTGAACCGAGGTTTAGGAAAGCAGGGTGACCGCAGCAGCGATTCCTGGGACTTGAGCATTTTGTCGCATTGGGGCTGAAGGATGATGTTGGAAAGAATGGGGTTTTTTCCTTCATAATTGACATCATCAGAAATGAACAGAATTATGACGAAGACCCCCTTGGAAAGCCATTATAGGGTGAGGCATGTGAAGAGTGCTTAGTGGATTCTGAGTTGGGGGTTCATCAGAGTGCAGATGAGCTCGCCATTGGTATATCTGTGCTTTAGGAAGAGAAAATGTATTCCTTGGCGTACGTGTTGCGGTGGTTTAAAACTGAGGTGGCTTCTTTCCACAGGCGGGATTACTTAACAGAATCAAGCCTGATGTCCACTCTTGCGCCTCACTGAGAAACTGGAGAAGACTCCTTTGTTTTTATTTCTTGCCCCCCCCCCCAGATGAGGTTTTTATAAATGGGAATAGGGAACAAAGTGGATCTTAAAATCAGGGAATTCTTACAAGTGATGTGTCCTGGAAGTGGGCATCTGGCAGGTGGGGGACGGCTGGTCCCTCAGTCCACCCAAGCTGGCCCATGTGCTCTCGGTGATGGAGTGAGTCCCACCATGTAATCCTTGCATCGAATCTTACTGTGGTTTCAGTGTGATTGGAGTGTGTCTTCCCAGAGTTCATGTGCTGGTAGCTTGGTCCTCAGTGTAGTGATGTTGGGAGGTGTTGGGACCTTTAAGAGGCGGGGCTTGGTGCAAGTTAGGTAGGTCATTGGGGACCCCTCCTCACTCTCTGGATTCCTTTCTCACCATGCAATCTCTCTCTCTCTCCCTCCCTCCCTCTCTCTCTGTCTCTCTCTCTCTCTCTCGTGCTCCCAATGTGAAGCCATCCACCATGAGGTCCTCATCAGACATAGAACAAGTGGGATCATCTGATCTTGGATTTTCAGCCAATTAAATAAGCCTCTTTTCTTTATATATTTCTCAGCCTCATGTATTTTATTACAGTAATAGAAAACTGGGTAGTACGAATCTGCACAGCACCAATGGAAGCTGAGGCCAGGAGTGAGCTCCTTGTGGCTTCGGGATGGAGGGTGTTGGCTCTGCCAGTTCATGTGAAGCCCCAGGGCTTAGAGGAAATGAGCTCTTCCCAGGCCTCTGCATCACTGAGATCAAGTCTCCGAAGGGAGTAAGGCTGTCCTCTTCCCCATGGGAGTCAGCACGCAGACCATGGGAGTGCAGGTTGCCCTCACCCAGTGCTGTATGGTGTCGGCAGAGTGCCTGTGCAGCTCTCCAGGTGCACCCACCCAGCCCAAGAGGACGCTGAGCCTCCAGGGTGAGAGAATACTGAAGGCTGATTGCAGACGCTGGCTGTTGAGGACACTTTCCAAACTATACTTGGTAACCTTGGGGCCACGTTTCCTAGGCTCCTTTGTTTGCCTTGGGCCGATGACCTGTGGGTTGGGATGTATCCTCTGGGTGAAGGGGTGACTGTCGAGCCTGGAATGCTGATCCCATAGGGCAGGGTCATTCAGGCTCTCAGAGTTCAGGGAGGCGTCCTTCTGCCTGGGGAGGAGACCTCCTAGCTAGGGCAGGACGCTTGGTCCTGTTGGCCTTTCCCTCCAGCTTGAGGGATGATCAGGCCCTGCAGGACCCAGTGATGCCTGCTTGTGCTCATTTAGAACTGCTTCGAAAGCCTGCAGCCTGCTTTGTGGATTCAGGATGGGGGATGCGTCCACTCTGAAGACCAGAGCCTTTCTGGCACCCACACACTCCAGAAGCCCACTGATGGTTTGCTGGGCCTGACCAGAGTCTTCAAGTGAAAAGTCTTGGTCCTGTCTTAGGAGAGGTTCTGTTTTTATTTTCATTTTTCCTGGTTGGGAACGAGGGGCACCACATGCCTTCTCCCTGGCTTGACTCTGGGCCTGGCAGGCCAGAGCAGGTGTCAAGGTGATGCGGACCCCGCCCCCACCCGCAGGCTGGGGATGCTCTGAAAGAGGAGAGGCCACTCCTGTGTCCACAGCTACATCTGTCCTGCCTCCTGTCGTTGATGATGATGTTTCCCTGTGTCACATGGGTTGACACCTAAATCTCATTGCAGAACTGGGTACAGTGGTGCACGCCTGTAGTCCCAGCTCCTGGGAGGCCGAGGCAGGAGGATCGCTGAGCCCAGGAGTTCAAGTGCAGCCTGGGCAATCTAACAAGACCAAATTAAATCTCATCACAAGCTGTTCTCAAGTCACACTGTAGGGTTGGTGAGCCTCTGCAGCCACCCCAGGAGTTCCGTTTGCGAGTCCTTGGAATTTCTTACGTGGCCTTTTCTGATCATCCCAGCACAGGGGGCTCTTCCACCGATCGCTGAGGTCCTACTTTCCCAGCTGGCGTCCAGTCATGCCCTGTCGGGCCCTGATTTGTTCCTCTGCTTCTGTCCATGTCCCACTGTGTCACCTGGCCCTCAGGTTCACACATGACTTACGTGGCTGGGCGCAGCGCCTTCCCAGCCAATCATTGCTCACACGCGCTGTTACTGGGTCACGTGATGGACACTCACGCTGGGTCCACCAGCTCTTCCCATCTGGTCTCAGATTCTGGACTCCAACAAGGAGACCTACCCTTGATCATAAATCAGTTCTAGGTCATGCCTGTCCTGTGACCCTGGACTTTGAGAAGATGCAGAAGGATTCCTTGAGAACTGCAGACCCCGTAGTCCGATGTGGCATCTCTGTGTGAGCGTCCTGCACAAGGTCTGTGCTGTCAGCCCACAGGCCCTGCTCTGAGGACTGGTGCCTTGGGGTGAGCAGGCACCTGCTGGTGGGGCAGGACCCTCCGGCCACATGGACTGGCCACCTGGGATTTCTGCCCTGTCCTCCAGGCTTCTGAGCACTGACCCCAGGGACTCATCAGACTAGGATCAAGGCTCTCCCAAGTGCTGGGGACAGGCAGACCTCTGGTGGGAACTAAAATCCCAAGTCCCCTTGTGTAGTGCTGACAGCCTCCTGGCCTCAGCAGGGCCTCCACTGTGGTCAAAATGGTCACCTTTTATGAAGCCCTCTCTGTGGCCAGTCCCTGTGCCAACACATTGGCACTGATTTCTCGACACCGCCAAGAGGGACGGGTCTCTTTTCCCAGGTGGAAGAAGGTGTGGAACTTGCCCAAAGTCACTCTGCTCAAAGTGGCAGAACCAGGATGGAAACTCAGGACCAGCAAAGCCCCGGCCCCTGTCCTCCAGCCCTGCTGCTGGTGGGGCCACTTCCTGGCCTGGTGGGGAGAAGGCTTGGTGTCCTTTCTGGATGACTCGGTTCCTCCATGGGCTCCGTCACAGGTAAAGCGGGACAACCTGTCCTCTGCAGATGAGGCCCTGTCCTGGCAGCCACACCTGTGTCCCTAATTGTCCTCAGGGGCCGGCTTGCTCTGCTCAGCAAGGCTTCGTGGGAGAAGGCTGGATTTCTGCCTGGCTGGGCTTGGGTCCCCACATCCATGTGGGGTAGCAAGCCAGGGTGGTGGGGGCATGCTTGGTTCTCTGGGAGGGTCTTCCTGCATATTTGGGGGAACGCGGACCACCCACAGCAGCGGCACTTTATCACACAGTCCGCCACCCTCCCCGGCACACCTAGTGGACAGTCAGGCCCTGAGTCTGTCTGCTCTTTTTCTTGCCCCCTTCCCCATATTCCTGTGGAGAGCCAGGGGAGGGGGGCACCAGAGCAGGCATTGCTGGGTGGGGTTTGTGGGGGAGACAGGGCACCCCCTCCCACTGACCCTCCAGCCCACCAGCTGCCTTCCTGCTGGGCTGAGATGCCCCCACACACTCTGTCCTACCCAGGACCCTCCGTCCTTAGGCCTGCTCTGGCCTCTCCGCCTGCTCCTCCCCCTCCTCCTCCCCAGATGTGTGCTTTTGCTGCCGGGTGCTCAGGTGCCCCCTGCCTGCAGTGCCGCCACCATCCTTGGCCCCACATCAGACCTTCAGGGCTCGGCTGTTGTCCCTAGAGCAGTCTCAACCACAGGAGCATCCGTTTCCACCCGTCCTGGCCTGCCGTTAGGACATGCTGTGTCTCCCTCACGTGGCCTCGTGCCGTGCCCCTCGGGGGGAGAGGCAGCAAGGCCCAGGCTGGTCAGGATGGTGCTGGGGGCTCGTTGGTCCTGCTGCTCGGCACCACGGGGGTGCTGCGGGCAGATGCGAGGTGGGTGGACCCTCAGCTCCCACCGTCGACCAGAGCTGGCAGCAGGCGCCTGGGGCCCCAGAGTGTGCCCCTGTGGGCAGGTCAGCGGACTGTGGGTGTGCCCTGCCTGGCCGGGGTGCAGAGAGCTGCTGGCCACTCTGGCCCTCCCTCCACTGTCTGAACTTCTGTGACGTCTGTCACTCATGACACCACTTGATGCTGTCGTCGTGGGCACATCTCACCTTCCCATGATCTCGGGGAAGTGGGGACTGTGTTCTCAGAACTCTTCAGGGCCCCCACCTTGCCTACCAAGTTGACTTGCTCGGGCCCCTCTGCACGAGTATTAATTGTTGAGCGATGTGTCATTTTTATGTGTTAAATAGTGTGTGACATCCAGCGTCACAGCCCCCATTCCAGCTGTGTGATCAGAAGAGAGTTTTTCTTTGGCTGATTCTGTAGTCTCGGTATCTGCATCTTTATAGTAGCTAAACCCAGTCTTGACTAATTATGCACAGATTTCCATTGTGGGAATTGTATGTGGCAAACATCACAACCATATCCTCTCCAACTGCGCCAGCTTTGGGGGTTCCTGACCCACCCCATCCATGGTGATTTTAACAAAACCTCAGCAAAGGACACAGCAAGGGAAGTAAAAACCCAGCTGTGGAAGTCTCACACTCACAGTGGGCTCCACGGCTCCGAGATCATAGGAGACCGTCTCCCTTGAGGCCACCTGTCCTGTGCGCATGCATTCAGTGCAGGTCTGCTGAACAAATTGTCAAACAAGGGTGCCATCCAGGGTTGCCTTCTAATTCAGACTTATGTGAACAGCAGAATACGTGATTGATTGGCGTCCCTCGCCCCCGGTTACTTTTATGAGAATGATAAGGAAAAGCAGTCACCAACGGTTGACCATATCTCCCATGTTGGATTTGCAAACAAAGGTTAATCTTCCTTTCCTTCCTTCCTTCCTTCCTTCCTTCCTTCCTTCCTTCCTTCCTTCCTTCCTTCCTTCCTTCCTATAATTACATGAAGCATCCGTACTTTAGGAATTAAAAATGACCAGAAAAAGTGATACCACACAGAACCTTCTGGGCTTGAGTGTTTAACTATTTGCTTTGGCAGAGCCCTGATTCTGGGCATACTCCTTGACATGAATTGGGTTTGCTGCTTTCAAGGTACCTGTGGTGGGCAATTTCTTTGGCATTTGTGTAACACAAAACGTAGGAGCCCAAAGAAGCAAGGCTGATGTGTACTGAGCGACACTGCTGTTGCTCTCACATTTAATACCAGTGGGTAAAAGGGGAGAAGGACTAGTCCCTGCAACAGCCTGGATGAATCTCAAAAGCATCACGCTTAGTGAAAGAAGCCAGACTCAAAACATCACATGGTGTACCCTTCCATTTCTGTGACATTCTCGAAAAGACAGCATGTGAGTGACGGAGAACAGATCTGCAGTTGCCAGGGGTGCCAGAGGGCTGGTGTGTGACTCTGGAGGAGCGGACGGGGGAGGTGTTTTGGGGGGTGACGGAACAGTTCGGTACCCATCGCCACTACCCAGGTGGGAGCCACATGACTGTACGTGTGTCAGAATTCAAGAGCTGCACACCAAAAATGGGTCGGATTTACTGAAAATAAAATAATACTGGAAGGGGAAGCAATGCTGGGGTTTGCACACCCATCAGCAACAGCCTTAGACCCCCAGATGCCACCTCCTCTGTGCTGAGGTTTAGTAGCCTCCCCAGCCAGGGGCTGGCTCTGCCATTCTGCCAGTGGTAACTCACCAGGTTTGGTGTCTGGTGACAGCCGCTGCCTGGTTCATAGACAGCTGTCTTCTCTGTAACCTCCTGTGGCGGAGGGTGCAAGGGATCTTTCTGGGGTCTCTTTTATAAGAACCCTAACCCCATTCATGAAGGCTCCTTCCTGTGACCTCATCCCCAGCTCCTACCACCGTTGCCTTAAAGGTTAGGATTTCAACTTTTGAATCTTGGAGGGGAACACAGACATCCAGGCCAGAGGAGCATTCGTGGTGGCTGGGGAGCAGAGAGGGGAAGGGGCCTCAGGGAACAGGTACCCTGCCAGGGCATGCCCTAGTGACCTTCCTGCTCCAGCCACAGCCCACCTGCTCTGGTCACCACCTGGTCCGTTCGTACCAGAAGGGACTCATTAGGTTACAGCTCTCACGATCTCATCATTACACCTCTGACTGTTCCTGCCAACCACGGCAGCTGTTTTCTCCTGATGTGTGCAGAGCTGCTTCTCACACTGTGATAGATTGCTGCCCACGCACCAAAGCTGGGCCGAGGGCCTGCTGCAACCCCCCTCACAGGTGACTTCAGGTGGCCCGCGGTCTTCTTGTCGTATCTGGGGATCTCATTTACAGCTATTCTTTGTGTCCACTCTGCCCGGTGTCTCTCACCTTCCTTCTGCTTCTGTGTGTGTGTGTGTGTGTGGTTGTGTTACTGCCTCTCTGCTGTTGCTAACATTGAAACATTTCCCCGTTTGTCCCTGAGCTGTCACTCTCCTACAGAGGGCCTCTGTAGCCAAGTCACTTAGAGGGATCAAATCACTTAGATAAAAACATTTAAAGTAATAATTCAACAAAATTATTATTCAAGCATTTCAACATTTATTATCTTCCTATCCAGACTGGTGAGCCAGCTCCTTGATGTCATGCATGCAATTCCTGTGGGTCACTGGCTCTGGGATTTTACAGACAACTCTGTCAGTTCATGATAAAATATGTCCTCGGCACCTTCTAGTGGGGGATTCTTCCCACTCCACTTCCCTCCCCCATAGTCAAAATGGCAGCTTTCCACTTGGAAAACAGTGTCTTCAGTCATGTTTTGAGCAGAAGTATCGCTGATTGGCCTCTGAGCCAGGTCCCCTGGGTGCGGAGGCAGAAGCAGTATTGACCCAAGCAGGGGAGCAGAGGGTGGGGTGCGGGGGCCTTGTGGGAGCAGTGAGCCCAGTGCTCCTCAGCCCTGGAATCACCTGGGCAGGTGAACACAGCCCGCGCCCACTCCCAGGTAATTCAGCCGGTGCCGTCCACAGGAGCCCAGGTGAGCACAGGTGGATGTGGTCCTGAGTATTTGCAGATTCAGAGCCTTGGCTGGGCTCCCCGGGAGGAGATTGGAGGTAGACTCTGGAGGGTTTTTTTTTCTTTTTTATAATCTTTAATTACACAAGTAAGTAAGTAATTACATTAGTCATCATTTTAATTATATAAGTAACTAAAAAATACTACAGAAGCATATAGATCAACATTGGTCATTCCTGGGGCTGGGGTTGTAGCTCAGTGGTAGAGCATTTGCCTTGCTTGCGTGAGGCACTGGGTTCGATCCTCAGCACCACATAAACATAAATAAATAAAAATAAAGATGGTGTGTCCATCTACAGTTAAAATACATATATTAAAATATTGGTCATTCCTTCCACAGAGATAAGGGACTGTGCATCCTTTCCCATCTTTTCATATTTTTACACGAATGTGTAAATGGGCTCCTTCAATGCTCTAGACTGAGGACAGTCTTGTGGCGCTGGGTGGCCCCCCAGGCTGGTGGTGTGGTGCAGGCAGGTTGGCCCCAGCCTCCTGCAGCCTGCTGAGGAGGAGGGGTCCCAGGTGGAAGTATTCCTTTGGAGAATGTTCCTTTGCAGTGTGACTGGAAGTTGGCAGCACCCGGAAGGGTTCCCTGGACCATTGGTGCTGCTACCAAGGGTGGGGTGAGGAGAGGGCTCCCCACAAGGGGACAGGCCAGGGGACAGAGTGTTTGTGGGCTGGCAGGGCAGAGGCCAGGCCAGAGAAGCTATGACTGAGATCGCTGCAGATGGCAGGTGCAGGTCCACAGAGTTACGTGTTGGGAGAGGTTAGACAGGTGCAGTGGCCTTCAGCTCTTTCTCTAAGGAGTCCAGCTGGGCCGCAGCCAGTTTTAATGTTCATAAATGTATATATGCCTATGGGGAGGTTACATTATTATTATTTTTTGCACAGAATCACGTTGGTTATACAGCTTGAGCATTCATAATCCCCAAATCCAGAATACTCCAAAATCCAAAACTTCTTGATCACCAACATAATGTCCAAAGAGGAAAATTTCACAGCTCACATCATGTGATAGATTGTACTCAAAATGCAGATGTACTAAAAATCTTGAGTTAAAATGACCTTCAGACTATGTGCATAAGGAGTATATGAAACAAAAGACTTCACGTTTAGACTTGGGTCCCATCCCCAAGAGATCTCATTATGCCTACGTAGATATCTCAAAATCTGGAAATATCTGTAATCTGAAATGCTTCTGGTTCTCAGCATTTCAAGGAATAATCAGTCTGTACTACATTTGCATATTTTCTGTAGAGTTTTGGAAATTTTGTGATATGTTGTATGAATACTTCGTCAGAAGGTAGACCTGCCTCATTTCTTTTACCCACTCCCTAGTAGTTACACATTCCCATACCACGGTGTACTTATGACATGTCTTAATTTTTAATATAAGCTCAACTTCAAGAACATTTCATTCATTTCTCCACACGTGCCTCCGTGAATATTGCTGTTGAGTTAATCTTCAGAAGCAGAATGGCTGGGTCGAAAGATAAGAACGTTTAAATTTTTGATAGAAACTGTTTAGAATGTTTGAATTTTTGATAGAAACTGTTAAGTAGGTGCTCAAGAAATGTGTATGATTTTTTTTAAACTCCTACCGTTAGCATATGGAAGTGTCCATTTCTCACATCCCAGCAATGATAAATAGTTTCTACCTTTTTAAATTTCCAGACGTGTCATTGCCACATTCGGGCATTGGTCCCATATTTTTTATATGCTTTCAGGACATTTGCTATCCTATGAATTGTTTCCATATACCATTTGCCCACTTTTCCATTGAATTGCTCCTGCATTTTCAGAAAAGCTCTTTTTAAGTCAAAATATTTATATGAAATATTTTATAAATGTATATGCAGATACTCCCACATATACACACACCCTTTTATATATTGTTAAGACTAACTTACATGTTTCAACTATATTGAAAGATTTCACTCTGTAGAAAATGTTTGGAAAAGATAAAAATAGAAAGTCACCTACTATTAGGACAAAAAAAGAACAAAAGAAAAGAAAGGGCTCCTGATTTGCATATGACACCTTCCAAATTATGTTCAGCTTGGCCAAGTAAGAAAAAAGAAAAGGAGGGAATCAGGAATCTCATTGCTGTACCTGTTTCATGCCCCGACACTTTGTAAATAATGGAGATAAAATTCACATCTCCTAAAACAAGGTTGTGAACTATCACCAAAATCTAATTCCAGAACATTTATATCATCCAAAAAAGGAACCAGGTATCCCCTTTGTAGGCTTCTTTAAACATTTGGAACAAGTTGTCCATGAAGCCATCTGCTTTCCAATGCCTGGGCTTTGCATTGTGGACATTTTAAAAATTCTTATTTCAGTCTCTTTAGTAACAACTAAGCTGTAGGTCTGTCTGTCCACCATTTCTGCTGCTTCTTGAGCTGCTTTATTTTTGGAGAGGGGTGTGTACTGGGGATTGAACTCAGGGGCACTCAACCACTGGGCCACATCCCCTGCCCTATTTTGTATTTTATGTAGAGACAGGGTCTCAGTGAGTTGCTTAGCACCTCGCTGTTGTCGAGGCTGGCTTTGAACTCGTGATCCTCCTGCCTCAGCCTCCTGAGCTGCTGGGATTACAGGTGTGCGCCACCACGCCAGGCTTGAGGCGCTTTTCATTGGATCATCTCTAGGAATTTGTCCATTCCATCTAGGTTATCAAGTTTGTTGGTGTACAGTTGTTTAGAATATTTCCTTATAATTGTTTTTACTTGTGTAATGTTGGTAGTGATGGCTCTTTCATTCTTGATATTTAACAATTTGTCTTTTATCTATATATTTTTTTCTTAGTCTAACTAGTTTTGTTGATTTTATTGATTTTTTTTTTAAAGAACCAACTTTTGGCTTTGTTGGTTTCTCTATTTTCCTGTTCTCAGTTTCATTGATTTCTTATTTTATTCTTTTCCTTCTTCTTGTTTTCAATTTAGCATGCTCTTGTTCTAATTTTTAAGGTAAAAGTTTGGCTATGATTCAAGATCTTTCCTTTTAAATGTAGGCATTTATAACTATACATTTCCTCATAAGCCCTGTTTCAGTTGTACCCCATAAGTTTTGGTATTTTTGTTTTATTTTGGTTAGTCTCAAAATGTTTTCTAATTTCTCCTTTGAGTTCTTCTTCAACCCATGGGTTATTTGGGATTGTGCTAATTTCCACATATTTGTGAATTCCCCAAATTTCCTTGCATTATTGATTTCTGATATAATTCTGTTCTTTATATGTTTTAAGTATTTTTAAGTTCATTGAGATTTGTTAAAAGATGGTCCACCCTGAAGAAGGTGCCACGTGCCCTGGAAGAGTGTGTTCTCCTATCACCGGCAGGTGTTCCTTAGATGTCTGTTAAGCCTCATTGGTTCACCATATTGTTCAAGTGTTTTCTCTCTCTGTCGATTTTATGTCTACTTTTCATATTACTGAAACTGTGACTGCTGAATTATCCGTTTCTCCCTCCAATTCTGTCAGTTTTGCTTTGTGTATCTTGAAGCAAAACTATTTTATTTTTTAATTTTTAAATTTTTTTCTAATTAGTTATACATGACAGCAGAATGCATTTTGACACATCACACATAAATGGGGTGCAACTTCTCATTCTTCTGGTTGTACATGATGTAGAAACACACTGGTCATGTAGTCATATATGCACATAGGGTCATAATGTCTGATTCATTCTACTATCTTTCCTATCCCCATGCCCCCTCCCCTCCTTCCTCTCCCCTCTGCCTAGTACAAAGTACCTCTATTATTCCTGAGAATCCCCCACCCCACCACCAACCTTTATTGTGAATTAGCATTCACATAGCAGAGAAAACATTTGGCCTTGGGTTTATTGGGATTGGCTTATTTTGCTTAGCATATTTTCTACCTCTGTCCACTTACTGACAAATGTCATAATTTCATTCTTCTTTAAAACTGAGTAATATTCCATTGTGTATATGTACCACATTTTCTTTATCCATTTATCTGTTGAAGGGCATCTAGGTTGGTTCCATAGTTGAGCTATTGTGAGTTGAGCTGCTATAAACATTGATGTGGCTGCGTCACTGTAGTATGCTGATTTTAAGTCCTTTGGATATAAACCGAGGAGTAGGATAGCTAGGTCAAGGGGCAGTTCCATTCCAGGTTTTCTAAGGAATCTCCACACTGCTTTCCATAGTGGTTGCATCAATCTGCAGTCCCACCAGCGGTGTATGAGTGAATCTCTTCCCCCACATCCTAGCCAACATTTATTGTTGCTTATATTCTTGATAATTGCCATTCTGACTGGAGTGAGATGAAATCTTAGAGTAGCATTTCTCTAATTGCTAGAGATGTTGAACATTTTTTTCATAATTTGTTCATTGATTGTATTTCCTCTCTGTGAAGTGTTCAGTTCCTTAGCCCATTTATTGATTGGGTTATTTGTTTTTTGGTGTTTTTGGAGTTCTTTATATATCCTGGAGATCAGTGCTCTATCTGAGGTGCATGTGGTGAAGCTTTTTTCCCTTCTGTAGGCTCTCTATTCACGTTACTGATTGTTTCCTTTGCTAAGAAGAAGCTTTCAAATTTGAATCCATCCCATTTATTGATTCTTGATTGTGCTTGTTGTGCTTTAGGAGTCTTGTTAAGGAAGTCAGATCCTAGGCCGACGTGGTGAAGATTTGGGCCTACTTTTTCTTCTGTTAGGTGCAGGGTCTCTGTTCTAGTGCCTAAGTCTTTGCTCCATTTGGAGTCGATTTTCGTGCAGGGTGAGAGATAGGGGTTTAATTTTATTTTGTTACATGTAGATTTCTAGTTTTCCCAGCACCATTTGTTGAAGAGGCTATCTTTTCTCCAGTGAATGTTTTTGGCCTGTAATCCCAGCACTTGAGAGGCTGAGGCAGGAGGATCACGAGTTCAAAGCCAGCCTCAGGGAGGCACTTAGCAACTCAGTGAGACCCTGCCTCTAATAAAACACAAAAAAGGGCTAGGGATGTGGCCCAGTGATGGAGTGCCCTGAGTTCAATCCCTGGTACCAAAAAAAGAAAAAGAATGTTTTTGGTGCTTTTGTCTAGTGTGAGATAACTGTATTTATGTGGGTTTGTTTCTATGTCCTCTATTCTGTACCATTGGTTTACATGTCTATTTTGGTGCCAATACCATGCTATTTTTCTTACTATGGCTGTGTAGTATGGTTTAAGTTCTGGTATTGTGATGCCTCATGCTTCACTCTTCTTGCTGGGGATTGCTTTGGCTATTTTGGGTTTCTTATTTTTCCAAATGAATTTCACGATTGCTTTTTCTAGCTCTATAAAAAAGTTATTAGAATTTTAATAGGAATTTAGTTAAATTTTGGTAGTATGGCCATTTGACAATATTAATTTTGCCTATTCAATGACAAGGGAGATCTTCCCATCTTCTAAGCTCTTCTTTGATTTCTTTCTTGAGTGTTCTTAGTTTTCATTGTAGAGGTCTTTCACCTCTTTTGTTAGATTGATTCCCAGGTATTTTATTTTATTTTTTAAGGTTATTGTGAATGGGGCAGTTTTCCTATTTCCTCTTTCAGTAGATTCATCATGGGGGTACAAGAACACATTTGATTTATGGGTGTTGATTTTATATCCTACTACTTTGTTGAATTCATTTATTAGTTCTAGAAGATTTCTGGTGGAGTTTTTTTGATCTTCTAAATATAGAACCATGTCATCACCAAATAGTGACAGGTTGAGTTTTTCTTTTCTTATTCATATCCCTTTAATTTCTTTCTTTTGTCTAATTGCTCTGGCTAGAGTTTCAAGGATGATGTTGACTAGAAGTGGTGAAAGAGGGCATCTTTGTCTTGGAAGCAAAACATGCATGTGTGTATATAACTGTATAATTACAATTATACATGTGTGTGTATATATTCTAAAATCTTGACCAACCGCCCCTTTTATCATATGGTTTTCCTTTATATTACTTTTGTCTCACATTATTTTGCCTGATGGCAACAGATCTACTCTAGCTATGGTTTTGTTACGGTTTCTATAATGTATCTTTTTTCCCATCTTTTTACTTTCAATCTATTAATATTTTTGAATTTAAAGTGTGTCTGTTGGGACTGGGGATATATAGCTCAGTGGTCAGGTACCTTAGAATGCTTGCCTACCCTGTGCAAGGCTCTGGGTTCAATCCCGAGCACCACAAAAAATAAAAATTAAAAATAAAGTATCTCTTGCAGACAGTATATCATTAAATCATTTTGTTCCAGCCATTCTCTCTGTGACTTTTAATCGGAATATTTAATCCATTTAAGTTTAATAGATTTTATTAAGGTAGAATGTCTGTCCACCGTTCTGCTCTTTGGTTTCTGTATGTCTTATGTCTGGTTCTGTTCTTCTCTTCCTCCGTGGCTTCCGCACTCCTTTTGTGCTCGATAGATATTTTCTGGTGGACCATTTTCATTCCCTTGTCATTGTTTCTATGATTTTTAAATGTATTTTCGTAGTAGTCGCCTTGGGGATTTACATCTTCATTTACATCCTAACTCATAACTACCTATTTTGTATTCATACCAGTGTGTATTTCAATAGTATACAGAACCTTTTACACAGCTCTATTCTCCCTCTCTTCTTTTGTGCTGTTATTATCATCACAAAGCATATCTTTACATATTACAGTCTCAGTAACACATATGTGTAGTTATAGCTTTACCCAATTGTCTTTTAAATTAGAAGAAAAAAGTTATGCACAAAAACGCACGTATATTTTCTTTTATATTTACCTATATAGCTACCTGTCCTAGTACACTCCATTTTTTCATATGCATTTGAATTACTGTCTAGTTTCCTTTAGTTTTTCTGGTAAGGCAGATTTTCTTGTAATGACTTCTCTACAGTTTTTGTTTATCTGGGAATATCTTATTTTGTGTTAATTTTTCCTTCATTTAAAAAATTGGGGTAAGAACATAAAATTAGCCATTTTAAAGTGAGCTGTTCCATGGCATTTAGTACATCCACAGTGTGTTCAACTGTCACCTCTATCTCGTTCCAAAACATTTTCTTTACCACAAAAGGAAATTGTACCTGTTAGGCAGGCATCCCCACGCTCTCATTTTTGAAAAATGGTTTTGCTACATTTAGTGTTCTTTCTCCACAGTCTACTTGTTGCGGCACTTTGAATAGTCTGTCTCACTCTGTCTTCCATGAGGTCTCTTGAGAAGTCAGTGCTCAGTAAAAAACAGATAGGTGCAGAAAGAACATCTGAAGAACTAATAGCTGAACACTTCCAAAATTTGAAGAAAGCATTAATCTAAGGACTTCACTGAACTCCAATTAGGATAGAGGCAAAAAGATACCTACCTAGACCTGATGGCTTTTGGCAGTCATAATCAAACTGCCAAAGCCCAAGGTAAATAGAATCTTAAAGGCAACAAGAGAAAAGCAACACATCCCATACAAAGAGATCCTCAATAAGACTAGTCACAGACTTCTGTCATTACATCTTCCTTTTACTTAGACTGGTTAATCTCCTTCGACTTGACTTTAAGTTTACTGACTCTTTCTTCTGCCAGTTCAGATATGCTGTTGAGCTCCTTTGGTGATTTAAAAATCTCAATTATTATAACTCTTCACTTCCATAACCTTTATTTGGTTCTCTTTTATACTTTGTATCTCTTTATTTGTATTCTCTATTTCATGAGTCAGTTCTGATGGTGGGGGGTTTCCTCATTGCCTTTATGGAGGTGAAAAATTTGGGAGGTCCTTATCTGCCATTTTGGCTGTTGGTCTTCTTATTAAAAGTGTTTTGAATCACGTTGAATGTTAGGTATCTTATTTAAGAAAACTCTGTTTTGCTACTTATTCATTCTGTGTCCTGGGGCAAGTTAAAGAACTTGTCAACCTCAGTTCCATTTCTTGACATTTTTTTAGTTGGTGGCCAGGAGAGAACTCCAGTTTTTAGCACCTCTGAGTGCCTGCGCTTCTAAAGGCCATATTTTCACCTGCGTATTTTTGTGATAATTATTTCATTCTGGATTGTAAACATTCTTCTGATAGCTTCATCTTGGCGCTTGGTTTTTATTCATTCCTGATGAGAAAATTTAACAATACAGTTGCTATGTATTTTACCACAATCAAATAAACACAACTGGGGGGAAAATGCAATTGCTCTTCCCACCAACATCCTTCTGCTTAGTGTAGCAGCTCCTTGACATGAAGTTTAAGGAGAGTCTTAGTATAGGGTACATGGAGTCTGAAGTCCAGCTGCCATACCATGTAAGCTGTATGTCTCATGCATCCTTTAGAGTTGCTGAAGAGGCGACCTCAACCACAGATTCCAGTCGCTGCCTTGACTGGACCTTCTCTGTAAGCCGTGGTCCCTGAACTTGAACTTTGGCTTCCTTTGGCTGGTCCCGTACTCCAGATGCCCGATTGCCACAGGCACACTGTCTCCCCACGCTCCCATATGTTTTCATGCCAGGCACCTCTCACCACCCCGCTTGTGAGCTACAGCTGACTCAGTGGTCCCTTGTTCCAGGGTTTGAGGAAGGAGGCATGCACCTGCCACACTCTGAAAGACCCAAGTTCATTCTCCCATTTTCCCAGTGCCTGTAGCTAGGGATCTGTCTTGGTCAGCTTGGGCTGCTGTAACAGAATACCAAGGCCTGGGTGACTTGGAAACAACAGAAATATATTTCTCACAGTTCCGGAGGCTGGAAGGTCAAGGCCAGAGTGCTGGCAGATTTAGTGTCTGTTCCCTGGTTTGTGGATGGTGCCTTTCTGCTGTGTCCTCACCTGGCAGAAGGGGTAAGAGAGCTCTTTGGGACATCATCTTTTATTTGGGTCTAATCCCTTTCATGAGGGCTTCAGAATCTAATCACATCCCAGCCCAGTTCCCATCGCCTTGGGAATTAGGGTTTCAACAATGAATTTGGGGGGACGCCATCAGTTTGTTTGTGGCGGGATCATAACCTCCTGTGCTCCTCTCTCCATTGGGGTGGGTGTCAGGGGTGGTTGGGGGTGCCTGGTGGTGAGGCTGGGCAGGCTGGCTCTCCGTCACAGTGGGGTAGGAGGGGGCTCAGGACCTCCATCTTAACCCTTTTGTACCTGCTTCCAGCCCTTCAGGTTTCTTCCCCTCAGGCCTGTGCATGGGGTTAGGGTGGGTCCCCGGCTCCATCCAGCCATTGCCACGCGAGTCCCTCTGCCTGGAGCCCTCCCTCCTGGCTCCGTAAGCCACGCAGTTCCCTTGAGTTGCATGGCAGGTGCAGGGAATTTGCTGCCCATCCTGCTCTTTCTTGGACTCAGTGTCACAGGTCCATGGCAGGAAGGAGCAAGTATTGGCCTTGAGCTCCCAGGGCCTAGCCCAGCTTCCCCCTCGCGCCCCCTGCTGGGCTGTGTCTGCAGGGGCCTGAGGCACCTGTGGCTCTGCCGCCCCGGGCCCCCAGCACAGGCTGCTCCCCAGCCACAGATCTTCTCCTGTGGGCGGCACTATTTCTGAATCCCAGTGAGTTAGGACGGAGGGCCACAGCAGGCCTGCCTGGAGGTGGCGTGGGTGGGTCTCCATGTGCTGCGTGTTGAGCGCTGCCAAAAATACCAGCGAGCCGCGAGCCCCTAGTTAGCCCCGCCTCCTTTACCCATGACATCATCTCATTTGGTCCTGAACAGCAGCCTGTTGACAGGCCTTGTCAGTCCCTTTTGATGGGCGAGAAACTGACCAGGCCCAGGCTGGTGACAGGGCAGGACTGCAGTGTGGACAACAAGGTGGCCCGCTTTCTGTCCCACTCAAGCGTAGATCAGTCCCTCCACTTGGTGGCGGGGGCCTTCTCGTTCCGGGTCGTCTCACTAGCTCTGCTTTATATGAACTTCATGCAAGCACATTCTTTCCAAGGTAGTGCAGGAGCAGCGGGAACCACTTGCTGCAGCCCTTCCTGAAGCGCCTGCAGTGTGCAGCACCCTTGCTGGGCTCTGCAGGGACCTGAGAAGGACAACCTAGTTTCTTTTGTGCTCTGAGCCCCCAGGGGGTGGCCGCATGCCCACCTTAGTCCCAGTCAGCTTGGTGGCCTTCCCCCTTCAGCGCACAGCAGGGGGCGTCTCGGTTCTGGGAGGCCGGCTGAGGAGCCCGGGTATCTGGATGGGAGAGATACTGCTGGTCCTCCAGGCCACCAGGCGTCCACAGCACACCCACCCTCCTGCCCCTGTGCCGGCCACTCTAGGTCTGCACGGAGGCTTGCCTCTTTGTGGGCCCTTTGTGTTTGGCGACCTGCCCCAGTCCCAGCCACCCCGAGGCACAGAATTCTTTCTGCTGCTGGGCTCCTCCTGGGGCTCAGGACTCCCACGGGAGACCCCTGAGGCTTGCTTTCTTAAACAGGCCATCACAGATCCTTCCACCTCCGGGTCTTGTTGCCCCCACCTGTGTCCACCTGGGTCTGTCTCACTCTAAGCTCTTCATCCTTTGCCAGATTCTGTCCCACCTGGTGGAAGAAGGGAAGCGATCAGAACACACTGGGCATGTGCAAGGATTGGAAATTCATGTTTGCAGGCTGAGCTGTTCAGTGTGACTCTGACAGAAAGGTATCATGCTTCTGCCCTGTGAAATCTATAGCAAACAGACCCTCCCTGTACTCATCCCACCCTTACAGCTTGCTTCCACCTGTTCTAGGTGTAGCTCTTCTGAGAAGACACCAAACCCTTTTGTCCTACAGATCTATAAATTGAACCAGAGAAAGCATGTCCAGGCAGCTTCCAAGGGTTCAAGTGGTTTGACGTCACTCAGCCAGCTCCTATTTGCTCAGGGAATTAGTTGGGACTCTTGCAGGTAAGGCTTGCAAAGACTTGTTTAGCTATTAAAAAAAAAAAAAAATCCAGTCACTGAAGTTGTGGCTTATATAATTGGAAAGCAACAGAGATCCAACTTCAGGAACAGCTGGATCCAGGACTCCAGAGCCCCTCCTGTATATTTGCTTACCTCTTTTCATCACAGTGCTTTTTTTCCTCTCTAGACTCAAATCGTCCTAGGCCCAAGAGAAAAGAAATATCTATTTCCATCAGTTCCAAAAAGCCGTAAGCCTTGCTCTCCTTGAGTCACTCACTTATCCTGAAACAGTCATTTGCCACGGACAGAACAGGATTGACAGGCTTATTTATGCCTGGGCCACATCTGTATATAGCTACTGTGTTGGGCCACACAGTGTGTTAAATTGTGGCCTTGGCAGGTTCTTAGCAAATCCCTGAATGAACACAGTTTCGAGCAAAGCTGGAAAAGTGGTCCCCTCTGCTCAGCAATGCCTGGGAGTGGGCCGGCCGCCTCACCACCCATTTTGAGTGGAATGCAGCCCAAGTCATCCTGACTACCCCCTGCAGGAGTCCTTGTCTCTAGGCGGCTGCAGCCTTGAGCACTCCTTTATTTGGCCTTCAGCAACTCAAAGGAAACCCTTTGTTGGGCGGCTGTGTACACTGGACAGGGAACTGTGGGCGCCTCAGCCTGCTCCCATTTTCTGTTTTAGGTCCATTGTCCTTGCCCCTCTAGCCCCTCACCCAGGGTTTGAAGAGTGTGGTGGCCCTTCCCTAGGAACTCCGTGACGCAGCCTAGCCATGCCCAGAAGGCAGATGTCCTGGGCTAACCCAAGCCTGCATTCTAAGAGAAGTGGGCTGGGTCGACTCCAAAGGTCCCTTCCCCTCCCCAGTGACGCTGTGTGCCCAGCTCCACCACCAGGTCATAAACCAGGAGGACCCTCTTGGCCGTGATTGGCTTCCATTCCTGGTGGCACAGGTACCGAGCCTGTGGCAGCTCCTTGTCCTGCAGGTGAGCACACTTATACACGGGGCATACCCTCCCCCCCTCCAACTGAAGCCTCACCTGATGACAAGAGGGTCACACCCACATGTCTTGATCTGCCTCTGGAACAGGTGTTCTCTACCCTGGCTGCATTCAGAGGTCACCTGGGGGCTCTAAGAATCACTGACACCTGCCCCACCCCACCCCAGTCCTGCTGATCCAAAGCTGTGGCTTTCTTGCATGGAGGAATCACCCCAGGGTCTTGGGAGTGGGTGCTGATTCCCAAGACTGGGCGGAGCCTGAGAGGGCGTGGATCTAACCAGCGTGCAGGGAGCCCCGAGGCTGCGGCACCTGAGCCTTCCTGCGGCAGGCTCTTTGAGTGGCAGGAGCGCAGGCACCTGGCAGGCGGGTACCTCAGCTTGTAATCCGACTCATCATCACCAACTCAAGCTCATGCAGCTGCCTCTGGGTAGAGTCAGAGTCCCGGCCTCTCCAGACGTGGGACTGTCCACTCGGTTTACGGCAGGTGTCAAGTCCACCCCGTGGAGGTGTCCGCCAGGACCTGCGGGTGGGCTCACCTCTCAGCACCTCGAGCTTAAAAAGAGCACTCAGCACGTTTCCTCCAGCCCTAGCAACCTGAGGGGCAGAGTTGGTGGAAAGAGGTGGAGGGGTCAAATTCACCCCGTGCAGGTCACGGCTTCCCAGGAGCCCAGCCCCTCCCTGTGTACCCAGCATTCCTTGCATTCTGGGTGGGGTTCCATGGCCCCGCCCGTGCCTTCAGCTAGAGCTTGGACTCCTGGACATGTGGGAGGCCACCCTGCAGGGTCCTCTGCCCCCTCAGGTGGGAGAGCCCAGTCCTGCTCCTCCTGGAGCAGGCACCTGCAGACGCGCTCAGGAACCCGAGTCCCGTTGTCCTCGGGCTCAGGCTGCCAGGAGACCCCGGCTTCCTCCCCTCCCCTGTACCCGTGCTACTTGTTTGTCCCACCTGCCTCCTGGTGACTCTGGCTTTGCCGGTCTCGCCCCTCCCCCGTGCTGGGGATGGGACTGTCTGTCACTGAGCTATACCCCAGCCTGACTCGGCCTTTGACAAATGACCGTCAGCTTCCATTTAAGGAATGAATGTACCTTGACTGCTTACAACAGTCGCCGGCACGTGGTGAGCTGCCATCCTCATCCTGCTTTGGCTTGCTGAAAGAGTGAAGAGTGACAAACCTGGGGCCCTTGTTTTTTTTTTTTATAAATATATTTATTTATTTGCTTTAGTTGTACACAATGCATTTGTCTTTACGTGGTGCTGAGGATCGAACCTGGGTCGCGCACATGCTAGGCGAGTGCTCCACCGCTGAGCCACAACCCCAGCCCCTGGGGCCCTTGTTTGCTGGCGGGATCCTGCCTGCAGGCAGAGGAGGGAGCACTGGCTGTGGTTCCCTGAGGACCCCGGGACCCTGTCCACTGCTGCCTCTGCATGACCCTTGCCAATAGGAGGATCGCAGGTCCCTGTGCTGCCCTGTGTGAATACCTATGCATTTTATTAAGCACCCAGTGTGACTCAGCATCAGGGCATCTCCAGAGGTGTCAAGTTTACTGGTACTGCCCTCAGAGACTTCACAGTCTCCTCGAGGAGGCCAGCCACCACCCACTGGGCAATGTAAGTGCTGGATGGTGTGAGGCATCTGTAGACTGTGCCCACCCTATGGAAATACTTAAGAAGGCGGGGACTTGGCTGTCTTTTTCAGGTCTTTAAAAAATACCGAGGCTACAGTGATTGAGGATATTAGGTGTCTTCACATAATGAGCCACATGTGTTCCCATATTGCTTCATGTCCTCACTCTCCAAATGCGATGTCTCGGAATCACAAAAGAAGAAGATATTTCTGTCAAACCAAACCAGCCCCCGCATCTGAATCACACAGGGGCACTTTGTCAGAGAATCATACCAAATGGCTCCAATAAAATCAACTATGCGGGAGCTTTTTTTTCCCCCCCTTTAGATCTTCAGAAGAAAGTTAACACTAAAAAGACTCTAAAGTGAGTCCAGGGCTGGGGCTGGGGTGGCTCAGTGGTAGAGCGCTTGCCTAGCATGCGTGAGGCACTGGGTTCAATCCTCAGCACCACATAAAGATAAATAAAATGAAGGTATTATGTCCATCTACAACTAAAAATATATATTTTTTAAGTGAGTTCAGGTTTCTTACCAGATGAATATTCTCCTTGGGTTTCATAAACCTCAGTGATAAGGGTCACTCCTTCATAAAATATTTATTGAGCCCCTTTTGTGTGTGGGTATTAGGAATACAAAGAGAACCAGTGTCTGTCCTCAAGGGAGCTCAAAAGTCCAGGAGAGAGAGAGAGACAAATTATTGTGGTGGGTGAGCAGGGGCTCAGAGGGAGGGTTCAGGGAGGGGAAGTTCTTGGGACCAGGGTGCTGGGACAAGCTGCTGATGTGTGTGGATGAGGTAAGGGGTGCATATTTCCTGAAGAAACGGATGTACAGAGCATCAGGCATGGCTGTTTGGGGGCAGGTGACAGGAAGGGCAGATGGACTTTCTGGGGTATTACCATGGCCATTCATTTTTTCTGAATCACAAACATTTGAGAACTAGATATTGAAAGTATATATTCGTCTCAGCTGCAATGTGTTTTAGATGTCGGCTAACTCCAACATCTTTATCTAAAGAGAAGTTTGTGCCAGTTGTACAGGCCTTCATTTATCAGAGCTCGTATGAAGGCAGGTTAGAACAGTCCAAGCCATTTACATCACAGTTGAGACCCAAAGAAAAAGTGACTTGTTGCATGTCGCTCAGCTTGTTAGTAGCTTGTCAGTGGTAGAGCCAAGCCTAGAACCCAGTTCTACACATTTATTCTGTTTCTACTAATGTCGGCAGCAGGCTTCCGGTGAGTGCAGATCCGAGCAGCTGGCAGTAAGTATTGTATTGTGAACAATACTGAGAATTGCTCACAGGATTGATTATTGATGTCTGCCAAGGATGGGTCATGGATGATTAGCAAGTGTGCCCTCTGTGGTCATTCGGCCTTATCTTTCCTTGTGGAAGCATCTCTAAAAGCAGAAGCTGTAGTTAGTGAAAACTTTTAAAAAACTAAACTTAGGGTGCATTCATTTAAGGCTATTACTTGTATTCTGCTCCAACACAACATCCTCAGGGCTGTGAACACCAAGCTGAATTCCACATAGCCTGGCCCTCACTAAGCTAATGGCAAAAATCTCTGTTCAGTGAGAAACTTTCCTTGAACATTAATAGCTTGTAACAAGATGGAAAAGTTAAAGAAAATAACAGTAGATTTAAGCTGTGTGGTGCATTAATACTGGTAGTCTTAACTATTTTTAAGTAAAGTTAAAACAGAAATTAAATTAATGCCTTTTTAGTTACTAAGCTAGCAAGATGATTTTAGACTGACAGGGCATTAAAATATTACCTGTACTTTTACTCTCAATTTAAAAAATATAGGCAAACGGGTGTAGGCATGCATTTTGTTTTCAATAACTTCATAATTTCCTGAAATCTCCACCTCCATCTCTAAACCCTAAGTGTTCTCCCAGGTCTGGGAGATCATTGGAGTACCCTGGGTTTTGCTCCCAAGCGTGGACCAGTTTGCAGGCTCGTGGCTTAGCTTGGGGTCACATTGGCTGATGGAAAATTTGTGAGTTGCCCACGAGGCGATTGAACAGGAAAAGAGTTCACAGTTATTAACAGCAGGCAGTGTCCTGCACGCCCACAAGGGCATATTGGTGGCCTCGGTGTAATCTGATTTACAAAGTACCAGCTCACCCACCAGGGACGATTTTATTAGCTGACTGGTTCCTGACATTTATTTTTTACAAATGCAGATACTGGCTCTATCTGGCCCCCCTCTATTTCTGTCCTCCGTGCTGGAGTCTATTTCTTTAGTCTCTTGCAACCTGCCATCTCCCAGTGATTCCTGATGCCTCCACATTGAATCATCCATAGCTGTGTGTCTTACTCATCAGGCCGCAAGGTTCCCGAGCTCAGTTCTGCACAGAGCCGCCAGCTGATAGAACATTGGATAACACCTGCTGTTCCAGGATTGTTCTGTTCTCTCTGCTCGCTCTGTCAGCCGGGACTGTCCTTCTTCCCCATCAGAGATAGACAACCTCCTCTCACCTCATGGAGTGACTGATAAGCCTGGCAGCTGTCACTGGGGAGCACAGTGTGGAGCAACAGAGTTGTTGACCTAGCAGAGCTGCATCTTGTGGGAGAGGAGCAGAGTCTGGAGGTCAGGGGCCTGTCATTGACTTGTGCCTTTGCTGCTAATTGACCATGAAACCGAGCATCAGTGGCCTCTCTGTCTGCAGCTGTATCTTCATCTGCTGAGTGAGGGACCGGTCCACACTCTCCTGTGACTTGTGGTATACATGACTGGGGACCTGGCCACGGTGTAGAGGGACACAGCGCTTTGGGGAATGAATCTTGCATGGCATTCCTGCGCCTGTGTGTACAGGCTGTGGTTGCCCCTGCAGCACGTGGGCCCGGGGGAGTGAAATAAAGAACAAGTTGAACAGCTAGACCTGGGCCCTGGGGCATGGTGGGTTGCTTGGGGAAGATGCCTTGCCTTCCTCCTAGGAGTCCCGGGGACAGGGTTGCCTTCATGAGCTGATTACAGTTGGAAGCAGTGCTGCAGTAGTCAGTTGAGAGCTTTTCATTGCAGAGAACACCAGTATCTTTGTCACCTGTGACTTGGGCTGTTTCTATCTTTGTCACCTGTGACTTGGGCTGTTTCTAAAGGGGCCATGGTGTGACCAGGCACTGCTGGCTGAGTCAGCTCCTGTCCAGGGATCTTCCAAGGGCCCTGGTAGCCCCTCGTTTCCACAGCACGGATTTGTGGAAGGCTTTAGAAGAGGCCAGAACACTGGTCCCATCTTTAGGACCAAGCTCTTGAATGACTCTCTTGCATCCTGGGAGTTGGGAGGAAGTGCCTGGCATCTGATGGTGACTGACTGCAGGTGGCCATGGGTGCAGGGCTGCTTCCTGACTCCCAGCAAGGGCACTGCCCCTGGGGCTCCTGAAGGTCCCTTGCGTTATGCTAAACTGGAAAAAACTGCAAGAAACTACCCGCGTAGCCTTGTGTCCTGTGGCTGCCCGATTAGATAGCAGTGTAATCCATGAGGGCCACTGGGTTCTCTAAACCTCACTTTGAGATATTAAGCAAGAAAAGGACTTGACGTGGCAGGTACCGCTTGTAAAAGTTAACCCTGAACAACCCACGGGGGTGAGGGGCAGATTTCAGAGCCAGCCTACTCATTTCTGACCACTGGAAACAGCCAGTCTAAATGATCTCAGTACTTACTTGATCTTTGGGACCCTAATTATTGCACTTCAATGACTTTGCAATTGAAAAGAACTTGAGAACAGCAAACCTATATCTTCTGGAGTTAAACAACATGAAGGTTTAAAATTCTGCATCAAGTTAAAGCACCTTGGGACATTGTCTTTTAAATCATCCAGTGAGCAAGGGCTACCCTCAGAGGCATGGGAAGGCTCCTGGGCACGCAGTGAGGGGCTCCCTCAGCCTGGGTCCTGGAGGGCCTGAGGCACCTCAGTTTCTGCATTCCTGTGCCAGTCCACTTGTGCTCAGGGAGCTGTTCCTGTCCTGAGGTCAGAGTGCAACCATTTGTGGTCCCTGTAAGTGTGGGGTGTGTGGGAGGGAACTCACAGTGGGGAAGCCATATTCTGGGAGCCAAAGCTCTAGCTGGTTCCCCAAGCTGCTGGGCCTTGCAACCTTGGGCAAGCTGGCTGCCTCCCTTGCAAGTCAGTGCCCGAAATCTCTCTCTCTCTCTCTCTCTCTCTCTTTTTTTTTTTTTTTTGGTACCGGGGATTGAACTCAGGGGCACTCGACCACTGGGCCACATTCCCAGCCCTTTTTGTATTTTATTAGAGACAGGGTCTCACTGAGTTGCTAAGTGCCTCGCCATTGCTGAGGATGGCTTTGAACTCGCATCCTCCTGCCTCAGCCTCCCAGGTGCTGGGATTACAGGCGTGCGCCACCATGCCCGGCGAAATCTCTATCTTGACGGCAGCTCCCCCAGCTCTCCATTGCTGGGACAATGCCAGGACCAACAAGGAAGCCAACTCAAAACTACCTGGGAGAACAACAGACACTCTGCTCCTGGACGTGACCTCTTGTTTCCAGCAGTGGAGGGGGCAGGGCCTGACCCCGAGGGTCCCCTCTGTGTGCCAAGCCCAGGGTAAAACCCCACACAGAGCCTCCTGTGGTCCTCCCAGCCTCCTCAGGGCTTTCCAAGTAGGAAACTGAGCCTCAGAGACGACCAGTAACTCCACTCCAAATCCCAGGCCCCAAATCCCCATCTCTTCATATCCTATGGTCTTGTCTTCACAGGAAATTACTGGAACTTCTAATTCTGAGGAAAAAGCATGTCTGGTCAGGAAAGGTAAAAGGCATAGAAAAGCTCAGCAAGAAAGTTTAAAGGCAGTTTGCCTCCTAGTGGTCCTTCCTCTGTCCCTTCTGTGCACTAAGAAGTCTTTTGGTGCTTTTCGGTGCTGAGGATGGAACCCAGGGCCTTGCACATGCTAGGCAAGCGCCCTACCGCTGAGCTACATCCCCAGCCCGGATGATGCTCATCACGGAAGGTACCCGGGCAGCATTGTCGGCATCACCAGGAGTTTCTTAGAAATGTAGGACTCTCTGGCCATAGCCTAGCCTCTGCGGCAGAATCTGTGACCATGGGGGTCCATACTCCATGTCACAGCCTCTGTTCCCCCTGGCAGTGTAGTGTGGGCATTCTCCATTGTCAATAATGCTTCCCCACTGTGTGATTTTTTTTTTTTTTTTTTTTTTTTTTTTTGGTACTGATTTCTAGTGATGCGGGACATTCCCTCGTGTGGCTGGGTGCAGAACGTCCCCTCGCTGCGGCAGGGACCGCTGGAGTGTCTGGAGCAGCAGATGAGCATTTGGAAGGCTTTTGATGCACACTCCAGGTTGTCAGCCCAAAAGGGACAGGACTTGATGGGTCCCCAAACCCTCGGGCCAGGTTTCTTGGGCACAGCCGCCATCAGGAGGAGGGGCTCACACTTGGATGGGGTGCAAGCCTTGATTTGAGGGTCAGATGGTCCACCGAGGTTTTGTAGTGGTTCTTAGGTTGTTGGACCTCTCAGGTGCTCCATTTTCTCACCTGCAAAATGGAGAGATGCCATTTATTTCACTGATGGTTTTAGTGAACCTTTGATGACAATGAATGGAAGCCAACTGGGACCTGGGACATTCCAAACCCTCTGAATTTAAAATGAGCCCTGGGTCTAAGGAGGTTACTGTAGCTTAAATGTACCCACTAACCCTCTAGCAATCAGAAAAATGCAAATCGAAAACTACTCTAAGATTTCATCTCACTCCAGTCAGAATGGCGGTTATCAAGAATACAAGCAACAATAAATGTTGGCAAGGATTTGGGGAAAAGGTTCACTCGTACACTGTTAGTGGGACTGCAAATTGGTGCAACCACTGCGGAAAGCAGTGTGGAGCTTCTTCAGAAAACTTGGAATGGATTCACCATTTGACCCAGTGATTCCACTCCTCAGTTTATACCCAAAGGACTTAAAATCAGCATACTATAGTGACGCAGCCACATCAATATTTATAGCAGCTCCATTCACAATAGCTACACTATGAAACCAACCTAGGTGCCCTTCAACAGATAAATGGATAAAGAAAATGCAGTATATACACAATGGAATAGTACTTAGCCTCAGAGAAGAATGAAATTATGGCATTTGCTGGTAAATGGATGCAGCTAGAAGATATCATGCTAACCAAAATAAGCCAATCCCAAAGAACCAAAGGCCATTTGTTGTCTCTGCTATGTGGATGCTAATTCCACAATAAGTGTGTGTTGTGGGGATGCAGCTAAGGAAGAACAGAGGTACTTTAGGCAGAGGGGGGTGAAGGGAGAGGAGGGGAGTGGGGGTAAGAAAGGTAGAGGAATGAATCAGGCATTATGACCCTATGTGCATATATGATTACATGACCAGCATAATCCTACATCATGTACAACCAGAAGAATGAGAAGTTATACTCCATCTATGTATGATGGATCAGAATGCATTCTATTGTCATGCATAACTAATTAAAACAAATTAAAAAAAACAAATCTGTAGAAATTTAATCCCCATTGTGAGGTATTAAGAGGTGGGGGAGCAGGAGACCTGCAAGAGATGCTGGGGTCACGAGAACTCTGCCCTTATACAGGGATCCAGCTATTCATGGATTCATGGGTTAATGTGTTGACCTCCAGTGGGTCTGTTATAAAAGCCAGTTTGGTTCTCTTGTGTGTACTCCTCTCACCATGTGATGCCCTGTGCCACCTCAGGACTCTTCAGAGAGACCGACCCCACCAGCAAGAAGCCCCCTCCCAGATGTAGCCTCTCCCCTCTTGGATCTCTCAGCAGAACCATGAGCTAAGTAAACCTTTGTTCTTTATAAGTTACTCTGTCTGAGGTCTTCAGTTATAGCAACAGAAAACAGACTAAGACAGAGGTCCTACCACAAAGCCTTTAGAATTTTTTTTGGCTTAAAATATTTTCTGTTGCACATAATTGTAGTTTCATAGAGTCCCATAGGTGTTATTGGCCTTTTCATCTGGCTTTCTGACAAAGCATCAAAGAAAAGAAATTCCCGAATCCTTTAATTAAAATGGAGCAAATGTGTAAAATATGCAAACCGTGCTGTGAAGAGAGTGCTGGAAATGGTGGGAGTGGCCTGCAAGGTGCACGTGTGCGCACATGTGTGTGGGGGGGGTGCTACCTTGAGTCCTGCGTCTCCTCTGGCTTTGCTGCTCTTCAGGGAACCTCATGTTCCCTGGGCACCCTGCAGGGCCACCACAAGACGTGTTTGTGTCTGTCTGGAGCCGTGTCTTGATGTGCCGTCCTGGAAGCTGGGCCACCACAGTGACAAAGCACTGTCGAGGCTTCTGAGAGAGGACAGAACATAGCAAGAGGCAGAGGCCACCCTCCAAGCGCAGGCTGGCGGAGGCCTCGGTGGGTCTGGTGGGCTTTGCTTGCTCAGCGAGCAGAGACTCCTGCTCCCAGGACTACTCTAGAAACATCGGTCCTGAGGCCCCTTCCGGTCCCTTCAGTAATCCGCTCTGCTGGGTGGGCCCCTTAACTGCCCCAGGAGTCAGGAACTCCTACCAGCCTCTTGTCCCTTTCCCTGGGCAAAGTCTGAATGGTTAGCAGCAGAGCCCTCCTGCAAGGGCGGAGGCAGTGGGCCTGCAGGTTCTGACTTCTGTGTACGTTACAGAGGCGAGGGCATAGAAACCACCCGCCCTGTGCGAGCTCTCTGAACCCAGCACCTTCCTTTGTCCCCATATTTGTTCTGCTTTCTTCTTTAACTTGTAAACCATTCGGCTCTTGAACTCTCTATACAGTTGGCATTTTGAAAAGCAGAAAAGCAAGTTAGGACTCTTTTAGAACCATTTCCAGAAGTCTCCAGTGCCGCCTGCCCGCTCCTGGGTTTTGATATCACAGAGTCACGCAGGTTGGTTGCCTACAGCCTTCTGTCAATGCGGTGCCTGTTGCCTGGCAACTGCCGACGGGCACAGTGGCCCTCAGACTTGGGATGGACTTGAGTCCCCGGAGTTGCTGTTCACTTGCAGGAAGCTATTATTTTGAAGTGGCAGCTGCAGGTAATCAGAGAGGACGTCACCAGGCCCTTGGCTTTGTCACCTGGAGAGGCTGGGGAGCTGCCAGGCAGGCTCAGTTGGTGATTTCTCTTGGGTGGGCGTGGCCTGTGCACCTGCCAGGTATGGTCTCCAGTGGAGAGGGCTGGAAATCCTATCAGGGTCTCAGCGAGCCTTGATAAGCTGGGGCCCGGCTAACGTAGCCTTCGGATGTCCCCAAGAAGGTAGTTCACAAAACATTTCTAGGACCTGAGGGGACATCATGGGCCTGGAGAAAAGTAAACAGAAAGCAGACATCAGCAAGTGTGCAGGGGCAGAGACAAGCACGGCCCGCTCTTGCCACGACCCCTCGCTCTGCAGAGAACAAGGGTGTCTATGGCCGCAGGAGGCGCCGTGGGTTTTGGGTGCTAGAATGGGCGAGGGGAGCCCTGGGCGTGGGTGTGTGTGGCTCAGAACGGGCTTTGGGTTTCCCAGCAGTGGGTCTGGCTCCTGGCCCGGGGTCTGCCCTGCCTCGGGTGGGGAGTGCGGCTCCGCCTCTCAGGGCCTCCATGGTGCGCTCAGGACAGCACAGCCCTGGCTGGTTGTTTTCCATGTCCTCAGCCATTCAGAGGGGACTCCAGTCACAGGAGGCAGGTGACACTGCAGACCAACTCCCTGAGGAGCAGGCCACCCCCACCCCTGCCCTCAGGGCCTGGAGTGGAAGAAGGAAGTGCCAGCCTTTCTCAGATAGCTCTTACTACAGGTGCCTGCTCGCCTGCCCAAGGAGCTCGCGGGCTGGGCTCAGGACCCGCTGGGGTGGGCCAGAGCCCCACTCCCCTGTGGCTTGTGGGTGCCGCCAGGCCCACTGGAGCTGCTGGGGAAATGGGGGCGGTGTCCCGGGAGCCCTAGGCCCTGCAGCACCACAGGGAGACCTGCTCTTCTCCCTGCTGCCAGTTTCAGGAGGATGAGAGAGGCCGAGGCAGAGGCTCGCGCCAGGAAGATGGCTGCCTTTTACCAGTGCGTCAGGCCCGACCCCAGGTGCGCCCCTGAGAGCGAAGAGGTGGGGGGCTGGGGCTGTAGGCGAGGGGAGGCCCTGCGCCACTGCCAGGGCCCGGGGGGCCCTCACTCTTGGGGACCGAAGCCTTCGACTTCTGCTGTCTCATGTTCTGGAGTGTTGGTGACCCCTTCCTTACAGACTTTATTCTGTCTCCTTGAAGTAAGTGAATTCTGGAGCAAAATAATGATTTCCTTTGTTTGCTTTAAGAGGGAGCGAGAAGGAGGGAGAGAGAGAGGAGGACTAGGTAAACAGCATTTTGCTTTCGCTCTCCCGGCTTGCACCTTGGATCTGCAAGGCATCACTGATATGCTGTGAATGGGAGGAGGCAGCCCGCGGTCAGAGGAAAAGGACATTGGAATTATTACTCACAGCTCAGCACCCAAGGGCTCGTTCCCAGCTGACAGACACAGCCGTGGGCAACAACCTGCTGGAGCTCCTGCCCAGCAGAGGCCACCTGGCCCTGCTGTAGGTGACCTTCTCCCTGGGAGGTGTGTGGCTCTCAGTGCACCTTGGTGCTGTGCCTGGTGGTGCAGAGGGGAGTAGAGCTCTGGCTTGATTGAGACTCATTAGCTCAGCATAAATAAACAAATCGTGTGCCTCGTACCCCGGATGGAGAGTTCCAGTACGGCAGCCTCTGTCCATCCGGTGATGGTCACACCTGCCCATCCCTTGGTCAGGTGGATCATCTTGGAAAATTGATCTTGCATCTTTGGAAGGACCCACCTACCTCCAGGCTGCGGGAGGGGATGCTTGACACTTGGGGCAGGTGGCCCATCCCCAAGCACCACTTTCTTCTCTGGTTACATAGGGGTAGGGCCCCAACAGCTCAAGACTCCTTGTGAACACGGGGCCTCCCACTGGGTAAAGCCCTGTGCATGCAAGTCACCACTGTTACTGTTTCCTTAAGAAAAAAAAAAAGACCAAAAAAGACCAATAACTAGTCAACCTGTTTTCTAAATTAAGCATTATCTTGCATTATCTTGATATATGCACAGAAATAAGGGAGTGTGTTGCCTTAATAAACTTACAAAATGAAAAACGAGCCAGCCCTTGTAAAATTGTCCCTTATATTCGGGACTCCAGGGTCCCATCGGTCGCATCGGCCATCGGCACCGGGGACAGCTTGTACCCTGAGATTGAGAGTTCCAAGTTAAATGGCATCTTTGCAAGATACTCCCCAGCATTAGGATGAATTTATATTTCCCCCAAGAATTATGCAAATAGAATTTCTAAAATAAGGTTGTGAAGTTTGACGCCCCGACGCTTAGCTATTTTTGAAATAATGGTTTTGTAAAAGTCTCTAATAGATTTTTTTTTTTACTCTAATAACCTGAAAATGTCCAAACTAATGTTTTTGAAATCTCCTATGAAAACATTCCTCTCTGGATGGGTGAAAAACAGGCTGCTCTCGTGAACGCGGTCCCACATGGCTGCCGAGACGTGGGTTTCATTCAGGTGTGAGAGTGTGTGTGGGTTTGGTGCCCGGGGAATGCAGACAGAGGTGCAGAGATGAGTTTACACTGCATTGGGAGTGCCTTCCTAGCTAAGTAACTTACTTTGTTCATTTGTAAGGACCCTGAATACCACTAAATCAACTGTTATATAAGCAATTTTCAGAAACTAGTGTAGTTTATCTTATGTAAGATCCCATTTATATGCTTATAAACTGTGCTGATGGATGGGATCGAGTTGGAATGAAGTGATAGTGTTACTTTGCAAAGGAAACAGCCCAGGGGCTTGTAGCCTGCTCCTCCTTCTCTCTAGATGCCCTCAGTGTGCCTGTCCTGCACATGGCCAGTGGGGAGCCTCAGGCCTCTCAGCAGGGGCCTCCTTTGGTTCCACTTTCCTTTACTCCTAAACTGAGGGGTCTGCAAAGCCCATCAGACCGCGGCTCTGCACAGCTGCAGGGTGGGTGATGTCTAATGGGATGGTGGGCAAGAACTCGGGGGAACAAATGTGACATGGTCTAGTGGAGTCTTCCCTGGGGGCACTGGAGGGTTGTGTGGACTCGGGAATTTCGAGTGGGAGGCCGATGCCCTCTCACCTTTAGCAGGAAGCGATTCTGTCATCTGGTCAGGGACTGAGGAGACACAGAACAGGGTGTCTCAAGCACCTACCACGTGGCAGCGCTTTGCTGGCACCTATTCTCTTTCTTCATAGATTATCTTCGATCTTTACATACTTAGCAAGAAAAGGGATGACTCCCTTCTCTAGGTCAAGACTTACTTCAGTTTTTTATAAAAAGATGAACCTAAATGGGTGCTGTGGCACACACCTGTAATCCCAGCGGCTGGGGAGGCGGAGGCAGGAGGATTGCAAGTTCAAGGCCAGCCTCTACAACTTAGTGAGATCCTGTCTCAAAGTAAAAAATAAAATGGGGTTGGGGATTTAGCTCAGTGGTAATGCATCCTGGGTTCTATCCCCAATACTGAAAAACAAAATAAAACATGAATTATGAGATACTAGGAAACTTTAAAACTGAGCAGCCAACAAGTTCTTTTACTCTTCCTTCTTGTCCTGTTGAAAGCTTGCCACTTATCCTCTGAGTAGTCTCTGGTTTCAGCCCCTTGCTTATGAGATTTCTTTGCTTTCTTTTCTTTTGTATGTCAGAGAAGGTGTAGCCCTGTGTCCTCCTGTCCCTCTTGGCAGGTAGGCACAGGAGGTCTGCGTGTGGCTAGCCGTCTGCTTGCAGGAGGTGGTCCTTGAGGGAGAGAGGGGGGTCCTGGTGAGAGCCACCTCGGTGCCACTGCCCCTGTGCAGTGGGTACAGCAGCAGGTCCCTCAGCTGTTGAGGATAATAACACCATTAAACAGCGAGCTGGCATGGTTTTCGAACAGAGATTTCTCACAGGAACTTTGTGAGCATTACACATTCCATTTGCCTCAATAATGTGAAACTTATTTTTCCAAAAAAGGAACAGGCAGATCCTGCCGTGACTCACTGGAGAACAATAGTTAAGTCATAATTTATTTTCATCTCTTTTTTTCCCCCAAGAAAAGGAAAAATTGATTAGATGCATGGGGGATGTAAGCAGGCATACATCTGTAAAGGGGAACTTGATCAAAGGGTCACACAGACACACAGAGAGATGAGAGGCACACCACATTCAGAGACCCAAGTGGTGCCCAGGTCCTCTGGCCTGACGCCTCTTCTTACTGATGTCAGGACCCACCCACGTTTATACTGCTCCCCGTTCCCACCTATATCTCTAGGTTTCTATCTAATAGCGTATCCTCCTCCCCCCTTTACTATCTGTTTTAGTGAGTGGGCTGGGAATAAATGGCTTCCAGTCTTCTTCTCTGAATGTGTCTTTACATCATCCTCCCCCCACCCCCAGGTAACACTTTTGCCCCCCACCAACTTTGTTGACGTATGATTCATATGCCATAAAGTTCACCTGTTTAAAGTATAAGGTCAGTGGGTTTAAAGAATTGTGCGACTGGGCTGGGATTGTGGCTCAGCGGTAGAGCGCTCGCCTAGCACGTGCGCGGCCCGGGTTCGATCCTCAGCACCACGTACAAATAAACACATGGTGTACAACTAAAGCAAATAAATATTTAAAAAATAAAAAAAGAATTGTGCGACTGTGGACACAAACTATTTTTTTTTTTAATGTCAATTGCACATTCTTTAAGTGAATGAAACTACATGTTACATGCATTTCTGGGGCTGGGGATTTAGCTCAGTGGTAATGCATCCTGGGTTCTATCCCCAATACTGAAAAACAAAATAAAACATGAATTATGAGATACTAGGAAACTTTAAAACTGAGCAGCCAACAAGTTTCTTTTACTCTTCCTTCTTGTCCTGTTGAAAGCTTGCCACTTATCCTCTGAGTAGTCTCTGGTTTCAGCCCCTTGCTTATGAGATTTCTTTGCTTTCTTTTCTTTTGTATGTCAGAGAAGGTGTAGCCCTGTGTCCTCCTGTCCCTCTTGGCAGGTAGGCACAGGAGGTCTGCGTGTGGCTAGCCGTCTGCTTGCAGGAGGTGGTCCTTGAGGGAGAGAGGGGGGTCCTGGTGAGAGCCACCTCGGTGCCACTGCCCCTGTGCAGTGGGTACAGCAGCAGGTCCCTCAGCTGTTGAGGATAATAACACCATTAAACAGCGAGCTGGCATGGTTTTCGAACAGAGATTTCTCACAGGAACTTTGTGAGCATTACACATTCCATTTGCCTCAATAATGTGAAACTTATTTTTCCAAAAAGGAACAGGCAGATCCTGCCGTGACTCACTGGAGAACAATAGTTAAGTCATAATTTATTTTCATCTCTTTTTTTCCCCCAAGAAAAGGAAAAATTGATTAGATGCATGGGGGATGTAAGCAGGCATACATCTGTAAAGGGGAACTTGATCAAAGGGTCACACAGACACACAGAGAGATGAGAGGCACACCACATTCAGAGACCCAAGTGGTGCCCAGGTCCTCTGGCCTGACGCCTCTTCTTACTGATGTCAGGACCCACCCACGTTTATACTGCTCCCCGTTCCCACCTATATCTCTAGGTTTCTATCTAATAGCGTATCCTCCTCCCCCCTTTACTATCTGTTTTAGTGAGTGGGCTGGGAATAAATGGCTTCCAGTCTTCTTCTCTGAATGTGTCTTTACATCATCCTCCCCCCACCCCCAGGTAACACTTTTGCCCCCCACCAACTTTGTTGACGTATGATTCATATGCCATAAAGTTCACCTGTTTAAAGTATAAGGTCAGTGGGTTTAAAGAATTGTGCGACTGGGCTGGGATTGTGGCTCAGCGGTAGAGCGCTCGCCTAGCACGTGCGCGGCCCGGGTTCGATCCTCAGCACCACGTACAAATAAACACATGGTGTACAACTAAAGCAAATAAATATTTAAAAAATAAAAAAAGAATTGTGCGACTGTGGACACAAACTATTTTTTTTTTTAATGTCAATTGCACATTCTTTAAGTGAATGAAACTACATGTTACATGCATTTCTGGGGCTGGGGATTTAGCTCAGTTGGTAGAGTGCTTGCCTCGTATGCACAAGGCCATGAGTTCAATCCCCAACACCACAAAAACAAAACAAAACAAAACATGATTCTGTAGCAAGCATACTGGGTTATACTGGGGTGTCTCAGACTTCTTTATATCATGTCAAACACTGATAATATTATTGTATACCTCACAAGGATAGACTGGTTACAACTTAACATATAGTGGACATTTTCTTTTTTTTAAAGTAACTCTCCAGTAACATAATAAAATTGAATGAATATACTTTTTAAAAGTTATTGGCTCTATATTACTAAATTTTGATGTAGCATTTTTGTCTATGTATTACTAAATATAACTGAGCAATACATTTTTGTTTTATGGTTTGGGGGAGTTTTGTTGTTGTTGTTCAATACACTCAAATTTCTGCTCTAAGACACTGTAACTGTCCAATATTGAATTTTACTGAAATCCCTTTCATTCACCTTGCTGAGAAGCAGTATTCCCACTGCTTAAATCCTGGGCCACAGAGCATCTAGGAATGCAGCCCTCCTCTGGCCTGCCATCTTGAATTTCTCTTGGGATTTTTAGTGGTTGTTGTTTTCTTCTTCTTCTTCTTCTTCTTCTTCTTTTTGAATCCATCCTTTCTGAATGGTAGTATAAGGATTTATAGACTGAGTTGAGATGATCTTCATTTTATTTTTAAGATCTGAGATATTCTTTACACATATGAAGGGCTTATTTGCTAATAACATGTTGATGGCTACCACCCATAATTCCATGGGTAGGGGGAGGAGGATAGTAGCATGAGATCTCAATTTATTATATGATTTCCAGTATGTTTAGATAATTTCCCTTCTTTCTGGAGTCAATTTTGGTTATTTGTATTTTTCTAGTAAAATCATCCATTTTGTGTCAATTTGAAAATTCTATTTTTCCAACTGTATTCTCTGTAGCTATGTTGAGTTTCTTATTTAAAGGGAGTCTGTGATTTCTCTCCTTTCTTTTTCCATGTTTTTATTGGTATATTATAAATATACATGATGGTGGGATTTGTCTTTATATATTTGTACACACAATACATACATATAATCGTATGATTTAGCCAATATCATTCCCAGTACTTCCCTTTTCTCTCCCTTTCTCCCTCTCCCTGGTCCCTTTCCTCTCTCTGTTCCACTGATCTCCCTTTAATTTTCATGAGATCTGCCCCCAGCTTTCTTTTTCTTTTTTCCTCTCCAGCTTCCATATATGAGAGAGAATGTATGATCCTTGACCGTCTAAGTTTGGCTTATTTTGTTTAACAGAATGTTCTCAAGTTCCATCAGTTTTCCTGCAAATGACACAATTTCATTCTTCTTCATGGCTGAATAAGACTCCATTGTGTACATTTACCACATTTTATTTCATTCATTTATCCATTGATAGACACCTAGGCTGGTTCTATAGTTTGGCTATTGAACACAATCTAATTTTAGTACATCTTCATTTCCCCAGAAAGAAACCTTATGCCCATTTTCAGTTACCTCCCACCCCATACCTTCCCCCAGCACCACACTCCCCAACTCTAGTCAACCCTTAACCTATGTTTCTGTGGATTTACCTGTTCTGGACATTTCATATAAATAGTGTCATACAGTCTTGTAACTGGCTTCTTTCACTTCTCATAATGTATTCAAGGCTCATCCAGATTGTAGCATGCATCACTACTTTATTCCTTTTTTATTGTTGAGTAATATTCCATTATATGTATAGAACACATTTTTATATATCCATCAATAGATGGACATTTGTGTTATTTCCGTTTGGGGTTATTATGTAAATAATGCTGCTGTGAACATTGCCATACAAGTTTTTGTTTACACATTTTTTCTTTTATTTTATTGTGGGAAAATACACTGTAACCTCAAATTTACCATCTTAACCATTTTTAAAGTATACAGTTTGGTGGTGTTAACAACATTTATGCAGGCATGACTACCCTTCCCTCTCTAGAACCTTTTTCATCTTGCAAAATGGAAGCTCTGTACCCATTTTTAAAAACATCTCTGCAAATCTCTCCAATCCCTTCTCCCCCGAGTCCCTGGCCACCATTTTCCACTTTCTGACTGATTTTGAGGACTTTGAGTGCCTCATATAAGTGGAATGGTACAGTGTCTCTCTTTCTGTGACTGGTTTATTTCAATGAGTATGATTTCCCTCAGGTGGTCCATGCTATAGCATATGTCAGAATTCTCTTAGCAAATTTCTTAAGACTAATAAGTAGGCATTTGCTTCTGTCACTTTGATTTTTTGTTTCATAAATGCCGTATAGCTTTTTATAATCCCTCATTATTTCCCACATTACTGGTGTGTGTGTGTGTGTGTGTGTGTGTGTGTGTGTGTGTAGTTGATTTTTCTTTTTTTTTTTTTTTTGGTAGTGAAACGTTGAAAGTCCTTTCTCCTTTCCTTTTGTGGATATTCTATAGCTATTTGCTTTGTTACCATGGGGATTACATTTGACATTCTGATTATAGCACTCTCATTTGGATTCATATCAGCATACCTTCAGTCACATGCAGAAACTCTGCTCCTTTATGTTTCTTTCCTTGCTCCTTTTCACTTGTTGATACCACAGAATTATATCTTTATACACTGTACACCCCAAAAGTATAATATGAATAATTTCTAAAAATGTATTTTTATATTAAATAATGCAGAGCACAAAATATGTAGATATAAATCAGTTACAATAATACTAGTTTTTAGAATGACAATTGCTTTTTAATTTTTTTTTAAAGTCATGGTCTTTTAAGTCACGCAGAAAACAAAAGGTGGAGTCACAAACCACTGTCACAGTGATACTAGCGTTTATAATTACCTTTATCAAGATCTCACTTCTTCATCTGACTTCAGGTGCATGACTGGCGCTCTTCCACTTTATCTTGAAGAACCCTTTAGCATTTCTTTCAGAACAGCTCTACTAGTAATAAACTCCCTCAGCTTTGTTCTCCCAGTAATGTCTTTATTTCTCCCTCACTGCTGAAGAACAGTTTTGCCAGATATAGGTTTCTTGGTTGATGGGTTTTTTTCCCTTTAATTATTTTGAATGTCTCAGCCTACTGCCTCCAGGCTTCCCAAATTTCTGATGAGGATCCTGCTGACAGTGTTATTGAGGATCCCTTGTATGTCACAAGCCATTTCTCCCTTGCTGCTTTTAAGGTTCTCCCTCTGTCTTTGAATAATTTGATTATAACGTGTCCTGGTGTGGGTTTGTGTTCATCTTGGATTTCATTGAGCTTCTTGGATGTTTCACATTTATGTCTTTCCTCAAATTTGGGAAGTGTTCAGACATTATTTCCTCAAATATTCTCTACCCATTTTCCTGTCCCTCAGAGCAGGTGATGGTTTCACAGGTCCCTTATCATCTGTTCACTTTTCTTCCATATTTTCTTTCTGTTCCTTAGACTCCATAATGAAAATTTGCTGATTATTTTGCCTGCTCAACTCTGCCTGAGAAGCCCTCTAGTGAATTTCTCATTCCAGCCATTGTACATTTCACCTCCAGAATTTCTTTTAGCTTTCTTTCTTAGCATTCCTCTCTCTCTATTGATGTTTCAACTTTGTTTATACATCATTTTCTTGACTTTCTATCTATCTTCAGTTTTATGAGCAGCTTCAAGATGGTTGTTTTAAAGTCTTTGTCTAGTTTATCTGCCATCAGGTTTTTTCCAAAAACAGTTTCTATTGATTTTTTTTTTTTTTAATGGACCATGCTTTCTTATTCCTTTGTATCCATTGTGATTTTTCTGTTCTTGTTGAAAACAGGACTATTTTAGTCTAATAATATGGTCACTTTGGAAATCAGTTTCTTTCCCTTCCCCAGGGTTTGCTGACATGGAGCGATTTTATTGTTATTTGTTTGCTTGTTTGATTGATTGTTGTGGGCTCTCTCTCTGACGATGACCAGTCTAAGGTATAATATTAAGGCCTTTTCGGGCCTTTTCTGAGTCTCTGCCTTTCCCGGGCATGCACCATGACTTTCTAATTTCTGCTGATCCATGGGTGCTTTGGATGCCCATTCTTTAAGGTATGGCTTTCCAGAGAGGCAAAGAGAAATGCAAAGGGTTTGGAGCAGGTTACTAGCTCATGGAACCCCCAGGAACCCCCTTGGACATGGGAGGGGTCTTGCAACAGTTGGGAGAGGTCCAACAATAGTGGTCCCACCTCTTTGCACTTTCGGAATCAGACACAGCAATTAGAGCACAGATTCCCAATATCTGAAGAACAGGGTCTTTTTTTTTTTTTTTAATGCCAAGCTGGCTCTTGCAAGCTGGGTGCAAGCTGCGCCTGGAATACTTGGCTAGTTGCCTGCCCTGGGGCTGGGAACTCAGGGCCTGGGTAGATAGGACTGTGCTGCAGTTGGCAAAAATTAACTATAAATCACCTGCCAAACCTTCCCCTGGAAGTTGCAAGGCTTCAACAGACATCAGACAGATTCTTGCCGTGCAGTTGTTGTCTATTTGGGGAACCTGGTTCCCGGTGCTCCACCATCTTCCCAGATTCCTCCGGGGACATATGTTCTTATTTCCCTTCGGTAGATCCCTAGGAGTGAAATCGCTGGGCCATATGGCAGTCTTTATGCTTAACATTCCGAGGAACTGGCAGACGTCTCTCTAGTGGCTGTGCCGTTTACATCTCCACTAGCGTCGAGTGATGGTTCCACTTTCCTCACAGTCTTTCAAACATTTGTTACCGTCCCCCTCTTGATCATAGCCATGCTCGTACGTGAAGTAGTATCTCCCTGTGGCTTTAATTTCCAACTCCCTGGTGACTGATGGTGGTGAGCAGCTTTTCTTGTGCTTCTTAGCCATGCGTTTGCCTTTGTATAAAGGCAGATGACAAATCCTTTGTCAATGTTTAGATTGTCTTTATTGTTGAGTCATAAGAATTCATATGAACTCTGGATATTACTCCCTTATCAGATACATGATTGGCAACTATTTTTCTCCCAGTATGTATGAGTTGTCTTACACTTTCTGGATAGTCCTTGGAAACAAAAGCTTATCATTCTGATGAAGTCGAAACTTATCTATCTTCCCTTTTAGTGTTCTGAGTATCATGTCTGATGAATTATTGCCTAACCTGAGATCATAGGCTTACTCTTATTTTCTTCTTAGAGTGATTTAATTTAGTTCTGTGATCCATTTTGAGGTAACCGTGTGAGGCAGGAGTACGGATTGTCTTTGGCAGTCTGATATCCACTTGTCCCAGCGTGATTTGTTGGGAAAATCTGTTCTTTCCCCTCTTGAGTTGTCTTGGCATCTTGGTTGAGAGTCACCTATTATACTAAATGCTATAATAGTATGCATTTATTTCTGGACGCTGATTTCTATTCTGTTGATCTGTAGGTCTGTCTCTTTGCCAGTATGATGCAATCTTTCTTTAAACATTTTTTTATATAATAATTTTTTAAATTGGCAGCACCACAGTCTTATTACTGTAGCTTTGTGGTAATCAAATGGAGAGTGTGAGTACATTACTTTTTTCTTATTTTTCAAGATTGTTTTGACTATTCAGGGTCAAAACTTATAGAATGAAGAGACAGTTCAATCCAACACTACTATTTGGCTTTTATATTACTGTCAGTTTTCTGCTTATTTGCTCTAATCATTACTGAAAGTGAGAACCCCAACTATTGAAGTTCCAACTATTATTGTTGAATTGTGTCTCTTTATTTTATCAGTTATTGTTTCAGGTATGTTGGGGCTCTGTTTTTAGGTGGCATATGTATTTATAATAAATATATCTTCCTCTTATAAAATGAATCTGTTTATCTCTAGTAACAGTGCTCTCCTAAAATAATTTTTTTCTGATATTAACGTAGCCATTCCATTGATTATTTCAGTGTGTTGTTTAATTTCCACATAGTTATGGTTTTCCCAAATTACTTTCTCTTGTTTATATTTAATTTCATCCAGTTATTGTCAGAAAACATACCTTCTCTGATTTCAACCCTTCTAAATCTATTTCAGCTTGCTTTATGGCCGATTGTGGCGTATCCTGGAGAACTGTTCCTTCGAGCTTTAGGAGGCTGTGTGTTGTGTTATTTGTGGAGGGTGCTCTGTAGATTTCTGTTAGGTTTAGTTGGTTTATGCTGTTCTTCAAGTCCTTTATATCCGTGTTAAGCATCTGCCTATTTGTTCTATCAAATACTGAAGCCTTCAGCTACTATTGTTGAATTTTCTCTTTCCAACTTCATTTCTATCAGTTTTTGTATCAGGAAATTTAGGGCTTTGTTGTTAGGTATGTTTGTGTTTATAATTGTTATAATATTCCTAATGGATTGATCATTTGATCATTACAAAGTGTCCCCATTTATCTTTAATAACAGTGTTTACTTTTAAGTTTATTTTGTCTATCTTTAGTATGGCCACTCCTTTTTGGAGGTTGCTGTTTGTGAGAAATAACATTTTTCCTTCTTTTACTTTCAGCCTGTTTGCATCTGTGAAATTGCATAGAGTCTCTTGTAGACAGGATGTACTTGCATCCTGGTGTTTTGTTTAGTCTGACAATCTTTCCCTTTTGAGTGATTGGTCTATTTACACTTAGTGCCGTTATTGATAGGTTTTGATTTACCAATACCATTTTGCTTTTTGTCTTCTATTTACTTTGCAAACACATTGTTCTTCTCTTATTCCTTTACCACCTCCCTCTGTCTTAAGTATTTATTGGCTAGCATGTGTTTTATTTCCTTATTGACTTTTGCCTGTATTTTCTTCAGTTATTTTTTAGTGGATGATCTAGGCCTTACAATATACATCTGAACATATCAGAATCAACTTAGGATGTATACTGATTTAATTCTGTGAGATATAAAGACATTTTCCTTTCTAGTTTCCTTCCCTGCCCTCTTCATTGTACTATTATTATTGTGTATATTACATCTGTATTTGTTACAAAGCCAACAATTATACCTTTATATAATCTATTGTCTTTTAAAGAAGTTAAGAGAAAAAAACAAAACTATATTTATAGACAGTTTTAAAAATATATTAACCGGGGCTGGGGTTGTGGCTCAGTGGTAGAGCGCTCGCCTAGCATGTGCGCGGCCTGGGTTCGATCCTCAGCACCACGTAAAAATAAATGCATTGTGTACAACTAAAGCAAATAAATAAATATTTAAAATATATATATTAACCTCCTTTTACCAATTTTAGTTTTCTTTTTTGGTGTGACTCAAGTTACCATATTAGGTTATTTTCTTACTGCTACAGGGCTGTATTGTTATGGGGGATTTAAGGTTATTTCAATGTAGCTGTGGAAATTGCATGTGGAGAGACATATGACATTAAAGGATTTATTGCACCCCCAGGCCCTAGATAAAGAAGCATGGCATGTCACACCAGGCACTAGGTCACATGGGAAAACTCCTAGGGAGCGTGGGGGGGGGGGGGGGGTTGAAAAGGGGGTGTGACCCGGGGCCAGGGTAGAGTACACAAACAAGAGGCATGAGCCTGATTTACTGGTCCATCTGAATGTCACAAAGTCACAGTCGGGGGATGGCAAGAAGGAGAACTTGTTTTAGGGACCAGTCTTACCACACTGGTGCACTTGGTCACCTGGGCTGGATATTCACAGGCTATTTGTGGGGAGGGATGTTGAGCCATCAGAAAAATACAAACTTTTGGGCTGGGGCTGTGGCTCAGTGTTAGAGCACTTGCCTAGCATGTGTGAGGCACTGGGTTCAATTCTCAGCACCACGTATAAATAAATAAAAGTTCCTTCTTGAACTCTCGTTTTGAATACTAGTATACTTAACAATGTCCCAAATGTCTTTGTTCATTTTTTTTCCTCTTAAGATTGCAAAAATGCACTCTACTGTCATGTATACCTAATTAGAACAAATTTTTTTAAAATAAAAGTAAATAAAGAGAGATCACATACTTTTTATTGATCTGTTTTCAAATTTGATAGTTCTTTATTCTGCCTCCTAGTGAACCCCCTTTTATCTTTCTGTTATGTAATTTTCAACCCCAGAATTTTCGGCTGGTTTGTTTTCTGGTTTGTTTTCAGTCTCTACCCCCTTGGTCATATTCTCTCTTTAGTGAGCCGTTATGGGCATGCCTTCTTTGAATTCTTCACGTATGACTTTCCATGTTTCTTGGAGCACACTTGGTGCTTTCCATGTTTGGAGGGTGCTTTGTCTGCTCGTTATGCCTGTGCCCTCCTGTGGGCAGTTTCGATGGCCTGCCCTCTCTCTGAGTCAGGCTTTCCTTTTGTGTGGGGTGGTTTCACCAAGCTCCTTTCATTGCCATCTTCAAATTCCTGCCTCTCCTCTTTTCTAATTATTACTATTTTTTTTTAAACTTGTACATGCAGGATGCAGTGGTGCAGGCCCGTAATCCCAGCACTTGGGAGGCTGAGTCAGGAGGATCACGACGAGTTCAAAGCCAGCCTCAGCCATGGCGAGGCACTTAGCAACTCAGTGAGACCCTGTCTCTAATAAAATACAAAAAAGAGCTGGGGATGTGACCCAGTGGTGGAGTGCCCCTGAGTTCAATCCCCGTACCAAAAACAAACAAACAAAAAAACTTGTATTTGATATGAAACCAAAGCTACAGAAAAGTCACATAGTATCAGGGATTCTCCATATTTTTGGCCAGATTCTTCAATTTTTCACGTTTTGCCTCTTTGTTTCTCTGTATGTTTATTGGCCTGTATGTTCACATCATTTTATTTTTTTAGACCATTTGATAGCGAGAGAAATCACAGGTACATTTCCTAAGAACAAAAACATTCTTTTAAGTACCATAGTTATGATTATCAAAATCAGGAAATTTTAAATTGACGTGTTGCTGTTGAATTCACAGTTCATATTCAACCATTGTCATTTCTCCAAATAATGGCTTTTGTAGCTGTAAGTGCATGTTGGCCTCTACTCTGGAATAGTCTCTTGACTTTCCCCCTTGACCTTGACATGATTCTGACAGCACAGGATTATTATCTCACAGAATGTCTCTCATTTGGGTTTGTTTGAAGTTTCCTTATGGCCAGATTCTTTTTCACATGTCATATCAGTATTGGCCACTGTTAACATTTTCTTTTGAGTATGTGTGATAAAATTATTTGCCCAGTTTTGGAAGAGGGAAACTGTTTGACTTTCATTTACTAGTTCCTAGGAGTTCTTTAAATATGATGGATACAAGTTTATTTCAGATTGTATTGTGGTTTTACAAATATTTTCTCCCTGCCCATTACATCCTTATTCAGTTTTTCTAATGTTACATTTTAATTTCATTTGGATGAAGTGCAAATTATGGTTTTTTTCCAATGGGTTTTTAAATCATATCTAATACATTTTTGTTTATCCCAAGGTCAAGAAGATTTTTTCTTTCCAAAGCTTTATGTGTTTTTAAATTTTACATTTGTTTTTATAATTTTGCCATTTTCCCCCTCTGGGATTCATCTGGTTTTCTTTGTTCTTTCTTTTCTGCCTTATTTTAGATCAATTAAGTTTTTTAAACTTTTTTAAAATTAGAGCATTGTATTTATACATAGTATCTGGGTTCCTTTTGCCATAATTATACATACAAGGAATTTGATTTTAATCCCCATTCCACCTCTCCCTTCCTTCTCTCTCCCTCTCCCTCTCCCTTCTCTCTCTCCTCCACTGATCTTCCTTTCACACCTTTATTCATTTATTTTTGGTTGGCACTTTCTACATATACACAAAGGAGATTTTCCCTTTGGTACATTTATATATGTATCTAACATGATTCTGTTAGATCATTTCCACATTTCTTTCCCTATGCCTTTCTTCCTCCCTCCCTCCCTCTCATCTCTTACTTCTACCCCATAGATCTTCCCTATATCTTTGTGATATCTGATCCCCTTCCCCTCTGCCTTTTTTCCCCTTAATTTTGCTTTAGTTTCCACATATGAGAGAAGACATTTGATTCTTGGTTTGCTGGGTCTGGCTTATTTCACATAGCATGATTTCCTCCATTTCCATCCATTTTCCGGCAATTCCCATTATTTCATTCTATATGGCTAAGTAAAACCTCATTGTGTATATATATACCATTCATCACTGATCCATTCATCTATGGATAGGCATTTGGGTTGATTCCATAATTTGGCTATTATGACTTGTGCTGCTATAAACATTGTAGTGGCTATATCACTGTAGAATGGTGATTTTTGTTCTTTTGGATAGATAATGGAGGAGTAGGATAGCTGGGTCATATGGTTGTACCATTCCTAGTTTTTTTCGGAATCTCCACACTGTTTTCCAAAGTGGTTGTGCTAATTTTCAGTCCTACCAACAACGTATGAGCGTAACTTTTCCCCCACATCCTCACCATTATATGTATTCTTAATAATTGCCATTCTGACTGGAGTGAGATGAAATTTTAGAGTACTTTCGATTTGCATTTCCCTGATTGCTAGATGATAGATGGGCTACCTCCCCCCCCCCACCCAGTTTTCCACATCCTGAGAGAAGCAACCTTGTTTCAGTCTCCGGGCAGGATGTTTCTTCCCCGGACAGGATGTTTCTTCCCTGGGCAAGAGCCAATAGGCTTAAAGGTCGCCCTGTTCTATGGGCAAAGAGCCAATGGCATTGGGGTTGCTCTGGTGCACCTCCCACCAGAAATCCCTGTATAGGGCCCTGTTTGAGAGACTCAGAACAGACACATGGACACACACATCAGCTCATCACTGCTGAGAGGAGGAAGCCACTCAGACACATCAGGTCGACCCTGCAGAGAGGAGGAAGCCACTGCAACAGCTCCAGACCCACCGCCTTCAGCCCGATGGCCGCTCCCAGCTGACAGCTCCAGCCTCCAGCCAGACAGCAGCTGCTTTAGCTGATAGCTCCAGAGATCCTAGCTGGTGCGACCAAGCACCCACCTTCTGTCCAGAGCTTGCACACTCCCTTCTCCTTGACTCCCTTCTCCCACCAGAGCCTGCACACTCCCCTCTCCCTGATTCCCCTCTCCTAGCACCTCTTCGACCCTCGACCAGAGCACCTCTTCTCAGGTTCTACTACCAGCCACGAAGGCTGTTGAATAAATCTCTTGGCTGCACGGCTGTCCCCGGTGTGATATTTTGCCCTTCACTAGAGATGTTGAACATTGTTTCATATATTTTTTTGCCAATTTGTGCTTTTTCTTTTGAGAAATTTCTGTTTAGCTTTTTTTGCCCACTTATTGATTGAGTTATTTGTCTTTTGGGCATTGAGTTTTCTAAGTTCTTTATATAGTTTGGATATTAACACCCTGTCAGAAGAGTATCTAGCAACAATTTTCTCCCATTCTATAGGCTCTCTTTTCACTCTCTTAATCATTTTCTTTGCTGGGCAGAAGCTTTTTAATTTGGTGACATCCCACTTATTGATTCTTGGTTTTATTTCTTGAACTTTAGGGGTCTTGTTAAGTCAGAGTCTTCATCTATATGATGGATTGTTGATCCGATGTTTTCTGCTAACAGTTGCAAGGTTTCTGGTCTAATTCCTAAGTCTTTGATCCATTTTGATTTAATTTTTGTGCAGGGTGAAATATAGGGATCTAATTTTATTCATATAAGTTTTTTCCTAGCATCATTTGTTAAAGACTGTCTTTTCCAACATATATTTTTGGCACTTTTGTCAAGCATCAGGTAGCTAAGTATGTGGCTTTGTCTCTGTGCCTTCTATTCCACTGATCTCCATGTCTACTTGGATGCCAATACCATGCTATTTTTGTTACTGTAGCTCTATAGTATAACTTGAGATCAAGTTTTGTGATGCCTCCTGCATCACTTTTCTTATTCAGAATTTCTTTGGCTATCTGAGTCTCTTATTTTTCCAAATGAATTTAAGGTGTTTTTTTTTTTTTTTTTTTTTTTTTTTTTTTTAGTTTTGTGAAGAATGTTATTGGTATTTTGTTAGAGATCACATAGAATTTGCATATTGCTTTTTGGTAGTATGGCTATTTTGACAATATTAATTCTGCCTATGCAAGAACATGGGCTATCTTTCCCTCTTCTGAGGTCTTTGTAGAGATCTTTTACTTCCTTGGTTACACTGATCTTCTGAGGTCTTTGTAGAGATCTTTTACGGTTACATTGATTCCCAGATTTTTTTTTTAAAGTATTTATTTATTTGCTTTAGTTATACACAATGCGTTTATTTTTACATGGTGCTGAGGATCGAACCCAGGCCGCGCACGTGCTAGGCGAGTGCTCTACCGCTGAGCCACAACCCCAGCCCCCCAGATTTTTTTTTAAATAGGATACTGTGATGGTTTTCCTGATTTCTTTCTCAGCTGTTGGAATATAGAAAAGCTATTGATTCATAAGTGCTGACTTTGCATCCTGCTACCTTGCCAAATCCAGTTATCAGCTCTTGGGGTCTTCTGGTGGAATTTTTTTTGTCATCCAGATATAGGATTATATCATCAGAAAATGTTGATAGTTTGACCTCTTCTTTTCCTATTGGCATCCTTTAAATTTCCTTCTCTGGCCTGATTGCTCTAGCTTGAATTTCAGGAACTGTATTGAATAGAAGTGATTAGAGTGGACATCCTTGTCTTGTTTCTGATTTTAGAGGAATGCTTTCAGTTTTTCTCCATTTAGTATGATGTTGGTTTTGAATTTGTCTTTTATAGACTTTATAGTGTTGATGTAAGTTCATTCTATCCCGACTTTTTCCAATATTTTTAATGTGAGTGGTTGCTCTATTTTATAAAAGGCCCTTTCAGCATCTATTGAAATGATTGTATGTTTCTTCTTAATTCTGTTTACATGGTGAATTACATTTATTGATTTGCTATGTTGAATCAGCTTTGCATCTCTGAGATGAAGCACAGTTGGTCATGGTGTATTGTCTTTTTAATATATTTTGGAATGCAGTTTGCTAATATTTTATTAAGGATTTTTGCATCTATGATCAGAGATATTGGTCTGCAGTTTTTTTCCTTAGATGTGTGTTTGTCTGATTTTTAAAAAATATTTATTTATTTGTTTTAGTTGTACACAATGCCTTTATTTTTACATGGTGCTGAGGATCGAACCCGGGCTGTGCACATGTTAGGCGAGGCGAGCGCTCTACCCCTGAGCCACAACCCCAGCCCTGTTTGTCTGGTTTTGATATCAGGGTTATATTTTTAATGTGAGTGTATTTGGAAATGCTATTTACCTTTAAGTTTCATGGAATAATTGGGAAAAGACTGGTGTCTAGTAGAAGGTCTAGTAGAAGCTTGGCATGGTGGTGCATGCCTGTAATTTCAGTGGCTTGGGTGGCTGAGGCAGGAGGATCGTGAATTCAAAGCCAGCCTCAGCAAAAGCAAGATGCTAAGCAACTCAGTGAGACCCTGTCTTTAAATAAAACACAAAATAGGGCTAGGGCTGGGGCTCAGTGGTTGAGTATCCCTCAGTTCAATCCCCCATATGGGAAAAAAAAATAAGTCTAGTAATACATGACCTTTAATCTATCTGGTTCTGGGCTTCTCTTTGTTGGTAGGCTTTTAATTGCTATTTCAGTTTCATTACTTGATATTGGTCTGTTTAGGTTTTCTCTATCTTTTTAGTTCAATTTGAGCAGGTCATATGTGTCTAGAAATTCATCAGTGTCTTTTGGATTTTCAAAATAATTTCCAGTGATCCTCTGGATTTCAGATGTGTCTGGTGATTTCTCCTTTTTCATCTCTAATTTTGTTAATTTTAGTCTTCTCTCTCTCTCTCTCTTCTCTCTCTCTCTCTCTCTCAGTTTGGCTAGAGGTTTATCAATATTTTTATGTTTTAGATGAATCAACTCTTTGTTGCATTGATCCTGTATATTATTTTTTTATTCTCAATTTCATTGATTTCACCTCTGATTTTTATTATTTTCTTTCTTCTATTGTCTTGGTCTTTAGTTTGTTTTTCTTTGAGGTGGAACATAAGTCTATTTATTTGGAATCTCTCTCTGTTTTTGATGTAGGCATTCAATGCTATAAATATTCCTGTTAGTATTGCTTTCATACTATCCCAGAGATTTTGATATGTTGTATCAGTGTTTTCATTTGTTTTTAAGAATTTCTTGATTTCTTCTCTCATTTCTTCCTTGATCCATTCTTTATTTAAAAGAACATTATTTAGTCTCCATGTATTTATGTGGTTTCTACTATTTTTCTTGCTGTTGATTTCTAGTTTCATTCTATTATAGTTCAATAGAATGCATGGGATTCTACCTATTTTTTAATTTGCTATGACTAACATTGTGACCTAGAATATGGTCTATTTTGGATGAGATTCCATGAGCTGCTGAAAAGGAGATAAATTTAGCTCTTTTGTGGTGAAATATCCTGTAGATATCTATCAGGTCGATGTGGTTTACAGTATTATTTAGGTTGGATATATCTTTATTCACTTTATGCTTTGATGACCTATCTACTGGTGATACAGGTATATTGAAGTCACCCAGTATTATTGTTTTTGGGATCTATCTGTGATTTAATGTCAAGGGGTATTTTTAATGTGCTGATATTTGGGGCATATATATTTACTATCATTATATCTTCTGATTAATTTTTGCTTGAAATCAACTTTGTCAGATATAAGAATAGCTACTTCAGCTTGTTTATAGATTCCATTTGCATGGGGGATTTTTCCCCATTCTTTTACCTCCAGCCTCTGAGGGTCTTTGCCTGTGAGATGAGTCTCTTGTAGATAGCATATAGTCAGATCTTGTGTTTTGATCTATTCTGCTAATCTATATCTTTTTTTTTTTTTTTTTTTTTTTTTTTTGGTACCAGGGATTGAACTCAGGGGCCCTCGACCACTGGGCCACATCCCCAGCCCTTTTTGTATTTTATTAGAGACAGGGTCTCACTGAGTTGCTAAGTGCCTCGCCATTGCTGAGGCTGGCTTTGAACTCGCAATCCTCCTGCCTCAGCCTCCCAAGTGCTGGGATTACAGGCGTGCGCCACCGCGCCCGGCTAATCTATATCTTTTAATTGAGGAAGTGGGACCATCTAAATTCAGTGTTATTATGGATATGTGTTTGTGGTTTACTGCCATTTTGATTTTTTTGTTGTGTTTATTTCTGTCTTTATATTACTTTAGACAATTAGTCTTCTATTCATCATCTATTTGGGAATTTGGGGATTTGTCTTTGGGTTCCTCTGTGTGAAGTTTATATTTGAGAATTTGTTGTAGTGCTGGTTTTGGTGTCATGAATTCTTTTAGTTTATCTTTGTCATGAAAGTTTTTATATCCCCATCTAATATGAAGGAGAGATTTGCTGGGCATAGCAATATTGGTTGGCTATTGTTTTCTTATAGAACTTGGAATATCTCATTCCAGGCCTTCCTTGCTTTTATTGTCTGAGTTGAGAAGTCAGAAGTGAGCCTTATTGGTTTGTCTCTAAATATGATCTGATGTTTTTCTTTTGCGGCTTTTACTATTCTTTCCTTATTTTCTATGTCAGCCATTTTGATTATGATGAATCTCCTCTTCTGGTTTGGCCTATATGGGGTCCTGTATGCCTCCTGCATGTGGATGTCTAACTCCAGTATCAGATACTGGGAAAATTTTCTGTGAAAATGTTCTTAATGCCTTTAGCTTGTATCTCCATGTTCTCTTCTATCCCAGTGACCCTCAGCTTCTGTCTCTTGATGTTATCCCAGAGTTCTTGTATGTTTTGATCGTGTTCTAATTTTTTCCTTTATTGTATTCTGTGTGCTCAGATTTATGTATTCTGTCTTTAAGGCCTGAGATTCTGTATTCAAGCGCTGAAGTTCTATTTTCTTTCTTTTTTTTTTTAACTTTTATTGTATTTATTTATTTTTATGTGGTGCTGAGGATTGAACTCAGTGCCTCACATGTGTGAGGAAAGTGCTGTACCACTGAGCCACAACCCCAGCCCCTGAAGTTCTATTTTCTACATAACCTAATTTGTTGGTGATGCTTTCAAGTGATTTTTAATTTGATTAATTGTTTTTCATTTTCAAGAGTCCTGACTGGTTTCTTTTCAGCATTTCTCTTTCTTTGATGAAATGGTCTCTTAGATCATTCCTTAGATCTTCTTTTAGTTCATTGAACATTTTGATGATCAATTTTTTGAAATCTTCCACTGTAATTTCATCCTTTTCTTACCTGCGGGGTCCTTTTGTTGGCGGATTGTGAATTTTGTGGGGAGATTTATTTGCCTGCTTCCTCCTATTTCAGAGGTCCTGGACTTACATATCAATTGAGATGGATTCACCTCCTTATTTTGAATGTGTGTCCTTATATGTGTATTTCTTTTTTTATTCTAGAATTGCTCTCTATTTTTGGTATATGGTAGATGTAGAGGGGTGGGACCTGAAGTTCCCCACTGGTTATCCCTCCTTGGAGCCTGATTTTTGGTTTGGGTTTTTTGCCTCCTCAATTCTACAGGTTGAAGTAATGCTTAGGCTCAGGTGGGGCTGATCATGTGTGGGGTGAGGTTCACTGTTGCTTGGTTGCGGTGTGAGTATTGCTCAGCAGCAAGACCTCTACTCTATAATCTTGAAGTGTCCCAATTCACCTTCCAACCCCTCTTGGAGGGGTAGGAGCCATGAGTAGCACTAGTGTCAGCTGCAGATGTATAGTTTTGAGAAAAATGTCCAGTGTCTACTTTGACATCTATAACACTAATTGTCACCCATATAAAAATGGTGGGGGTCCACGTTTAACATCAGTACCAGAGACACAAAACTGTGGACTAGATCAGGCATCAGCATCCGGTGCCTACTATATCATCCATTATGTGAATAATGACGGGTACGAATTACATAAACTACATAATTCTATTATTTTGTGGGATTACCATTTCTTAAGCACAGGGAAAATAAGGTGGAAAAGCGAGAGAAAGTTTAAAATACTTTTGAAAAGCAATGAAAGGAGGGGAAGGTGGTAGTTAGCCTATGTCAGCTGTGCAGAAGAGGGAATAGAAAATTTATAGAAAGAAATAAAATAAAGAAAAGAGGATATGGAAACAGAAAAAAATTGATTGTTAGTGGGCAAAGATAGTGACAGAGGAAGATAAAGAGCCAAGAGCCCAGGTATGGAAAAACCAGCAACTACAAGATCAAAACAGCTTGAACCAGGGCTGGGGTTGTGGCTTGGTGGTAGAGCGCTCACCTAGCATGTGCGTGACCCGGGTTCGATCCTCAGCACCTCGTAAAGACCAATGCATTGTGTACAACTAAAGCAAATAAATAAATATTAAAAAAAAAACAGCTTGAACCCATGTATAATTGTAACCCACCTATGAACAGATGCAGAAGGAAATAAATAATGTGAAACTAAAATTGCACAATTCTTTACAATAATTATACAATTTTTTTTCAAACCGATCTGTGTAGTGAGTCCATACCCATCAATAAAAAATAATACCATATGATGAAATGTTTAAAACAAAATTTTTAGATAGTGCAAATTATATATATATATATATATATAGAGAGAGAGAGAGAGAGAGAGATATGTATATATATAAAGAATAGATTAAAAATGTGAGTATGAAGAACAGGATAAAGAAATGAGGAAAGAAAAAAATTTTAAATAAAATAGATTAAAAAATGAAAAATTTTCCTGAGAAATAAAGGATTTGTTTCTGCTGAGGTGGTCAAAACCGTTGTCAGGGATGGATGCTCATTCTTTGTGTTCGTTTTGGGCTTTGGAACCGCTAAGGTCGAGGATTGGGGGTTCAAGCAGGACACCTTTGTGTTCCTCTCTCAGCTGTCAGCCCTTGTGGCTATAGGCAAAGACGGTTTGGAGCAGACCTCAGCCTCCAGCCTCCCCGGAATACAATGGGGTAGCACAGTTTGGGGTGTGGACAAATTGTGTGCTTCTGTTGCCCGGGCGTTGCGGCGTTCTGAATTGGAGATTCCTGTTATTGGGGTTTGGTCTAGACGGATTTTGGAACTCTGTGGGTGGGTGTTTGAGATTTGCTCTGCACTCCCTCTTGGAGGTGGGGGGCTGCTGGTCTCCGCAGAATGTCTGGGACTCTCGGGTGTCTGGTAAAATCCACTTTAAGGGCGTAGAGGCAAAACCTCCGCCGGTTTCACCTCAACCTCTAGGAATATGACACACGGGCATGCGCCCTGCAGTGGCACTGCTTGGTGTGGCCTCTCCCAGCCACCGAGGGAGCTTTCTCCCTGGGAAGCGGAACCTCCGTGGCCGGGCTGACTTCTCTCTGTGCCTATTTCAGTTTCTCTGGTTCAGGTGCCTTCTGGGAAGTCTGGGTGGCGGCAGGAGTTCCCCATCTCCTGTGCCCCGGCTGAGGGTGGGTGTTGCAGGCAGCAGAGGCGGTGGCACTGCGCGCTTTGCACTGGCTCCTCCGTCTGCACTGTCCCTGCCCTTTGCTATCCTGCCCCCAGCGATGTTGACCGCCCGCGTGGCGCTTCTCTAACGAATTGCTTGTTATGTCTGCGTTTCTGACTTAGGTGACTTTATAATTTTATTTTTTTATAGTTTAGGGTTAATTTTCAGTGAGATCCTCCCATTACCCACCTCACCAAGAAGCCTTCTAGCCTTCTCCCCACTAAGTTCGGTGTTGAGTGACAGCTGCCGTCTGCACACTTGCTCCAGTCCAGCATCTTCCCTCCTCCGAAATAAGTTTTTTATTGTTCCACTATAAATTCTCTTCTGGATTTTTAGTTGAAACTCCTTTTTGTAGTGTTTTCTCTAGGGATCACAATATTCACTCTTAAGTTGCTGCTGTCTAAATTTAGAGTTAGTATTGTACCACTCCTGGAAAATGCAAGAACGTTGTGATAATACAGTCCTGTGTACAAACCCCATCTTTATGGTTTTGTCAACACATATTGTAAATTAATGGTATTAAATTTTTCTATTGGTACTGGGGATTGAACCCAGGGGTGCTTAACCAGTGAGCCACATCCCCAGCTCTTTTAGTATTTAATTTAGAGACAAGATCTCGCTCAGTTACTGAGGCTGGTCTTGAACTTGAGATCCTCCTGCCTCAGCCTGCCAAGCCCTTGGGATTTTAGGCATTTGCCACCATGCCCACCTAAATTTTTTCTTTAAATTGTCATGTGTCTTTAAATAAGTTTAGAGAAGGAGAGCACGTTTTTATTTACATTTATCATATCCAGTGAATTCCATTCTTACCATAGCTTTCAGTTTCATTCTGATGTCCTTTTCCTCCACCTAAAGAACTTCTTTTCGCATTTCCTGTAACAAATTCTTATACTTTTTAATTTTCTAAAAATGTATGAATTTTTGCCTTCATTATTTTTTAAACATTTATTTTTTAGTTGTATGTAGACACAATACTTTTATTTTATTTTTATGTGGTGCTGAGGACTTAACCCAGGGCCTCACACATGCTGGGCAAGCACCCTACCTCTGAGCCTGCCTTCATTATTGAAGGATAATTTTGCTGGATATAAAAACTGGGTTGTTGCCAGGGGTGCAGTGGTGCATGCCTGTAATCCTAGCACTTGGGAGGCTGAGGCAGGAGGATCATGAGTTCAAAGCCACCCTCAGCAATGGCGAGGCACTTAGCAACTCAGTGAGACCCTGTCTCTAATAGAATACAAAAAAGGGCTGGGGATGTGGCCCAGTGGTCGAGTGCCCCTGAATTCAATCCCTATACAAAACAGAACAAAACAAAAAAAACTGGGCTGTTGCTTTTGAGTTTCTGTTGTTTTGTTTTATTTTTTTGTTTTCCAATGCTTTAGAGATGTTACTCCTTTGCTTTTTCTGATCCATTGTGGGTCATTCGTATTATTATTTGCCTGTATATGGTTTATCATTTTCCTCTGGCTGTTGCCAAGATTTACTCTCATTGTTGATTTTTATACTCTAGTTTGTGCCCCATGTTAATTACTCTGAGGTCTATACTCTTCCTAGGTGTGACTGGTATGATTTTCTTAGGGTTTTCTAAGATTCTTGGATCTATAACATTCTTTGCCATCACCATTTTCTGGACATTTTTATTCATCAGTTTTTCAAATATTTTTTGTGCCTCTCTCCATCCCTTCCGTCTTTCTCCTGCTTCCAGAAGTAATTACACATATGTTAGATCAGCTAATATTGCACCACCGGCCACTGAGGCTCTGTTGGCGTTTACCTCTTTCCCCAGTGTTTATTTCTCTCTACTCTTCAAATTGAATTGTTTTGCTCATCTTCAATTTGATCATTTCATTTTATGTCTTTAATGTTAAGACCATCAGAGAATATTTTGCTACGGGAATTACACTTTTCTTTAAGATTCCCATTTGTTTCTTTCTCAATTTGAAATTATTCATCTATTTATTCATCACAACCATATTTTTAAGTCCTCAAATATATATTCAGTAGCTTCTTTAAGGTCTCTGTTACTTCATTATTTGGTTACTCAGGATCATCCCCTTTTGAATGACTTCCTTCTGTGGGTCACATCTTCCTGTTTCTGTACATAATCAGTACATTTTGATTTGATAGTAGGTACTGCGAATGGCACGCTCTAGGAACTCTGGGATCTCATGTTCTCCTCAAGACGGTTGGTTCTATTCTCTAGTAGGATGCCAGCTTGACTGGACTCAAATTATGAGCTCTTTCTCCTACAAAGCTGGGTTTTTTAACTTTTTTAATTTTTTTTTTTTTTTTTTTGTACTGGGAATTGAACCCAGGGGCACTCGACCACTGGGCCACATCCCCAGCCCTTTTTTGTATTTTACTAGAGACAGGGTCTCACTGAGTTGCTAAGTGCCTCGCCATTGCTGAGGCTGGCTTTGAACTTGCGATCCTCCTGCCTCAGCCTCCCAAGTGCTGGGATTACAGGCGTGCGCCACCGCGCCCAGCCTGTCTCTCCTACAGTGGACACTAGAGAAATCTCAGCTTGTTTTCTTCAGCATTATAGCTGTAGCCTTTGGCTTGGTTCCTTGTAGTCTCCACCCATGTGCTTAATTCTGGGAAGCTAAGAACTAGGAGTTTTGATGTACAGATTTTGGTGCTCCTCTCTCTGAAACTCCCTTCTTCCTGAGACTTTCCATCTGCTCTGGAACCCTGAACTCTGTTCTTTGATTCCTGTGTGTGCTCTAGTGCCCCATGACACACAGAGGGGTGAGCCTGCCCAGAATGGAAGCCCTACACATACAAATCTCTCCTTCCACACTTCCCTTCTTTCAAGGTCGATGCTCTTCTAGTTTCTGCCCACTTTTGGTTGATGATTACTGCCTTCAAATTAGTATTTATAATATTTGTCCATAGTTTATTATTATTATTATCTATAGGAGGTTGATTATGATATTATCATTGCCACAGCCTAACCCACCTTTAAATGAGAAGGATTTTTTTTTCAGAGTTCAGAATTCATGTTGGCAGCCACTTTCTTTCATTAGAGTTTTCTGCTTAAAATACAGTTCCTGCTGAAAGAATGATATCATTGCTGATGCTGACCTAAAAGACGGTGAGTGTGGAGACAGCAGAAGCCCGCTGTGGAAGAAGGTGGGAGGCAGGGAGGCTGGAAAGGGAGGTAGGAGGACACCAAATTTAAGTAGGCTTTTAAAATTCTTTTTATTTAAAAAAAGTTTTTGTAGTTGTAACTGGATAGATTGCCCTTATTTTATTTATTTTCCTGTGGTGCTAAGGATCGGACCCAGGGCTTCACACATGCCAGGCAAGCACTCTACCACTAAGCTACAGCCTCAGTCCTAAGTGGGCTTTTGTTAAAACCTAGTCTTCCCTAAGGCTGACCTTACATAGTTGAGACCACCTCCTCTGGATGAGGGAAAGATGAGCTAAAGGTGACTCTTTCTGAGTCTTTCTCCAGCTCTCTGAAGTTAGATGAATTGGTATTCAAAAATCTCAGCATTGTGTACAACTAAAGCAAATAAATAAACATTTTTTTAAAAATCTCAAAGGAGGTTTGTGGGTGTGGCGCAGGGTTAGAGAACTTGGCTGTCCTGCTCATGGCCCTGGTGTCAAGCCCACACCACAGAAGTGAAATACATACATAATACAGACAAAAATCTCCAAGGGCTCTCTTACCCAGAAGCTCTTCAGTTCATCAGCTGTCTTGCTTGTGTGTTGGGTTCTGGCCCTTTGTTCTGGAGACGTCCTAGGCACTGGTAAGAGAAATGTCACCCAGGAAGTCCACAGTCTTGGGAGGGACAGGAGGTTTAGCAGCTGCCTGCCCAGGTTCTTGATGACAGCCTTGGAAAGAAAGGCACAGGAGGTTATGAAAGAATCCACAGGGCTCTGAACATAGCTCAGAAGGAGGCTGCAGAATTGGGCCACCTGTAGGGTGAATTCCAAAGCTTCTATCCATAATTGCCGTGCTTGGATGTGTGGAGCTGGCGTACGGGTATTTTTCTTTGCATTGTGTAGGTAAATGTAGTGGCTTGGAGCCTTTAAAACGCCATATTAAGATCTATTCTCATTCTTCATGGGAACCCACTTTTGTAGGGTTTTTCTGTAGAAGCTACAACTAATGATGGAGCTCTGCTCTGAGCTGGGGGGCCTGTGGACAGAGGGAGAATGGAGCAACCCCCACGTCAAGACTCCCCTGGGTCTGTGGGTGCCCCCAAGCACACTGAGTGTGCTACGTGGACGTGCTCTTGAGAGGGCCCTGCGGGGCTCGGCATCCTTGGGAGTTAATCAGCACCTCCAAAGAGAGCTCGAACGTCCAGATTCAGTCTAAAGAAAGAAGTTTTCCTTTTGGGGTGCGTGTAGCTGTCAGAACAGGAGGGTGGAGGGCAGAGGGCGGATGCTATTTGAGGGGTGTGGAGGGGGGCCTGAATTGAACCTCGAGTTCCCATGAGAAGTTCTGTCTGGACGTGAGAAGCCGAAGGAGGACTGCAGGCCTTGGCTCCTTGCCACCTTGCCTTCTGATTCTGGATTTCCTTCTTGCTTGTCCCTGACTTTTCCCGGGGACAGGGAATGTGCCCTCAGAAGGGCCCAATGGAGGCAGTGTTCCCTTGCCTCCGCCGTGGGCGCTTCCACCTGGCATGCCCCAGTGCTGCCAGGCCGGTCAGTCCTGTGTTCTGGCGAGGCTTTAGTGCCTGGGCAGAGTGACCACACAGTTCTACGTGGCGTGTTTTGGTCCCATTCAGTGAAAGTGTCATTATCCCCCTTTTGTATGAGAGGAGAAAGTCCCCCAGTAGATATTGGGGACATCATTGTGGTACGTCTTAGTCAGCTTTTTCACTGCGGTGACTGAAAGTTCTGACCTGAACAATTTTAGGGAAGAAAAGTGTATTTGAGGGCTCATGGTTCAGAGGTCTCAGTCCCTAAAGAGGCTGGCTCCATTCCTCCGGGCTCCAGGTGAGGCTGAACATCACGGCGGAAGACTGTGGCAGAGGGAAGCAGCTCACGTGGTGATCAGGAAGCAGAGAGACACATCTGTACCCCAGAGCCACACCCCAGTGCCCACCCCCTCCAGCCACACCCCACCACTTCAGCTCATCCCACAGGGGATTAATTCATTGATTGGGTTAAGACTCTCCCAACCCAATCGTTTCTCCTCTGAACCTTCTTGCTTTGTCTCACACGTGAGCTTGTGGGGGACACCTCACATCCACACCATCCCACAGCATCATGTATTTCTCGGCATGAAGACATTTGGAACAGGAAACATGAGCAGGTGCTAAAACCTCCCCTGTGAGGGGAGCCCCATTTGTTGTCTTTTCATTCGTGAGTGACTTTTGCTCTGTGGATCTGCTGGCCACTGTGGCATCTGTTGGTGACAGCCTGCTTGAGGAGGGTGGACGGATCCACATAGGGGAGACTGGGCTCCCTCTTGCTCCCGCCATCCTCCACCTACCTGCTCCTGAGCCCTCCCCCTGTGTGACTTTATCCACAGCCACATCATTCAACTTGGGGAGAAGCAAGTCTGTACTGGTCTAGGCTTGTGGGATGGAAATGGGGTGCTGTCCGCATGCTCACCCCGGGAGGGCCATGCACACCTGTCACACCCCTGCACGTCACCAGTACCTTCCCAACACCAGCTGTTTTATTTGCCAGAGGTGACTGGACATTATGCAGATAGCATCATGGTTTCTCCAGAGTTGGCCTTTCCCAGTTAGTGGACACAGCACAACAGACTCAACCCCCTTCCCTCAGACTGAGATACCCGGTCAGACTCACGGGACGGTCTCCCAGGGGCGCCCTCAACCCCTCAGTGCCAGCCTGACCCTGGACAGGGCTACTCGGCGAGCAGAGACGTTTCAGTGGGAGATTCTGCCCCTTGGGTTTCCCCGCGTCTCTTGAGCTCCTCTGGAGACACGGGGGACTCTTCCCTGTGCTAGGGCAGCACCTGCAGGAGCCAGGGACCACACGGGTCCCACCCGTTGCTGCATCCCAGTGCCCCGACACCCCTGCCCCTGCTGGGGATGCGGTCAACGTGAGCCTCTTCTTCATGACCTTGGGCGAGTTCATAAGCTCTCTACATGGTGTGTGTTCTCATCTCCAAAGTGGGGTCCTCCAAGCACTTGGGGATCAGATGAGGTGATTCAGATGATGATGTGCAGGCTCAGGCAGTCATTTGCATGAATCCGTTGTCGCTGTGGTCAACTCCAGATTTAAGCAGCGGAAGGTTCTTTTGCTTTTCTTTCCAGATCAGTGGCAACCTTGGCAGATGGTACCCAGGGTCATAGCTGGTGACTCTTCACCATCCCTCACTGTTTTCACCCTCCTTCCTGCTCCTCTGGTTTCCTCCTCTGCCATCTTCTGCTCTGCGTGCCCCGGTAGCCACCCGCTCCTCCAACAACAGTATCACTGAGCAGCAGGGCACTTGGACATCAGGGGGTTGCTGACTGACTCTGACATCTTGGGAGCTACGGTCTTTGTGTCAGGCCACAACTGTGACCCCTATGATGATTCTGCTGTTTGCACTGTCTGTTGCTTTGACCATGAACACAGTGAAAACAAGGTTCTTCTTTAAAGCCTAAAAACAGCGGTCAAGGATTTTAAAAAGGTCTATTTCTGTTCCACCCTCATTTTATACATAGTGAAGAGCATGATCATGAGTCAGATTCCAACAGAGCTTCTGGCAGAGCTGACATGATACCAGACGTTTTTGTGAAGCCAGATCATATGAAAATTGAGAACCGAAGCTGGTGAAGCTTTTCTTCAGCTTTTAAGGAATTGCCTAGGAGGGAGGACGGACACTTTGACATTGACATTAAAGGAGACCTAAATGTCAGCACCAACTCTAGCAGGCTCGCGTGTCTGTGTCCTTTCCTCTGTAAAGTATTTGTATTTCTCTCATCGTTTTACATTTTGCTCCGTGTTCAAGTTGTAGGTGTGAATTGCTTAAGTAGCTGAACTTCCTGTTTTCAGTGTGATGATGCAGTCACTCCTGGTTAGAAATGGGTGTCCAGATCAATGGCGAGTCAGTAGTGGGAGGGACAGGGCACTGTCTCAAGGGAATATGGTCCAGGAAGCACTGGTTTAATTTCCATGGAAAGTCAGAGATTTTTTTTGATTATTATTTTTTAGGAACATGGTAAATCCATATGGGTGAAATGATAATAACGTCTGGTGTGATTTGCTTGGAAACAATCTAGTAAGAAGGGGGTGTGGGGTAAAGATGAAGCAAGAGTTAGCCCTCCACTAAATTCATCATATGTTCTCCATATTTTTATATCAACTTGGAATTTTTCCTAAGTTCAAAAAAGAAATGCGATGTAAATAATTATATTATGCAGCCATGAAAATAACCCTTATCAAGAATTTTTGTAAGATGATATAAGAAAGAAAATCAGGAAGTCAAACTTCCTAGCATGTGCATGTACATAAATTATTTGTGTAAAAATAAACATTGGACAGAGATTGAAACATTAATTGTGGTTAGCCTTGGTCGGTGGGATTATGGGTGGTTTTCATTCTGTTTTCCAAGCTTCTTACGGAAACGTGAAGAAAATCCTAACTTCTCAAAATGAGAGAAAAACACTTTTTAAAGAAAGGATCTTAAGCTGTATTGTGTAAATGAGTGACGCGTTTGTTTCAGTGATGTTTTCCCTTAAATTGCTCAGGTCAGCAGTTAGAGAAGTGCTTGCTCCTGTGGTGACTTATCTCGTGGCTGTGAGTGGGTCTGGGGCCTGGGCTGCACCCTGCCCTGTGGGGTGTGTCCAGGCAAGGTCATGGGCAAGAGCAATTGCCACTCCCACTCCCGTTACGCTCATTGGTAACTTCTGCTCAGTATGGTCCTTTAACACGAATGTCTTTCTGATTTTAGTGAGCTGGACATGATTTCCACGAGGGTCATGGACATCAAGCTTCGGGAGTCTGCAGAGGGCCTCGGGGAGGACAGCACAGGTGAGGCCCTGGCTCCCCCTGCGAAGAGCCCTTGCTTGGTGCTGGGGCAGGGGAGGGGCCGAATTATTTGTCCCCTAAGATTATCTAAAGGTATCTGTAGGAGCCTTTGCAAAGCACAGGATGGCCTCATCATCCAGCAAAGACAGGCTCATCCGGAGAAAGCCTTTGATCCCTCTCGTGATTTTTATTCTCCTCCGGGAGGAGTTTATCATGGCCTTTCCCGAGCTAAATTCCAGGCCCATGATTCATCATCTCAGAGCACCTTCCAAGAGTCATTTGATTATGTGATTGGCTCACTGCTATCCACATACTGCTATTTATGTCTTGATGGAGTTGTAAAATTGACATTAAGAAACACAGATAGGGCTGGGGTTGTGGCTCAGCGGCAGAGCGCTCGCCTCGCATGTGCGCGGCCCGGGTTCGATCCTCAGCACCACGTAAACATAAATGCATTGCATTGTGTACAACTAAAGTAAATAAATAAATATTTAAAAAAAAAAAAAAGAAACACAGATAGCCCACAATGTACCTTTCCCCAAGTAACTATCTGTAGTCCCCTTATCTCATCAACAAAGGCCTCCAGCTTGCTCTCTCTCCTTCAAAGTCAAGATGCCAGTAGCGATGTTCTTTGATATAGTTCAGGAAGAATGGCTTCCAGTAATACGAAATCCTATCTGCTAGAGCTTACTAATTTTAGGAAGCTATATTTCATATGTTATATGATACATACATACTTCTTATTCTATATTAGAATGATTTTTCTCTGTCACATTTTAATAGATACCAAATTCACCTTATATTTGGGTTTAGATACCAAAAAGACCCAAATATAAGGTGAGTTTTTTTAAGATTAGCCCTGAGGGAAGAAATGGAGTTTCAGATTTTCTCATATTATGGGGCACTGACTTATTCCTTATTTTCAACAATATTGTTTGAATAAGTATCATTAATACCATAAGTAATGTGTCATTATCCTGAAACTTACCAATAAATGCTAGTATTGAATACTTATAGAGGTCACCATGAAGAATCAATTTTACAAAAGAAGGAGAGAAACTAAGTATTCTTTTATTTTCAAATAATAACAAGCTTGGGGCTGGGGCTGTGGCTCAGTGATAGAGCGCTTGCCTAGCATGCATAAGGCACTGGGTTCGATCCTCAGCACCACATAAAAATAAACAAATAAAATAAAGATGTTGTGTCCATCTACAACTAAAAAGATATTTAAAATAATAATAATAATGATAATAATAATGAGCTTAAAGTAGTCATAACAATCCTTTCCACCCAAAATTTTAAAATGTAGGGCTGGGGATATAGCTCAGTTGGTAGAGTGCTTGCCTCACATGCACAAGGTTCTGGGTTCAATCCCCAGCAACACACACACACACACATACACACACACACACACACACAAATTAAAAAATATATGGGCTGGGGTTGTGGCTCAGCGGTTCAGCGCTCGCCTAGCACGTGTGCGGCCCAGGTTCGATCCTCAGCACCACATAAACGTAAGTGCATTGCATTGTGTACAACTAAAGCAAATAAATAAATATTTTTTAAAAAATATAGATAATAACATTATTCATGTTGTCTTTAAAAGTAAGAAATAATGAGGCCAGAATTAAAAGAAAAATGATAACCCAGAAAGATAAGTGAGCACTTTTGCCCTCAGATCTCATTAACCAGTCTTGGAAATTATGAATTTACTTTCCTGCCTACATGGGGTGGGAGATAGGAGAGAGGGTCAGAAGACAAAATGCAGACCCCATACAAGGTGGACCCTCTAATAGAAGACCACCCCTACGCTAAGCTGGGAGCCCAAGGAGCACAAAATCTGAGTAGGTGTGAACCATCGAAAACCAACCCTTCTGTGGATTTGTAGCTTGAGTTTGCATCGCCCTGCCTTTGAACTTGGTTAATAGTGCTCCTAGACCAGGAGTAAGCCCAGGTGCTTTGCAGGAGCAATCTTCTGTAAAGGAAAGTGTCCTCTATCTAGGCTTCAAATTATAGCAGAACATAATAGTTTCAGTACTAGGACAAGCATGTAGTCAGTGATGACCAGTTGTGTGAGGCAACAGGGCACCATAAACAAGCACCAACATGCGGTGGGTTGAATCCTGCCTCCTAGAATCAACACGCTGAAGTCCCCTTGCTAGGTATCTAGTTAAGATGTGGTCATCCTGAAACGGGCGAGGGGGGCTCCTAATCCAGTATGAATGATGTCCTGATAAAAAGGGGAAATTTGAGCATAGACATGTACGTGTGAGAGTGTAATGTGAACATGAAGGCAAAGACTGGGGTGATGCACCTACAAGCTAAGGAGCACCAAAGATCGCCAGCACAGTACTAGAAATTAGGCAACCATAGTGGTGCAGATTTGCCATCACAGCCCTCAGAAGGAACTAAACATGCCAGTACCACCTTGATTTGAGTTTTCCAGCTCCAGAACTCTGAGACAATCTGCTTCTGTTAAGTCACCCAGTTCGTGGTTCTTTGTACAGCAACCCTAGCAAACTAATACATGGCAGACACAAGAAAAAAAATACGATAACGGCATCAGATGTCAGAACTTTCAAATACATGCTATAAAACATGACGTGTATGGATTGAAAATATCTAGAAGTTCCAGGAAATCATAAAAACTAACATGGCACCCAGCCAGTGCAATAAGGCAAGAAAAATAAAGGCATTGAGATGGAAAGAAGAGGTACAACTATATTTGTAGATGACATGATTATCCAAAATATACAAAGTATCCATAACTATTAAGCTTAGCATGTTTGTAAAATATAAAAATCATAATATAAAAATCAGTTTGTATTTCTCTATACTAGCAATGAACATTAGAAAAACTGAAATCTTGAGAAGTACCATATGTAATAGCATCAAAAATTTGAAATACTTAGGTATATATCTAACCAAAATATATGCAGGATTTGTATACTGAAAGATACAAAAAAATTGGGCTGGGGTTGTGGCTCAGCGGTAGAGCGCTCGCCCAGCATGTGCACGGCCCGGGTTCGATCCTCAGCACCACATAAATGCATTGCATTGTGTACAACTAAAGCAAATAAATAAATACTAAAAAAAAAAAAAGATACAAATAATTGTTCAAAGAAATTTAAAGACCTAAATACATGGAGAGAGATGCCATGTTTATGGATTGAAAGACTCCGTGTTGCTAAAATGTTAATTCTCACCGAATTGAGCTGCAAATGGTGTGTGAGTGCGTAGAGGTGTAGTGCAGTTTCCAAGTCAGCTATGAAAGTCAGGGATACAGTTAGTTTGGTACGTTGTTGCAGGAATATCAATCAGTAACCTTTTTCTTCTTCTTTCTTTTTTTCCGTCATTAGAATCAAACCTAGGGCTTTGGGTATGCTAGGTACATGCCGTACCACTGAGATATAACCCCACACTGTAATACTGTAATCACTTTTTATTTCCATGAAGGTTCAGGAATTTTTTTTTTTTATTTAGGAAGAAGCCAACTCTATAGGATTGAAGTGAAAATAGTGTATGAGATGTTTTGCTTTGAAATAACCTACAGGGAGTAGAGAGGGAATGGGTAAATACGAAAGCAATCAAAATCCCAGCAGGATTTTTAGCAGATACTGGCAAGCTGACTCTAAAATTTATATGAAAAGAGAAAGAACTTCAATAGGTAAAACAATTTTGAAAAATAAGAAGTTGGAGGACTCATCCCAGTACTTTATTTCAGATTTTCTATGAAGCTACAATAATTGGGACATTTCAAGCAAAAAGATAGATGTATGGAGATAAATAGAAGAAAGTAAGAGCCCAAAAATAGATCCATGTGAAAATGATCCATTGATTTGTTTTCTTTTTTTTGATACCAGGGATTGAACTCAGGGGCACTCGACCACTGGGCCACACCCCCAGCTCTTTTTTGTATTTAATTATTAGAGACAGGATCTCACTGAGTTACTAAGTGCCTCGTCATTGCTGAGGCTAGCTTTGAAGTCGTGATCCTCCTGCCTCAGCCTCCCAAGTGCTGGGATTACAGGCATGCGCCACTGCGCCCAGCATTTTTGAAAAAGTTGCAAAGGTGATTCAGTGGAGAAAGGATAATCTTTTCACTAAATGGTGCTAGAACAATTGGACACAATTATAAAAATTGTAAAACATGAGCATTGATTGATACCTCACAGATTATATAAAAGTTAATATATGCTAGACATAACTGTAACACTATAAAGCCTTTAAAAGAAAGCTTAAGAGAGAATATTTTTGACCTTGGATTAGGGAAGAGTTCCAAGATATGATGCCTCAATCCATAAAAGGAAAAATTGATAAATGGGTCTTCATTGAAATTGACATTTTGCTCTGAGAAAGATACTGTTAAGAAGATAAAAATATTTGTAAAAATGTGCTCTATGAGTATAATATGAAATGTAATACATTTGGCTGGCATTTCTAACAACTTATAAAAAAAATAAATTTGAAAAAAAAGATAAAAATACAAATCAGACTGGGAGAAAATATTTGTAAATCTCACTTGATAAAATATGTATATCCAACATATATTCGAAATCATCAAAATTTATTATTTTACTTTTTTAAAAATAAATTTACTTTTTTGATTAGGTATACATGACAGCAGAATGCATTCTGATTCATCGTACACAATTGCAGCACCACTTTTCATTTCTCTGATTGTACACAACGTGGCGTCACACCATATGTGCAGTCATAATGATGTCCATCTCATTCCACCATCTTTCCTGCTCCCATCCCCCTTCCCCTCCTCTCCCTCCCCTTTGCCCAGTCAAAGTTTCTCCCATTTTTTCCATGCCCCCCCCATTATGGATCAGCAATCCACTTATCAGAGAGAACATTCAAAAATAATAAAACAAACCTATGTACAAAATGGGCAGATCTTTTTTAAAATATTTATTTATTTGTTTTTAGTTGTACACAATGCCTTTATTTTTACATGGTGCTGAGGATCGAACCTGGGCCTCGCAGGTTCTAGGCAAACACTCCACCGCTGAGCCACAACCCCAGCCCCCAAAATGGGCAGATCTTTAAAGATGTTTTTATCTAAGAAGATGTCACAAGCACATGAAGAAACAGTCAACATCTAGTCACTAGATAATGCAAACTGAAACAACAATAAGACACGCTACACAACTATGAGGACATCAGAAACCTCTGAGCAGTGCTGGGGAGGATGCATTGCTGGTAGGAATGCAAGATGGTACAGCCACTCTGGAAAACAATTGTGGCAAATTTCATATAAAGTTAAACATAGCCTATGGCTCAGTAGTGCCACTCCCTCATATTTACTTAACAAACAGCAGTGAAAACATGATTACACAGAAGCCAGTAGCAAAATCTTGCTAAAAACTGAAAAGAATTCAAGTGTCCTTCAATTGGCTGGATGGTTCAACAAATAGTGTATCCATGTAGTGGAATACTACTCAGCAGTGAAAAGGAACAAACTATGGGAAGACATATAAATATGCATGAGTCTCTAAGTGAAAGAAACCAGAATCAAAAGGCCACATACTGTATGACTCACTCTGTTACGGCTTAGATACGAGGTGTCCCCCAAAAGCTCGTGTGTGAGACAGTGCAAGAGGGTTTAGAGGTGAATCGATTGGGTTATGAGAGCGTTAACTAATCAGTGAATTAACCCCTGATAGGGATGCACTGAGTGGCAACTGGGCTGGCAGGGAGGCTGGAGGAGGTGCATCCCCGGGGGGCAAGCCTTTGGGGTATCTGTTTTGTCCTTGTTGAGCGGAACTCTCTCTCTGCTTCCTGGTGTGATGTCACCAGCTGTTTTCTCCCCCCCCACACCCTCTGCCCTGATGTCACGCAAGCCCCGAGGGAAAGGAAGAAGGCTGCCCGTGGACTGAGGCCTCCAAGGCCGTGAGCCCCCAGATAAACTCTTCCTCCTCTGGAATGGTTCTCTCAGGAGTCTGCTCACTGCAGCCAAAACGCCAACTAGAGCACACTCGGTGTGGTCTTGAGGAGGCCAGGCTGCTGGAGCAGAGATGAGGGGTGCGAGGGTTGAATGCTGGTGGGGGTCTTAACTACCTGGGGAACTTGGGGGACGGATGTTCTGTGTAGCTCTGCGTCTTGATTGTGCGGATAAGTAGCAACTCTGTGTACACCAGAAAGAGTGTGTGTGCTGGGAATCAAACCCAGGCCCTTATAAATGCTAGACACACCCTGTAAGACTATGCCCCAGCCTGAAAGAGTGATTTTTTTTTTTCTAGTTGAAAATTTTTTTTCTGGAATTGATTGAAAAAAAAAAAAAAAAAAAGATGTCCCAGTCCACAGATTTAAGAAATCCAAGAAGGATAAATAAAGGCAATCTATCCATATAGTATGAAACTGCAAAAAACCAAAGCCCAAACTAACAATCCTAAAATCAGTCAGCAAGAAAGATTGCTTTTGAAGGAACCACATACTGAGGGCTGACTTCACAGCAGTACAGCACCTAGGCGCCGGGGAATGATGGCTTCAGTATATTGTTAGAACAAATAACTGCCAGCCTGGACCGCCGTGCCCAGGAAAGACAGGGCTCAGGAATGAAGGAGAGATAAAGGCATCTTCAAGCCAAGAAAACCTGAGTTTGCCACCGCCCGACCCCCAGGAAAACAGATTCTACAGCATCTGCCTTTGGCAGAAGAAACTTCCTGGTGGAAGGTCTGCAATACAGGAAGAAATCAAGGGCAAGGAAGTAACAGTGTCACAAAGGGGACTGAAGTGTCCTAAGGTCCAGCATGGTCCTGCAGCAGAACGTGCCTGGACTCTACGGGGTGACCACTACGAGGACAGAAGCAAAAGGCGAGGCTCACACACTTGTGGTGGGGACCGTGAAAACAGTCAGCTATACCCAGAGAAGACGAGAACGGAGATTGAAAAAACAGACAAAAGAGGGCAGACTTGCTGGGCACGGTGGCACACGCCTGTAATCCCACCACTTGGGAGGCTGAGGCAGGAGGATCGCGAGTTCAAAGCCAGCCTCAGCAATGGCGAGGCACTTAGAAACTCAGTGAGACCCTGTCTCTAATAAAATACAAAAAAGGGCTGGGGATGTGGCCCAGTGGTCGAGTGCCCCTGAGTTCAATCCTGTTACTAAAAAAAAAGAGAGAGAGAGAGAGAGAGAGAGAGAAAAGGCCTTGTTCTAATTGTCCTGTGTTTTAGTCATCTTTTTCTGGTGCTGTGAATAAAAGACCTGGCAAGAACAATTTTTAGAGGGAAAAGTTTATTTGGGGGCTCCTGGTTTCAGAGATCTCAGTCCACAGATGGCCAGCTCTGTTCCTTGGGGCTAGAGGTGAGGCTGAGCATCAAGTCAGAAGGGTGTGGTGGAGGGAAGCAGCTCAAGACACCAGACCAGGAAGCAGAGAGTGACTAAGCTCAGGTCACAGAATATAAACCTCAAAGCCAGGCCACCAGTGGCCCACCTCCTCCTGCTACTCCCCACCTGCCTACAGTTACCACCAGTTAATCCCTACAAGGGGATTAATTAGTTAATTACGGCTTTCATAACCCAATCATTTCTCCCCTAAGCCTTCTTGAATTGTCTCACACGTGAGCTTTTGGGGGACACCTCTCCTCTAAGCCATAACGACCTGTACGGGGCATGCAAGAAAATACATTATTTGAAAGCATAGTAGGAGCATTTATACAAATTGTTGATACATAAAGTAAGTCCCAATGGATTTGAATGGGATCAAATCAGACCACAACACAGTGAAGCTCAAAATCAACAACAAATAGAAAATCCCCAAGTGCAGGCAAGAAAAGAAAAAGAAAGAAAATCCCCAAATGCTTGGAAATGCAGATATACTTTTCTAAATGATCCCTAGGTCCAAGAAGGCATCATAAGGGAAATTAGAAAACATTTTCAACTGAACAGTAATGAGAATACTACATTTTATAACATGTACATGAAACAGATTGAGAAGGAAGTGTGTTGCCTTAAATGTATGTTTTGTAAAATTAGAGAAAATGTAATATTAGTATGTATTCATCTGAAGAAGGTTTTTAGAAATAGCAAAGTTAACCTGAAGAAAGTTTGCAGAAGTAGTAGAGAACAGAGACCAATAAAATATAAAATGAAAACAGACAGAATGGACAAAGACAAACTTTTTGTGGGGAGGGGAGGGAGGTTCTGGGATTGAACTCAGGGGCATTCGACCACTGAGCCACATCCCCAGCCCTATTTTGCGTTTTATTTAGAAACAGAGTCTCACTGAGTTGCTTAGCACCTCGCTTTTGCTGAGGCTGGCTTTGAATTCGCGATCCTCCTGCCTCAGCCTCCCAAGCCGCTGGGATTTCAGGTGTGCACCACTGCGCCCGGCAAAGCCAAACATTTTATAAGCAAATAAAATCAACAAGCCTCTTGTGCAATTGATCAGAGGACAAAGAGAAGGCACAAATAATTAACACGAGCCATGACTACAGCACTACAGAGGAACAGGCAAGAGTGTTAGAATTCTTCTTGCTAGTAGATTTGAAAAATTGGGGGGGAAAATGGATAAATTCCTAGAAACATGTAGCTTAAACCAGATTCAAGAAGTAGAAACCTGGACTAGTTGTATAGCCATTTAAAAAACTGAATCACAAAGCCTGGCAGAAGAGGTAAAAAATAGATGGCTGACTACTACCCTAGGAGGTGACACCGAAGGGCACCGCAGCTGCACTCTGGGGTCTCCGTAGCCACACGCTTATCCACACCATTTCCCTGTAAGCAGCATCTCTGACCATCAGCATAGTGGGGCTGTATATTGGTTCAGGCTTTGGGGACACGTACCAATTTGTTGACTAGGTGAAGGCCGTGAGGTGTCCTCACCAAAGGCAGAAAACTCCACGATCTTTCAAAATGATCAACTGTCGGGGATGTAGCTCAGTTGGTAGAGTGCTTGCCTCACATGCACGAAGGCCCCGGGTTCAATCCCCAGCACCATGAAATGATTAACCGACACGAAGAACCCTCTGTTGACCACATACACATTTGCTGTAGAACTTTCTTTCCTGGGGCTGGGGCTATGGCTCAGCGGTAGAGTGCTTGTCTGGCATGCATGAGGCCCTGGGTTTGATCCTCAGCACCACATAAATAAAATAAAGGCATTGTGTCCACCTACAACTAATAAAATATTAAAGAAGAAAAAAAAGAACTTTCTTTCCGGGGGGGCTGGGGTTGTGGCTCAGCAGTAGAGCGCTCACCTAGCACGTGCGCGGCCCGGGTTCGATCCTCAGCACCACGTAAACATAAATGCATTGCATTGTGTACAACTAAAGCAAATAAATAAATATTTAAAAAAAAAAAAAAAAGAACTTTCTTTCCTTAGGGAAGGGGCTTGTCCCTTCCCCGCTAGACTGATCCTAAGGGATTCTTCACATGAAGACAAGACGCTGCAAGCTCCCCAGAGGGGCATTAGTACAACAGTATGGAAATGTTCTTGTTTTTAAAGGAAGTCAGTTTACACGATTGTTTATCAGATGTTCTTGGCTGAGTCATTGTGACCAGTATCCACAACCTAGGAGACAGCATCCTGGTGACCTCTGGTGTCACCTCCTGAATGAACTCTGCTGAGCTACTGCTGTGACGTTGTGGGGTCCCGGGTATGAGAGAATCTGTGGGTGACAAGGAAGGTGACCTCAGAGAAGCGATCACAGAATGTGAAACGCTATCGCAGATTCTAACAATTCAGGAGGTGTGGCCCCATCTGACTCGGTCTGGCCACAACCTTTCCCACCGTAGGAGTGGCCACCATTTGGTCATTTGTCTCACCAAGAGTTATGAGCTCATCATGGAGCCTATCACTCTAGCAGCCACCTCTTGCCAATGAGGCCAGTCTTCCTATGATTGTCCTTAGTTTATGTCCAGGATAGATGAAGCATTTGAATTTTTTTAAATAACTTGAGTAAAGGAAACGTGGGATATAGACCCACTGAAATATCACTCACTCACCAAAAGGGAATCATATCTTATCATCTGCAGTAAAACGGATAAAACAGAGGTGATCAAGTAAAATCAGTCAGATGCAGAAAGATGGAGACTGCACGCTCTCTCTCCTATGTGAAAGCTAAAAAAGAAAGGTCAATCAAAATGTATAATAGTGATGACTACAGCCTTGGAAGGTGGCAGGGCCAGGGGCTGGAGGGAGGCTGGATTACGGCTGACCCAAACACAGATAGAAGAAGTAAGTCCTAGGGTTCTACAGCATAGCAAAGGGGGGCTATAGTTCACAACAATCTATTATAGATTTTATGAATATCTAGAAGAGACACACTTGAAACTCCAAACACAAAGTAATGATAAAGATATGGAAATATTACTTATTCTTTTTTTAAAATATATATTTATTTGTTTTAGTTGTACACAATGCCTTTATTCTTACATGGTGCTGAGGATCGAACCTGGGCCGCGCACGTGCTAGGCAATCACTCTACCGCTGAGCCACAACCCCAGCCCTAATTATTCTGATTTTATCAGTATATATTGTATACCTGTATTGAACTACTGCCTTATACCTCCCAAATATGTATAATAATTAGATGTCAATTTAAGATGTTTAAAAATGTTTAAGGAGCCGGGCGCGGTGGCGCACGCCTGTAATCCTAGCACTTTAGGAGGCTGAGGCAGGAGGATCGTGAGTTCAAAACCAGCCTCAGCAATGGCGAGGCACTTAGCAACTCAGTGAGACCCAGTTTCTAATAAAATACAAAAAAGGGCTGGAGATGTGGCCCCTGAGTTCAATCCCCAGTACCAAAACAACAAAAGCCCAAAATGCATTCTACTGTCATGTATAACTAATTGGAACAAATAAAAAAATAAAATATAGGCAGCCAAAAAAAATGTTTAAGGAGATGAAAATGTAACATTTGATCATTCCACACTGTACACATGTTGAATAACCACATAATTTACATTTGCACAATTATAATAATTTTTAAAAATACCTTGGATTATCACACAGCCTTTACCTGTTTATGAATATTTTAGATGTCAAACCTTGATTTCGTGTGAGAGGGAAGTTGCTAGGGGTTTGATTCCATGATCATGCTCCAGGGCATCCTTGCCTTATTTACTTAAATATCCTAAGTAAACAAATTGAATTTGTTTCCCGGTGTGCAAGACTGGTCTGCCGAGCAAAGGAAGGACTTCCAGAGCCAGGTGGCTGGTGTCAGGATGGAAACCGGGCTCTCTCTCCTTCACGGGCACATCACACACACACACACACACACACACACACACACACACACCCCTTGCTCATTATTATTATTTTTGCTTGTATGTGCATAGGAAAGAAAAAATCTAAATTCAAAACTTTCAAGAAGTTCTTTGGGAAGAAGAAGAGAAAGGAACCGCCTTCGTCCACGGGGAACAGCGCCTGGAAGCAGAACCCGGCCAAGAGCGAGGTCATAGCCATCGAGTCCGGGCCGGTGGGCTACGACTCGGAGGATGAACTTGAGTAAGTTGCTGTCTACACCACGGGGCTCATGAGCTCCGGCTAGCGCGGGGACATCTGGGCTCACAGAACCAGACCCGCTGTCAGTGTCCCAGTACCTTCCTGGCTCCCGGCCTCCTCCCCTCCTGGGAAGTCCCCAGCAGTTCCTGCACACAAGTTATGTCCTTAGTCTTTCTAAACACAGGATGGAGACAATGTGTGTGTAGGGGTGGGGCATGGTCAGGTAGCTGCCCTGTGCCAGATGCTGTATGCATTAAAAATCCACGATCCACAGGCTCAGTGGCACACGCCTGTAATCCCAGCATTTGGGAGGCTGAGGCAGGAGGATCGCAAGTTCAAAGCCAGCCTCAGCAATGGCGAGGCACTTGGCAACTCAGTGAGACCCTGTCTCTAATAAGATACAAAAAAAAAAAAAGGGCTGGGGATGTGGCCCAGTGGTCGAGTGTCCCTGAGTTCAATCCCTGGTACCAAAAACAAAAAAAAAACAAAAAAAAAAACCCTTCCATAATCACCATGGGAGAAGAGGTACTATATGCCATCAAATAAATAAGCCAAATAAGCTAGAGAGAAATTTGGAAGCTACCTGACATTCTGAAGCTGAAAGCAAAAGGATCAGGATGTGGACCTTGGTGTAACATAACGTAAAATGCTTGAGGACCTCGAGGACCAAACTAGAAACCTGGGGCTCTCTAGACTTGAACTCCAAGCAATCTCCTAAGTACGCTTTCACTAGTGCGAGTCCAGAATGGAGAGAAAAAAGCTTCTTGTCCAGTCTTAGGAAAATCATCCAAAAATACCGTGCAGTAGAGACCCAATGAGAATGGAATTTTGGGGGAGGTCTAGTGAAGAAATGCTGATTTTTGTAACTTGTAGTCCATCAAAGTATAGTTACCATGCACACATTCCTGTCACTCCAGCAGTTATTTATGTGACTAGAGGATAAACAGATTGGTTGTCCTGGCAGCTTTCATGTTTTCTTTAAAAACTGGCCCTCTGATTTGAGGATGAAATTCCTCAAAGAGCATGAGCCCCCTGGGGATCAGGGGACACTGCAGCAGGGCGGGCTCCTTCCCTTCCCAGCTGCAGCCTCTGCCTGTTTCTTTTTTTTTTTTTTAGATGTAGAAATTAAATTGACCACTAGGTGGCACCAAACGACCACAGAGGAAAAATTAGATTCTGCCACTTTTATTTTTTTCCAGTGCTGGCAGGGAGCTGGGTGGGCTCCCAATGGTGCCTTGTGCGGCAAGGGACCTCTGCACACAGGCTCTCGGTCCCATGCTCCAGACACTGAGGGAGCAAAAGTTACCCTGACCACATTACTGATGACAACGTGACCTAACTGGCCAGCCCCAGAGGCACTCTCACCCCCACCCCTCCCAAGGAGTCTGTCCTGTGGTTGCAGGCACAGACCTGGATTTGACCCCTCCTGCCACAGACAGGAGCACAGCCAGAGGGACGAGCTGGGGGGAAATGGCCTGTCCACTTATCACGTCCTCCTCTTAGAAGCCCAAGGAAAGTTGGGGACAGGGCCCTTTTTATCTTTCTATTTCCAGCACGTAACAGGAAGCTGACTTCGATTGCTTGTAAGAGTTTGCCAGGATCTAGGAAAGGAAGGTTGGGCATGGAGTATGACAAGTGACAATTTTCAAGAGTGGCATTGAGGAAGAGACCAGATCTAGTGGTAGTCTTTAGCTTCTGGTTCCTTCCTCTCAACAGGAAATGGTTTCAGAGGCTGCAGCGTGGCCGCCAGGGGCTTGCTTGACAGGTACCTGTTATTGCCTCTAGACTTTTCTAGTGGGTTAGCTAGGAAATTGGTTTTGCTTAAAGAACGGTCATTAATTCACTGATTTTTTAATTCAAGTCTGATAAGACGAGTCTTACCTCTGTGATTCTTTGTGGTCTCTTTTTTTCCATTGGACATCTTGGCTTCTACTGACATTAGCTAAGTGACTCGTTTTCTTCATCCTGTCACATAGTGGCTTTATGCCCCACGTTCTGATACACAGGTGGCCTGCCACAAACATTGCTCTACTCTGGTTTTTTTAGTCAGCATTACTACTGATAGTACTACTAGGTACCATTTGAAATGTTTGTCTATGTTGCTCTTAGAATTCATCCTGCCCTGGATGTGGAATCAAAAGTCATTTGGAGGGCTGGGGCTGGGGCTCAGTGGTAGAGCGCTTGCCCAGCCCGTGTGAGGAGCTGGGTCGATCCTCAGCACCCCATTAAAATAAATAAATAAATAAAGGTTTTTAAAAAATAAGTCTTTAAAAAAAAAAAAAGTCATTCGGACACAGAGTTAAAGGCACTTGAAATCCTGCCTTTCTTTTTGTAGATCTCTCAACAACCTGCTATAACAGTTGGCTTGTTTGTTTACTAGTTTTAGAGGTCGCTCTATTTCCCTTACTGTTTGGTTTTCGTCTTTTGTTTATAGAAAACATTTACAGAATGTAAAAGGCAAAACTGTAAAGGAAGGTACTTCCTACCCTGTTTCTCTACCTAGTTTTCCCTCCCTGCTAAGGAAACCATTCTTCCTTACTGGTGATTTGTCCTCTGTTTTTTGTTGTTAGTTTGTTTTGTTTTTAATATTTTTTTCGCTGTTGATAGATATTTATTTTTTATAAATATTTATTTATTTGTTTTGGTTGTACACAATGCCTTTCTTCTTTACATGGTGCCGAGGATCGAACCCAGGCTGCTCACGTGCTAGGCGAGCGCTCTACCGCTGAGACACGATCCCAGCCCCGATATTTATTTTTTAATAATTTCATTTTATTTATTGGTTTTAAGTGGTGCTGAGGATCCTGTGTGCTAGGCAAGTGCTCTACCCCTGAGCTCCAGCCCCAGCCCAATAGATCTTTATTTTATCTCTTTCTACATGGTTCTGAGACTCAAACCCAGTGCCTCACGCGTGCCAGGCAGGTGCTCTGCTGCTGAGCCCAGCCCCAGCCCGTTTTCAGTTTTGAAAGCAGTGCACGCACCTGTGCTCACACGTGTTCTCACACACGTCCCTTCTCCCCAGGGCTGGTGTGCCCCGAGGTCTTGTGGTTCTCGGGGACCCTGGTGAGCTCTGCAGGGGAGAGGAGCTTCCTTTCAGTGGGTCAGAGGCAGAGTCCTCCTTCCAGGCCGTGCTGGAGTATGCCGGGCAACACCAGAGGAGCACCTGGGCTGCTTCCCCACCTCACAGACCTCGCCCGTGAATGGCCCGGTGTGCGTGGCCTTCTGTGTTGTCTAGGGTGTCTCTTTGGAGACTTCTTCATTCCAGTGGACTCTTAGTGACCCCCGAGTGCAGGGGCTTGGGCAGTGCTGTGGTTTCCAGAGAGTGTGGCCCTGGGCTGTGCTGCCGGACGGACCCCCAGGTGTGTGTGTTGGGAGCTGCCATTGGCAGGGAGGGCCAGTTTTTCCCATGGTGCTGTTTGCTTCCCAGAAATGTGAGGACCCCCCCCCCCCTTCTGGGAGCCACCGTCCTACTTGCAAGCTGCCCCTGCAGGACACAGAGTCTAATTAAAAGGAAGCACGGCTGACCAACCAGTTTGACCTGCAGTAGGCGAGGCCACACCTCAGAGCCCCTGATGCCCCAGAGAGGACAGGATGCCCAGGGAGGGGCAGGGTGGGGCTGGTGTGCACAAGGTGGCCAGGGAGTGCGAGGCTGCTTTCCTTCCTTCACCCTCATCTCCATCACCTCCTTCCACCTATTGTTCGGCTGCTAGGAAAATCTTACAGCTCACTCCCACATCCTGCGGACATTATATGAATGTCCCCTGGGTTCGGTTCCAAATCAGATCCTTGAGCTCGGGGCTGGGGAAAGGGCCTAGCATGGCGATGGCAGAGAGCCCGCCACTGACGCTTGGGTCGTAAGGTGGCAAGGATCGTGCCAGGTGACCAGAAGAGGATGTGGCCGTGCAGATTGGCAGTTGTCACTACAAACAAGCGGGATGCATGGTCCGGGCCATCCCAGGAGGTGCCCCCAGCCCGCTGGGCAACACAGAGGGGCTGCACATTTGCCCTCGAGCTAGCCATGCCGCCCCCTCCCAGGACACCCAGGGAGGTTTCCACAGAACCCCGCCCCCCCATGCCGGCCCTTCCCCCCATGCCCTCCCCCCCCATGCCGGCCCTTCCCCCCCCATGCCAGCCCAACCCCCCCATGCCGGCCCTTCCCCCACATGCCCTCCCCCCCCATGCCCGCCCTTCCCCCCTATGCCGGCCTCCCCCCACCTCCCCCACCCCTCCACCCCCCCCCCCCCCCCCGCCATGCCGGCCCTTCCCTCTGCAGGCTCCGCCTTGAGCCTCACACCTCAGGCTTCCCACTCATGAAGAGAATGCACGCAGCCTTCAGGTCTCTCAGGAAAGTTCCCGCCTCGCACTGCTCCTCCGTGAGGGGCAGACACACAGGGACCTGCAGGACGCCCAGTCAGCCCGAGCCGACCCCCTTTCACTCTGGGTCCCCAGGAGTGGGTGGAGGCAGGGTCTCACGGTCACTCTTTTATCCCAGGGAGTCCAGGGGCACGCTGGGCAGCCGGGCCCTCTCACATGACAGTATCTTCATTCCTGAGTCCGGACAAGACCCTGCTCGGCCCGTTCGGGTATTTTCCCAAGAAAATGTGTGCGACCGGATTAAAGCCCTCCAGGTGAGCATTGCCTTGGCAGGGACCTGGGTTTGGTTTGGATGTCAAATGTCAATCCAGAAGTTTTAAAGTGATTTCTGCTTCATTTGTTTGCTAGGTTTTGAAGTAGCAGGCACTTCACAAGTCTCCTAAGACTTGCCAAGCTGGTCACTCCTGGATCTTGATGCATTCTGGGTTACAGCTCAGATGCACAACAAGAGAGATGACAAGCTGGGCGGCACATGCCTGTAATCCCAGTGGCTAGGGAGGCTGAGGCAAGAGGATCGCATGTTCGAGGCTAGCCTCAGTAACTTAGTGAGGCCCTGAGCAACTTAGCAAGACTCTGTTATATAAAAAACTTTGAAAAGGGCTGGGGATGTGGCTCAGTGGTTAAGTGCTCCTGGGTTCAATCTCCAGTACCACACACACACACACACACACACACACACACACACACACACAAGAGAGATGACCACAAGAGCTGGTAGCAGATGCTCTTTCAGTTTAGTACCCACCCACTCCACCCCACCCCCACCCTGCCCCACCTCCGCCCTATGCAAGAGTGTTGAAGATATTTCCCGAATGAATTAATGGGAGTAGAGAGATTTGTTAATAAATGTTATTGATGAAAATACTAAGAGCAAATGTTCTTTATTTCAATCTAGTTAAAAATACAATGTCACGTGAAAATGGGGCCTCCTCCTCCTCCAGGGGGGCTTCCTGCCAAGCGGGCAGAGGATACCGGCATGAGCTCTGAGGATGATGGACTGCCCCGGAGCCCCCCTGAGATGGCCCTGCTGCACGACGTGGGTCCCGGCATGACCATAAAGGCGAGTGCAACTGGGCCCTGACCCTCCGTCCACACCCACCATGCAGGGCAGCTGGAGCTCTGGGGGCTCCTGGGGACAGCCAGGTCACCTGGGCCTGCAACTGGCCCTTGGGCTGTGTTTATTTTCATTGTTTGAGCAGAAATTCAGGTCTGGCTAGGAGATGCGGTCTGGATGACATATTTTTTGTGTTGGTGTTCAACCCGCTGTCTTTCCTGTCTGTGCAGACAATCAGGCCCACAGACTCATGTAAGAGAGGGAGACGCCTTTCTGTCTGTTCTCTGTTGCTGTGACGTTGAGCGGAGAAAGAAGGGAACAGTAAACAAGGAGGCTGGTCTCAACCTCACGTCCTTGTCTTAGGACCACAAGAACCTGTTGGTGACGCCTCTTACTGGTAAACCCAGCAGCAGAGAAAGTTAGGCTGCAGGAGAGCTGATGACCCCCAATGGGTGGAGCGGGGTGGGCACTGATCCAAATACCCACTCCCCATAAAATCTGGGAGGAGGGGCCTGAGCAGTTGAGCTCTTCCTCATGCATAAACACCATAGCCCACGCACGCTGCTGCTGTTTCCTAAAATCAGTATTTCATTGTAGTAAGAACACTTCACACCCATACAGTGCACTTGGACCTAAATGATAAAATAGATGGTCGTTTTTCCCGTATGGATAAGGTTTGCTGTGGGTTGGATGGAGTTGGGATTACTCAGTTGTGTTGATGCTTGAAAAACAGATAAAGGGGGCACTGGGGTTGTGGCTCAGCGGTAGAGTACTCACCTAGCACGTGCGAGGCCCTGGATTCGATCAGCACCACGTAAAAATAAGTAAATAAAATAAAGATATTGTGTCCAACTACAGCTAAAAAAAATTTTTTTTTGAGAAAAAGAGAAAACAGATAAAGGTCAGAGTTGGCATTTTAGGGTCACGCACCTGCCCTCTGGCTCTTTTTTTTTTTTTTTTTTTTTTTTTTTTTGGTGGTGCTGGGAATTGAACCCAGGCCCTCGTGCATGCAAGGCAAGCACTTTACCAACTGAGCCATATCCCCAGCCCCCCTCTGGCTCTTTGGAAGGCTCTGCCTCTGGCCCACCTGAGGGGCTATTCATAGTAGGGCTGCAGATTCTGTGTTGTTCTTAATTATGTTCAGGAACCATTTCAGCTTGGATGCCTACGAGTCCACCACATACCTAATTCATTTTTTCTTTTTTGTTCTTGTGGAGCTGTGGCTTCCATCACTGATGGGAAGTCAGGACTGTGACGTGGCCACTATGTCAGCCCCAGGGTTGGGGCTGTCACGGAGCTGGCTGGAGAATTATTCCCTCCAGATTCCAGCTCCAGGGTGGGCATGTCCCAGCTCACTCCCAATGGGGTCTGGGGCCCGGGGTCAGTAGGCTGCCAGCACCTCTTCAGCCTCGAGAAGGCCCAGAGAGTGCTCTGTTTCTGGGCTCTGCCGAGCTGACCCTGCGCTTCTTCACACCTTGAAACCCTTCCGGGTACAGGTTCATTGTCACCCGCTCAGGAGCCAATGTGGCTTTGCCTCGGGCCCCGTGGTAAGAGAGGCCGGCTGTGAGCTGCCTCCTTGTTCAGCATGGAGGGACTCTCCCCTCCCATCCCAAGGATCTCTGGCTGTCCCACCTTCCTACCTGTTCCCCTCCTGCAGCTAGGACAGGTAGTCAAGAGGAACAGGTGGTACCTAGCCCATGCATTAAAGAGCCCGCACAGTTCCAAACCCACTCGCGCCTTGATGCACAAATTCCACGGTCAGCCGAGGGGGGCTGCTCGTGCTGGACCAGGGCTGACCTTGCTTTCCACAGCATCCCTCCTACGGTGGTTACTGTACCAAAAAAAAAAAAAAAAAAAAAAAAAAAAAAAAAAAAAAGTTCTGAGATTTTTGAGAAATCAATTATTGGATAATATGCGCAATCCATTGCCTCATGGAAACCAAACTTTGAGCCTTTAGGATACAAAAGAAAGAAAAGAAAAAGGAAGATGTACTCTTTTCCGGTCATTACAGTTTGTTCCCAGAAAGTGCTTTGTACACAGTTGGCCGATTGAGAGGGAAAAGATGATGCATCCTTTAGAAACGTGCTTATGTAATGGGATATTTAACATAATGGTGCCTTAAATCCCAAGAGGATGGGATTTGGGGCTGTTTAATTTTTATCCTGTGTGATACCTTCCCTAAGCCCACATCCTTTACAAAGAAACTTAAGATTATTGTTAAAGGAAAAAAAAAAAAAAGACTTTGGCAGCAAATATGGACACAGCCAAGATGGTATTTCCTGACAGTGAGTTTTTTTGGGAAACAAGTGGAATTATTTTTAAAATTCATTGCAGCGTGCCTTAACACAATGAATAAAACTTTACCTGCTGAGGTTTTATGTGTCTAACTGGTCGTGTTCTAGGTTTCCTGCTATCAAGGTTTTACCGGGCTTTGTCACCTCTTGGAATCCATGGCCTCAGAGGGCCCGGGGAGGGTCGGGTGAGATCAGATAGAAGGGTGCCTCCCCCTTCCCAGCAGGGCCAGCAGCCTGGCCCCACCAGCCCTGCTCCTGTTTGATGGCCATTCACGTGGGCACTGTCCTCAGCCCATTCCTCAAAACAAGCCCCTTTTTGAGGACAAACTTTGGAAAGCACCTATGACCTAAGTTCACCCCGCAAACATCTCCGGAACCCTGATCCGTCTCCTTTGTGCCACAGTCTGCACGACTTAGACTTTCAAGCCCTCTGCTTCCACAGCCCAGGCTGCAGGGAGCACTGAGTGATCGGGAGCAGGCAATGCAGACACGGGCCATGAAGACACAAGCCGGCTTCCCTGCCCGGACTGCCTCCCCAGAGGGACCCTGCCACCCCCACCCCATGAAATCACACCACAGAGCAAAGGCAGAGCTCATGATCCTCCCAGTCATGACGGGATTGGTCTTTCCAGGCCCTGAGAACTCTCAGAATGACAGTGGGGACAAAAGTGAGAGTTCTGAGGACAGAGGAGTTGAGTCCCCTAAGGGCAAGATCAGCTGTGACATTGGTGCAGGGTTTACATGTGGACAGAAGTCAGGGAAGCTAAACTCCATGCCAAGGTCTCCCAGCCTATGGGTTAAAGTGAGCTGAAGATAAATCCAGCAGTACAAGTGGAGGGAGACTTACGTGGAGGCGGGACCTATTGAACCTTTGGGCAGTTAGATTTATAGACCAGTAAGCAAAGGCTCATGTTATTCCAGTCAAAAAAGTTTTTTTTCCAAGTCTCTCTATGTGGTTTCTATAGACAAGGGTGAAAGTTAGAGATTCTGTATGATTTTGAAATATCTACATCCCATTTGTGACCCTTGAGGAAGATTATCTGTAAAATGTATCACTCATCCTGAGTCACCAGCTACAACAGTAGAAGCCAAAGCTGCAGACGCAGGCATAGTCATAGCCAGGAGATCTGCAGTTCATTTTATTTTCTTGCTTTATTCTTATAAGTACCTGAGTAGCTAAGAGAGAGCTAAAATAGATTATATCTACCCCCATCCCATTCTCCCTCATTTTGGTAATTGTCTCCTCTCAGTGTATAGGAGTAAACTTTACACTTTCTTCAGTAAATATAAAGAATCTTTATGTGAACAGTCTCTGAGGTCATTGCTTTGCAGTGATAGTCCCTGAGTTGCATCCCAGATTGCAAATAGTGTCATCCAGCTTCATGGAGGTGCTGGGCACCTACTGTGTTTGAAGATCAGGGTTCTACTCAATGCCAGGCAGCTCCCAGATTCACCTTCTGCACCTTGCCCCTGCCCTGGACTGAATGTGCTCACAGGTGCTCAGTGCCTGCACACATCTTAGCAGAGTAACCCACGCATGTGCCATGTTTGATGGGCAAGTGTCTTAGGTCTTCTAGTGGTTGCCAGAATCCCCTTCCTCCCTGGAAACACCTTCATTCTTTTCTTCCCCACTGAGGTATAATCTAGTAACATACTTGTAACTTACCAGGTGGTGACTTACAGCCAGCTTGTCCCAGGAGGTTGCAGAGATCCCTAAGAATGAACAAAGGTCTGGTGATAGAACGCTGGGTAGGGCCTTGCCCTCCTGCCTGCATAACCCTGCAGCTTCTGTGCCCTGGCCCCTATAATCCCAGCTCTCAGCTTCCATAGACAAAAACAGGTGCCTCTGCCCTTGGAGATTTGGGCTGGTCTTGTCCATGGGGGAAGGTAGCTGTGGAGAGGGGAGGGAGGGTGTGGGAGAGTCGTCCTGCTCAGGGAGCCTGTTCATGGGTGCTCTACCATGGCCTTGGGAAGGAGTGGTAGGTTTCCAGGGTTTGGCCCAACACTTTTAACTCCCAGCTGTTTCACTTTCTAAAGGAGTTTCTAGAATGTTCCCCATCCAGAGCCAAATTGAACGCGTTTCCCTCCGAGGCAAAACCCAGAGACTATGGGAACACAATAAGAGAGGCGCTGATGTGTCTGTCGGCTGTGCCCGTCCCCGTCTTGTCATGAAATTAATGCTTGGTGTATTTGCTCCTCACCCCACGAAGGTCTCTGTAGTGTCCTCGTCCCGGCCGCAGTCTCCAGAGCACACGAGCGATGCCACCGACTCCTCCCGGACCTCGGACAGCAGCCTGGCCCCCGTGGCTGACTTCAGCTGCCCCCCAGAGCTCTCCTGCCTGGACAACTCGGCAGCCAAGCACAAGCTCCTGGTCAAGCCCCGCAACCAGCGGTCCAGCAAGATGAGGCGGCTGTCCTCGGTAATGGGGCTTCCTCCTCCGCCCAGGGGCCAGGACGGGTGGGCTTGGCGGCCCCCAGCCCCTACCCCTGCGCTCTCCCGCTGCTGGCTCACGTGCTCCCTCTGAGCACCCCGCTGTCACACTGCAGGAACTGGACGTAGGTGTTCGTCTTTTTCAACACCAGTCAGATGCCCCTCCCTCATCCGAGTTCCATTCCCGTCCATCCGTCCATCCCCAAGCCCCCACCGCTCCGTGCTCTGTGGGGGCCACGGCATGCTGGTCCTGGACTCCTCGCCTTCTCACCCCACGCTTTGGCCTCCTCTCTGCTGCTGGAGCCCCTCACGGGTACTGCAGAGTCCCTCTGCCCGAGACGCTCTGCTCCTGGCCAGCTCTGTCTCAGCCTTGGGGGTCTCACCTGAGGAGTCCTGTCCCCAGAGAGGCTCACCATGGTCTTTCAGTGCTTCAGTGGACTTGCCACACATAGACGGGACCTTTGTAGATGGTGTGCCCACTTTGAGACCCTGTCCCCAGCTATACCTCTAGCCCTTAAAGTGGTGCTAGCCACAAGGCTGGCATTTGGTAGGCCTTTGAGAGGATGACGAGTGAGGGGCAGGAGGAGGAGCTGAAGCCCTGGAGGACCTGAGCAGGAGCGTCATCTCCTTGTGGTTCTGGAAGCTCAGCCGACTCGTGGGCTACTCTGGCCTCCTGGCATCTGTGAGTTAGAGGTCCGCGTGGTGCTGCCGTTTTCTCTGCCTGGAGGATGTGAGGAGCAGGGTGAAGGGCCAGCCTGGCCACAGAGAATGACCGTGCTCAGAGAAACACTCACAGACCAACCTCCTCCTCCCTCTCCTGCCCTCAAGAACGATTGTGGGGAGTGGACGAAGTGCCCTGGACAAGCTGGGTGCTTCAGCTGGCGACGGCAGGCTGGGCCCACCCAGGATTTCAGGGGGTCTCCCTTGGACGTGTGGGAGGTGCTTTGCCAACTCAGGCAAGCAGGGTTGGCTTTTGAGGAAGCTGATGGCAGAGAGCACAGGCGGGTCACCTGCAGACTGATGTGCCAGCTGGGACCACAGCACCAGTGCACGTGCTTGTGTGTCCAGTACGGTGACACGGCTGTGTGCTGTGGCGACTTGACGAGGTCCAGGAACTTCGGACCTGCCCACGTCCTTGCAGGGTGGAGTCGCGGGGCTAGGCACAGGGCCAGCTCCCTGTGGGCCCAGTTCTGCACTTCATTCCCTCTGGTGGGGGCACATGTGGCTGGCCACAGCCCCGCCAAGATGTGGTGACAGAGGGAAGCCTGGCTCACATTCCATCTGGAATGCACCATCCCCTGGCACTGCCCCCTGGGCAGAGCTGTGACTTTACTTTTGAACTTGACTTTGTTCTTGGGTTTCATTTTGTAGAATAACAGAAAGTCTGGTGTGCTCGGTTGGGGGCAATTCATAATCAGTCTTCCTGGATTTAAACTCTGAAGTGTCCGCCTCTCCCAGCCCCTTTCCCCTTCACTGCTGGGTAGGGAGCAGGCCTGGCTATCTCAGGTTCTCAGAGGTGCCCACATTTTCCCAGTGGCCACCTCTGGCCCTCCATTCACTGTTGGGTTCTACATTGGAGGCTCCTGTCCACCAGAGTCCACAGCCCACTTTGCCCTTTGGTCCTCTGGTCCCTCTTCCTAACCAGGAGGACCCTCCTCCGTCCATCCCTTGGCCCCTTGTAGGGATCGAGATGCTTCCAGCTGCTTCCTTACTGCCCCAGTGGTGGAATGAGCTGCACGTGGCCCCCTCGGCTGCCTTGCTGTCCCTGGGCACTTCTGTAGAGGCTCACCGTCCCTTGGGCTTCGTGGGCAGTGAGGTCCTACTTTTCCCTGCTGTTTTGATCCCCCATATCATCTGGGGTCTTTTGCTCATCCCCCTCCCCCCACCCGTGAGCTCAGCCCTCCTGGGTGTCTCTGCCGTGACCTCTTCCTGTTCCTGCAGCTGTCCTTGCCCCGCCTGGCGTTCTCCACCTGTGTCCCCAGGGGCCGGCTTCCCTTCACATCAAGGCTCCCGAATCTTTTGGAGCTTTAGGGAAAACAGAATGAAAAGGGCTCTGATTTTTATAAACCCCATCATATATAATAAAACCTCAGCTATAAAGACTGTGATATTTACCATGAATCTGAAAGACACGTGCAGGCGCATTTGGCTGACCCGTCCACCCCCCGCCACAGCAGAGGTTGGGAAAGACAAACACTAGTGGTTCCCTCAGCATTTTATTCTGCCACACAGACCACGCTCAGCATGTGGTTCCACGTGCAGAAGAGCTGGGCGCCCCTGAACGCTCACGCCCACATCTCGCTGTGACCACCAACCCAGTCAGTGCCAAGAGCTGAGAACTCTGTGAACTCCATTTTGCTAGGAGCAGTGAGATTGGGTGACTAGCCCCACGTTTCCTGGCTGGCAGAGACACCAAACATAGGACCCAGGTCATAGACAGAGACTGACGCCTGTTGTCTGCCCCAGGTGCTGCAGAGATGATGTGGACGCTGCTCTAGGGGACTCCTTTCTGGCCAGATGAGCTGCTAGCCACCATAGCACCTTGCTGCGTGCTAAGCAATTAGCCCCCCATTTCTGCTTGCTTGGGAGGGATGCTTCCAGAAGCAAAGCCACTGGGAGGACCCAAGGAGGGATGAGGAGGTTGCAGAGATGGAGTGGGCACAACCCCCAGGCAGTGCCTGCCAGACCTGGCCTGGACACTATCCCAAGTGACTTTGCTCCCCTGGGGATCTACTCGGCATCCAAGCCCACCCTCTGGAGTCCACGCTCCACGCCAGCCTTCCTCCTGCCCTGTTCCTCCACGGCGACCTCCTCATAGCTTCCAGGGGCTCAGCTGGCATTTGCCCACACAGATCTACTCCCCAGCTAACAGCCTGGCTTCTGTGATTAATAGTTTCCAATCGTGGCCCACTTCCTGAAAAGATCTCAACAGCAGTAGTTTCCTGTAGTAGCAAAAGGCCAGGGACAAGGCAAAGTTAGGAACTTGCAGCTCTGGATAATCTTCTGTAGGCTTCTTTCCTTCCTTCCTTCTTTCTTTCTTTGTAGATGGATACAATACCTTTATTTTATTTATTCATTTTTATGTGGTGCTAAGGATGGAGCCCAGTGCCTCACACATGCTAGGTAAATGCTCCACCACTGAGCCACAACCCCAGCCCATAATCTTCTCTAGGTTTCTTTGTGCATCTTCTCTTTAAATCCAGAACAGGATTGTGTGTTTTGGCAAGAGTTAACTTATGTCTGGTCACAAACAACCCAATCTTCCTGTGTTCGCTTAGCAAGCGGATGCCAGCCAGGAAATGCCTTAAAGTAACGAGTTGGGGTGTAGCTCGGTGGTAGACCACTTGCCTAGCATAAGCAAGGCCCAGGGTTCAGTCCCCAGCACCACAAAAAATAAAATGGAAAATTCAAAAACTCAACAAATAACAGTGAACCCATAAACACACCCCAGAGTGTCACATTTCAGGATAAGAGCAATGTTTATACAACAGCCTGAGTGACACCTGAGGTCTGATGTCCTCAGCTTTTTAAAAAGATCAACTTCAGTGCCTTTGACCTTTGGGACATTTTTACATATTGCTTTTGAGTGGTTTGTGATTACCTTAATTACATTCTTTTTTCCTGAGAGAGGAGGCATGGACTTTTTGGCCATCAGGAGGAAGTTAGACTAGTGTCTAGATTCTAGAGACCTTTCAGAACTAAAAAATGCCACAGGGGAACGTAGGGTTGCCAAGCCAGTAGTGTTTTCAGGAGGCCAAGAAAGGAGACTCGTAAACTGTAGAGGAGGCGGAGTTTCAACAGTTCTTGGGGATGCTGCTTGAGCATCTGGGAGGCACAGAGTGGGGGACAGTCACTCAGCCCCACCTTGGGCACAGTGGTGGGGCCTTGGTTAAACTTGAGTAGAGAGTAGGAGACACAGTGTAAGACCAGAGGATATAAGACTTTAAACTCATCTGAAATTTTTGGATTTTATTCTATGAGCTGTGGTTAACTAAGGCCATGTTCAACATGCTATGGATCATCTTTGAGGCAAACCTTTGAGGGTACACCCTGGAGAGTGTTGACGTGGCAGACTGACTTGGAGGGGCACAGGGTCATAGAAAGAGCATTAGCCGTCCACCTGGGCCACCTGGCAGTTACCTGGTAGCTTGGACTAGACCAAGATTTGGACACTCTGAGCTCCTGGTTCTCCAGCTGCAGAAGGGAGAGACAGCCCCTCCTCACTGGGATGAGCGGAGGATTAACTGAAGTCACAGATGCAGAGCACAGTGTGGCACACACTGCATTTCTCTACCTCACCCAAGACAGTGGCATCTGCTGGTTTTGGGGCTCAGCCATAAGCAGCTATTAGCAACATTTATTTTGAGGGTGTAATTGCCATTAGTCTGTGGAAGGTTCCAGATAGAACAATAAGGAGAGGTTAAGAAAAGACACCTGTGTATGAATGTCAGCTCTGGAGACATACTGCTTTCTTGAAACCATTTTAGGCCTTAAAGAAGACAGGGGAGTCTTGGGCTTCCTAATATTTGCTGCAGTGATGGTGTCTTTTCTCCTTTTTCTCCTAGCGGGCCCAGTCTGAATCCCTGAGCGATCTAATAGGCACTCCAGAAGAGGAAGAATATGAAGAGAAGCCTTTGCCCCGAGTCAGCACAGAAGAGAACCCCAGCTCTGGACAACACAATCCAATGCTGGACAGAAACCCTGACCCTCGGGGACTGGTTGCCTTGCTGCCACCTGGGGGACCCCGCGCCAGACGTGCCCGCCTACAGCACTCCCCAGCGCTCAGTGCTAGCGTAGAGGATGGGCTCTCCCCTGGGGATGATGTCTCAAGCTCCCTAGTGATCCCAGAAGTCATTGAGCCTGTGGCAGTTTCAGCCCCATGCTTGGAGTCCCCATCTCTGCCAGAAAGCTCCCTGCAGGCTAGTCCTGAAGATGAAATCCAGAAGGACAGTGAAATCCAGAAGGAGAGTAAAATCCAGAAGGACAGTGAAATCCAGAAAATCAAAATCCAGGAGAGTGAAATCCATGTGGAGAACAAAATCCAGAAGGACAGTGAAGTCCAGAAGGAGAGTAAAATCCAGAAGGACAGTGAAATCCAGAAAACCAAAATCCAGGAGAGTGAAATCCAGAAAGACAGTGAAATCCAGAAAATCAAAATCCAGAAGGACAGTGAAATCCATAAAATCAAAATCCAGGAGAGTGAGATCCAGAAGGACAGTGAAATCCAGAAAATCAAAATCCAGGACAGTGAAATCCAGAAAATCAAAATCCAGGAGAGTGAAATCCAGAAGGACAGTGAAATCCAGAAAATCAAAATCCAGGAGAGTGAAATCCAGGTGGAGAACAAAATCCAGAAGGAGAGTGAAATCCAGAAGATGGAAATCCAGGAAAGTGAAATCCAGGAGGAGAACAAAATCCAGAAAGAGAGTGAAATCCAAAAGGAGGGTGAAATCCAGAAGATAGAAATCCAGGAGAGCGAAATCCAGAAGGTTGGCGAAACCCAAAAGGAGCGCTGGACTGTCGCAGGCGCCCGTCCCCTGGTCACGGACACGGCCGAGGAGGAGGTGTGTGCTTCTGGAGATCTGGGAAGTCCACTGTCCACCTGCGTCTCTGAAGGGAGTGTGGCGCCTGCCCAGACTGTCGCCACCACCACCTTGGAGACACCCTCGGATCCAGAAGGCCCAGACCGAAGTGTGCACAAGGAAGCGGGGCCTGCGCTGGCAGCGCCCGGACCCGAGGGAGCAGGGGCAGAGCCCCCCGCCCTGGCCCCCAGCCCTCCGATGCCCAAGAGCTGCCTGAAGCACAAGGCGGCGAGCGTGGGCCCCGGCGGGTCCCCGGTGCAGGGCGCAGGGGAGTCGCCCCCGCGGGAGCGCAGCCCGGGCGCCCCGGACAGAGACGCCCCGCGCCCGGCGCGCGCCAAGGCGGAGCGAGCGGAGCCCTCCCAGGGGCCACCCGAGAGGGCAGGCCCGGGGCGGAAAAGCGGGAGAGGTGGCGGGGAGCTGCGCAGCGTGAAGAGGTTCTCCGTGTCCTCGAGCAGGGCGCGACGCCCCGGCGGCTCCCGAGCCCCGGAGCCCGCCGGGCCCGCGGGCCCCCGCCTGCCGCTCCTGAGGAGCAGCGGCCTGGCCTGGAAGAGCGAGGCGGCGCTCGACGACCTCCAGGGCCTCCCTGAGCCCGCGGTCGCCAAACCGGACCCTCCGAAGCCAGCAGAGCGCGACCCTCAGGACGCGGGGGACGTTGTGGGCGGCCAGGCCGGACCAAGCAGGAGCCCCCAGGATGCCAAGACCACTCCAAGCAGGGGAGAGCCCGGCCCCGCCACGCAAGAGCCACCCGCGAGCGAGGACAGAAACCCCTTCCCCGTCAAGCTGCGGTCCACCTCGCTCTCTCTGAAGTACAGAGAGGGCTCTTCCCAGGAGGCAAAAGCCATCAAGAGGTACAGCGCAGAGGTGCGGCTAGAAAGAGGACTGACTCTGCCCTCCAAAGAGGAGCAGGGTCACACGGGGGCCACCCCGGCCCTTCGAGGTGCCAGGTCTCCCACTGGCCAAGGAAAGGGGAAGGCCCGGGCACCTGAGCAGCTCGGCTTCAAGCCACCGCTACCCAGGAAGCCACTTCTGCAGAGCCTCACCCTCCCGTACCCTCCTGTGGCCCCGGAGGCCAGTCTTGGAGAGCCAGAGAAAGTCACCCCACCTGTGGACCCGAGGAAGGAGAGCAGGATGACTGAGAAGAAGTCGCAGCACAGGGGAGCAGGTAAGAGCCCCCCACCCCAGGGTATTTGGGAATTAACAGAGGGAAATCCGCATTGGTTGGAATTTCTGAGGGGATGGCCACAAAGCGTGTAAATACTTTACCTACAAACCTTGATGCAAGGAGAATTGGGACAAAGAATCAAAATTCCTCTTAGTACCACTGATGATTGTGTTTGATTAAGAATTAGGTGGTAGATTAGGTGTAGATCAGTGGTGTAGCCTTTGCCTAACTTTTTTGCAAGGTCCTGGTTTCCATCCCCAGCATTGAAAAACTAACCAAAAAAAAAAAAAAAAAAAAGAATAAAGAGAGAAAGAAAAACCTCTGATTAAGAGTGTGACCCTCAGGGCTCAGGAGACATTGTGGGAAGCCAGGCCAGGAGCCAAGCAGGAGAGAATGACAGATACCAGGATTTTGTGAGAGTACAGAGAAGTCACATGAATGGATATAACAAGAGCAATGTAAAAATGGATTCTTTCTTGGAGATGGTAGGATCCTCAGTGGTCCATCCTGCAAAAGCTTCTCCCACTCTGTCCCAGGTAACAACAAGTCCCCAAATTCCAGGACGTGTGCTCATTTTGATGCAGGTTCTCCCAGGGCCTGAGCTACTGCTTGGCTATAAAGGGAACATCTCACTTCTCTACCAGTGAGAGTCCTAACCTTCCCCCCTAAGGAAGAATTTCTTCCTATTTTATAATCAGTCCCATGTGGCCTGGCCTCACTTCTTTTTATTTTGTTTGTTGTTTTGTGTTTTTGGTACCAGGGATTGAACCCTGGGGGCACTCCACCACTGAGCCACACCCCAGCCCTTTTGTATTTCATTTAGAGACAGGGTCTCAATGAGTTGCTTAGCACCTTGCTTTTGCTGAGGCTGGCTTTGAACTTGGGATCCTCCTGCCTCAGCCTCAGGAGCTGCTGGGATTACAGGCGGATGCCACTGGGCCCAGCCTGGAAAACATTCTTTTTATGATTGTGCTCACAAGTCTTTGTGAAACATAAGCCCCTCAGAAGATCAAGGATCAGTATTTATTTTCTGTCCCACAAGGGAGATCATGGTAAGATTGGAGCAACACGTAAGAATCTTTAAAAGCAAATATCTTTCAAGATAAGAAAGGGCAAAATAAGTGACTTTTCTGTTAGACGTTTATCACATTTTATAGTGTTTCTGATAAAATGAGACATCTGTTGGACATGGGTGTGTGCAGTGGAGCTAAATATCCATTCATTGCTGGTTTATTTTATTAGTGGAAATCCATGTGCCAGGAAGCAAAAGTATGTAATGGGTCCTTATGTGTATGATGGGGACCCTAGAGACAAGCTTTCCATGGGAAATTTTATTTGACAATGTTTCCAGCTATTTTAAGTGGTACTAGAAGCCTGGGAATCCACTTAAGCACTGCTTTGGGGGACAGAGAAGAAACACAACTCGGTGGCTGTTTTTTGGAGGATCCTGCACCCTAAAAAGAAGGTGTGTGGCAGGGGGAAACGTTAGCTCATACAAATCAACGTAAGTGCAGGTCCAAAGACACTGTGTGTTTTCTGTGTCCCAGCTGGGAAGTTAGCGAAGATGGGAAGTATAAAACACTGAGTTTCTAAATCAGGTGACACCCCCAGATTCAAGCACTTCCAAAGAACCCCCAGGTGTGCTGCAGCTGCATTACAATAATCAGTGAGGAGCTTGGGGGAGGCTCAAGTCACAGCTAATGGCCCCCTCTGCAGATTTCTAACATTATTAAAGTGAATGTAGAGTGATTCAAAAAGACTTATTTTTAATGGCAGGGAGAGTTGCTCTGTGCAGGTGGAACCCAGAATCAGCATCATCCACCTCCAGGGCCAGGAACTGAAAGTGCCTCTCAAGAGCTTGCCAAATGAATGGAATTTAAAAGCAGGTCACTCAGGGTCACAGAGCTGGTAAAGAAGCGCCACAGGGCAGCACTTGGCTCCTCAATTAGGTATGACCTCCTCAGCCGAGGCTGCCAGGTCGTCCTCACTGTAAAAGGCTCAGGATCCTCAGTAGTGACACTTTGTGTGTTTTTTTCTTTGACTTGTAAAATGCAATTCAGTATTTCTTTAAGGCTTTGCTTAAATAATAGACTTTCCTTGTCCATCTATGTATATTAACATTCTCTAAGCCACAGAAGGGATGGAGTCAAATGAATTCCAAAGTGAAAGAATCTAGAATACTTTTATGGGCACAGGTAATGATTTTCATTTTAATGCAAAGAGAGGAGGAGAGGAATCACCCACATTCTGTTAGGAACCCATCCTCCCCGGGGCCATATCTGAGACCGGAATCTCAGGATGAGCTGTGGGTGCTGCTGGTCCTACTCCACACCTTGGGCTCCAGGGCCTGCCTCACGGGGACCAGGGCAGAAGCTCAGGCCCCGTCCCTGAGGCGGCCCCCACAGCTTCCCCAGGCACAGATCTGTTTGTGGTTTAACTCATTATTATCACTCCTACCCTCACCGTTATTGCTCCCAAATTATAGCAGCTGGAGGCAATTTGATTCATATAAAACATATAGATAATAAAAGTTTTAATAACAATGTTCATCTGTTTTCCGGGAAGGCCTAATTATTGCTGTTTATTATCTTGGGGTGACAGGTACTTCGCCCACAGCTCCTTGGGGCTGCCATCTCCCAAGTGCCTCCTCCAGGGCATGGGCCATAAAGTTAGATTATTGAAGTGTCCCAGATGGGTACACAGTTCCGCCTTGGGCACTCCAGCAGCTGTGGCTCTAGCACTCCTGTTTCACCTTTGTTCTCTTCCTTTACCTCTTCCTCCTCCTGCTCTTTTCCACACCTCCCATTCCCTTCTTTGAAGTAATGGGAAAACCCGCAGGGCAGAAGGAGGGGGGAAGAACACAAGGAGTGCTTTAATAAACATGACGCCTGGGGCTGGGGTTGTGGCTCAGCGGTAGAGCGCTCGCCTAGCACGTGCGCGGCCCGGGTTCAATCCTCAGCACCACGTAAACATAAATGCATTGCATTGTGTACAACTAAAGCAAATAAATAAATTAAAAAAAAAAAAAAAAAAAAAAAAAAAAAAACATGACGCCTGGTTTGCCAAAGGGGCTGATCTGCACAGGGCCACCTTGAGCCAGGTACTGGGCTTGTGTTCAACAGAGGACACCTGTTTGTAGGCCTGGCCACAATTTTTCCATCTGCTTCTTGGGGAAAATGGCTCAGGGTTATCAGCATCGTTCATTTATGCAGGATATTAAGCATTCCTCCCGTTGGACCTGTTACAGATCAGGAAGCAGCTTTCTACGCACGGGATAAGATAAGAGCAGAACAGAGGAGTTTGAGGCTCGTGTGGAAAACTAGTAACAGAAAATGGATAGGAAAGAAGAATCACTCTTAGGTCTTCTCTGCGGAGGTCATCTGCTGGCCTTGCCCTCTTGTCTTTTTCTGGGTGGGAGCATGAAGCTTATTTTGCGTATGTTGTAGTCACATGTTGGTGTCTTGGAAAGTAGCTCAACACATTGCCATTCTCACCTGGGACCTCATTTGATAACCTGCAGGGACCTCCAGGCTGAGCCCAAGTCCACTGTAGTAACACTCCCCAGTCGTAGGCCCTCTTTTAGACTCTGATCCTCACTTAGTCATGAATTCATTCTTTCAGCAAATATTTAGTGTACTCTTGCTACACACAAGCACTCTGCTGTCCCCCAAAGAGAAAAACCACGAGGGTCCCACCTTCAGGAGGTGGCAGCTGGATCCCACAGCAGAGTATAGAGATGCCCATCTTGTCTTTGGATGTCAGAGACATTTTCTGGAAGAAACAGGCTCAAAGAAACTGTCACCCTTCTCTACGGACAAAGTTATAGTTAAGCTCATTTGGGGATGGGGGGTATTGAGGATTGGATCCAGGAGTCCTAAACCACCGAGCTACATCCCCAGCCCTTTTTATATTTTATTTTGAGACATGGTCTCATTATAAGTTGCTTAGATTCTCACTAAGTTGCTGAGGCTAGTCTAGAACTTGGATCCTCCTTCCTTATTCTCCCAAGTCACTGGGATTACAACTGTGCACCACCGTGCCTGGTGCAGTCAAGCTCATTTGGATAGAATACAAGACGTGTGTGTGTGTGTGTGTGTGTGTGTGTGTGTCCCCTTCTCAAAATGCATCCGTGTCTCTTGAATTCCTTATTTTAAAATAAAACATGAAACCTATCCTCTTAACAAAATTTTAAGTGTACAATATAGGTACAGTGTTAAATACAGGTACAGTGTTATATAGCAAATCTTTAGAATTTGTTCATCTCACATAACTGAATTTTGACATATGTAATCAGTACTAATTCCCCATTTCCTCCACCCCCAGATGCTGGGAGCCACTATTCTGTGCTTTGATTGTATGAGTTTGACTATTTCAGATTCTACATATGAGAGTGATCATGTGGTATTCATCTTTCTGTGACCTTTTCCACTTAGTGTGATGTAGTGCCTTCAGGGTTCATCTGTGTTGTTGCTTGTGGCAGAATTCCCTTCCTCTTTGAGGCTGAATAATTGTCCACTGTATGTACACACCACTTTTATTTATCCATTTATCTGCTCTCTCTTCTAAAGGACAATATTAGGGAGTAAAACTACTGATCCCTAGACATTAAAATGATAGTAAGTGAATACCATGAGTAATTCTATGCACATAAATCCAGCCAATGAGAAGAAAAATGGCCAATTCCTTGAAAGACACAAACTATCAAACTTGCAAAGAAGAAATCGATAACCTGAATAGTCCTATATCTGTTAAAGACATTAAATCTTTATTTAAAAACCTTCCAGAATGGAAAACTGAAGGCCCAGACAGTTTTACCGTTGATCTCTACAAAACAACTGAGGAAGGAATAACACCAATTATATACAGTCTCATGCAGAAATAAAGAAGAGGAAGCAAACACTTCCCAACTTATTTTATGAGGCTGATACCAAATTAAAGACAGTCCTGTGGACCACTATCCCTCACTGATTTAGATGCAAAGATCCTCAACAAAATGTCGTCAGATTGTTCATTCCAGCTCCATGGGTCAGGGGCACATGAGCATCCAAAGGCAAAAGTATGAGCCTTGATATGAATCTCACATGATACACGACATTGATTCAAAGGGGGACACGGACTTCACTGTAAAGTGAGAACTATGAAACTTTGGGGCACATGAGCATCCAAAGATGAGCCTTGATATGAATCTCACATGATACACGACATTGATTCAAAGGGGGACACGGACTTCACTGTAAAGTGACTTCACTTTGTAAAGTGAACCTTGAGAACATGATACACGACATTGATTCAAAGGGGGACACGGACTTTGTAAGAAACTAAAACTTTGAAGAAAAAAATAGGAGAACATCTTGGGGGCAAGACAAAGAGTTCTTAGATTTGACATCAAAGCATGATCTATAAAAGGAAATGTGATTAAATCGGACTTAATAAAATTAGACACATTGGCTTTGTTTAAAATAAATCCTTATTAAGGGAGAAAAAGATGAACGATACATTACAAAAATTACATGCAGATCACACATCCAATAAAGGACTAGTATCTAGAATATATAAAGTATTCTCAAACTTAACAGTAATAAAAACAAACCAATTAGAAAATGGGAAAAAATCATGAATATCCACTAGAGAGGATATGCCTATGTCAGGTAAGCACATGAAAAGATGTTCAGCACCATTAGCCATTAGGGAAACACAAATTAAAACCTTAATCGTTAAATTATTAAAATGGCCAAAACAAAAAAAATATCAATAATACCATGTGCCAGGGAGGATGTGGAACAGATGGCACTCTCATTCTATTACAGTGAATTTACTTTTTTTAATTCTAATTTGTTATACATGCTTGCAGTGCAATTCATTTCGTATTACATATAAATTTTTCAAGTCACTGGATAAAGCAAATTTCTTTATGTATTGCTGATGAGAGTATGAAATGGTACAGTCACATTGGAAAACAATCTGATATCTTCTTTGACACACTTGCCTTGTGACCCAGCAATCCCTCTTCTGAGTGTTTATCATAGCTAAATGAAAAATTCAGTTCCAAAAAAGACATGTATGAGTGTTTTTATTTTATTTTATTTTATTTTATTTTGTGGTGCTGGGAATTGAACCCAGGGCCTTGTGCATGCAAGGCAAGTACTCTACCAACTGAGCTATATCCCCAGCCCGCACATGAGTGTTTATAGCAGCATTTTTCATAATCACCAGAAACTAGCAATAACCCAGGTATTTTTCAACTGGTGAATGAATAAACAGTGATACATCTGTGCGATGGAATGCTACTCAGCAAGAAAAAAGGAATGAACTCTTGATAATGCACAAAATATGGATGAGTACTAACAGTAAACAGAGTCAGTCGCAAAAGATAATAAGCTGAATTAGTTCACTTACATGCAGTCTGGAAGAGGCAAAAATATAGGGGTAGAGAACAGATCAGTAATTGCCAGGGTCTGGAGGTTGAGAGAGGATATTTCTACAAAGAGGAAGGGCAGGAGTTGTGGTTCAGTGATAGAATGCTTGCCTCACATGTGTTAGGCACTGGGTTTGATTCTCAGCACAGCATATAAATAAATGAATAAAATAAAGGTCTATCAACTACTAAAAAATATTAAAAAAAAAAAAAAAAAAAGGATGAAGGACAGGAGCATTCTCTAGGGGATTGGCACTAGTGCTCTTGTTTGAGTTTTGCCCTCTTGTCCACAGTGCCGTGGCTGTCATCTTGTCCATTGTGTCTCTTCATTCACACTCTCAGTTTCCTGGGATCTATTCCTGAGAGTGGATTCTCTAGATCACAGGGCATTTGCAGCTCCAATAGGCAATTTCAGATCACCCTCCACAAGGGCCATACTGTCTCAAGTTTCTTCTGGCCCAATGGAGACTATCTCCTCCCATCAGCACTAGGGGGCCAGTCTCTCCCCCGCCAGCTGATCTGGTGGAAGAACACTGTCAGTCACGTTGGACACCCTGGGCAGTACGTGGACAGTGGGAAGTGCCTTTACCCTCCCTCTTCCTGTCGCCACGCCGGCCCGAGTTTCTCCACTTCTGCGGGTGGGTGAGGTCTGCACAAGCTGCAGGTGCCAGCAGCTGAGGACCCTGTCTCAGCTCCTGATGGTGGGCTGTGCCCTCTAGGGTTGCCACCATCAAAGTTCTTCTTTCTGGATTCTTTTTTTAAAAAAATATTTATTTATTTACTTTAGTTACACACAATGCAATGTGTTTATGTTTACGTGGTGCTGAGGATCGAACCCGGGCCGCGCACGTGTGAGGGGAGCGCTCTGCCACTGAGCCACAACCCCCGCCCCTTTCTGGATTCTTTACCTGCACATTCAACAAATGCAATCCACAGGTGGGAGAGTGTCAGAGTAGGATTTATTCAAGTGTCAATAGAAAACAACTCGCACAGGGTAAGAGGGGACCAGGAGGGGCTGCAGCTTGAGTGTGCTAGTTGAGGGGTTTATGTGGTGCTTGGGTGGAGACCTAGGTTCAGATTTATGCAGTCAGGGTTTGGGAAAGTACTAATGCTGTTGGTTAACCCTTGAGTCTGGACATCTCTCAGGTCTGCCCCATTTCTGTTTTCTTGCTGCTCACTGAAATCCCAGCTTCCCAGGAGGTTGAGGTTGGTGGATCATGAATACTGGGGTCTTCCAGGCATCCATACTGGGCCTGGGCCGAGCCACAGTGGGGTGACAGGGTAGCGTGCTCTGCCTTGCCTTGGCCCTGGCTTGCTGTGCCTCAGGCCTGCACTGGCATGGAGGGCTCTGCATAGCTGTGATCTATGCAGATGCACAGTGCCCAGGACACCTGCTTGGGCTTGGCTAGGGACCGCAGCAGGTAGTCGTCCCTGAGACTGGGCCTCCAGTGTGCTGCAGCCCGCTCAGGACACCACTCTCCCACCACTGCTCTGGGGACATGGGCTTGGATTCAGAACCATGGGGCATTCCTCTTTAAAAACTCTCAACGCCTCCCCATCACAGAGCAAAGTTCAAACTTCTCGGTGAGTTACTTAAGGCCTTTTAGATTCTGGCCAGTCAGTAATTCTTTGTTTTGTTTTTTTTTTTTTCCTTCTTTTTTTGGTGGGGGTGGGTGGGTACCAGGGATTGAACTCAGGGGTGCTTAACTACTGTGCCACATCCCCAGCCCTTTTAATGTTTTATTTAGAGACAAGGTCTTGCTTAGTTGCTTAGGGCCTTGCTAAGTTGGTGAGGCTGGCTTTGAACTTGCAATCCTCCTGCCTCAGCCTCCCACAGGCGCTCTGCACCACCATGCCTGCTGACCAGTCAAAATTCTGCTGTTCTGAGTTCTTGTCCTCCCCCTCGCCCCCCAGCCCTCCCCCAGCTCCATGTCTACCCCCAGCTACCTACTTCTGCCACATGGACCCCACTTCAACTCACCCAAACCCAGCTCCTTAGGAACACCTGGGTTTGTTTCCCCTCTGTTGAACACCTGCCCAAGGCTCCTGTCCTTCAGGGGGGTCCTCAGGATGAGAGTGCCACGCAAGGCAGGTAGGGGCTGCAGGTGAGACTGAGGACCTGGACCTGGAGGTTTGACTCAGCTGCACCCCTCAGGGACTGGGGGACCCTAAGCAAATTGAGTTTCTCAACTTCTAAGCCTTAATTTCCGCCTTTGGAAAGTGAGACTATAGTGATAAAGGGACGTAGGACAGCAAGAGCATTTTTTAAAATATTTATTTATTTGCTCTTAGTTGTACATAATGTGTTTATTTTTACGTGTTGCTGAGGCTCGAACCTGGGCCGCACATTTGCTAGGCGAGCGCTCTACCGTTGAGCCACAAGCCCAGCCCAGCAACAGCATTTATCTGCAACGTGTGGCACAGCTTCGTGGGCACCGCCGTGCTCTCCTGAGGAGGTGCCCACGCACCCTCATCGCAGCTGCAGACGGAACCCGCAGACTGGGATCCTCCCCATCCCGGCTGCGCTCAAGGTGCCCGAGCACAGGCAGAGCTGGGCAGACCCAGAGAACGTTGAAGGCCGGTGGCAGGTCAGCAGCCCACCCCAGCCCACCCTGAGGGACGAGGGAGAGGGGGTCTTCAGAACTTTCTTGGGGAGCACAGCTGCAGTCCTGTGAGCCCCTAGGCCAGCGAGCGTGGACGAGGGGGAGCCTCCCATGAGACTTCTTAGATAACTGGACGGACAGATGTACCTGCACTTGGGGGACTTGGAGGACTGATGCTGGACTCACAGCCATGGGGCAGACGGGTGCCTCGTGGCCCACTGTCCTCCCAGAGCCCTGCCTGATGGGCCACCCAGAGGCAAGGGAACACTGGCCATCAGTCACAGCCAGAGGGCCCAGCCATGCACAGGAACCTTCCACAGTCCGTTTTGGACATCTGTCAAGCCCAGCGGGGACAAACCCCGCTGAGAGAGTGGCAAGTGCCCATCACAGGAGAGCCCGTCGTCCTCGCCAGCTGATTCTCAGTCTTGAGAATTCTCAGTCCCCACCCCAGCTCAGACGCGCGCTCGGGAGCCGGGAGACGCCACCTGACTGCTCAGAGGCGATGAGTTCTCATTGCAGATCACAACCAAAGTGACTTCAGTGACTGCTGGGACCTGGGAAGGACGGGGAGGGCACTGGCACTGTTTCAGTTGCCCTCAGGGGGGAGCGTGCATTGCTGGGTCTGAGACCTGCAGGTGCGGCCCACCTCTCGGGGGCAGATGGGCAGCGGCACCCATCGTCTGTCACTACCCCAGTGCCACTTCAGGGGGCTCCTTCAGCACTTTCTCCAGGGTGGTCATTAACCCTGTGGGAGGGGGAGTGATGCCCCTTGTGAGCTAGACCCAAGGCTCGGGGGAGAAGGAGGTTGGAAGAAGAGAAAGCAGTGTTGTCGTGACCAGTGGGCAAATGTCCCAGGCCTCCCAGAGGCCTGAGGTGGTGACCGTGTGGCACCCACCCTGCACAGCCCTGGGGGTGAACATCCTGGGGGCCACACACCAGGTGGGGGTCACCAGCTGGTTTAAAGCAGGGGCTCAGCAGAGCTGCAGAGGGGAGTCGGGGTCAGCTCCCTGCTCAGGAAGTGGGCCATCTGGCCAGCTGGCCGCTCGGGCTCAGCCAGAAAGGAAACACCCCGGGCTCTCCCTTGAAGGTCCCCAGAAGGGAACATCTGCCCAGCAGCAAGAAGATGGCTGCAGAATCAGGGTCACCTAGGAGCCCGTCCCCACAGAGGCTGATCGACTGGTCCAGGGGACCACCAGACAAGGGCATTGTTAAAGGCTCCCGGGTGGTATTAATGTGTGGCCAGTGTTGAGAGCCCCTCCTCTAAGGCAGTACTCAAACTTGAAAGTGCTTAAAAATCTGATTAAGTGGCTATTTCCGATTCATCATCCATGCGTGATGACAGCCCCGCTGGTCTGAGGACCCCACTGTGAGTGGCCAGGATCCAGATGTGTGGTAGCCACCGTGGAGCCACTAGCTACAGTAGGCTGTTCTAATGTGAATTCAAATGGATTCAAATTAAATAAAAAAATTCAGTTCCTCCGTCACACCAGCCACATTTCCAGGGCCCAGGAGCCACATCTGACTAAGCAACAGCACATAAAAACATTTTCACTGTCACAGAAAGTTCTCTTGGATAGTGCTAATGTAGATAATGTGCTATTTGGGGACTGTCATCAACAAATAGCATCTTTCTGAGATCCTGCAAGGATTTTGCTCTTCTCAAAAGTGTCTTGGGGCCAGGCGCGGTGGCACATGCCTGTGATCCCAGCAGCTCGGGAGGCTGAGGCAGGAGGATCACGAGTTCAAAGCCAGCCTCAGCAACTTAGCAAGACCCTATCTCTAAATTAAATAATAAAAAGGACTGGGGATGTGGCTTAGTGGTTAAGCGTCCCTGAGTTCAATCCCTGGTACAAAAAAAAAAAAAAAAAAAGTCTTGGGCATTCAAGCACCATACATTTTACCTTTCTGTCTATATATCTGATCAGCCTCCCAGAGTCAGGGTCTTTAGCAGATTTCCCCACCACTTACACATTCTGTAAATGAGTAAATGATAATTAACACACACTAAGTGCTTACTAGGTACCAAGTATCGTGTTAAGTGCTTTATATATCAATTTCCAACAGTCACCATATTTAATGAACAGGAAACCTGAAGTACAGAACAGGGAACGTGCCCAGGGGCACATAGCTAGAGAACTCTGCAGGAGAGTTGGGCCCCTGGGTGGGCTCTGTGGTCATGCTCTTTGCACACTGAAGCTGTGCGGCAGTGGAGAGATTTTGTCCTTCAGTACTTGGAGACAGATTCGGTTATCACGATGGTGGGGTGGGGGCACTGCCAGTATTGGTAGGTAGCATTGCTGAACATCCTCCAATGCACAGGACAGTGCCCTAGGATGAAGAGTTGTCCAGCCCAGTGTCAGTGGCACCAATGTCAAGTATGGGACTCTGTTTGCCACTCCTGAGTAAGTTCCAGTGGGGAGGGCATCGGTGCATAGGAACACGGGGTCATGTGCCGGACTGTGCGCTGTGGTGAAGGAAGATCAGGTCAGGTCCCCACGGCCGAGCTTTGTCACCTACTGGCCAGGTGACCACTTATGACCATTTTGGTCACTTTCCTCCATGAGAGGAAACTGACCCAATGTCCTTGCATTCGGAGGAGGGTTGTGATGTCATCATGAGCAAGATTCTGCTCTGAAAATAGAGCTTAGCTATTAGCATTTCTTTGGTAGGGAGGAACGCCCCCCCCCACACACACACATGTGCCTAGGGCTTGGTGAGGGAGGGCCCAGGTGTCCAATAGAGGAGGAGAAATGTGAGCTTGGTAGACAAGGGCCGTCCCTTGGAATAGGTGACTTGTTCCCTCTTGGCCGCTCTGGACAATTCCCATGGAATTCCAGCTGTTCCTAGAGGTCCTCAGGTGGGCAGGGAGGGGCAAGGAACCCAAGGGGAGGTGTCTGTGTACACTGCCAATTGCAGGACAAGGGTTGGTTTCCCTTCTCACTGCCAATGAGGACAAGGATGGTTTCCCTTCTCATCCTCCATCTGCTGGACCCCAGAGGTGCCTCTCCAGCCTCGCGTCTCATAAGGCCCCAGTTGTCACCCGGAGTGTGATGGCGACCAGCTGTCTCTGGGCTCAGAGACGGACTTGGGTCACTGCCTTCTGCTGAGAGGCTGGCTTTAAATGCACAGGGAGTGGCCCTTGAGAAGATATGCTTCCAGTCCAGCTCCTCTGTTCACTACTTGCTCCTGGGGACATGGGGATTGGGCTCGGCCACCCTGGGGTGTCAGCCGGCCTTGCTGTGCCGAGCACTGGGTAGCTGCACCTGAAGTCAGGAAAAGAACTGGCAAAGCATCTGCCCCGTGGGGTGTGCCCCCGGTGAGCAGGCCTGCCCGTGGGTGACCAGCTCCCTGGCCTCGCCCCACACGCCCCATCCAGAAGTGACCCCACATTGGTTCACCAGTGCCTTCTCACTGGACTTCCCCCGTGGCGGCAGAGCCTGAGACAGTTTGGACTAGCATAATGACCAAGGCAGAGCCCAGGCCCCACTTGGAAGAAGACGCATGGAAATTCCTCCTGTGGACAACTGAGCGAACCCTGGCCCTGGGGCAAAGGCTGACCACTCGTCCACGTGAATATGTCCTCCTCAGCGCTGTCCTGGGGGACCTTCCGACTCCACTGACCTCACCCGGGACAGTCACGCGCGTGTTTAGTGGAGTGGGTGTGGTGTGGGTGGGGCTGCACAGAGACTGTCCATCAGCGAGGACCCGTCCCGGCCTTCCCTGGCCCTCACCTCTCGGGATATGAACACCTGCCGCGACCTCTGACAGCAGCAGTGGCTTTTTTCTTCCTGCCGTGTGAGTTTCAAGACTGTGAGTGGGGGGTGTGCAGGTCAGGGAGGGAGGGGTTCTGCATCCTGGGGAAGCAGAAGAGCCACACGGGGAGCCCCTGCGGGTGCCTCCTGACCAGGGAGGAGGGAACAGGAGAGGCACAGTCTGGCCCTGGTGGCCTTATGTGCAAAGCTGGGAAAGAGGCTTCAGACATGGACGCGCTGGTTGTCGTCCGGAGAGCTCCGTTCTGCCACGAGGCTGTATTGTGGGCTTGTGTCAAGAAGCAAGTCCCCTGCCCTTGCTGCTCTGTGGAGTCTTATTTACGACCAGAAATGGAAGCAGAAGGAGGAACATTGCCTGAGCAAGGGGCAGGGACCCCAGGGTGCACTTGAGACCCAGGGGAAGTGACAGGTCTGTTGACAAGGCAGAAGGTGTCCCTTGTCATCCCCTAGACTTACTGCAGGGTAGAGCAGCTCTGGGCTGCAGAGCCATCTCTGTGAGTGGGAACAGCAGCTGACTCCAAGCCCCTCATGCTCCATTGTTGGTTGATAGTCACTTTTTATTGAATGTATTTACAGAGAGGTGCACGCATCACACACGAGCAGCTGAAGGGGTTTCAGGGTGAGGTTCCTGGGAGCCTCTGGTCACCCTGTCTACCTACCAGTAGACACACCCCTACAGTTATGGGTGTTTCAGTTCCAAGATGCCGGATTTAAGATACGCTGTTGATCATTGACATGGAACTTGGAGCACATCACAGCTTTCCAGCCCTTCAGAACTCTAAATGGCACTACACTTGGGACCACTCCAAACAGTGAAAATGTTTCCCAAGCCATCAGAAGCTCCTGCCATGGAAAAGCCAATGTCCGAGAGAGGAGTGCTGGGGAGAAAGAAAGGCTTCCTTCAGTGCTGAGGAATGGAGAAGTGGGAACCCGTGCTCACGGGTCAGCCTCTCAGCCCAGGGGCAGAGGGGTCCAGACACAGGTAGGAATAGGAGGCAGAGGGAGAGCCTAGAAAGAGGGAGCAGCATTTGTCTTTTCTGGGGATGGGCAGAGATCTTCCAGGAGCTTGGCCGCCATTTTCCCCCCACTACTTTTGTGGTCTGGTGTTTCCGGTCTTGGTAGCTGGTAGGTGTCCTTTGAGGGTGGGGAGCAACTCAGCAAGTCTGGGTCAAGTTCACCCTATGTGATCGTTTTGGACTAAACATTTCTCAGATGGTCAACATGTCTACCTGCAGTGCTGAGGAGACTCTGACCCGAAGGTTAAAGTAACAAAGGAGACAGACCCAACACGAAGACGCAGATGCCAGGCATTTCCATTCCATTTCAGTCGCCCTCTGGATATCTGCAGGACCACGTGAAAGCCAGGCCACCTTATCATCATGACCCCCCGTCAGAGATGTTATCTACAACAGAGCTGGGGGGAGACCGATGGTGAACTACCCAGCAGTGTGTGGCCTCCCAAACTGGTGATTTTTAAAATCAACGAACAGCAAGTAAAGCCAGAAGGGTGATTTAAGTTTTTCCTCGGTAACAATTCCCCCTTGTCTTTGTTCATTCTTCAGTCTTGAGGGGTTGGGGGTCCATTAGAGGTCATTTGGGGGGCCATCTTGGACCCCACAGGTTTTAGCTGGTCTAGTCACAAGGGGCTCCTCGTCCCTAAACATCCTGTCCTTGGGGTGAAACAGAATTAGAGGCTGAGCAATAACGCAGGAGTTATTGAGTTTAGGCTGTGTGGTAGTTACATGAGTAATGAGAACACCAAGAAAAAGCCCCCCAAATATGTGCCTTTTAGACCACAGAGAGGACACTTTTTCCAATATAGAGCTAAAACAAGAAGGCAGAGCACATTCCTATTCAGCCTCAACTGAACCCAGTGTGTGATTAGGTGACTCTCAATGGCAGTGGCATCAAGCACCTCCTGTTCAGCTGGGCAGGGGCACATCAGGCGAGCCCAGGCTTCTGCCACCTACCCATATCTACCAGTGACCACAACAGCACCGTGAGTGTGGACTGGAGGTTCAAACACACTTGAGCAAGTCTGTAAATTACCAAAAAGACTCGGAGAACAACAAGGGTTGACTGTTGACCAAGAAAAGGAAGGAGCTTGGAGGCGGAGCTGGTGGGACTTAGGCATGGGAGCTTGCTCTATGAGAAACTCCTGCTCGCTCCCCAAATGCCCATGGCCTGGAGAGCAAACCTCGGGCGATCATTGCAAGCCCAAGGTAAGATGGCGCAGCCTGGCCCATGCCCAGAACTGATGAAGAGCCTCTGCAGACTTTGCCAGCGTGCATTGATCAAGAGCTGTCTAAGCCAGGGCTTAGATCAATAAATGCTTTAAAAAAAAAATAAGTGGAAGCTCTTCAAGAACAAAGCCTGAAATGTGGGTGAGGCCAGGGGTGTCCCCAGGGCCCACGTCTGCTCCAGGGGTCCTCTCAGAGTCTGTCTGCATGTCCCAGTCCCACCATGCAACAGGCCTGTGACTGAGGACCTAGAGGGCAGACGAGGACAGGACTGAGGCTCGGTGCACTACTCTGCCTCCAGCGACTTACGAGAAAAGATGATGATGCCTTCGCTTCATATCAGAAGTCCTAATGGGTCAACTCCAGCCTCTCCCACAGAAAGTGATAACATCCGGGGAATGAGATGGTGACCTAGCAGAGAAAGGCTGGAAAGTGTCCACACAGCTCCCCTGAGTTGCTGCCTCATGGGAAACATGGTTTTTCTCCCTTCGTTATACTCTTGTCTATTTTCTCAGTTAGTACAATGTGCATGTGGACTTTGCTAAATGAGAAAGGCATTTCACGAAAGGAAGAGGATCCTTTAAAATTGCTGCTTCACAAAGGATAGCATGTGCCAAGTGGTCAAGAGGTGCAGGAATCTGGCCATCCTGCTGGGATACCCTAAGGCCCAGCATCTGCTGCTGTGTCTCAGCCAAAGGGCAAGAAACCACAGGGCTTTACATCCAAGGGCTCCTTGACTCTTACTCTAAGGACAGTTCACGGCAGCTGCCAGCGTCCAGACTCACCTGTGTCCCATGTGTCAGACAGGGCGTGGTCCGGAGCTTCACGCTGGCCACAGGTAGGTGCTATAGAAGTCTTAATGCAATCAGACCTTAAGGCTGAATTTTAACAGGCACCCCCAAAAGGGGTCAGGGGAATAACCATCCCTATTTGATGAGTCAATATGAAGTGAGGAAATGCACCTGTCCCAGGTAGGGGTGGTGGAACATCCTTAGAAATGGTTTAACATTGAGGTTTTTGGGAATGGTTCATTTTAGGTCTTCATGGACATAGACAGCTTCGTCACGATGTGGTCTGGGGCGTGATGCTGGGTCTGGACACTGTGGTCACCTTCCCCAAGGTATTCAGAGTCTTGTGAGAGAGGGAATCTGAAGAGTGACACGTGGGTATGTCTCCTGGGACTGGGGCTGAAAACCAGGCTACCATCTTGAGAAGTGTGTTACCGCATCAGAGCCCACCAGGGTCACCACGACATGCAGCACAGAGGACCCGATGGCTGTCCTAGAGATGGCTCTCCAGGGTGCACTGGTGTGTGCAGGGCCAGGCTTCTCCATGACATGCCAGGGTAGCCTTCAGACCCTGCTGGTGCTCGCTTGCTGCCTAGCCTGTGCTGGGCACGGTGGACGCAGAAATGACCAGGATGAGGCCCCCGCTTCACAAGGTTTGCAGGCAGACCAGCACATGCAGCTCCAAGATGCAGCCTGCAGGGACTACTGTGGATAATGTCCTTAGGGACTGGAGGGCCAGCCTGGCTGCCAGATGCAGCCAGGAGCTGAGCTACAACCAAGCACCCCGTGGGTTCTTGTCAGCATGGGGGACAAAGGCTCCTAAGTCTTACTCTCAGGGCTGGAGTAGGATTTGACCAAAGTCTACATCCTTCCTCTGTAGGAAAAATAACACCACCAAAATAAAAGTAATAGCTGCGGTTGAGGGGGCAGTGGAGGCCCAGAGCAGACCCCAGTGCCAGGAGCCGTGCCAACTGCCTTCCAGGAAGGCCTTGTGGAATCTGCACAGCCAGGCTGGGGCTTTAGAGGGGGCTGTCTCTGGGAACGACATGACTGTCTCATGAATGACATGACCTCCATGCTGGGAGGTGTGGATTCTGCTGTTTTCCTCACCATACACTGAAACTGAGTCTCAGAGGGATTCTTGAATTAGCTTAAGAGTGTGTTGCTAACCTGAGGCCTTAACTGCAGCCCTCTAGCCTCTGGGGCAGGTCATTAGCTGCTTGGTTGCTCTGGCCTGGCCCGGAGGAGGGAACGGTCCTCATTAGCAGAGCCACTGATCCCATGGCTGAGGACGGGTTCTCTTGGAAATGAGTGCTTACATATTATACTCTTCAAGAAGAAATCCTGGAGGTAGGGGAGAATGTCCAAGAGAGGGAAGGAATTTGGAGAAGAGCAAACTGACCAACTGCTCTTTTGACAAATTTTATCCTAAATAACCACAGCAAAGCATTTTCCTCTTTTCAAGAGTTGTTTCCCTGTGACGCTGCGTGGCCTGGGGTGAGCCTCGTGGCCCTACAGCTTTCTGCATCTCCAGCTCTTGCTTTCCAGAGGTGTTGGTCCACCTGTGTCCTAAGGCAGACCTGATCACTGCCTTCCCTTCCGGGTAGCCATGAGGGGGACCTCTGTCTCTTCCAGAGCCTCAGCAGAGGGGATCACACACATCCAGACTTGACATTGCTGATCCCTGGTCTGAGAAACATTCCCCGGCTGTGGGTTGCCAACCCCAGCACGCTTGACAGCTTAAATGCCTTGTCATTTGGGGAGGAGAAATTGAAATGTCAGAGGACTTTCACCAAATCCCCAGGGGATTAAGGCTGGCTGTGTATTGAAGCAGGAAAAGGTAAACAAAGGAAGGTTTTCAACTGATTTTATCTGAATTGCTGCCACGTCTACATTATCCTGGGATTAAGGACGTTCTGAGTGTGCACAATCTCAGAAGCGACCTTGACCTTGAATGTTCATGCTTCACAGCTGTCACGTCACAAGGTCTTGGGGCCCTGAAGCCTGCCTTAATGCTGCATGATGCCTGTGTCTTCATTCCTTCTCCAGCCCTCCTGGGGTGGACAGTGCGTTCCAGACCCCAGAGCTCCTGCCCCTGCCTGGGTGCCAGGGTAAGGGGGCTGGGGGTGCAGGCCAGAAGGGCCACTTAGATCTACCACAGAGCAGAATGCCTCATCACCCAGCTCTGCCTGTGCTCACCTGTCCCAGGTGAGCTTCTGTGAGGCTCGGTGTTGTAGAAAAGGTCTACCCCATTATCCTCGTCTCAGCTGGCCTTAGGTGGTGGTTTCTCTTCCCTCTTGGTGTGTTGCTTCCCCCTACCCAGGAGCCTGGCCCAGGACAGTCCCCATAAAAGGATCTGGAGGGAACCAGGGCCCCTCTGACCTATCTGCCCTCCTGACATGGAAGAAGGTGGGAAAGAAGAAAATATGGAAATGTAAGGCAGGAAGCAAAAAGAAAGAGATGATAGGTGAAAGACTGGCCAGATGCTTGGTGCCACTGCCATTGAGGGTCACCTATCACACACTGGTACTTCCTGGTGCAGGTATAGGGCCCACTTCCTCCTGTAGGTGTGTACATGAATGTAGACATGTGAATACACAAACACATGCACACACCCTCACGCACAGTGTATCTGTCAACACTCCCATCCTGCAGACAAGCCACACAACAGGTGACCTTCCGTGCTTGGAATGGAGTTCTGCCAGCACACTGTCAATATAAGGAGAGCGAGCAATCACCTCCGGCCAAGTTCAGTGGAGCAGCATTATTTACAGAACTGCACCTCCCGACTGTTGACCGATGTCACAGAGTCAAACCCATCTGTTATGCTTGTGCCGTGTGGCAGGTGCCCCGACCAGCATGACAAAGGCCCCGTGAGGCAGAGAGGAGGGTGCCAAGGGCATATTGGGTTTGAATGTGAAGAAACAATAGGGTGAGAACAGAAAGGAGTCTCTTAATAAAATAGTAAAAATCCAGAAAGGCAGAGGATGCTCGGAATTCTGGTTGAGAAGAAGAGATGAGAAACACAATGTTAAACATGCAGCCACCTGCTGCCTTCTGTTGGCTAGGCCATTACTGGGTTCTCTAGACAAGGCATAAAGTATGAAATGACATTGGTGTTGTTTTCCACCAAAGAAGGTTGCGTTCACAGTTGTTAAAAGACAGGAAGAGTCAGGGTAGTGGCACACGCCTGCAATCCCAGCAGTTTAGGAGGATGAGGCAGGACGATCGTGAGTTTAAAGCCAGCCTCAGCCACTTAGTGAGGCCCTAAGCAACTCAGAAACTTAGCGAGGCCCTGTCTCAATATATTTAAAAAGGGCTGAGGATGTGTCTCGGTGGTTAAGCATCTCTGGTTTCAACCCCTGGTACTGGAAAAAAAGAAAAAAGACAGAGGACAACAGTGTGTCTACAGCATCCAAGCAAACCAGGAATCAGGGAGTGCTTGCTGGTCCCAATGATAGCATCCTATTGAAAAAATTGTGTCTATTTATGTAAGTATTTTTATCTCCTTCCAGAAACGATTCCCTAGGAGGAAGTTAGCTTTAAAATCCACATTGAACTTAGAGGGGCAGTTGTATTTAATTTTTTGTGGCTCACACTAGAGGAACATAATCTCTTTGATGCGTTTTTAGAAAGAAAACATAAGTCCCCCTAAAGAAAAGTGTCAGTCTCACCCATGTGCTCCCAGACCTCCTGCCCCTGGCCCCTGCCACCTGTGCCAATGTCATACCGTGGGAGAAGTCAAGAGTGAAGCCACAGAGGGAGTGGGCAGCCTGCTAACCTTGTGCCTTTACCCACAGAAAAGAGTCTGCCAGCAGGTCCCGCAGCTGACGGGCAGCCCACGCCACCCTGGATCACCATGGCCCGGCAGAAGCGGCGAGGGCCCCCAGACCCGCCCCTCAGCCAGGAAGACAAGCCTGGGGTGCAGGTCCTGAAACCGGAAGCAAGAAAGCAGACCAAGGCACCTGACAGAGCCCAGGTGGCGAGAGCGAACGCCTTCTGTTTCTGTGCATTCAGTGGGGAGTAGCTGGGACATCACAGAGACAGGCTGTCACCTGTGATGATGCCAACAGGCGGTCGAGGGTCAGCAAAGCAAAACCTAGGACGGGCCAGATTGGAGGCTCCGTGGTGGAGCAGTGCACCGCCCTGCGCTGGTGCCGGGCCGCTGGTAGCGCGGAGAAGCCAGTGAATCGCTGGGGCGGCGGAGACGCTCTGCTCCCTGCCTCCCTGGCAACGCAGCTCAGCCTCTGGAGAAAGGCAAAGGAGGTTAAAATAACTTCGTGCTTAGGCACACAGCGGCAGTGTGGGCACCCCAGGTTCTTCCTGCGGTACTGAGCCTGCGCATGCAGCCCATGCGCACGGGGGCTCCACGTTCGCCAGCTGGGGCTGCAGGTCCGAACAAGGGGCTTGCTCGCCCTGGAGCCACGCCCTAAGTTCATAGCCCCTAGTGGCTGCGAGAAGAAGGAGCCGAACCTGCCCCAGGACCGCCTTGCCTTCCTTTTAACCCAAACCTCAGTTGCGCTGGCATCTGCCTGCCGGCCAAGGGAGTTGACTACAGAACTCAACCAGCCCGCAGCACGTGGGATCATACCGAGTTGTGAAAGTCATACAACTATTTTCAAACCCGGTTTGTTTTGAGTTGGGCATGGAATCCTGCCATGCAGCATCCGGGGCTGAGGCTGCATTGCGGGGACAGGGCAGCGCCACGATGCCCCGGCGGGCTGGGGTCAGGCGCGCACTAGCGGGAGCTCCAGCGCTGTGATGTGGGGCATCAGGAGCTGCCAAGGGCCGGTGGCACCCGCGCATCTCTGCAGAGACGCCTCGCGGGTCGCTCCCTCGGGTTGTGTGTGGCCCTTTCTGAGTCGATGCAGCTGGTCAGTGTGTGCCTTTCTTGTGTCGCCCTAGGAGCCCGTGAAGCAAGCCGACTTTGTCCGCAGCAAGTCTTTCCTGATGACGCCTGCTAAGCCCACTGTGAGCCAGAGGCAGGGGGCAAAGCTCAGTCTCAAGGAGGGTCTGCAACGAGGAATCTCGCTGTCCCATCAGAACTTGGGTATGAGATCCGCACGCGTTCCTGAAGGCAGAAATCATTGTCCTGGAGGGCTCCTGAAGTTTGGGCCTCTCCTGTCGAATTTCTTGCCGTGTTGAGTTTTTTAAATGCAGCTTTTATCAAGATGTAATACACACGCCAAGAAGCTTGCCCATTCCCGGGGTACCATTCAGTGAGGATGTCTTTATAATGAGACTCTGGCCAGGAGCGGTGGCACACCTGTAATCCCAGCACTTGGCAGGCTGAGGCAGGAAGATCACCAGTTCAAAGCCAGCCTCAGCAATGGCGAGGCACTTAGCAACTCAGTGAGACCCTGTCTCTAATAAAATACAAAAAAGGGTTGGGGATGTGGCCCAGTGGTCGAGTGCCCCTGAGTTCAATCCCTGTTACAAAACAAAACAAAAATACATATAATGAGACTCTTTCTTAAGAGTTGGACCACCCTCATAGAAATCCAGAAATCCCTCACGTTTTAAAAAAACCTCACATCTGTTTTCAGTCTCTCTCCACTCCCATCCCCATTGAGCAGGCAATCGCTGATTTTCTTTTTCTCCACAGATTTGCCTTTGGGGAACATTTCTTATAAAATGGAATCATAAAAGATGTGCCCCTTTACACCTTGCTTCTTTCACAGAACATACTGCTTTTGAGTTTCATCTCTGTTATATGAATCTGTTTTTTTTTTTTTTCCCCCATGGTGGTGGCGGTTGAACCCAGGGCCTCATACACTGTACCACTGAGCTATACCCAGCCCCAGTATTTCTTAAATTTTATTTCTCTGTGGTAAAAGAGCTAGGTGTGGTGGTGTAGGCCTGTAATCCCAGCAGCTCGGGAGGCTGAGGCAGGAGGATTGAGAATTCAAGGCCAGACTCAGAATCTTAGGCCCTAGGCAATTCATTGAGACCCCATCTGTAATTAAAATACTTTTAAAAGGGCTGGGATGTGGCTGAGTGGTTAAGTGCCTCTGGGTTCAATCTCCTGTACCCCCCCTTCAAAAAAAGTCATACAACAAGAAATTTAACTATTTTTTTAAAAATATTTATTTATTTGCTTTAGTTGTACACAATGCCTTTATTTGTATGTGGTGCTGAGGATCGAACCTGGGCCGCGCACATGCTAGGCGAGTGCTCTACCACTGAGCCACAATCCCAGCCCCTGCCTAACTATTTTTGAGGGGGCAGTTCAATAGCGTGTGTACCACTTCACGGGTGCCTCCTCCATCTCTCCTACAGTCTTGCTCTAACCATTTTTCTGGCTTTGCTGTGTGGCCAGGACTGTTTAAACCTGCTTTTAAGCCTTTTTATCACATAAATTACAAGTTCTATGCCTAAGTCTTCTTTACACGTTTACATATTAATGAATTTCGTGTTTGGGACACGGTTAAGACTTTGGCATATATTTAAGGAAATGCAAAAGGCTTAAATGAAAACTCACCCTTCCCTCTCGGGTTTCTGTTTATTTGTCTCCTTTCCAGCGGCTCAGTCTGCGGTGATGACGGAGAAGGAGTTGCATCAGCTGAAGAGAGCCAGTTATGCCAGTGCAGACCAGCCCTCCTGGATGGAACTTGCCAGAAAGAAATCACAAGCCTGGAGCGACATGCCCCAAATCATAAAATAGGTCGGCAGCGTGCCGATGACCAGCGTCCACGACCTTGACGGGCCACTTAGTTTAAAACTGCCGATAAATCGTGGCCAACAGACGGTGAAACTCTAGATTGATTTTGTCACCACGTTGTGACGATCCCAATCCTGGGGGAGGGGAGGAAGCCAGGCAAAACCAAGAGGACAAACACCCAGCCATACTCCTGGGCGGAGGGGCCCCCAACAAGAGCCACATTGAAGAAGTCCAGGAACCAGCTCCTGTGCCCAGAGGTATGAATGCAAGCCTTTTAGAACTCCCTGAGGAAAGAGGCCTCAGACACGGCAGAAAACAGCAATGAAAGGTGGGTGCGTTAACCAGACGCCCCGCAAGCCCAGGACAGAAGCCATCCCAGGAGCCCCGTGTGCACGCACCTCCACCGAGACCAGCCGTGTCTCTGGCCGCCGTCTGCCTGTGGACTGTCTTCTCTGTGTCCATCGCCAGGCATGACATTTATGGTAAAACAGGGATGCCATTTCCAAGAGCAGCTATAAAACAGCCTGATTTTGTGAAGACAGCCCCTCTGAGAAGGAGACAAAGGGACATAGCAGGGTTCACCAATTCATAAACTGTTTCCAAAACGTGAATTTTTAAACTTTTCGACTAGGCATCTGGGTCCTTAACCGTTGCACAATTCATTGCCTGTTTAATAAAAGGTTTCAAACATGCCTCTGCCGCATATGGAGATGTTATTTCTACTCACACAGAACAGCCTCCAACACGGAGTTAAATGCAACACAAGGAGTGTCCCTTGGTACTGTCCTCATTTGCATCCCGACTGGGTTGGTTGGGGAATTTGATGTTTTTTGAGTTTGTTTTTTTCCCCCAACAAAAATTTTGGTGTTCATTTTTAGAAGCCAGAAGATGATGTAAGCTTTTATCTCTTCTCATCTATGTGGTACACTGTAGTAAAAATGTAAAAATTTTTTGAGAAGTTATCATTTATTAGCATCTGATTCCTCTAACCTGCACATTTCTATTAGAAACTGGGTTATCAGTACATTAGCAATTATGAACCATGAATGTATAATGTGGAAAAGCCAGACAGAATCTTAGAATTGTGTCTTGGTGGTTATATGATACCTCTTTTCTTTCTTTTTTTTTTTTTTTTCGGTATGGAATATCACCATGTTTCCTGGGCTGGCCTCAAACTCCTGCCTCAAGTGAACTTTATTTTTACCCGGTCTCCCGAGTAGCTGGGACTATAGGCAAATGCCACTGTGTCTGGCTATTTTTAAAAACAGTTCCAACAAGTTCCTTTGAACAAGCCAATCTCTTTGGGAATTAGTATAGCTAGAACCAGAACCCGTAAGATGCCATGATATATCATAATTTGATTTTATGTATCTTAAGGGCTGCTACCTTTATTGTATTCTCCATCTTCATGAAAATTATTTTTCTAGCTGTTAGTACTACATGATTTTATTGAGTCTAACTTTAGTGAAAAAGTCCTGGGACAGTTTTTCCCCCAATCAGATTGATTTATTAATTGCAATCTCTTAGAGGACATCAATACTGAATTCCATGGTGAATAGCTCCACACAAGAGCTCCATCCCACTAATCCCACTAGCTTTGCTCCAAAAGCTTAGCATGAATATTTTTAACTGGCAAAAAAAAAAAAAAAAAAAGAAAATCATGTTGGCTATGATTACCCCAAACCATCATTTCTCCTCTTAGCAGAACATTTCACATAAACCATTTTGAAGCAATAGATTTCACTGTCAGATCGAAAGTATTTGGTTCCGTTTTGTTCAAACAGATGTTCCTACCCTCTGTGTGTTTCCAGGATGTGGTTTCATTTTTCAGGTGCCTGGTGAGTTAGAAGGGTGCAGAGCTTTAGGACACTAGGAGAATTCACTGGGGGTAGTCTGCAGCTGCTACCAGCCTCTGCATGGAGGTGGAGACCCTTCTGCCGTGACAAGAGGTGTTAAGACAGAAGCCAAGTCTTGGGGATGGTTGGAAGTCTGCAGAGGCATCAGAGATGGTAAAAACCTGTGAGGACTTACCAGCCTTGGTTTTCCTAAGAAGAAAGATGAGCCAGACACTGCTCTGGGTGCTTCAGGGGTCCTCTTCAGAACCCTTTCACAATCCTTTGGGGGGTCAACACTCACCTCCACTTTGCAGCTGAGGAAACCCAGGTGCATTGAGGTTAAGGTCATGGTCCAGGATCCCACAGCAGGCAAGGCCCTGGAAATTGAGGCCAACACTGCTTCTCAACACTGCCCACAAGGAGTGTCCCCATCTTTGAAAAGCTCTGGGTGTCAAGGCAACTCTGTGTCCTCAAAGACAGCATAGACAGGGGAGCACTGACCTTGACCTTGAGCTCCTCTGTCCAGGGCACCAGCATGGACCTCACGTTTCCTGTCTGGTTGATCATCTTCACCTCATCCTCTGTTTCCTCAGAAGAGCTGGGGGGAGTGCGTGGGGTTTTCTGTTTCATGGTTTTTAATCACAAGCACCTTCCTGGAGTATGTGGTGCTTTCTAAGTTCATTCCTCCATTTCATGCAGTTGATAGCGGTGTGCGGTGTGGGGGCAATCTAGGGGTGGGTCCAGGGACATCCCCGACTAATAGGTTAATCCTGTGGCACACCCATGTTACTAGGCAGGGGACACAATACATAAACATCAGTACAAAAGAATCAACAAAAAACAGAAGTAGGTGAAATAATGAGCCTAAAACAAACGTACTTGTTAGTGCAGAAAGCCTCCTTGAGACTGGAGGTCAGGAAAGCAGAGGAGGTGACCTGATTATAACAACGATGGTGGCTTCCTGGTTTGGTGGAGGTGGAAGGAAGTGGATGAATCCAAAACACATTTTAAAGGCATTATAGCTGGGCACAGTGACACACACCTGTAATCCCAGCAGCTCGGGAAGCTGAGGCAGGAGGATTGCAAGTTCAAGGCCAGCCTCAGCAACTTTAGCGAGGCCCTAAGTACCTTAGTGAGACCCTGTCTCAAAATAAAAAATAAAAAGGGCTGGGGATGTGGCTCAATGGTTAAGTACCCTGGGTTCAATCCCTGGTATCCCCCTTCTCCTCCCCCCCCCCCCCCCCCCGAAAAAAGCATTGGCACGAGAGGGCAGAAGTAGAAACAGCTTATCGATTTTGGCCACAGCTCCTGGTAAGTGGGGATATGACTTACTGAAATAGTGCAAGAGGGTGAAATCCATAAGAAGGAGTCTGGCTTAAATTTGAGATTCCTGTTAAGCATCTAACTGGAGGCACCAAGTAGGCAGATCCAGTTATAAAACTGGGAATCATCATCATTTAGATGGGATAAAAATTCAGGGTCTGGAAGAGGAAGAGCGGGTGCCAGGACTGCCCCTAGCTGCTCCAGCATAGGTGGTCTAGAGAGAGGGTCCACAGGAAGGGTCTATGAAGCAAGAGAAAGAGCAGACAGAGCCAGACAAGGGGAGGTGTTGGGGGGAGAGGGAGTAGGCAGCCTTGTAGGTGGGGGTTTGCCGAGACGGGATCAGGCAGACGAGAACAAGGGTGGCTGGGGACTCTGGGCACCCAGAAATTGTGACCTTGGCAAGAGCCCTTGGGGCAGAGTACAGGTAAAACAGGCAGAAGCTGCACATCAGCTGAAGCTGACTTTCAAGAAATTTTATGTGACAAAGGGGATTGAAGGGAAGGGAGAGGGGATGGGAATAGGGAAGACAGTAGAATGATCAGACAGAACTTTCCTGTGTGCATATGTGACTACGCGACCAGTGTAACCCCACATCATGTACAACCACAAGAATGGGATCCTAATTAGAATTAGTTATATTCCATGTATGTATACTGTGTCAAAATACACTCTACTGTCATATACACCTAAAACGAACAAATAAAAAAATTCTGAAAATGTTGCAATAAAAAAAAAAAGGAATTTTATGTGAACAAGAACAGAAGGAATGGGAGTCGCGGGTGGGCCTGGCCCACAGAATTTTGTTTCTTTGCTTGTTAGAACAAAACGCTGTGGACCACAGAGAGGATGTATATGTAGATGGGAATAAAACATGGGAAAGAAGAGAAAGAGTCTGAGGCTGGTCTTTGGAAGCACCCCTCACTTCCAGAGAGTCAGGCCAGGGTGAAATGCCCTCACTGCAGGCTGCTCTCGTTGCTCCTGGAATCAGGAGCCCCACGATTTGATCCAGGTGACAAGGGAGGGCCCACTGCGATGACAGCCTGGCCATATGCTTCCCCTGCCTGTCAGTGCTGAGTATATATATAATCTTTATTTTTTCTAATTACTTATACATGACAGTAGAATGCATTTTGACCCATCATACATAAATTGAGTATAACTTCTCATTTTTCTGGTTGTACATGATGTAGAGTTGCACAGGTCCTGTAATCATATATGCACATAGAGTAATAATGTCTGATTCATGCTACTATCCTCCCTACCCCCCCCCCCCCTTCCCCTCCCTTCATTCCCCTCTGTCTAGTCCAAATTACCTCTATTCTTCCCCCTCCCCCTTATTGTGAATCAGCATCTGTTGCCGCCTGAAGCACTTGGAGCAACGGAGCCGCGGGAAGAACTTCAGAAGCAAACTGGAGACAAACAGCTTTTTATTCTGATAACTTTTCTCTCTGGTTCTAACAACGACTAACACACGCCAAACACACCACTAAAATGGCGCTGACCCGATCAGCAATTTCGGCCAAGTCACTCGAGATCCCGCAACAAGTCCCGTGAGACTACGGGAGGCGACAAAGCCCAAATCTCCACGGCTCATAGTCAACCGCAATTCAAGTCAATTCCCAAACAGGGCTCCTGCATTTCCCCCTTTTTGTTTTAAAAGAGGTAATGCTCTAGGACGTCTATGTGCAACCAACATTCTTACCCGTCATCGGATAATCAAGGCTGTGCCCTTGACTCCTGTCTTAGGTTGATATGTCGGCCACATGAGACTGTCCCGTGCGACTGTGCCTGTCTTAGGTTGTCCCCCTCTGGGGATCTTACCCGTCATTGGCTAACCAGCCATCCAATGGAGCCCTTTAGGATCGACTATATATGATGACTAACAGCCGTCCAATTGTGAGGAGATGTTGCGGCTTTAAGGCGACAAGCCTTTTGGTGATGAGCCAAATTGCATAGCATATCAAATTGTTTAAACAAATCAGCTGCCCTAAGTTCCATCAAGTAACACACTGAATTCTCTAGACAAATACCCGCAAGGCATTGTCCCGTAAAGTCCCAAACAATGAAAGATCAAAATGTCCATTTGTTATAACATGTTGATGTAGGAGGCCCCATGCATGTAGAGCAGAGGCTACACTGTTGGTGAGGTTGTTTGATGTTTGAGCAGCAGGGATGCTTGCGGCGGCCGCGATCCCTGCAGCTGTAGCAGCAGACGTCTTTTTTATGTTTAGACAATGCCACCGGCAAATCTTCAGGGCCCGCTACCTAGAAACTCAAGCATCGATTATTAAAGGAAAGGCAGTGCTATTGCAGCACTGAGTCAAGAGGCGAGTTGTCAAACTACAAAATAGAATAATTAGATTAGAAAATTAAAGTTGATTTTGTTCACATACATCGCTGGTTGAGCTTCTACAAACATAAGTTGGAAAAATGTCATATTTAGAACAAAACAAAGAAAGACTGAGGGTAATTACTGCATTAAAGATAGATTAAAGAAAAGGTAAAGGCACTTTAGAGAAATAATTTGTTAGCTGGAACTCTTGAGTCTCTGTATACAGAGCAATCTTTTACCTGTTGAGATAATTGAAATTAATGAGCTATTAAACAAATGAAGTTAATAACAAATAAACAATCTTATGTCAAAACACCAAAATATCAGGTTATATAGCACTAGTCATATTGTTTGCTAAAGAGAAGTCCGAGGGACACCTATAAATCAAAATTGAAAGTACCTTCATTTATAAAATTATTTACCTAAATTGAATACTCTTAACCTAAAATGAATTAAAGTTATTTGGATCCATATATATATATATATTTTTTTTTCATAAGCGCTTTGTTCTTTGTGACGTCACACTGGACAGACGAACAAACATACAAACATATATTTGTGACGTCACATTAACATGAAATGTAGACAAATGTACAGACATAAAGACATGTATAAAAAGGAAAAAAAAGAAAAAAAAATACAATTGTGTGCACACTAAAGAGAGATCTCCTCGTCCCGGCCGGGAGGAATGACACTTAAGTTGTGAAATATTTTGAAGGACTCTTTTGAGGGAATCATTCTATACCTTCATCTTGGTCCTCTTGATTTTGTACCTTTTTTATTAATCTTGATTCTTCAATAACTTCATCTTGATCATTTTGATGTGGTACCTGTTTTATTAATCTAGATGGTATCCATATTGGAGAGGATTCGTCTTTTGGAAAAACACAAACAGATCCTCTTCCCCAAATTAATACTGGATCTGGACCCTTCCATGTGCCTGAAAGAACATCCTTCCAGTAAACCAAGGGTTTATGTTGTTGGTGTGGATTCCAATGTCTGTCTCCAGCAGAATAACCATTAGAGTCTAAAGTTAAAAAATTTAAGGTAAACAGGGCAACTGCCAATCTGTCCTTAGGACTTTTCCAATTTCCTTCTTTTTGTTTTAATAACATAATTTTCAGTGTTCGGTTTGCTCTTTCAATAATGCCCTGACCCTGAGGATTGTATGGGATGCCTGTTTTATGGGATATATTGAATTTTGCGCAAAACTGTTTGAAAGATAAGGACGTATATGCGGGGCCATTATCTGTTTTAAGCATTTTTGGGGATGCCCAATGCAGCAAAAGCTTGCAAACAATGAGATGTAACATCTTTAACTTTTTCTCCAGAATGTAAGGAAGCAAAAATCATGCCTGAGCATGTATCTATGGTAACATGAATAAATCGCAATTTTCCAAAACTTGGCTCATGAGTAACATCCATCTGCCACAAATGATTGGGCACTAATCCTCTAGGGTTAACTCCGAAATGAGGATTGGGCAAATGTGTCATACAAGATTTACAATCTTTGACAATTGTTCTGGCTTGCTCCTTTGTGATTTTAAACCTACGTTGCAAGGTGGTGCTGTTGACGTGAAACTGGGAGTGAAATAAAGTAGCTTGTTGTAGCACTGAAAGTATAAATATTGTTTTTGTAAGTTCATCAGCCTTTTGATTACCTTCATGGAGGGGACCAGGCAAATTAGTATGTGCTCTAATATGGCCTACGAATAGAAGTTCTTTTCTTGCCCACAAAAGTTTTTGTATTTGATAAAACAATTTAAAGGCTGGAGTATGAGGTGCTATTGGTCCTGCTAACTCTAATTTTGGGACGGCTTGTACAATATAGTGGCTATCTGAAAAAATGTTTACGGTCTGGTCCCTAAAATTTTCCAGAGCTCTTACCACAGCTTCCAATTCCACTAGTTGAGCTGATTTGTGTGCAGTTATGTAAGTCATATTTTCTTTTTTAGTGACTACTGTAGCAGTACCATTTGAGGACCCATCTGTAAATACATTAAATGCCTTAGGAATAGGTTGATTTTTTATTACCTGTGGAAATATAATAGGATGATTAATACAAAAAGATAATATAGGGGACTTAGGAAGATGATTATCAAAATTTGCAGAAGTAGAGCATTTAGCTATAGCCCAATCATTATCATTGAAGCATAAGTATTCAATCTGTGATGATGAATAGGGAGTAATAATAGTAGCAGGGTGAATGCCAAATATTTTAGTAGAAGTCTTAAGTCCTTGAAGAATAAGTTTAGCCACCATGGAGGTATAAGATTCAATTATACTTTTAGGAGAGACGGGCAAATGTATCCATAATAAAGGCCCTTGTTGCCAAAATACTCCTGTGGGTGTATATTGTGAAGAAATAATAATCAACATCAGCGGCTGAGTTAAATCAAATCTATCACAATGAGCTCCTTCGATGGCTTTTTCTACTAACTTTAAAGCTTTCCTAGCATCAGGAGTCAATGTTCGCGGTGAAGATGGATCAGGGTCTCCGCGAAGGATGTCAAATAAAGGTTTTAGTTGGCCAGTAGTGAGATTTAGTGTAGGGCGAAGCCAATTAATGTCTCCCAGTAGTTTTTGGAAATCATTGAGGGTGGTCAAATGTTCTTTATTTATTAGAATTTTTGGGGGTCTAACAAAAGTATCCATATTTTAAATCCTAAATATAATATGGGAGATCTGGTTTGAACTTTTTCTTCTGCTATATATAATCCATATTTTTTTAAATTTTCTACCACGTCACTGAATATATTAAATAAGATTTTTTGATTAGGGTGGGCCAATAAAATATCATCCATGTAATGTAGACACATGAGGTTTGGATATTTATTTTTAATGGGTTGGATAGCCTTGTCCACATATATTTGGCATATGGTGGGGCTATTAGCCATTCCCTGTGGTAAAACCTTCCATTGATATCTCTGATCAGGGCCATTATTGTTCATAGAAGGAACGAAAAAGCAAACCTGGGGGCATCCAGAGGATGTAGGGGAATAGAAAAGAAGCAATCCTTTATATCAAGAGTAATAAGATGGAAATTTTTTGGAATAGCTACGGGACTAGGAAGTCCAGGTTGAGTAGGGCCCATAACTTGCATGGTTTTATTAATTTGTCTAAGATCATGTAACAATCGCCATTTTCCTGACTTTTTCTTGATCACAAATATGGGGGAATTCCAGGGAGAGGTGGAAGGTTCTATATGACCTGCTTCTAATTGTTCCTGAACTAGTAGGTGGGCCGCTTGTAATTTCTCTTTAGATAGGGGCCACTGAGGGACCCACACTGGCTTATCAGAAAGCCATGGTATTTTCAAAATTATTTTCTCAGTGGCCCCGAAAAAAAATATCTTTTTCCTTTATGATAATGATTACTTTTAGGGTTAAGATTACTCTGTACTTTTTGATAATGTGTTCTTTTAGGGTTAAGATTACCCTGTAGGTTTTCACATTTAACATGTGCAGGCTTGGTTGCAAGGTGTACTCCCATTTGTTGCAAAATATCTCTTCCCCATAAAGTAACCGTAGATTAGGTAAAACATAAGGCTGAAATGTTCCTTTATGGCCTTCATCATCCTCCCATTTTAAAATTACTGCACTTTTATCTGGGAGGTTATTATATCCCAAGCCTCTTAAACTGGTTGAAGCTTTTTGCAGAGGCCAGTGCTTGGGCCATTGGCATAAATTAATAATGGAAGAGTCAGCTCCAGTATCTATTAATCCCTCCATTTCTATTTCTTGGATTTTTATTTTACACATAGGCCTCCTTGAACAGTCTCGAACCCAGCAAGCCATGGGACTTGAGTCAGTGGAACAAAATCCTCTATTGTTCCCTTCTTGAGGCATACCCATTTTAAATGAATTATGTAAATTGGGAAGGAGAAGCAACTGAGCAATTCTATCTCCTTGATTAAGAGAACTTATACTTTGGGGTGAGCTAAGCATTATTTTTATTTCCCCTTTGTAGTCTGAGTTTATTACACCTGGGGTCACTTGCAAACCTAATAAGCTTTTAGGACTACGCCCGATAATAAGTCCTATAGTCCCTGAGGGAAGAGGTCCCCTGACTCCTGTGGGAATCAGTTGAACCCCCATTTCAGGTGTTAACACTATTCAGGCGGTGGAACAGAGGTCTAATCCTGCATTTCCTCTTGTTCCTCTGGCGAGGGAGTGGATGGGTAGTAGGGATTGTGTCGGGGAAGCATCTGAGTGGATGCTTGAGGATACTCCTTCTGCAATGCCCCGTACATTTGTGGGCCCCGGGGTATTGGGCCCCGTGCCCCGTTTTTTGAATTCCTGAACAAAGGATTTCCATGGATGTCAAATTTTGAATGGCATTTATTGGTCCAATGATTTCCCTTTTTACACCTGGGGCAGCGGCCTGGGGCACGGTATGAGCTTGGTCTTATTTCTCTTTTGGGATTTTGCCTAGAATTGCCTGATTGATTATGATAATTTTGCCTGGAATATCCTGATTGATTATAATATCTACGTTTAGCCTTTGTGAAATTTCGAGAGGAAGCACCTCTCATTGAGGCTGCAATCACATTTCCTGTGACAAAGGCGTCATTTATATCTTTACATAGTTGTATATATACGGAAAGATCCTTTTTAGTTCTCCATGGCCTGATGGCTGCTTGGCACCATTTATTTGCATTTTCATAGGCTAATTGAACAACTAATGGCATAGCTTGGTCAACATCTGCAAACACACTACCTGCAGTTCTCAAAAGTCGATCAGCAAAGTCGGCATACGGCTCATTAGGTCCTTGAATCACTTTTGACAAGCTACCTTGTAGATCCCCAGGTCCTTGTACAGTTTTCCATGCCTCTAAGGCAGCTGTGTTTATCTGAGCATATACATCTGGGTCATAATCTGTTTGAGCCTGTAAGTCTGCGAATTGCCCTTCTCCTGTAAGCATGTCTATATTATAGTTTTCAAACCCTGCAGCCGCATTTCTTTTAGCTGTTTCTATACAAAGTTCTTGGAATTGCGATCGCCAAACCAAGAATTGCCCCCCGCTTAATGTTGCTTTACATAGACTTTTCCAGTCTGAGGGGGTTAAGCTAAAGGTGTTAAGGGACTCCAGCATACTCAACGTGAAAGGAGCTTGGGGCCCATAAGTCATTACTGCCTCTTTGAGATTTTTTATTGTTTTGAAATCTACTGACTGATGGACACTCTGTCCATTTTTCTTTTCAAATGCTGGCGGTTCCCAATGTATCTGTGAGTTGTCCTCGAGAGCACATAAGCGATCAGAAAGACTTTTTATTTCTGTTTCTAGGGTATGCAAATGCCTAGTAATACCCTTCATATTTTCTGTAATGGATTCCACCCATGGGGGAGTAGAGGACACAAGTGGCTCCTCTACCTGACCGTCCTTTTTCTCGGTCTTTTTTAGTTTCTTTTTCCTCATTTTCTCAGGATCACTTTTACTAGATTCCTCACCACTGCTAATTTCACTGACAGCAATATCCTGAGGCCCAGGTTCCAGTAAGAGCAAGTATCCTTCAGCTATCACTAATAACTCCCGAATAGCTTTAATAGCTTGGATTTTTGTCATTTTTGGGTCTCTTCTAGTACTCTCTTTACTGGTCTCAGTTGGCCCAGTGGAAGCTACACTTTTTTGATCACTTTCACTTTTGTCTATATACTCCTCACTGAGAACAGAGTCAGGTATATCAAGGAGTCTTTGCATAGCCTCTATCACTTGGGATTCAGTTATATTCGAACCCATCTTTAGAGACCTTTCAGTTCTTACCTGTCCGCTCCGAAGTTCCCCGTACGGGCCGCCACCTGTTGTCGCCTGAAGCGCTTGGAGCAACGGAGCCGCGGGAAGAACTTCAGAAGCAAACTGGATACAAACAGCTTTTTATTCTGATAACTTTTCTCTCTGGTTCTAACAACGACTAACACACGCCAAACACACCACTAAAATGGCGCTGACCCGATCAGCAATTTCGGCCAAGTCACTCGAGATCCCGCAACAAGTCCCGTGAGACTACGGGAGGCGACAAAGCCCAAATCTCCACGGCTCATAGTCAACCGCAATTCAAGTCAATCCCCAAACAGGGCTCCTGCAAGCATCTGCATATCACAGAAAACATTCAGCCTTTGGTTCTTTGGGATTGGCTTATTTCGCTTAGCATGATAGTCTCCAGTTCCATCCATTTACCATCAAACGCCATAATTTCATTCTTCTTTAAGCCTGAGTAATATTCCATTGTGTATATATACCACATTTTCTTTATCCATTCATCTGCTGAAGGGCACTAGGTTGGTTCCAGAGTTTAGCTATTGTGAATTGAGCTGCTATAAATGTTGATGTGGCAGTGTCACTGTAGTATACTGATTTTAAGTCCTCTGGGTATAAACCTAGGAGTGGGATGAGGGTCAAGTGGTGGGTGGTTCCAGTGCTAAGTTTTCATACCAGGGAGAATGGTAAAGTGTACACAGAGCTCTGAGGGCCGTGACACACTTACTGGGTGTATGGTCTGACCCCAGTGTTCTGCTTTCATGGTGAAGATCTATGTAAAATCCACTTAGATGGCAGCAGATCCTGCGCTGGGGCAGATCCAGAGTTTTCCCCACGATTCCTGGGCCTTCCTCTCCCACAGCTCCCCTTGCCCCTGAGAGTTGTGTGTTCTTGACTGTGCCTCTCTTTCCCCAGAATGTGGGCCTTTCCACGGTCACCAGAAATCTGTGCAGAGATGGCCTTCTTCGTCTTTGTCAAACCTATGAAATGTTTGGGTGTGGAGTCACAGGGAAGAGACCCCTCCCGGGGGTCCGGCTCTCTCCAGCTTCCTGGTCCTGCAGCTGCAGCCACCCGTGGGATGCCTCTTCCATGCTTCTCTCAAGCACAGGAGCCTGCCCTTGGCTCTCACCCTGATACGCGCTCCAAAGTGGCCTAACAGAGAACTTCTTTGGCACAAATGGAGTCACCTCACTGAGGGAATTTGTGATAAAGAAAAATTTCTCCATCTCATTCAAGCCTATCCTCTGATGAAGGCTTAAAGCCACCAGCGACAGGGTCTGTGGTTCCCAGCATGTGCTTGTGACTCCATTTGTCCCCAGTGGTCACACTTCTCAAATATCCATTTCTTAGGACTAGATGTCAGCAGCCCTGAAGATCCCCCCACCCCCACCTGCTCCAGCCAGGAGCCTCTCCCTGGACCCTGGGACCATTGTCTCTAGCTTGGGCCAGGCCTGAAGGGAGTCAAGTCTTCCCTAAACGCACTGCAGGGAGGATGCCTGTCTGTTGTAGGTGAGAAGTCACTGAGAAGAAGAATCATGGCGCGCTGGAGAAATGTTAAGAACCTGCACTCCATGAGAGGGCTCTAGACTTGCATCCATTTCTAACAGAAAACTGAGGGAGAAAAAAAAAAAAAAAAAAAACTTGAAGGACAGCATCCTTTATGTTGGCTTCCAAGAGAAAATAAAGGTAAAAAATTTTATGGTGCCGGGCGCGGTGGCGCACGCCTGTAATCCCAGCACTTTGGGAGGCTGAGGCAGGAGGATCGCGAGTTCAAAGCCAGCCTCAGCAATGGCGAGGCACTTAGTAACTCAGTGAGACCCTGCTTCTAATAAAAATACAAAAAAAAAAGGGCTGGGGATGTGGCCCAGTGGTCAAGTGCCCCTGAGTTCAATCCCCGGTACCAAAAAAAAAAAAAAAAATTTTATGGTGATAGTTTTAAATTTAAATTAAGCATTTGAGGCAGTGGTTTTAAAATATGTCTGAAAATTTCTTTGACAATCTCTTCAAAATGTGGAGCCTAATTCCCCCTCCCTTGAGTGTGGGCCAGACTTAGTGCTCTTCCTTTTATTTATTTTTTTTGGGGGGGTACCAGGGATTGAACTCAGGGGCACTTGACCACTGAGCCACGTCCCCAGCTCTATTTTGTATTTTATTTAGAGAGTTGCTTAGTGCCTCACCATTGCTGAGGCTGGCTTTAAACTCTCGATCCTCCTGCCTCAGCCTCCCAAGCTGTGGGATTATAGGCATGCACCACCATGTCTGGCCTATTTTTAATTTTTTTATACCTTTATTTTGTTTATCTAGTTTTATGTGATACTGAGGATCAAATCTAGGGCCTCACATATGCTAGGCAAGTGCTCTACCACTGAGCTACAACCCTAGCCCCTTAGTGCTCCCTTCTAATTCTAGTATTCCATCCTTACCCACAGAGTATACATTGTAAGTCCCCCAGTGGATGCCTGAAACCACAGACAGTACTCAGCCCTAGGTATACTGTTTTTTCCTGTGTACACATACCTGTGATAAATGTTTATTTTTTCACATGAAGGAAGCACTTTATGGCATTTCTTTGGCCTCTCCAAGTTGGCAGCCTCACAATTTTTGCACTTTGGGGTCAGTATTAAGTAAAATAGGGCTATTTGAACATAAGCACTGTGATACCATAACAGCAGAGCTGATAACTGAGATAGTTTCTAGGTAACTAGTGAGAGGGTAACATATACAGGGTGGATATGCTGGACAACAGGATGATTCATGTTAAAGGCAGGATAGAGGAAGATGATGAGAGATTGCATCATGATATTTAGAATAGCATGTGATTAAAACCCTATGAAGTTTATTTCTGGAATTTTCCATTTACTATTTCCAGAAATATTTTAGTTACCGTAGGTGACTAAAATCATGGATAAAGGAACCATGGGTAGTGGGGGACGACTACATAAAATGCCACAGAAGTGATGAGTATGACATCTGAAGACAGATGATGCATGATATTACTGCTTTCACCTCACCCTTTTGCACTGTTTGCTCTGAGGGAAGTCAGTCACCTTATCTTGAGGATATACAAGAAGATGGAGGAGCCCATGTCTGGCAAGTTGCTGTCACAACTGAGGCCTCCTGGCACCAGTTCACCAGTCCTGTGAATGAAACGCCTTGGAATTGGCTTTTCCAACCCATGAGGCCATATTGGTTGCAGTCCAGCTGCCATATTGATTGCAGCCTCATGAAAAATGCCAGGCCAGGCTTTCCAGAGAGGGTGCTCCCAAATCCTGGCTCAGTAAAACTGTGCTGTAATGAATGTCTATTAGCATCTTAAGCCATTTAGTTCTGAGGCAATTTGTTACACAGCAACTAATACAGTGGGGTTCCATTTGTTTTTTCTGGGTCCCAAAGTGAAAAAGCCCTACTTGTTTTTTAAAGTTAATATTTTAGTTGAGGTCAACAACCTAACCATAGCACAGTCTGAGACGATTTTATTTAACACCTCCCAGTCTGGCTCGGGCTGGTGGTAGAAGTGGCTAGAAGTGGACATGGAGGAGCTGAGGTCCCCTGGTGTCATGCAGCGTTGTTCCTGGAAGCAGGTGCCCAGCTGGGACCAGAGCTCCAGCTGCACCCCCGCCCACTCAGCTTCAGTCCTCCCTCCACCTGTATGTGGCGCCTAGTGAGGATGGCAGGTGGCGCGTGCAGAAGTGATGTCACTCCATACACACATCCCTCTGTCAGGAGAGGGCTCGGGGAGGACAACCAGGAGGGCAAACGAGGAAGTCTCCCGTGGGAGAGATGTCAGAGAAGGGAGGGCGATGTCTGGCTCAGAGACCAACGGTAGCAGGAGAGGTGTCTTCATCACACGTCTGAAGGAGGAAGAAAGAAGTCGTTTCCTCAGTGTGAACCCACAGGGATCGTTTTAGTCAGCTTTGCATCGCTGTGACCAAGATTCCTGACAAGAACAGCGTAGAGGAGGAAAAGTTCATTTAGCTCACAGTTTCAGAGGTTTAATCCATGGTGGGCCAACTCCGTAACTGTGGGCCAGAGTGACGCAGAGCATCACGGTGGAAGGCGTGGTGGAGGAAAGCATCTCAGGACGCGGCAAGTGGGAAGCAGAGAGACAGCTCTGCTCACAAGGCTCAGAACATAAACCGCAAAGGCACACCCCCAGTGACCTGCTTCCTCCAGTCACCCCCTGCCCACCTACAGTGAGCAATCCGTAAGTCCAGAGCAGTGGATTAATCCTCCAATTAGGTCACACCTCTCATAAACAGATCATTTCACCTTTGAAAATTATTGCATTGTCTCACACATGAGATTTGGGGGGGACACCTCCTATCGAAATCATAACAGGGATCAGACCAGGACCATAAATGAAAGTTCAAGAAAAAGACAAGGGAAGAAATGTTTGAATGATGGGATGTGTCCAGTGTGGAACAGGATGCCCAGTCACGAGTGAGCTCCCCCACACCCAAGGTGAGCAGACTGAGGGAGGATTACCAGCCCTCCCGGATGCTGGAAAGCTCTTTTCCCACTTGGGACTGACTGGCTCCCAGCCCAGGGCTAATCTGTATCCAGAACCCTTGAGACACCCAGGATCCTGTAGCAAGGGCCTTCTCCATATTGTTGCAAATACTCAACGATTACCAAGAAGCGATCCCTCAGAAACTAATCCAAATAGGGTTTGATGTGGAATGCCACTGCCCTGGTGTGCTTTCAAAGTTTCTTAGGACCAGAAGGGAGCCATGCAGAACCAGCCAATCCAAAGAGAGGGCCTCCAGCTTCCTCTCTACAGACGAAAAAGTAACAGAGAACCACCTCCCGGCCCCTCCCCTGAGCCTTCCAGCTGGTTCTTCCCATATGGAAGGAAATATTTATTTATTCTTGGATAGATGAAAATAATCTCTAGAGAGCAGACATTTTAGGACCAAATAGCGAAAAATAATGCAAGGCAAATGCGTGCATTTTGGATAATGCTCAGGGAATTTGGGGTAATGCATGCATTTTGGGTAACGCTGGGCAGGGGTTGACATTTGCTTCCTGTGCACTGCCTGGCTTCCCTCCCGCCTTCTCCATTGGGAAATTATCCCCATTAGCATGGAAATAAAGGAGAGATGTGTTTGCGATGCCCAGAAGATTATTTAAAACAACCATGGCCAGGCTGGTTGTTGGGGTGTGCTTCAGGAACTTGCTTACTAGCCTCTTTTGAGGGCACTCTGAAGTATTTGTGGGAGCCTAGAGGCCTTTGGCGTGGGTGGTCCTCCCTTTGCTACTACATTTGCAGAAAAACGGAAGTTCCACTTTTAGCCAGCTATACAATAAGTTGCCCCGGAAGATTCCCCATGGGAAGGAGAATTCTGGTATTAAACTTAGGAAAATGCAAAATTGCTACAGAAACAAAGAAAACGAGAAGGAAATCAGTAGGGAGACCTTTAGACAAAATAAACCCCATCTTTCAGCAATGGAAATTTAGACTCTGTGCCCAAGGAAGGGGTGAAGATGCGCAGATGGTTCTTGGTCTTGCTCCCCCCGACATTCATCTACATCTCGTCTGTGAGGCTCAGGTGCTCCACCAGGTGAGCTGCCCAGGTGCTCACAAGGCCAGGGCAGGAGGCAGAGTTGGACACCCATAAGGATGCGGACCTCAGCCTCAAATTGCCCTGTCCCCTCCGAGCACTGCCCACCTGGGGTGCTGAAATACTCTGAGTCTATGAGGAGATTACACGCCGCACGTGAGGCTGTAGCACTGAGCACCGAATTCAAAGTGGCTGAAGCCAGACACGCCCTGGGTGCACCAAGGAGCCAGAACGTGCCTGAGTCCCAGCACCTCCTGCCTGTTTGGGCTGCCTCCACGGGACACCTAAGCACTGGTCATAGCAGGTATCTGGGGCTCTTTTATCTGTAATCGCTTCCCAAGGGGCACTGGGCTTCCAAGCTGCCAGGATAGATGGTGCCCCCCTCCCCAAATTCATATGTTGAAGTCCCGCCTCTTAGTACCTCAGTATGTGACTGTATTCTAAGACAGAGCCATTAATGAGGTCATTAAGAGAAAACAAGGTCACTTAGATGGGCCCTGATGCCTGGGCCTGAGAAGAGATGAGGTCACAGACACCGGGAGAAGATGGCCTTCTCAGACCAAGGAGAGAGGCACCAGAAGAAATCAGCAGTGACAGTGCTTTGAGTCTAACATTTAGCTCCCAGAATTAAAAGAAAATAAATCCTGTTGTTTGAAGCACCCAGTCTGTGGTACTTTGCAAGGGCAGCCTGAGCAGATTAATAGCTAGTGTGGTCTACATTTAGGACTGGGAAAGGTGACCTCTTGGGACTCACCCGCTCAGAGCCTCTGGTGGGCCACACACAGGCCAGCTTATTGGCTGGAGCAAAAGCTTGGATACTCCCAGCAGGAAGTCATTTATTAAGAAAAAGAGAATAAGCCCCATTTTTTCATTCTCTTCTCTTCCCCCAGTTTCCAATAACTTTGGTTTCTGTAGTACTCTCTAGTTCCCAGGGCATGGCTTTGCTTCAATCTGCAGAAGGCTCCATTTATAAGGTACCCACCTGCCCTGGCTGTGCCATTGTTTTCTTTGTGTCCCAGTCAGTAGTGGGCATAGGGGTGTACCTGGCATGGCGTAGATGCTCAGTTAATGTCTGTTGAATGGATGAATGAGCAAGTATTCATCTACACAAATGATGCCACGTAAGGCCAGCGGACAAGGAAACATCCTCCAATCTCACAGATACTCCACTCTCATCCATTCCCACATGTCAGAGTCCACCGAAAGCTTCTTAGAGGATGCAGGAGCAGGAGAGGGAAAGGAGGAGGCAGGAGTAAGAATCAGAAATACCTGAGGAGGGGATGGAGGTATGGTTCAGAGGTAGAGCGCTTGCTTGCCTAGCAGGTGCGAGGCACTGGGTTCGATCCTCAGCCCCACATAAAAATTAATAAATAAGATAAAGGTATTGGGTCCATCTACAACTAAAACCATGGTGGCGGGGGGAGGAGGGAAGACTGAAGGAACTTTGGTTTGTGCAGAGGAGAGTGAGGGGAGAGGTGGGGCGGTGGGGATGGGAAGGACGGCAGAATGAGACAGACATCATCACCCTGTATACACGTGTGATCACACTACTGTGGGACTCTGCACCATGCTCAGCCAGAGGAATGGGAAGTTGTGCTCCATTTGTGTACAATGTCAGAATGCCTTCTACTGCCATGTATGACTAATTAGAACAAATTAAAAAATATATATTCATGCCCCGCACACCTGTAATCCCAGCAGCTGGGGAGGCTGAGACAGGAGGATTGTGAGTTCAAAGCCAGCTTCAGCAAAAGCAAGGCGCTAAGCAACTAGTGAGACCCATAAAACACAAAATAGGGCTGGGATGTGGCTCAGTGGTTGAGTGCCCCTGAGTTCAATCCCTGGTACCCTGCCCCCAAAATATATATATATATATATGTTTATGTCAGACAAAAACTACCTGGCTGTAAGTTTAGATTTATCTATTTCTAAACTCTAAGTTAAGATTTACTTATTTCACCAAGTTGCCCGGGCTGGCCTTGAACTTGCGATCCTCCTGCCTCAGCCTCCTGAGTAGCTGAGATTACAGGTGTGCATCACTG